>JBBGZY010000256.1:65000-1367500 GCA_037952925.1 Lithobates clamitans | reverse complement strand
GAGCAAGCTGGGTCTTCCATCCTGGATGAACCGGATATGACCATCTGGAGTCAGGTAAATTATTTTAACAAATATTTACTGTACTAATATTAATGATGTTAACTGGATGTTATAATTGTCTAAAATAATTTTGCACTCCAAATTGTGTATACATATCAAATGATAGTAGTGGCTAAATATGTTTGGCACCTGCTTCAAATAATTAGGGTGTCTGATTAGACTCTTTTATTAAAGAGATGTATTCACATTGAATTTGCTAGTCATGAGAAGCAAACTGTGTGTCATTGATGAACCCAAAAAAATAAACTAAAACTTTTGTCCTTTTTTTATACACAGGATGAGTCCATCCAGGAGGAATGTGGGGAAAGTGGCAGGCAGGAGGAGACCGGGAACATGGACAGCCTGGAGGAGGCCGGATTCACCATCATCCTGGAGGAGGCTGGGCCCAGTGTCAGGCAGGAGGTGGCTGCTCCCAGTGAGGTGGCTGGGCCAAGTGAGGTGGCTGGGCCAAGTGAGGTGGCTGGGCCCAGTAGGAGCCTGACCCAATCCCAAGTGCCTCCCCTCCACCTTCCCAAAAAAAGGGGCAGGAAGGGGATGGTCACACAGGACGCATCCCTGCGCCTCATGCAACAGGCCACCCGTTTTTTAACGAGCCCCCCCGAAGCGGAAGAATCCTATGGCTGCTACTTAGCCAGCAGGCTTCTTCAGATGGATTGGGAGCAGCGCCTCATTTGTGAGCGCCTATTTGGGGAAACAATCCATAAGGGGCTGCAGGGCACGCTAACACAAAACACCCAACTACATGAGGCAGCCCCCCCTCCTCCTCCTCCTCCTCCTCCTGCCACAACTGAAACACCAGAGCCACAGCCTCAAAAGAAGGCTACAGGGAAGGCTGCAGGGAAGGCTGCAGGGAAGGCTGCAGGGCAGCGTGGAGGAAAGGCTGCAGGGAAGAGAAGAAAGTGATGACCTGGGTTCAGTCTGGTCTGACAGAAGACGCAGGCTGTTGTAGGACCACAGTCTGGGGACATCTAGATCATCTGCTGGTGCTGTTGATCTCTGGGATTCTTGGACCAGATTGTGCTCCCTCTTATATGGACTCCTCAAGATCCCAATTTTCTTGTACACCGACTTTTTCCAGCGTTGACTTCCTCTTTATTTTATTTTGACCATGAATAAATGGATCTTTTTTGAGTTTAGCAAAAGACTTTATGTGTTTTCTTTTAAATCATTGATTTTACACACAATGTTAAATTAACAAGGGACAACAATCTCATTGAGTTTTAAAAAAACACACCAAAAATACATTACTAATGTTAATAATGTTCAAGTGGTAAGTCTTGAAAATAAAAAAATCTACATAAACAAAAACGGTGCTTTGGGTTAACTTTATCTAAAAACTAAAAAAAAATCACTAGAAAAAAAAAAAAAGAATAATGGGATCTTTTTGGTAACTTTACAAACCTAAAAAAAAAATAAAATAAGGGAAAAAGTATTATTAGTATGGAAACATTGTTTATAAAAAGCATACTATATCATTCATGAGATCAAAGAGAAAAAGAATTCAGAAATCAGTTTGGGAGAACTCTGATTATGAACAGCAAAACACCTTCGTTCTTTAGAGCATTCGTAAAGAAGAAATAAAATGCGCTGCATTCAACGATCACAGATTTTGCAGCGTGATGAATGTGCTACCTACAATACGAACACTAGTTTTACTAGACCGAGTGCTTCCGTTTAGTTTTTGCTTATGAGCATGCGTCGTTTTTTTGTCCGTAGGACTAGCATACAGACGAGCGGACTTCGGGGTCCGTCGTAGTTACGACGTAAAGATTTGAAGCATGTTTCAAATCTAAAGTACGTCGGATTTGAGGCTAAAAAAGTACGTTGAAAGTCCGGAGAAGCCCACACACGATCGGATTACCAGCCAGCTTTAGTCCGTCAGCGTCCGTTGGACTTTTGTAGCTGAAAAGTCCGACCGTGTGTACGCGGCATTAGTGTCTTTACGGTGATCTATACACAATGATGAATCTTCATAACTACTAGAGTTACCTGTCTGGCCTTGGTTTGATAGATGCTTATAGAACAGACATCTGTAGCCATACAATTTAGCTGATAGCCTAAACCAAAGTATTTATTTTATAGATCCTTTTTTTTCACGTAAACTTGTGTAATGACAACAAAAGAAGCACAATTTTCTTCCAAACTAATCCCATGGATCAGAGCCAAGAAGCTGTGTTTCCTGTTGTGTAGTTGGATGCAGATGGTCTCCGAGATAAATATGATGCAACTTGACATAACAGGTGGGAGATCACAATGATTCATATGAACTGTGTTTTCTGCAGCCAAAATCTTTGGAAGTGGGTTCTCCAGTGTCTAAGGTGCACTGAATCGATTCCCCTGAAAGAGGAACACACCCAAACATAGTTTACTGCTTACTGCGTTAAAACAAGGTTCTTTTCAGGGAAGTGTGATGATTATATGGTATGTAGCATTTAATTACAATTGTTTTTGTAAGTGTTTAAAAGGGTTCTACAGTTGCATGTTTTATTTTATTTTATTTAGATATGTGCCAGAAACTGCTTGTCTTAAATAATGTTATTTTTGTTACTTTAAAACCAAACCCTGCACAAATTTCTGTTTTTCTTTTTTTTCAGAAGACTCCCAGAAAGTTTTTTTTTCCGTAAAAAGCAACTTAGGTAGCAACCTGAACCTTTAATTCAGAAGCTTTCTTAGTTCTGCTCTTTTAGTTTTGGATAGAGCTTTTTTTTTCTTTCGGGGGTTCTGTTAAATTTTCCTGTGCCTTCTGTTCTAGAAGCTATAGAAGAATAACATAAATTTCTCTAAAGTTAGGGAACATCTCCTCTCCTCTGACAGCTGTCATTGGGACATGACCCCATTTGGAGATTTCCCCTCACCTCCTGGTGACATCTGTAACATTTTAATTTTCCCATCATTTACTGTCTCAGTGACAATGGTCACCAGGACAAATGTAGTGGGTAAATCTCTGCAGCACAGCAGAGGCACAGGCAGAAATAAAAACCTTATGAAGAATAAACTGTTCCTTTAAATAACAATGACTAATTCACTAATGTGATCACAAAATGAATGAGTTATCTATACACCCACATAAAAAATGGTGCTTATATTGATGTGATACCTATGCTCCTATCATTCATTGGGTGAAACCGATGAATAAAAATAGACAATATAATAAACAAATATGCATATAGAAAAAATAAAGTGCATTAAAAAATAAATCAATGTGTAATATTTGTTCACGTGCACCAATATATAAACTAAACATTAAAGTCTATAAAACAACTTATCTGTTCTAGAAAAAGTCAATATGAATTACAAGGTGATAAAGTGTTTAATGCTTATGGAAAAAATCTGCTTCAAAGTGCTCCAGTGCTCAAATGAGCTCCTTATATTGTAACAGTGGCTTCTTACCAGATAGCGTGGATCTCTAAGAGATCAAACAAGCACACACTCCATAAATGTAGGCTATTTTCATTTAGTAGGGTACTCCTGGTGTGGCACTATCAATGATGGATTGGACATAAATGCCCCTAGATTCACAGAGCCTCTCACCACATGTATAGGGTATAAATAGGGAGAAACCTCGTAGTGTAAAACAGTTAAAAGGGTTGTAAACCCTCGTTTTAAAAAAAAAAAAAAAAATGGCACAAAATTTTGCACAGAATGGCCCTGATCATCCTCTTCTGGGGTGCACTTACAAAGAGGCAATGAATCACAAGCAGTGTATGAAGCAAGTCAGGTGCGGTGTCACACGCAAACTCCGGCCAAAGCGTTACCTCAAAAATGGCCTCCTGGGATGCCATTTTTGGGCAAATGCAGTCACTTTAACCTCTTGGCGCTGACAGCACACAAATATGCAGCCTCTCGGTGGGTGGGCCTTGGCGGCGAGCGACAGCATGTTTGGGTACCACATTGCAAACACAGCTGTGCCGAGAGCGCACGCAAACGGCACAGTTACCAGTGGCTAAGGGAAAGCTCCAAATTGCACGTATCAATCATGTGACCGCCAATCACTGCACTCATGTGATCACAAACCCTGCCCTGCCTCCAGCATCTGAAACACCTTCAAGGGCCGGAGGCACTGGCGCCAATGGGTTAATTTGAGTTCAGAACATTTAGTCAGCACCTAAACAATGATGTGTCTTTCTACCTGTCTTGCTACTTCATGCTTTTGAACTTTTCCTTATTATCGTCTCTGACTGGTTTTACCTACTCTGACCCTGGGTTTTGTTGGCTCTTACCATGCTTACCTGCAACTTGACCTGGCCCCCAGCCCCTCTGACTAGGTTCCTGCCTGTCGTTTCTGTATTGCATTTGGTTCTGCCTCTTCAGCTGGCTTTCATTTTTCTGTGACACATGCAGTGCCTTGAAAAAGTATTCATATTCATTCCCCTTGAAATTTTCCACATTTTGTCACGTTACAATGAAAAACGTAAATGTATTTTATTGGGATTTTATGTGACAGACCAACACAAAGTGACACATAATTGTGAAGTGGAAGGAAAATGATAAATAGTTTTCAAAATCTTTTACAAAAAAGATCTGAAAAGTGTGGCGTGCATTGGTATTCAGCCCCCCTGAGTCAATACTTTGTAGAACCACCTTTCACTGCAATTACAGCTGCACGTCTTTTTGGGTGTCTCTACCAGCTTTGCACATCTAGAGAGTGACATTTTTGCCCATTCTTCTTTGCAAAATAGCCCACGCTCTGTCAGATTGGATGGAGAGCATCTGTGTACAGCAATTTTCAAATCTTGCCCAGATTCTCAATTGGATTTAGGTCTGGACTTTGACTGGGACATTCTAACACATGAATATGCTTTGATCTAAACCATTCAGTTGTAGCTCTGGCTGTATGTTTAGGGTTGTTGTCCTGCTGGAAGGTGAACCTCCGCCCCAGTCTCAAGTCTTTTGCAGACTCTAACAGGTTTTCTTCTAAGATTGCCCTGTAAGATTTAACCTGTCCGGTTAAACCGCTGTATGGTCTTGGCCACCGTGCTGCAGCAATCTTATAGCCTAGGCCATTTTTATGTAAAGCAACAATTCTTTTTTTCAGATCCTCAGAGTTCTTTGCCATGGGGTGCCATGTTGAACTTTTAGTGACCAGTATGAGAGAGTGAGAGCGATAACACCAAATTTAACACACCCGCTCCCCATTCACACCTGAGACCTTGTAACACTAACAAGTCACATGACACTGGAGAGGGAAAATGGCTAATTGGGGCCAATTTGGACATTTTCACTTAGGGGTGTACTCACTTTTGTTGCCAGTGGTTTGGTTTAGACATTAATGGCTGTGTGTTGAGTTATTTTGAGGGGACAGCAAATTTACACTGTTATACAAGCTGCACACTCAATACTTTACATTGTAGCAAAGTGTAATTTCTTTCTTTCAGTGTTGTCACATGAAAAGATATAATAAAATATTTACAAAAATGTGAGGGGTGTACTCACTTTTGTGAAATACTGTATATGCCATAGTTTGTGGATTCTATAACTTTCCTACAGACTAAATAGTAAAACACTGCGTTGGGTTATTCTCACCAGGGAAATGTAGCAGAATACATTTTGACCCAAATTTATGAAGAAAAAAACATTTATTTTCAAAATTTTCACTCTTTTTTGTTCATTTAGGAAAAAAACCCAGTGGTGAATAAATCCCACCAAAAGAAAGCTCTATTTGTGTGAAAAAATGTATTATGGGTACATTGCTCCATGACTGTCCAATTGTCATTCAAAAGTGTGACAGCGCTGGAAGCTGAAAAATGGCCTGGGCAGGCAGGGGGTAAAAGTGCCCGGTATTGAAGTGGTTAAAGGGCATTGCACCATGCTTGTCTATGGAGGCTGGTAGGCTGTGGACTTTAATTCCCATGAATCCCTGCACTGATAGGAGGAGAGCAGTTTTCCTTGGCAAATTGATACTGATTGCTGGAGTCCAGGGAAGAGAGTGATGGGTACAGACCTGCAGTCAGGGTCTGTGCCTTACATCCACGGCACCAAAGCCTTTAGAGAGGATCTGAGAGGACCTGTTGCTGTGCCTGTTCCCCAATGAGGGAGAGGGGATGGACCCGCACTTGAGCCTGCTAGAGCTGCCTTCAGAGACTGAATTTGAGAGAGAGTGGGAGTCACTGCATCTTCAGGATTGGAGCTGAGAGACCGTGGTGTGTCTGAGAGACCGAGACCTGATCGCTGGGAATTGCTGATCACTAAGCCATTGGGACCAGATTAGCCGCCTGCCAGGAAGTGATGAGCTGAATGACACATCCTAAACGCCCACCACATACTGTTCCAAATAGAGAGTACTCCTACATATAACTTATCTCCTACCATCCAACCACACTCTTAACCACTTGGACATCCTTAGGTTGAAGTAGTTATGCACCTGCAGGCATTATCCTGGTAAAAAAAATTGCAGCCAGCAATTCCCTCTTTTCCAGTCTCTGACAACCAATACCTGAGTGCGGGAGTGATGCGACCAGCGGCAACAACAGCATTACACAGAGAGAGAGGAACTTGTTCCTCCTTCTCAGTGACCCCGGAAACCGGAAGCAGTGAGATTTTGTCACTTCCGGCTTTGTCTCTTTCTTTACCTGGCCATTAGTGACCCGGAAAGCAGCCCCTGTCCCCACGTGCCTATGTACTGATGCAAACGCATACCTAAGTCCTGCACACATATGTAAATGGTGATCGCACCACTCTTGTGAGGTACTGTCACGAACGTCAGAGTAAGAGCAATATTCTAGCACCAGACCTCCTGTGTATCTCCAAGCTGGTAACCTGTAAAGGCATTCAAAGCATCACCTATGGAGAATTTTAAGTACCGTAGTTTGGCGCTATTCCACTGGCGTGACATGTTAGGTATCTATTTGCTCAGTGTAACATCATCTTTCATATTTTACAAATTGGGTATTATATTGTTTTTGTATGCAATAAAATTCATCAATATACCATTTTATTCTATAGGGCCTCTGCTAAAAAATATATATACCGTATTTATCGGCGTATAACACACGCCGGCGTATAACACGCACCCCAATTTAGGAGGGAATTTTAAGGAAAAAAAACTTTTAGGAGGGAAGTTGAAGGGAAAAAAACTTACATTTAAATGCCCATCATTGCAGCCTTGCCCCAGTGCAGCCATATCAGTGCAGCCTTGTCAGTGCAGCCTTGTCAGTGCAGCCTTGTCAGTGCAGCCATGTCAGTGCAGCCATGTCAGTGCAGCCTTCCCCAGTGCAGCCTTGTCAGTGCAGCCTTCCCCAGTGCAGCCTTGTCAGTGCAGCCTTCCTCAGTGCAGCCTTGTCAGTGCAGCCTTCCCCAGTGCAGCCTTCCCCAGTGCAGCCTTGCCCCATTGCAGCCGTCGATCCCCTGTCCCTGCCATATTGGGCTTCAAAATCGCCGACCGCGATTTGAAAATGGCGCCGCCGGCGCCGAAATACACAGAGCCGGTCCTTGGCTCTTTCCGGCGGCTCTCGTTCATTTTCGGCTCCACTCGTAGTCCCGAGCGGAGCTATCCGAACCTAGCCGAGTAGGTTTGGATAGCTCCGCTCGGGACTACGAGTGCAGCCGAAAGTGAACGAGAGCTGCCGGAAAGAGCCGAGGACCGGCTCTGTGTATTTCGGCGCCGCCGGCGCCATTTTCAAATCGCGGTCGGCGATTTTGAAGTTTTGACACCACAGGATCACAGGGGATCGGCGTATAACACGCACCTGCGACTTTCCCCTGATTTTAAGGGGAAAATAGTGCGTGTTATACGCCGATAAATGCGGTATATATATATATATATATATATATATATATAGATAGATAGATAGATAGATAGATAGATATATAGATATATATATATAGATATATATATATATATATATATATATATGTGTATACAGTATCAGTACACCCCTCACATTTTTCTAAATATTTTATTATATTTTTTTTATGTGACAACACTGAAGGAATGACACTTTGCTACAATGTAAAGTAGTGAGTGTTCAGCTTGTATAACAGTGTAAATTTGCTGGCCCCTCAAAATATCTCAACACACAGCCATTAATGTCTAAACCACTGGCAACAAAAGTGAGTACACCCCTAAGTGAAAATGTCTAAATAGGGCCCAATTAGCCATTTTCCCTCCCCAGTGTCATGTGACTTGTTAGTGTTACAAGGTCCGAGGTGTGAATGGGGAGCAGATGTGTTAAATTTGGTGTTATCGCTCTCACTCTCTCATACTGGTCACTGGAGGTTTGACATGGCAACTCATGACAAAGAACTCTCTGAGGATCTGAAAAAAAGAATTGTTGCTCTATATAAAGATGGCCTAGGCTATAAGAAGATTGCCAAAACCCTGAAACTGAGCTTCAGCATGGTGGCCAAGACCATACAGCGGTTTAACTGCACAGGTTCCACTCAGAACAGGCCTCGCCATGGTCAACCAAAGAAGTTGAGTGCACGTGTTCAGCGTCATATCCAGAGGTTTTCTTTGGGAAATAGACGTATGAGTGCTTCCAGCATTGTTACAGAGGTTGAAGGAGTGGGGGGGCAGCCTGTCATTGCTCAGATCATACGCCGCACACTGCATCAAATTGGTCATCCCAGAAGGAAGCCTCTTCTAAAGATGATGCACAGGAAAGCCTGCAAACAGTTTGCTGAAGACAAGCAGACTAGGGACATGGATTTATGGAACCATGTCCTGTGGTCTGATGATGAGACCAAGATAAACAGTTCATTGAGGGGACCATGAATGCCAACATGTACTGTGACATACTGAAGCAGAGCATGATCCACTCCCTTCAGAGACTGGGCCTCGGGCAGTATTCCAACATGATAATGACCCCAAACACACCTCCAAGATGACTACTGTCTTGCTAAAGAAGCTGAGGGTAAAGGTGATGGACTAGCCAAGCATTTCTCCAGATATAATCCCTATTGAGCATCTGTGGGGCAACCTCAAACAGAAGGTGGAGGAGCGCAAGGTCTCTAATATCCACCAGCTACGTGATGTCCTCATGGAGGATTGGAAGAGGAGTGGCAACCAGTGAAGCAACCTGTGAAGCTCTGGGGAACTCCATGCCCAAGAGGGTTAAGGCAGTGCAGGAAAATAATGGTGGCCATACAAAATATTGACACTTTGGGCCCAATTTGGACATTTTTAACGTAGGGGTGTACTCACTTTTGTTGCCAGCGGTTTAGACATTAACGGCTGTGTGTTGAGTTATTTTGAGGAGACAGCAAATTTACACCGTTAAACAAACTGTACACTCACAATTTTACATTGTAGCAAAGTGTTATTTCTTTAGTGTTATCACATGAAAAGGTAACAAAAAAAAATTTGTGAGGGGGTGTACATATATATATATATATATATATATATATATATAAATATTGGGACATCAACACAATTCTAATCTTTTTGGCTCTATACACCACCACAATGGATTTTAAATGAAACAAACAAGATGTGCTTTAACTGCAGACTTTCAGCTTTAATTTGAGGGTGTTTACATCCAAATCAGGTGAACGGTGTAGGAATTACAACAGTTTGTATATGTGCCTCCCACTTTTTAAGAGACCAAAAGTAATGGGACAGATTAACAATCATCCATCAAACTTTCACTTTTTAATACTTGGTTGCAAATCCTTTGCAGTCAATTACAGCCTGAAGTCTGCAACACATGGACATCACCAGACACTGGGTTCCATCCCTGGTGATGCTCTGCCAGGCCTCTACTGCAACTGTCTTCAGTTCCTGCTTGTTCTTGGGGCATTTTCCCTTCAGTTTTGTCTTCAGCAAGTGAAATACATGCTCAATCGGATTCAGGTCAGGTGATTGACTTGGCCATTGCATAACATTCCACTTTTTTTCCTTAAAAAACTCTTTGGTTGCTTTCGCAGTATGCTTCAGGTCATTGTCCATCTGCACTGTGAAGCGCCGTCCAATGAATTCTGAAGCATTTTGCTGAATATAAGCAGATAATATTGCCCGAAACACTTCAGAATTCATCCTGCTGCTTTTTTCAGCAGTCACATCATCAATAAATACAAGAGAACCAGTTCCATTGGCAGCCATGACACTACCACCACCATGCTTCACTGATGAGGTGGTATGCTTTGGATCATGAGCAGTTACTTTCCTTCTCCATACTCTTCTCTTCCCATCACTCTGGTACAAGTTGATCTTGGTCTCATCTGTCCATAAGATGTTGTTCCAGAACTCTGAAGGCTTTTTTAGATGTTGTTTGGCAAACTCTAATCTGGCCTATTTTTGAGGCTCACCAACGGTTTACATCGTGTGGTGAACCCTCTGTATTCACTCTGGTGAGTGTTCTTGATCTGGCCAACTGTTGTGAAGGGTGTTTTCTTCACCAGGGAAAGAATTCTTCGGTCATTCTTGGTGTTGCTGAGCTCGCCGGTGCATTCTTTCTTTTTAAGGATGTTCCAAACAGTTGATTTGGCCACACCTAATTTTTTTTTGCTATCTCTCTGATGGGTTTGTTTTGTTTTTTCAGCCTAATGATGGCTTGCTTCACTGATAGTGACAGCTCTTTGGATCTCATATTGAGAGTTGACAGCAACAGATTCCAAATGCAAATAGCATACTTGAAATTAACTCTGGACCTTTTATCTGCTCCTTGTAAATGGGATAATGAGGGAATAACACAGACCTGGCCATGGAACAGCTGAGCAGCCAATTGTCTCATTACTTTTTTGTAATTCCTACACCATTCACCTGATTTGGATGTAAATACCTATGTCCCAATATTTATGGACCTTACTGTATATATACATAGATATAGATATAGTGTTTGGGGATTCTAAGTAATTTTCTAGCAAAAAAAGTAGATTTTTAAATGTATGTGAGTGTCAGAATTGGCCCGGTATTGAGGTGGTTAAAGGGACAGTGCACCACCTAAAGAAGGGCCTCTTTGAAAGCAAGCCAACATTAACTAGTAGGCACCAAATACTTTCCACCACCTTCAGGGCTACCCCATACTAGAATCGTGTACACCCACCTGCTGATGGGTTTGTATGCACAATGTGTACACCAGGACCCTTTAGATTCTTCTGAACTGGTTGAGTTGTTTAGAGACTCTTGCTACGGTTGTAGTTTAATTTCACTTGCTATACTACTGGTCTACTAATTCTTGTTTCACAGGTGTAAATGGTTTAAGTATTTGACCAGGTGTGTCAATGGGGACCAAGCTCCTGCGGGTGTAAGTGACACACAACTTTAATGTGGTTTGTTTCCTTAAAGTTAACTGCATGTTTTACAACAAATATCATATATATAAAGAACCTAACACTCTTTTAGACCTCTTGCACAAGGGTGGCTGAGCCTGTTCAACATAAATGCCGACATCTTTTCCCCACCAGGAAAGACCAGCGGCGGCATGCAGCCTCCTATAGACATGAATGGCCGTGCACTGCTGTACTCAGCTATATGTCAGTACTATCCTAAACACAGATATATATACAAAATACATAACTTTTTCTTTATTGTTTTTACAACAGCATCCGTGAGGATAGCCGAGTACAGCAGCACAAATCCATTTATATGTGAGGCTGTACACTGCACCTAGGCATCATAGGCTGGTAAAGAAACCGGCACGTACATTGAATGGGCTCTTCCGCTTATGTACAAGAACCCTTATAAATGTCTTGTATTCCATGAAACTCATAAAATGTTTACAAAAAATATTATTTTATATTTTGAAATAACTTAATTTTCTATTTAATTCTAGAGCACCCTGAAGGGGACAGATGTGCATTGGGCTGCATTGGGCAGCATTATTCACAGCAGGTCCAACACAATAACAAGAAAAAATACATCAATTTCAATATGCCATGTTCACACAAATGCATGGCAATGGTGTGTGCTGAGCAAAAATAAGACACGCTGCATTTAAATGTGGCACAGTTAGCTGTAACGCAAATATAAAATAAAGTATTTTGGCTCCTTGTGTGGAAAAAAGCAAAAATGCACAGTAATGCCACGGGATAGAAAAGACACACATCAGCACAAATGTCTGGCATGCATCAACATTAGCTAAATGGTATGACTTGGTATGAATCTAGTCTGGCAGATAGCACCTTTATTTCCTTTAAATAATAAGACCATTAGTCATTTTATAACTGCGTACCAACATATGTGCTCTGAATAAATAACACTGATAAAAAGGAAAGGAAAAACAAACTTCTTTGCAGATTAGAACGCAAAGTATTGCTAGCATTGCTTGTAAAGTTGTAATGGTCATGATGATTTCCACTATGATTCATGCTGGTACGATATTATTGTGGGCTCACTCAGACTTTGTTATTGTGACATCATCTGAGTTGAGTAAGTATAAACTTCAACTCCTACAGCCTAATGTGTCTGTTACTTTCATTTCCGACTTATACTCATCTGCTCTTCAGTACTCAGATTTACATCCCACCGGGTGTTATTATTTAGTGAGCAGAAAAATAATAACAGTTGGAACGGTTGTATAATTCTTATTAAACATTTTTCTGTAAGGACAAGTCTTGCAGACACATCGTATGAGTCATGAGGTTGAGTAACCTAAAAATGGCCAGCCCCCACTTTGATTACACAGTGCTGAGTACGTGTATACAAATACTGCTTGTAACAGCTGTGTCAAATGTCGAAAGTGTTACCAAAGATAATACTAATGGTAGGCAAAATGTGTTATCATGCAGGCAAGGTATGTATCCAGCAGGGCCCATTCACACCATATCCATTGGGCTGCAATGGACACCCTTTCCTAACCCAGTCCAAAGGTATAATCAAGGCAATGTCCGCAATTATAGATTGCTGGAGGGTTTTTCTTCCAGTCTATACCTAGATTTTTTCCTTTGTATGATTTGGATGAGATCATAAAAGTCTCCTCTCTTATAATTATAGCCATCAGCATTGTTTGCTGGACTTCATTTATCTCTATAATAAGATAACTTAGCATGTCCTCAAAGGCCAGCAAATCAGCAGACCAAAAATGCACTTTTTGCTGATCTGCTAAATGGACCCCTACCTACACATGGTTTGCCCTGCAAATATTTTTGTTTATTGACAAAGACAAATGACAAATTATATTTTATTGACAAAGACAAATGAAGAGCTGCAAATAAATGCTGTCAAAGTTAGCCCAGGAAATAAGGAAGGAAGAAATGAAGAGCCAAGATCTTCACGCCTATGAAAGGCAACCTAATGGCTTGTTTACACGACAATCATTGCCACTCATCTGAAAAGTGTCCGCAGTGGATTACTTCTCAGGGCCATTTGACATGCAGCTCAGAGGAAATATACTGCCTTCTTACTACCTATGTTAACCATTAAAATTACGTCATACCACACCACAACCATTACATTTGGTTTCAGAGAAGTTTCAGAAAGGCCCCATTTGCTTAAATAGGTGGCATTTGGTGGCAGTACTGGTGTAATGGGGATGCAGGGGGTGCAGAATGTTGGGTAGTTTGTAATACAGGGGGTGCAGAATGTGGGTAAATAGCTACTTTATTAAAACAAAACAACTCCAGTGCAACCAGACTGCCCATACATGGAACCTAATGCCTCGTTTCCACCGAGCGGATCGGTTCGGGTCGGGACAGTTTGGAAGGCCTAGAATGGTCCGGCCTATTCAGGCGAGCGTTTTTGCAAGTCAGACCGACAGAAGTCCTTCGTGGGTTTAGAAAAAATCCCTAGCATGGCGTTACACATTCGCCAATCAGTGGAATGTATTGTAGCTCCGCCCTAACCGAACCGTTGCATTTTCTATGGCCCCACATCTGAAGCAGGACCCTGAATGAAACGGTTCGGTTCGGTTGTATGGGCCGCTTTCATAATGGAAACACCCAAAATAGCGTACCGTACCGAACCGATCTGCTCAGTGGAAACGAGGCATTATTTGCCGGTTCCTGCTGAACCGGCCAAATTTCAATCCGTCTATGGCCCATTTTAGGAAGGAAGGAGACTCTAAACCTCTATACTTCTGTGCCCTTGTGTAGGATTATTTACAGGACAAAGCTGCCAACTCAGGCAACAAGAAAAGCAACCTTATGAGTATGAATGGAAACTGAAATTTTCCTAATGGGCTAAAAAGGTGGTTTTTGAAGTGCCGACAGAACCAAATTTAAATCCCAGAGTTACAGGTACTTGTAAATGAGGGTCCACATGAAAGACACCATGTACAATAGTTTTTACCAATGCATGGTAGGCTAGAGGTTTTTCAAATAAGTTTAAAGGGGCCGAGATTTGTCCCGTTATGGTAATAGTTGCCAAATGCTAATCCACATAATAAAATATGCATGGAACCCATAATTAATATTCTGGAGAGAGAAGAAGACTTGTGCTGTTACATCCAAAGGGAAAAGCAAAAAAGACACCACTATACATGACTTCATCTCTTACACAGCAACAGGTCTCAGTGCTCACATATCGTCGTCCGAGAAGAAGAAAATCAAGGGCACTCTCAGCTTCTAATTTTCTTTATTGTAACAAAGTAGCAAGGGCTAAAAACATTCAAAATAATTAAGCTTTTTAAAGGCATAGGATACAATCACACTATAGGATTGCCCATATAACTAGTACAACATTAATCCTAATCAGATTTCCTACCTACAGGTGATCACATAAATAATCCAACCACATTAGAAGGTAAAGTACGAGGTGCTATAACAAACATGCATTCAATTCATAGCAATCATTTTATCCTAAATGATATGCACCTCCTGTATGGGGTATCAATTTTGCCTCGTCTTGTAATAACATCTTTCCATGATCTCCTCTACTCTCTAAATCTACTGAACATAATATCCCTCAAACTACTACCATGGATATTCTGGATGGGATTAGTAAACCTTGGGACTGCAATAACTGTCACAAAAAATCTCAAATGTTCTTGAATATGATCTTTTAGCATTCTGACGGTTTTTGTTATGTAATAATGTTCCCATAAACATAGTATGCAAAATACTACATACCACATCATACGTGTTTTTAATTATTTAATATTACAATGTATATACCCCCAAAATGTTGTCTTCTTATATCTAATTACAATTACAACAACAAATACTACTACTGCCCCATCTATCATTTCCAACAGAGCAAACCTCTAAAAGCCAGCTACTTTGTTTCATCTTTTCCTGTCTAATCTCACTTTTTACCAAATGATCTTAATAGTTTTATAACTTATGAATATTACACTAGGTGTTTTTCCACCTAAAGCCCTGTACACACGATCGGACTTTCCGATGGGAAATGTTGGATATCAGGCTGTTGGCGGACAATCTGACCGTGTGTATGCTCCATCGTACAATTGTTGTCGAACTTTCCACCAACAAATGTTGGCTAGAATGTTTTCAAATTTTCCACAAACAAATGTGTGTTGTCAGACTTTCCAATGGTGTGTACACAAGTCCGTCGGACAAAAGTCCAAAGTACAAACACGCATGCTCGGAAGCAGAAGCGGTCGGTCTTGTAAACTAGCGTTCATACTGGAGAATTAACATTCGTGACATGGCAAATTATGAAATCTCCAAATGCAGCGCACATTCTCTTCTTCTTTAAACGCTTGTTGCCCGCCGGCTGTCAAACAGCCATTGGCCGGTGGCTGTTTACCACCTGATCGGCTTTGATCCTTTCACAGCCGATCACTAAATGTAAACATAGAGCGGTAACGAGATGTTGCCGGGTTCTCCTCCTCACACACACTGATCGTGTGTGAGAAGGAGATTGTGGTAACATCTCGTTACTGCTTACAGTGTACACCAACACACACTGATTGCCCCCCCAATAAAGAGGACCTGTCACCACCCATCAAAATACCTGTCACAGTCCATCTGAATACCTGTCACAGTCCATCTGAGTACTTGTCATACACTGTAGTTCATCTGAGTACCCGTGTACCTGAGTACCTGTCACAGTCCATATGAGTACCTGAATACTTGAGTACCTGTCACAGTTCATCTGAATACCCGAGTACCTGTCACAGTCCATCTGAGTACCCGAGTACCTGTCACAGTTCATCTGAGTACCGGAGTACCTGTCACAGTTCTTCTGAGTACCCGAGTACCTGAGTACCTGTCACAGTTCATCTGAGTACCCAAGTACCTGTCACAGTCCATCTGAGTACCTGAGTACCTGTCACAGTTCATATGAGTACCGAGTACCCAAGTACCTGTCACCCCCTTCAGAATACCCGAATACCAGTCACCAGCCCATCAGAGTACCCCAGTACCTGTCACCAGGCCATTAGTGTACAAGTCACCAGCCCATCAGAGTACCCGAGTACCTGTCACCAGCCCATCAGAGTAACCGAGTACCTGTCACCAGCCCATCAGAGTAACTGAGTACCTGTCACCAGCCCATCAGAGTACCCGAGTGCCTGTCTGCAGCTCATCAAGTTACCTGAGTACCTGTCTCCAGCCCATCAGAGTACCCGAGTACCTGTCTGCAGCCCATTAGAGTACCTGAGTACCTATCTACAGCCCATGCTTCATAGAATATACGTTGGGGTGTTTGCTTTCCAAAATAGGGTCATTATGTGGGTAATTCCACTGTCCTGGTGCTCAAGGACCTTCAAAAGTGTGATAGGTAGGAATGAAATGAGATGTGTAATTTATGCTCCTAGAATGCCTGAAGGTACTACTTCAATGTTGGGCCTCTGTATGTGGCCAGGCTGTGTAAAAGTCTCACACATGTGGTATCGCCATACTCGGGAAGAGTAGCAGAATGTATTTTGGGGTGTCATTTTTGCTATATACATGCTATGTCTTAGAAATATCTTATAATTTGACAACTTTGTGTAAAAGAAATGCGGTTTTCACGCAGAGGGCATGGCACATAGAGCACTCAAAAAGCCTTGGATAGGGTGGGCATTCCACTCGGTCCACACCACACATTCCAGGGGTGTGTCCATCTTAATTACTAAAACCACACACTTTGAGCTCCAGGGTTCGGAGATCGACCCACTTGGAAGATATGTATTCCTAAGGGCCAAAATTCATGGGGAACTGGTACTTCTGTTAGCATTCTACGTCCCACCACCATTTAGCTATAAGGTGCTCACCGTTGGTTTTGATTATATGGCTATGTACCCTACTATCCCAGCAATATGGATGGGGGATTTTAATAATGTGTTAGACCCTGCTATGGATAGAATGAGCAGTTCGATTCCTTCATCGCCTTCTTCTTATTTAACCAGATTCGCTAGATTAATGCATAGTTTTAACCTTGTTGACACATGGAGAGCCAGAAACCCCTCAACCAGAGGTTACTCTTGCTTCTCCACGTCACATCATGCCATGTCCCGAATAGATCTCATCCTACTGTCTAAAACTCTTGCTCCCAGACTTTTAGACGCAGGTTTTTCTCCCCGTTCATTATCTGATCATTGTCCCTACTGGGTCACGGTCTCTTTGTCCTGTGGTCATCCACCTTCCTCTTGGCGACTAAATCCCTTTTGGCTGACATTGCTCCCAGAGGATGATGACCTCCCAGTGGAATGAGAACAGTATTTCAGGACAAATGATGACTCGGCCACAGTACAATCAGTGTGGGAAATGTTCAAACTGCACGCCCACATGACTCTCACTAGACGCATTAACCAAATTAAAAAAACATCTGAGTTGTCGATTGATAAGGCAGAGGAAAGTGTACGGAAAGCTGAGGAAGGTTTTCTTAATGATCCCACAATTGATAGAGCAAACGATCTTAAACTATGCTCGAGAGCTCTTAATCAACTACATTATGAAAAGCCCAAAAGAAAGATTTTTTTTCATAAGCAGAACTCATTTGAACATGTGGAAAGGACTGGGAAGCTTCTGGCACATCTAGTACATTGTGAGGAAAGACCTCCAGTGGTGATTTCACTACGTTCTCCTGATGATGTACTGGAGACGGAACCTAGCAAAGTGTCTGATATGTTTAAAGATTTTTTTAGCAACCTCTACAAGGCCGCAGCTACGGATGACACATCCATTATGGAGTCCTTCCTAGGGGGAATTCAAATCTCTCAACTGACTGCAGAGCAGGTGGAGGAACTGGAAGCTCCACTAACAACAGATGAGATATCTAGTGCCATAGCAGGATTCCCCAGATCTAAAGCCCCGGGATCCGATGGTTTACCTGTGGAATTTTACTCCACTTATTCAGACCTGTTGATTCCCAGGTTGCTTAAACTATATAAAGCCATCTTTGAGGGCTCTGAAATGACGGCATCGATGTGTGAAGCAACTATAGTAGTGATCCGCAAACCGGGCAAGGACCCACATGTCCCGGAGTCATATCGACCCATCTCTCTGCTTCAGGTGGATGTCAAGATACTTGCGAAAGTGCTTGCCATCCGCCTGAATAAAGTTATTCTGTCCTTAGTGCATAGTGATCAGGCTGGCTTTATGCCAGGTAGAAATACCTCCTTTATCCTCAGAAGATTGTTTATAAATTTACAGGCCATTCATGATTGTCCGGGGTCACGGGTGATAGTAGCCTTAGACACTGCTAAAGCATTTGACTCAGTAGAGTGGAGATACCTGTGGACCTGTCTTAATAGTTTTGGACTGGGACCTAAATTTATAAAGTGGGTGCAGCTCTTGTATCAGGCCCCGATTGCGAAAGTACTGGCTAATGGCTGGAATTCTGGACGGTTTCCCTTAACCAGGGGTACGAGACAGGGGTGTCCTCTGTCGTCGCTGCTTTATGCGCGGGCGGCAGAGCCACTCGCGATAGCTATTCGGGCACACCCTGGAGTTATGGGACTTGGTAGAGGGGAGGTGATGGAAAAGATCAGCATGTACGCTGACACACTTCTATATCTAGAGGACTCAGACAATTCCCTACCGTTAGTTCTAGATTTAAAGCGGAGTTCCACCCTAAAGTGGAACTTCCGCTCATCGGATTCCTCCCCCCCTCCGGTGTCACAATTGGCACCTTTCAGGGGGGAGGGGGGTGCAGATACCTGTATAATACAGGTATCTGCACCCACTTCCGGGTACAGCTAGCCGCAGCTAGCCGCAGACTCCCCGCCCACCCCCGTTGTGTTGTGGGAAATACACAGTTCCCACAACACAACGGGGACCAGTGAAGACGCGCAGCGCGACTCGCGCATGCGCAGTAGGGAACCGGGCAGTGAAGCGGCAACGCTTCGCTTCCTGATTCCCTCAGTGTGAATGGCGGCGGCAGCACCCGAGGATCGAGGGACGGCTCGGTCTCGGGTGCCGACATCGCTGGACCCCGGGACAGGTAAGTGTCCTTATTTTAAAAGTCAGCAGCTGCAGTATTTGCAGCTGCTGACATCTAATTTTTTTTTTTTTTGTGAAACACCACTTTAATTAAACAGTTCGGTATGTTTTCTGGCCTTCGAATAAATTGGGACAAGTCACAGATACTACCCCTGGACAGTTTCCCGCCACCTAGGAATAGAGCCTTATTACCTTTGCAGAGGGTAGATACTATTAAATACCTGGGGGTACGGCTGACTAGAGACCCAGCAGACTATATACCACTAAATATAGACCCACTATATGAAATGATCAGACATAAGACTCAGATATGGGCTTGCCTTCCTTTGGTAGTAATGGGCCGTATAAACCTAACAAAAATGGTTCTCTTACCCAAAATTTTATACATGGTGTGGCACTCACCGGTATATTTAATTCTTAGACATTTTAAGGTAATAGAAGCTATCCTAAAACAATTCATATGGGGCAATAATAGGCACAAACTGTCCTGGCATAAATTGAAGAATCCCACTGATCTAGCTGGTATGGCCCTCCCGGATTTCAATATGTACTATTTGGCAGCCCAACTGGCACACATTTTCCATATTGATAAGGTGGATAGGGAGAGATTCCTCAGTTTTCTATGTTCAGAGTGGTCTAGGCAGACCCAGGATTCAATGGTGATGATAACAGGGGAAGTAAGAGGGGTTGCGAGGACAGATAACCGTAGATTACTTTTGTACCAATATAGGAAGATCTGGAAGCTAGCTTCTGTTAAGTTGAGCATACCAGCAATACACGATTTTACCACTTTATGGCACAATCCAGATCTGTCTGAGTTCTCTCTGATCCCGGACAGTGAGGTATGGAGATCAAGGGGGATATTCTACTTGTCCTATATTGTCAGTAATGGAAAATTGAAGAGCTTTGACAGGTTGCAATCTGAATTTATGCTTCCAAACCAATTATTTTTCAGATACCTACAACTCCACCATGCCTTTCGATCGCAATTTCCATCAGATGATCTTGTCTCAGTCCATAATCCTCTCATGGAATCTGTAAAATACCCAGACCCAAAAAAATTGATCTCCCCATTCTATCTTATGCTGACAACACCATCAGCGACCAAAATAGCGTATGCACTGAAATCTAGGTGGAAGAGAGAGGTGGAGGTGGGTAATATGGAAGATGATGAATGGAGTGATGCTCTTGATGCTTGCAAAATGGTATCCCCTAAATCATTGGATCGGTTGACTCAGATTTTCATATTGCACAGATCCTACCTCACACCGTATAGAATCTCCAGATATAAACAGTCAATCTGCAACATGTATACTGTGCAATCAAGCAGTGGGCACTTTCTTTCACTTAATATGGCATTGCCTGCGGATTCAGGCTTTCTGGACCCAGGTAGTGAGATTCCTACATGATACAATGGGCTCCCCTGTCACATTACAGCCCAAAATGTGCGTTCTAGGAATTTTCCCAGATACAGAGATTAACAAATTTCAAAAAATATTTCTTCATAAAACACTCTTTTCTGCAAGAAAAGTTATAGCAAGGCTTTGGATGAGGCCTGATCCTCCAGAGCTCGCACACTGGATTACAGAAATAAATACAGTATTACCCTATAAAAAACTCATATATGCACATAGAGGGTGTCCCACTAAGTATGAAAAAATCTGGGAAAAGTGTCTCAAAGCACCTGAAACCTGTGTATGACACTGAAAAATATAAAGGGTGTTACAATAGGGCACATAGACCAATAACTTTTTTGTTAAATTTATGTTGGAGGGAGAAGCGATTACTAGAGGGACACGATATGCACAATGCTGGAATGTATCTCGAATGTTGATGGTGAAATAACATATAACATATAGCGTTTCTCAATATCCGTAATTTGGGGGAAGACATAGTGAATTATCTGTTAATATACACTGTATTGTTTGAAGTTTTTATTTATTTTTTGATATAAGAAATGTATGGATGTATATGTATCTATTATATCTTCAATAAAAGAAAACGTGTTTAATGGAAAAAAAAAAAAAAAAGAAATGCGGTTTCTTTTTTTTTCCACATTTTCCAAAAACTTCTGGAAAAAATGAACCGTTCAAAAGACTCACTATGCCTTATAGATTATAAGTCGGGGTGTTTGCTTTCCAAAATGGGGTTATTTTGTGGGCAATTCCATTGTCCTCGTGCTCCAGGGCCTTCAAAATTGTAATAGGTGGTTGAGAAATGAGATGTGTCATTTATGCTCCAAGAACGCCTGAAGGTGCTACTTCAATGTTGGGCCTTTGTATGTGGCCAGACTGTGTAAAAGTCTCACACATGTGGTATCGCCATACTCGGGAAGAGTAGTAGAATGTATTTTTGGGTGTAATTTGTTGTATGCATATGCTGTGTGTGAGAAATAACCTGATAATATGACAATTTTGTAAAAAAAAAAAAAAAAATCTTTATTTTGCAAAGAAATGTGGGAAAAAATTACAACTTAAAAAACTCACCATGCTACTTAATACTTTGGAATGTCTACTTCCTAAAAAGGGGTCATTGGTCATTCGGGGGGTATTTGTACTTTCCTGACTTGTTAGTGTCTCAAGAAATTAGATTAACCTCATGTACTGAAGGCCTGATCGGATCTGATCAATTGTCAGTGATTGGCACCATGGTTTGTAGACTCTATAACTTTCACAAAGCCAAAAATTATACACTAATTTGGGTTATTTTTACCAAAGCTATGTAGCAGTATAAATTTTGGCCAAAATTTATGAAGAAAAATTACTAATTAGCAAAATTTTATGACAGAAACAAAGAAAAGGGCATTTTTTTCACAAAATTTACGCACAAAAATTAAAAAACCCACTAGTGATTAAATACCACCAAAATAAAGCTCTATTTGTGTGAAAAAGGATGCAAATTTCATATGGGTACAGTGTTGCATTACTGAGTAATTGTCATTCAAATTGTGAGAGCGCTGAAAAATGGTCTGGGCAGGAAGGGGATGTAAGTGCCCAGTATTGAGGTGGTTAATGGGATAACAATGAAGCTGCTTTGCTGGTGATACTGATTAAGTTATTGCAAACAAATTTTCAAAGGCTTTTTTTTTATGATATCAAGAATATTATTATGTTTTGTTTTTTTTTATTTGTGCAAGTTAACACAACACCATTATCCCCTAGTTTTTAAGAACAAAGATACAACAAAAAAAATATAGAAAATATACCAAATCAAATAATTTTCAACCAAAAAAATAATGTCAAAGCAATAACTCCAAGGCCAATAATAAATAACATGTTATCTCCTCTGATTCTGCAACATGTCTGGTTGACGAATGGCCATTCAGAAACTGAAAAGCACAAAATGAAAAACGCAAAAAGAAAAGCGCAAATTAACACTCACCAAACTTCTACTAACATGAAATTAGCAGAAGGAGCCCAAAGGGTGGCGCTAAAGAGCTGAAAAAAACACGTAGTACGTCTAGTATGTCACTACATTTGGAATTGTTGGCCAACATTTGTGTGACCGTGTGTATGCAAGACAAGTTTGAGCCAACAGCCTTAAGACAAAATTCCATGGTTTTGTTGACGGAAAGTCCGATCGTGTGAGGCATTATTCTTCAAATTTTCATCTTGTTGCAAAATCAGCCAATTTTTCTTTATAACCCATCTAATCGATTCTGCCATAGGTGAAGATTTTAAAAGAAAAGCAAAATCTTTAATCCTTGTTTTTTTATTGTCTCATCTTTTGGTTCTTAAAGTGTTTGTTAACCCAAAAAAAAAAAATATATAGATCCTGGTCCCTTAACCTCCCTGGGTGTAGCTTGGGGTGAATTTTCAGTACCAAAAGCAGTAATCCTGAGCCACACTCGGGATCGCATGGCTGGATCCAGGCAAAGTTACCTACCTCGTCTCCAGGATCCTGCAATGTCTCCCTGCTGTGTGTGCAAGCTGTTTACTCCGATCAATTCATCACAGTGTCGGGCTCCGTTCCCTGCGAGCGTCGCGACGCACAAGGATGGAGCACGGCGCCAGATTCAAAAAGTTAAAAATGCACAATACATACAGTATACTGTAATCTGACAGATTACATTACTGTATCAAATTATTTCACATCCCTTTTGTCCAGTGCCCTGCATGCAGTTTTATATTATATATACTGTTGTTTCTGCCTGGAAACCTGAAAATGTCCATAGCAACCAAGAGTCCCTTTACGTCAAAAGCGGTTTTAGATCAGCTAGAAAACAGCGATAATAAATTAGAATCACTTGCAGAATTGATCAATAGTGATTTGTGGGGAAATTCGGCATCATACACTAAAAATAATGACAGCGACAATTCTGCAACTCAGCAAGTTTCACTGTTTTTGATTTGATTACATTAATGAATACATTTTATTATTATTATATTATTATTTGTTATAATTATTTATAGTTATTTATTATATTATAATTTATGATTTCGTGTTTCAAACTTTATCATACCCAGGATGTCTACTAGACTCTTGTTTGGACAGATTTAAGTGTGTTATTCTTAAGAATTATAGGCCTACAATATAAAACGCCAAATTTCCATGAAAAACATTGTACTGCTTTGAGCATCAAAAATCATACATAATCATACCGCCAGAAGTTACTTTCAGGAACAATGCTCAAATAAACTCCATATACTCTACAGATTTCTTATTAAAAATATATTCTCAATTGCTCTAATGTGGAACACAACTATACAGGCTTACAATACATCAATATTCACCAGCCTGTCTTCTTCTATTAAATGAAAATTCTCTAGCCTTCATAACACATCAGTGGTGTTTTTTGAATGTGACTGTGTGATCTATTGATCCAAATATGCTTGTAGCACAAAATCAAAACCTTTGGATACAGACTTCTGGAGCCACCGGAGGATACAGTCGGGCTTCTAAATTCTTATGGATTTTCGGTAAATAATGCCATTCCGGTTTCCATTCCGCTCCATTCCATTTGCCATTCCGGATTGAAAAACGAATTCCTCATCTACTTTCCTAGATAAGAACATTACTTATACCCTCATTCTTATAAGAGGCAATAGTTTACCTTATTTATAATTACCTTAGCAGTCCAATTTCAATTGTTCATAAACAAATCTATCCTTTAACTACCTCCTATCCGGGCCAGTTCTGACACTTCACTCCTACATGTAAAAATCATATTTTTTTTTCTAGAAAATTCCTCAGAACTTCTAAACATTATATATGTTTTTTTTTTAGCAAAGACCCTAGGGAATAAAATGGTGGTCTTTGCAACTTTTTATGTCACACGGTATTTGTGCAGCGATTTTTCAATCGTCAAATCAACCGTCAAATCGTTTCATGAATAAAAAAAGAAAAAAAAGTAAAGTTAGCCCAATTCTTTTGTATAATGTAAAAGATGATGTTACGCCGAGTAAATAGATACCTAACATGTCACACTTTCAAATTATGATTTTTTTATTTTTTTTTATTTAAAATTTCACAAGTAAAATACATAGAAAACATAAATCCAAAATAATATGTTTAAAAAATAAAATAACATAACATAACATTTATACAAAATAAAGTTTTACAATATTTACATAACCCTCCCGCCTCCCTCCCAAAGACCCACCCCAAACCCAAAAACCCAAAAAGTATATAACAACAATAAAGATAACAAGAACATTTCAAAACAATCAAAAGTAAAGAAAACAAAACTATTTACGAAAAACCCATTCCCATCCTTCATTAACGAAAAAACCACAAGCTATCCCTATTATATACTATCCCTCTACCCTATCCCTAGACAAACAAAAAACACTCCTATATACTTTCTCCACATCAATAACATAATCCCAATATTTACATTATATACACCATTGTTTCCACTCCTCCAATTTCCATAACTTTCTTGCATTATTCTCTCCTAACTTCTTGTAGTCATAATATGCATAATTATAAATTTTCCCTAGGACCATGGCCACGCACTCTTTCACTTTAACCACTTCCTGCCTAAAAATCAAAATATTCCGATCATCGCACAAACACTCTTTAATAGAATTCACAACAATCCATAACAACCTCCCCTCATTCTTCCCTAAATCACACAAACCATATAACACCATCTCATACGTTACACTATTCACACCAGTCAATCCCTTAACCATCTTCTCCATCCTTTTCCATATTTTCTTCGCATAGCGACATTACCAAAACACATGTACCACCCTCTCAATCCCCCCACACCCCAGTCTCGGGCACACCTCACTGTCCACAAACCTTCTCCTCCTCTGAAACTCCCGTGTAGGCAAACACCTATGCACCCCCATCCACGCAACATCCTTCTGTCTATTATTCACTCCTTTACAGCACACATTTTTCCAGACTTTCTTACATTCGGCTACTCTTAAACCACCTATTCCTTCCACCTCCTCCCTTTCTATCTGCATTACCTTCTTACTCTCACACCATTTATCTCGCGTCACATCTTGCAACCCATACCTCCTCATACACCTTTCAATCCTCACATAAAACCAAGGTGCAACAAAACATACAGGTTTCCTCAAATCAACTTCACACAACCTATAATTCCGTAACACACTCCCACATGCACATCTTGCCATACACCCTGCAACAGTCTTTTTCTCACTTAATCTCACACACATACTTACATACTTCACTACCAGAAATTTCTCAATACTCACAATAACTTTCCCGCTATTCATTACCCCTTTCATTACTTTCTCCCTCTTCAACTTCTCCATCTTAGACGACCAAAAAAAGGAAAAACACACTCTCACGATTTGTTTCATCACTCTATCTGGAGCTGGAAACACATAATATAAAAATAACAAAATCGGAATCACAACAGCCTTCACAATCAACACCTTCCCTTCCAACGACAAAGTCCTTAAAGACCAAAAATCAACTTTCTTTTTCACTTTCACTAACGCATCCTGCCAACTCTCTCTCCCATACAAATCTGAATCAAACTTGACCTCCTCAATCCTCACTCCTCCCACACAAAACTCCCAACCACATTGTTCAATCCCCCTCCATACACCAGACAATTTACACTCACTTTTCCCCATATTCACACAAAAACCACTCGCCATACAAAAAATCTCAATCAACAATTTCACTCTTTTTATCCCTGCCATATCTCTACAAATCACTGTAACATCATCAATATATCCTATTACTTTCGAAACCCTGCCACCACTCCCTGGCACCCCCACCCCTCTCACACACTTATCTTTCATCAACATCCTCAACAAGGGTTCAATCACACAAATAAACAATATGGGCGATAATGGGCAACCCTGTCTCACTCCCGACCTAATGCTTATATCACTCGTCATCCACCCATTCACCAACACCTTACTTACCATACCTCTATACAAACACTTAATCCACCCAATCAACACCTCAGGTAACCCCATCCTCCTCAACACTAAACATAAAATCATGCGACACTCTGTCATACGATTTTTCAAAATCCACAGCTAACACTGCCACATCCTGCTTCCTCTCCTTACAAAACCATAACACATCCCTCAAACTCACCAAACTTTCTGCAATAGACCTCCCAGGCACCGCACGCGCTTGCTCCTTTCCCACCAATTTCTCCACCACCACACGTAACCTATTTGCCAACACCTTCGCCACCACCTTATAATCTACATTCAACAATGATATAGGCCTCCAATTTTTCAACTCTCGCTTGTCACCTTTTTTATACAACAAAACAATCAGGCTTTTTAACATAGATTCAGGCATCCTCCCCTCTTCCAAAACTTTCATTACCATCTCATACACGCAATCACCAATCACCTCCCAAAACGTACAATAAAACTCAACTGGCAAACCATCACTCCAAGGCGTCTTACCTTTCTTCATACTTAAAAGACATTCATCAACTTCACCTTTACTCCCTTTCTTCCCTAACATACTCTTATCCTCCATATCCAGACACATCTCCACCTGCTCCAACACTTCCTTCTCAACCCTCTCATCCCTCTTCTTTTCCATATATAAATCGGAATAAAACTTCCAAATTTCCTCTCCCAAGCTCTCCTTTCCACTTACTACCTGTCCATTCTCATCCAACACACTTGAAAAATCCATCTTCCCACCATATACATTTTAAAGAAAAACCGAGTACATTTCTCATCCTTCTCCTTCACTACCATCCTAGCTTGCGAAATAATCTCTCTCCCTCTCCGCTCCATAAAAACTCTCAACTTTCCGCTTGCTTCCACTAATTCACACCCCACATTCTCTCTCCATCCCCTCAGTTCTTCCAAATTTTCCAATCTCTTCAGCCACCATTCATATGCCTTACGCTCCTTCTTTGCAATCTCACAACCTTTCCTTACAAAGAACCTCTTAGTCTGACCTTTCACCCACTCCCACCACTCAATCACACTTATAAAATCATTCCTCCTCATTTTAAGTTTCTCAAAAAACTCCACATACTCTCTTTTCACACCCTCATCTTCCAACAATTCCACATTCAACTTCCACACATTTTTACCATACATTACCTCCGATTCCATACTCACAACACACTCGATCCGACCATGGTCCGAGAAAGGCTCCCGCTGAATGGTAAAAGAGTCCGGCTGTAAATTTTTTGAAACGAAACAAAAATCAATCCTAGATTGGACAGTACCATTACTACTAAAATAAGAAAAACCACCACCTTCACCCACATCCCTTAACCCAAATAACCGCAAAATCTCACCCAACTCCTTCCCAGATTTATCAACATCCCCACCACCACCTCCACCCCCACACCTATCCCCACTACGTAAAATACAATTAAAATCCCCCAACACAATAATAGGATCCCTCCCCCCAGGAAAAACTTCATCTTCTCAAAAAGATCCAATCTCCCCTTTTTATCAACTGGTGCATACACACAAAATAACTTAAAACAAACACCCCCATACTCCAAAGTAACAAATAAACATCCTCCCACCTCCACCTCCACCTTCCTTAAAATCTTAATTTTATTATTTTTAATAAGCACCCCCACGCCACTACTCCTGCTCTGACCCAACGACCACACCGCATCCCCCTGGGTCCATCTTGCAGTATGTGATTCCTCCTTCATGTTGCAGTCCTGCAAGCAAAAGATATCAGCAGCATACCCTAACAAAACTTTAAAAATTGCTGCCTGCCTACATGCAGTCCTAATACTTCTGCAGTTGAGGGAAGATACCCGTGCATAGAAGATTAGGAAGGGATCACATTCCTGTCATGATTTTTTTTTTGTTTTTTCCTGCTTTATCCCTGGCCCTAGTCCTAGGTCCCTGACCCAGGGCTTACCCCCCCCCCTGTTTTTTTCTTTGCCTTCTCCTTCAGTACCCTGCAGTACCCCATCACCTCCTGCAGCTTGGACACCTGATCAGTACTCACTTAGGATGGCGCCTGCGAGGAGTCGGAGTCAATCACAGATTCCGATGCCCCAGGGTCCGGAGAGTCCGGGAAGGAGCCTATGACCTGGGAGGACTCAGCAACCTCCATCTTTCTTTTTAGGGAAAGCTGCCCCACCTCCATCTCCTCCTCCTCCTCTGATTCCTCTGATTCCTCACCGCTCCCCTCCGACTCCCCCTCGGCCATGAGGTGCCCAGGGACACTCTCCTCCGGTACAGAAGAGGCCCCTTCCCCCCTCACGGTGTCCACAGGGGAGGGACCTGGCTCACCCTCCATAGGTGGGCAGACATCAGCCCACACCACCTCTTTAGGCAGCACAACGGTCTGCTCCACGGAGTTCACTGCGGCAATCGGCACGGAACCCAGTCTGGCCACATCCGCGTAGGATAACACCTTTTTGCCCACAACCACCTCCGCCTCCACTGCTTTCTCTGCCACAACGCCACATTATAGACCATTAACCAATCACCTACACACTTATCTATCAATTATTTTAAATGTTATTTCTTTTTTACATTTAGATATATTTATTAATGTATTAATCGGTTCTTTCCCTTTTATTGCATATTGCATATTGTATTGCCTTTTCCTGGCCACTGTCAGCATTGTGCCTTCTTGTCCGGCGCTGGGATTTGTTGTCCCATGGCGCCGGCTTATAAATAGCACATTGCTGACACTTTCCACTCAGGCTTATTGAAGGAGCAGTAGCTCGGAGCGCGCAGCCAATCCATAGCTTCTCTCCTTGGTGGAAGCCCCCCCCCCCGGAAGTGTTCCCGGAAGTAATCGGATGATCCATGACGTCATGTGCGCTCCATAAGACGAGCCCCTGGCTGATAACTCTGCAGCCCTGCAGCACCATCTGGATCAGGACCTGAGGAACATACCAGGACCACACATATACAGATGAGCCACTTTAACCCCTTTTTCCTGTAAGTGTGATCTTACTTTGTGTCATTAAAGCATCCTATAATACTGCACTCAGGTGGCGCTTCCTTTTCTACCCTTCTCTTGCCAAATACAGAGTCAGCTCTCTAAAGGACAGCAGCCACCATTTGATCAGCCATCATACTTGCTTAACCCCTGAACTACCAGTTTTATTGCTATGGAGTAATTGCCTAGCTAGTTAACATCCCAAGTATTGTATGCACTTTTGTATTTGTGCTTACAGTTACTACTACATTTTTCTAACAAGGGACATGCTGACAGGGTTTTTTATTTTTTCCTAAACAAATGAAAAAATACCAAAAATTTGGAAAAAGAAAACAATTTTTCATAGTTTGTTATAAAATTTTGCAAACAGGTAATTTTTCTCCTTCACTGATGTGCGCTGATGAGCCTGCACTGATGGACACTGATAGGCTGCACTGATAGACACTGATAGGCTGCACTGATGGGCACTGATGAGGCGGCACTGAAGGGCATTGATAGGTGGCACTGATAGGCACTGATAGGTGGCACTGATGGGCTCTGATATGTGGCAATAAAGGGCACTGATAAGCAGTACTGATACGCGGCACTGATGGGCACTGATAAGTGGCACTGATGGGCACTGATAGGTGACACTGATGGGCACTGATAGGTGACACTGATGAGGAGGCACTGATGGGCACTGATTGGAAGCACTGATGTCCACAGATTGGCAGCACTGGTTGCAACTGATTGCCAGCACTGGTGGCCACTGTTGGGACTGCACTGATAATCAGGACACTGATAATCAGTGCCCTGATTATCAGTGCCGATGTCTCTTTAACACAAGCCAGTTATCTGCTCCTTTTATCTCTCCTCGTGCTGTCAGCGTGAGCACAGAAAAGCTGATAACCGGCTTGTGTTTACATTTGTGATCAGCTGTCATTGGACACAGCTGATCACATGGTAAGGGGCCGCTGTGATTATCCCTTTACGCCGATCTGTGATCAGCTGTGTCCAAAGAGCTCAGCAATCACAGAGTGCTTCGCCCGTGTGCCGAAGGGGGCGAATGGACAGCGCAATCACAGGAGGCCGTGCATGCATGCCCTCCCGGCAAAGTAATCCCAAGCTGTGGCTGTCTTTCGGCTATAGAGTGGGGAGCAAGTGGTTAAAGTGACACTAAAATCTGGTTAAAAAGAAAATACTAATTAAAATGGTACAGTAAAACCTTGGATTGAGAGTAACTTGGTTTGAGAGCATTTTGCAAGACAAGCAAATTTTATTTATTTTAGCGTCATGTCACAACCAGCAAATACCAGCAAATCACATGGTTGATGATTAAAAGAGGCACATCTAAGTATGCAGGCATCTGTGGTAAAGCTGTCCACATAGACCATCCTCCACACCGCCATTGACGTCATCCCTTACATGCTGGACTTCACGAGCGCTTCAGGCTTCGCTTTCAGATCACTCTACTGCCGAGTAGTCTTCCCGGTCACAACTGCAGATTGACAGTGGTAAGAGTCAGTGGTGTGGGGGATGGTCTATGTGGACAGCTTTACCCCAGATGTTTATATGGATTATCCCTGCGCTACCTTGGAAACAGCGGTGTGTACGGACAGCTGCAAGCACAGAGTGGGATCAAACAAAGCCCATGAATAGTGCAAAACAAAAGTGGAAAGTGCTGCGCTAATCCAGTGTGATATGTTTGTGTAACAGTGTTTATTTAAGAAAATTAAATCAACAAATGAAAAAATGGGGTGTACAGGTGCTATGTCTGTGTGCACAGTATCCTGTATTTATACACTAAATCTGAGTGAAAAAAACCCAATCCTATATGCTGTTGAACCTGTAGAAGGGATGCAAAAGTGCTCTGTGTGTAGGGAACCAATGCGAATAGTTCTCATACACATCTAGTAACTTGTGCAAATAAACCCTTAAAGTGCTGTCGTGCCTGTGCAAAAAGGGGTATTAGAATAGAAAAGTGAAAAAAGGTATGCGGGTACTGTGTTTGTATGCACAGTATCCTGTGAAGAAAGTATATAGATATATAACACAATTCCTTATGAAATGGAGTGTACGGGTGCTACGTCTGTGTGCACAGTATCCTGTATATACACTAAATCTGAGTGGAAAGAACAGAAGACAAAAAACGTAAACGTAATATAGGATTTGTTTTTTGTCTTCTGTTCTTTCCACTCAGATTTAGTGTATATACAGGATACTGTGCACACAGACGTAGCACCCGTACACTCCATTTCATAAGGAATTGTGTTATATATCTATATACTTTCTTCACAGGATACTGTGCATACAAACACAGTACCCGCATACCTTTTTTCACTTTTCTATTCTAATACCCCTTTTTGCACAGGCACGACAGCACTTTAAGGGTTTATTTGCACAAGTTACTAGATGTGTATGAGAACTATTCGCATTGGTTCCCTACACACAGAGCACTTTTGCATCCCTTCTACAGGTTCAACAGCATATAGGATTGGGTTTTTTTCACTCAGATTTAGTGTATAAATACAGGATACTGTGCACACAGACATAGCACCTGTACACCCCATTTTTTCATTTGTTGATTTAATTTTCTTAAATAAACACTGTTACACAAACATATCACACTGGATTAGCGCAGCACTTTCCACTTTTGTTTTACCCCAGATGCCTGCATACTTAGATGTGCCTCTTTTAATCATCAACCATGTGAGTTGCTAAATGTTGTACCTTCATTAAATGTAACCATATTGCTTAGAGGCGCCTCTCTTCTCTTTTATACTCTGTAGCTCCTGCTGGATTTTGCTTCTAATCCCCTCGTGGAGGCTGCCATTTGTGGATGGACGTTTTATAGTTACACAACCTGGTTACATTGCTTTAATCTTTTTATATGACTATAAACTGAACGACTTATGGATAAATGGTTGTGGAACAAATCATCTGAGTTCCCATTATTTCTTATGGGGAAATTCGATATACAAGTGCTTTGGATTACAAGCATGTTTCCCGAATGAAGTATGCTCGCAATCCAAGGTTTTACTGTATTCTTAAAGGCATTGTACACTTTAAAACATTTTCATTGTTTTAATGACTGACTGACTGACTGACTGAATGACGTATGGTATCATGACTGACTGATTCCCTTACTTCCACGTATTCATTTACCTAGCTTGTACCAATTCATCAAAGGGTCAAGACAACTCCCTGTTCCAGGCCATGCAGCATTGCTGTGATCAAGGCTTGTAAGTCAGAATGCGTGAGCCCCTGTATATTTTTTCTCACTTTTGTTATACACCAATAAGGAAACAACAAGGACGTTTGGAGTTGCCGACTCTATTCTTTGAATTTATGCAGCATTGCATGCGGTGCTTTTTGTTGCGTTACAAATGTAAGAGTGTAGCATCAGTGAGCTTTCTGTGTACGTGAATGCTCTGCCTGCTTGTGGCTGTGTTACTGCACCTGCACCAGTGCCTGACTGAGAGTCCCAGGTATTGTGGGATATGTACTTTCTTCACAGAAAGTGTCAGTTCTTAGACTACAGACAGAGGCCATGTATTAACCTGAGCAGTGCCATGTGACATGTCTTATATTGGAATACTAACAGAAATGGCTGACAAAGGAATGCGGAGATTTACTCTACTATAGGCTGTGGGTGCAGGCCAACAAATGACACCATGAAACTACATGATCAATGCACCTCATATGCAGGTGAAGAACACAAGGAGCAGGAAGGTAGGAAGGTTTACAGTGCCTTTAACTAAAAAAAAAAGTACCTGAGATGGACTATGGACTATGGGATTTGTAGCGTGCATAGAGCAGTGCACACGACCCCCAACTAACGTGCACTACACGTTTCAAGTAGATGGAAGTGAAGGGGAAGGGAGAACCTCACTAAGGACGCTAAAAGGAGTCAGAAAAACACAATAAGAAATGATTTAATGAAACAGATCACATGGCCATTAAAGTAACATTAAAGCTTCAATTGTTTTTAATTAAAATAATAAACATGTCATACTTACCTGAGCTATGCAATGGTTTTGCACAGAGCAGCCCATATCCTCCTCTTCTGGGGTCCTCTGCTTGTGCTTCTGGCTCCTCCTCTTCAGTGAGTGCTGGCCCCGACCCCCACTCCCTTGTCACAGCATTTGATTGACAGTAGCAGGAGCCAATGCAGCACAGAAAGTTGTTTATCTTAATGCATAGAATGGGCTATGGAAATAGAAAATAGGCTTTAGAACCACTTTAAGTAGTGGATGTGTATGGATTCTTTTAGAGAATAAGGATATCATTAGTGTATCTTTAACTGCAGTAGAGAAAAATCAGGTCTCCTGCCCTGCCAGACTAGGTGATCTACTGCATGTGAATCTCAGAAACAGATGAGCAGAAATGCAAATCCTTTGGCAGGTAAAACCACTCCCTTATATGAATTTCTTATTTGTATTCTTACTTTAACAGATTGCTACCACTCAATATATGTGAAATAACATCCAGAAAAGGAATATTTTGCTATGCAAACTGACTTCTTGACTAAATATAGTAATTTCATGAAAGTATCATGTTTACATTTTAAAACTTAGGCCCCTTTCACACGATTGGACCGTTCAGGTCCACCTGTCAGTTTTGACGGCAGACCTGAATGGGCGCTCCATGTTAGCTTATGGAGCGACGGATGTCCGCTGACATCCGACCCGGTCCGATCCACTAAAAGCAGACGGATGGCCCTATGTCCAGGTCTGTCCCTGGCAGATCGGATCGGATCGGGTGAGATCTGATGAGAACGGCCATCAAATACACTGCCTGAAGTACATTGCCTATATATATATATATATATATATATATATATATAAAAATATATATATATATATATATATATATATATATATATACAGACAGTCTACTATTTAAATATATATACACTCTGCAGCATCCAGTGTAGTGTATATCTACAGTGCACTCCATGGTGTACTGTTTCTACTACTTTTCTGGTGGTGTACACAGCACACAATACAGAGCAACCGTAGTCTAGTTGCTACTACTTTTCTGGTGGTGTACACAATACAGTGCAACCGTAGTGCAGTTGCTACTACTTTTCTGGTGGTGTACACAGAACACAATACAGTGCAGCCGTAGTGCAGTTGCTACTACTTTTCTGGTAGTGTACACAGCAGACAATACAGTGCAACCATAGTGCAGTTGCTACTACTTCTCTGGTGGTGTACACATTACACAATACAGTGCAACCATAGTGCAGTTGCTACTACTTTTCTGGTGGTGTACACATTACACAATACAGTGCAATCGTAGTGCAGTTGCTACTTCTTTTCTGGTGGTGTACACAGCACACAATACAGTGCAACCATAGTGCAGTTGCTACTACTTTTCTGGTGGTGTACACATTACACAATATAGTGCAACCGTAGTGCAGTTGCTACTACTTTTCTGGTGGTGTACACATTACACAATACAGTGCAACGTAGTGCAGTTGCTACTACTTCTCTGGTGGTGTACACATTACACAATACAGTACAACTGTAGTGCAGTTGCTAATACTTTTCTGGTGGTGTACACATTACACAATACAGTGCAACCGTAGTGCAGTTATTACTACTTTTCTGGTGGTGTACACAGCAGAGAATCCAGTGCAACCTTAGTGCAATTGTTACTACTTTTTTGGTGGTGTACACAGCACACAATACAGTGCAACCATAGTGCAGTTGCTACTACTTTTCTGGTGGTGTACACATTACACAATACAGAGCAACCATAGTGCAGTTGCTACTACTTTTCTGGTGGTGTACACAGCACACAATACAAGTGCAACCATAGTGCAGTTGCTACTACTTTTCTGGTGGTGTACACATTACACAATACAGTGCAACCGTACTGCAGTTACTACTACTTTTCTGGTGATGTACACAGCAGAGAATACAGTGCAACCTTAGTGCAATTACTACTACTTTTCTGGTGGTGTACACAGCACACAATACAGTGCAACCATAGTGCAGTTGCTACTACTTTTCTGGTGGTGTACACATTACACAATACAGAGCAACTGTAGTGCAGTTGCTACTACTTTTCTGGTGGTGTACACATTACACAATACAGTGCAACCGTAGTGCAGTTGCTACTACTTTTCTGGTGGTGTACACAGCAGACAATACAGTGCAACCATAGTGCAGTTGCTACTACTTTTCTGGTGGTGTAGACATTACACAATACAGTGCAACCGTAGTGCAGTTGCTACTACTTATCTGGTGGTGTACACATTACACAGTGTACACAGCACCGTGGTTACATAGTTACATAGTAGGTGAGGTCGGAAAAAGTCCATCAAGTCCAACCTATGTGTGTGATTTTATGTCAGTATTACATTGTATACCCCTGTATGTTGCGGTTTTTCAGGTGCTTATCCAATAGTTTCATGCCCCCTGCTGAAAACACTGCCTGTGGAAGGGAATTCTACATCATTGCCGCTCTTACAGTAAAGAACCCTCTACGTAGTTTAAGGTTAAACCTCTTTTCTTCCAATTTTAATGACGGGCCACAAGTCTTGTTAAACTCCCTTCCGCGAAAAAGTTTTATCCCTATTGTGGGGTCACCAGTATGGTATTTGTATATTGAAATTGCTGAGCCTATCATCTACCAGAACCCCCAGATCCTTTTCCATCCTAGATTCCCCCAGAGGTTCTCCCCCCAGTGTATAAATTGCATTCATATTTTTGCCACCTAAATGCATTATTTTACATTTTTCTACATTGAACCTCATTTGCCATGTAGTTGCCCACCCCATTAATTTGTTCAGATCTTTTTGCAAGGTTTCCACATCCTGCAGAGAAGTTATTGCCCTGCTTAGCTTAGTATCGTCCACAATTACAGAGATTGAACTGTTTATCCCATCCTCCAGGTCGTTTATGTACAAATTAAACAGGAATGATCCCAGCACAGAACCCTGGGGGACCCCACTACCCACCCCTGACCATTCCAAGTACTCCCTATTTATCACCACCCTCTGAACTCGCCCTTGTAGCCAGTTTTCAATCCATGTACTCACCCTGTGGTCCATGCCAACGGACCTTATTTTGTACAGTAAACGTTTATGGGGAACTGTGTCAAATGCTTTTGCAAAATCCAGATACACCATGTCTACGGGCCTTCCTTTATCTAGATGGCAACTCCCCTCCTCATAGAAGGTTAATAGATTGGTTTGGCAAGAACGATTCTTCATGAATCCATGCTGATTACTGCTAATGATACCGTGCTCATTACTAAAATCTTTTATATAGTCCCTTATCATTCCCTCCAAGAGTTTACATACTATTTATGTTAGGCTAACTGGTCTGTAATTCCCAGGGATGCATTTTGGGCCCTTTTTAAATATTGGTGCTACATTGCCATTTCTCCAATCAGCTGGTACCATTCCAGTCAGTAGACTGTCAGTAAAAATTAGGAACAATGGTCTGGCAATTACCTGACTGAGTTCCCTCGAGTGCAAGCCATCTGGTCCCGGTGATTATTAATGTTAAGTTTCTTAAGTCTAATTTTAATTATGTCCTCTGTTAACCATGGAAGTGCTTCCTGTAATGTGTCATGAGGATAAACACTGCAGTTTTGGTTACTGAAGCCCTTTGATTCCCTTGTGAAGACTGAGGAGAAGAATAAATTCAATACCTTCACCATCTCCCCAACCAGATGTCCTTCCTCATTCTTTATGGGGCCAATATGGTCTGTCCTCCCTTTTTTACTGTTTACATACTTAAAGAATTTCTTGGGATTTTTTTTGCTCTCCTCCGCTATGTTTCTTTCATGTTCTATCTTAGCTGTCCTTATTGCACCCTTACATGTCTTGTTGCATTCTTTATAAAGTCTAAATGCTGATGATGATTTCTCAACCTTGTATTTTTTGAAGGCCTTCTCCTTTGCTTTTATATGCATTTTTACATTGGAGTTAAGCCTTCGAGGACTTTTGTTCGCTCTTTTAAATGTATTACTCATTGGGATTCATTGGCTAATGCCCTTATTTAATATGCTCTTAAAGCAAACCCATCTCTCCTCTGTGTTCTTTGTTCCTAAGATTTTATCCCAATTTATGCCTTCTAGCAAGGTTTGTAGTTTAGAGAAGTTAGCTCTTTTTAAATTCAGTGTCTTTGTATTCCTCGTATTTTTCCTATTTGTGTGATTTATACTGAAGCCAATTGACTTGTGATCGCTGTTACCTAAATTGCCCAGTATTTTCACATCCGTGATCAGGTCTGTATTGTTGGTAATCAGTAGATCCAGTAACGCTTTATTTCTATTTGGTGTGTCTACCATCTGACCCATAAAATTGTCCTGCAAGACATTTAGAAACTGGCGAGCCTTAGATGAGTGTGTGGTTCCCTCCGCCCAGTCTATGTCTGGATAATTAAAATTCCCCATTATGATAACACTTGCCATCCATTCGGCTAATCCAAATTGTGATAGGAGATCTGTCTCCCCTTCCTTCCTCAGGTTAGGGGGCCTATAGCATACTCCCAGTATTATTTTCCCCTTAGCTTCATCTCTTTGGAGCTCTACCCCTAGGGATTCCACCTCCTCCCTAGTTCCCTTAGTGATGTCATCTCTCACATTCACTTGTACATTATTCTTGATATATAGGCATACCCCTCCCCCTTTTTTACCCTCTCTATCCTTGCGATAAAGGGTATACCCTTGAATGGTTGCCAGCCAATCATGAGAGCTGTTGAAACAGGTCTCTGAAATTCCCACAAAATCCAAATCCTCCTTATACAACAGTATCTCTAGTTCACCCATCTTGTCCGCCAGGCTCCTGGCATTGGTGAACATGCCACGTAGTTTAGACCGGTCGCATATTATCCTCTTTGTGGGATTTGTGGTATCAAAGAGAGGGATCATTACTGGCTGGCAACCCTTCTTGATCCACGTTACAAGGGTAAGGTTGCAGAACTCATCCTTGCCTTCGCAGAGGGAGCAGAGGATGAAACATCTTCAGGAGGCCATGCAGAAAGGTTTGTGCAATGCGTTTCCAGACCCTGGGAGGTTACAATCTCCTGGTGCTGGACAGCGTGTTGCTGAGGCTTCGTTTAAACAGAGGCCGGCTAACCGATGCTTTTAGATAATTTTTCAGTCCTCAGCACCAAGGTCTGATCGGTTCAAGCAACCATCGCCAGCGTCTGCATTACATGTTGCAGGAATATCTTGGGACAAGAGCAGACTTGGAGACCTTTCCAACAGACCATCCACTGGGTTACTGGGTCTTGAACTTGCTCAATATGCAATTGAGCTACTAGCCTGTCCTGCATCCAGTGTTCTTTCTGAACGCACATTCAGTGCTCCTGGAGGGTTTGTAATGGATCATAGAGTGCGCCTGTCCACAGACTCCGTGGATAGGCTCACATTTATAAAAATGAATCAGTCTTTGATCAGTAGCAGCTGACATCAAGCACCTGATGCTGATGTAACTGATTGATTTTTCTATGGATGTGGGATCCCTTGAAGACTGCCTATGCTGAATGACTATCCTTTTCCTCCTGAATCTTGATGATACTAGCTTCTAACAATATTTTTGGTTTAGGGCACCACCACCACTGCCTAAGGCCTAATTTCTCTGCCCCTGTTCAACAGGGGAATGTAATTACAATTTTTGATCAAATATTTCACAGCAGGGCCCGTTCCTGCGTCCAACAAGAGTATCTGTGAGGGCTTACAGTGTTGTGGCACCACCACTGCCTACGGCCCAATTTTTCTGCCCCTGTTTAACAGGGGTATGTGATTACAACTTTTGATCAAATATTTCACAGCAGGGCCTGTTCCTGCGCCCAACAAGAGTATCTGTGAGGGCTTATAGTGTTGTGGCACCACCACCACCACTGCCTAAGGCCCAATTTTTCTGCCCCTGTTTAACAGGGGCATGTAATTACAATTCTTGATATAATATTTCATATCAGGGCCCGTTCCTGCGCCCAACAAGCGTAATTGTGAGGGGTTACAGTGTTGTGACACCGCCACCACTGCCTAAGGCCCAATTTTTCTGCCCCTGTTTGCCGACCAGCTTGCCGACCAGCTGCCGCAGTTGTACTGCGGCAATATGGCTCGGCTGCGTGAATCGCCGTCATGTTACATCGGTAACATATTCGGCTACTAGGGGGCGCGTGCGCACAGCCTGCTCGCCCACGGAGCCGATGCAAGTGCCCGCCGAGCTCCCGCGATCGCTCAAGGCACACCGAGAACCAGGATGTGTGTGTGTAAACACACAGTTTCCAGTTCTCTGAGGGGAGAACAGACAGATCGTCTGTTCATACAGAGTATGAACAGCGACCTGTCATCTTCCCTACACTGTCCACTTCCCCCTTCAGTTAGAACACACACTAGGACACACTTAACCCCTTCACTACCCCCTAGTGGTTAAACCCTTCACTGCCAGTGACATTTTTACAGTAATCAATGCATTCTCATAGCACTGATCGCTGTAAAAATGCCAATGGTCCTAAAAATGTGTCAAAATTGTCCGACGTGTCTGCCATAATGTTGCAGTCCTGATAAAAATCGCAGGTCACCGCCATTACTAGTAAAAAAAGAAATAATAATAAAAATGCCATAAAACTATCCCCTATTTTGTAGACGCCATAACTTTTGCACAAACCAATCAATATACGCTTATTGTGATTTTTTTTTACCAAAAATATGTAGAAGAATACATATTGGCCTAAACTGAGGAAAAAACAGTTTTTTTTATATTTTTGGGGGATATCTATTATAGCAAAAAGTAAAAAATATTGCATTTTTTTCAAAATTGTCGCTCTTTTTTTGTTTATAGCGCAAAAAATAAAAACCGCAGAGGTGATTAAATACCACCAAAAGAAAGCTCTATTCGTGGGAAAAAAAGGACGTCAATTTTGTTTAGGTGTAACGTTGCACGGCCGTGCAATTGTCAGTTAAAGCGATGCAGTTCCGAATCACAAAAAGTGCTCTTTTCAGGAAGGGGGTAAAATCTTCCGGGGCTGAAGCAGTTAACAGGGGAATAGAATTACAATTCTTGATATAATTCATAGCAGGGCCTGTTCCTGCGCACAGCAAGAGTAACTGTGAGGGGTTATAGTGTTCTGGCACCACCATCACCTAAATCCCAATTTTCTGCAGAGTATTTAGGGCAGGCCTATAGTATATATACTTCTGTTCAGAGTATATAGTGCCCCCACGCCATTTTTAAAAAAAATTTGGGTGTGGAGTTCCGCTAATATCCATACCCAAAGAGCCTGGTAATGGGCTGGGGGGGAAAACCATGTCGTTTTTTTCAATGATTTTCATGTATATTGCCGGGACCCGACAATACATTACAGCCGCAAGCAGTGTTAAATTACTTTTTTTCCTTTAGAAATGTCATTTTGCTGTGGTATTGTTCTAAAAACGGGAAAACTGCACCACTTTACAGGCATACTATAGACACCCCCCAGGCACGATATTTAAAGGAATATTTCACTTTTATTGTTTCACTTTAAGCATTCTTAAAATCACTGCTCCCGAAAAAATGGCTGTTTTTAAAACTTTTTTTTTGCATTGATACATGTCCCCTGAGGCAGGACCCGGGTCCCAAACACTTTTTAGGCCAAAAACTTGCATACAAGCCTTTAAAATTAGCACTTTTGATTTTTCACGTTCGTGTCCCATAGACTTTAACGGTGTTCGCGTATTCGAACAAACTTTTTTGCATGTTCGAATGTTCTGGTGCAAATCGAACCGGGGGGTGTTCGGCTCATCCCTACACCTTAATGCAAAACCAGGTCTTATGCAAGGCTATAAGTTGCCATCATACATATTCTACATCCTGTACCACTTGGACTTTATGTGGCATAAAGACCAAATGTGTATTAAAAAGTACAAATTTTATTATACAACAATAAAACAAATACCATAAAATTCACATCTCTTTGGCAGAGTCGCATAAGAAAAAGGCAATTTGCATATACAATTGGTGAGGACTTTCACAGTACATCCCATACAAGAACCTCTTGACGGAAAGTGTCCCAGCCCAGGTATTTTTTTTTTTTTAATTACTGTACAAATCTTCACCAGGGAAAAGCTTGCCACTCTAAAGAAATATTTAAGATATTATAAATAATTACAATTAAAATATGATATATCACATCCAAATGTGCACATGTTCGCATATTTTATCATAAACAACTCAGCCAAGGATTAAAGACAACTACCTCATATTGGGATCTGAAATCCTCCAAAGTGGCCAGAAGTTGTATATGCGCACACAAGGGCCCAAGGATATTCCCAAAAATGCCCATAAAAAGCAGCCCCACATGACCTATAATGTATAAAGAAGCTTCTTGAACAACTCGTACTACCGTGAAAGGAATAAATCCTGAGGACATGCCCTCTAAGCCTGGCCATGCTCTAAAAGCACAATGAAGGTTTCTATATATCATTTGTAAATAAAGAATCAAAGGATCATTGTGAAAATGATTGTAAAATATATATGCTCGCTCAAAGATCCATAAGTATAAAAAACTCATAACTTACATCAAATACCCTGCTGCCAAGTCATGCTGTAATCAATCTTGTTTTAACAAAACCAAAAAGGTTTATGAGTATGGCAGAGGAGACCACTGCTTTTTATGTCAAGCCAGAGGATGGCCCCACCAATAGTTGTACTTGTTTAAAATTTGGAGCAGGTACTGCTTCCTGTGGTCAGTCAGGGCATAGGGCACCATTTACACCATCCAAGATGGTGCCGCCTCATGGTCCCCCCTGGTGCCATAGCAGTAAGAAAGCGCTGTACATCTCCAGCGGGCGGGTGCCTGTGCCATACACAATGGCGTTTGTGCATGATAATGTCACCTTAGTGACGTTACGTGCATGCGCATTGACCCGCTGCTCTGCTGTAAATTTCAGAGGACGCTGCCGGCACTCCAGCAAATCTCCCTCTCAACTAAGGGCGGAAGTAAAGGGTATAACTATCCACACTATGAGGTAAAAACAACAGCCACCATGTATGAACAACCCATGTGCTTTAAACAGGACAATATCCCGAACCTGACTAACAGGTGATCGGAGAAAGTCCCTGGTGGTGCAAGAAACAGGCTCCCTCCAACCCCAGGATGCAACAGATAAAAAGTGGCAGAGGACATCTCTGACCTGAAAGATAACAAAGCAAACATATTACACAATGTGTTACAGTACACAAATCCATACAGAGTGGGAAATTATAAGTGTAAATGTTCAAATTATAACAACAATATAAACATTCTTACATGAACAATGCAACGTACTGTACACCCCGAGCAAATAGACAAAATCCATTGGGGCGAGCAGTGGCACTCAGTATGTCTTACCCGATGCAAAACTTTCTAAAAAGGGCTTAAAGGTTATGGCTTTTTTTAAGCCAGGAAGGTTATTGACTCCAAACGATAAATCCATTTTTGATCCAATTGTAAACATTTTTTATTCCAGTCTGCCCCTCCAGTAGGTGCATATGTGAACTCGATCTAATGCTACAAACTTCACTTTGGGCATTTTGTAATTCTGGATGTTCACCACATTTCTGCTCACTGGGAGATAGAGGTTGCTCATCCTCGTACTATGAATATGTTTGTTTGTACATCACCAAAACTCTTTTTTCATTATGGCAATGTAAAAGCCCTGCAATCATATGATAATAATTGTGTTGCAATTAGCAAAGTGCCACATTTTGAAAAGCTTCCCATTGGGTAATGTCAAAGTTCTCTTTTTGTCTACATAGAAACCTTCCTACAAAGGAAAGTACCAAGCTGTCAGGGTACCATTGGCACCGAACCGGGGCGTCGGCGTACGCCTATGCGCCGGCGCGCTCCGTTACGCGCTGTGCGTACGGGCGTGCGCGCGTTCGCGATAGCGCCGGTTTGGCGCCAAAGTACACATAAAAGTCCCCCTGTGCCTCTGGCACATTGCTGCTTCGTCTCAGCTGCGTGATTCTTGTATTTGAACCTGATTGCTTGCTACCTATCTGACCCGGCTTGTTTGACCATCTGTCCTGCTCCAATCCGACCCGGCCTGTCTGACTATTCTTCTACTACCTGCCTGATACCGTTGCCGATCTCTGCCTGCCTACCGACTCTGCCTCTGCCTGCTGTTTTTGCCTGTCTCATATCCTTGCTGACCCGGATCGTCTGACCCTGCTTGTGCCTGTTTAGTCCTTGCTTTTGCACCTTCAGCTTCAGCTCCAGAGACCTCTGCATCTCCAAGTGTTCCAGTTTGCTGCCTCCAGTCTCACCTGATCTGCAGTTCAGCCATCCCTGTGGGATCTCTCATCACTTCAGCATCAGAGACTCAGCTCAACAGGCACTCCTACCCCACTGTGCTCAGGAGACCACTGTCCCCACTCCAGTGGCTCCTGAACCAGCGTTGTATGAGAGGTCTTCTCCTACAAGTCAGGCTCTACTACCAGGTACCTAACAGTACGAAGCAGCCATGTCTGAGCCTGCAGGAGATACCTCTCCATTGAAGGAGAAATGCACACACCTGGCGGCTCTCACCCAAGCAGTGCAAGCCCTTCAGGACAATTATAACAGACTGAAGGAACAAGAAGTGTTGAAAACATATATAGATGAAAACTTGGCCAAGGGATTCATTCGCCATTCTACTTCTCCAGCAGGTGCGGGAATATTCTTTGTTACTAAGAAGGACAAATCTCTCCGCCCGTGTATTGACTACCGAGAATTGAATAAAATCACGGTCAAAAATCGTTATCCCCTACCCTTGATACCCGAACTGTTCCAGAAATTAAGGACTGCCGTCATTTTTACTAAGCTTGATCTAAGAGGGGCCTATAATCTGATCCGCATTCGAGCTGGGCATGAGTGGAAAACAGCTTTTCGGACCCGATTCGGGTATTATGAATATTTAGTCATGCCTTTTGGACTCTGCAATGCCCCTGCGACCTTTCAACACCTAATTAATGATGTGCTTAGAGACTTCTTAGATCTGTTTGTGATCGCATATCTAGATGATATTTTGATCTTTTCAGAATCCATAGATCTCCATCGGAAACATGTTTGTCAAGTATTGGGTCGTCTCCGCTTACACAGACTTTATGCAAAGGCGGAGAAATGCGAGTTTGAACAACAGAGCATCCAATTCTTGGGCTTGATTATCTCCTCAACTGGCATCAAGATGGACCCACAGAAGGTTTCTGCCGTTCTGGACTGGCCGGTACCTCTGGACAAGAAAGGGGTTCAGCGATTCATCGGGTTCGCAAACTTTTACAGGAAGTTTATCAAGGGTTTCTCTGCAATAATCGCACCAATCACACAACTGACCAAACAGAATACCCGTTTTTCCTGGAATCATCTAGCCCAAGAGGCTTTTGAGAACCTCAAGAGACTTTTTACCTCAGCACCTATTCTCAGTCACCCTGAACCATCCTTGCCATTCATTTTAGAAGTGGACGCTTCAGAGATAGCGGTCGGTGCGATACTCTCGCAACGAAAGGGCAGTAAAGATGTTATGCACCCCGTAGGGTTCTTCTCCCGAAAACTCTCCTCTGCGGAGAGAAACTATGATGTCGGTGATCGGGAGCTTCTTGCCATCAAGACTGCATTACAGGAGTGGAGGTACCTGTTGGAGGGGGCTGTGCATCCAGTGCTAATTTATACTGATCACAAAAATTTAGAATATTTACGATCTACTAAAAGACTAAAACCCCGTCAAGCCCGTTGGGCGCTGTTTTTCTCACGCTTTTCCTTCCACATTACGTATCGGCCAGGTTCAAGAAATGTAGACATACAGCGGGAGCCTTTGCCAAGATCGGAGAATATATTACCCCATACTCATTCAGATGGGGGCAGGATCTGGGGGCCCCCTTGTTAAAGATAAGTTCCCTGCCCGCAGACCCCCACAACCCCCACACAGGGTTGTGGGGAAGGGGTCCTTGTCCCCATCAGCCCCCCGCTCCCCCCTTTCCTGTCCTGCTGAGCTGCATACTTGGAGTCTGGTATGAATTCTGCTGGGGGACCCCACACCTTTTTTTTTTTATTTTGGCGTAGGGTTCCCCTTAAAATCAATGTCAGACCCGACCCCTTAACAACAAATTATTCTTTACACAGAATATGAATTGGTCGATCATTTTCCGACCAATCCAAATTCGAATAGTTCTGAAAATGTGGATTTTGTTAGAAAATTAATATATGAAACAAAATTAAATGAATTTCAACTAAATTCATTACTATTTCATTCGGTGATTCGGATGCATCCATATCTTCGAATAACTAAAAATGAATCCGAAATAACATTCAGACGGGAACTAATTGCACATGTCTACTTATCGCTGAGCATTGTGATTTGCTCAGAGTCACCTAAAAAACTATAGGCCTGTGATTTTCACCAATGTGAACAATATGACAATTGTGTAACCCAAACCAAAACTCACCTTAGTAAAATAATTTAATTAGTAAAAGAGTTCAATTATTATTTCCATTTGTTTTTTCTGTTTTTTTTTTTCATTGCGTGTTCTTCAGTTCTATCAGTGTTATGTTCTATTTCTTGTTATTTACCAGATTTAGCTGTGAAAATAATGCGTTCTTTATATTACCTCTTCGTTTTTATTTGTTATTTCTATATTCTGTGTATTGGCAGTGTTGTATCTACAGCTGCATTTCATCACTGAATTTGTATGTATTGTTCTTGTCTATTATCACACATGCTAAAGCAATAAGCCTCTTGCATATGCTAATTTTATGTTTTGTATGTTTTGGTGCGTGAAAGAAACTGATGTTTTTACTTAGGCAGCTTTTCTGTTTACTGGTTCTGCTAAGTACATCAATTACATAAACTTTACAGCTAGCACTTCTGTAGAATAACTATATTTGCAGCTTGTCTAGAAGGACCTCTGAGGCCTCCCTACATAGTTGGCTCAATGCTTTGCTTTGTTTTTAGCCTGTTCAGACTTTGGCCGATGGTGAGATGTTTGATTTTTTTTTTAATCTATTATTTTTTCATTTTAACTCATATGTGAATTTTGAAATTGTAGTTAAGTGATTGTAGGATAGCTAGGCCAGACAAACAGGAACATTCCCCATAGTCCACATAATCCTGCATCGTGTCAAATGCCAATATAGACCCAAAAATAACCTGAACTAGTAGTTCAACAATATATTGCTATGCAGCCTTGCGGGGAAGGTAATGGTTTAATAGCTGTTGCTTTTTAAAATATTTTTTTGTATCTTTGGTCTTTGCTATAGGCATGCTGATTACCTGCACTAGGTTCAAGTCTAAATGCGATTTACACAGGTCTTTAGACCACATCATTGCCTCAGGACTACAGTCTATGGGATCCAGCCCCAACTGGTAATTGGCACTGTAATTGCAACTTCAAATATTTCTCCTTTATCATCACATTAGACACAATGGTCATGTTTCAAACATCCTGTAAATGTGGGGAGGAGACCTGCAGTTATACAGTGCAGGCAACTAGAGGTACCTGGACACACCTGCATCAGTCCACAGAATCCTGCCATTATGACTAAATGTCAGGCCGCTGCAGTAAATGCAGTAGATTTCCAGCCCCTTCCTATCTCCTGCACACTTTTGTTAGCCAGAAAGTCAGCCATCATAGTGGTGAACTAGTAGGAATGTGTACTGTAGGGACCAGAAGTTAGCAGTAAGCAAACCAAAAGTGTCTTATGAATTCCAAATATTCCTAATATACCTCATAGCGGGAGGCATTTTGAAGCTTCTGCTGGTATGTTGCCTGTACATTATACCTGCAGCACTTTTTTGTTTATCAAAAAAGTCACTTAACCACTTCAGCCCCGGAAGGATTTACCCCCTTCCTGACCAGAGCACTTTTTGCGATACGGCACTACGTCGCTTTAACTGACAATTGCGCAGTCGTGCGACGTTGCATCCAAACAAAATTGACGTCCTTTTTTTCCCACAAATAGAGCTTTCTTTTGGTGGTATTTGATCACCACTGCGGTTTTTATTTTTTGCGCTATAAACAAAAAAAGAGCAACAATTTTGCAAAAAATAGCAATATTTTGTTACTTTTTGCTATAATAAATATCCCCCAAAAATATATAAAAAAAATAATTTCTTTCTCAGTTTAGGCCGATATGTATTCTTCTACATATTTTTGGTAAAAAAATTGCAATAAGCGTATTTTGATTGGTTTGTGCAAAAATTATAGCATCTACAAAATAGGGAATAGATTTATGGCATTTATTATTATTATTTTTTTTTTTATTAGTAATGGTAGCGATCTGCCTTTTTTCTTTTTCTGCGACATTATGGTGGACACATCTGACGTCTATGACACTATTTTGGGACCATTGTCATTTATATAGCGATCAGTGCTATAAAAATGAACTGATTACTGTGTATTGACACTGGCAGAGAAGGGGTTACACACTAGGGAGCGATCAAGGGGTTGAGTGTGTCCTAGGGAGTGATTCTAACTGTGGGGGGGATTGCCTCACTAGAACATGACAGAGATCACTGCTCCTGATGACAGGGAGCAGTAGATCTCTGTCATGTTGCTAGGCAGAACAGGGAAATGCCTTGTTTACATAGGCATCTCCCCGTTCTGCTGCTCCGTGACACGATCACGGGGACATCGAGTCCACGGGACCCACGGGCACTGTCACAGAGTACGCAGCGGGCGTGTGCACACCCACAATGCCGCGTACCTGTACGCCAATTTGCCCAGCCGTGCCATTGTGCCGATGTATATCGCCGTGCACTGGTCGGCATGGTGTACTATATCTGTAAATATAACTTTTCAAATTTTATTGCATATATTCTTATGAACATGTTCTTCTAAATAAGAGGTATCCCTATTAAGGGAAACTTTAATGGTTTTGGGTTAATTTTACTTTAAAGCTGAACTCCAGGCTCCCCCTTCACCCTGTACTCCCCCCTCCCTCCCCCCTCTCTAACTAATCACTGGCATAAAAGAAAACTACCTAAATGCCTTTTTTACTTATTAAAACCAGTCATGTGGCATAAGGGGTCACTCTTCTTCCTTACACGGGAAGCAAGGTCCTTCTTTGGGTGTCGAGATCTCTGTGACATAGACACTTCCTATGGGTTGTACAGCACTTGGGACCTCCTAAGATCCAGAAAAGAGTCTGCAGGTGATGACACCAGGCAAGGGGACTAACCAGCAGAATCAGCACCAGCATGGCTCCTGAATGGTGGAATTAGGTGAGTATTAAACTTTCCACAAGGTATAAAAAAAAACCTCTGCAGTATGAGTTAGAGGGAGCCATGGGGAGGTAAGGGAAGAGGGTTACTTTTTAATTAGGGATGGGCTTTAATTTTTTTTTACCTGTTTTTGGCTGCAGTCTTTAGATTTGTGTGAGGAGGTTCATCTAAGTTCTGTTTTGGAAATATAAACCAGCAACGCTGTTCTCCTAGTTCTAAGAATTTACTGGTCTCACACACTGGTTCCCAGACATGTGATTACCATGACAATCAATCATAGTGATCACATGAGGCTTGTTTATAAACTAACCTGCTGACTCAAGCTGCACAGAGCCAGGCACAGAAAGAGTTCTTTAATCCATAGTCCATAAAGCAGACATTTTGCTTTTGCCTTTTGACTTAAAACATCCAGCCAAAATATTATTTCTTAGTTTTTGGATAGTGTGGGCAAGGATTGGTGAGGTTTTTACTGCTATCTGGGAGTGTAATGCCGTGTACACAAGAGCAGAATTTCCGTCGGAAAAATCTTGGATGGTTTTTCCGACGGAATTCCGCTCAAGCTTGGCTTGCATACACACGGTGACACAAAAATTTGCTGAACTTTCGACCGCCAAGAACGCGGTGACGTACAACACTACAACGAGCCGCAAAAATGAAGTTCAATGCTTCCGAGCATGCGTCGAATTGTTTCCGAGCATGCATAGGAATTTTGGTACAGACAATCGGAATTTCTGATCGGAACTTTTTCCGGCCGAAAAATTGAGAACATGCTCTCAATGTTTTGCTGGCTGGAATTCCGCCAGCAAAAGTCTGATGGAGCATACACACAGTCACATTTTCGGACCAAAAGCTCTCATCGTACTTTTGCTAGCGGAATTTCCGCTCCTGTGTATGGGGCATTATAGAGTTTTCCCCTTCACTTACTGTCCTGCTGACAATGTTTTACCAGAGAAGAAGTGAGGGGAATTCTCCAACAGTAACACAACAGTAAAACTAACTGCTACAGTTATCTTAGGCTTGATGGGCTCCATCTTCCAACTGTTATGCCCCATACACGCGGTCGGATTTTCCGACGGAAAATGTGTGATAGGACCTGGTTGTCGGAATTTCCGACTGTGTGTGGGCTCCATCACACATTTTCCATCGAATTTTCCGACACACAAAGTTTGAGAGCAGGCTATAAAATTTTCCGACAACAAAATCCGTTGTCGGAATTTCCGATTGTGTGTACACAAATCCAAAGCACAAAGTGTCACGCATGCTCAGAATAAATAAAGAGATGAAAGCTATTGGCTACTGCCCCGTTTATAGTCCCGACGTACGTGTTTTACGTCACCGTGTTCAGAATGATCGGATTTTCTGACAACTTTGTGTGACCGTGTGTATGCAAGACAAGTTTGAGCCAACATCCGTCGGAAAAAATTCTAGGATTTTGTTGTCGGAATGTCTGATCAATGTCTGACCGTGTGTACGGGGCATAAGTTCCAGCTCTTTCCATAAGTGTACTATTGGATTCAGGTAAGGATGTATAGCAGGCCACTTTAGTACAATCCAATGTTTCTTTTTAACTTATTATTGGGGTCTGTTAGAAGTGTGTTTTGTGTTATTCCCCCTGATGGAGGACCCTTGACCTGTGACTGGTACAGTGCCTTCTAACACTAGGCAATGGAGTTGATTTATAAAACCTGGAGTGTGCAAAATCTGATGCAGCTGTGCATGGTAGTCAATCAGCTTCTAACTTCAGCTTGGTCAATCAAGCTTTGACAAAAACCTGGAAGCTAATTGGTTTCTATGGGGGCTTTTTAAATATAATTTATTTTAATCTCTTGCATGTTTTTCCATGCTAACCACCACCAAAAAAAAACCTGGTTGCTATGGTTATCAGCACTAATGCTGGGTTCACATATGTGCAGTCACGGGTTCGTGCCTGGGGTCCGGTGCGTGTCTGTTCACCGGTTCAGGTGCGATTCACGTCCGAATTTTTTCCCAAATTCCCACCTGAACCGAACCCAAACACGCACAGGGCCCTTTTGCAATCCGATCCGTGTCCGCCCCAGACCTGTATGAACTGGCTCCATTGAGAGCCGTCACGCTCGCATGTCATGCGAATTGGATGCAGGGAAATCAGCATCCAATTCACATATATGTGAAACCAGCCAAACAGTTATCCTTTCCTCCAGTGTTACCCTTATATAAATGTGTTGCCATTTTAGGTTGGGTTGGAGGCAATGTATGAAATATCTTATAGCAAGTTATTTGAAAGAAATTATATCCATTTTAATAATATCACTAATATTAAAGTACCATGAAATTATCAGGATATCAAATATAAAAAAGTGACTCAATAACATTCTACAAAGAGAAAAAAATCCAATAAGCAAAAACAGATCATTTTCTCTTTATAGACTAGACTAAACAATGGCAATGAGCTGGAGTCCCCAAGGACATGCTTTGCAAGTGGATTACTACCCATTGTGCCAGTTGGTTTTCATTCTTTTGTGTGAAATGATAAATTGAGCACTGAGATGTGAACTATATATAATATATACATTTCTCCTGACATGCCTTTTTATTATTTGGAGTTGTGTTTTGAGTTTTCTTGGCAATCGTTTCCTGCAATATTCATTATAAATAAGTACAGATGTGGGCTGTTTACGTTTCACAACTACTTTCATTTTGTTCGGGCTTTAATATAACATTGCAAGCAGCATGTTTTTATTAGAAAAACTGTATGTTACCTGGTAAAATGGTGTCGGGAGATGTGGAAATGTCATAATCTAGAACACGGCGCCTTGATGGTGACTGATGATGGGGTTCGCTTACTGACTTGAGTGTTTTATTCCAAGTGTCACAAACAGAAGATCTGCTGAAAACATGGGAGGCAGGGAAAATCAGAGCTCGAGTATAAGTCCTTTATAATCCTAGCACAGAACAACAGAGAGATCCGTATGACATGGACTATGGGATCTCTAAACTTTTTAATTTTTTTTTAGCTATACATATGAAAGAGATCACTGATTAATGTAAATGGTCTTGTCTGTGTAATATTATAAGAATTGTGTTTTTATACAAAGTTGGTAATTAACTATTTAATGCAAAGAGGTCATTAAAGCCTATTACCAAAGGAAACCAAACCCATGTTAACCATCAGGGGCGTTGCTAAAGCTGGCCATAGATTACTTGTTTTATTTAGATCAGTCAGCAGGCTGGTCAAAAAAAAATGGATTCCTCCAACCACAAGTAAGTAGGATGGAGGAATACTGCCAATGAGACATTGCATTCTGACAGCAGGGACTTTCCACTGTCATTATACACTAATCAGCAGCTTCAGCCCATTTTCTAACGTTCCTGTTTGACAGACGCAGATCGTTAAAATGACTTCTGTCAGGTGGCATCAACCACACATGTATCGAAATTCGATCAGTCCCTCTTGAACTTGCCACATTTTGATCCATCAATGGCCAGCTTAAGATTGTGAAAGTAATGGTATTGTATTGATATTGTATGAATAGTGGGGTGGAATTAAAGGGTCATGGTTAATTTAAACTAGAGCCAACTCATTGTATATATGGCACACATATGCCGCAGTCCTTGTAACTAGGGTTGTCCCTAGTTACTTTTTTAAGACTGAGTACAAGTACCAATACTTTTTTTCTCGCCGGTACCGTTTACGATACTTTTTTTTAATGTCATGTGACAGTTTGACTGATAGGTATTGATAGGTGGCACTGACTGATGGCTGGCACTGATAGATGGCACTGATAGCACTGACTTATGGGGACTGATAGATGGCACTGACTGATGGGCACTGATAGATGGCACTGATAGGCGGCACATATGAGCACTGGTAGATGGCACTGATATGTGGCTGGCACTGATAGGCGACACTTATGGGCACTGATAGATTGCACTGATAGGCAGCACTTATGAGCACTGGTAGATGGCACTGATAGGTGGCTGGCACTGATGGCTGGCACTGATGGGCGGCACTTATGGGCACTGATAGATGGCACTAACAGGTGGCCTGCACTGATGGCTGGCACTGATGGCTGGCACTTATGGGCACTGATAGATGGCACTGACATGTGGCTGGCTATGATAGATGGCACTGATAGATGGCACTTATGGGCACTGACAGGTGGCTGACACTAATAGATGGCACTGATAGGCGGCACTTATGAGCACTGGTAGATGTCACTGATAGGTGGCTGGCACTAATAGGCGACACTTATGTTCACTGATAGCTGGCACTGATAGGTGGCACTGACAGGTGGCTGGCACTGATAGATGGCACTGACAGATGACACTGACAGGAGGCCTGAACTGATGGCTGGCACTTATGGGCACTGATAGATGGCACTGATAGGCGGCCCTGATAAGCGGCACTGACAGGTGGCTGGCTATGATAGATGGCACTGATAGATGGCACTTATGGGCACTGACAGGTGGCTAGCACTGATGGCTGGCACTTATGGGCAGGCACTGAAATGCAGCAATAAATGACATGAGGAACGGATTTACTTTGAAATGCTATGCTGCGATGCCCATTTCGGTACACCCTGCACTCGGCCGCAGTAAGCAGCAGCAGATATCTTGTTACACCCAGCCCGAACTATATGGGCTGGGTGTAACAAGATGTCCACTGCTGGCTTACTGAGGCCAAGTGCAGGGTGTACCGAGATGGGCGTCAGGATGTCCAAGCTGACGACTACCGAATGTGACGGCTCCGGTCACCGATCCTGATGCGGCTGCGTCCTGCACCCTGCCAGCTTACCTAGCTAGTTCCACTGCAGATGAGGACTCGTTCTCCACTGACTCCGCCCACTGACCCCGCCCTCTCCGCCCACTGACTCCGTCCGCTGACCAGGTATCGGATAAGGAATCGGGAGCATTTGTGTGAGTACAAGTACTCGGTATCGGTCCCAATACCAATACTAGTATCGGTATTGGGACAACCCTACTTGTAACCCACACATTTTGCTTTAATTGCTGTGCCATTTGCAGACACATATAATGTAAACATCAGCACAAGCCATTTTAATAAATTAAACTTTTCCATTATATATACTTTTCTGTACAGAAAATCTAGACAGAGTAAACACTTTGTCTAAAACTACCTTAAAAAAGAACCTTATTAAAATAGTTAGTGACCACTTTGCAATCAGTAACTATTGATACAAAAAATACGTTGGTTAAGAGTAGGTGATGTGCTGATTGTAAGGGTCAGGAGTATGAAATGCAAATCATAATGTATATAGTTCAAGAGTCAGGAGTGTATAACACGTAGTGCAGGGTTTAGGAGTGCATAATACCCAGACTACAGAGGTCAACAGTATGTAATGAACAAAGACCAAAGGCTAGTGCAGGGGTCAGGAGTGTATAATGCACAGAAAGTAGATGTCAGGAGTGTATGTTGCACAAAGTTCAAGATTTAGGAGTACATAATGCATAGAGTACAGGGCTCAGGAGTATGTAATGCGCAAGCCAGAGTGTAATGGTCAAATCTCCCCAATACACATCTCCCCTTCCCCACACACATATCTTTCAACCCAGTATACAGCTCTGTCCCCCAGTAAACACCCCTCTCTTCTCCCCCAGTACACATCTCTCCGTCTCCCTCAAATCCATTCAACAGACCTCATATACCAAGGCAGTTCAGACTGAGTGGAAATCCTCCCCTTGATGTGACACATCAGAGCTGAAGAGGAGCCTTGTTTTGTTTTTAACTTCTGAGGTTTGACAGCTGGGCAGAAGCCAGTGGCTGCAGTAAAAATGGCATTTTCATAATATATAATTAACAAAAATTGCAGGCAGCCATGCTGTCAGGATCTGGGATCCCCCACAAGAGATACCATGGGTTCCCGGGTGCTTGGCTCTAATGATGTCCATGCCGACTAACAAGGCAAATATCTTACACACCAACCCCAACACGGGGCAGTCATAATGGGCAGGAACTGATGTTTAAAGGTACACTGCTCAAAAATATAAGCAAGTCTTGTAGAACAGGATTCTTCAGCATAAATTCATCAATGTGATTGGGTGGGCAGGTCCTCCTTCAAGATGATTTCAGATACCTTCCCAGAATGTCAAACTAAGGACCTCACTTTTCCTAAGCATGGGTGCACATTCATTTCTGTTTGGCATACAGCACTTGGAAGATAATTATGCAAAAATAAAGCTTTGACCCCCCCCAAACACATAATATATACCTCATGCCTTTGTATCATACATAATAGCAAGGGTATTGCTAGGTAATACGTATGTAGCAATAACTCTCGCTGGAGCTGCTGGTTTAAGTGGGCTTGTTACCTTCACTCTCGATACCTCTGTTTCACCAGCACCGGGTCTAGGGTTCCGTTGAGTTTACCTCTGGACGATATAAGCATCAAACACTTGAGTAGGTTTTCCAATGCTTTAATAAAACGAACAAGGGAAGTAGCAGGAAAGAGGCAGTAGGAAAGCTGTAGGGAAGCTCAAATACCTTTCTGTAGTATTTCTTCAGAACATTCTTTGTAATTGAACACTCGTAGTTGAATAGTCTCCCCTTTCGTAGGATTTAATCTTTGCCCGGCTGTATAGACATCTCTCACTTGCCTAGCAGCCAGCACGCAGCACAAACAAAAGTCTCTGCCACAGACTTATCTGGTATAAAACCCCTACGATCCTCTGCCACAGGATGTATTGGTTTGCGATGAATGTCAGATACAGTACTTGAACCTTTAAGCCAACCCGGGAGTACTATACTGTAAGATTACTTCGGAATGCGTCCTCCAACTGAGTCACCAGGCCCCTCTCCAGACCAGCACTCTGCATGATCCTTCCATGACGGGTCCTCCCCTGGGATCTTCTCGGTTGTCCAGCTTCTTCACTCAGGATAGACAGCTCAGGACCATTCCTCCGCTGCTGTGGTAGGCCCCAGACAGGCTTCTGGGCCCACCCACATGCCGCAGCGACGCGGGCCTCCAGAACGGAGGACCACGAGGTGGTATTCCTAGTGCATACCTGTCAGCCAGGAGGGCCAGCAGGTGGCTGAAAACTAACCCTAAAACATGGCGTCTGTCCCATAAATACCCTCTCCCAGAATGCAACTCGGAGGACCACCTCCACCGAGTTATCTCTGGGACAGAGGAGCACTTATTCGCTTCAACACGTTGCTTTTCCAACACCTGCCGATGGTGACAACGACACCCACCGGCACAATGTGGAACTACACGCAACGTCAGCCAAGCTGGAACAGAGCGTTCCCACTAAATTTGCGGTAGATAATAAATCTACCAGCGCTACACGTATCTAAGCAAAAATTTAAAAAATTCAGTTTGGTGGCTAACAACAATTTTAATAACGCTTAATGTGAAACATTGCAAAAGCGACATTCCATTTAAAAAAATTGTGGAAAATGCAACACTGATCTTTACAGAGAAAATAAATGTGTTTAAATTGCTGGCAAAAAGACAGCTTCCAAATTCTTTGTTCTGCTTGCCCCCCCCCCCACACACACACACACACACACACTCCTCCTGAACTATATCAGGCCACATGCCCTCAACATGGCGGAATTCCTTGCCAGGAGGGGGGATCTCCATGGAAAAGCACCTTGTCTCAATGTTGATGAAGAAAAGGACCAATTCCCCCCAACTCTGGCCCCCCAAAAAACATTCCCTACAGGGTACAGTACATCCTTGATCTACAGAGATGTAGATCCATGTCAATCATGATGCCCAATGCCCAGTGATCCACTGCAAAACATCTGGTCCCAGTCAAAGTGTCACCTTAAGGACTCACATGAGCAATGCACTCTCTGAAAAGCCATCCATGTTCGGATTGCTCCTTATAGAACTTGGACAGGCAGGAGAGAGGCTTTGTATCACCTCCTCACCACCTGCTTTAACCCCTTGGATCCCTCAAAAGTAATCTCATTCACTTGAATTGACCACGGTCAGCAGGCATAGAGCTTCCTGCCAGAGCTGTGAACCAAAGAATCACATATGTGGCATGTGTACACACCCAGCTACTGCCTCTGTTGCTCAACCACAAGGTTTTACCACCCCCAACTTCACGTGTAAATGAACCCTAATAGTGCAGCCAGTTAAAGTTAGTGTCCCTGATTGTCACCTGTACTAACACTGGCCTGTTTATTGACTACATTTCTGCCTGTTGCCTGGACTGATCCTTTGCCGACCATGTCACTGCCTGCTCCTGGACTGACCCATCTGCGTGCTCAACTGACTATGTTCCTGTGAGACACCAGTCCCAGTCACCCCCTGCAGACAACTGCAGGCCTGGACCCATAGGAACTCTTTTGTTCTTCCTTTCTTTAACCTCCTGTACTTCTTGGTCAGTGAACATGGCATTCCTGGGGGCAGCCATGTGCCAGTTGGATAGGCTTAAATGGTTTATAGGGACTAGGACTGCTATAGGTGACACAACACTAAGCTATATTCCTTGATCACTCCTATAAGGTGACCATTACAGTACAATGGTTTTGATACAACTGACTGATTTGTGTGATACACAAGATATAATGGCTGGTATATAATCAATCCAGAGAGTGATAAAGTCTAACACATGTGATAATAATCAACTGTCAGAGTCTTGGCAGGAGGCCGAGATGGCTCCCCTTGCGGCCGAGTGCAGCACAATCCTGAAGATGACACAGGGATGCGGTGTCCACAGAAGCATGGGTTGCCTGGTAGTAGAAGCTGGTGCCAGGAGCTTGGTAGAGCAAAGTCACTGGAGGCAACATGCTTAGAGGTCCAGGAGAGGAGGACCAATGGAAGTCCAGTAGCAAATCAGAAGCATGGCCAGGGGTCAAACACGGTAAGACAGTCCAAGATCAAGATCAACAAATCCAGGTGTCATGATTATCAGTGCAGTCCCAACAGTACCCACCAGTGCTGCCAATCAGTGCCCACCAGTGCTGCCAATCAGTGCCCATCAGTGCTGCCAATCAGTTCCAATCCATGCCTCTTCATTAGTGCCCATTAATGCCACCTATCAGTGCCCTTCAGTGCCGCCTATCCGTGCCCTTCAGTGCCGCCTATCAGTGCCCATCAGTTCCACATATCAGTGCCCATCAGTGCTGCCTATCAGTGCCTCCTCATCAGTGCCGCCCCATCATTGCCCACCAGTGCCACCTCATCAGTGTCCATCAGTGCAGCCTATCAGTGCCCATCAGTGCTGCTTCATCATTGCCAATTAGTGCCACCTATCAGTGCCCTTCAGTGCCATCTATCAGTGTCCATCAGTTCCACATATCAGTGCCCATCAGTGCTGCCTACCAGTGCAGGCTCATTAGTGCCTCCTCATCAGTGCCGCCTCAACATTGCCCACCAGTGACACCTCATCAGTGTCCATCAGTGCAGCCTATCAGTGCCCATCAGTGCAGCCTCATCAGTGCACATCAGTGAAGGAGAAAAATTACAAGTTTGCAAAATTTTATAACACACTATGAAAAAAGTAAAATTTTTTAAAATGTTGTCTTTTTTGTTTGTTTAGCAAAAAATAAAAAAAGACAGCAGTGATTAAATACCATCGAAGAAAAACTCTATTTGTGTGGGAAAAAAATGATAAAAATGTCATATGTGTACAGTGTAGCTGAAAATTGGCCTGAGCAGGAAAGGGGTGACAAGTGGTTAAAAATACAGTTATCTTTTAAGGTCAGTTGACTTATTTATCTTGCAGAGTGAAATATACATACTAAGATGATTAGTGAAATATTTTTGTGCTGATCCCTTAGCTTTAGGTCAAAAAGAAAGTGGTTGTTTTGCACATTCCATTATATAAAGGAATGGTGCACATATTGGAGGGGGGACCAGTTACATGAATGAATCAGATACAACAACCAAACCTTATTCCTAAGAATGTTACCATTTTATTTTATTTTAATGGTGTCAAATTTTACAGGTTAACTGAAAAACATTTTTGAATGTTTTTTGGTTTTTTTTGCCTTTTTTTAACATCATCTCATTCTGTGAAAATAATTTGCTGTCTAGTCATCCAAGAACACCTACAGGAAGAGAAACATTTTTTATAGGAGATTTGTAAGAAATATATTATGAAAGACGGACATGTGATTCACTCTTTTGAAAATCAAAAATAAACACTGATGCAACACTGTGCTCATTTTTCAAATAAAAATGTATAAATTCCAAAACAGATGTTTCAGAACTGGAACGTTACGTATAGGGATGATGAAACTGATTCATACCAGGCTGAACGCAACCAGGATTGCACCAGTTCCTCCACTGCAAATAGCTACAGACGTTTGGCGAGTCACATTCAAAACATTTCATGCCATTTTCAGTTTTTGTGTCATTTGCCAAGCTTCTCCATCGTTTTCACAATCCTCATATAAAAACATTGCAAAATCTCAAAGTGGTATTGAAGTCAAAATAGTTTTTCCTAAATCAGATAAAATTAACATTCATTTGAATTTTTTTATTTGTATTTCCTTCTTGGAGCTCTTAAATAATTGTCTCTGGATGCATCACTATATTCCTATCTATGTGAGTCTCCGCAATGTGCACACTCCTACTCTGTCAGTATTGAATGTATAAGAATGCACCGCGCTTGTTTATGCGACTGTATGTATGCACATTACAATTAACCGCTTGGCGACCAGCTGCCACAGTTGTACTGCGGCAACATGGCTCGGCTGCGCGAATCACCGCTAAGTTTTGTTGCTTCTTTTTTGACCACTAGCGGCGCATGCTGGCTGCTCACCCCCGGAGCCAATGCGATTGCTCGTGACACGGCGAGAACCGGGAACTCTGTGTGTAAACACAGAGATCCCGGTTCTCTGAGGGGAGAAGAGACTAATCGTGTGTTCATACAAAGTATGAACACCGATCTATCTCTTCCCCTAGCAAGTTCCGTCCCCCCTTCAGTTAGAACACGTAGCAGGGAACACAGTTAACCCCTTGATCGCCCCCTAGTGTCAACTCCTTTACTGCCAGTGACATTTTTACAGTAATCAATGCATTTTTATAGCACTGATCGCTGTATAAGTACCAATGGTCCCAAAAATGTGTCAAAATTGTCCGATGTGTTCTCCATAATGTCGCAGTCATGATAAAAATCGCAGATCGCCACCATTACTGGTAAAAAAAAGAAAATAATAAAAAAATGCTATATATCTATCCTCTATTTTGTAAACGCTATAACTTGTGCGCAAACCAATCAATATACGCTTATTGCGATTTTTATTACCAAAAATATATAGAAGAATACATATCAGCCTAAACTAAGAAAAAAATAGCTTTTATAAAAAAAAAAAATGGAGATATTTGTTATAGCAAAAAGTACAAAATAGTGTATTTTTTTCAGTTGTCGCTCTTTTCTTGTTTATACCGCAAAAAATAAAAACCGCAGAGGCGATCAAATACCACCAAAAGAAAGCTCTATTTGTGGGAAAAAAAAGGACATCAATTTTGTTTGGGTACAACGTCGTACGACCGTGCAATTGTCAGTTAAAGCGACGTAGTGCCGAAACGCAAAAAATGGCCTAGTCATTCAGCAGGCAAATCTTCCGGGGCTGAAGTGGTTAACGGACTGTATTTTAGCTCAGTAAAAAAAAAAAGCTGTACTGGGCTTTTTCAAGCTGCAGTGTGTAAGAGGCCCAAGCCCTAAGGCCTCTTGCACACGAGACTCCTGTTTGAGCATCTACTTTTTCAAACTTTTTTTTTTTTTAATGAATTTTTTCGTGCAATTTTCGCGCATATTCGCACACATTTGAGCGCACATGCGGAAGCTTGTTCTCGCATTGGCAATGTCAATGGACAAATGTGCACGAAGTTGTATGCAAATGTGCACGGATGTGCGCATAAGGCGTAAATTTCTGACCAAAAATGCAGATTTTTCAATTCTTTTTTTTAACTGAAGACTACACAGCGCTTGTTTATGCGCCTGTGTGCATAGGCACATTACAATTAATGGGCTGTATTTTAGCTCAGTAAAAAAAAAAGCTGTACTGAGCTGCAGTGTGCAAGAGGCCTTAATCAAAAGTACAGCATCCTATTCCAAACATATATCATTTGAGTGAACAAAAATCTTTTCCTACAGTGGGTTAGCAGAGGCTTGTTAGGAAACCACATACTGGTATCCTGCGGTGCTAGTGTGACCAGATATGTGGAAACCACACAGAGGAAACCAGACCTAAACCTAGGTGAAGAAATAGAGTTTATAATAAACCCAAGAAAAAAGTGACATAAAACATAAATAAAACAACCTGTACACAACCTATACACAAAGTGAACACACATGAAAAGTGTACAGAGGAACAGGGGAATCAGGTAGAACAGAATACAGCAGGAATGCAAAGTAACAGAGAGCATGATCAGGAAGGTCAGGCACAGGGGCCACAACAGGTAACATGTTTGGGAAGTAACAGATATACAGGCACTGTGGCACACATGTGTGTGACTCCTAAATAGGGACTCAAAAGTAGGGGCCGAACCCAAAAGTAGGGGCGTTCAGGCCGAACCCAAAAGGAAGCCGTCAGTGCCAGCTCAATCAGCTGATCAGTTTCAGCCAGTTCGTTCCCTGCCCCGCAACTGCATATATACATATGGATGGAGATCTAATATGGCCACATAGCAACGTCATTGGGGGAGATTTACTAAAACTGGTGCACACAGAATTTAGTGCAGCTGTGCAAAAAAAAAAAACAGTTAGCTTCCAGGTTTTATTGTCAAAGCTTAATTGAAAAAGCTGAAGTTAGAAGCTGATTAGTTAACATAATAGATCCCAACTGTCCCTGATTTTGAGGGACTGCCCCTGATTTGGAACAAAGTCCCTCTGTCCCTCTTTCCCCCTCATTTGTCCCTTATTTTGGTCTAATTTATATAGTTGTATATAAAATGCACTTTTAATCTTTCAACAAGTGTTTCCCAGTGCTAAACCTTTCATCCAATTTCTAAATTGCTGTATTTGTAAATTTCAAAAGCCAGTATAAAGGAATAGTAGTGGTAAAAAAAAGCACTTGTGTGTTTAACTAATCTTTTTTTTTCTGTGTGTAATTCTCCTTTAAGGGGGCGTAGCAGGGGATGTGTCCTATGCCTACATACTCTTGCTAATAGGTGTCCCTCGTTCTCATCTCAAAAAGTTGGGAGGTATGGTTACCATGCACAGCTGCACCAGATTCTTTGTGCACCAGTTTTAGTCTCCCCCACTGACTTAGTATGGACCACCAAAACCCACCCTTACTCTTGAAGTGTGGCTTAATACCCTTCCAGCAGTCAGCCTGGTTTCACACTATTGTGAACAAAGACACGTGCTGGTGGCACTAGCAGGTTTCTCCCAGCTGTTGGTAGGTCCCATAGATTAGTCACCATTTGAAGCTGAGCCGCGGTTCGCACGAATGCGATGCGGGAACCAGCGTGATCCCAGTGCCAGTTCCCGCATCACATCTCCCTCATAGGCAGTTCACACTGCCCTCTGCAAACCACTGCAGGTGTCAATACAAAGACACCCCCAGATCGGTTTGCAGATAGCAGTGCAAACGGTGAATTCGGACAGGACTACCCTCTCCTACCTTAAAGCGGAACTCTACCCAAAACGGGAAACTCCGCTTGTCTGCCTCCTTTGCCCCTCCGCTGCCACATTTGGCACCTTTTGGGGGGAGGGGAGCGGGTATCTGGTTTTGACAGGTACGCGCTTCCACTTCTGGCTCTGTTCGCTGCCAGGAAGTGAATCGGAAGTTCGGCCCCCCCTTCCTTCCCCCTGCAGTCAGCCCATTCACAAAGCGCAGAACGATTCACAGCTGGTTTCCCTTAACCAAGATGGAGGCACCAGCATTTAAAAGCCAATTCAGGAATCGGCTCATGTGAGGACACCGCTGGATGCCTGGACAGGTAAGTGCCCTAATAGTAAAAGTCAGCAGCTACAAATATGGGGGATGGGGGCTGGAACTCCTCTTTAGGCTTGAAATCAGTCCTCTGTAGTCCCCTGTGAAGAAGCGCTAAGAGAAGGAGGAGCAGTATTCTAAGCCAGGTAGGTAGAGCAGATTGGGGATTTCATCGTTCAGCTGCTGCTTCCTTATTGTCCAGTTACAGGCTGAGACCAGTCTTAGACCACATATGGACTGTAGTCTACAAAAAAGATCTCAGGGAGCGCAAGATCTAGTTTTGCTGTCTACCAAAGGTCCCAGAATCACAAGAATAGCATAAACAAATATCAGAATCAATTGGCACCAACTTAAAGTACTTGTATAGGAGATGGTAAAGTGCACCACATCACTAGAGCAGAACATTTTCACCATAGTTCACTTGGACCATGTTTTTCTACAGACTGTATACACCAGTATCCAAATGTAGGGCAGCTAAGCAGTGACATGCCTAAAATAAACTTAGATTTTTCTCTGCTTTCGGGACTACACACTAAGCACCGCTGGATTGATTTCCACCTGATGGTACTCTTTAGCTGATCATAGATGGATAGAATTTTGATTGAAAATTTAAAGGAAAAGTCTTAGGAAAATTTGTATGAAGATTTCAAATGCTGTTAAAATCTGACTGTTTGAAATTTTTTTCTCGAACAAATGAATTTCTTACTGTTTCCTTCATATTTTCCACTGCGATCGAAAGAAAATGTTGACTTGACCCACTAATATATACTTGAGTATAAGCCGACTCGAATATAAGTCGAGGCACCTAATTTTACCACAAAAAACTGGGAAAACTTATTGACTCGAGTATAAGCCTAGGGTGAGAAAATAGGGTTAACAAAACCCATTTGCAGCCTCACTGTGCCCATTTGCATGCCTCACTGTGCCCATTTGCAGCCATAGGTCCCCCGAACTTCAAACTCCGTAGTTAAGGGTTCCTAGATGCCCCCTAGCTACAGGCAAAATTTGGGGTCTCTGGACCCAAAGGGTCTCGAAATTACATTGCTGCAGATGTACACAGTTGACCGAATTTGGGGCCCCGTATCTCAGTGCCACTTGGTGCTAGAAACCCAATATTTGGTATGAAAACCCAGTGGAACTAGCTCTACGACATATCCAAAGTTGGGGTTCCTAGCTCCAAGGAGTCCCAAAATACGGTGCCCCAAATTTGGTTCAGTAAATGTCAAGCACTTTTTCTGCCGCAGAGAATGACATTTTCCAAACCGACTTTGGGGCCCGTATCTCGGGGCCACTTGGTGCTAGGAACCCCAGCTTTGGATATGTTGTTGTGTTAGTTCTACTGGGTTTGCACACCAAATTTAGGGTTCCTAGCACCAAGTGGCCCCAAGATACGTGGCCCCAAATTTGGTTCAGAAAATGTCATTCTCTGCTGCAGAAAAGTGCTGGACTCGAGTATATGCCGAGAGGGGCACTTTCAGCACAAAAAAATGTGCTGAAAATCTTGGCTTATACTTGAGTATATACGGTAATTCGAAAAACAAACTTTCTTAGAACATTCTTTTCCTAAGAATGTTTATTCTAATTCTACCCATCTGTGGCCAGCTTTATGCCGCGTACACACGGTCGGACTTTTCATCTACAAAAGTCCGACAGCCTGTCCGACAGACTTTCGGCGGACTTGCGGCGGACTTGCGGCAGACTTTCTAACGAACAGACTTGCCTACACACGACCACACAAAAGTCCGATGGATTCGTACGTGATGACGTACACCGGACTAAAATAAGGAAGTTGATAGCCAGTAGCCAATAGCTGCCCTAGCGTGGGTTTTTGTCCGTAGGACTAGCATACAGACGAGCGGATTTCGGGGTACGTCGTAGTTACGACGTAAAGATTTGAAGCATGTTTCAAATCTAAAGTACGTCGGATTTGAGGCTAAAAAAGTACGTTGAAAGTCCGGAGAAGCCCACACACGATCGGATTACCAGCCAGCTTTAGTCCGTCAGCGTCCGTTGGACTTTTGTAGCTGAAAAGTCCGACCGTGTGTACGCGGCATTAGAGTTCTGGTGCCTACCATCACCATTGTGAGCACACAGCATGCGAGTTTGTCTCTTTAGTAAGTAAACACTGCTGAAAAAATGTGCCATAATGTAACGCGTAGTGGAGCCACGCTGTATGAGAAGGTTGCATGTGTAGGAGTTATTGGTGTTCCGGTATACATTGTGAAGTGCTTACTATAGCACTGGGGGTGTTTTGGAAATGTGAGTGTTTTTATTGGTGGTTTTAATAAAATTTAGTTTTATATGGAGAACACTATTAGTCCCATTTTTGTGTTTACATGTTACCTTGCTTGTGAATGTCAAACAGCTGAAGTCGGGGAATGTTTAAGTGGAGTGGAGAAAATACTGCCCTGTATGGAATAACACATGCCATGGATGGAAAAAAATATGCCAGTTTGACCTTTATTATAGTGGGGTCCACAGTGGGAGTGAGTCTGGAGGTGCTGAAGGAGGAGGAGAATATAGAAGCATGCTGGAGGAGACATCCCCTTGGTGTTTATGATTGAAGCTTTTATGACCTTTATTTTATATTGGGGTCCACATTTGGAGGTTAGCAGATATATTGCACTGGGTGGCTGGAGACACCGCATGAAATTTTGGGAAGTTTATAGAAATCTTTACATATGTAACACAGTAGTGATGGAATATTGATCATCAGAAGTTTGGATGCAAAAAGTATCCCAAACAGGGGGGAATGGAGAAAAGCGGGGCTAATGAAAGGGCAAAACTCAGATAATAGTATCAAAAAATGAATAATTAATTGGCATATACATAAATTGCAGGTAAAAGGGTAAAGACCCAATAATGTACTGTTCCTCGTAAAATATTGCCGACCACCTGAATATGCTGGTCTGTCGCAACCACAGAAGACAAGGGAAACAATACAACATGTAACAAGGACATAAGACAAAAACAGCTTCCGGACGCAAGTATGATTGGTGTCAGCCTTGTTGTCCACCATGGGAAATCTCCAGAAAATGCTGGGTAAGGCCCCAAGGCTAACATTAATCCCCCAGGTGGATGGGTGGAGCTCGGGAGGGGGTGGAGGACGGGGAACCAGGGGAGAGAAACACCAATGTAGTCACGGTGTGTCTAGGGGGCTCATAGTGGACACCGACTGGTGGGGGTGCCCAACTAGTATCTACAATCTATAGGAACCGGACAGCATAAAGTTGGGGGCAGAGATAGCAAAGTTCAATGCTGTGTGAATGTATATCACAGTCAAAGCAATGTTGCTGTGGGTAGCCAGAAGTCCGGAATGTCCTGATCTGAGTATATTCTCAGAGAACCGTCAGTGGTAAACTGTTTGTAGAGTACACAGCTGGTGGTCAAAATAGATAAAAAAAATGAATGATGAAAACAGCCTTAGTACATTACCACCCACGGTTGTAGATAGATGCCATCATCTGCTTACAAAGACGGTGCCTTCCTGTGTCAGTGTCCTGCCGTCATAAGGTCACAGATCCTAGAAGCGGTATCTGTTGAGGAGACTCTTCGTGCGGAGTACAGGTAGGGCTAGTATTTGAAAAGAAGCATAGATGGATCAGACATCTAGGTATGGAGCCTCGTCTGTGTACTTCCAAGATCTCCCTGAGTGCCCAGCGGTCATGTGATCAACCTCCTCCTGCAGAGTGACTAGCTCACAGACACCAATGGGGAATGGCATGAGGGCGTAGTGTCCGGGCGGACATGACATCAATGCATTTCACATTTGGGGGTGTGTAGCTTCACGTGGACGTCATCAGAAGTTTGGGCATTTTATTTATTTATCTTGCTTGTGCTGCATCATTTTTGTATTATTGAGTATGTATAGTGTGGTGGAACGCACTGTAGATGTTTAGTGGAATTCAAGGATTGTATTTTCTATTACATTGAAGAATATAGTCACAAAAAATTTAGTGTTGTCACTGATTAGTGCTGTTACTGACCACCAATGACGACTTAGGGGGTTATTTACAAAAGGCAAAGCCACTTTGCACTGCAAGTGCATTTGGAAGTGCAGTCGCTCTAAATCTAAGGGGTAGATCTGAAATGAGGGGAAGCTCTGCTGATTTTATCATCCAATCATGTGCAAGCTAAAATGCTGTTTTTTATTCTCCTTGCATGTCCCCTTCGGATCTACAGCGACTTTACTTCCAAGTGCACTTTCAGTGCAAAGTGGATTTTCCTTTAGTAAATAACCCCCTTAGTGTTGTCCCAGAACACCAATGCAAAGTGATTTTTGCACTGAACACCAAAGCAAGCAAAGGTATCACATTTTAAGAGCTAGACATGATTATTTATTCTTTTATTTACAATGCATTATTATATCATCAACTTGCTGATTACACTAAGGTACCATGGCGTATAGATAAAATAATCATTTCATGGTTTTCCCCTAGACTAGGGAAAGTTCAGGTTTACCCCTACCATGGGTTTGAGGTGAATCATGTGAATTCAAGATTCGTGGTCTAAGTGAATTTAAGTGCAAATTAGCCTGGAAAATTTTTTTTTTTTTTTTTTTTAATCCTAATGCACTTTATGGCCTTTGAGCTAGAATGAGCAGGCTTAAAAGGTCCAATAAGGGGTATTTTGTTTAACCCAGTGCAAAGCAGCCATCGTGTTAGTGTATTAGAAGCTGCTATAGGGAAAGGTCAGGAAAAGCTGACCAACTGCATAGGGTAAGATTAGACTCAGTTATGAAGCTGGACTTCAATTTTGATTACTAGCTCTTAAGGGCAATCAACCTTTTTTCTGCCTATTTAAGTTCTCATCACTAGGAGCTTTATTGCCATTAAGCTGCTATCCTGTCCTGGTCACTTTAAGTTGCTGCCCTGTCCATAGAGAATTTTTTTTTTCTGGACGACTTCCCTTTTTTAAAATGGGCTTTTGTTTGGGTGGGGGGTGGAATTTTGGGTTTTTCACTCATTTTGAGTGTATTTTTAGCTTTATGCTGTTAGGGCCTTTTTTTAGGTTATACTTATACTTTTCTTGCTCCAAGGCTTCCCTTTAAAATGTGGGCTTTTGCTTCAGTGGTGGTAATTTGGGAGTATCCTTTCTTTTTTTTTTTTTAATTTAATTGTATTTAATGTTGTTTTGGAATTTGTATAAATTTGGGGTACTCACAGCATAGCATTCACTTGTTACTGATCAATCTGTTCTTGGAGATGCTTTTTGTCTACAGAACACAGCTGCATCATTTAAAACAATAAATCATAATAATAAGTGCAGGAACAGTATGCCCCTAAACCACTTCACATCATACTCACATTCACTACCCCCCCCCCCCCCCCACACACACACCAATGCCCATGCGAGAAATAAATAAAAGTTAGACATACATTGCTTAGGTGTATTATCCCCTAAAAAAACTGCCCTACTACGTACTGGCCACTTTCACACTGCTGTATCTTCTAGTGTCCTAATTCTTGTGTTAAAGTTCCAGCATGTGCTCTTTGTTTCTAGTAAATTTGGGCCTAGCCTTGCTCTTTAAAATTTTTCTGCTGCTGGCCAATTTTATGCTGCAGTATCATCTGCTGTCTCCTAACTCCTATTGAGTGTTTACTAGAATTTGTCCAACAAGAAGTCTGTTTTTCACCAACATAAAAGCGAACAATTTCTATCTGCCAGTCAAAGTGGTCCTATTACTGCTTGATGAAAAAGCATGGGTAGCTGCTAAAACTACCTAAATAAAGCCTTTTTTCAAACTGCAATGAATCAGATTGTGGTGCTGCTGTTGTATGTAAGCCAAACCAATTACAAAAGGGAAAAAATCAATTCCACAGCCAAATTTTCACTACCAATGTATGCTGCTACTGAGACTGTCCGTGAAAATTGCATTCCGTAACATCACATACAGCTTTAAGGCATCCACCCTGTCCACTGGCCTTTATTCCCTCCCAACTACTACGGTCACCCTCTTGCTCTAGCCCAGTGATGGCGAACCTTGGCACTCCAGATGTTTTGGAACTACATTTCCCATGATGCTCATGTACTCTGCAGTGTAGTTGAGCATCATGGGAAATGTAGTTCCAACACATCTGGAGTGCCAAGGTTCGACATCACTGCTCTAGCCTATGCTCCCTAACTCACATTTTTAATCTCTCTCTCTCTCTCTCTCTCTCTCTCTACTTGCATCTTTCCCTTCCCTTTGAAAGCATGCACTAATCCCCCCCATATCTAAAAAGCCCTCACTGGACCCCACCTGCCTGAAGAACTTAAGACCCATCTCCTTGCTCCCATTTACCTCTAATCTTTGAGAAAGCCTAGTCTACATTCGTCTAAGCTCTTACCTTACTGACAACAACCTTATTAACCCCTTACAGTCTGGCTTTTGCTCGCAACACTCCACAGAAACTGCCCTACTAAAAGTCAATAACAATTTACTAACTGATAAAGCCAATGCCCACTACTCCATACTCTTTCTACTAGACCTTTCTGCTACCTTTGGTACCGTTGAACACCCGCTCCTTCTGAAACACTGTACTCTCTTGGCCTCTGAGACTCTTAACTGGTTTTCCTCCTCCATATCACAGTGTTCCTTCAGTGTTGCCTACAACTCTATCTCCTCCTCTCCATTTCCTTTTTCTGTCGGTGTCCCCCAGGGTTTTGTCCTCTGACCCCTCCTCTTCTCCATCTACACCTCCTCCCTTGGTCACTTGATTAACTCCTATGGCTTTCAATACCATCTGTAAGTTGATCACATCCAAACCTATCTCTCTATTGCCCACCTTTCCCGATCAGTCTCCTCTCACATTAACTTATTAACTAACCTATCAGCATGGATGTCACACCACTTCCTCAAACTCAATCTTTCTAAAACTGAGCTCCTAATATTTCTCCCAGCCTGTTCTCCCTCCCCTGAATTCTCCATCAAGATCAATAATACAACAATCCCTCCCCTCATGCCAGGGTCCTAGGTGTAATCTGTACTCAGACCTGTCCTTTCAGCCCCAAATCCAATCACTGTCCAAATCTTGTAGCCTTCACCTCCAAAACATCTAAAATATATGCCCCTATTTAACCATTGAAACTACTAAGCAACTCATGGACTCCTTTGTTATCTCCTGCTTTCACTATTGCAACTCCTTTCTCATTGGTTTACCTCTACGCAGGCTATCCACCTTCAGTCTGTCATGAATGCTGCTGCCAGACTCATCCACCTTACCAACCGATCAGTGTCCTCCAACCCTCTCTGCTAATCCCTCCACTGGCTTCTGATTGCCCAATGAATAAAATTCAAAATACTAACAACACCATACAATTCTGCCCCACGCTACATCACCAATTTTGTCTCAATATATCACCCAAACCATCCTCTCTGCTCCTCCCAAGACCACCGGCTTGCTAGCTCTCCTCCACCCATGCTCATCTCCAGGACTTTTCCGGCTCCTTTCCAACCTCTAGAACTCCCTAACCCAATCTGTCTGGCTTTCTCCTACTCTGTTCACTTTAAAGCGATCCCTGAAAACTCATCTCGTCAGGGAAGCCTATCCTGCCTTCAGCTAACAACTGAATCTTTTATTTCTCCTATCAGCTTATCCCTCACAGTTATTATTTTTTGTTCCACTTGCCCCTCCATGTTAGATGTAAGCTTTCAGGAGCAGGGCCCTCTTGTGGTGTTACTGTACTGTTTCCCTATATTGTAAAGCACTGCGCAAACTGTTGATGTTATATAAATCCTGTTTAATAATAATATTCATAATAATAATAAGTGCATGATTTAACAGACTCTCTCCTGTCCAGGTTTTTTAACATGTTTCTTTTTTTGCATTGGTACTTGTCCCTCGTGGCAGTGCACAGCTTTCCATGCCTTTTTTTACAGTAATTTTTCTATAAGCTCTCTAAATGGTCTGAAATTACTAACAAGATTCACCTCCAATAAATGTCAATGTTACTGAATTTCAAACATGATTTAACGAACCTTCTGCAAATTGAAGCCTCCTCCCATATCACAGTGTAAACAAGTCCTAAATTCAATATAGTGATGGGACCTGACACAACTTGATCATAGCAGTGGCAAACCTCCATCCCTAATATATGTTAGACAAAAAAGGAGAAAGGTATGGGACATTGTATGAGGCATGTCACTGAATTAGTACCTTGTTCATATTGATCATTGAATTATTTATTGATTACAAATCAAGTTAAAAAGTGTCAATCTTTAGTAAAGGACACAATATACTGTAAATAACAGTTCACTTGTATGAATATACAGTTATTATACAAAATAAAATACAACATGATTAGCAGTACAATTTTATAAAACGCTCATCAATTGATTATAATTAAATAAACATAAGCAATTGCTCTTAGTGAGCCAAACTTGTCTAGGCATCAATTCGATCCCATCCCATCCCGACCAAAGACAGCAGCCAGGTGAAGACCAGACAACCCTATCACGACCACGTGTACCTTGTATATGCTTGACAGCCCATACTGCTCTGCAAGGATATGGGGATGAAACCATGTGAAATGAATAAACTGTTAATGGAATGAACCTATGCCAATGAGTGAGTGAAGGTGAAGAATAATGTGTAATTACTGCAATAATCTGAAGTGTGCTAGTTAAAGGGACTACAGCCAAGGGAGATGTGTATGCATATACCCACCAGAAATGATACCAAAACCAAACCCACCATGTGATGGCTATGTGCACACCATGATAATGGTGAACTATAAAATGTGAAATAGGGTAGAAGATACCCACTTTCCAAGTGACCTGCCACACCTTAACTATATAATTCATTACCCATCTATATTAATATTTATTTCTGTATTGAGCCACCTGTCTTTAAACTTCAAATCACCATATATATATATATATATATATATATATATATATATATATATATATATATATATATATATATAGTCATTCTCTCTGACTTTATTGCTGGAATATAGAGGTATTAGACACAGCATATAGGATACAATATAGTATACTTTAGCCCTGAGTGAGCCCCCTTGTCAGGGAGAGATAGGGGGCGACAGGAGGGTTATTTGACCCCAGGGCTGCGATGCATGGCAGTCTCTCCCCTCCTTTCCCTTTAAAAAAGCTTGGGGGAGGGTCCTTGCCACTGATGCATCAGCGTCATGATTTGACGTCCTACTCAGTGCATCATCACGTCTGAGCATGGAGCGGAGTCCTCCTTTCAATCTAGTTGGGGCTGGGACTTGCTTGGTTCCGCAGCGGATTTGCATGCCGCGGATGGAGCCAAAGCGTGTTGCCATTTCCCCTGCTGCATTGGCAGGTCACACGAGAGGGATCCCAGGCATGCTCACATCCACAGAATCACACTCATATCTACACATAACACTCTTCAGGTTCATTTTAGTTTCACATTTTATAGTTCACCATTATCATAGTGTGCACATAGTCATCACTAGGGATGAGCTTCGAGTTCGAGTCGAACTCATGTTCAACTCGAACATCGGCTGTTCACCAGTTCGCTGAACAACGAACAATTTGGGGTGTTCGCAGCAAATTCGAATGCTGCGGAACACAAAAGTCTATGGGAGAAATCAAAAGTGCTAATTTTAAAGGCTTATATTCATGGTATTGTCATAAAAAGTGTTTGGGGACCTGGGTCCTGCCCCAGGGGACATGGATCAATGCAAAAAAAAGTTTTAAAAACGCCTGTTTTTTCAGGAGCAGTGATTTTAATAATGCTTAAAGTGAAACAATAAAAAGGTAATATCCCTTTAAATTTCGTACCTGGGGGGTGTCTATAGTATGCCTGTAAAGGGGTGCATGTTTCCCATGTTTAGAACAGTCTGACAGTAAAATGACATTTCAAAGGAAAAAAAGTCATTTAAAACTACTTGCGGCTATTAATGAATTGCTGGTCCGACAATACACATAAAAGTTTATTGGTAAAAACGGCATGGGAATTCCCCACAGGGGAACCCCGAACCAAAATTGTTAAAAAAAATGATGTGGGGGGCCCCCCTAAATTCCATATCAGGCCCTTCAGGTCTGGTATGAATAATAAGGGGAACCCCGCGCCAAAATTTAAAAAAAAAACGGCGTGGGGTCCCCCCAAAAATCCATACCAGATCCTTATCTGAACATGCAACCTGGCAGGCCGCAGGAAAAGAGGGGGGGACAAGAGAGCGCCCCCCCTCCTGAACCATACCAGGCCACATGCCCTCAACATTGGGAGGGTGCTTTGGGGTAGCCCCCCAAAACACCTTGTCCCCATGTTGATGGGGACAAGGGCCTTATCCCCAGAACCCTTGCCAAGTGGTTGTGGGGTTCTGCGGGCAGGGGGCTTATCGGAATCTGGATGCCCCCTTTAACAAGGGGACCCCCAGATCCCGGCCCTCCCCCCTGTGTGAAATGGTCAGGGGGTACAAAAGTACCCCTACCATTTCACAAAAAAACTGTCAAAAATTTTAAAAATGACAAGAGACAGTTTTTGACAATTCCTTTATTTAAATGCTTCTTCTTTCTTCTATCTTCTATCTTCCTTCGGTTTCTTCCTCCATCTTCTTCTTCTGGTTCTTCCTCCGGTGTTCTCGTCCGGCATCTCCTCCGCGGCGTCTCCTTATCTTCTTCTCTGGGCTGCTCCACATCCATGATGGCATGGAGGGAGGCTCCCGCTGTGTGACGCTTCTCTCTTCATCTTTTTCTTCATCTTTTCCTCTTCATCTTCTTCTCTTCATCTTCTTGTCTTCCACAAGGTTTAGGAGTGTGTCTATGGGAATGTTTGACCATTATTCTTGAAGTGCATTTGTAAGGTCAGGCACTGATGTGGATGAGAAGGCCTGGCTCACAGCCTCCACTCTAATTCATCCCAAATGTGTTCTATTGGGTTGAGGTCAGGATTCTGTGCAGGCCAGTCAATTTCCTCTACCCCCAAAGTTGCTCATTCGTGTCTTTATGGACTTTGCTTTCTGCACTGGTGCGCAGTCATGTTGGAACAGGAAGGGGCCATCCCCAAACTGTTCCCACAAAGTTGGTAGCATGAAATTGTCCAAAATGTTTTGGTATGCTAACACCTTAAGAGTTCCCTTCACTGGAACTAAGGGACCAAGCCCAACCCCTGAAAAACAACTCCCCACCATAAATCCCCCTCCACCAAATGATTTTGACCAGTGCACAAGGCAAAATCCATAAAGACATGGATGAGCGAGTTTGGGGTGAAGGAACTTGACTGGTCTGCACAGAGTCCTGTCATCAACCCCATAGAATACCTTTGGGATAAATTAGAGCGTAGATTGCGAAACAAGCCTTCTTGCCCACATCAATGTCTGACCTCACAAATGCGCTTCTGGAAGAATGGTCAAAATTCCCATAGACACACTTCTAAACCTTGTTGGATAGCCTTCCCAGAAGAGTTGAAGCTGTTATAGGTGGAAAGGGTGGGCCAACTCAATATTGAACCCTATGGACCAAGACTGGGATGCCATTAAAGTTCATGTGCGTGCAAAGGCAGGCATCCCAATACTTTTGGTAATATAGTGTATATACCTATGCAGTCAATATAAAGTTATGGTGTAATCACACTGATGCATTTCAGTAAAACACATGTTATATTGTGCAGTCCTGAAATCCTCATTAACGCATTATGAGTGGTGCATATTGCAATGCTATTTAGAATGCTAATCTAACACTCCTTACCAGCGCACCTCAAAACACATGCATTTTATCACACCACAACACTCAGATATGAACCACCTGTGCATTGTGGTGCATTAAAAAAATGAAAGGATCATGTGCATATTTTGGGAAAGTTGAAAAAAAGTGCTTGACCCTTGCGGTTATCTTATTGGTATTGCTATCTCAAAGTATTTATGTTGATGTATGTAACATGGTTCCCGGGAAGGTAAATTCTACACCCCAGAGGATCTCTATCGTCTCCTTGGCTTGTAGTACATTGCAACAAAAATGTATATTGAAGTGCTACACCACTACTAAGAGGTCCAGATATGAATTTATTCCAATAAACGTCAAGGGGTCAATCTAGCTGCTGACAAGGCCTGTACATAATACATAAGGCCTGTACGTAATAACAATGGAAAAAATACCATTAAAGGTCCAGTTCACGTCTAGTCCATTCACATTGTTTTCAATCAAGCTCTGATGAAAGAGGTGTTTTTGGATCCCCAAAATGCGTTGGGTACTTTTATATTGTCTCACTGACTTTTTATTGGAAAATAGTTGTAACTGGACCTTTTATCGGTGGTGTGGAACTTCAGTTTACATTATGTGCAAATTTTAGACTCAGCCCCCCATGTAAATGAATGTGATGCTTTATTACAGAACATCAAAATGCACGGTAACACATTACAATAACACATAGCCTGATTGGACCACAGGTGAAGTTTTCTAGGAGGCATATGCAAATACAAACTTTCACAACGTTGGTTTGGAATTTTCAAGGTTCATATGGGCAGCAGAGCAGCAAGGTTATAGAGACCCATTTAGGGCAAAGTGACAGATCACAGTCACCCGCTATAAATAAATTGCTGAAATCCCTGAAAGTCACCCCTCAGCCTGCATCTCCCAACCCCTACCCACCCAGTGTTACAGGGTGTAATAAAACAGAATGATCACTGTCTGTTTCAACAAACAGATTTAATTGGACATTACGCAAGCGAGACAAAAATGGCTGTCGCATACCTGGTGGAAAAGCCTGACGTGCTGAGAAAGGCCTCCTCTTGCAACTCTGGCTCGGGGCCCCTGATACAGCAGACAGGTGGCACAGGAGTGCAGAGTAACACGAGTGCCCCTTGGTTTTACTAGCAGTAGAGCTGGTAGGTTGTCCACATCAAGCAGCAGGAAGCTGATGGTGCACTACTGCAGAGCAGATGATCTGAATAGTGGCAGACGAGCAGAGAGCTGAAGCTGGCTGGTGACAGCAGACAGGTAAAGCTTGAGTTGGTAGCAGGCAGATGGTGAGCAGGCACTGACAGGTGGTAGGCAGGTGCTTATAGTGAGCAGCTCAGCAATGAGTAAGGCAGAAACTGAGTCAGACAAGCTGGGTCAGCAACTGGCAGAAGGATCAGATACAAGCTTGGAGGCAGGAGCATAGTCAGAGTACAGACCGAAGTCAGCAACGGTCAGTAGTATAGAGACAAAGGGAGCAGGCAGAAGCAGAGGTCAGGAGAATGGTCAAGGTGGAATTCAGGAATGGTCAAAACGAGCCTGGTTGGTAAATGGGATCAGAAGCAGAGTAACAGGTCACAGATGCACTGGAATGCTGTAAATGAGGCAGCACTGAACCAGAGCGTTGGCTCGACATTGTTGACAGCTGTGCATGCGGCCAGGTATGAGCAGGATTCATGGATGTATGAGCATATCCACGTTCCTTTAAAGTGTTACTAAACCCAGGACCCTGCATTCACCATATCTGGTCTCCCACAGTACAGAACGTGGAAATGCAATTATTTTAGTAAATATAACTAAATATATATAGTAAATATAACTTTATATAAATATATAGTAAATATAACTTTTTTCATCAGCAGTATATAGCAGTCTTGTGACTTCTATCAGTGCCTGGTTAAAGCTTGTAGGAGGAGTTTTCATACTGCACTGGCTGTCCTATGAGGATTCAGGACCCCTGACCCTCTGTCTGGACAGTGCTTGTTGGCCCTGTGCTGATCACATGCACTCTCCAAAGAAAAAAAAACTCTCTAGCAATACACACCACACTGAGCATGTTCAGCCTGACTCCACTAACTCTGTCTTATCTGGACATGTTTTAGAGACAATGCAAGAAGGGGAGGATCTGTGCATACATGATCAAACAACCTTTTATAATACGGAGGATTAACCCCTTAGGTTCCGCAGTGAGCATGACAACCATGCTTTACTGCAAACACTGATTTTACTGTTGTGGGTTTAGTAACACTTTAATGTATGTGAAGTTAAGTACAGTATGTTGGCCTGTGGCTGCGCATGCAACCGCCATCCAGGGGAACCAACCTGCTTGACGGTCTTCCTTTCCTGACAATGGCATGGCTGAGTGACAAATGATAGTGATGGCTTTGATCAACCCAAGTTGACTGGTTGGAGCAGAAAGAAATGGATCATACAGGGTTGGGCAATGACATTTTTTGGCACCCTTGTGAATAACCTACAATCAATATACAGTATCTCACAAAGTGAGTACACCCCTCACATTTTTGTAAATATTTTATTACATCTTTTCAGGTGACAACACTGAAGAAATGACACTTTGCTACATTGTGAAGTAGTGAGTGTACAGCTTGTATAACTGTGTAAATTTTCTGTCCCCTCAAAATAACTCAACATGCAGCTATTAATGTCTAAACCACCGGCAACAAAAGTGAGTACCCCCCTAAGTAAAAATGTCCAAATTGGGCCCAAAATGTCAATATTTTGTGTGACCACCACTATTTTCCAGCACTGCCTTAACCCTCTTGGGCATGGAGTTCACCAGAGCTTCACAGGTTGCCACTGGAGTCCTCTTCCACTCCTCCATGATGTCCTCACAGAGCTGGTGGATGTTAGAGACCTTGCGCTCCTCCACCTTCCATTTGAGGATGTCCCACAGATGCTCAATAGGGTTTAGGTCTGGAGACATGCTTGGCCAGTCCATCACCTTTACCCTCAGCTTCTTTAGCAAGGTGGTTAGTTGTCTTGGAGGTGTGTTTGGGGTTGTTATGTTGAAATACCACCCTGTGGCCCAGTCTCTGAAGGGAGCTCTGCTTCAGTATGTCACAGTAAATTTTGACATTCATGGTTCCCTCAATGAACTGTAGCTCCCCAGTGCCGTCAGCACTCATACAGCCCAAGACCATGACACTCCCACCACAATGCTTGACTGTAGGCAAGACACACTTGTCTTTGTACTCCTCACCTGGTTGCTGCCACAAACGCTTGACACCATCTCAACCAAATACATTTATCTTGGTCTCATCAGACCACAGGACATGGTTCCACTAAGCCATGTCCTTAGTCTGCTTGTCTTCAGCAAACTGTTTGCGGATTTTCCTGTGAATATTATCTTTAGAAGAGGCTTCCTTCTGGAACGACAGCCATTAAGACCAATTTGATGCAGTGTGCTGCCTTTGCTCTGAGCACTAACAGGCTGACCCCCCAACCCCTTCAACTTCTGCAGCAATTCTGGCAGCACTTCTACGTCTATTTCCCAAAGACAACCTCAGAATATGACGCTGAGCACGTGCACTGAACTTCTTTGGTCGACCATGGTGAGGCCTGTTCTGAGTGGAACCTGTCCTGTTAAACCGCTGTATGGTCTTGGCCACCATGCTGCAGCTCAGTTTCAGGGTCTTGGCAATATAGCCTAGGCCATCTTTATGTAGAGCAACAATTCTTTTTTTCAGATCCTCAGAGAGTTCTTTGCCATGAGGTGTCATGTTGAACTTTTAGTGACCAGGATGAGAGAGTGAGAGCAATAACACCAAATTTAACACAACTGCTCCCCATTCACACCTGAGACACTGGGAAGGGGAAATGGCTAATTAGGGCCCAATTTGGACATTTTCACTTAGGGGTGTACTCACTTTGGTTGACAGCAGTTTAGACATTAATGGCTGTGTGTTGAGTTATTTTGAGGGGACAGCAAATTTACACTGTTATATAAGCTGTACACTCACTACTTTACATTGTAGCAAAGTGTAATTTCTTCAGTGTTGTCACATGAAAAGATATAATAAAATATTTACAAAAATGTGAGGGGTGTACTCACTTCTGTGAGATACTGTATGTGTAGGGGGTTGATAAATACCATCGATCAACCCTGTACAATTCATTTTCTCTCCATTCACACTGTTTTTATATCAACGAATAACACTTAATCTACAGAGAATATAGCCTCAGAACATAACATTTTGCCCCATTTTCACAGAATGAATTTACATGCCGTTTTGACAGTTGCACAGCTATGCAAACTTTCTTATCAATACACCTCTTAAACTCCAGAGATGAGCCTTATATTCTCAATGCCCCTACACCAATACTTACCCTCATTAATGATAAAGTTGAATAAACCCCCAACCCCTTGAATCTAACACTAACCCAACCAAGATAATCTCTAACACTGAAGGTAGCTTATTCTATCTGAGGAACCAAACCCATGGTCCTACTAATAGCAGTACTAATCCTCTGTCTGGTGCAGCCTACTAGTAGGAGTGTAATTATTTGACAGGTGTACTTTAAACTGAAAAACATAAAGGTGTCAATGAAGACAATCAAGATGGGGAGAAAAAAGCAGATGATGTTGAAGCTATGAGAAGTCAAGCATCATATGAATAATTACAAACTCATCAAGAGAGTGACATTTTGTTGATAAGAAATGAAAGCAGGATTACAGAATTTATTTTATTTTCCTGCATCCCTATTTTTAGAGTGGATTTTCATAGCTGGAAGTGACCCATTTTCGAAAAACCCCACATTTTTTCAAAATAACTTTACAAGAAAGTTTAAACTCTTATGGAAAGTATAGAAGATATACTAAACAAGATCTGCTCGGGATCTGCTTACATTGTGCATGTCAGTTATGACAAATCTATACCCACTGCTCCCGCCACAAAACTCCAAATGAACGTTTCCATAAATAGCTGTATTGTATAATGATATGAGGCCATGTATACATTTCTGCAGCAAATAATATATGACATTGTGTCATGAACGCTCCCTCCATAAACGTCACAGGGCCCGGTGCAGTCCTAGATGTTGAGAGCTGGTTTAGCTGGAATATAAATATTATGGATACAGTTTTGCCGTACTGGACATTTGTGATCTTGCAGTAAGCCAGCCATTGTATCTTTTTTTATGATAATGGCTAAGATAGAGATATGGCTCGTGTTAACAGAATGCAGCGCAAATTACCGTCTCGTGTAACACAGTACAGGTAATGACCATGTACACCATGGTGACAAGCAGACAAGATCTATGACTGTGAGCTTAAGTAAATATTAAGAGTGTGACATTTTTGTGCCATACTGATGCTTCTGTGTCATGTATATGCTGGAGACACATAGCACTGCGCCACGCCATAGGAAGAACACTCCCATATTTTGGTTTGTGAGCTTAAAATAGAATGAGACCTTAACGGGATAGCATTTAGTTTGCTAGAGCACTGTGGATCATTAACAACTGCCATGTCATTTTATTTTCCCCTAAAATACAGTTTTTTATCGTTTTTCATTATTGTTTTGCATCTCAGTACTGCTGATCTCCTCCAGCCTTCTTCGGCCATGCTCTTACTTCCACGATACCTGCAAATCATTGCTCAGGACCACTTTCCTGATTGTAACAATGGTCACCCATGCTTGTATAATGTACACTATATTAGCAAAAAAGTATTGGGACACCTGCCTTTACATGCACATAGACCTTAGTGACATGCCAGTCTTAGTCCGTAGGGTTCCATATTGAGTTGGCCCACCTTTTGCAGATATAACTGCTTCAACTCTTCTGGGAAGGCTGTCCACAAGGTTTAGAAGAATGTCAATGGGAAAACAACCCCGTACCATAATCCCCCCTCCACCAAATGATTTGGACCATTGCACAAAGCAAGGTCCATAGAGACGTGGATGAGTGAGTTTGGGGTGGAGGAACTTGACTGGTCTGCACAGACTTCTGACCTCAACCCAAATATCTTTGGGATGCATAGACTGTGAGCCAGGCCTTCTCCCCATAATCAGTGCCTTACCTCACAAATGAACTTCTGGAAGTATGATCAAACATTCCCATAGACAAATGCCTAAAAATTGTGGACAACCTTCCCAGAAGAGTTGAAGCTGTTATAGCTGCAAAGGGTGGGCCAACTCAACATCGCACCCTTCCGACTAAGACTGGGATGCCATTAAATTTCATGTGCCTGTAAAGGCAGGCGGCACAATACTTTTGGTATTATAGCGTATGTTGGTGTGGCCTCTCATAGTCTACACCAGGGGCACATGGAACAGCAGGGTGACTACACAGGAGCACAATTGCTAGAAAGTTGTCACCCAATAACAGGAAATTCATGAACAAAGTCCTTCATGCAGGACCATTACTTTAAAGCCCTAAATTACCTTTTTTGTTGACACCCCCCCCCCCCTTTCTCTCATATCATATGGATTAAATACTAATTTTGTGTAAAGGTTGAGGAGCAAGCAGCTATATTTATCTTATTCCTCACTCCAATAGGCAACCTATGTACTTTCCCCCCCCAAAGATACTTCCCTATACTCCTCTACTGTCTGCAGGCTCTCTGATGTAATCATGTACAATGAAAGAACAGCAATTCCGCATTGTATGTAAGAATGGTGAGGGCTCATCCACACCCCAGAGCTGGAGTTCAACTTTAAAGTGAGCCTGATGGGGTGCAAACTATTTGAAAACTTTAAAAAAAAGTTGGGCTTTAGATATACTTTACCTTTTAGGGCCCAATCACACTTTGCTGATCTTGTGTTTAGCGTTAAGGTGGCCAATTGTTGGCAGTTTTTTTTTCCAACGCAACACAGCACAATTACCCTGCGTTGTAGTGTGCTGCATTAATGCATATAACGTGCTAATGCCCTGTACACACCAGCGGACTTTTCGACCGGACTGGTCCTACGGACCGAATTCATTGGACAATCCGACCGCGTGTGGGCTTCATCGGACTTCCGACGGACCTTTTCGGTCGAAAATCCGCCGGACTAGATTTGAAACATGTTTCAATTTTTTTCCGCCGTAACTCCGCCGGACCCAGTTCCTATCGGGAAGCCCGTTCGTCTGTATGCTGGTCCGACAGACCAAATACGACGCAAGGGCAGCTATAGCACCTGCCCGCAAGAATGTCTCCGGATCGCGCTGGTTCTCAGTGACAGGGTAATAAAACATTTTCCTATTGCAGGGAGCGCGAGAGGGAGGCGACAGTGTCCCTTGTCTGGTATGGCTTTTAAGGGGAAACCCCTAAGCAGAAAAAAAAACGCGTGGGGGTCCCACCAAAATCTATAGTAGACCAGAGGGCCTGGTATGCCCTGCGACGGGGACCGCAAGAAGTTAATCTCGCTGATAAAAGCGGCGAGATTGACTTCCTTTTCTAGTCCCGTCATACTTCATCACGTTCAAAATGAACTTGTGTGGGCAAGTCCCGAAGTCCGCCATAACGCCGTCGAAAGTCCGTCGAGAAGACCGTCGGACCAGTCCAGTCAAAAAGTCTGCTTGTGTGTACGCGGCATAAGAAGTAATGCACTTCTTACCCACAACGTAAGAGTCTGATTCAGTCTTTGGTTGTATTGGATATGAGACATAATGGGATACTTATTGCTAATGATATAGACTGACCACCAATGAATTAATGAATTAGCCGCTGCTGTTTGTTCAGTGTGAAAGCCCGAGGGCTTTCACACTGAAGTGGTGTGCTGGCAGGAGAAGAAAAAATCTCCTGCAAGCCGCATCTTTGGAGCGGTGAAGGAGCGGCGTATTCACCGCTCCTAAACCGTTCCTGCCCATTGAAATCAATGGGGTAGTGCGGCTATACCGCGGCAATACCGCGGCTATAGCTGCGCTATGCGAGCGGTTTTAACCCTTTTTCGTCCGCCAGCGGGGGTTAAAACCGCACCGCTAGCGGCCGAATACCGCTGCAATAATGACGGTAAAGCAGCGCTAAAAATAGCGCTGTTTTACCGCCGACGCCCCCACTGCCCCAGTGTGAAAGCAGCCTTAGGCTGGTCACAATAAAAGGCCACTCTAAAATGTGCAGTTTTATCACACAGCACGATGCCACAGATGTCGCAAGTTTTGAGGGAGTGTGCAATTGGCATGCTGACTGCAGGAATGCTGCCCTTGAATTGAATGTTCATTTCTCTACCATGAGCCATCTCCAAAGGCGTTACAGAGAACTTGGCAGTACATCCAACCGGCCTCACAACCGCAGACCACCAGTAACCACACCAGCCCAGGACCTCCACATCCAGCATCTTCATCTCCAACATCGTCTGGGACCAGCCACCCAGACAGCTACTGCAACAATCGGTTTGCATAACGAAAGAATTTCTGCAAAAACTGTCAGAAACTGCCTCGGGAAGCTCATCTGCATGCTCATCGTCCTTATCAGGGTCTTGACCTGACTGCAGTTCGTCGTCGTAACCGACTTGAGTGGGCAAATGTGAACAATATTTGAGAGAAATAGACCTTTTGTGTACATAGAAAAAGTCGTAGATCTTTGCGTTCAGCTCATGATAAATAGGGATAAACACAAAAGTGTTGCATTTATAATTTTGCTCAGTGTATGTATTTATACCTCAGTCTAATCCATTTACTGTCTGGAAAGAGTGATATATAAATAATGTGGCTGAATATTGGAGTGGTATGTGACTGTTCTCAAATGTTGTTTCCTCTGTGTAATGACGGGAGCTGTTCAGCACCAAGCACAGGCTAAGTTTGGGTTACTCTGTGGTCTGACAATATGCATTACTGGGCATGTGTTTATACCACAACCAGGTTGTATATAGGAGCACAAATACTCTATGTGACCTCAGGAGGAGGACAAGTAGGGTGAGAAAACTGTTTGAAAAGTCAAGAAAGTATAAATCAAGGTCAAATATAGATTTACTCACAAATAGGTGAATTTAACACAACACTGATAGAGCAATTGTAATGTACCATAATTCATAGTATCCAATAAGATTACATTTTTTAGTGCAGCTACATCCACTAAACTGTATTTTCTTATTCGCTGTTATGTGATATTGCCTTGGTGCATTGCCTTAATGACTGAAGGCATAACATATTAGGCATATTAAATAACGTCTTATTTTCTGATCTCTTTATGAAAATGCTAGCTCCTTGACTGTTAACATTCTCTTCAGCAACAACAGCCTACTTATTTATTTCATGACAGGTAAAACATTTCAGTGATGGATCCACACTGAATAGCTAACTGACCAAATTTCTTAAAATATCCTAATACTTACGTAACCCCCCCTCAGACTCAAAGACTCAGAGCAGATGGTAATATAATCAACTCAAAACAACTTGATGCTGGGAACTCCTGTTGTGATCTGTTTACTAAGGTGTCCTTCTCTCATGGTATAATTTCCCCATTGTGTGCCTCCTAAGTGTGAATTCCCATTGTTTGTTGAGTCGCCTATTGTTTCTGTCTGTCTGTTATTCCTCTTGGAGATGTGACTAACATTGTGTCCACTTCACCTTGTTACCAAACTATTGTGGGATGTTTATATGTTTATGTTATTTAGATTACTGTTTGTTTATGGTAGCTGTTCATTAGATGTACTAATATTACTGTTTACAGTGTGCATTGTTTAGGATAATGTGTGTAAGTTCTTACCTGATTTTGTTTGGTATATATTCTGTTTGAATATTCAGCTATAATACCTGGTTCCTGGTTACAGGGACAAATGAGTGGCTACTGCCCCCCACCTATAACTGGTCACTGCAGCAAGGAGCATTGGCAAGGCAACGCATATAAAAAAAACAAAGACATTTCCAAGCTCAACTTACCAACCAGCCTGCGACCAACCGAATTGACCTGTCCAGCAGTATGCGTTAAAAACAGGGGTTTAGTTCCACACATTTGCAAATACATGCATAAGCTACAGAGCTCTGCATTTAAATGGGCAGGTGTAGGGCAGATAAACCTGGAGGGAGCCCATCCCTCCTTAAAGGCCCAGGGGAACACTGAACAGCCAGCCCTTAGCACTATGGCAGCAAGGTGTCAGTGTGTTGCCCCGGTCAATATAATTCATAGTAAAAACAAGTGGTTTCTGCCCCCACCTATAACTGGTCACTGCAGCAATGAGCATTGGAAAGGCAACGCATATAAAAAAAACAAAAAATTTTCCAAGCTCAACTTACCAACCAGCCTGTGACCAATGGAGCTGACCTGTCCAACAGCATGCGTTAAAAACAGAGGTTTAGTTGCACACATTTGCAAATACATGCGTAAGCCACAGAGCCCCAACATGGTTCCTCATTTTATGTGGACCTATACTTTAATTTCTGTGAGTCTCCAACATTGGAAGCACATGGAAGAAGCTGTATCTTGACGGAGGCACCCAGGGTGGGTGCCAGGCGGTTCGTCACACAATCAAAGCCAGAGGGAGCGAGAAGTCAGCCATGACATTTTTCCATAATAAAAATTATTCCCTGCTTTGTTTAGTGCTAATTATTACTTTCTGACTGTGCACACTTAGTTTATCTTTCACTTAATAAATATTCTTTTTCATAGCAAATCTTGCTTATGTTGATTGCCATTCTCTTAAGTCCATGCTGTTTGAGGCTCCCTTGCGTTTGCACTTCCACCCACTCTTCAGCTTTTGATACATGAATTGGCTAAGCACAGTTACCCCTTATGATTTAGGTATTTCTGTGTATCCTTTGGGGATTATGCAGTAAAATATTTTGGGTTATATTTGGGTTATATCGTAACTTGTGTATCTTTTCTTCTCTGCCACAAGCTCCCCGCCCCTTATTAATTTTGTCCCCCCATGACCCCATCGAAATATGCATCCCCCCTTTTTTTCTTTCCCCTTTACATATTTCATATGGGTATCCTATCTTCTAATATGGTATATATTTTGTTTTTTAATTATTTGATATACAGTGGGGACGGAAAGTATTCAGACCCCCTTAAATGTTTCACTCTTTGTTATATTGCAGCCATTTGCTAAAATCATTTAAGTTCATTTTTTTCCTCATTTATGTACACACAGCACACCATATTGACAGAAAAACACAGAATTGTTGACATTTTTGCAGATTTATTAAAAAAGAAAAACTGAAATATCACATGGTCCTAAGTATTCAGACCCTTTGCTCAATATTTAGTAGAAGCACCTTTTTGATCTAATACAGCCATGAGACTTTCGGGAAAGATGCAACAAGTTTTTCACACCTGAATTTGGGGATCCTCTGCAATTCCTCCTTGCAGATTCTCTCCAGTTCTGTCAGGTTGGATGGCAAATGTTGGTGGACAGCCATTTTTAGGTCTCTCCAGAGACGCTCAATTAGGTTTAAGTCAGGGCTCTGGCTGGGCCATTCAAGAACAGTCACGAAGTTGTTGTGAAGCCACTCCTTCATTATTTTAGCTGTGTGCTTAGGGTCAATGTCTTGTTGGAAGGTAAACCTTCGGCCCAGTCTGAGGTCCTGAGCACTCTGGAGAAGGTTTTTGTCCAGGATATCCTTGGCCACATTCATCTTTCCCTCAATTGCAACCAGTCGTCCTGTCCCTGCAGCTGAAAAACACCCCCACAGCATGATGCTGCCACCACCATGCTTCACTGTTGGGACTGTATTGGACAGGTCATGAGCAGTGCCTGGTTTTCTCCACACATACCGCTTAGAATTAAGGCCAAAAAGTTCTACCTTGGTCTCATCAGACCAGAGAATCTTATTTCTCACCATCTTGGAGTCCTTCAGGTGTTTTTTAGCAAACTCTATGCGGGCTTTCATGTGTCTTGCACTGAGGAGAGGCTTCCGTCGGGCCACTCTGCCATAAAGCCCCAACTGGTGGAGGGCTGCAGTGATGGTTGACTTTCTACAACTTTCTCCCATCTCCCGACTGCATCTCTGGAGCTCAGCCACAGTGATCTTTGGGTTCTTCTTTACCTCTCTCACCAAGGCTCTTATCCCCCGATAGCTCAGTTTGGCTGGACGGCCAGCTCTAGGAAGGGTTCTGGTCTTCCCAAACATCTTCCATTTAAGGATTATGGCAGCCACTGTGCTCTTAGGAACCTTAAAGCCGCGTACACACGGTCGGACTTTTCGTCTACAAAAGTCCAACGGACGCTGACGGACTAAAGCTGGCTGGTAATCCGATCGTGTGTGGGCTTCTCCGGACTTTCAACTGACTTTTTTAGCCTCAAATCCGACGTACTTTAGATTTGAAACATGCTTCAAATCTTTCAGACGGACTCGAGTCCGGTCGAAAAATCCGCTCGTCTGTATGCTAGTCCGACGGACAAAAACCCACGCTAGGGCAGCTATTGGCTACTGGCTATGAACTTCCTTATTTTAGTCCGGTGTACGTCATCACGTAAGAATTCGACGGACTTTTGTGTGATCGTGTGTAGGCAAGTCTGTTCGTTAGAAAGTCCGCCGCAAGTCCGTCGAAAGTCCGCCAAAAGTCCGTCGAAAGTCTGTCGGACAGGCTGTCGGACTTTTGTAGCTGAAAAGTCCGACCGTGTGTACGCGGCATAAGTGCAGCAGAAATTTTTTGTAACCTTGGCCAGATCTGTGCCTTGCCACAATTTTGTCTCTATGTTCTTCAGGCAGTTCCTTTAACCTCATGATTCTCATTTGCTCTGACATGCACTATGAGCTGTAAGGTCTTATATAGACAGGTGTGTGACTTTCCTAATCAAGTCCAGTCAGTATAATCAAACACAGCTGGACTCAAATGAAGGTGTAGAACCATCTCAAGGATGATCAGAAGAAATTGACAGCACCTGAGTTAAATATAAGAGTGTCACAGCAAAGGGTCTGAATACTTAGGACCATGTGATATTTCAGTTTTTCTTTTTTATTAAATCTGCAAAAATGTCAACAATTCTGTGTTTTTCTGTCAATATGGAGTGCTGTGTGTACATTATTGAGGACAAAAAATGAACTTAAATGATTTTAGCAAATGGCTGCAATAGAACAAAGAGTGAATTGTATTTGTTTTTTATATGAGTGTAATATCTTTTCATTTTTAATATAGACAGTTATTCTGTTCCAACTGTCGGCATGGATTCTGATTAATCCTGCCTGTTCATCCTTTGTGAACAGTGACCAATGTTGTTTCATTAATGATCATCTGTTCAATGTATCGAGCTTGTGATATACCAGACTATCTATTAATGCATACTTTTAATCTACATCATTTTATAATGCTTCTAAATAAAGGAGATATGTTTTAATTTGTTGATCTCTACTGGTTTTGGCACATTTAAAGTCCTTCTTCTCATGTTCCACCCCGGTCATCGGTGCGAATATATGAGATCTATCTTTCCATAGATGTTGTTAAGGGATGGTGCTATTATTTACGTCTATGCGTACCTCATCCACATGAAGGCCTCTTGAGCCCTTTAGGGAAAGAGAGCCTTGACTGATGGGGGCATGGCCAGGGCGGGTCAAGGTGAAAGAGGGGTCACTAAGGATTGGTTGTCAGGGGGGACAGGCTGGGCCTGAGCTCTGTAAAAGTGGTGCCCCAGGGGATTCTGAGTCTTTCTGGAAGCGTGGTTAGAAGAGCTGGACTGTGCCTGCCAGTGCAATCTGGCTGGGTCCTTAAAGTGATACTAAACACATACTGTTTATTTACATTCTCCCTTCTATTTCTGTATGGGTTCTGTATTTTACATACGGTGGGGGGGGGGGGGGAGCGGCAGCATCAACCAGTTTTTTTTTTTTTTTTTTTTTTTTTTTAGAATACAGAAAACAAACCCCCTAGTGACTGTGAGAGTATGTAATACAGCATTTATTGTTAGTTTTTATGATGTGGGTTTAGTGACACTTTAATGTTGCTGTCAATGCAGTTAGTTCTTTTTTGTTGGTACTAGAATCAAACTGCTAGCAGCATAGAGTGGTAGTTTTCCTTACTCTTGTATATTTTGTATATATAAGTGTTTTGTGTATCTAATATGTTTGATCTTGTAATACTAAAGATTGCTTATCGATTGGGTTAGGATAGGAAGAGGTGGATAGCACAAAACATTTGGCCTACAAGGACAGGGAGCATGAATCCAGCCCTGCCTAGAACAAAATAAGTAATGTATTTAATCAAAATGGGCCCCTTTTCCTCCAAGAAAGTGCAGTTTCGAACACACATTGGAAATTATATTGTACTGTACAAACACAAAATCATTTTTTCCTAAATAAGTGCAGCTTTTGGTTCACTCAGTTGGCAAATAGATTGTTGGACTAAGGAGACCTAAACTTTACTGAAAAACTTTACTGAAATAAAACATTTCTGAATGTTGTTATATTTTTTGTTAGTAAAACAACAATATTAAGAAAAATTACTTTTCAAACAATATTTAAAGATTTAATGAACCTAAATCTTTAGGTGTTCAAGTGGCGGAACACACAAATGTTACCAATAACCATATGAATATATTGTTGGGCTTTGTTTTTTACAAACAGTAGAGAGTAGAGATGGGCGAACTGTCTGAGCCAAGCAAAAGTTCAGCCCGAGCATCTCCTGTTTGCCTGTTTGGCGAACACCCCCGAATTTTTAGGGTGCTCGGCGGGATGTTCACCTACCGAGCACCCCACAATGCACTGCGCACTGCACAGTGCATTCTAAGCCACAGTGAATAGCTTGAGGGGCGGGGCTGGGAAGCCGGCTGCTGAGTCCTTAACAACGAATGAGTCATCAGCTGTCAATAGGTTTCCCGGCATACAGCTGAATAAAAATAAAAAAATTGGCAGCAAAAGGAAAAAAAACGCCCCCCAGTACATACCAGGTCCTTATCCAAACACGCAGCCTGGCAGGCCAGGAAAGGGCAGAGCCTCCACTCCTACCTCAAAGCACCCCCCCATGTTGAGGGCATGTGGCCTGGTATGGCGGCATGCTCGGATAAGGGTCTGGTATGGATTTTGGGGAGGACCCCACGCTGTTTTTCTTTTTTTGGCATGGGGTTCCCCTTAAAATCCCTATCAGACCCAAAGGGCCTGGTATGTACTGGGAGGGACTCCACGCTGGTTTTTAAAAAAATAAAAAATAATTCTTGCCGGAAATAGTTTGCAGCTGCAAAGTACATTTAAATGCATTTTTTTTTCTTTAGAAATGTCAGTTTTGCTGCAGCAGGTTCTATACCTGGTACAGATGCGCCACTTTACAGGCAGACTAAGGAGACCCCCAGGTAATATATTTAAAGGAATTTTTCATTGTTATTGTTTCACTTAAAGCATTATTAAAATCACTGCTGCTTTAAAAACAATTGTTTTTAAAAACATTTGTGCATTGATACATGTCCCCCAGAGCAGTATCCAGGCCCCCAAACCCTTTTTATGGCCAATAACTTGCATATAAGCCTTCAAAATGGGGACTTTTGATTTTTCATGCTCGGGTCCCATAGAATTTAAGAGTTTGCATCTCGGGGATGAACTTTTTCCATGTTTCTTGAGTTCTGTGCAAACCGAACATGGGGTGTTCAGCCCAACTCTAGCAGAGAATATGTAATAGTATGTGCTTGTAACTTTCCATTCTACACAGCACATATAAGGCAACCTTTGTGTTGGGTTTTTATATGACGATGCATAGCCACCAGTACAGATCTGCTACCGTATGTGGCAGGGAAGCTTTTTTTTTTCTTTTTCTAAATAAGAAGTGTTACTAAAGACTAAAGCACTAGAGATGAGACGATTCATTATTGGCGAACCTTAACATTGATGTGAAGTGAACCGAGTGAACTTGCCATGTGTTCTGAACTCAGAAAACAAATTTGCTCATCCTTGTTTCCTTGTCTCTATACCTCAACACTCCTCGGAATTTGCAGTGGCTGTCAAAAAAGTGAAAGAGAATCAGATAAAAAAATATTTACTGCTCTTATATTTTTACTTGTGATAAACTATTGAAAGCTTTTACAGCTTTTACATAAACCTTTATAATGCAAAGGCAAGAAAAGTCAGACTGGTGTATTTTGGACTGCTTGTGGCCTTCTTACTCTCAGCTTGAGGCCCCTAGTCAGTTTAAGAATTTAAATTGAAGCCCAAGAATGTTTTATAGGTCATTAAGGCTATGTTTTATAGATCATTTAGGCTATGCGTTTGTACATGATTCTGTTAAAATTGCATTACAGTAATACACAAGATAAATGACTAAATATTTTAAATACATTTTTAAATATATTTTATAGGTAATATGTTAGTCTTATTTGGCCCCTTATATAGTCATTCCATACAAGTAAGAATCTGACTTGCCTGGTTTAAGTTATGTTTACTAGCCCTTTAGGAAATATCCTGTTTAAAGGATACATGCACTTTAAGCTGAAAAATCATTATTGACCACCCCACCCCCAACCCCTGCAGCAAAAAACCTAAACAGAACAGTGAATCATTGTACATATTCAATGCCCTACCTACCCTAGATTAATACAGTGTTTACTAGTTCCAGCTCTATGCAGTGCTCATTAAACTTGGGGTCATGCGTAAACTTAAGATGGGCTCTGGCCAGATCCTGTCTCCCCAGCTTTGTACATTTTTTTTCTGAGCCAGGGGTGCTATGTGCAAAAACAAAATACCAGAGTGAATCAAAAAAGTGCATGTAAACACACACAAAAAAGTCCACTAGGACTTTTAATATGGACCCCTCCCAAAAAGAAAGGGCCCTTTCCTGACTCCCCATGACCCAAGGTACACCCAAGTCCACCTAGCCAAAAGGATCAGCAGACTCCTTTCTTCATATTTAGCCAAAGTTGACCACTGAGTACTCGGTGAGTGGGTTTCCCAAACAGAGACCTAAGGACCACAAATCCTCCTCCTAGACTTAAAGGGGTTGTAAAACCTTGTGTTTTTTCACCTTAATGCATTCTATGCATTAAGGTGAAGAAACACCTGGCAGTCACTGGCACCCAGCTCTTGATTAGATAGATTGATAGCAGCACAGCCATTGGCTCCCGCTTTCAAATCCAATGATGCAGGCACCGGGGGGGCGGGGCCGAGTCCTTTCTTCATAATTAGCCAAAGTTGACCACCGAGTACTAGGTGAGTGGGTTTCCCAAACAGAGACCTAAGGACCACAATTCCTCCCTCTAGACTTAAAGGGGTTGTAAACCCACGTATTTTTTCACCTTAATGCAGCCTATGCATTAAGGTGAAAAAACACCTGACAGTCACCGGCCCCCCAGCCTCCCCCCCATTTTACTTACCTGAGCCCCTTCATCTCTTCGTCGGGGACGCGCTGTCCCTCTCTCCACGGGGTCCCGGCTCTTGATTGGATAGATTGATAGCAGCGCAGCCATTGGCTCCTGCTGCTGTCAATCAAATCCAATGACGCAGGCGCCGGGGGGCGAGGCCGAGTCCAGCATTCGTGTCTATGGATGCAAAGGCTGGACTCAGAAGTGCGCCAGCAAGGTAACCCCCTTGGGAGAGCGCTTCTCATAGGGGGTTATCTGATGTGGGGGGAGCTGCAAGAGCAGCCGAGGGACCCCAGAAGAGGATGATTGGGGCCACTCTGTGCAAAACGAGCTGCACAGTGGAGGTAAGTATGACTTGTTTGTTATTTTTTAAAAAAACAAAAAACGATCCTTTACAATCACTTTAAGGGTAAGCCTGATGACCCACAGCATACCATCCATGAGTGAAAAAAGAAAAAGATCTCAGTTAATTGTATATACAATGGCTATGCCTCGCTAAATACAATGCTCCCAACCCACCCCAAAGATGCTGTTTGCAGGACTTTTTGGATACGTCCGCCTGAGTGTGAAAATTCACACTTGAATGAATGGGAAGCGGTTTTCAGGCGCTTAGCAGAGGCTATTTCCAGCGCTGAAGGGCCTGAAAACCACCCCAGTGTAAAAGGAGTCTAAAGGAGGCTGTTTGAAGAATGGTCCTACTCTCAATTTCTTTATTGGTACACACATGTCCCAATTAAAGTGCTCAGTGATTAGAGTAGGGCAATTTTTTACAAAGGCACCTTAACGAAGCAGTGTGGCTTTACCTATATCCGCAAACGTTTTTGCAAACTGGTAGAACTGATCTGTGGGTAGTTTATTGGTCATTTGCTTTGAATTGCTCCACCTGCTCATACCTTTCCTTTGTAACTTGAAACTGAATTAATCAAGTGACCTCCACCTAGGTTTTTAGCTAGACTAGATTATGGAAGAGAGAGGGAAAAGAACAATGAGACTGGAGTGTGAAGGATTAGAAGAGGCTAGATAGTGAAGAAAAATAGAAGAGGTTGGGAGAGAGGGAGCAACACTATCTCCGTCAATTGTTTATGGATTTTCTGGTACCACATCCTTCTAAATCATTATAGAAAATCCCAAACCCTAAACAAATGAGACCAGAGTGTGAAGGATTAGGAGAGGATAGATAGTGAAGGGGAGGTAATTGTCGTCAAATCCGATTGTGATCAGAATTATCAGATACATTTATAACCTCTGCTCCTTTGTGCAACTACAGTCATTCATGGGATATATAGCGAGGGATCGGGTTTAATTCATAAATAGAGAGATGGAATGAAAAAAAGATTATACCTGATACTATATTCAAACTTTGATTGGAAGGAGACCTGCAGTCAGTGAAAGCTATTGGTTCCCTGTTCAGATCTATAATCTTTGTCTTCTAGCACCTTCCTTTGTAGCTCTCATCATTCACGAGACAAATCAAAGATGCAAAAAAAGTTGGTGCCAAGCACTGTGATTGCAGATCTGAAGAGGATGCAAGTAGCTACAACAATCAGTAGCTTTTTAAAGACTGCAGACAATATTCTAATTGAGGTAAACACTGACACACGTACACCTACACAGATTGAGCTGGATGTCTTTATTCAGCCTTACCAACTATGTAACTATGAGGTCTGAATGGGGAATATCCTAAATCAGGACATCCTTTGCTGCATTCCAGTGCTGACATCCTGCAGTCTCTTTGCAGCTATTTTCATTTTTACATGCACTCCAGCAATGGTTACATGGCATTTCTAATGACAGATTTTTCTATGGTGACAGTGAACCATGCCTGCTAAATATGTTTTTAAAAAAACACTTGTTGCCCCCTCACGCCTGGGGATCGTGTGAATCTCATAAAGATTGTATATCTGACAAAGTTTTTATATTTTTTTCGTAAATGTCACCTCTTGCACCCAGCTTCCTTCTTTGTTAAGTTAAATGGTATCATTTCCTCTTTTTTTGGGCAGGGAAATAGCCGCGCTTAGCCCTTTCCACCCTTCAACTGCCCCTTAGACAGGATGGGTAAACCTTACCGAATTTCCAAGCATATTTTTTGGGCAGCTATTCTGGTGATAGTAAGGTGGTGGTTCTCTCAACCTCAAGAGAACCACCAGCAGTTACACTAGAGGTTGCCATTGTGGGTTCCTACTCCACGCATAGTAACCTGGTGTACCAGAGGGTGAGATCTCATCCTGGGATTACTTTTTTTGATGCAAACTACTATCTTAGTATGGCATAGGGCTCGTTACCGCTCGCCAGGACATTTTCTCCCCATGTTCCCCTATGGGGTAATCCAGCTTTTCTGTATATGAGAATCATTCCCGATCCTCAGGTCTGGGCGGCCAGAGGGGTTGTGGATCTGAAAAATATTGTTTCGGATGGCAAGTTACATTCCTTTTCTGATCTTAAAGCTGTATTTAACTTACCAAATTGGATGTTATGATATTTACAACTACGTCACGCTTTCCGGCAACAATTCCCTACTCCACTCACCTTAGATTCTGATCCAGTGGAACGATTGCTTATCTCCAGGGTGTTAGACAAGCCACTATCATTCATATATTTCCATCTGTAAAAAGACAACTTGTAGTCTCCATTAGTAGCCTGAGTTACAATGCAGGAGCACAACTGCCTGGCAGACAAGTACAAAATAGTGTAAAGCCTGGTACACACTAGTAGTAGTTCAGCCCCAGAGGGCTGAACAAAAAAAATCTGAAGTGCTCAGGATGAGCTGCTGTACTAACAATCCTATGCTAGTAGTGATCTCCCCAGCTTGCTATTGTGTTCTGACAGGGGGGCGGTCCCCTCCCCCGCCAGAACACACTAGTTAGCGCTCTCAGCCATTGGGTTTTGATTGGTCATGCCCCTTCGACAGAAGCCAGCTTCTGTCAAACTGGCTGTCATACACACTATCCGCCACCCAATATTTGGCCCGTGTGTACAACTCTCTATCCCATATCAAACAGTGGCCAAACAAGGACTTTTATGGCAAGATTACCACATATTTTGATAAGGCTGGGTTCACACCATTGCCGCATGCGGCTCCCAGCAGGGGTCCGGTGCGTCCTGGTTCACCGTTTCAGGTCCGATTTCAGCCCAAATTTTTGGTTGAATTCGGACCTGAAACGGACCAAAAGACGCATAGGACTCCTGTGCAAATTTGCACCTGAGCCACAGTGGAGATATGTGAACCGGCTCCATAGAGAGCTGGTCAAAATCTCCTGCTATTGCGAACTGGATGGATTGGAACCCGCATCCAATTCGCAATGTTGTGAATTTAGCCTAAAACCTTTAGATCTAAATATTAAAATTACTTTTGGAATTATATTAGCATGTTAAAACCTATGTGAGGTTTATGCGGTTGGGTTTACATATACTTGAGTTCTGCAATATTTTTAATATGGTGCATTATTTGTTGTTAATTTTAAATTAAAAGGCATTGCCACACACATATTGTTTTATTGATATTTCAGAAAATTTCACTGTATATGATATTAAAAAAAAACATCTATTACATGAGCTGTATTTATTAACAAATTAGATTTTAAAAATTTTTATTGGATATATTTATATATATATAGCAGAAATGAAAAAATATAGGTTTTTTTTTCAAAATTATCTGTCTTTTTTTGTTTTTTAACATAAAAATAAAAACTGAAAAAAACTTTTGCAAAAAATAAAAATTGCAGTGGTAATCAAATACCACCAAAAGAAATCTCTATTTGTGGGGAAAAAAGGACATAAATTTTATTTGGTGTACGTGTCGCACTACCGCACAATTGTTGTAGTTAAAGTAATGCAGTGCAGTATAGCAACGGAAGGAAGGTACATCTCCTCCAGGTCAAGTGGTAAAATATGGCTAGAGTTTCAATGAGGTGTCCATTGAAAAGAGCAAAATATTGAGACCCTTGGTGTGGTAATAAAATAAAATATCTCAAGATAAAATAACTATTCATGATAAAATAAAGTTTTCTACCGGTAAATGCTCATTTCATGTGAGATAAAAAGATTCCACATCTAAGTGTTATTATGAATGGGAACTGAACATTTTAGGAGAACATTCTCATTATATTAAATAACAAATGGATTTAAAATAACTCATCAATCTTTGAACCTAATGAAAGGTGAAAAAAATCATCACAAATCATAAAATAGTGATCACTATGGCAAATAACACATAGCTTGGTGAATTGAGCCCTAATATTATAGAACATAATTACTAGGCCTGTCCCGATATCACTTTTTTAAGACCAAGTACAAGTACCAATACTCTTTTTCAAGTACTCGCCAATACCTATTACCAATACTTTATAATATGCAGCACTGATAACAGTGTCAGTAGTTTTTTTATTCTTATTTTATTTATTTTATTCTTCTTACAATTTATTTTTTTTAATTATTTTTTACAATTTTTTTTTTGTTGGGGGGGGGGGGGTGGCTAGGAGTGGGCAGTGTCAGTGTGTTTTTTATTTTATTTTTTATTATTTTTACAATTTAACCTTTTAAATATTTATTATAATTCTTTTTTTTCCTTTTTTTATCAGCCCTGTTGGGGGGCTTTGGTGAGATAACAGACCCCTGACATCCCCCCTTTGAGACAGGGAAAGGGATTGAGGACACAGATTCCCCAGTCCCTTTCTTTGCAGCCTCAGCTGCACTGGAGATGAATGGACTGGAGACAGCGGCTCCTGTTCGTTTATAAACTGAAGCATCATAAACATTCGGAAAAGGAAGGAGCCGGTAAAGGACAGATTTACTTGCTCCTTCCTCCGCTCTCCATCCTGACAGATCCAGGACAAAGGGGGCAGAGGAGCACAGAGGGGAGAGCAGAGCACAGAGGAGGACAGAAGCACAGAGGTGGAACAGAGTACAGAGGGAGACAGAAGCATAGAGGTGGAGCAGAGCACGGAGGGGGACAGAAGCACAAAGGTGGAGTGGAGCAGAGGGGGACAGAAGCACGAAGGTGGAGTGGAGCACAGAGGGGGACAGAAGCAAAGAGGTGGAGTAGAGCACAGAGGGGGACAGAAGCAAAGAGGTGGAGTAGAGCACAGAGGGGGACAGAAGCACAGAGGTGGAGTGGAGCACAGAGGGGGACAGAAGCACAGAGGTGGAGTGGAGCACAGAGGGGGACAAAAGCAAAGAGGTGGAGTGGAGCACAGAGGGGGACAGAACCACAGAGGAGGAGTGGAGCACAGAGGGGGACAGAAGCACGGAGGTGGAGTGGAGCACAGAGGGGGACAGAAGCACGGAGGTGGAGTGGAGCACAGAGGGGGACAGAAGTAAAGAGGTGGAGTGGAGCACAGCGGGGGACAAAAGCACAGAGGTGGAGCAGAGCATGGAGGGGGAGCAGAGCATGGAGGGGGATACAGAGGAGGACTGGAAAAGCATACGGGGACAATCAGGGAGGGGTGATCGGTGCGACAGTGGGGGAAGTTAGAAGCACCGATCCCCCTGTATAGATTTCAATATAGCAGCTGAAAGCCATGGGGGGGGGGCCGCACTGAACATCCCTGACTGCCCAAGTATCGGGTACCGATACTAGTACCCTAAGAAAAACTTACAGTGGAAATCCATGCAAAAACTTAAATTCCTGCATCTGTACCACCGATCTAACACTAACCTATCTATCCCTGTAAAGAAAAAATCTGTATACATACCTTTTTTGAACCCGATCCGACCCGATCTCCAGCGGTGGAAGCTCTGCAGAGGACACGGCAGACAACAGCTGTGAAAAGTGACGTCACCCATAGACTTACTATGGAGCTTCCTTCATCCGTGTCCTCTGCACCCGCCTACACAGCGAAGCCGTGGCTGACAGCTCAGCATAGGACTTGGTCGGATCAGGTCAGAGCGGCTTCAAAAAAGGGATCTATACTCGTTAAAATGCTGGTGTCTATAGATGCAGGGATTTTAGTTTTTGCATGGACTTCCACTTTAAGTTCCTACAGTGTCCTCTTAGAAAGTGCCTGCCTATGTAGACAGAGTATGTGATTATGGATTTGGTTTACGATTGGACGCATTCCATGTGTACTTTCAGGAACAAACTGAGGACTACATCTCATGTTGTTCCATGACTTAATTCTATATGAATACAATCTGGAAAGGCAAACAATATGTTAAGCTGGAATGGCTGTCATTTTTCTTTTAATGAACATAACAAATACCCTGAGTGTTATATTTCAGCAATGCTAAAAAGCAACTTTGACACATACAATTATTTATCTTGTTAGTTGGTATTAAAAGACATTTCATGAGATTCTTTACATGACATTTACTGTTCGTTTCTCCATGTCCTTGCACTGGGAAGTTTTATGAGGTGAGCTCAGCTCTATGGGTTGAAAGTTGTGGTCAGACATTGAATTGCAGAAATAAAGTTACCCACTGCAACTTTTTTTTACCTTTTTTTTATTTATTTTTTGGCTTGGGCGTCTAGCCGAGTTTGTGGGAGTGTACAAACTAAGAGAGCCGATTTAAATTTCATTCTTCAGTCCCACTATTTTTCAACACCACAAGACAACATGGATATGTTTAAATCACCTTTTAAGCCCACACAACTGATATATGTATAAAACACACAGTTCTTCAAGGTTTGAATTGCTGTTTATGTTGCTGAGCTGCTAGGCTGCAGATATTTTTTTTTTTTATTTTCAAATTGTTTTCAGTCTTATTTAAAGTGATTTCCAGGCAAATTTATAAAAGTCAACTTTAACCACTAGAGCTCCCCTACCTGTATAATTCTTTTGGACTAAAGCAATTTTTAGATTTTTGATATGGATCTATTCATTTAGCAATCATTTTATCAATATTTTTTTTTCAGTTTTATTGGTTTTCCAGATAGTAAATAACCACATAGTAGGGGGTAGTGCCCACGCAGGGGCCTCCGCCCAAGACATAACCAATACTGCAACTAGCAGTACAGGTAGTTACACTACAACTAATAAGAATAAACAGTAGAACAGTAAATAAATAAATAAAGAAGGTGCCAGGCTCAAGCACAAAAGCAGATACATAAAAGGAGTATGCACCCAAAAAGACTATACTTTGACACCCTCTGTGTCGATATGAGTCCTTATATAGCAGTAGAATGGAATTAACCAGCTTCATCCAGAATTTGACCGATGGGGAGAAGTCTTTTTCCAATGAAGGGTGATCACTTTCCTAGCGTAAAATAGGAGCAGGCTTAAGCCTCGTACACACGATCGGATTGTTGGCCAACAAAACCGTGGACTTTTGTCCAAAGGGCGTTGGCCCAAACTTGTCTTGCATACAAATGGCAAGGAATTGTTGGCCAACAAATACGAACGTAGTGACGTACTACATTGTTTTTCAGCTCTTTAGCGCCACCCTTTGGGCTCCTTCTGCTAATTTTGTGTTAGAAGTTTGGTGAGTGTTGATTTGTGCTTTTCATTTCGCACTTTTCATTTTGCGCTTTTCATTTTGCGCTTTTCAGTTTGTGCTTTTTAGTTCATTTTTGAACGGCTGTTCGTCAACCAGCCATGTTGAGGAATCGGAGGAGATAATGTTTTATTTATCATTGGCCTTGGAGTTATTGCTTTGACCCAAGTCCAGTCCAGGAACAGGAGGAGTTCTTGGACCAAAAATTGGTTGCTTTATTAATCATGACCAATTATGTCATATGCCTTTGCTGCAGGAGCTCCAGGAGAATAATCCACATGTTTTTCAGAATTACTGAATTATTTTCGGATGCCGGACTCCTGCTTTCACCAACTCTTGGCATTGTTGACCCCCTATATTAAGAAGCAGGACACATGCATGAGGCTTTTATTTTATTTTTTGGTTGAATAATAATTTGATTTGGTATATTTTCTATATTTTTGGATGCATAGAATGCACTTTTTGGTTAAGTTCTATTGGCAGATAGCATGTCTAATTTTATTTCCATTCTTTTTTTAATGCACAATAAAAAAAATTGTGTAGAATAATACTTGGCTATGTGTTTTGCTTCAAGTGACACTTTGGGAGTAGGCAGTTACATTTAAAAAAATACAATGTAAAATTGACAAGGGACACCAACATATTTGTATCTTTGACGGTAACTACAGGATAATGGTGCTGTGGTAACTTGCCCCAAAAAAAAAAAAAAAAAAAGCATAATAATATTATTCTTGATATCACTAGAAAAAAATGTGTTTGCAATAACTCCATCAGTATCACCAGCAAAGCAGCCACGTCACGAATGTTAATTCTCCATTACAAACGCTAGTTTACAAGACTGACCACTTCTACTTCCGAGCATGCGTGTTTGTACTTTGGACTTTTGTCCGACGGACTTGTGTACACACGATCGGAAAATACGAAAACACACATTTGTCCACGGAAAATTTTAAAACCTGCTATCCAACATTTGTTGGCAGAAAGTCCAACAGCAAATGTCCAATGGAGCATACACACGGTCAGATTTACTGCCAACAGCCTGTCATCACACATTTCCCATCGGAAAATCTGATTGTGTGTAAAGAGGCTTTAGACAAACTCTCATTGCCAGCTTAGGAGCCAGCTCTTCGACCAAACCAAGCAGGCGGGCCCTTGGTGACATTTGTCATTACTTTTAGTACCAAAATAAAAAATAGATTTTGCTTTTGGAACGAACAAAGATTTCTTCTGACAATATATTCTTGCAAAAATACTTTTGCAAAAGCCACAAAAAATGAAAAATTGTTATTCTAGTTTGACCATTTTCAATTTTAGGATACCTAGTGTTACTGTATAAGAAAAGAGCAAATTTTATTTTGAGACAATAACATTATGTTCTATGTACAAAGCATCTCAAGGTTATTTTAAAATGATATAAAGGTGTTTTTTAAATTTTTTAAAAAAGCAATGCTAAAAAAACTAAAAATAACCAAACTGTTTACATATAAATGGTAAGAAATACATATACATGGTTTACAAAATAGAAGGAGTTAAAGCAATATTAAACCGGATAGCAAACATTTCACCTGCTGATCCAGTCAGTCTGTTGTTTTTCAACAGAACAAGCTGTCTTGCAGATGTAGAAGTTAAAGGTTGAGACAAGCCATTTACCACTGACAGGAGTGCTTACAATGATCAGCTTTTATGCATTTATCTAAAACATTTATCCCAAAAGAAAGAAAACTGTTGCCCCACCTGTAAAAATAAAATGCTATTCACTTGTGAGGCTGCTGAAAACTGGATTATAAACTATTTCCTATTTTGTAGACGCTATAACTTTTGTGCAAACCAATCAATATACGCTTATTGCGATTTTTTTTTTTTACCAAGAATACATATTGGTCTAACTTGATGAAGAAATGTGTGTTTTAAAAACATTTTTGGGATATTTATTATAGCAAAAAGTAAAAAATATTGTTTTTTTTTTCAAAATTGTCCCTCTTTTTTTGTTTATAGCGCAAAAAATAAAAACCACAGAGGTGATCAAATACCACCAAAAGAAAGAAAAAAAGGACGTCAATTTTGTTTGGGTACTGCATCGCACAACCACGCAATTGTCAGTTAAAGCGACACAGTGCCGTATCGCAAAAAATGCTCTGGTCATTAAGGGGGTAAAACCTTCTGGGGCTGAAGTGGTTAAAATACTGCTAGCAGAAGTAACTGAAATCTATCACTACATCCCCTGCACACTGCTGGTGGAAGAGCAAGAGGCAACATTATGACTCAATTGCTCTTTACTGCATTGCACATTTCTGTCAGTCCAACACTGGAAGTTTTCTTGCAGGAGGAGAGAGAAAACGGATGACCTCATCATTTCAGCAATGCTCCATCATTGTGAACTTAGCAACAACTGTACTGCTTCTCTGCAATAGCTGCTCACCTTTCTATTTTGTTTAACAGAGAAGGGCTTGACAAAATTATAAATCTGGATGTAAACAGTTCATATATACAAAATGTATTTCAAAAGTTCCAAGGCCAGTCCATTCAAAAATTATTTTTTAGTTATAGCTGGCATGGTGGGCTGAGTCTTATAGAAACATGGATGTCGCCCTTGGAACTTTAAGGTGGGCTGAGTCTTATATACCTTGAAAGCACCAACAGTTAGATCTCTCCACTATAATCCCTGAGTCGGTTCCTGCTAACTTGGGATTTTGGGTGCTACAGCCCACCTTTGCATATTCTATAACCTCTTGATAATTTTTTTCTTTTATAAAAGAAATAGAATAGCCAGCAGGTAAAGTGGGAATGGCCACAGTAGCTGTGCAACCCCAGAAACCCAAGATTCCACCCACAGAGTTTCAGAGAGTTAGGCCCCTTTCACACGAGGCGGACTCCATTTCTACGGAGTCCGCCTTGGTCCGCCGGCTCAGCGGGAGATCTGTCCGTTGATCTTCGCTGAGCCGGCAGATGACAGGTCCCTCTCTGCTCACTGAGCGGGGAGGGGCTTGTCAGGCGCCGCTGCTGCCTATGGAGGGATCGGACGAAAACGGACAGCGTGTCCGTTTTCGTCAGATCTCACCTGATCCGATTCGCCAGCGACGGACCTGGACGTAGAGCCATCCGTCTGCTTTTAGCGGATCGGACGGGGTCGGATGTCAGCGGACATGTCTCCGCTGATATCTGTCGCTCCATAGGCTAACATGGAGCGCCCGTTCAGGTCTGCCGTCAAAACTGACAGGCGGACCTGAACGGTCCGATCGTGCGAAAGGGGCCTTAAGCCTCGTACACACAATCAGATTGTTGGCCAACAAAACTGTGGAATTTTGTCCGAAGGGCGTTGGCCCAAACTTGTCTTGCATACACACAGCCACACAATTGTTGGCCAACAAATACGAATGTAGCGACGTACTACGTTGTTTTTCAGCTCTTTAGTGCCACCCTTTGGGCTCCTTCTGCTAATTTTGTGTTAGTAGAAGTTTGGTGAGTGTTGATTCGTGCTTTTCTTTTCACGCTTTTCAGTTCGTGTTTTTCATTTTGCGCTTTGCAGTTCGCTTCTGAACAGCCGTTCGTCAATCAGCCATGTTACGGAATCGGAGGACATAACGTGTTCTTTATTAATGGCCTTGAAGTTATTCCTTTGACATTATTTTTTGGTTGAATAATGATTTGATTTGGTATATTTTCTATATTTTTGGATGCATAGAATGCACTTTTTGGTTAAGTTCTATTGGCAGATATCATGTCTAATTTTATTTGTTTTCTTTTTTTAATGCACAATAAATACATTGTGGAGAATAATACTTGGCTATGTGTTTTACTTCAAATGACAGTTTGGGAGTAGGCAGTTACATTTTAAAAAATACAATGTAAAATTGACAAGGGACACCAACATAGTTCTATCTTTGATTTTAAAAACTACGGGATAATGGTGTTGTGGTAACTTGCCCAAATAAAAATGTAAAAAAGCATAATAATATTATTCTTGATATCGATAGAAAAAAAAACGCCTTTGAAAATGTGTTTGCAATAACTCCATCAGTATCACCAGCAAAGCAGCTTCATTATTATCCCATTAAAGAAGAAGAGAATCGTGCGCTGCATTTGGAGATTTCATAATTTTCCACGTCACGAATGTTAATTCTCCATTACGAACGCTAGTTTACAATAACGATCGCTTCTGGCTCATCCTTGCTTCCGAGCATGCGTGTTTGTACTTTGGACTTTTGTCCGACGGACTTGTGTACACACACTCGGAAAATCCGACAACACACATTTGTCCGGGGAAAATGTATAAACCTGCCATCCAACATTTGTCCATGGAAAGTTGGACAACAATTGTCTGATGGAGCATACACATGGTCGGATTTTCCGCCAACAGCCTGTCATCACACATTTCCCGATGGAAAATCCGATCGTGTGTACGAGACTTTAGGGTCTAGTCATATATGCTGATCTGCTATAACTTCATGAACACTTACAGGTTAAAGCGGAAGTAAACCCAGCAATTTAACAGTTTTAAAAAGCAGTTACAAAAAATGCGTATATATGTACAGGGGTTGGTGGCTCTGCCTATCACCTGGAGAGTAACCTCCAGTGATGAGTTGTAGTAAAAAGTGTAAGTGCTAGTGAAACCACTATGTGTTATAGACTGGGATTGTGTGACTCCCTGTCCCCTATTGTAGTATTGAGGGGGAAAAAGAATGAAGGGTGGTGGGTGTAAATTTCAAAACCCGTGTTCAGGTGTGTAGAGTGACCTGAACCTCTCCACTAATATACAATGGTGTGTGTTACATTCAAAAATGAACTAAAGTTATTAAGTAGTGAGTAGTAAACTCAAAAATAAACTTGAATATCATGTGAATTCATCAATAAAATAATGAGGTAAAGGCTTATGTGTAATTGTGCAAAACAATCGTAGGTAATGCCGGTTCAGTCTATTGGACTAATTGCATGTGAAGCAGTCCAAGGTGAATTGTGCAAAGTCCTGTGAGGACAGCATAAGGTGACATTTAACCACTTCAGCCCTGGAAGGATTTACCCCCTTCCTGACCAGAGCACTTTTTGCAATTCGGCACTACGTCACTTTAACTGACAATTGCGCGGTCGTGCGACTTTGAACCCAAACAAAATTGATGTCCTTTTTTCTCCACAAATAGAGCTTTCTTTTTGTGGTATTTGATCACCTCTGCGTTTTTCATTGTTTGCTCTATAAACAAAAAAAAGCGACAATTTTGAAAAAAAAAGCAATATTTTTTACTTTTTCCTATAATAAATATCCCCCAAAAATATATAAAAAAAACAATTTTTTTCCTCAGTTTAGGCCGATATGTATTCTTCTACATATTTTTGGTAAAAAAAATCGCAATAATCATATATATTGATTGGTTTGCGTAAAAGTTATAGTGTCTACAAAATAGGGGATAGTTTTATGGCATTTTTATTATTATTTTTTTTTATTAGTAATAATAATTACGGCGATCTGTGATTTTTATCGTGACTGCGACATTATGGCGGACACATCGGACACTTTTGACACTATTTTGGGACCATTGTCATTTATACAGCGATCAGTGCTATAAAAATGCACTGATTACTGTGTAAATGACACTGGCAGAGAAGGGGTTAAACACTAGGGGACGATCAAGGGGTTAAGTGTGTCCTGGGGAGTGATTCTAACTGTGGGGGGATGGACTACTACTCACATGACAGCGATCACTGCTCCTGATGACAGGGAGCAGTGATCTCTGTCCTGTCATTAGGCAGAATGGGGAAATGCTTTGTTTACATAGGCATCTCCCCATTCTTTTGCTCCGTGACACGATCACGGGCCCCCGGCGGACATTGAGTCACGGAACACCCGGCCGGCACGGGAGCGGTGTATACAGCGCTCCTACACCGCCCCTGCCATTGAAATCAATGGGCACTGCTGCCGAAGTGCCTGCAAAGTGCTTCAGCAGCAGTGCTTTTCGGACGCTTTTAACCCTTTCCGAAAAGTGCAGCTGTAACAGGGGTAAAGCGGCACTAAAACTAGCGTCGCTTTACCGCTAATGCCCCCCCGCCCCAGTGTGAAAGTGCTCTAAGTAAATAACATTGATTATCTTGTTACAATGGCATTTGAACATCTGTGGAATATATTAGGCAGCAAGTAAACATATTGGGGTTGATTTACTAAAGGCAAATAGACTGTGTACTTTGCACAGTGCAGTTGTTCCAGGAAACCATTTTGAAAAGAATACCCAATCACATGCAGGGAAAATTAAAAATAAACTGCATTTTTGCTTGCACATGATTGGATGATGGAAGTCAGCAGAGCTCTCCCTGATTTACTAAGCTCTGGAGCAACTGCTCTTACAGAGTGCATCTGCACAGTCTATTTGCCTTTAGTAAATCAACACCATTGCCTCTGAAGTTGACGTGTTGAAAACAGAAAATGAGGCATTGTGGTTTGTTGTGTATGGGGCTGTGCAGCGAAAACCATTCAGGGTGCCAATGCTGACCCATGTCCACAAACAAAAGCACCTACAATAGGCACGTGAGCATCAGAAATAGACCATAGAGCAATAAAAGATGTAATAAGTGAGAGTCATATCAATTATGTCTTCACGGTAAATGCTGCAATAGTAACTCAAAACTCTAGATGTTTCCATTACAACTTCTAAGGATGAGGCACGGAGTGGGTGAATTCAGTGCTGCAGATATGACATGACTATCTGGCTTGTAGTACATTTTTATCTCCTTATAGCACCTACATTACTGAATGGTAGTTTTGGAACTTGTCTATTTAATTGCGGTTTAATTGTGTTTAGTCTGCTTCCCAACTCAATTATAATATTTCTTTCATGCAAGACTTAACTAGCTTGCTGAGCTCTCATGAAATTAAGGACAAGAGGGTGTCACTTTGCCGATGGATTTGTCAGTTGTGAGAAGCTTTCTGAGGTCTGTTTAGGGCTCCATTCATGCTTGTGTGACTTGTCATGCAACTTTGGACATCAAACTTGCATGACAAGTCTTTCCCCATGTCCTCCAATGATAACCATTCATTTATATGCGACTTAAAGTTGCAGCACTACTTTGGTCCAACTTTCATGCAACTTGAAGGCCATAGACTTCAATGTCAGCCCTCAGAAGTTGCATGAAAGTTGTACCTGAATGTTATACAATGCAACTTGTGTGCAACAGTTGTCCATTATCACTGGTCAAAGCCAAAGTCGTATCCAAGTTGCACCCATCCAAAGTCGTATCCAAGTTGCACCCATCCAAAGTCATATCAAAGTTGCACTCCACACTCAATGCGTCTTGGGAGTCGTACAAGTGTGAATAGAGCCTAAGCCAGGTAAGACAAAGGATAAATATTCACTGGAGCAGACGTTTGTGTGTTTACCTTCAATTTCCATTAGAATGCATCTTTTGATGACCTCACAAAAATAAATTATAATTTGTTGCTATGAGTTAGGCTGGCCTTACATTATACAATTTTCTTATACAATTTCCTTTAGATTTACCTTCAACTATGTTGCATATAAAATGGAAGTGTTTAGGTTTGACCTCATACCCTGTTTCCCCGAAAATAAGACCTAGCGTGATTGTCGGTGATGGCTGCAATATAAGCCCTACCCCCCAAATAAGCCCTACCCTGTTTCCCTGAAAATAAGCCCTACCCTGATAGTAAGACCTACAAGGACTTTAACTAGGGCTTATTTGGGGGGTAGGGCTTATATTGCAGCCATCACCGACAATTACGCTAGGTCTTATTTTCGGGGAAACAGGGTATTATATGGTTTTGGTAAAGAAAATTGTAAAATGTATGGCCAGCCTTACTGTGTTTTGCACCAAGCACTTATAATGAATACATGCATATACAGTATATGATGATTTAGTAAAAGAATAAACATTTCTTAATTAAATATTATGAGTATTGCACCTGGTAAGTTTGCTTAGACGGTATGGGTTAAAAAAAAAAGAAATTACATCAAAATGTATTTAAAGCATCTAATGCCCCGTACACACGAGCGAAATTACCGTCAGAAAAATCTTGGATGGTTTTTCCGACGGAATTTCGCTCAAACCTGGCTTGCATACACACGATCACACAAAAGTTCTCTGAACTTTTGACCATCAAGAACGCGGTGACGTGCAACACTACGACGAGCCGAGAAAATGAAGTTCAATGCTTCCGAGCATGCGTCGAATTGTTTCCAGGCATGCGTGTTTTTTTGCACGTCGGAATTGCATACAGACGAACGGAATTTCCGTCAAGAACTTTTTCCGTTGGAAAAATAGAGAACCAGTTCTCAATCTTTTGCTGGCGGAAATTCAGACAGAAAAAGCTGGATGGAGCATACACACGGTCGGAATATCCAACCAAAAGCTCCCATCACACTTTTTTTGACGGAAATTCCGACCGTGTGTATGCAGCATAAGACTTCCAAGTCATATTCTGGTACCCATCCAATTCTGTTTACTAATAACATTTAAATATAAATTTCTTTAAATTAGTTTCATTTAAACACACCTTTTCTAACAACACAATGGTACAGATTATGTTTCATGTGATTCAGAGCAAATGTATTAATTGTAGTTATATGCCAATATAGCTAGAGGGCCTTGTCAAACACAATAGGAATTCATTACAACACTAACAAAAAATGCCATACGAAGGATATCATGGTTTATTTGTATACTTTGAATATACTGAAATCACTATTGAGTAATGTCATTAAAGCTTAACTGCAGGCATATTACTAATTACATAGTTGAAAAGTCAGCTAGCTTTGTGATCCAGGAACTCCTGGCAAACAGCATAGCCAGGGCTCTGACCTCCAAAGAAGTAAGCAAGTTCTGTTGTGTTTTGCTTTGCATAAATATTGTCTCGGGTTGTGCAGCATATTTAGGGAAACACAGGCAGTTTTACAAAATTTGATGTAAGAAGGGACATCTTTACTGAATTAAAGCTGTAAAAGAATGTATACAGAAAGCTTAGTAGATTAAGGAAACCAGTGGATCCAGCCATGCAAATGCATACCCTAAACCAGGAGTCTCCAAACGTTTCTAAAGAGCTTTAGGGGGGCTGGACCATGGCCATTTGGGAGTCAAAATTGTATTGGCGTCAGTGGGAGTAAGCAATGCACCATCGTTGGTGTCAGTGGGAGGAATAGTGCCCCATCATTGGTGTCAGTGGGAGGAATAGTGCCCCATCTTTGGTGTCAGTGGGAGGAACAGTGCCCCATCATTGGTGTCAGTGGGAGGAATAGTGCCAAATTGTTGGTGTCAGTGGGAGGAATAGTGCCCTATCATTGGTGTCAGTGGGAGGAATAGTGCCCCATCATTAGTGTCAGTGGGAGGAATAGTGCCCAATCGTTGGTGTCCGTGGGAGGAATAGTGCCCCATCATTGGTGTCAGTGGGAGGAATAGTGCCCATTCGTTGGTGTCAGTGGGAGGAATAGTGCCCCATCATTGGTGTCAGTGGGAGGAATAGTGCCCAATCGTTGGTGTCAGTGGGAGGAATAGTGCCCTATCATTGGTGTCAGTGGGAGGAATAGTGCCCCACTGCTGGTGTCAGTGGGAGGAATAGTATCCCATGTTTGGGGTCAGTGGGAAGAATAGTGCCCCATCATTGGTGTAAATGGACGAATGTTGATGTTAGTAACAGGAATTATGCCGCTTTGTTGATGTCAGTGGAAGGAATAGTGTATTGCATCGGTGGCAGGAAAAGTGCCCCAAGGGCCTGATAAAAGCAAGCAAAGAGCCGCATCTGGCCTCAGGGCCATAGTTTGGAGACCACTTCCCTAAACTATCTACCATATAATACAAATATACACAATTAATTGTCGCTTAGCTTTAAATTAGGAACTTGAATTAGTACTGATGGTTGATGCATGCTTCTGAAATGTTTAAGATGGAGTTTTCACTCAGTCAAGAAGCACAGGCACCTTCTTCCCAAACACGTGGCTGTGTGATCTCACTTTCTGCCACCCCTACTTTTCTACCAACATCACTTCCTGTTTAACCAGCCCTTTTGAAATGTTAATTTACATTTAAATAGAAGAAGCCTAGCTACTTATTAAAACTTACTAGAAATGCAGTAACTTTCTTAACTTTAGGGTGACAGCTAAAAATGATTTTTCCATATTTGCTATAGAAGTCAATAAGATGGTCATAGCAACACAGCTTGGTCGAGAACCAAGGACTGCTGTTTTGAAAATGAAGGTGCAGCAACAAACGGAGAAGGTCATCCCCTTTCTCCAAAAATTATTAGCAGTATATGATACATATGAGTAATTCTGATTAAAATGGACTCCATGGATCCTTTACATGGATACCGATGATTTCAGGTCTCTGACATGATCCTATTTATCCCATTTTGGAATTCTTCTATGTGTGGAGTTTGGCTGTTTCTCTTGGTTCTGATGTTTCTTTGGCTTTGTCTACTTTTCTGATTTTATGTCCTTTCTTTTTCTTCTAGTCCTGCTTTCAGTGCTGGTTCTCACTTTTTTTATTTATACAGTAACTCAAATTGGTTCTTCATAACTGCATTGAACATTCAGGCTTTATACAGTATATAAAGGCATTCATTTTCATTCCTGTATTACGCTGCAGGACCCCAACCTTTCTATATAGAACCTTTTTATATAGACACTGACTAGCTCACATTTATGTCCTACCTTTTTTTGGTTTGGATGTTGTTGGATGCACAAAGCTTATTGACCTCTGTGAGTGTTACTGTAATTACGTTCACGATGACATGTACACAGCTGAACCTTCCTTGTGCTATGTAATTAGTAATATGCCCTAAACTGTATAATGGGAATTCCCCCCCCTATTTTTTCTGTACCCCACTTCTGTTGTAAAAACATCTTTAGCAGTATGCACAGTATTAGAATGGCAGCATTATCCAAAACAACAGAGTCATTATTGTTTGACCCTCCACCTCCCAGTCTATTGTAAAGGGGCTGCAGAAAGTTTAAGTAAACAATGTAAAAAGCAATGTAGTTGAATGTATTAATCATAGAACTGGAATAAACTGTGTTAATATCTTCCTGGAGTTTGGCTCGAAACATTCACTATTCATAAATCAGAAAAAAAAAAAATATATATATATATATATATATATACATATATACTGTATCAGTGAGTACACCCCTTATATTTTTGTAAATATTTTATTCTATCTTTCCATGTGACAACACTGAATAAATAACACTTTGCTACAATGAAAAGTAGTGAGTGTACAGCTTGCATAACAGTGTATTTGCTGTCCCCTCAAAATAACTCAACACACAGCCATTAAAGTCTAAACTGCTGGCAACAAAAATGAGTACACCCCTAAGTGAAAATGTCCAAATAGGGCCCAATTAGCCATCCCCCCCCCCCCCCGGTGTCATATGACTCGTTAATGTTTCAAGGTCTCAGGTGTGAATGGGGAGCAGTTGTGTTAAATTTGGTGTTATCGCTTTCACTCTCTCATACTAGTCACTGGAAGTTCAACATGGCACCTCATGGCAAAGAACTCTCTGAGGATCTGAAAAAAAGAATTGTTGCTCTACAAAAAGATGGCCTAGGCCAGTGTTTCTCAACTCCAGTCCTCAAGGCGCCCCAACAGGTCATGTTTTCAGGATTTCCCTCAGATGAAACTGCTGTGGTAATTACTAAGGCAGTGAAATTGATCAAATCACCTGTGCAAAATAATGGAAATCCTGAAAACATGACCTGTTGGGGCGCCTTGAGGACTGGAGTTGAGAAACACTGGCCTAGGCTATACGAAGATTGCCAAGACCGTGAAACTGAGCTGCAGCACAGTGGCCAAGACCATACAGCAGTTCAACAGGACAGGTACCACTCAGAACAGGCCTCACCATGGTCAACCAAAGAAGTTGAGTGCATGTGCTCAGCGTCATATCCAGAGGTTGTCTTTGGGAAAAAGACGTATGAGTGCTGCCAGCATTGCTGCAGAGATTGAAGGAGTGGGGGGTCAGCCTGTCAGTGGTCAGACTCTATGCCCCACATTGCATCAAATTGGTCTGTATGGCTGTCGTCCCTTCTAAAGATGATGCACAAGAAAGCCCACAAACAATTTGCTGAAGACAAGCAGACTGGATTACTGGAACCATGTCCTGTGGTCTGATGAGACCAAGATAAACTTATTTGGTTTAGATGGTGTCAAACGTGTGTGACGGCAACCAGGTAAGGTGTACAAAGACAAGTGTGTCTTGCGTAAGTCAAGCATGGTGGTGGGAGTGTTATGGCCTAGGGCTGCATGACTGCTGCCTGCACTGGGGAGCTACAGTTCATTGAGGGAATCATGAATGCCAACATGTACTGTGACATTCTGAAGAAGAGCATGATCCCCTCCCTTCGGAGACTGGGCCACAGGGCAGTATTCTAACATGATAACGACCCCAAACACACCTCCAAGACGACCACTGCCTTGCTAAAGAAGCTGAGGGGAAAAGGTGATGGACTGGCCAAGCATGTCTTCATACCCAATCCCTATTAAGCATCGGTGGGGCATCCTCAAACGGAGGGTGGAGGAGAGCAAGGTCTCTAACATCCACCAGCTCCGTGATGTCATCATGGAGGAGTGGAAGAGGACTCCAGTGGCAACCTGTGAAGCTCTGGTGAACTTCATGGTTAAGGCAGTGCTGGAAAATAATGGTGGCCACACAAAATATTGACACCTTGGGCCCAATTTGGACATTTTAACTTAGGGGTGTACTCACTTTTGTTGTTTAGACATTAATGGCTGTGTGTTGAGTTATTTTGAGGGGACAGCAAATTTACACTGTTATACAAGTTGTACACTCACTACTTTATAATGTAGCAAAGTGTCATTTCTTCAGTGTTGTCACATGAAAAGGTATAATAAAATACTTACAAAAATGTGATGGGTGTACTCACTTTTGTGAGAATCTGTGTGTGTGTGTGTGTGTATATATATATATATATATATATATATATATATATATATATATATATATATATATATACACACACACTCACAGATGTATCTCAAAAAAATAGAATATCATCAAAAAGGTAATTTATTTCAGTTATTCAATTAAAAAGTGAAACTTGTATATTATAAAGATTCATTACACACAGAGTGATATATTTCAAGCATTTCCTTCTTTTATTCTTGATGATTATGGCTTACAACTAGTGAAAACCCAAAATCTAGTATCTCAGTAAATTAGAATATTACATAAGACCAGTAAAAAAAGGGGGTTTTTAATACAGAAATGGCTTAATGAAAAGTATGTCCATGTAAAGTTTACTATGCACTCAATACTTGGATAGGGCTCCTTTTGCATGAACTACTGCACTAATGCTGCATGGTATGGAGGCGAGCAGCCTGTGGCACTGAGGTGTTATGGAAGCCCAGATTGCTTTGATAGTGGCCTTCAGCTCGTCTGCATTGTTGGGTCTGGTGTCTCTCATCTTCCTCTTGACAATACCTCACAGATTCTCTATGGGGTTTAGGTCAGGTGAGTTTGCTGGTCAATCAAGCACAGTTATACCATGATCATTAGACCAGGTATTGGTACTTTTGGCAGTGTGGGCAGGTGCCAAGTCCTGCTGGAAAATGAAATCAACATCTCCATAAAGCTGGCCAGCAGAGGGAAGCATGAAGTTCTCAAGCATTTTTCTGGTAGAGGGCTGCGCTGACTTTGGACATGATAATACACAGTGGACCAACACCAGCAGATGAAATGGCTCCCCAGATATCACTGGCTGTGGAAACTTCACACTGGGCCTCATATGCAACTTGGATTATGTCTCTCTCCACTCTTCCTCCAGACTTTAGGACCTTGATTTCCAAATGAAATGCAAAATTTACTTTCATCCAAAAAAAGAACTTTGGACCACTGAGCAACAGTCCAGTCCTTTTTCTCCTTAGCCAGGGAAAGACCACTCTGAGGTTGTCTCTGGTTCATGAGTGGCATAAGGAATGTGACAGTTGTAGCCCATGTCCTGGATACATCTGTGTGTGGTGGCTCTTGAAGCACTGACACCAGCTGTAGTCCACTCCTTGTAAATCTCCCCAAAATTCTTGAATGGCCTTTGCTTCACAATCCTCTTAAGGCTGCGATTATTCCTGTTGCTTGTGTACATTTTTCTATCACACTTTTTCCTACTACTCAACTTTCCATTAATATGCTTGGATACAGCACTCTGTGAACAGCTAGCTTCTTTAGCAATGACCTTTTGACTGTCCTCTGGACAACTGTCAAGTCAGCAGTCTTCCCCATGACTGTGTAACCTACTGAATCAGACTGAGAGACCATTTAAAGGCTCAGGAAACCTTTGCATGTGTTTTGAGTTAATTAGCTGATTAAATTGTGACACCATGAGTCTACAATATTGAACTTTTCACAATATTCTAATGTTTTGAGATACTAAATTTTGGGTTTTCACTAACCGCAAGCCTTAATCATCAAAATTAAAAGAAAGAAATGCTTGAAATATATCACTTACTGTGTGTAATAAATCTTTATAATATATGAGTTCTACTTTTTGAATTGAATTACTGAAAAAAATTAACCTTTTGATGATATTAAATTTTTTTTAGATGCATCTGTATATACAATACTTTTATATAAAACGAGTTTCAAATAAAACGTAGAGATAAGATTAAATTTTTCCAACCAATAAGTATATATCATTTGTTTACACAGGAAAGTTTATAAATATATATATTTTTTCATTTTATTTTGTTTATTTTTAAATAAATTCTGTTTATGAAAATATTAGTACCTGTGACTCAAATGTTTTGCTTCAATATACCCCTTTCATTTTATCAACTAAGGTTGGCCAAATACCGTAGTAAAAAAAAAACACACAATTATACAAGCTACATTAAGCTACATATTGGGCTCAGCCATATTTTTCCCCTTATTGGTTATCCAAAACATGGAACAGGCTTTTATGGGTTTTATACAATGGCAACAATGAAGAAGACAGATCTAATGGCTCAATAAACTGAGGTTCCTTATGTGGTTTTCTTATTATGATCGATCTATGAGGTATACAAATGAATAGCCATTGTCTCCTTATATGAGGAACAGGCTGTGTGTGCGAGTCTCAGTGCATCTCCTCCCATGAGGAACAGGTGGGTTACGTGAGTCTCAGTGCTTTATGGTAGATTATGTTGCCGACTATCCTCTGATAGTATGCCTCATCACATCCACTTTGGTATGTTGCTAGTGGTAAACTTCATGAAAAATATTTCCATAGTGCTGGAAGCTTTAGGTTTGACATCCCATTTAATTCATTCTGTTTTTCCACAAAATTGAAAAGTAATTGTTATCTTGTTGCACTCCATGGAGAGATACATTGCAGACTTGACATTTGGAGGAGAAATCTGTGTCTTCACACTTGGAAACAAATCAACGTTCCCCTTGGCAAACATACGTGACTTGCTTCTTGGAGCTGGATCACCTCATCGTTTGCTGGACGTACCTCATTTTGGCCCAAGCATTGCTGACACAGTGAGGTTAAAAATGTTGAGGTTAAATAATCTGCAGTGCCTCTGGGGTTTGCAAGCACAAACAATGTGGAATTTAGTTAGCACTCACATTTTTTAAAGCACATTCATCAGGGTCCTTTTTTTGTATAGCTGCTGATCTTTTACATAATTGTTCTTTATTGAGAAAACATAGGATTTTGCAAGAATTCAACAGCCAAATAATTGCAGTTTTACTGGAAATAACAATCAATGTGGAAGTTCCAAAAATATGAAAACTATTAAACTGTTACAGATATGCTGGGTACAAAATGTATTTAAGTTGTATTGTTTAATTCTTAGTAAAAAAAAAAGGACAACATATTAAAAAGCTACATAAGACATTGGTGTGTTATTTTCAAATTAAATACGGTATGTTGGAACTTTTATTGATATATACAATTATTGCAATCAATCATTTTTAAGTTTCAAGATGCCTCAATAATATGTCATTAATTTAATATTTCACTGTTAATGCTATTTTTTTTAATTTAAAAGGTATTTTTTTTTAATAATAATAATTATAGCTTTAATGCATTGGTGAATAATAGTGGAAACCTAGTTTTAAAGGCTGTAAAACAACAGTTTCAGTATCAGCAGTGCTTATTTTACTGAGCTTTGATTTTAGAGCATTAGCGGCAAAAGTCCTTACATTGTAAGATACAAGGGAATGCAAGGCTGTCAGAGAGGTTACCTGGTTGGGCGCCGGGGCACGCCGGGGCGTGTTGGCGCTCGCGTTCCTGTCCGTGCTGGGGCGCGTGTCCCTGGGGGCGCTGGTGTGTCTGGGCTGGCCGACCGTGGCATGCGGGGTGGCGTCCGGGCGTTCGTGCGTACGCGCGTTCGCGCTAGCGCGCGTTCGCGTTAGCGCGCGTCCGCCTGTGGGCGTTGCTTTGACGCGACCCGGTTCGGTGGGCGTGCACGCCGGTGTCGGGGGCGCGCTCGGGCGCGTGCGGGGGCGCGGCGCGCTTTGGCGAATCGGCGCGTGCACGTGCGCGGCGTTTTGGCGCCAATCGGCCTATTTAAGGCTTGCCTCTATGCTGACCCAGTGCTGCCTGATCAAACAGCTCTGTACCTTGTCCGTGATCATCCTGAGTTCCTGTATCCCTGTTGTGCTTATCCGTTGTGACCCGGCTACCCTTTGGACCATCCCTGATTGCTGCCTGAACCCGACCCCGGCTTGTCTGACCTTGTTTCTGCCTCACCCTCTTGTACCGCTGCTGCCAGCCCGTTGCCGACCTCTGCCTGTGTGTGACCAGCCTGATCAGTTCCTGCCCAGCATCTGCTCTACCCAGTCTGAAGACCTACCGGTTGCTTGCCAGACCATTGTGCTCCAGGACCCTACTTCAGGCCCTCATACCACTCCGCATTCGTGGCCTCCTGTCTACTCTACCAGGGGCCCCGAATCGGATACGTAAGGGAGCCTACCCTCTGCCCAAGCGGACTCACCTGTCTGGTAAGTGTGGGACCTGACAGTATCAGGCAGCCATGACTGAGTCCGGGCAGGGGGCCTCCCCCATGGATGAACTGTGCAGGCACCTAGCGGGCCTCACTCAAGCCGTTAAAAGTCTGCAAGAAGGCTACACTAGATTGGAAGGGCAGGTCCAGGCCCTCTCAGCCTCTCCTTCAGGAGCAGCGTCCAATTCGGCTTCGGCACCCTCTGTAGTGATGCTTCCACCAGAGCCCAGAGTACCCCCACCCGAGAAGTTTTCCGGAGATCGCAGTAAGTTCCAAGCGTTCCGCAACGCTTGCGAACTGTATTTTGCCCTGCAACCCCGTACATTCTCCCTGGAAGCTACTAAAGTGGGGTTCGTCATATCCTTGCTGACTGGTGAACCTCAAACCTGGGCCCACAATCTGCTGAAACAAAAGGCTCAATCTCTTGATTCCGTGAGTGACTTCTTCCTAGCCATGTCCCAACTGTATGAGGACCCTCAGCTAACGGCAACGGCTGAAGCCACTTTGCATTCCCTCCAACAAGGTCGCAGAGCGGCTGAAGATTACGCCGTGGAGTTTAGGCGTTGGAGCTCCGACACGGAGTGGAATGACGCTGCCTTGCGTCACCAATATCGGCTGGGATTATCTGACCCTCTAAAGGACGAGCTGGCACGAGTGGGGGTTCCCCAGACACTAGAGGAGCTCATCAATTTATCAATCCAAATTGACCGTCGCCTCAGGGAAAGACGCTCTGAAAGATCAGTTGGTCATCCACGTCTTACCTGGATGTTGCCCAGGGTCCCTAGTGCCCCGCACCAAGCTCCATTGGTCTCATCCGCTTCCGCCCAGGAAGGCTCGGAGCCTATGCAGTTGGGACTGCTTCGTCCCTCTCTGACTCCAGAAGAGAAGACACGAAGACGCACACTCAACCTGTGCTTGTACTGTGGAGAGCCCGGTCATTTTGCAAGAGCATGCCCCAATAAAAGACGTAAGTGTCTACCGTCTTCCTCATTGTGTGCACCTGTCTTACCTAGTACCGGTAGCCATTTAACACTCTCCATTGTCTTGCAGTTACCTGGAAGGAGCATCCCAGTACCGGTCATCATTGATTCAGGGGCATGCAGTGGATTCATTGACCGGACCTTTGTTGAAACTCACCATATCCCCACTCAAACTAAAGCCCAAGGACTGGCAGTCTTTCTAGCAGACGGTTCCACCCTCCGTTCCGGACCCGTCACCCAAGAAACGGTTCCTCTTTTGGCCACCATTGGCCCGGAACATCAGGAACTATTACGCCTAGATGTCATCTCCTCTCCTCTCTTCCCAATTATCCTAGGGATACCTTGGCTACAGGCCCACAATCCTAACATCAACTGGGCTACGGGCAAGGTTCAGTTTTCCTCCGAATATTGCAGACAAAACTGCTTACGGGGAATCCCACCAACCTCCTCCCAATGTCTTTGCATGGACTCTGAAACTAAACTCTACCAAGATCTTCCTGAACCCTACCGGGATTTCCTAGACGTGTTCAGTAAGAAGGGGGCAGAAACCCTTCCAGCACATAGATCCTATGACTGCCCAATAGAACTTCTACCGGGTACCGAAGTCCCCTTTGGTAGGATCTTTCCCTTAACTGAGCAGGAGCTGGGCACCTTGAAGACTTACATTGACGAAAACCTGAAGAAAGGGTTCATTCGTCCTTCCACGTCTCCAGCTGGGGCAGGCATCTTCTTCGTGGAAAAAAAGGATCATTCCCTACGTCCCTGCATTGATTACCGGGAGCTTAACAAAATTACCATAAAGAACAGATACCCGCTACCTTTGGTTCCTGAGCTGTTTCAGAGGTTAGGATCTGCTACCGTGTTTACTAAACTAGACCTCCGTGGAGCCTATAACCTGATCCGTATAAGAGAAGGAGACGAGTGGAAGACAGCTTTTCGTACCCGATTTGGTCATTATGAGTACCTTGTCATGCCTTTTGGTCTGTGCAACGCACCGGCAACATTTCAGCATTTTGTTAATGACGTCTTTCATGATTTACTGGATTTATACGTCATCGTTTACCTGGATGATATCTTGGTCTTCTCCGCCTCTCTGATGGAGCACCGCAAACATGTACGAACCGTACTCTCCCGGCTAAGACAGCATGGGCTCTACGCTAAACTTGAGAAGTGCGAATTTGAGCTCCAATCCATCCAGTTCTTGGGTTTAATCATCTCTCCTGATGGCATTAAAATGGATCCTCAGAAAGTATCCGCTATTCTGGAGTGGCCTGCACCGACTGACAAAAAAGGGGTACAACGTTTTATTGGCTTCGCCAATTTCTATAGAAAGTTCATCAAGGGATTTTCTTCAATCATAGCTCCCATTACGGAACTTATTAAACAAGGGTGCCGGTTCCACTGGACCCCTAAAGCACAAGAGGCCTTTGGAAAACTCAAAGCGTTGTTTACCTCAGCCACTATTCTTAAACATCCCAATCCTGCCTTGCCTTTCGTCCTGGAGGAGGATGCCTCCGAAGTTGCAGTCGGAGCTGTACTGTCTCAGAGACAGGGTGCCAAAGCACTCCTGTATCCAGTGGGATTCTTCTCACGTAAGCTCTCTCCGTCCGAGAGAAATTATGACGTGGGTGATCGGGAACTTCTGGCCATTAAGGCAGCTTTGGAAGAATGGCGTTATCTCCTGGAAGGTGCAGCACATCCCATCTTGGTCTACACAGACCATAAAAACTTAGAATACCTAAGAACGGCCAAGAGATTAAAACCCCGGCAGGCCAGATGGGCACTTTTTTTTTCTCGATTTATTTTTCACATCACGTACAGACCTGGATCCAAGAATGTCAAATCCGACGCCCTTTCCCGAATGTTTCTTGACTCTGAAAGAACCCTGTCCCCAGACACCATTCTTCCTTCTGGAAATTTCCTCGTTCTACAGGAAGACATAATTTCTCAAATCAGGCGAGCTTCCTCGAGAATGCCCCCACTTGCTGAAGCCTGTGCCAAGGATGGACTACTCTGGTTCAAGAATAGGATTGTGGTTCCTGAGGAGCTGAAAGCACGGGTACTAAGCTTGTGCCATGACCACAAACTTGCGAGTCACTTCGGCACACGGAAAACAATCGACCTTGTCCAACGCTCCTTCTGGTGGCCTCATCTTACCAGGGATTGTAAGGCATATGTGGAGTCCTGTGATACGTGTGCCAGAAATAAGACTAGCCGGTCAAGAGCATGGGGCCTACTGAAGCCATTACCAGTCCCAGAGAGACCTTGGGCCATGATTTCCATGGATTTCATCGTGGAGCTCCCACCATCAGAGGGCTTTTCATCCATTTTTGTTGTAGTGGACAGGTTGTCTAAGATGGCCCATTTCCTCCCCATGAAGGGCACCCCCTCAGCCATGGAGACCGCCGCTATCTTCATCAAGGAAATCGTCAGACTACATGGAGTCCCGACCAATATAGTCTCGGACAGAGGCGTCCAGTTCACCTCCAGATTCTGGAGATCCCTTTGTGGTGCCCTTGAGATCGAGTTGTCCTTTTCCTCGGCCTACCACCCTCAGTCCAATGGACAAACCGAGAGGACGAACCAAACCTTGGAGCAATACATCCGCTGTTTTTCAGCTTTTTCCCAAGATGACTGGGCCTCCCTGCTTCCCATCGCAGAGTTCTCTTATAATAACTCTTTACACTCAGCGACTAATCAGTCTCCGTTCTATGCCAATTATGGTTTCCACCCATCCTTCTTACCTGGAGCATTTCCTGAATGCCCTATTCCTGCAGTTTCCGAGACCTTGAATTTTTTCTCCAATAACAATAAATTGCTACAGGAAACCATGACCAAGGCTCAGGAAGACTATAAGAGGATCTTCGACAGAAAGAGACGAGGAGAACTTATGCTAGAACCTGGCAATTCTGTCTGGCTGTCCACCGCAAACCTCAAGCTAGCTTGTCCATCCAGGAAACTGGGTCCCAAATACCTGGGTCCTTTCTTGATCAAAAGGAAGATCAACAATGTGGCATTTGAATTGGACCTCCCCAATTCCCTGAGAATTCATCCAGTATTCCACGTTTCTCTCCTAAAACCGGTCACGCCTAATTTCTTTCCTGGTCGTTGCATTGGTCCACCCAAACCGATCAAGGTTGATGGCGAAGAGGAGTTTGAAGTGGAAGCAATTCTTGATTGCAGGAGAAGGCGCAATCAGGTACAATATCTGGTGAAGTGGAGGGGCTACGGTCCCGAAGACAATTCGTGGGAACCAGAAAACAATTTACACGCTAACGATCTCCTTCAATCCTTCAAAACCTCTCATCCCGCAAAGATGGCCCAGCTGGGCATCCGGAGTCTGCCCTTGAGGAGGGGGCACTGTCAGAGAGGTTACCTGGTTGGGCGCCGGGGCACGCCGGGGCGTGTTGGCGCTCGCGTTCCTGTCCGTGCTGGGGCGCGTGTCCCTGGGGGCGCTGGTGTGTCTGGGCTGGCCGACCGTGGCATGCGGGGTGGCGTCCGGGCGTTCGTGCGTACGCGCGTTCGCGCTAGCGCGCGTTCGCGTTAGCGCGCGTCCGCCTGTGGGCGTTGCTTTGACGCGACCCGGTTCGGTGGGCGTGCACGCCGGTGTCGGGGGCGCGCTCGGGCGCGTGCGGGGGCGCGGCGCGCTTTGGCGAATCGGCGCGTGCACGTGCGCGGCGTTTTGGCGCCAATCGGCCTATTTAAGGCTTGCCTCTATGCTGACCCAGTGCTGCCTGATCAAACAGCTCTGTACCTTGTCCGTGATCATCCTGAGTTCCTGTATCCCTGTTGTGCTTATCCGTTGTGACCCGGCTACCCTTTGGACCATCCCTGATTGCTGCCTGAACCCGACCCCGGCTTGTCTGACCTTGTTTCTGCCTCACCCTCTTGTACCGCTGCTGCCAGCCCGTTGCCGACCTCTGCCTGTGTGTGACCAGCCTGATCAGTTCCTGCCCAGCATCTGCTCTACCCAGTCTGAAGACCTACCGGTTGCTTGCCAGACCATTGTGCTCCAGGACCCTACTTCAGGCCCTCATACCACTCCGCATTCGTGGCCTCCTGTCTACTCTACCAGGGGCCCCGAATCGGATACGTAAGGGAGCCTACCCTCTGCCCAAGCGGACTCACCTGTCTGGTAAGTGTGGGACCTGACAAAGGCAAAGCTCAATGATCTATTTTTTTGACTGTTGCTTAAATTGTTCAATGTGCATGCATTTTGTCTGGTACTCGTGAAAAAAAAAAACATTGTAGCTAGTAAGGGAAAGTTCCTTTGGCTGACGCTGTGGATGGAAGGATGTCTTTGTATTCCCCTGAGATTTTGCCGAAGGGAGATATGAGATTTGGGGTATCCCTGCTAGGAACCGACAGCTTTAGTTGTTTAAAAGTTATATTTTCTGAATGGATTTTCTAATGAATTTGTGATATGTTATCAACTTAAACACTCTGTCAAGCAAGGATCTCTTTAACTTAGTCAGGGAAGATCTGAAGCTACAGATAGATCAGGCATTGTCTGGTCTATGTAAACTACTTGCGATTTGCATTTAATTTTGACCATGGAAGAAAAGCACAGCATCACTTATGATGGGGACTGGGAGATGTTTATTTGCCTATAGGCAATAGATTGCACTAAGATTGTAGTTTTACAAACTTTACCCCAGAAAGGAAATCTTCTGCAATAGGATTGTTTCCACTTTTACATGGTCTGTGATTCCTATGGGCTTCTTGGAGCCACAATGTCTTTCCTGCAAGTCAGCCTTGTACTACAAGTTCATCTTAAGAGTTATAAAGCACTGTCTTTTCTTTTTCTTCATCTTTCAAAGGAAGTGGCTTCAGTGATCTGAGAAGGCTTAAGATAGACACTGGTGTCTGTAGCAATACCATATTTAAAAACAGTATAAATATACCGTGTACAGTGGCAACTCCAAACATTTCCCAGAGTGGCCTAACATGTGGAGCAACTGTTTAGCTATGGTTTATCAAAAAGTGTTTCTTACATCACCTGGTCAGACCACCTGTTACCATCCAAATCGCTAACAACACACCAATTCCTTTATGGCGAGTAAACAATCACATTCTGCAAATTCCTTCCAGCACTTCTCACCTCTCGCAAAAATTGGAGGAATTCTTTGACATTAATACAGACTCAGTGCATGACCCAGCGGTTCTGTGGAACGCACATACATCTTACATTAGAGGTTTCTTTATTCAGTTGGGCTCAAAACTTGAGAAATGCAAGGTACAACGTTTTGAAGAGCTGACGGCAGCTATTGTGGCCGCAGATCTACAAAACAAAACGCATCCTTCTCCATCTTTGCAGAAACAAATATTCAAGCTATGCCATGAACTCCGCTCTTTGCTTATCGAAGGCGTCAAAATTAAACAAAGGAAACTAAAAGCCAGATCATATGTAACGAACAATAAAGCAGGGAAGGCAATGGCAGCCCGTATAGGTCAGCAAAAAAATCCAAAATTGCATACCTATACCACCCTCATTCCCACGACAAGCTGTTCAACCACGCTGCATTCTCCTTCTTCTTTCCGAATGAGATGCTCCCTGTACTAGTGATAACCTTTGCCGAAACCAGGCAAGGAACCTACAACCCCCCAAAACTTCCGTCCCATCTCTTTATTAAACTTCGACCTCAAGATCTATGCTAAAACATTGGCCAATAGGTTAATTGACATTCTTCCATCACTTATATACCTGGACCAAACAGGTTCACTAAAGGCCGCCAAACGTCAGACGCAACAAAAAGACTAATTAACATGATCCACAACGCGAATACAGCTAGAACGCCTTCTTTGCTGCTATCTTTAGACGCAGAGAAGGCATTTGACAGAGTAAATTGGAACTACCTCACCCTAGTATTGAAAAATATTAGCCATATTAGCCCTCTACTCCACTCCTTCAGCAAGAGTTTATACCTCCAATCTATTATCCACACCATTCCAAATCATGAATGGCACAAGGCAGGGTTGTCTCTTATCCCCCTTAATCTTCAACTTGATAATGGAACCCCTAGCCGAGCACATCAGGTCTAACATTAAAATATCAGGTATTGTCACAGGATCCCATGAACATAAAATAAGTCTATTTGCAGACGATGTAATACTAATGCTTACTAACCCCTCATCATCTCTCAAAGAAGTACAAAAAACTCTAACCTGGTTCAGTAAGGTCTCCTATTACAAGGCAAACGATACCAAATCATACATCCTTGATCTGGGAATTGATGCAGTAATGAGAAACCTCCTGCAACAATCACTCCCATACACATGGGCGGAAACCAGTATATTGTATTTAGGAATCCAACTTACAAGATCCGTTAAAACACTGTTCCAACACAATTACCTCCCCCTTCGCTCCAAAATCCAACAAGATCTACAAAAAATAGCTAAATTTGAATTGGATGGGCAGACTAACTGCATTTAAACTGCATTTAAAATGATTCAACTCCCTCAAATCCTCTACATTTTTATAACGCTGCCAATTCCGATTCCAGCAGGCTTCTTTAAATCCCTACAAACCATACTATCAAGACATGTTTGGCAGGGGAAAAAATCTAGATGTTCCCATTCCAAATTAATTAAAAACAGACTTAGTGGAGGCATAGGATATATTAACTTCCATGACTACTTTTCAGCTTCTATACTGACCCAACTAAAAGAATGGTTTCTCCCCTCACCAACAACAATTTGGGGTTCTATGAAATCCTCATACAGATCTCCAGGATCAGTAACAGCGTGGCTATTTAGCACATCCTTAGGATTACGCACCCCATCCTTCCTACCTCCAACTAAGAGAGTGTCGATCAAAACTTGGTTATTAAATGAAATTAGAAACCACCAAACGAACACCACCTTGGAAATTCCTCTAACGGCACTTAATCCTCTTATAGCCCAAGTATCCCTTACATCCTGGGCTAGAAAAGGGATAACACATCTCCACCACCTATATTCCAACAGTTCCATTAAGCCCTTCTCAGTGCTTCAGAAAGAGTTTATTCTGCCTCAAACAGACCTCTACCAATATCTGCAAATCAAACATTGCTTACTAAAGATCCCATACAACCACCTTACTATCCAAGCCTCGGCATGGGCATTCCTGACATCCCCCACACCAATCCTGAAATGAATCACATTGTTCTATAACATCTTCCAACAGAAAGGTATCTTCATCAAATCCAAACCCTTTACACAATGGGAAAGCGACCTGAGTAAATCCTTCACGACATTCCAGTGGACAAAAGCGTGCAAAACTATACAAAAAGTATCCTGTTGTTCCACACTGTGGGAACTTACAGTTAAAATAACACTTAGATGGTACCTGACACCAGACAAATTGTCCAAGTTCTACCCCCAATTATCCAATAGATGTTGGAGACACTACGGATTAAAAGGTGACATACTGTACATTCTATGGCATTGTCCTAAAATATCAACATACTGGGCGGATGTTTTGACTATAATATCTGACATCACCCAACAAAAGATTTCTCCGAATCCAGCATTAGCAATTCTCTCATTAGGCATAGAAGACCTCACATCTAAACATCACACCACTACCCATATATTTCTAGCAGCAAGACTAATGCCGCGTACACATGAGCGGACTTTACGGCAGACTTGGTCCGGAGGACCGGAGTCCGTTGGATAATTCGATCATGTGTGGGCTCCAGCGGACTTTTTTTTCCCAAAAGTTTCACGGACCTAGAAATGAAACATGTTTCAAATCTTTCTGACGGACTCGAGTCCGGTCGAAAAGTCCACTCGTCTGTATGCTAGTCCGACTGACAAAAACCGACGCTAGGGCAGCTATTGGCTACTGGCTATAAACTCCCTTGTTTTAGTCCGGTTGTACGTCATCAAGTACGAATCCGTCGGACTTTGGTTGATCGTGTGTAGGCATGTCCTTTGATTCGGAAAGTCCGTCGGAAAGTCTGTCGAAAAGTCCGCCAGACCTAGTCCGTCGAAAAGTCTGCCCGTGTGTACGCGGCATTACACTTACAAGAAATTGGAAAAACCCCCTGCCCTCTCCTTAACAGAAGTAATAGACTTAAAAAACCTACACTGTTCCTATGAAATGATGATGGCGTCCTGCTCAGGATGACTGAAAAACTCCTTCCTTCATTGGTTGCCTCGGAAATCTTAGTTTGCAAACTTTGGGTAAAACCCTACATCAAAAACGCTTGAATATATAACAGTTATAAATGGGGCGGCCAGCTCTCTTGGACACAGTAAGCACCCAGAGGGGTGTCTGAGAAGAGCCGGCCTCCTGTAGATATGAAGCTTTGCTCCAACAAACAATATGACTAAGTTGTATTCGACGGAGTTCCAGTTGTACTAGGCATTGTCAACCTCTTTAACCTGGTATTGCGGTGTATATCCATTTTCAGCACATCACGATACTATTTTTGGTAACAGTATTAACTGTTCAAATGTTTAATGGTCTGTTTGTAATTATAAAAAACGGTGATCAAGTGTCGCGCACAATAAACCTGATGAACCACCACTGCGCTATGGTATTAATTACACTGTGATACCCGTAGCTGCCAACTTAAAAAATATATAATGTGAAAACGTATTCTAAATAAACAAAATAGTGGCGCTGTAAACACCATAAAAATCAGATAATGGTGAATAAATTACTCTGTTTGTAATACCTTAACTATTGTATATATCATAAAATTCAATCAAAAATATTGAAGAAAAAAAAAAAGTGTTTCTTAAAGGATGCACCTAATGTCGTGTACACATGGCCGGACTTTTCGACCAAACTTGTCCGACGGAACAAATACATCGGACAATTCAACCATGTGTGGGCTTCATCGGACCTGCAGCGGACCTTTTCTGTCGAAAATGTGACGGACTTTAGATTTAGAACATGTTTCAAATCTTTCCGACGGACTCGAGTCCGGTCGGAAAATCCGTTTGTCTGTATGCTAGTCCGACAAAAACCGACGCTAGGGCAGCTACTGGCTACTGGCTATGATCTTCCTTATTCTAGTCCGGTCGTACCTCATCACGATCTAATCCGTCGGACTTTTGGTGTGATTGTGTGTAGAGAAGTCCGATTCCACGGAAGTCAGTCGAAAAGTCAGTTGAAAAGTCTGACGTGATTCAGTCCGTCGAAAGTCTGGTCGTGTGTACACAGCATAAGAATACTTTACTTCCACATGTATCTCTGAGTAAAAGAACTGCAAAAGTATATGGTCTTTTGTTTTTTTTAATTACACTTTTTTTACAATTACACTTGACTCCCAGGGCATGTTTGAGCTAAGCCCAAAAAATCTCTAGAATTTTGGAACTATTTGTTGCTACCCAAGCTCACTGTGATTTTTGATGACCTGGTATATAACAACTTTTGGTTCTCAATAGTAACAGGAAACACATTTTTAGCACCTGGAACCTGTGGCTTTCCAGTGTTTATCCTTTGCTTTTACTGTATGAGAGTAGGATCTCTTAACTTTCAATATGTTCCTTGAAAAACCTTCAGCTCAACATTTCAAACACTTTGGAAGTTTGTAGGTGTATTTACAAGGGCTTTAACATCACCTTTGGGTTCAGTTATAACATTTAGTTTCCTATTTTACAGTTCCCAAAACAATGAGAAAGCTGTAAGCAATGGATAAATTCCCTTTACTCTATCCCAACAGCTTGTGTTAGAGTCAACAAAATTCTTTCAGAGTCCTTCCCCATTAGCAACGGGACTCGCCAGGGCTTCCCTTTCTCCCCGCTGAGTTTTATCCTAACCTTAGACCCTTTCATACACTAAATACAAGCCAACCCCAATATCACTGGCATCATCGTTGTATCTCGCTTCAATAAAGTTTCGGCGTATGCAGACAATTTGCTGTTTTTTTTGGTAATCTGATTTTTAGCTTGCCAAACCTCATCTCTGAATTTAAGACTCTCCAAATTTTCACATCAATTACCAAAAATCAGTTGCCTTGAACCTTACCATACCACAGCCAATCTGCCAACAACTTTAGTCAGAATTTGCTTTCAAATGGGCAATGTTCCACTTCCAGTACCTGGGTATTCAACTTCCCAATGATCTTAGCAACATATACTCTCTCAACTTTGCCCGATCCCCCCCACATTGTTACAGACAGAGTTGCAGTCTTGGCCTACTAGGAATCTCTCATGGTTGGGAAAATGCAATGCTATTAAACAGAACTTCCTTCCCCAGATACTCTATTTATTTCAAAGGATAACCATCCAATTATCCAAGCAATTGCCCAAGTTTCTGCAATCTCGTATAAACACATTTTATATGGTCCGATAAACCCACAAGATTGAAACAATCCATTCTTTGTAGACCAAAAGACACCAGGGGGTGGCTTTTGCCTGCATATTAGCCAGTCTGGCCACCCAGACTGCCCACTCTGGATCTGCTTAACCACCCCACTATTGGAGCAAGCTGGAAGGTGTGCCACACAGCCTTTGACTAATATGGCATAGCCCCGCTGTCCCCTCCTTGGGGTGGACCCAAACTATACTCATGCGCACTCCGACGGGTGGTATCCATCCTCTCCCTCTCTTCCTTTACCCCCTTCCTCCCTCCTTTTGTTTTTCTTTCTTCCCCATTCTTTCTCCTCTATTTCACTCCCTCAATTTGGGTGGATAGTCAATTTACTAATTGCTTGAGTGTGTATCATTGCTTCTTAACATTATATGATTGTAGCTCTAGAGTGCCTATATTCGTCGCACTCTGTATTGCGCAAATCTTAGCTTTACCTACGCTTGGCCCCCTTGTACCTCCTGAATGGGTCATCTGTGTATCCTGTGTCATAATGTGCTCCATATATTGCTTTAGCTTTATGCATGGAATTGGGCCTCACTGGTGCTCACTGGCGCAGCAATGATATGTTATACTTGTGTATCTGGTGTATCTGTAATCCTTGTGTTTTTGTTTTATCATTCTATGTTCCTGCTTTTCAACTATATTGCATTGGAAACTATAAAGAATATAAAAATAAAATGAGAAAGCTATTCCCAAAATTACACAATGGAGTTTCGCTGTCTATCTGGACCCCGGGACAGTGAGATACTTTTTTCGGTTGCCATGAGTACTCCTACCTAGCACTGGTCTCATGTACCTTGGTTCACCAGGCTAGTGTGAATTGGTGTTATAAAGCCCCCAGAGTCTAAAAAGACTTGAACTATTTTCCTACAAACTTTGAACACATGGATTGACATATTTGTATCTTAATAAAATAATGGATGGGCAGGAAAGAACAGTGTCACATTCCACCACATCCAGGGTAAGGAGACATTTAGTTATAGTATGTGTCCACTCACTATACTTACAGCATGGTATTTGCCTTGATTTCTGCCAGGGATTGCTTGGCAGGATTTTCAAGCATGCTGAGGTCAGTGAATGGCTCTCTGCAACCTCTTTTGTCTCTTTTTTAGTGCTTTAATTTTCCACAGAAATAGCCCTGCACATGGTAGATTACATGGTAGATTACAAAGTATATCAAGTCCAGTCCAGGAACAGGAGGATTTCTTGGACCAAAAATTGGTTGCTTTATTAATCGTGACCAATTATGTCATATGCCTTTGCTGCAGGAGCTCCAGGAGAATAATCCAGATGATTTTAAGAATTATCTCCGAGTGACGGACCTCTGCTTTCACCAACTCTTGGTATTGCTGACCCCCTATATTAGGAAGCAGGACACATGCATGAGGCTTTTATTTTATTTTTTTCTTGAATAATAATGATTTGATTTGTTATATTTTCTATATTTTTGGATGCATAGAATGCACTTTTTGGTTAAGTTCTATTGGCAGATAGCATGTCTAATTTTATTTGTTTTGTTTTTTTAATGCACAATAAAAACATTGTGTAGAATAATACTTGGCTATGTGTTTTACTCCAAATGACAGTTTGGGAGTAGGCAGTTACATTTAAAGAAATACAATGTTAAATTGACAAGGGACACCAACATAGTGGTATCTTTGATCTTAAGAACTACGGGATAATGGTGTTGTGGTAACTCCCCCCCCCCCAAAAAAAAAGCATAATAATATTATTCTTGATATCACTAGAAAATAAAAGCCTTTTAAAATACGTTTGCCTTAACTCCATCAGTATCACCAGCAAAGCAGCTTCATAATTATACCATTAAAGAAGAAGAGAATTGTGCGCAGCATTTCGAGATTTCATAATTTGCCACGTCACAAATGTTAATTCTCCATTACGAGCGTTAGTTTACAAGGCTGACCACTTCCAGCTCGTCCTTGCTTCCGAGCATGCGTGTTTGTACTTTGGACTTTTGTCCGACAGACTTGTGTACACACGCTCGGAAAATCCGACAACAGACATTTGTCCGTGGAAAATTTTAAAGCATGCCATCCAACATTTGTCAGCGGAAAATCCGACAACAATTGTCCGATGGAGCATACAAACGGTCGGATTTCCCGCCAACAGCGTGTCATCACACATTTCCCATCGGAAAATCCGATCGTGTGTATATGGCTTTAGTGTTCATTCAGTGGATTTACTTCTGCTAAATGGCATCCTGTTACCTCTGCTATTGTCTGTTTGTGGCAAGTGCACCTGTCTGGAGCCTGGTGACTCTGCTACTGTTTGCTCTGACCACTTGTCTGAGGACTAAAGCTGGCTATAGATTGATTCTAAATTTGGCTGGTTTAGCAGGGACCAGATGAATTTGGATCCGTTTATGGCCGTTCATGTTCAAGTCGATCAAGTCAATCTAATGGAAAACAACTGTATTTTGCTTGCAATGAATTGATTATGGAAGTCAACAGAGTTTTACTTCATTCACTAAGCACCTTGCAAAGTTAAAGTTCCCTTACAAGGTGACCAGCCTATTTGCCTTTATCAAATCAACCCCAATGACTTTTCAACTGCCCTGCATCTATTATTTGGCTTATGAGTCAGGCAATGTTGGATTTCATCAAAGGCTTCTTAGACAGATATTTAACTAGATTAATCAAACTCACTACTCATACAACGGCTAAACAAAACCAATAGTTCCCAAATACGGTCAATTTTAGAAAAGCAGAAAGGCCAACTCTTGCCACATTTTACACATTAGAGAATCAGACGTCAAGGCTAATTATGAGAGTATGTAAACTGTCTGGGTTTAACAGGTTGCATAATCTCACTCTGAGTGCTTATTAAATTTAGTTTTGTTTTAAGCAACCGTTATTATATGGTGCATTAATGTCCAAATGAGAATATCAGGTTTGAAAAAAGAAAATGTCTTTCCCAACTGGAGTGTTTGAAACTATTCTGTTTCATATTACCACTTGATCCAATTCCCTAACTTTAAATGGACAAGAGGATATTAAATAGTACAACACAAAATAATTTCTGTTTATAGCACAAAGGAAGCTTTTATTTTCTGTATGAGCAAGAGAATTTCAATAGCTATGTCATTGTTGGAAGAGTAGGAGTATATCTTGCCAAATGGGGCTTGTGTGTTACAACTATCCTGATAAGAAACAGTACTTTCAAAACCTGCCTACAATCCTTTTTAGCTGCTATGTTTAAACGGAATAGTAGGTGAACTTTAGATAGAACAGGTGCTAGGCCATCCTTTCCAACTGTGGTCTCTCTCTCAACCTTGACACAACAGGCATGCATTCTGGGTCAGTTTTCAGAAAAATACAGCACACTTCAAAGTAGCCAATAATTTTTTTTTTTTACTAATTTATACAGAGCTAACACATTCCAAAGTGTATAGTAGAAAATACTCATGCATCTTAGTTCATGTATTATGATATCCACAAAACAATTACGGCTTCTATAAAAGGTACATGTTACTTATTCATACCAAGCCCTTTTTTCGCACCCAATGTACAAGACTTGAATGGGCTGAATAATGCAAATCACATAAAATATATTCAGCCATTGCACTGTACTAAATGCATGCCAGAGTTTGCTGAAATAGCAGGTCTCTTCACTTTTGTATACTACTGGCTGTCTGTCCAGTCAAAACAGTAATTAACAGCACTCACTCTGCCACCTGACCCTCTGATTTGCTTACATCCCCTAGTGCTCAACCCTTGCATACGTCTTGGACAATTGCATTGCTGGGGGGGGAGGGGGGGCAAGGTTCCCTACTTTGCTGTCCAGAAGTGTGCCACTAAAAAGAATAGAAAACCTCATACTTCCCACACTGAATGTCACACACCTGGTGACGTTCTTCTCTTTTGTCATTCATACCTTTAAAGTCCCCAATCCAGTCTTTAGCTCCTCCCTTAGCCTCTCTCTACTAATCATCAAGGGACAGCTTTCTTTGGTGAGTGGGAGCCTTGCCAAACCCAACTGTTCTAAGTCTCCAAATTAAGTAGAGCCATCATTTCTTTATATATGAATATTGTTAAGACCCAATTATAGAAAACATTTACAGTATTTGCAAAAGGATTCTAAACCTTTTTCAACTTTTTATTGCTGTCTGTGTCCATGGTTTAGAGATTTCTTCTCACTTCTCGATTATGTGATATATGACCCACTGGGCAGGAAGGAAACTTCACTTCTTGTTTGAAAAACATCAGACAAAATAGAATTTGATGGAAAGTCCCATAGTCAGGTGACATGAGCAAAAAAAAAAACAAAACTTCGGAGTAGGTCAGAATTTAATTGCCGTCTCAGTCCCCATTAGGGAGATTTATCATTACTTCCTGTCCGAGTGACAAAAGGAAGTCACAATAGGAATTGAGGGAAACATTCTCAACAGGGACATATAGGAAATTTAAAATCTCAATAGGACTCAGATAACATTTAAAATCTGTGTGTATACGAGAGATAAGGTTTCTTCCTCCTGCATAACCGTTACTTAACAACTTCCTACCAGTCTATAGTAAAATGCAGAAGCACTGTTATTTTGGGAGGACATCATATGATGTCCTCCCAGAACGCACCTCTCATGCAGCTCTGGGGCCACACAGTGGCGTGATCTGTCACCGGCTGTATCTGGTGGGCACAGCCTATGAGTGATCACTGTACCGGCCTCCTGTCAGTGTCATGTGATCACTGTTATCAATCACAGCAGATCACTTGACAATTGTAAACAATGGATGTCTTCTTTTCATGCCATCCATTGAATACAATTTTGTTGCTAGCTGTGATTGGTCACAGTGAATACATGGTACAATCACAGCCCATCTGTATTATGCGATTAGCTTTGGCCAATCACAGCTAATCACAACAAAAAACACTGAATGAACTAGTTTCATTCAGTAAAAATGGTTGCTTATACCAATAAAATTAATTGGTATATGCAATCATAATGTGTAAAAAAAAATTCTGATCACTTCCTCAGAGTAGCACAGTGTTACTATGGTAACACTGTATTGCTCTCGTCACAGTGTGTTTAAAAAAAGAAAAGAAAAAAATGTAATAAAAAATATATCTTTTATTTTTTTATATACTGTCATCAGTCAGTGTCCCTGATCACCACCACACCAGTTATATGATAACGCTGTACTGCACTGGTGACAGTATGTAAAAAGAAAAACTTTTAGGAACTTTTTTTTATTTATTTATTCTTTTACCAAATAATTGTGACAAATAAATTTCAACTTCAAAAAACTGAAATGGGCCCAATTAGCCATTTCCTCTTCCCCGGTGTTATGTGATTTGTTAGTGTTACAAGGTCTCAGGTGTGAATGGGGAGCAGGTGTGTTAAATTTGGTGTTATCACTCTCACTCTCTCATACTGGTCACTGGAAGTTCAACATGGCACCTCATGGCTAAGAACTCTCTGAAGATCTTAAAAAAAGAATTGTTGCTTTACATAAAATGGGCTAGGCTATAAGAAGATTTCCAAGACCCTGAAACTGAGCTGCAGCACAGTGGACAAGACCATACAGCAGTTTAACAGGACAGGTTCCACTCAGAACAGTCCTCACCATGGTCAACCAAAGAAGTTGAGTGCACATATCAGCGTCATATCCAGAGGTTGTCTTTGGGAAATAGACGTATGAATGCTGCCAGCATTGCTGCAGAGGTTGAAGAGGTGGGGGGTCAGCCTGTCAGTGATCAGATCATACCCTGCCCACTGCATCAAATCGGTCTGCATGGCTGTCATCCCAAAAGGAAGCCTCTTCTAAAGATGATGCACAAGAAAGCCCGCAAACAGTTTGCTGAAGACTTTCAAGACAACCAGACTAAGGACATGGATTACTGGAACCATGTCCTGTGTTCTGATGAGACCAAGATAAACTTATTGGGTTCAGATGGTGTCAAGCATGTGTGGCGACAACCAGGTGAGGAGAACAAAGACAAGTGTGTCTTGCCTACAGTCAACCATGGTGGTGGGAGTTTAATGGGGCTGCACGAGTGCTGCCGGCACTGGGGAGCTACAGTTCACTGAGGGAATCATGAATGCCAACATGTACTGTGACATACTGAAGCAGGGCATGATCCCCTGCCCGCATGGCAGTATTCCAACATGATAACGACCCAAAATACACCTCCAAGACGACCACTGCCTTGCTAAAGAAGCTGAGGGTAAAGGTGATGGACTGGCCAAGCATGTCTCCAGACCTAAACCCTATTGAGCATCTTTTGGGCATCCTCAAATGGAAGGTGGAGGAGCGCAAGGTCTCTAACATCCACCAGCTCAGTGATGTCATCATGGAGGAGTGGAAGAGGACTCCAGTGGCAACCTGTGAAGCTCTGGTGAACTCCATGCCCAAGAGAGTTAAGGCAGTCAAGCAAAGAAAGTGTTTCCACCGCTCAGGCTGACACTGACCCAGGTGTAAGTGGAAGTTTCAGAGCAGAAGAGCTCCAGGTGCTGGCTGAATGCTAGGCAAAGCAGGCTTGAATGGAGGAGAGGATTTGGATGCCGCACACCGGATGTAGTCAAAAAAACTTCACTTTATTGAAAAAATGGGATCATCAAAATAACAAGACTGTCATGCAGAAAGTACAGGTAAGCTGACGCGTTTCGCACTCAGGACTGAGTGCTTACTCATAGCCAAGTTTTTTTGACTACATCCGGTGTGCGGCATCCAAATCCTCTCCTCCATTCAAGAGTTAAGGCAGTGCTGGAAAATAATGGTCGCAACACAAAATATTGACACTTTGAGCCCAATTTGGACATTTTTTGTTGGCAGCGGTATAGACATTAATGGCTGTGTGTTGAGTTATTTTGAGGGGGACAGCAAATTTACATTGTTATATAAGCTGTACACTCACTACTTTACATTGTAGTGACTTGATTAAATTGATGATAGGCAACTCTTATCCTCATATTGATTAGTAGTTCCAAATTAATAATAACTACTGCAGTAGGGAACAGACACAAAAGATACGCTCAGCATCTTTCCAAATAACTGTTCTGCCTTATTATGACGCAATTGAAGGTTTTTATGCACATGATTACGTAGGTATCACATTAATATTACAATTGTACGTTTATGGTAACAAGGGGCATTACATAGGCAGCCTAATTCTAATCAGGACTCAAAAGAATGTAAACATTTACTGAAAACATTATTAGTGCTGTGTGCACAGTGAGGGCAGTGTGCAATACATACAAAATAGAATACAATTATATACAGAACTAACAAATTTCCATTACAGTAGCAAAGTGTCATTTCTTCAGAGTGAAAAGATATAATAAAATATTTACAAAGAAATTTTTTGTGAGATATTGTGTATATATACAGTCAGGTCCATAAATATTGAGACATCAACACAATTCTATTCTTTTTGGCTCTATACACCACCACAATGGATTTAAAATGAAACTAACAAGATGTGCTTTAACCTCCTTGGCGGTATGATTATTTCAGATTTTAGGTGCTGAAAGCGGTACCATTATTTTGCACAGAAATTTGGCGTTTTATATTGTAGGCCTGTAATTCTTAGGAATAATTCACTTAAATATGTCCAAACAAGAGTCTAGTAGACATCCCGAGTATGATAAAGTTTGAAAAACGAAATAAAAAATTATAATATAATAAATAACTATAAATAATTATAATTAAAATAATTTATTATAATAATAATAAAAATTATTCAATAATGTAATCAAATCAAAAACACTGAAGTTTGCTCAGTTGCAGAATTGTTGCTTTCGTTACTTTTAGTGTTTGGTGACGGATTTCCCCACAAATCACTATCGCTCAATTCTGTGAGTGATTCTAATTTATTATCGCTGTTTTCTAGCTGGTCTAAAGCCACTTTTGATGTAAAGGGACGGTTTTGGTTGCTATGGACAATCTCCAGTTTCCAGGCAGAAAGAACAGTATTTACAATATAAAACTGCATGCAGGACACTGGACAGACCACTAGGGACAAAGGGGATGTGAAATTATTTGATACAGTACTGTAATCTGTAAGATTACAGTATACTGTATCTATACTGTGTGTTTTACTGTTTGAATTTGCCGCCGAACTCCGTGCCCGTGCATTGCAGCGCTCGCAGGGAACGGAGCTCGGCACTGTGAATCGAGCGAGACACAGCAGCTCACCGATCACAGCGGGGAGACATCGCAGGAACCAGGGGACAAGGTAAGTAAACTCTTCCTGGATCCTGCGATGCGATCCCAAGTCTGCCTCGGAGATACCGCTTTTGGTATTGAAAAACCACCCTGAACCAGACTCGGGAATACCACCAGGGGGGTTAACTGCAGACTTTCAGCTTTAATTTGAGGGTATTTACATCCAAATCAGGTGAACAGTGTAGGAATTACAACGGTTTGTATATTTGTCTCACACTTTTTAAGGGACCAAAAGTAATGGGACAATTGGCTGCTCAGCTGTTCCATGGCCAGGTGTGTGTTATTCCCTCATTATCCCATTTACAAGGAGGAGATAAAAGGTCCAGAAATCATTTCAAGTGTGCTATTTGGAATCTGTTGCTGTCAACTCTCAATATGAGATCCAAAGAGCTGTCACTATCAGTGAAGCAAGTCATCATTAGGCTGAAAAAACAAAACAAACCCATCAGAGAGATAAAAGACAAAAACATTAGGTGTGGATAAATCGACTGTTTGGAACATCCTTAAAAAGAAAGAACGCACCGGTGAGCTCCGCAACACCAAAAGACCTGGAAGGCCACGGAAAACAACTGTGGTGGATGACCGAAGAATTCTTTCCCTGGTGAAGAAAACACCCTTCACAACAGTTGGCCAGATCAAGAACACTCTCCAGGAGGTAGGTGTAAGTGTGTCAAAGTCAACAATCAAGAGAAGACTTCACCAGACTGAATACAGAGGGTTCACCACAAGATGTAAACCATTGGTGAGCCTCAAAAACAGGAAGGTCAGATTAGAGTTTGCCAATCAACATCTAAAAAAGCCTTTACAGTTTTGAAACAACATCCTATGGACAGATGAGACCAAGGTCAACTTAAACCAGAGTGATGGGAAGGGAAGAGTATGGAGAAGAAAAGGAATTGCTCATGATCCAAAGCATACCACTTCATCAGTGAAGCATGGTGGTGGTAGTGTCATGGTGTGGGCATGTATGGCTGCCAATGGAACTGGTTCTCTTGTATTTATTGATTATGTGACTGCTGACAAAAGCAGCAGGATGAATTATTAAGTGTTTCAGGCAATATTATCTGCTCATATTCAGCAAAATGCTTCAGAACTCATTGGACGACGCTTCACAGTGCAGATGGACAATGACCCGAAGCATACTGCGAAAGCAACCAAAGAGTTTTTTAAGGGAACAAAGTGGAATGTTATGCAATGGCCAAGTCAATCACCTGCCCTGAATCCGATTGAGCATGCATTTCACTTGCTGAAGACAAAACTGAAGGGAAAATGCCCCAACAACAAGCAGGAACTGAAGACAGTTGCACTAGAGGCCTGGCAGAGCATCACCAGGGATGAAACCCAGCGTCTGGTGATGTCTATGCATTCCAAACTTCAGGCTGTAATTGACTGCAAAGGATTTGCAACCAAGTATTAAAAAGTGAAAGTTTGATGGATGATTGTTAATCTGTCCCATTACTTTTGGTCCCTTAAAAAGTGGGAGGCACATATACAAACAGTTGTAATTTCTACACCGTTCACCTGATTTGGATGTAAATACCCTCAAATTAAAGCCGAAAGTCTGCAGTTAAAGCACATCTTGTTTGTTTCATTTCAAATCTATTGTGGTGGTGTATAGAACCAAAAAGATTAGAATTATGTTGATGTCCCAATATTTATGGACCTGACTGTATATATATAAATGTATATATATATATATATATATATATATATATATATATATATATATATGTATATACTGTAGATTTGGACTCTATAACTTTCCTACAGACTAAATAATATACCGTATATACTCGAGTATAAGTCGAATTTTTCAGCACATTTTTTTGTGCTGAAAGTGCCCCCCTCGACTTATACTCGAGTCAGGCACTTTTCTGCAGCAAAAAATTTCATTTTCCGAACCGACTTTGGGGCCCCGTATCTCAGGGCCACTTGGTGCTAGGAACCCCAAATTTGGTATGCAAACCCAGTGGAACTGGTACCACAACATATCCAAAGCTGAAGTTCCTAGCACTAAGTGGCCCTGAGATACGGGGCCCCAAAATCGGTTCGGAAAATGTCATTCTCTGCTGCAGAAAAGTGCTTGACATTTTCTGAACTGATTTCTGGGGCCCTGTATCTCGGGGCCACTTGGTGCTAGAAACCCCAACTTTGGGAATTTTATGGTGCTAGTTCCACTGGGTTTGCACACCAAATTTGGAGTTCCTAGCACTAAGTGGCCCCGAGATACGGGGCCCCAAATTCGGTCAACTGTGTCCATCTGCAGCAATGTCATTTCGGGACCCTTTGGGTTCAGAGACCCCAAATTTTGGCTGCAGCTAGGGGGCATCTAGAAACCCTTAACTACTGAGTTTGAAGTTCAGGGGACCTATGGCTGCAAATGGGCACAGTGAGGCATGCAAATGGGCACAGTGATGCTGCAAATGGGCATTGTTGACCCTCTTTTCCACTTACAGTAGCTGTGCATTTCTCACCCTCGTCTTATACTCGGGTCAATAAGTTTTCCCATTTTTTTTGTGGTAAATTAGGGTTTCGACTTATACTCGGAACGACTTATACTCGAGTATATACGGTATGCTGATTTTGATTAGTTTCACCAAAAAAATTTAGCAGAATACATTTTGACCTAAATTTATGAAGAAAGATTATTTATTTGCAAAATTGTATAACAGAGACTAAGAAAAACTTGTTTTTTTTTTAACGTTTTCAATTATTTTTTATTTATTTAGCAAAGAATAAAAACCCAGTGGTGATAAAATACCACCAAAAGAAATCTATGTTTGTGTGAAAATAATTATACAAATTTCTTATGTGTAAAGGGTTGCATGACCGTGCATGTCATTCAAAATTTGCCTGGGCAGGAAGGGGGTAAAAGTGCCCAGTATTGAAGTGGTTAAAGGAGCTCAATAGTCAAAGCATGCACTTTAGTTTTATAACATCAGCAGTGTAATAGCAATACAAATGATAGTTATTTTTGACAATCCAATATTAAAGTGGTTGTAAACCCTCACATATACCCAGTGAAGTGAATAGCCTCAGATGACACAGAGCTGAAACCCATCCTCCTACATACAGTTCATCCAGAAAGTATTCGCAGCACTTCACTTATTCCACATTTTGTTGTGTTACAGCCTTATTCCAACATAGATTAAATTCATTATTTTCCTCAAAATTCTACAAACAATACCCCATAATGACAACGTGAAAGAAGTTTTTTAAAAATCTTTGCAAATTTAAATTATAAAAATCACATGTGCATAAGTATTCACAGCCTTTGCTCAATACTTTTTTGAAGCACATTTGGCACCAATTACAGCCTCTATGTTTTTTGAGTATGTTGCTATAAGCTTGGCACACCTATTTTTGGACAGTTTCTCCCATTCTTCTTTGGAAGACCTCTCAAGCCCCATCAGGTTGGATGGAGAACATCAGTGCACAGCCATTTTCAGATCTCTCCAGAAATGTTCATTCGGGTTCAAGTCTGTGCTCTGGCTGGGGCACTCAAGGACATTCACAGAATTGTCCCGTAGCCACTCCTTTGTTATCTTGGCTGTGTGCTTAGGGGAATTTTGTTTCTCATGGTCTGAGAGTCCTTCAGGTGCCTTTTGGCTAACTCCAGCCGGGCTGTCATGTGCCCTTTACTGAGGAGTAGCTTCTGCCTGGCCACTCTACCATACAGGCCTGATTGGTGATGCCTTTCCAAATCAGGTCCAATCAACTGAATTTACCACAGGTGGACTCCAATCAAGTTGTAAAAATACCTTAAGGATGATCAGTGGAAACATGATGCACCTTAGCTAAATTTTGAGTGTCATGGCAAAGGCTGTGAATACTTATGTACATGTGATTTTTTTGTTTTTTTATTTTTAATAAATTTGCAACGATTTCAAACAAACTTCTTTCATGTTGTCTTTATGGGGAATTGAGGAAAATAATGAATTGAATCCATTTTGGAATAAGGCTGTAACATAACAAAATGTGGAAAAAGTGAAGCGCTGTGAATACTGTCCGGATGCATTGTAGATTTCACTTGTTTATCTGCAGTCTTCCCCTCTCTACACCCCTTCAAAAGGGCAGAAAAGTGTTAAAATCTTTCTTCATCTCCCCGGAGGAGTTAGTGGAGAGACTGCAATTACGGTGTGCGAGAGCTGATTGGAGGAAAGGAACACACCCCCCTTCACACAGCAGAAGAACTGTGTTGTGAATAGACAAGTTCTGTGCTGAGCCCCCTCCCCCCCCACCTCTCCTGACACAAATTTATCTCATGTGTCGGGAAAACTTCTCAGAAGTGACTCATGCCGATAACAAAGAAACAAAGCACTAGTGAGAAACAACACTTAGAGCTTTGGAGAGAGATAAGTAAACACTTGAGATATATGTGCTTTGCTAAGATTGACTGAGATTTACAACCACTTTATAACTAACTTGAAAAATCTCCATTCATGTTGTGAGTCCTGTCTAGCTGCCAGAGTTAATGTTTGCCAACAAGGCACTTTTTCAACGTTGATATATCATGAGCTTGCAGACCACAGAATACCTAAAGAGCACTTCCCTTGGAAGAGGTATTCCGATTACTGGGTCACCAAAATCCGTGCAGTTATCCAGCTGCAAGTGAGAGACAGTTTCAAGAAGTTGGCAGAAGAAACACCCTGTATGGGGAAACCTTACGTATGTATGGTTAAATAAAAATTTAGTTTATTCTGCTCTAGATCAAGATGTGTAATGCAGAGAGTGCAGAGATCAGGAATAAGTAACTCTCAGACTGCAATGGTCAGGAGTAAGTAGCACTCATAGTGCAGAGGTCAAGAGTAGGTAACACACAGACTGCAGGGGTCAGATGTAAGTAATGCACAGAGTGCAGAGATCAGATGTAAGTAATGCACAGAGTGCAGGGATCAGATGTAAGTAATGCACAGAGTGCAGGGATCAGATGTAAGTAATGCACAAAGTGCAAGGATCAGATGTAAGTAATTCACAGAGTGCAGGGATCAGATGTATGTAATGCAAAGAGTGCAGGGATCAGATGTAAGCAATGCAAAGGGTGCAGGTATGAGATGTAAATAATTTACAGAGTGCAGGGTCAGATGTAAGTAATTCACAGAGTGCAGGGATCAGATCTATGTAATGCACAGAGTGCAGGGATCAGATCTATGTAATGCACAGAGTGCAGGGATCAGATGTAAGCAATGCACAGAGTACAGGGATCAGAGCTATGTTAAGCGCAGAGTGCAGGGATTACATGTAAGCAATGCACAGAGTGCAGGGATCAGAGCTATGTTAAGCGCAGAGTGCAGGGATCAGATGTAAGCAATGCACAGAGTGCAGGGATTAGATGTAAACAATTTACAAAGTGCAGGAAACAGATGTAAGTAATGCACAGAGCGCCAAGGTTAGGATTAAGTAACGCATAGAGTACAAAGGTCAAAAGTGGGTGCCCCTCAAACCCCCCCCAGCCCCATGACAAAACCACCTCCAGCACAAATTCCCCCAAACCTAAATTAAAAGTGAAATGCATGCATTGTATGAAATTATTACTTAAAAACTTAAGACTGAAAAAAGTAGGAATAAAAAAAAGTATGAACAAAAGTATGAATGCATAAAAGTGCATGCATGCTGTGGACATGCTACTATGAGCTGTTACCTGGCTGTCGTGGGTAACCTCTGATCCCTGCTCCTCAACTCCACTGTCTTTACTACCAGCCTTCAAGCCATCTATCTCCAGATCCTCATCCTCCTGCCATGTCACAGTAGACATGTAGCTCCAGCTGAGCCCCAGGCTTCACAGCATCGGCTCTCTGCTCCATTGGCATTGCTGGCACTGGCATGAGCAATGCATGAGCAACCTTACTGCTTACAAACATTGGAGGCATTGGATATTTTACATTGGGAACCAGAAAGCCAGTCACTGAGTAAAAAAAAAGCCAGGGTTGCTGGGTAAAGTACTGTAATTGTGCTGTCCCCCCTCTACATTGTAAAGCGCTGCATAAATTGTTGGAGCTATATAAATTGTGTATAATAATAATAATTCAACCTTACCCAGGGACATTGTAACTAATGAACAGGGCTGGTGCAAGGATTTTTGACACCCTAGGTGAAACCTCATTTTGCCCCCCCCCCCCCCCCCCGGCTGACTCCGCCCCCTTTTCCCTGCCCATGTAAATCCCACCTTTATAATAAAGTGCCCATCAAATGCAGCCTCAACAGCACTCATCAAATGCAGCCTCGTCAGCGTCCATCAAATGCAGCCTCACCAGCGCGCATCAAATGCAGCCTCACCAGCGTCCATCAAATGCAGCCTCACCAGCGCGCATCAAATGCAACCTCAACAGCACCCATCAAATGTAGCCTCACCAGCACCCATCAAATGTAGCCTCACCAGCACCATCAAATGTAGCCTCACCAGCGCTCATCAAATGTAGCCTCACCAGCACCCATCAAATGTAGCCTCACCAGCACCCATTAAATGTAGCCTCACCAGCGCCATCAAATGTAGCCTCACCAGCGCTCATCAAATGTAGCCTCACCAGCACCCATCAAATGTAGCCTCACCAGCGCCCATCAAATGCAGCCTCACCAGCGCCCATCAAATGCAGCCTCACCAGCGCCCATCAAATGCAGCCTCACCAGCGCCCATCAAATATAGCCTCACCAGCACCCATCAAATGCAGCCTCACCAGCGCCCATCAAATGTAGCCTCACCAGCGCTCATCAAATGTAGCCTCACCAGCGCCCATCAAATGTAGCCTCACCAGCGCCCATCAAATGCAGCCTCACCAGCGCCCATCAAATGCAGCCTCACCAGCGTCCATCAAATGCAGCCTCACCAGCGCCCATCAAATGTAGCCTCACCAGCGCCCATCAAATGTAGCCTCACCAGCACCCATCAAATGCAGCCTCACCATCGCCCATCAAATGCAGCCTCACCAGCGCCCTTTAAATATAGCCTCACCAGCACCCATCAAATGCAGCCTCACCAGCGCCCATCAAATGCAGCCTCACCAGCGCCCATCAAATGTAGCCTCACCAGTGCCCATCAAATGTAGCCTCACCAGCGCCCATCAAATATAGCTTTACCAGCACCCATCAAATGTAGCCTCACCAGCACCCATGAAATGCAGCCTCACCAGCGCCCATCAAATGCAGCCTCACCAGCACCCATCAAATGCAGCCTACCAGTGCCCTTCAATGCAGCCTACCAGCATCCATCAATGAATGTTTGCTTGCTGCGGGAGTCGGGACACAGACACAGTCCTCCACCACTGCTGCGCCTCTGACACTATGTGTGAACGGAGCGGCGGCTGCCTGCTGATACTGAGACTTAGTTGCTTGCTGCAGAGAGAAGAGAGTAGGAAAAACAGTGGCCGGGTGCCCTAGGCAGCAGGGCGCCCTAGGCGGCTGCCTAGTTTGCCTAGTGGTAGCACCGGCCCTGCTAATGAACTCAAAAGTGAAAAAATAAAAAATTCCAGTCATTTTAGAATTAACATGAACACAGAAAAAGAAACAAAATCATAGCCCACAGGTTCAGATGGGCCACTAGCAGTTTATTATCAAAGTGATTTTTCAACTTTAAAATAGTTTTGTATTGTTTGATGATCCAAGAAAAAAATAAATAAAAGCAGGCACTTGTGAACCAATAATGACTAGCTTATATCTGTATATCAGATATTGCAAGGTCTTTGTGTGGTGCTTTTCAAGGCTGATATCAAATTCCACTTTATATGTGGAACTCTGGAATATTTGCTGTTAATAAAGAGAGATATGTCCTGATAGCACATGCCAAATGTATGATATAAAAATGGCTCAATTGCAGAGTCAAGCGCATTCCAAGCTCTGAAATAATGCAATTATCTGGAGATTGAGTAACCCAGCAACCTCACCTTGTTTACAGCACGCTGGCCTAAACCCAGTATCTCAATCTTATAGCCCAGTGTTCACGTTGCATATATTACTGGGAAAAAATGCATGCAATATATCTGTATAGCAAACAGGACTGTGTAAAAGCCGAACAGAGACAAATAGTAAAACCATTTAATAGCCAATTTTATAAAAAAAAAAAAAACACATTTTACTGCAAATCCATACATGCTTCTTTTCTGTAGATACTGAAATAGGCCATTTTAATTCACCAGCTGAACTTTTTGAAAATGAATACCAAGTAGGAGCTTCAGCCTTGTCAGTCATGAAAAGCCGGGAGTTGTAATTAGAAACAATGCACACTCAGCATTCTTTTAAATTTGCTCTGTGCAGGTATCTTCACAAAGTTAGAACTCTTAGTACAATACATCTAATGTATATTTACACTTTTGCAGTCAAATTTAAGAACCAGCACTACATGTTCATTTGTTCGTGTTCACACAACATACAAAGCCTATGTAACCCTAAAATTGATAATTAAAGTGAAGGTTCATTTTTTTTTTAAATAACAAACATGTCATAGAAAAAAGAAAAGAAAAACTGCACTAAGGTGTACCAAAATATTGTGTTGTAACACAAATAAGTAAAATGAAAACAATTGGCAAATATGTTAAAAAAGCAGCTATTCTCCTGCACAACAAAAACAGTAAAAAATATAGATAATAGTAGAATCGCGCTGCAGCATTGACTCAATAATGCATAATCAATTAATAATATTATCCCTATTCCATAAACAAATATAGCATGAACAAATACCCACAAATTGTATATTCTCAAATTATGAAAAGTAAAATTAAAAAATGCAAAAATGTGTAATAAAGTGTCCAAACATGTAATCAAACACCTGTGAAAAAAATAAATGAAAAAATGAATAAATGAATGAAAAAAGCCACATTAAAAAGTCCATCAATATGAGAGACATATGAAATCTGTCATGACGTGGAAAATGTTGCGTGCAGTCCACCACCAGTGATAAAATTGGCCACTTACCAGAGCCCCATGACCCCCCACTACAGAGGATCAGGGGAAGCTTGTGTAAAATTAGCCCTCCGTAGCTGAATAAATGGACTCAGATACAGGAATCGTAGGTGGTCAAAGACATCCAAGGACACCAAATGGATTTAAAGAGACTCAGATACCATCGTATCTCCATTAAAGATAAGAGAAGCTCCAATAGTGTAAAACCTTCAATTTATTATAGATAAAAACAAGCTAGTATTGCACTCACATGTAAACAGATAAAATGGCGCCTATAATGTCTGGTGCTTCGGCCGGTGAACACTCAGACAAACCCATCCTGCTGGGACATCCACGATAATGTGAGGTGATGCAGACACGTCGCTCCGCCCTACGCATTTCGTAATAGATTATGTCGTCCAGGGGCCCCCCTGTAGGACTTCTGCGTCGCCACGTCATGACAGATTTCATATGTCTCTCATATTGATGGACTTTTTTAATGTGGCTTTTTTCATTCATTCATTTATTCATTTTTTCATGTATTTTTTTCACGGGTGTTTGATTACATGTTTGGACACTTTATTACACATTTTTGAATTTATTAATTTTACTTTAATTAATTTAAGAATATACCATTTGTGGGTATTTGTTCATGCTATATTTGTTTATGGTTTAGGGATAATATTATTAATTGATTATGCATGATTGAGTCAATGCTGCAGCGTGATTCTACTATTATCTAACAAACATGTCATACCTGCTCTTGATCCTCCTCTTCTCAGGTCCCCCGACCACACTTCTGGCTCCTCCCCTTCAAGTACCCCCTAGCAATCTGCTTGCTAGGGGTACTTGTGCATGCTCTCTCCTGAGCCCTGCTTTCTGTGTCCAAAGACACAGACAGCAGCATCCCATGCCAATGGCTCCTGCTGCTATCAATTTGCCCTGTGGCGAACGAGAGAGCGAAGAGAGTCACTCGCATGCACAGTGCTGCATCAAAATGGGGCTCAAGTAAGTATAAGGGGGACTGGTGGAGAAGGGATCCTAGACACAAAAGATGTTTTATCCTAATTCAAGCCTTGAGCCTTTAAAACCACTTTAAGTAATGCATTGCTTTTTTAAACACTAGCTGGTATATTAAAGTGATCAGATTTTTAAAATGAAATCCGGGGACCTTTTTTTGGCAAATGGTAAACTATTTTATAAGCATATTTCCCTCAAATTCCATATGCAGTGTATGTAGTATGTGTTTATGGAATGATTGTATGATATATACGTTAATTCTAACATTTTGTCCATGAGATAAAAAAAAGATACGTCTTCGAATTTTTTGAGATATGACTACCAAATGTTATGAAGATAAGATAGAGAAAAAACAGAGTGCTACATAGAGAATGCAGGGCAAAGGAGTGTGCTACTTAAAGAATGCAGGGCTCAGGAGTGCGCTACATAAAGAATGCAGGGCTCAGGAGTGCGCTACATAAAGAATGCAGGGCTCAGCTGTGCCCATCTATGCAGCCTCACTCGTGCCAAGCAATGCAGCCTCACCAGTGTCCATCTATGCAGCTTCACCAGTGCCTATCTATGCAGCTTCACCAGTGCCCAGCAATGCAGCCTCACCAGTGCCCATCCAATGCAGCCTCACCAGTGCCCATCCAATGCAGCCTCACCAGTGCCCAGCAATGCAGCCTCACCAGTGCCCATTCAATGCAGCCTCACCAGTGCCCATCCAATGCAGCCTCACCAGTGCCCATCCAATGCAGCCTCACCAGTGCACATCCAATGCAGCCTCCCCAGTGCCCAGCAATGCAGCCTCACCAATGTCCAGCAATGCAGCCTCACAGTGCCCATCTATGCAGCCTCACCAGTGCCCATCCAATGCAGCCTCACCAGTGCCCATCTATGCAGCCTCACTAGTGCCCAGCAATGCAGCCTTACCAGTGCCCATCTATGCAGCCTGACCAGCGCCCAGCAATGCAGCCTTACCAGTGTCCAGCAATGTAGCCTCACCTGTGCCCAGCAATACAGCCTCACCAGTGCCCAGCAATTCAGCCTCACAGTGTCATCTATGCAACCTCACCAGTGTCCAGCAATGCAGCCTCGCCAGTGCCCAGTAATTCAGCCTCACCAGTGCCCATCAATGCAGCCTCAATGAAAACAAATAAAATCAAGAAACACCGCGCTTGCTCTGTCAAAGCAGCTCACACACAAATAAAGGAAATTTGTAAGGAATATGGATATAAAAGTGTAGCGCTAATATTGAACAAAATCCCAAAAAGCATAATATCCAACTATGACCACCATAGATCTAACAAGTACTACTATAAAGGTTTCAAATGAATGTATATCCACCTCTAAGGAAATCTAGAAACCAATAAAAGCTCAGATTCCAATGGTGATGTCTGTACATTCCATAGCTGAATTGAATGGGACAATAGGCAGAAAAGCAACGAAGAAAATAAATATATGACCATTTGATTTGTAACTTTATATATTCTAAATGGTACTGGAAAAAGTCTCTATAGGTGTCTATTTATAGAAGCTGTATAAGTCCAAAACGGGTGATGATATCCACACGTCACATAGAATAGACATTGATGGAGGCTTACCAGAACCGTTGGACTCACAGAGACGTATATCTCTTGAGTCAGAAAGGCTTGTGTTGCCACCGGGCAATATGGTGAGATGTCATGCCAGACCAATGCGGAATCCGGATGCTGTGTTGAAAGCTCCTATCAGACTTCCTCCGTGCTTGACCAAATTTTGTAGTGGCTCATAGAAAGTAAAAAAGGGGCCACATAGTGTAATACCGTTTAAGAGAGATAAAATTTATTGTGGTAGAAAACTTACATGTTCCATGGTAAAAAAGCGCTTGAATTAAAATTAATGGCAGGCAGTGGAGTCTCCCTATACATTCATTTGAAACCTTTATAGTAGTACTTGTTAGATCTATGGTGGTCATAGTTGGATATTATGCTTTTTGGGATTTTGTTCAATATTAGCGCTACACTTTTATATCCATCAATGCAGCCTCCCCAGTGCCCAGAAATGCAGCCTCCCCAAGGCCCAGCAATGCAGCCTCACAAGTGCCCAGCAATGCAGCCTCACCAGAGCCCATCTATGCAGCCTCACCAGTGCCCAGCAATGCAGCCTCACCAGTGCCCAGCAATGCAGCCTCCCCGGTGCCCATCTATGCAGCCTCACCAGTGCCCAGCAATGCAGCCTCACCAGTGCCCAGCAATGCAGCCTCACCTGTGCAGGAGATCAGAGTGGGGAGGAAGAGGAGAGCCAGCCAGATCATCACACAGCTGGTTTTGCCCACTGTGGCAGCTTTAAAAGAGAAGTAAAGAATTTTTTTCCCCCAATCATACTTACCTAGGTAGATGCAGCATCGATCCAATGCTGCATCTGTATCCCAGCGCCTTTAAGACTGAGAACCGAGCACTGTCGATCACTCGGTTTTCAGAGCTCCGTTAGCAGAGAGCTGTAGACTGTCAATCAGCAGCTTTCTGCTCTTCTTCCTCCTTGCTCACTGGAGCGCTGAGCTGTGGAGGGGGCGGAGTGGGCATCTCAGGCTCTCAGCTGCTAGGCACCTGGCAGAACCAGACTCCTTGGTCAGGATGAGGCGGTGCCTGGACTGAAACCAGTGACGTCGGTAGAGAGCGGAATTCAGTCCGCTCTCTGCTGAAAATGGGTCACAGAAGTGCAAAACGAATTGTACCCCTGTGATCCATAGGAGAAGTACAGCCAAACAAGCTTTAGCTGGACTTCTCCTTTAATATGAATCACCAGGTGCCCGCCTTCACACAAGTTCTGCCTCCAAAATAGACTCCTACCTATGATAGACAGCACACGTCTATTGGACAAGAGCTGTCTGTCAAAGGAGCCAAACTAGGAGGCGAGACTTGTGTGACGGTGGGCACCAGGTGTTCTATGGAGAACACCGGCGATTCAAATTAAAGCTGCCACAGTGGGCGAGACCGGCGAACCACCCCCCTCTGCCTCAGCACCTGCCCAGGATTGGCCCTGCACCTGGCTCCACCCCTGCAATCCGGGGACAGACAGGCTCCGGGGACAGTGCCCTCAGTCCGGGGACTGTCCCCAGAATCCGGGGACTTCTGTTCACCATATGGTAGATGTTCCTTTCCATTACCTGTATAGTTTGCTTCATTTTGAAATACCTGCTGATCCTGCCAGTTCCCCTCTTTCCTTGTTACTTTCTGAGCATGCTTGAAACGGAAACAGATCCATCCCAGTGTGGTCAGTATGCATCTCCCCTTCTAAGCTTGAGAACTTCTTTCCGCTATGCCATTAAGTAGTCCCACAGCCAAATTACTACTGGCATACCCCCCACCTGCTAACATGTAATGTGCCTGATAATAGGTGTTTTTTTTTAAGTAATGTTATGTGAATGGGAACATGTAAAAAATATAAAAGTAGCTGTTACCTCACTTTGGCTACAAAGTGGCTATACTTTAAAGCTTCTCTCCAGGCATCAGTTTCCCCACCCTCACCTAATTACCGACAGTAGTAGTTGAAATGAAAATCTAAAAGCTTGTTTTATTTACCTAAATCCAAGGTCATGTCCCAAATATTATCTTACAAAGTATTTATTGAGATTTTTAGAAAAAAATGTACAGCTCAAGATCTCAATACAACAGGTAATGCATAAAAAAGTAGGAAGAGAACAAAACAATACAATAAGTCAAGCAAGAGCAGTGCAAGATATGACAGTTATTAATATAATAAAAGGCAAAGTCCACAAAAAAAACTTCAGATTTACAGCTGTGCAAAGGATTTTATGAACTCACGGGGTCTGCATCTCATAGCTGACTGGGGCCGCCAACACCCTTATGGAGAAAGCAGTTTATGCCCCCTAAATAAACTAGCGAACAAAAAGTCTATGAGGGCCAAAAATAATAAAAAGGATAAAAAACACAATACAGAGTAAAAATAGAGAAAAGAGAGAGGAGGTAGCAGAGAGAAGGTGGGGGAGGAGACCACTACAACCGAGTATCATCAATTACCTCTTTCGAAGCAAAAAGCAGTCTAGGTGCATATCAGAATTATGTGCAAGCCATGGTTCCCACACCTTAAAAAAATTGAGCATGCATTTCGTTCAGGATGGAGGTGAGCTTCTCATGCACTATTGTCCCCATGAGTCCATGTTTGAGTTCAGCAAGGTAGAGGAACGGTTGACACCAGGCCTTAGCCAGTGTTTGGCAGGCAGCCAGGAAAACAAAGCCCACCCATCTCTGCTGGTGTTCGGACAAAGCTGCTATAGGTTTATGTAATAAAGCTTCCCAGGGGTTACGTGCCAGGGGACCAAAAACAAATAGTTTTAGGGCAAGTCCACCAAATGTGAAGTAATGTGAAGTAAGATACCCCATTCTCTACAGCTTTGAAAACACTTTGGGGACATGGTAGAATCAAACCATGTCCCAAATATTATTTTTCACTGCAGAGGAGCATGCTCCTATCTTGACTATCCATGTCGCTGCTTAGGTGGTGTGGCCTCTCCCCATTGGGTGTTCCTGTCAAGCTTCATAAGATTGCATGGCATGATAACTGGTCGGCGTAGGCATAGACTGGTCTCCACATCTGGACACATAGATAGCAGACTAAGTAAAACCAATCTTCAAAAGGTATTTTTTATGCATAGGTGGGAAGGTTTTGGGAGATAGGGATGGGAGGGAGGTTTGTGTATGCCTAGAGATGGGTTTTAATGGCATACCAAGGTTATCTATGTGAATGTACCAGTAGCTGCCTTATGTGCTGGAAGTCAGTAAATAAAAAATCTGATTGCTACAGACAGTTGGGGATAAGCATTTGATTAGCAGAGTATTGGGCTTTAGATACAATACACCACCCACAACATTTAGCAGGCTACTGGCAGCCATTTTTTGGCAATTAAAGAAGTTTATAGAGCTGCTTGTCATTCAAAATTAATTAACTGGTGCGTTTGACCTGCAATGAAGCTCCTTTTGATCTGCATTTGACCTACTTTAGGCTGCTTTTCAATTCCCATAGACCTGCCTCGGGAGACAAAAAGTTTTGAAACTGTATATCAACACTTGCTTAACCTCTAACCGACCCACGCAATGTCGCAGTCCCGCTAAAAAAGCACTGATCGCGCTGTTCGCGCTGTTACTAAAAAAAAAATACTAAAAAAAAAAATTACTTTAAAAAAAAAAATAAAAAATAAAAATGCCATAAATTTGTCCCCTATTTTGTAGAGGCTATAACTTTTGCGCAAACCAATTCATATACGCTTTTTGTTTTTTTTTTTACCAAAAATAAGTAGCAAAATACATATTGGCCTACGTTTATAAAGAAATTTGTTTTTTTACATGTTTTTATTGGGTATGTCTTTGTTTTAAAATTGTTATTGTTTTTTTTTTTCAAATATTGTTTTTTTTTTCAAAATTGTCGGTCTCTTTTTGTTTATAGCGAGAGAAAAAAAAACGCAGAGGTGATCAATAGGGATGACCTTCGAGTTCGAGTCGAACTCATGTTCGACTCGAACATTGGCTGTTCGCAAGTTCGCTGAACAGTGAACAATTTGGGGTGTTCGCGGCAAATTCGAATGCTGCGGAACACTCTTTAAAAGTCTATGGGAGAAATCAAAAGTGCTAATTTTAAAGGCTAATATGCAAGTTATTGTCATAAAAAGTGTTTGGGGACCTGGGTCCTGCCCCAGGGGACATGGATCAATGCAAAAAAAAGTTTTAAAAACGTCCGTTTTTTCAGGAGCAGTGATTTTAATAATGCTTAAAGTCAAACAATAAAAGTGTAATATCCCTTTAAATTTCGTAGCTGGGTGGTGTCTATAGTATGCCTGTAAAGGGGCGCATGTTTCCTGTGTTTAGAACAGTCTGACAGCAAAATGACATTTTGAAGGAAAAACCCATTTAAAACTATCCACGGCTATTGCATTGCCGACAATACACATAGAAGTTCATTGATAAAAACGGCATGGGAATTCCCCAAAGGGGAACCCCGAACCAAAAAAAAAAAATGATGTGGGAGCCCCCCTAAATTCCATACCAGGCCCTTCAGGTCTGGTATGGATATTAAGGGGAAACCCGGCCAAAATTTTTTTAAAAAAATGACGTGGGGTTCCCCCTAAATTCCATACCAGACCCTTCAGGTCTGGTATGGATTTTAAGGGGAACTCCGCGCCAAAAAAAAAAAAAAAAACGGCGTGGGGTCCCCCCAAAGATCCATACCAGACCCTTATCCGAGCACGCAACCTGGCAGGCCACAGGAAAAGAGGGGGAAATACTTACCCCTACCATTTCACTAAAAAACTGTCAAAAATGTTAAAAATGACAAGAGACAGTTTTTGACAATTCCTTTATTTAAATGCTTCTTCTTTCTTCTATCTTCCTTCATCTTCTTCTGGTTCTTCTGGCTCTTCTGGTTCTTCCCCTGGTGTTCTCGTCCAGCATCTCCTCCGCGGCGTCTTCTATCTTCTTCTCCTCGGGCCGCTCCGCACCCATGGCATGGGGGGGAGGCTCCCGCTCTTCTCTTCTTCTTTTCTTCTCTTCTTCATTTTCTTCTCCGGGCCGCTCCGCATCCATGCTGGCGTGGTGGGAGGCTCCCGCTGTGTGACGGCGCTCCTCATCTGACGGTTCTTAAATAACGGGGGACGGGGCCACCCGGTGACCCCACCCCCCTCTGACGCACGGGACATGACGGGACTTTCCTGTGGCATTCCCCGTGACGTCACAGGGAAGTCCCGTCAAGTCAGGGGGGGGGGCGGGGTCAGACGAGGAGCGCCGTCACACAGCGGGAGCCTCCCTCCATGCCAGCATGGGTGCGGAGCGGCCCGGAGAAGAAAATGAAGAAGAGAAGAAGAGAAAAAAAAGAAGAAGAGAAGAGGATGAAGAGAAGAGCGGGAGCCTCCCCCCATGCCATGGGTGCAGAGCGGCCCGAGGAGAAGAAGATAGAAGACGCCGCGGAGGAGAGGCTGGACGAGAACGCCGGAGGAAGAACCAGAAGAGCCAGAAGAACCAGAAGAAGATGAAGGAAGATAGAAGAAAGAAGAAGCATTTAAATAAAGGAATTGTCAAAAACTGTCTCTTGTCATTTTTAACATTTTTGACAGTTTTTTAGTGAAATGGTAGGGATAAGTACCCCCTTACCATTTCACACAGGGGGGGGCGGGATCTTCGGGTCCCCTTGTTAAAGGGGGCTTCCAGATTCCGATAAGCCCCCGGCTCGCAGACCCCCACAACCACCGGCCAGGGTTGTGGGGATGAGGCCCTTGTCCTCATCAACATGGGGACAAGGTGTTTTGGGGGGCTACCCCAAAGCACCCTCCCAATGTTGAGGGCATGTGGCCTGGTACGGTTCAGGAGGGGGGGCGCACTCTCGTCCCCCTCTCTTTTCCTGTGGCCTGTCAGGTTGCATGCTCGGCTAAGGGTCTGGTATGGATTTTTGGTGGGACCCCACGCCGTTTTTCTTTTGGGGCGCGGGGTTCCCCTTAAAATCCATACCAGACCTGAAGGGCCTGGTATGGAATTTAGGGGGACTCCCACGGAATTTTTTTTAAATTTTGGTTCGGTGTTCCCCTTTGGGGAATTCCCATGCCGTTTTTATCAATGAACTTCTATGTGTATTGTCGGCAATGCAATAGCCGCGGGTAGTTTTAAATGGGTTTTTTCCTTCAAAATGTCATTTTGCTGTCAGACTGTTCTAAACACAGGAAACATGCGCCCCTTTACAGGCATACTATAGACACCCCCCAGCTACGAAATTTAAAGGGATATTATACTTTTATTGTTTGACTTTAAGCATTATTAAAATCACTGCTCCTGAAAAAACGACCGTTTTTAAAACTTGGATTGATCCATGTCCCCTGGGGCAGGACCCAGGTACCCAAACACTTTTTATGACAATAACTTGCATATTAGCCTTTAAAATTAGCACTTTTGATTATTCATGTTCGTGTCCCAAAGACTTTAACGGTGTTCGCGTGTTCGAACTAACTTTTTTCCTGTTCGCATGTTCTGGTGCGAACCGAATAGGGGGGTGTTCGGCTCAAACACCACCAAAAGAAAGCTCTATTTGTGGGGAAAAAAGGACATATATTTTATTTGGTGACAGCGTTGGACGACCGCGCAATTGTCAGTTAAATTAACGCAGTGCCGTATCGCAAAAAATTGTCTGGTCAGGAAGGGGGTTCCAGGGCTGAAGTGGTTAAGTTCAAACAAAAGTAAGTTAAAGGAAATATATGGTCACAGCATATAGTTTATTACATCAGCAACAGCAATACAAACAATAGTTATTTTTGAAAATCCAATAAAAGCTTACTTGAAAAATCTTCTTTCATGTTGTGATGTGAGTGCTGTCTGTCTGCTTGCTATTTCTTTCTGCAACTTCCTGGATTCCCTGCATGCTTTGCAGCTTCTCCTCTGCTATTTGCTTTCAACCTCTAAGGACTACATATCCCATGGTACATTGCTGCCTGCAAGCAGTAATTCCTGTACTGACTCCGCCTCCTGAAACTTCTCCTGTCAGCACCTCTGTAGTTCAGAAGGCAGACTCTGTGAAATGTGTGTCACAGCAGTACCTACTCATAGAGCATAGTGAATACATGTCACAGAATTTGAGAACTTAAATGTGCGGGGATCTTCAAAAAGTAAGTTTATAAACGTCAGGACTGTTTAGATTAATAGGAGTAGGATAGAAATAATTGAAATACAATGTGGAAATACGTATATGATTTCATATTTTGAATATAGATATGCTTTAAAGGGACTGTATAGTGTTTGTATATATATTAAAATAAAATATAAAAAAATTAAATTATATTTTTTTTACATTGTACATGTAAATAGTTTATAGTCTTTTATCCAGTCAGCAGGTGGAGCTCTAGTCACAGACAGCAGCATCCCATGCCAATGGCTCCTGCTGCTATCAATTTGCCCTGTGGCGAACGAGAGAGCGAAGAGAGTCACTCGCATGCACAGTGCTGCATCAAAATGGGGCTCAAGTAAGTATAAGGGGGACTGGTGGAGAAGGGATCCTAGACACAAAAGATGTTTTATCCTAATTCAAGCCTTGAGCCTTTAAAACCACTTTAAGTAATGCATTGCTTTTTTAAACACTAGCTGGTATATTAAAGTGATCAGATTTTTAAAATGAAATCCGGGGACCTTTTTTTGGCAAATGGTAAACTATTTTATAAGCATATTTCCCTCAAATTCCATATGCAGTGTATGTAGTATGTGTTTATGGAATGATTGTATGATATATACGTTAATTCTAACATTTTGTCCATGAGATAAAAAAAAGATACGTCTTCGAATTTTTTGAGATATGACTACCAAATGTTATGAAGATAAGATAGAGAAAAAACAGAGTGCTACATAGAGAATGCAGGGCAAAGGAGTGTGCTACTTAAAGAATGCAGGGCTCAGGAGTGCGCTACATAAAGAATGCAGGGCTCAGGAGTGCGCTACATAAAGAATGCAGGGCTCAGCTGTGCCCATCTATGCAGCCTCACTCGTGCCAAGCAATGCAGCCTCACCAGTGTCCATCTATGCAGCTTCACCAGTGCCTATCTATGCAGCTTCACCAGTGCCCAGCAATGCAGCCTCACCAGTGCCCATCCAATGCAGCCTCACCAGTGCCCATCCAATGCAGCCTCACCAGTGCCCAGCAATGCAGCCTCACCAGTGCCCATTCAATGCAGCCTCACCAGTGCCCATCCAATGCAGCCTCACCAGTGCCCATCCAATGCAGCCTCACCAGTGCACATCCAATGCAGCCTCCCCAGTGCCCAGCAATGCAGCCTCACCAATGTCCAGCAATGCAGCCTCACAGTGCCCATCTATGCAGCCTCACCAGTGCCCATCCAATGCAGCCTCACCAGTGCCCATCTATGCAGCCTCACTAGTGCCCAGCAATGCAGCCTTACCAGTGCCCATCTATGCAGCCTGACCAGCGCCCAGCAATGCAGCCTTACCAGTGTCCAGCAATGTAGCCTCACCTGTGCCCAGCAATACAGCCTCACCAGTGCCCAGCAATTCAGCCTCACAGTGTCATCTATGCAACCTCACCAGTGTCCAGCAATGCAGCCTCGCCAGTGCCCAGTAATTCAGCCTCACCAGTGCCCATCAATGCAGCCTCAATGAAAACAAATAAAATCAAGAAACACCGCGCTTGCTCTGTCAAAGCAGCTCACACACAAATAAAGGAAATTTGTAAGGAATATGGATATAAAAGTGTAGCGCTAATATTGAACAAAATCCCAAAAAGCATAATATCCAACTATGACCACCATAGATCTAACAAGTACTACTATAAAGGTTTCAAATGAATGTATATCCACCTCTAAGGAAATCTAGAAACCAATAAAAGCTCAGATTCCAATGGTGATGTCTGTACATTCCATAGCTGAATTGAATGGGACAATAGGCAGAAAAGCAACGAAGAAAATAAATATATGACCATTTGATTTGTAACTTTATATATTCTAAATGGTACTGGAAAAAGTCTCTATAGGTGTCTATTTATAGAAGCTGTATAAGTCCAAAACGGGTGATGATATCCACACGTCACATAGAATAGACATTGATGGAGGCTTACCAGAACCGTTGGACTCACAGAGACGTATATCTCTTGAGTCAGAAAGGCTTGTGTTGCCACCGGGCAATATGGTGAGATGTCATGCCAGACCAATGCGGAATCTGGATGCTGTGTTGAAAGCTCCTATCAGACTTCCTCCGTGCTTGACCAAATTTTGTAGTGGCTCATAGAAAGTAAAAAAGGGGCCACATAGTGTAATACCGTTTAAGAGAGATAAAATTTATTGTGGTAGAAAACTTACATGTTCCATGGTAAAAAAGCGCTTGAATTAAAATTAATGGCAGGCAGTGGAGTCTCCCTATACATTCATTTGAAACCTTTATAGTAGTACTTGTTAGATCTATGGTGGTCATAGTTGGATATTATGCTTTTTGGGATTTTGTTCAATATTAGCGCTACACTTTTATATCCATCAATGCAGCCTCCCCAGTGCCCAGAAATGCAGCCTCCCCAAGGCCCAGCAATGCAGCCTCACAAGTGCCCAGCAATGCAGCCTCACCAGAGCCCATCTATGCAGCCTCACCAGTGCCCAGCAATGCAGCCTCACCAGTGCCCAGCAATGCAGCCTCCCCGGTGCCCATCTATGCAGCCTCACCAGTGCCCAGCAATGCAGCCTCACCAGTGCCCAGCAATGCAGCCTCACCTGTGCAGGAGATCAGAGTGGGGAGGAAGAGGAGAGCCAGCCAGATCATCACACAGCTGGTTTTGCCCACTGTGGCAGCTTTAAAAGAGAAGTAAAGAATTTTTTTCCCCCAATCATACTTACCTAGGTAGATGCAGCATCGATCCAATGCTGCATCTGTATCCCAGCGCCTTTAAGACTGAGAACCGAGCACTGTCGATCACTCGGTTTTCAGAGCTCCGTTAGCAGAGAGCTGTAGACTGTCAATCAGCAGCTTTCTGCTCTTCTTCCTCCTTGCTCACTGGAGCGCTGAGCTGTGGAGGGGGCGGAGTGGGCATCTCAGGCTCTCAGCTGCTAGGCACCTGGCAGAACCAGACTCCTTGGTCAGGATGAGGCGGTGCCTGGACTGAAACCAGTGACGTCGGTAGAGAGCGGAATTCAGTCCGCTCTCTGCTGAAAATGGGTCACAGAAGTGCAAAACGAATTGTACCCCTGTGATCCATAGGAGAAGTACAGCCAAACAAGCTTTAGCTGGACTTCTCCTTTAATATGAATCACCAGGTGCCCGCCTTCACACAAGTTCTGCCTCCAAAATAGACTCCTACCTATGATAGACAGCACACGTCTATTGGACAAGAGCTGTCTGTCAAAGGAGCCAAACTAGGAGGCGAGACTTGTGTGACGGTGGGCACCAGGTGTTCTATGGAGAACACCGGCGATTCAAATTAAAGCTGCCACAGTGGGCGAGACCGGCGAACCACCCCCCTCTGCCTCAGCACCTGCCCAGGATTGGCCCTGCACCTGGCTCCACCCCTGCAATCCGGGGACAGACAGGCTCCGGGGACAGTGCCCTCAGTCCGGGGACTGTCCCCAGAATCTGGGGACTTCTGTTCACCATATGGTAGATGTTCCTTTCCATTACCTGTATAGTTTGCTTCATTTTGAAATACCTGCTGATCCTGCCAGTTCCCCTCTTTCCTTGTTACTTTCTGAGCATGCTTGAAACGGAAACAGATCCATCCCAGTGTGGTCAGTATGCATCTCCCCTTCTAAGCTTGAGAACTTCTTTCCGCTATGCCATTAAGTAGTCCCACAGCCAAATTACTACTGGCATACCCCCCACCTGCTAACATGTAATGTGCCTGATAATAGGTGTTTTTTTTTAAGTAATGTTATGTGAATGGGAACATGTAAAAAATATAAAAGTAGCTGTTACCTCACTTTGGCTACAAAGTGGCTATACTTTAAAGCTTCTCTCCAGGCATCAGTTTCCCCACCCTCACCTAATTACCGACAGTAGTAGTTGAAATGAAAATCTAAAAGCTTGTTTTATTTACCTAAATCCAAGGTCATGTCCCAAATATTATCTTACAAAGTATTTATTGAGATTTTTAGAAAAAAATGTACAGCTCAAGATCTCAATACAACAGGTAATGCATAAAAAAGTAGGAAGAGAACAAAACAATACAATAAGTCAAGCAAGAGCAGTGCAAGATATGACAGTTATTAATATAATAAAAGGCAAAGTCCACAAAAAAAACTTCAGATTTACAGCTGTGCAAAGGATTTTATGAACTCACGGGGTCTGCATCTCATAGCTGACTGGGGCCGCCAACACCCTTATGGAGAAAGCAGTTTATGCCCCCTAAATAAACTAGCGAACAAAAAGTCTATGAGGGCCAAAAATAATAAAAAGGATAAAAAACACAATACAGAGTAAAAATAGAGAAAAGAGAGAGGAGGTAGCAGAGAGAAGGTGGGGGAGGAGACCACTACAACCGAGTATCATCAATTACCTCTTTCGAAGCAAAAAGCAGTCTAGGTGCATATCAGAATTATGTGCAAGCCATGGTTCCCACACCTTAAAAAAATTGAGCATGCATTTCGTTCAGGATGGAGGTGAGCTTCTCATGCACTATTGTCCCCATGAGTCCATGTTTGAGTTCAGCAAGGTAGAGGAACGGTTGACACCAGGCCTTAGCCAGTGTTTGGCAGGCAGCCAGGAAAACAAAGCCCACCCATCTCTGCTGGTGTTCGGACAAAGCTGCTATAGGTTTATGTAATAAAGCTTCCCAGGGGTTACGTGCCAGGGGACCAAAAACAAATAGTTTTAGGGCAAGTCCACCAAATGTGAAGTAATGTGAAGTAAGATACCCCATTCTCTACAGCTTTGAAAACACTTTGGGGACATGGTAGAATCAAACCATGTCCCAAATATTATTTTTCACTGCAGAGGAGCATGCTCCTATCTTGACTATCCATGTCGCTGCTTAGGTGGTGTGGCCTCTCCCCATTGGGTGTTCCTGTCAAGCTTCATAAGATTGCATGGCATGATAACTGGTCGGCGTAGGCATAGACTGGTCTCCACATCTGGACACATAGATAGCAGACTAAGTAAAACCAATCTTCAAAAGGTATTTTTTATGCATAGGTGGGAAGGTTTTGGGAGATAGGGATGGGAGGGAGGTTTGTGTATGCCTAGAGATGGGTTTTAATGGCATACCAAGGTTATCTATGTGAATGTACCAGTAGCTGCCTTATGTGCTGGAAGTCAGTAAATAAAAAATCTGATTGCTACAGACAGTTGGGGATAAGCATTTGATTAGCAGAGTATTGGGCTTTAGATACAATACACCACCCACAACATTTAGCAGGCTACTGGCAGCCTCTTTTGGCAATTAAAGAAGTTTATAGAGCTGCTTGTCATTCAAAATTAATTAACTGGTGCGTTTGACCTGCAATGAAGCTCCTTTTGATCTGCATTTGACCTACTTTAGGCTGCTTTTCAATTCCCATAGACCTGCCTCGGGAGACAAAAAGTTTTGAAACTGTATATCAACACTTGCTTAACCTCTAACCGACCCACGCAATGTCGCAGTCCCGCTAAAAAAGCACTGATCGCGCTGTTCGCGCTGTTACTAAAAAAAAAATACTAAAAAAAAAAATTACTTTAAAAAAAAAAATAAAAAATAAAAATGCCATAAATTTGTCCCCTATTTTGTAGAGGCTATAACTTTTGCGCAAACCAATTCATATACGCTTTTTGGTTTTTTTTTTACCAAAAATAAGTAGCAAAATACATATTGGCCTACGTTTATAAAGAAATTTGTTTTTTTACATGTTTTTATTGGGTATGTCTTTGTTTTAAAATTGTTATTGTTTTTTTTTTTCAAATATTGTTTTTTTTTTCAAAATTGTCGGTCTCTTTTTGTTTATAGCGAGAGAAAAAAAACGCAGAGGTGATCAATAGGGATGACCTTCGAGTTCGAGTCGAACTCATGTTCGACTCGAACATTGGCTGTTCGCAAGTTCGCTGAACAGTGAACAATTTGGGGTGTTCGCGGCAAATTCGAATGCTGCGGAACACTCTTTAAAAGTCTATGGGAGAAATCAAAAGTGCTAATTTTAAAGGCTAATATGCAAGTTATTGTCATAAAAAGTGTTTGGGGACCTGGGTCCTGCCCCAGGGGACATGGATCAATGCAAAAAAAAGTTTTAAAAACGTCCGTTTTTTCAGGAGCAGTGATTTTAATAATGCTTAAAGTCAAACAATAAAAGTGTAATATCCCTTTAAATTTCGTAGCTGGGTGGTGTCTATAGTATGCCTGTAAAGGGGCGCATGTTTCCTGTGTTTAGAACAGTCTGACAGCAAAATGACATTTTGAAGGAAAAACCCATTTAAAACTATCCACGGCTATTGCATTGCCGACAATACACATAGAAGTTCATTGATAAAAACGGCATGGGAATTCCCCAAAGGGGAACCCCGAACCAAAAAAAAAAAATGATGTGGGAGCCCCCCTAAATTCCATACCAGGCCCTTCAGGTCTGGTATGGATATTAAGGGGAAACCCGGCCAAAATTTTTTTAAAAAAATGACGTGGGGTTCCCCCTAAATTCCATACCAGACCCTTCAGGTCTGGTATGGATTTTAAGGGGAACTCCGCGCCAAAAAAAAAAAAAAAACGGCGTGGGGTCCCCCCAAAGATCCATACCAGACCCTTATCCGAGCACGCAACCTGGCAGGCCACAGGAAAAGAGGGGGAAATACTTACCCCTACCATTTCACTAAAAAACTGTCAAAAATGTTAAAAATGACAAGAGACAGTTTTTGACAATTCCTTTATTTAAATGCTTCTTCTTTCTTCTATCTTCCTTCATCTTCTTCTGGTTCTTCTGGCTCTTCTGGTTCTTCCCCTGGTGTTCTCGTCCAGCATCTCCTCCGCGGCGTCTTCTATCTTCTTCTCCTCGGGCCGCTCCGCACCCATGGCATGGGGGGGAGGCTCCCGCTCTTCTCTTCTTCTTTTCTTCTCTTCTTCATTTTCTTCTCCGGGCCGCTCCGCATCCATGCTGGCGTGGTGGGAGGCTCCCGCTGTGTGACGGCGCTCCTCATCTGACGGTTCTTAAATAACGGGGGACGGGGCCACCCGGTGACCCCACCCCCCTCTGACGCACGGGACATGACGGGACTTTCCTGTGGCATTCCCCGTGACGTCACAGGGAAGTCCCGTCAAGTCAGGGGGGGGGGCGGGGTCAGACGAGGAGCGCCGTCACACAGCGGGAGCCTCCCTCCATGCCAGCATGGGTGCGGAGCGGCCCGGAGAAGAAAATGAAGAAGAGAAGAAGAGAAAAAAAAGAAGAAGAGAAGAGGATGAAGAGAAGAGCGGGAGCCTCCCCCCATGCCATGGGTGCAGAGCGGCCCGAGGAGAAGAAGATAGAAGACGCCGCGGAGGAGAGGCTGGACGAGAACGCCGGAGGAAGAACCAGAAGAGCCAGAAGAACCAGAAGAAGATGAAGGAAGATAGAAGAAAGAAGAAGCATTTAAATAAAGGAATTGTCAAAAACTGTCTCTTGTCATTTTTAACATTTTTGACAGTTTTTTAGTGAAATGGTAGGGATAAGTACCCCCTTACCATTTCACACAGGGGGGGGCGGGATCTTCGGGTCCCCTTGTTAAAGGGGGCTTCCAGATTCCGATAAGCCCCCGGCTCGCAGACCCCCACAACCACCGGCCAGGGTTGTGGGGATGAGGCCCTTGTCCTCATCAACATGGGGACAAGGTGTTTTGGGGGGCTACCCCAAAGCACCCTCCCAATGTTGAGGGCATGTGGCCTGGTACGGTTCAGGAGGGGGGGCGCACTCTCGTCCCCCTCTCTTTTCCTGTGGCCTGTCAGGTTGCATGCTCGGCTAAGGGTCTGGTATGGATTTTTGGTGGGACCCCACGCCGTTTTTCTTTTGGGGCGCGGGGTTCCCCTTAAAATCCATACCAGACCTGAAGGGCCTGGTATGGAATTTAGGGGGACTCCCACGGAATTTTTTTTAAATTTTGGTTCGGTGTTCCCCTTTGGGGAATTCCCATGCCGTTTTTATCAATGAACTTCTATGTGTATTGTCGGCAATGCAATAGCCGCGGGTAGTTTTAAATGGGTTTTTTCCTTCAAAATGTCATTTTGCTGTCAGACTGTTCTAAACACAGGAAACATGCGCCCCTTTACAGGCATACTATAGACACCCCCCAGCTACGAAATTTAAAGGGATATTATACTTTTATTGTTTGACTTTAAGCATTATTAAAATCACTGCTCCTGAAAAAACGACCGTTTTTAAAACTTGGATTGATCCATGTCCCCTGGGGCAGGACCCAGGTACCCAAACACTTTTTATGACAATAACTTGCATATTAGCCTTTAAAATTAGCACTTTTGATTATTCATGTTCGTGTCCCAAAGACTTTAACGGTGTTCGCGTGTTCGAACTAACTTTTTTCCTGTTCGCATGTTCTGGTGCGAACCGAATAGGGGGGTGTTCGGCTCAAACACCACCAAAAGAAAGCTCTATTTGTGGGGAAAAAAGGACATATATTTTATTTGGTGACAGCGTTGGACGACCGCGCAATTGTCAGTTAAATTAACGCAGTGCCGTATCGCAAAAAATTGTCTGGTCAGGAAGGGGGTTCCAGGGCTGAAGTGGTTAAGTTCAAACAAAAGTAAGTTAAAGGAAATATATGGTCACAGCATATAGTTTATTACATCAGCAACAGCAATACAAACAATAGTTATTTTTGAAAATCCAATAAAAGCTTACTTGAAAAATCTTCTTTCATGTTGTGATGTGAGTGCTGTCTGTCTGCTTGCTATTTCTTTCTGCAACTTCCTGGATTCCCTGCATGCTTTGCAGCTTCTCCTCTGCTATTTGCTTTCAACCTCTAAGGACTACATATCCCATGGTACATTGCTGCCTGCAAGCAGTAATTCCTGTACTGACTCCGCCTCCTGAAACTTCTCCTGTCAGCACCTCTGTAGTTCAGAAGGCAGACTCTGTGAAATGTGTGTCACAGCAGTACCTACTCATAGAGCATAGTGAATACATGTCACAGAATTTGAGAACTTAAATGTGCGGGGATCTTCAAAAAGTAAGTTTATAAACGTCAGGACTGTTTAGATTAATAGGAGTAGGATAGAAATAATTGAAATACAATGTGGAAATACGTATATGATTTCATATTTTGAATATAGATATGCTTTAAAGGGACTGTATAGTGTTTGTATATATATTAAAATAAAATATAAAAAAATTAAATTATATTTTTTTTACATTGTACATGTAAATAGTTTATAGTCTTTTATCCAGTCAGCAGGTGGAGCTCTAGTCTCCATTCATGCTTTTACAAGTGTTGAAAAAAAAACAAATCTTTCATTTACAAAGATTAAAAAATCAAGCAGAATATACATAAAAAAATATAAGGCATCAGAACAATGATTGCTCAGTCCACAGTTTGCTCTCTATTTAGCTAACCGAAAGCATTTTTGGAATGCTCTGTCATTTAAAAAAAGTATTTGTAAAACAAAGACTGTATACATTTAGTAAAGCAGAAAAAAAGATATAAAACATCATCATAAACAGTGGCGGCTGGTGCTCAAAATTCTGGGGGAGGGGGGCAGCACAAACTAACACCCCCCCACGCGCGCGCGGGAGACGGATGGTGGCGATCATCCCCCACCTCCCTCATGGGCAGGAGATGGACGGCAGCATTCATCCCCCCACGGGAGATGGTCCGCGGCGATCACCTACCCACCCCCCGTGGTGCCACGAGAATGATGCCTTCTCTTATGGAGGCAGGGGGAAGGAAGAGCCTACACTTACATTTGTTTAAACGAAAGTGGATAATTCCCCATGGGGCTTTTTAGCAGCAAATAGGAATCAAAATAATTTTTCATAAAAATTATTAATTTTATTCATCAAGAGACAATTGGACATCAATGTGATACAAAAGTTAAAATATGAACTCTGATCTACACAATGCGAGACAGTTTGAACTATGAAGGGGAAGCAAACAGTGGATAATACCATGTGATATAACTGATAAACAATATACATCAGAGGGTGCTCCCTCACAGTATTGATAAGTTGTAATTATACTATCCGATGTTTATGAAATGCCCCAATGCATTTCGACCTTAAGGGTTATGGTCTTCTTCAGGGGGTTCTTACATTTCTATAAATACATCAAAAAGGACATATATCAATATTACAGAATATCATATGTAAACACATTTCTTTATAAATAATCATCTATTAGATGATTATCTAATCATCTAAAGCCAACCTTAACACACACATGAACTTTAATGGCATCCCAGTCTTTGCTTTGTGCACTGGTCCAAATCATTTGGTGGAGGGGTAATTATTGTGTGGGGTTGTTTTTCAGGGGTTGGGCTTGGCCCCTTAGTTCCAGTGAAGGGAACTCTTAAGACGTCAGCATACCAAGACATTTTGGACTATTTCATGCTCTCAACTTTGTGGGAACAGTTTGGGGATGACCCCTTCCTGTTCCAACATGACTGCGTGCACAAAGCAAGGTCCATAAAGATGGATGAGCAAGTCTGGGGTGGAGGAACTTGACTGGTCTGCACAAAGTCCTGACCTCAACCCGATGAATTAGAGCGGAGACTGCGAGCCAGGCCTTCTCGTCCACATCAGTGCCTGACCTCACAAATGCGCTTCTGGAAGAATGGTCAAACATTCCCATAGACACACTCCTAAACCTTGTGGACAGCCTTCCGAGAAGAGTTGAAGCTGTTATAGCTGCAAAGGGTGGGCCAACTCAATATTGAACCCTACGGACTAAGACTGGGATGCCATTAAAGATTTTGTGCGTGTAAAGGCAAGCATCACAATACTTTTAGTAATATAGTGTATTTACAGTAAATCCACAGAACATAACAAAGAAAAATATAAAATAACATTTGACAGAAAACCTTTATTTTAGACCAGATCAAGTTCAAGGTGCAGGCTCAGAGACATGATCATATTTTCTAGCCGAGGAATACTTTGAGTAAAAACCTTGTTTACAGAATATTGTTAGTGCCTGTCCAACTGTAATAAACCTTTGAGCTTACTTGCTTTCAGTTGTCATGTTGTCATGTATGAAGCTGTTTAAATACCTGATGAGTTCTTTAGCTATTAACCACTTAAGCTCTGGACCATTTTGCTGGCCAAAGACCAGAGCACTTTTTGCGATTCGGCACTGCGTCGATTTAATTGACAATTGCGAGGTCGCACGACGTGGCTTCCAAACAAAATTGACGTCCTTTTTTTCCCACAAATAGAGCTTTCTTTTGGTGGTATTTGATCACCTATGCGGTTTTTATTTTTTGCGCTATAAACAAAAAAATAGCGACAATTTTTCAAAAAAACGCATTTTTTAATTTTTTGCTATAATAAATATCCCCATAAATATATAAAAAACGTTTTTTCCTCAGTTTAGGCCCAGACGTATTCTTCTACATATTTTTGGTAAAAAAAAATCGCAGCAAGCGTTTATTGATTGGTTTGCGCAAAAGTTATAGCCTCTACAAAATAGGGGATAGTTTTATGGCATTTTTATTAATTTTTTTTTACTAGTAATGGCAGCGATCAGCGATTTTTTTCGTGACTGCGACATTATGGTGGACACATCGGACAATTTTGACACATTTTTGGGACCATTGGCATTAATACAGTGATCAATGCTAAACAATTGCATTGATTACTGTAAAAATGTCACTGGCAGTGAAGGGGTTAACAACTAGGTGGCGCTGTAGGGGTTAAGTGTGTCCTAGGGAGTGATTCTAACTGTGGGGGGAGGGGCTGTGTGTGACACTACACTGATCTCTGCTTTCGACCACAGGGAGCAGAGATCAGTGACACTGTCACTAGGCAGAACGGGGAGATGCTAGTTTACACTAGCATCTCCCCGTTCTCCCTCACCAAGAGACGATTGCGGGTATCCCCGCGGACATCGGGTCCGCGGGATCCGCGATCAAGGTCACGGAGCTCCCGGCGGGCACGTGCCCGCCCGCAAGCCGCCTCTTAAAGGGCAACGTACAGGTTTGGTAATCTGTCTGTACGTGCCCTTCTGCCACAGTATATCTGCATGAGGCGGTCGGGAGGCGGTTAAAAGGCAACCTTATGCGAACAGTTCAACGCAAATGTTAAACACATAGGTTAAAGTTTCTCTACTTGCCAAAAAATTTGCAAAGTAATCTATAAACTCTTGTCATCCACCCACTCCTGCTCTGCTAAATCGCTGCACAGCATGAAGAGGATGACCACATATTTTAGAGTCTGCAGTTCCATTGTCTTGTCTGCCAATATGGACTATAAATTTCAGGTAATTTCATTAGCTGATTAAACTACTCAAAGCAATACGTTAGTGAACTAACAAGTGTTTTTATAAATATGCCTGGATTTTCCTTTAACGTGAATTGTTTTTTTCTTTCTTTTTTTTTTTTTTTTTGCTTAAGCAAAGGAAAACAAAATACATTTGCTGGGTCCAAAACATATTGTGGGTACATCTACCTGCAACAGAATGAAAAAAGGAAATGTGGTAATCTCTTTTGAGTGATATATGATATACAAGGATAGAGGACCATTGTTGGCCACAAACTTTGGCACTGCCAATTATAATTGTGACCATTTTTTTCATTGTAGGAGCACAAAACAGTGTCAAGATAGACATTAATGAGAACTTGAACCAAACCCAGATCTAGGGTGGTGCTGGGATGGTCTGCCCCCTTTCCCCCAGGCTCAACGCTCTAAGCTCCTGCTCCCTGCACAGGGCTCCCCCAAGTGCTCCCATATACAGCTGGCTTTGCACACTTCTCCTGAGCCCCAACACAAATCTGGCTGCTGCAGCTGCACTGTTGTTCCCAGGACAGACTGGGACTATTTTAGGCTGGACTTTGGAGCGAACAAAAATTAGGGGGGACTGGTCTTTGGACAGACAAAAAAAAAGGGAAGGGGGATGGAACTTGGAGAGACAAAAAATAGGGGGAGGGGTGGGAATTTAAAGAGACAGAAAAAAGGAGGGGGGGGTTGGACCTTGGAAAGACAAAAAAACGTGGGGAGGGGAGCTGGACTTTGGAGAGACAGGAAAATGGGGGGAGGCTGGACATCAGAAAAAAAAAAAATGAGGTGGGAGCTGGACTTTGGAGAGACAGGAAAATGGGGGGAGGCTGGACTTCAGAGAAAAAAAATGAGGGGGGGGGGCTGGACTTTGGTGAGAAAGAAAAACAGGGGAAGGCTGAAGTTTTAATATTTATTTATTTATTACAGGTACTTATATAGCACTGTCAATTTATGCAGAGCTTTACATATATAGATTGTACATTCACATCAGTCCCTTCCTTCAAGGAGCTTACAATCTAAGGTCCCTAACTCACATTTATACCTGCACATACTAGGGCCAGTTTTGGACAGGAGACAATTGTTGCCAACATCTGCTTGTCCCTGCTTATGTCCTGGTGGCCTTCCACTCGGCTGAGCCTGCTTAAAGTGTGGGACCTGACTCCACCATCAACTGGACTAGGCTTTTCCACAGTGCATCGCCAACTATACCTCTAATCATCAGATACTAGCTTGTGCCTTTCCATCACCCCTGAAGATCCTTTCTTAACATCCATGGTGCTCCGATGGGAACTGTGCAAGAGGGCTGTAAACTTTCTAATAAGAAAGTCCAGCACTGCGTGCATATTAGTTGGCTACCCAATCCAGGTGGGGAAAGAAAGAAGGAAAGAAAGAAAGAAAGAAAGAAAGAAAGAAAGAAAGAAAGAAAGAAAGAAAGAAAGAAAGAAAGAAAGAAAGAAAGAAAGAAAGAAAGAAAGAAAGAAAGAAAGAAATTAGCACTTCCCCTTGAAAGAGCTGTTGTTTTCTTGGGTCCCCTGTTCCTAGAGCCTACGACTCTATAAGTAGCACCATGCTCTCGGACACAAACCAAAAAAGAAAAAAGGGCCCAAAATTATGTGTGATGACACACTATGATGTCCTCAAACATTGTTTATCAAGGGTAGGTAGCGTCACTCTAGTCATAAAACTGCATATATATAAAAAAAGAACAGGTTTTGTCCTTACCAAGACTGTAAGGAACTGGTAGACCAAATGAGTGACACAACATACAATGTAGGGATAAGTAGAAAAAAATTTTTAAATGTATTATTGAGTTAAAAATTCAATGAACTCCCCAATGGGAGGTAATAATTGAGACACAAAAACATGACATATATCCAAGGGCCACTGCGTCAAATAATCACCGGATGTGGCAACACACAGCACAAGACAAAAAACACAACAAATAAAATGTGTTTTTTATTTTTTTCTCTTGTACTGTGTGTCTCCACAACGCCACAAAAGTGTCAGTTAGGTGTCCTATCTGTCTGCCGCAATGTCACAGTCCCGCTAAAAGTCACTGATCACTGCCATCACTAGTAAAAAAAAAAAAAATGCCAAAAAACTATCCCCTAGTTTGTAGACGCTATAACTTTTGCCCAAACCAATCAACATAAGCTTATTGAGATTTTTTTTACCAAAAATATGTAGCAGAATACATATTGGCCTAAATTGATTACAAAAAAATATTGTTTTTTTTTTTCAAAATTGTCATATTTTTGTTTCTAGCGCAAAAAATAAAAACCGGAGAGGTGATCAAATACCACCAAAAGAAAGCTCTATTTGTAGGGAAAAAAAGGACATCAATTTTATTTAGGTACAGTGTCGCATAACCGCGCAGTTGTCAGTTAAAATAACATAGTGCTGTATCGCAAAAAATGGCCTGGTCATTAAGGAGGTAAAACCTTCCGGGGCTGAAGTGGTTAATGACTGTACTGGAGATGGTCCTGCCAGGGGCAATGTTAAGATAATAGTTCGGCCAGTGTGTTGGGGCCCAAATCTGCCATTGGAGCACTCAGATAAAGTTCTTCCAATCCTGGGTATACCTGTCCCAAGCAAACAATACTATTCCTCTTTAAAAGGGATAGTGGCATTGCGCCAGTGGCCTCACCAACTTTGAATACATTGGAAAAGTGGCAGAACTTCTGTCAGGTTTTGTATCATTGTCAATGTCACCACTGGGGACATCTCTGCTTATTTTTCATTCCTGGGACACGGGGTACCACCCACCTAGGTAGGTGCTAGGATCAGTTAAATCTAGTTCTGGCTCACTGTGTTCTGTGGAGCTGCATTTTTGTTTGCTAGGTAAATTGAACTTGTCTCACTGTAACTATTGTGGCTGTAATTGTTGTGTAAGGTAAACTTAGCTGTGCTCAATGTAATGAGTGCATTTGCATGTGATTAATTAAAGTAGGTCTTCTCCATTGGCGGCTTTTTGGGGGGGGGGGCGTCAAACAACCACCACCCCCCGGTCAGCTGGTGCCACATCTCCCCTCGCTCCCGCTCGGGTCACCCGCATCCCCCCCTGCGGGTCTCGTGGTCGGTCAGTCATCCAGCACTTACCCCATCTAGGTTCTGAACGGGCATCTCTGTGACGGGCAGGCATCTCCTCCTCCTCTGCATCACGGCATCTCCTCCCTTCTCCTCCTAGGCTTTCAATAGCATCGCCTGTTCTTTCAGCCAATCGGGTGATGGGCCTCACAACCCGCTTCCTGATTGGCCGGGAGGAGGATCAGTTTGAGAATAGTGAATATCAATTCGCTATTGTCACACAACTGGGTGAGCTCAGAGCGCAGAGCTCGGTGCCCCGAGCCCACCCTTTTTTGAAGCCTATTAGAGCTTCTGGCTCTAATCACGTGCTTCAAACTGCGCCCCCTCCCATTGGAATCCATGCATCCGGCGCCCCAAATGTAGATTAGGGGGCGGGATGCATGGATGGGGGGGCAGTGCCCGTGCACCCCTAATTGACGGGCTGCCACTAGTCTGCTCAGTGCTTCAGCTGCTGCTAGTTTGACTGCTTCCTCTGCTTTCAAAGGAACAGTAGAATCCACTGGCACATAGGTGGAGAGCAATGCAAACAGCAGTATGAATATACAGCCCTGGCCAATCCCAGGGAGGATGGCCCTGAAGGCTGCTGGGAGTCTGGATAAATACTCTGAGACTCAAAGCTGCTGGTTCTTTGCCTGCAGAAGGGAAGCCCAGCCTGGAGGCCTTGCTGCCCTCTGGGCAATGCTGCCACGTAGTTGCGGTCCTGGATGCTAAAGCTACAGAGAGCTGACTGATGTCATCTGAAGATCTAATCTGGTGTCACATGAGAAAGGTGTTGCGTGGATGTTGGAAGGAGGCATCCAACTTTTCTTGGACATTTATGAGTACAGACTGCTATGAGAGATCTGAGACTTTTGGGTTGTGGCCACCACTCTTGTGCTAAAAAGTCAGCTGCGTGTTTGGCCAAAGGGGACATCGGCTTGTGTCCAGAGGACGTATAAAATAATAATTGAAGCGCTTCACTCAACGATCAGTATAAATTATAAATATAAAATAAAAATGCACTACTGTGCATCCGCACATAAAATCCAAACCAGTGTAAAATTCCATTACTATTCCAAGTGTTTTCAAAAAGCTCATAAACTAATAAATAACTATGTCAAAAACAAACGTGATCTTGCACAGATAAATGAATAAAATTGAGATTCTAAAACGTGTGCATACAAAAACAATCTTCCATCATTGTAGTATAAATAGTGGATAAAAATATTAAATAAAAATAAATAGACCAGTGTTGATAATTAATTAGTGATGTGATAATACAGGGAGATAGACATAAAAAAGACTATTTAAGTAGAGATATAAAAGTAGTCCCAGTGATTGTGGTTGTTTGATTGCTTAATTGGGGTGTCTGCTTGTCATTTTAAACAATTCTTCCATCCACCTCCATTTTCATCAGGTACAACTTTCCACACGGTTGATTATATGTAAACCAAAGAATGAACAAGGAAAAAATTCATTGCGCAATGAACTCCATATAGTACACCAGCAAAACACACTAAGAGATTCTTTTTTTTTTTTTTTAAAGAGATTCACTCACGTGCGCCCCGTATTAGAAAAACATATGAATCTGCAATAGCAGTCAGCCGCTGTGGACGAGAGAAAGGATCGCTGCAGTACACCGCTCTGTGTCAGACTGCAGAGTGCGTCCTAGGCTACTCCCATTATCACATCACTAATTAATTATCAACACTGGTCTATTTATTTTTATTTAATATTTTTATCCACTATTTATACTACAATGATGGAAGATTGTTTTTGTATGCACACGTTTTAGAATCTCAATTTTATTCATTTATCTGTGCAAGATCACGTTTGTTTTTGACATAGTTATTTATCAGTTTATGAGCTTTTTGAAAACACTTGTAATAGTATTGGAATTTTACACTGGTTTGGATTTTATGTGCGGATGCACAGTAGTGCATTTTTATTTTATATTTATAACTTATACTGATCATTGAGTGAAGCGCTTCAATTATTATTTTATACCTTTTTTATGAAAGGATATTGAGCACTTTATATTGATAGCAGCCTTTCTCACATATATGATTAGTCTCACTTTGGCTTTTTGGTTTTTCATTTAATAACCATCACAGCGCTTTGTTTTTTATATTTTTTCACTTGTGTCCAGAGGAGCTTAGTCTATCTAGTTCTTTGTGAAGGGACTCTGCTTTGTTTGCTCTACAAATGAAGTTTTACCTTTTTAATGGTTTCTACCAAGTAATACACTTGGGGGCTAAAAATATCAACGCAAATTACTCACTAGGAGGAAAACCTCTGGGGGAATCCAGGATGGATAAAGATCTGGGGGTCCTGGTAGAAGTGAGCAAAAGCAGGCAATGTCAAGCTTCAGCAAGAAAAGCCAGCAGACTATTAGCATGCATATCAAAGGGAATTTACTGCAGAGATAAAACTATAATGGTGCTTACTCTATAAAACTCTGGTTCAGCCACATCTGGAGTATTCCATCCCGTTCTGGTTCATCCACATCTGGAGTATTCCATCCAGTTCTGGTCACCAATCCTCAGACAGGATGTGCTGGAACTGTGGAAAGAGTCCAGAGAAGGACAACAAAATGAATAAGGGGACTGGAGGAACTCAATTATGAGGAATGACTACAAGCACTAAACGTATTCCCCCCGGAGAAGAGACGCTTGAGAGGACATATGATAGTGATATACAAATACCTCAATGATGATCCATGCGTACGGAAGAAAACTATTCAGTGTAAGAGGACATGGGGCTATACAATGAGACTGGAGGAAAGGGATTTAACCTTAAGCTAAGGATATGGATCTCTCTTCCACAATTGGTAGTGTCAGTGGGAAGTATTGATAGTTTGAAAAGACTCTTGGATGTGTCATCTTAGTGAACACAACATTCAGGGATATGGGAAATGATTATCGACATTGACACACATACAGCTACACAGGTTGGACTGAATAGGCTAGTGCATAGGGTGTTCTGTCTCCCGAGATCTGCCCCCAAATGCTGCATCCAAGAGAGTGTATAGCCCACGCTGCCTGTGAAACAGTTTCACAGGCAGCAGATCATGAAGCTTGCCAGAGCCGCTCAGTGTGTGAAACTGTCAGATAATGCAACTGCTTGCAGAGAGAATGAACAGCTGTCAAAACTACCCTATCAGTGCCAATCAATGCTGCCTATCAGTGCTGCCTATCAGTGCCCATTAGTGCTGCCTATCAGTGTCCATCAGTGCTGCCAACCATTGCCCATCAGTGCTGCCTATCAGTGCCAATCAGTGCCCATCAGTGCCCATCAGTGCTGCCTATCAGTGCCAATCAGTGTCCATAAGTGCTGCCAATCAGAGCCCATCAGTGCTGCCAATCAGTGCCAATCAATGCTGCCTATCAGTACCAATTAATGCTGCCAATCAGTGCCAAACAATGCTGCCAATCTGTGCCAATCAATGCTGCCTATCAGTGCCAATCGATGCTGCCTATCAGTGCCAATCAGTGTCCATCAGTGCCCATCAGTGATGCCTATCAGTGCCAATCAGTGTCCATAAGTGCTGCCAATCAAAGCCCATCAGTGCTGCCTATCGGTGCCAATCAGTGCCCATAAGTGCTGCCAATCAGAACCTATCAGCGCTGCCTATCAGTGCCAATCAGTGCTGAAAATCAGTGCCCATTAGTGTTGCCTATCAGTGCCCATCAGTGCTGCCTATCAGTGCCCATAAGCGCTACCAATCAAAGTACATCAGTGCTGCCTATTGGTGCCACTCAGTGTCCATAAGTGCTGACAATCAGAGCCTTTCAGTGCTGCCTATCAGTGCCAATCAGTGCTGACAATCAGTGCCCATCAGTGCTGCCTATTAGTGCACATCAGTGCTGCCTATCAGTGCCAATCAGTGCTGCCAGTCAGTGCCGCCTATCAGTGACAATCAGTGCTACCTATCAGTGCCCATCAGTTCTACCAATTAATGCCCATCAACGCTGCAAATCAGTGCTGCCAATCAGTACAGCCTATTAGTGCCCATCAGTGGTGCCAATCAGTGCTGCCAATAAGTGCCAATCAGTGGCAATGAGGGCCCATCAGTGCCCAACAGTGCGGCCTATTAGTGCTGCAAATCAGTGCCCATCAGTACTGCCTATCAGTACCAATTAGTGCTGCCAATCAGTGGCAATCATTGCTGCCTAACAGTGCCACCAATCAGTGCTTATCAGTGCCCACCAGTGCTGTCAATCAGTGCCAATCAGTGCTAACAATCTGTGCTGCCTATTAGTGGACATCAGTGCTTCCTATCAGTGCCAATCAGTGCTGCCAATCAGTGCCCATCATTGCTGCCAATCAGTGCCACCTATCAGTGTCAATTAGGGGCAGCTATTAGTGTCCATCATTGCTGCCAATCGGTGTTGCCAATCAGTGCCCATCAGTGCTGCCAATCAGTGCTGCCAATCAGTGCCCATCAGTGCTGCTAATCAGTGCCCATCAGTGCACTGAGTGCAGGGATGGGGAAATTACCTCAGCAGCCAGGCACATTGTTCATGGGTGGGAGGAGGGGCGGCCTGCTGGGGCACAACTGAAATCTGTTGATGTTTATTATTGCCACAAGCCAATCTTTAGTATAATAGGTAATCACCACACTACTATTTACAATTAACTACTGGAGGTAAAATAAAAAATTGTCAGTAAAAGGCTTGCCGCTAAGCACTGTTATATGTTCCCACACCACAAAAAAAAAACTGCAGTGCTAACTTACTAATCAATAACTTAACAATAACGGTGAAACCCTCTAATGTATGGAGATTTCAATAAACTACAATATTACAACAATACCGGTCTCTGTGATAAGCAACTTCACATATAATACACATCAAACTGAAGACAAGACATAACAAATTAAACTTAGCAGTGATGGTGGAAACCCCTCTACAGATAACTGCAATATAAATTAACTTCAAGTGCAACAAATATTTTAGTTGGGAGGTTCACATTATTATAGCACTCTGGAATTTTTATTTTTTAGATAGTTACACTTAATTTCATATTTTTTAGTTACTATTATAATGTGATTTATTGCACTTGAAGTCAAATTTCTACCATCCCTGCTACGTTCATGTCTTTATGGACCTTGCTTTGTGCACTGGTGCGCAGTCATTTTGGAACAGGAAGGGACCACCTCCAAACTGTTCCCACAAAGCTTGGAGTATGAAATTGTCCAAAATGTCTTGGTATTCTGATGCCTTCACTGGAACAAGGGGCCAAGCCCAACCCCTGAAAAACAACCCCACACCATAATCCCCCTTCACCAAATGATTTAGACCAGTGCTCAAAGCAAGGTCCATAAAGACATGGATGAGGGAGCTTGGGGTGGAGGAACTTCACTGGCCTGCACAGTCCTGACCTCAACCCAATAGAGCACCTTTGGGATGAATTAGAGCAGAGACTGTGAGCCAGGCCTTCTCGTCCAGCACAAATGTGCTTCTGGAAGAATGGTCATTAAAGTTCATGTGCGTGTAAAGGCAGGCGTCCCAATAATTTTGATAATAAAATGTGTGTGTGTATGTATATATATATATATATATATATTAGGCAGCGCGCGCCTATGGGCTAGTGTCTTTATATTACCTTACCAACTATGAAACTACTACAAAGCCAAGTTTGCTATATGGAAGGACTTCTGCTTCAGCTTTCCAGAAAGAAGTTCACTGTCCTCAACCTGTACATAAGCAAAGAAAGTGTTTCCACCGCTCAGGCTGACACTGACCCAGGTGTAAGTGGAAGTTTCAGAGCAGAAGAGCTCCAGGTGCTGGCTGAATGCTAGGCAAAGCAGGCTTGAATGGAGGAGAAGATTTGGATGCCGCACACCGGATGTAGTCAAAAAAACTTCACTTTATTGAAAAAATGGGATCATCAAAATAACAAGACTGTCATGCAGAAAGTACAGGTAAGCTGACGCGTTTCGCACTCAGGACTGAGTGCTTACTCATAGCTCATGAGTAAGCACTCAGTCCTGAGTGCGAAACGCATCAGCTTACCTGTACTTTCTGCATGACAGTCTTGTTATTTTGATGATCCCATTTTTTCAATAAAGTGAAGTTTTTTTGACTACATCCGGTGTGCGGCATCCAAATCTTCTCCTCCATTCAAGCCTGCTCAACCTGTACATAGTTCAGTTTTTGGAGTATACCACTCAATTCCCTCAACCCTATCCCAGTTACTTCAAAATCAAAACCAACAAAAAGAACACCCCCAGACTGTTTTTTGAGGAAAAGAGTGACTATGATTATGTTCTTGGCTGCGGGGCAGTCTACTGGGAAAAGAACCTGGGCAAATTTCAGTGACTCCTTCAGGAGTAGCGCTACACTAGATAAAGAAATGAGGCTCCCATTTTACTAAAACAATGTATTTGTTGCTCTCTATTTCTCCATTTAATGTATTCATGTTTACTTCTTGTCCCTCTTACCCCTTGTTACTGACAGCAATTGAAAAGAAATATCTCCAACTGGTATAAAGACAGCAATAAAACAGAAGTTCTAACCGTTTAGCGCTCCATCCAAAGCAAAAAAAAAAAGTTAAAAACAGGTTTAACTAGACTAAAGAGCAAGGAGGTTAGTTAAGACATTAAAATGCATATTGACTCAATACTGATAGTAAGGTAGTATACATTTAATTGTCTTTACATACATGATACAATGCAGTATATATTTTTCATTTTTTAACGTGTTAGTATTTCCACCTTTGGCTTAAACATACTCCTTTTTCTAAGGTGTTCCATGTATGCCATCTTTTGCTAATCCATTAAAGTGGTTGTTAAACTATGTGAGGCTCTTTCCAACTAATAGCTTTCACATGGAGAAGGAACATTTGTCTGTTTCTAATATCTTTGCAGTTGATGGTAGTTGCTTCATAGCATCCCATATAAATCCTGGCCTTGCAGGGTTATCTCTGCGGATGGCTATGATTGATGATATCGGTGACACTCTGCTCTGCTGGAGCTTCTGTCTGGAAAGTATTATTGACACTTATGGTACTCCTCTGTTTGAATACTTTGGATACTCAAGTCCTAAGTTCACCTTCTTTAAATGTTTTACCTATAATATTTCATGTATTTTTATTTTCCCAGTCATATGCAATTTAGGAGACCAAGGTCCTTCATGCAGGACTGTGAAGTCAGTACAGTATGTTATATAACATTACCTTTAGAGGAAGTCTGTACCTTTTAGTAGTTGTCTTTTATTAAATCGTCACGCCATGAATGCAGCCCACATAGAAAAATACTGTACTTACCTTCCTCCGTGCTTCAGCAATCTTCACTGTGCAGCCTTGCCTGGCACCACACAGTCTTTGTAACAAGAATATCTCAGCAGGTCCTCTTTTTACAGCACATTTAAAGTGGATTCCCATTTATTTCTAATAGTCATATTTATGGAGGCCTCCAAAGATGTTCTTGTTGCAAGGGATGTGCGGCAAGGCCACACAGAGAATATTGTTGGAACAGGGGGTGGGGGTAAATATTTTACCAGGCAGGCTGCACTCAGGTGGACGGGTATCATAGTTACATAGTTACATAGTAGGTGAGGTTGAAAAAAGACACAATTCCATCATGTCCAACCTATGTGTGATTATGTGTCAGTATTACATTGTATATCCCTGTATCATGATGGGGGTTACATAAAGACAAGTATACTAAAGGTATATATATTGCTTTGCTTTCTGGCCCCACCAGAATTTTAAGTTTATAATAGCTTCTCCACAAAATCACTACTCACTAGACCAGTGGATCCCAAACTGTGCCCCCTTTGCTTGCCTTTATCCGGCCCTTGGGGCACTGTTCCTTCCACTAATACCAATGAAGGGGCACTGTTCCTCTACTGATACCAATGATGGGACACAATTCCTTCCACTGATTCCAACGATGGGCAGGGCCGTTTGAAGGAATTTGGGGGCCCCAAGCAAAATGGACATGGAGGCCCCCCCGCACGCACGCATGCATGCATGCACGCAAAGCCTTCAGGAATCACAGCATAGCGATACAGTTTAAGTTCACCAACACTTTACAAAAATAAAAAAGGTTTACAGTGCAAATACTGCTGTTGCATATAATGTGCATAAAATTTGAACATTTTCAACAATTGAACATTTGCAAAAAAAACACTGTACCATAAAATCAAATATACATTAAAAAAGTGCACAATAACTAAATCCAACATACTTAAAACACATGCACACACACTCACATTAACATTTTTCAGTTCTCACAAACGTGCAAATTATCTAAAACTGCTGTTTGCAGGCCTTGTTTTCTGCAAAGGCAATCACAATGTCCTCCATGTCCAAAGATTGGCGAACATCACGCTCAATTGACGTAAGGGCCAGTCCTGTGAGCCTTTCTTGGCCCATGGTGGACCTCATGTAATTTTTTATCAGCTTCAAAGCTGAAAAGCTCCTCTCACCAGAGGCCACTGACACAGGAAGAGTCAGGAGTAGACGCAAAGCAATGCTTAAATTAATGTACAAATACAGTAGCTTCTCACTGTATATGTAATTAAGCATGCCAAATGGGGACATGGTCTGGAAAAGTGTAGAGAGATGAATTGATCTCAAGTGCCAAGTCATCAGCATCAATATCATGGAGAGTTTGTTCCAACTTTTTGCATAGTTCATGAAGCTTTCCGTTCTTTATTGTCTGCTTCATGTTGTCCTTTGAGAACAGAAAGTCATAAAGGTCATAAACATCCTTCAATCTTGAAAACCTGTCACTTATGCCGCGTACACACGGTCGGACTTTTCGGCTACAAAAGTCCGACAGCCCGTCCGACAGACTTTCGACGGACATTTGGCGGACTTTTGGCGGACTTGTGGCAGACTTTCTAATGAACGGACTTGCCTACATACGATCACACAAAAGTCCGACGGATTCGTACGTGATGACGTACACCGGACTAAAATAAGGAAGTTGATAGCCAGTAGCCAATAGCTGCCCTAGCGTGGGTTTTTGTCCTTCGGACTAGCATACAGACGAGCGGATTTTTGGGTCCGGCGTAGTTACGACGTAAAGATTTGAAGATTTGCGGCTGGAAAAGTCCGCTGAAAGTCCGGGGAAGCCCACACGCGATCGGATTGTCAGCCGGCTTTAGTCCGTCGGCGTCCGTCGGACTTTTGTAGACGAAAAGTCTGACCATGTGTACGCGGCATTAGGCTTCTGAGTCAACCATGGGCAGAAAGATGTCTCTTCTGAAAGTCTCGTCCGGAGCTACCATATTTTTATTACTAAATGGGTCTTGATGACTGCCTCCCCCCTTACTACTCCCCCCTGTGTTCTTTTTAACCCCCCTCCCTACCGCGTACCGCGTGGCAGGAGATTCAGTTTTCTGTTCCCGGCCGGACTGAAAGGAAGTGAGCACTCAGTATGTGCACCTCCGGTCAGTCCGGCCGGGAACAGGAAACTGAATCTCCTGAGTCCTGTACCCGCACGGACTGCAGGAGGAAGGAAAAGGAGCTCTGCCACGCTACAGGCTGCAGCTTATAGGAAGCTGGGGCCAGCTCGGGGCCCCAAGCAATTGTTTGTTTTGCCTGTCCTGTTGCGACGGGCCTGACGATGGGGCACTATTCCTCCCACTGACACCAATGATTGGGCACAATTCCTTCCACTGATACCAACAATATGGCAATATTTCTCCCACTGACAACAATGATGGGGCACTATGTCTCCCACTGACACCAATGATGGGGCACTATTCCTTCCACTCATACCAATTATGGGGCACTATTTCTTCCACTGACACCAATGATGGGGCACTATTCCTCTACTGACACCAATGAAGGGGCACTATTTCTCTCATTGACACCAACGACAGGGTGCTATTCCATCCCTTAACACCAACACACTAAAATATTTGCTGACATTGACTGCTTGTGTTTCTTTTAGCTGACCCTGACTGAAATGTGTGTAGTCCTGAAAATGGCGTGATTGTGTAACATTAGAAAGCACTGCTGTGTGTTATTTACTAAAGGAAAATACAGTTAGCACTACAAGTGCACTTGAGACTGCACTGAAACAGCACTTGTAGTGCAAAGTGGATTTGTCCTCAGGAAATAACCCCCATTGTCACAGAAAACATCAATTTTACCACAAAAAATGTTTTGGAGCATTGAGAGAAGAATCCACACATTCTTGATTATCAATCTTTTTAATACAAGCACAATCACATGTGCATTTATAAAAGGTTTTTAAAACAAACCCAACAATTTTTTGGGTCACAATAATAAAAGTAAAAATGTCCATTTAAGGTAAAACAGGCATGTTTAAAACCAACAAGAAATACACAAATCTGGAACTTACAAAGTTCAACCTTGTTAGAAATGGAAGGTAATATCAGATATGAGTATTTTTTAAACTGTGTTTGATATTGCGTTCAGATGGGGTGAAGTCACCCCTGGAAAAGACAAATTTTGAAGATGCACACAAATTGCAGAATGTCAACATGTGCTAGCTGCCATCACGGGGGATTAAGGGACGTGTTTTGGGGGTGCAACCCCTTCCTCACAGCTACTTTATTATTGAGGAAGGGGTTGCACCCACAAAACGCGTCCATTGATCTCCCGTGATGGCAGATAGCACATGTTGACACACTGTGTGTATCTTCAAAATTTGGCTTTTCGAGAATATGTCAAAAAAGGTGCAAAAAATGTTTCAATTCAAAAAACAAAAAAAAAGGTCTGGTATTTGGAGGTGTTTTAAACTCTCCCTAAAACATCAATGATGTTCTTCATTTTGTTTTGAACATCATTGATGTTTTTCTGGATGTCTTCCAAGTCCCTAATACACCCCATGATCTCCCCGATCAGGATCTGGGCACTCTCACTGGTGAAATGTCCTTCATCCACAACATCACGATCACCTAAAAATATAGAAACAAAAACACACCATGTATTATAAATATGCCTGCATCCATCTCTTACCTGAGCCTGTGGTTGCAGACACTCACCTGTTGTGGTGACTATTTACATCTCCTTCCTCCTCCTCCTGTTGGCTTTGGGGGATTTCTCCTTCTTCCTGAGGTGGGGGTCTGTTGTCTCTTCTGATGAGTGGTGTTCTCCGAGTCTTTTCTCCCCTATGTAAAAAAAAAAGGTATACTTAGCACACAGATATTTGATGGCAGAAATAGGAATATGAAACATTGCTTGGAAGTGGGGTACAATTGTCTGTTTTGGCAGAGTTCCAAGATGAAGAATTATTTTTTTCCTTTGTCAAGCTTGAATACTTACCTGTTTTGTACAAGCTTCACAGATGGAGACACCCCTATAGTATACACTGGAGCACCTGTGTAGGGCCCCCTAATAAAAAGGGTGTTCTGGTGTCCCACACTAGTGCTCCAGCGTCCAGATGTGTAAACAGCTGCTGAGTGTCCTCTCCTTACACAGAAACTAGTTTGCAGTTAATTCTAGTTACAAACCCATCTAGACACCAAAATTATTTGTAGAGAACTAGGCTAGCAAAAATGTATTCAAAATGCATATGTCCAAAACATGGTGCTTTCTATGTCAAAAGAACAATGTTTCATACGAACGAATAATGTGCCCATGAACATGAAAGTTGCTATTTTAAACTGTACAACAGTAAAGAAAAGCACATGGAGCAGCACGAACGTTAGAAAAATTAAGAATAGGAACACAGGACAACTGCTTACTTTTTTGCAGCACTCTCCTGATCCTTCTGTACTGCTCGTGCTCCCTTAATTTGAAGTCCGACCACCGCTTCCTGAGTTCATCCTTGGATCGTCGTACACCAAAATTCTTCTGCAGACTCTTGACAACTTTCGCCATAATCTTGGCCTATCTGACATTGGGGTTGGGGTAAGGTCCATACTTCATAGTCGGTCCTCTTCAATATGTCGACCATCTCCAACATCTCCCCAAAGGACATATTTGAGGCATTAAATGGTCTCCTCCGGGACCGGGACGTTTCTGGCTCCAGGCTTTCTTCCTCTTCCTCCTCGTTGCTGTAATTAGCACGCACCTGCTGTGTCTCCGCCATGTGCTCTTCCCCCACTGCGCCGAACGAGAAGGGGTGGGGAATAGACTGGAAAAACCGTCAGGAGCGGGTGGAGTTTCACGCATCACGTAACATTTACACTTGGGCCTATACTGCTTAGAAATTGAGGCCTATATTGGGAGAAGATTAGGAGACTTTATCCTGACCTTAGGGTTTATCTTGTGTTGTGTCTTGCAGATAAAATGGATGGCTTCAATGACCACAACTTCCTCCCCCTGTTCATAGACAAATACAGGGAGCTGCCCTGTCTGTGGCAGATCAAACACCCCCAATACAACAATAAACAAAAGAGGCAGGCAGTGCTGGAGAAACTGCTGGAGTTGGTGAAGCCGGTGGTCCCCACGGCAACCATCCCCTATTTAAAAGCCAAAATTGGTGGCCTGAAGAGCATTTATCTTAGGGAGCGCAAGAAGGTCACGGATTCCCAGAGATCAGGAGCTGCAGCAGATGACATTTATGTCCCCAGGTTCTGGTACTATGAGAGACTTCGTTTTCTGTCAGACCAGTCTGAAGTCAGGGATTCCCTTTCCACTCTTCCTTCCAAAAAAGGTTGAGGGGTCAAAGAGAGGCACAAGGAAGTTACTCTCTCGGGCCCAAAGACAGTTACTAAGGATATAATGGACAATGATGGGAGAGTGGTATTAAAATTTAAATAAAGTTTATTGGAGTAACATATGTTAAAATTGGCAATAATTACACCAACAGTTATACAAATAAATATGATCCACCATACATGAAAAAACTCGCCTATCGGGTGCTGGGTGCGCCCGATATGCTCATTTGTCAGATACACAAAAATATCAGACAATGACAGACATAGACAAGCATATAACAAACAGGGTTCAGGCGCCTAGACTCCCACAGATGCACAAAGTCCCTATGGCTAATCGCCACATCAAAATTGTATAAAAAAGTCTAATAGCAAAGGGGCATTGTGCACGTGTGGTCCCCCGGGGGGGGATTGGGGATGTGGAGATTCAATGACCGCTATCAAAACCCATCTAAGAGGGCCCCACTGAATATGTCACCAACTGCTAATAAGGTCGAAGTAGGGAAATGAAAAATAATTGAAAAAAGATTATTGCATGCGCATGCGCAAGGCATAACAAAAATTCATTCCTGCAGTGTAGAAAAGTAAAAAACGACATGCGGAGAATCTCTATAGGGTATGTGGTGTGGTGGGAACCACATAGATGATAAGTACGGTCACTGCCAAGTACTATTCGCAAAGTATAGCAGATTTACTAGAAATTTCCTGATAGTGATGTAGATATCAAAGTCAATCATTAAATCAATAGATGGTATTCCATCAAATCAAACTTTCCCACGGTCCGCATATACTAACGTTCAGTCTCGCAGCTAGCAAATGCGGGGAAGAGAGCAGAAACTGAATGAATTACGTTACCGCCTCTTGCTAGTCGGGGGGCCGGATAGCGTCTCCTCCATTCCCATGGTAGCCCAGCTGCGCCGTGGTTCCTCCGCTTGTAGTTCAGATGCTGTCTGTGGCTGATTAGGATTTCTCCTATTACCGGCATCCCCATCTCCCAATAGGCAGGGGAGATGACTGGGTCGGCGTCTGCACGGCGTGGTTACGTCAACGTGTTTCGCAACGTCATTGTTACGTAGCTTCAACTGGACGTGGCACGTTTCGCAACGTCATTGTTACGTAGCTTCAACTGGATGTGGCACGTCCAGTTGAAGCTACGTAACAATGATGTTGCAAAACGCGTTGACGTAACCACGCCGTGCAGACGCCGACCCAGTCATCTCCCCTGCCTATTGGGAGATGAGGACGCCGGTAATAGGAGAAATCATATCCCTCTAGAGGAACCGCCATATAACTAAAAATCTATTTGCAACAAGCCGCAGCTGCAACCGGAGCTCACCATAGAGCCGACTGCTATCCATCACGTCCCTACAGGACACAGCAAGACGGAGCAAGCCACAGACAGCATCTGAATTACAAGCGGAGGAACCACGGCACAGCTGGGCTACCATGGGAACGGAGGAGACGCTATCCGGCCCCCCGACTAGCAAGAGGCGGTAACGTAATTCATTCAGTTTCTGCTCTCTTCCCCCTTCTCTTGACTTTGATATCTACATCACTATCAGGAAATTTCTAGTAAATCTGCTATACTTTGCGAATAGTACTTGCCGGTGACCGCACTTATCATCTATGTGGTTCCCACCACACCACATACCCTATAGAGATTCTCCGCATGTCATTTTTTACTTTTCTACAGTGCAGGAATGAATTTTTGTTATGCCTTGAGCATGCGCATGCAATAATCTTTTTTCAATTAATTTTCATTTCCCTACTTCGACCTTATTAGCAGTTGGTGACATATTCAGTGGGGCCCTCTTAGATGGGTTTTGATAGCGGTCATTGAATCTCCACATCCCCAATGCCCCCCCGGGGGACCACACGTGCACAATGCCCCTTTGCTATTAGACTTTTTTATACAATTTTGATGTGACGATTAGCCATAGGGACTTTGTGCATCTGTGGGAGTCTAGGCGCCTGCACCCTGTTTGTTATATGTTTGTCTATGTCTGTCATTGTCTGATATTTTTGTGTATCTGACAAATGAACATATTGGGCTCACCCAGCACCCGATAGGCGAGTTTTTTCATGTATGGTGGATCATATTTATTTGTATAACTGTTGGTGTAATTATTGCCAATTTTAACATATGTTACTCCAAAAAAATGTATTTAAATTTTAATACCACTCTCCCATCATTGTCCATTATATCCTTAGTAACTGTCTTTGGGCCCGAGAGAGTTACTTCCTTGTGCCTCTCTTTGACCCCTCAACCTTTTTTGAATACTTGTTTTAGTTACGGATATGACCTCTAAACTAGAGGATTGACGTTGCGTAAGAGACATATATTGAAGACAAGATACTTACTTTCTAGGTGGTTCCCTTCTTTTTTTTTTTCACTCTTCCTTCCACCCTATCTTCCACCCCAGCTGAGGCTTCCCATGTCCAACCTGGGACTTCCAGCCAGGAAGAAGTGGAGGAGCCCAGTTGGAGTCAGGTATAGCATTGCTCTACAGATTTCTGGTCAAGAAATAAATGAGGTTTACTAGATGTTATTATTGATCACTAATTGATGATTTAAGAAGGTGTTTTACATATCAATAGACAGTAGTGGGAAAAAATAATTAGGACAAGAATGAAAAATGCTGGGCTCAGAATGATAGTCTGTTATATTTGTTAACATTCAATTTGCAAAAGTCATGAGATGAAAATTGTGTGTGATTGATGAAGAAAAAACTAAAACCATGTCCCTTTTTCATACACAGGAAGACCTCAGCCAGGAGGAGGCTGTGGAATGTGGCACACAGGAGGAGGCTGTGAAATGTGGCAGCCAGGAGGAGGCGGGGGTTAGTGGCAGCCAGGAGGAGATGGGGGTTAGTGGCAGCCAGGAGGAGGCGGGAGGAAGTGGCAGCCAGGAGAAGGCCGGGCCCAGTAGGAGCCTGACAGAATCGCAGGTCCCTCCCCTCCGCCTTCCAAACAAAAGACCCAGGAAGGGGAGTAACGTGCAGGATTCAGCACTCAGGCTAATTCAGGAGGCTTCTGCGTCCCTCAGAGCCACCCCCACTCCTGAAGAGGCCTTTGCCTGCATGGCTGCCACAAATCTGCAGGACATGCAGGAGGGTCAATGCCTCATGTGTGAGGACATTCTTTATAAAGCCTTAATCAAGGGGGTGAGGGGCGAAATCACACCCAATGCCCACCTGTGTGAGTTGGTCCATCCTCCTCCTCCTCCTGCCACAACTCCACCACCACAGACACAGTGTGGAAGTAAGCGTGGAAGGAAGACAAGAGAGTGATGGCCTGGGTTCAGTCTGGTCTGACAAAAGATGCAGGCTCTTGTATGACCACAGCCTGGGGACATACATTTCATGTGCTGCTGTTCAGGATTCTCTTGGACTTCTGGACCAGACTGCACTCCCTTAGATATGGACTCCTCAGGCCACCAATTTTGGCAGGAAATAATTGATGTGTGCTCTGGGGGCCAAAGGCTTCACCAATTTCGGATGTTTCTCCAGCATTGCCTCCCTCTTTGTTTGGTTCGGATCCCTTAATAAAGGTTTTTTGGTTTCAATTATACTCGCCTATGTGTGTTTTCCTTTGAAAAGGACAGTTTGTTTGTGAGGAGGCAGGTACATTTCAAAAATACAATGTGAAATTAACAAGAGACACCAACACCAAGCAATCTCCTTGAGATTAAATAATACAAGATAATAATGGTGTTGTGGTAACTTGACACACAAAACACACCCAAAAATATTCTGGAGTAAAAAAAAAAAAAAAATCAGGCTTTAAAAAAATAATAACCCAAAAAAAATTTTTTTGAGTCAGATGTGACAAATAAAAATATTATATTGATGAAATCACGAGAAATAATAAAGAAATAAGTTTGTGTGAATATGAGCAGCAAACTTCATTATTCTCACATTATAAATAAGAAGAGTGCGCTGCATTAAACAATTTAAAACTGCAGCCTGACGAAAGTGCTATATCCATTCCGAACACTAATTTTACCAGACCGAGCTGTTCCTTCTCGGAATTTCTTCTGAGCATGCGTGGCACTTTGTGCGTCGGAATTGTCCACACACGGTCAGAATTGACGCGATCGGATTTTGTTGTCGGAAAATTTTATAGCCTGCTCTCAAACTTTGTGTGTTGGAAAATCCAATAGAAAAAGCCTGATGGAGCCCACACACGGTCGGAATTTCCGACAACAAGCTCTGATCACACATTTTCCGTCGGAAAATCCAACCGTGTGTACAGGGCATTAGACTGGAGGAGTGGACATTCATAGGCAGTCTTTATTTGCATGCAGACCACCCTAGGTAAAGCCTACATATAATGCTGAGCCTTCATGATTGAAAGGGCTGAAATCCAATAAATGAAAGGGGTGGGCCAGGAACAGTGAGACTGGGGAGGAGAAATGTAGATGATGCCGGATGCCCATCAGCTAGTAAATTAGCTTCATCTGACGTGCTTTAGCTTCTAATGCACACTGTGAGAAACTGATAGTGTGCAATTAAATTAGAGTAGGCGTTTTTAGTACAGAAGATGAGCCTGCACAGCTCTGCAAGACTAAAGTTAAGGCTGGAGTTCAGCTTTAATTTATTATATCCTTAAGTTGGGCTTTAAAAGAAGACCCTGATTGGTTGTTATGGACAACACAGAAGACCCATGTTATTCAATAAGCTTGTAAATTTTATTAGAGAACCCCCATCGGGTAATTTAAATAAGGACTTTCCACATTATTAAGTTCCTTGCAGGCACTTGCAGCATTTTGCATGTAAATTCTTCAGGTCTGTGTTTTAGAAAATTTCCACAACTGTGATGAATATCATTTCCAGACAGCAGGGCTGCCATTCCCACATGTTAATCTGTAAGGATATATTTTTCTTAATGGTTACCATGTAAGCCCCAGAGACAGATGCCGTGCCAAGCTGGCTGAGGTAACAATCTTAATATGTTTGCTAATTTCACTTCCTTTAACAACTTTTTTATTAGAAATGATTTATCGATGTTTAACACACGAACACATGCTATGTGCTGAGCGATTTTTAATAAATTTGTTCTGGAGAGCAGCCCATAACCTCATATTCTGCACATAGTTCAGACAATGCTAATCTCTTTCTTTTTTCTGTAATCAATCGATTTAGTGCCTTAGGCCCCATGTGAATTTCAGAAACGCAGGTAATGTGAGGTGGCTTTCTAGAAAAGTGCCAGATTATTTTCTAACACTGCACACCCATCCCAGAATAATACTGTTAGAGAGATCACACACATTCTTGCTCATGCCACTAATTCCCTTTGATTTACATCTCAGACCAAATTTCTGGAAGCATCGATGTCTAAACAGATCAGTTTGGTTACAATCCTGATTCCACTTACTTTCTGCTCAAGATCTGGATTGCTTTTAAACATCTAAAAGAGCTAAGAGGAAAGCACAAAACTAGGTAATAAATCAACCGTAACAAAAACTGTGTGTGCACTTCATTTGGAAGACAAATGGATGACTCAATACAAATTGCATCCTACTTCATTATGATAGGATTGTCTCTGTGCATGGTCAGGCCCAATAATTCTGTTTTTTTATGGTTCAGTAGACCACATGGTCTACGCCATGGGTGCTCAACCTCTGGCCCTCCAGCTGTTGTAGAACTATGACTTCCACAGGCAGAGGCATGATGGGACTTGTAGCTCCACAACAGCTGGAAGGCCACAGGTTGAGCACCCATAGTCTACGCAAAAGCCTGATCCACTCACACTAGTAGTCAGCATATCTGATGGAATGGGGATCTGCTGAAAACGGGGGCATGCAGGGCAAAACAACAGGTCTACTTTAGGTCGAGAATCATATAATGTAACTTCTCTTCCTTTCCCCCCATTTTTCTGTTCAGCTGCAAGGACTGATGGAATAAAGCTCTGTGCAACCTCCATTTATTTAAAGCTTACCCAGGGCTAAAGGCTCTTTTCTACGCATCCTATAACAAAACACCAAGCATTAGCATTGTCACTTAACATGAAGGGCCATGAATCACATGCTCCTCCATGCCAAGAACTACTGATTATTATCTATCCTCCTGATTGTTGAATGGAGTAGCAGAGGAGCAAATGTAAGGTCAGTGTGTGCTGCTGGGAGGGGGGCATTAAAGGTAACCTGTCTCTTTGTCCTGAACAGGAAATTGAAATGGTTATTTTTGGCCTTAGATACATACATCTCTCTCTCTCTCTCTATATATATATATATATATATATATATATATGGATCAGAACACAATAGTCTAAGTTGGTGAAGTAAAATTAGAAAAATATATACATGAAATTATATATACTCACCATACCTCTCAGCAAATAGCTTGGGGTGTCTACTTTGGGGTCATTTGGGGGAGTTTTGTGCCATCTGGGCATTCCATGGCCTCCAAAACTGTGAAAGGTAGTGAGGAGTGAAATCAAAAATTTACACCCTTAGAAAGCCTGAAGGCGGTGCTTGGTTTTCGGGGTCCCGTACGCGGCTAGGCTCCCAAAAAGTCTCACACATGTGGTATCCCCATACTCAGGAGAAGCAACAGAAAGTATTTTGGGGTGTCATTTCACATATGTCCATGGCATGTTTGAGCAATATATCATTTAGTGACAACTTTGTGCAAAAAAAAAAATATTGTCTTTTGCCCGCAACTTGTGACAAAATATAAAATATTCCATGGACTCGACATGCCTCTCAGAAAATAGCTTGGGGTGTCTACTTTTTAAATTAGGTCATTTAAGCGGGGTTTGAACTGTCCTGGCATTTTATGCACAACATTTAGAAGCTTATGTCACACATCACCCACTCTTCTAACCACTTGAAGGCAAAGCCCTTTCTGACACTTATTGTTTACATGAAAAAATATTTTTTTTTGCAAGAAAATTATTTTGAACCCCCAAACATTATATATTTTTTTAAAGCAAAGGCCCTACAGAATAAAATGGTGGGTGTTTATTTTTTTTTTTAACACAGTATTTGCGCAGCGATTTTTCAAACGCATTTTTTGGGGGGAAAAAACACACTTTTTTTAATTGTAATGCACTAAAACACACTATATTGCCCAATGTTTGATGAAATAAAAAAGATGATCTTAGGCTGAGTACATGGATACCAAACACGACATGCTTTAAAATTGAGCACAAACGTGCAGCGGCGACAAACTACATACATTTTTAAAAGCCTTTAAACGCCTTTACAGGTTACCACTTTAGATTTACAGAGGAGGTGTACTGCTAAAATTACTGCCCTCAATCTGACCTGATACCTCACATGCATGGTGCAATTGCTGTTTATATATGATGCCAGACCGACACTTGCGTTCGCCTTTGCATGAGAGCAGGGGGGGGTGGGGGTGCTTTTTTTTTTTAATTATTTTGCTTTTTTATTTTATTTTTAAACTGCTCCTTTCATTTATATATTTTTTTTATCATTTTTATTGTTATCTCAGGGAATGTAAATATCCCCTATGATAGCAATAGGTAGTGACAGGTACTCTTTTTTGAAAAAATTGGAGTCTATTAGACCCTAGATCTCTCCTCTGCCCTCAAAACATCTGACCACACCAAGATCGGTGTGATAAAATGCTTTCCTAATTTCCCAATGGCGCTGATATCCGGCAAAATCTAAGTCATTAAATGCTCGTAGCTTCCAGTTTCTTAGGCCAGAGATGATTTAAGCCATTCTGGTCTCTGATCAGCTCTATGGTCAGCTGGCGGAACCACTGGCTGCATTCTCAGGTTCCCTGTTGGGACAGGAAAGCCCAAGAAAACCATGGAAGACGGTGGGGGGGGCATTCCCTCCCACTGCTTGTAAAAGCAGTCTAGAGGCTAATTAGCCGCTAGCATTGCTTTTACATGAAAGCTGACCGCTGGCTGAAAAGAATGATACCAAGATGATACCTAAACCCCCAGGCATCATTCTGGTATAACCACTCAAAGTCCAGCAACATACCAGTACATTGCTGGTCCTTGTTGGGCATATATCGTAATCTTTTTCTTCATGCAGCCTGTGGGCTGAATGAAAAAGAGATTGATCGGTGGGTATGCCCACCATTAGAATACCTCCCTTCATCCACCCACTTCTAATGATGGGCATACATGCACCATTTATATATGCCGAAGCATGGGGGCATCCGCCCCAAAAGTTAGGCGCAAATCGCTCCTCCACCACCCACTGCTGCCCCCATGCTTCGGGATATATGCTCTTTTTTTTAACTGTGGTGGTGAAATCACCTCCGACAGCACTGGAGTCACGGCTTTATGTATCGTGGGATCAAACGCTGTTGCTGTCAAAATAAATAAATCCGCTGTCATATACCAGATAAGACCAGAACTGTGTGGACTGCAACAGAGTGAACCAGACATAAATAGGTGAAAGTAAGTTTATTAAGATTAATGCATATACATGTGAACACACCACCAATACAGAGTGAACAAACCAAACAACCAAACAGTGATAATACACAACCAGTATATGTAGCAAAAGGGAGTACCAGAATCATAGTCAAGCCAGGCCAGGGTCATAAACAGGAGATCAGTAGTTGGCAAGGGAAACAAACAGGACAAGAGAGGATGGATGGATCACAGGAGGGACGGGTCAGGTACAAGGCTCAGGGTCCAAGGTTCAGGTAACAGACAGGAGACAGGATCAACAGGTTCCAGGAATCAGGCTTCAGGTTCAGGCTTCAGGCTCCAGGTTCAGGAATCAGGAATCAGGAATCAGGAATCAGGAATCAGGAATCAGAGTAACAGGATGCAGGTCAGGGCTCAATACCAGGGCAACATGAGTGTGCACTTGCCGGGTATTTATACTGCAGCTGCTAATTAAGGTCAGGTGACACCTGTCTGCAGAGGGGAATACCTGCTGGATACTGCCAGGATTCCTCCGCTGGTGGACACCAGTACTGCAGCCCAAAGGTGACAGAATACCAGCAGAAAAAAGCTCTTCTGACAGCTCCAAACTGCCAGGAGACACCTGCTGGTGGACCTCAGTACTACACGCCAAATGATCAATATTACCGGAGGAGACCTTTCCTGTAAGTACCCCCCTCGAAGGAGCAACCTCTGGACGCTCCAACTAGCCATTGCTGGGGAAAGTCCTTGGTGTCCAGCCGGGCAGCGGGCACCTCAAGCTGGGCAGCAAGCAGTGGCACATCAGGCTGGGTAGCGGACAGGAGCACATAAGGCTGGGCAGCGGGCAGGAACACATCAGGCTGGGCAGCGGGCAGGAACACATCAGGCTGGGCAGCGGGCAGAAACACACCAGACTGGGCAGCGGGCAGGAACACACCAGGCTGGGCAGCGGGCAGGAAAACACCAGGCTGGGCAGCGGGCAGGAACACACCAGGCTGGGCAGCGGGCAGGAACACACCGGGCTGGGCAGCGGACAGGAACACACCGGGCTGGGCAGCGGACAGGAACACACCGGGCTGGGCAGTGGACAGGAACACGCCGGTCTGGGCAGCGGGCAGGAACACACCGGGCTGAGCAGCGGGCAGGAACACACTGGGCTGGGCAGCAGACAGGAACACACCAGGCTGGGCAGCGGACAGGAACACACCAGGCTGGGTAGCGGACAGGAACACATCAGGCTGGGCAGCGGGCAGGAACACATCAGGCTGGGCAGCGGACAGGAACACATCAGGCTGGGCAGCGGGCAGGAACACATCAGGCTGGGCAGCGGGCAGGAACACATCAGGCTGGGCAGCAGGCAGAAACACACCAGGCTGGGCAGCGGGCAAGAACACACCAGGCTGGGCAGCGGGCAGGAAAACACCAGGCTGGGCAGCGGGCAGGAACACACCAGGCTGGGCAGCGGGCAGGAACACACCGGACTGGGCAGCGGACAGGAACACACCGGGCTGGGCAGCGGACAGGAACACACCAGGCTGGGCAGCAGGCAGGAACACATTAGGCTGGGCAGCAGGCAGGAACACACCAAGCTGGGCAGCGGACAGGAACACACCAGGCTGGGCAGCGGACAAGAATATTTCAAGCTGAAAAAATGAATAAAAACCAAGCGCTGATGAGGATAGATATGTGTGATATAAATAAATTGTGCTTAAAAATATATATAAACCAATATAGTTAGTGCTATAATAAAATCAGTAAATTAAAGCTGCTATCAATAGAGGGTGATCAGATATCCAAACGAATAGTACTAAGTATAAAATTGATGCGCTTTAAATAAATAGTGCACAATATGCATGCTGCGACTAAGCTTAAATCCAGAAATAAAAAATGCATACATGTGAATAAAATAGATAAATAATTATGGTGCTAATACATGTGTTAAAATTGCCAAAATAAATCTTCAAATTGGTGATGTGACGGTGAATATAAATAAAATAATAATGACACTCTGAGTACAATGTCCAGATAGAGATAAATAGTGGGGGAAAGTAAAAATAATTAAACAGTTCCTTCCCTTAATCCAGATTGATTGACTCACTGGGTTAGATCGTTTGTATCAGGATATTTAGTTTTTCTTGCATCCCACTTTAACCATAATACTGCTGGTGATTCGGCTCTCAGGATAAAGGTTTTATGCAAAGCAAGCAAAGAAAAAAATAGATCATTGTGCAGTGAACTTACTAGATAGTACACAAGCAAAACAGGGACAAAAGATACACTCACAAACTCCCGGTCTATTAGAAGCATTCAAATATGCAGATTGCAGTCAGCCGCTGTGGACGAGGTTTCCCATAGAGAAACAGCTGCTGTTAACCTTCAGGTGTATTGCAGCACTGAACGTCCTAAGCTCCTCCTAAGCTCCATGGAGGAGTACCAGGCCAGGGTCATAAACAGGAGATCAGTAGCTGGGAAGGGAAACAAACGAGAAGAGAGGGAGGATGGATCACAGGAGGGACGGGTCAGGTACAAGGCTCAGGGTCCAGGGTTCAGGTAACAGACAGGAAACAGGATCAACAGGTTCCAGGAATCAGGCTTCAGGTTCAGGCTTCAGGAATCAGGAATCAGAGTAACAGGATGCAGGTCAGGGCTCAAGGACAATACCAGGGCAACATGAGTGTGCACTTGCCGGGTATTTATACTGCAGCTGCTAATTAGGCCCCTTTCACACGTGCGGATCCGTGTTGATCCGACCCGTGAACCTCCGCTTGCTCAGCGGGGATCGCTCCGTTTTCCCCAGCCGAGCCGGCGGATGACAGGGCGGGACCCACACACTGTGCAGGGACCGCCCTGTCAGATCTCCGCTCTCCCCTATGGGGGATCGGAGGAACACGGACCGTCTGTCCGTGTTCATCCGATCCGCTCTGCAGACGGATAGAAAAATAGGATTTTCTTCCGTCTGCAGAATCGGACGAGAGCGGAGCCGGATGACATCGGGTGTTAGCGGATGTACATCCGCTGACACCCGCTATCCCATAGGGATGCATGTATGTCCGTATTTCATCCGAAAACGGATGGATGAAATACGGACATACGGTCCGCACATGTGAAAGGGGCCTTAAGGTCACGTGACACCTGTCTGCAGAGGGGAATACCTGCTCCATACTGCCAGGATTCCTCCGCTGGTGGATGCCAGTACTGCGGCCCAAAGGTGACAGAATACCAGCAGGAAAAAGCTCTTCTGACAGCTCCAAACTGCCAGGAGACACCTGCTGGTGGACCTCAGTACTGCACGCCAAATGATCAACATTACCAGCGGAGGAGACCTTTCCTGACATCCACGCTGAAGCTGAATGGCGTACCTGCTAAGCAAATGATGGTTAACAATAAAACAAAGTAACATTATAGTATAACAGTAAGACTTACCATAACTGCAAAGCAAATACAAAAAAAATAGTAAAAAATAAAATATTTTTTAACGTAACATGTGCCTTAAATATATATATGCCGAAGCATGGGGGCATCCACCCCAAAAGTTAGGAGCAAATCGCTCCTCCACCCATGCTGCCCCAATGCTTCGGCATATATGCTCTTTTTTTTAACTGTGGTGGTGAAATCACCTCCGACAGTGCTGGAGTCACGGCTTTATGTATCGTGGGAGCAAATGCTGTTGCTGTCAAGATAAATAAATCCGCGCTGTAGCTGAATGGCGTACATGAAAACAAAAAATGGTTAACAATAAAACACAGTAAACAGTAAAGTGTAAAAAAATACATACCTGAAAAGCAAACATGATAAAACATAATAACAATAAAACATTGCAGAATAGAATACAGTAAAAAAGAGCAGAACAATAGAGAGAAAATAGAGAGAGGGAGAACAATAAAATGACAACTATTTTTGTTTTTTTTATTTTAATATTTTTTTGTGTATTTTTTACTTTTTTTTACACTTTTATTTGTAACTGTAACTTTAACGGTTCGGGTCTCTCAAAATGTGAGGGCATCTTGGGAGACCCTGTGAAAGTATGCCTAGTCTGTGCAGTGCTGTACCCTACGCTAAAACTCAACTAGTGTATGGTAGCGCTCAAAACATTCACCAATGCAAAGACCAGGATTGTCAGGACAGGAGGGACAATAATAGCGGGTGTCACGCCTATATCTGCGCTTTCTACAGGCAGTAGATACAGTCTACAGTTTCTAAGGGGGCTTGTTGGGTATGGATACTCGGGAGGACATAAGAAAAATGCCTCTCATGCAGCCGGCTTACTGCATTTGGATTGGGAAGGTGAGGTGGAGCACCATCTGGAAACAGAAGGGCTCTGACCATCTCTTCCTGGAATTTAAGGAAGGATCCAGTCCGTCCTGAAGCTGTATAGCACATGAGCGTTCAGAAAAGCCAATTGAGATAAATAAACAGACACTTTTTTGTACCAGCATCTGGCCTTACGGGCAACTAGGTACGGCGCCAACAACTGGTCGTGCAGGTCCACCCCTTACATATTTTCGTTATATTCATGGACACAGAGGGGTTTCTCCACAACACCAGTCGCCGTAGTAATTTGGACCGTCGTGTCTGCATGAAGGGAGGTAAGAACGAAAACATTCTTATTATCCCTTGACTTCATAGTGAGCAAGTTATTACACTTCAAGCAGGCTCTCTCCCCCAACCTAAGACGGGAATCTACAAGCCGCTGGAGAAAGCCCCGTCGATTAGGTCGCACTGTACGACATACTCCAATCTGATGATCTAACAAGTAACTAAAAAGTGGCACACTTGTCTAATAATTGTCCACGTACAAGTGGCACCCCTTTCCGAATAAGGGTGACACCAAGTTCCACACAATTTTGCAAGCGCTTCCTATGTAGTCAGGGCAGTTTGTCGGCTCTACGTGACTATCTCTTCCCTCATAACCCATAAAACTACATGTATAGCCTGTGGCCCTGGCACAGAGCTTATACATCTTGACCCTGTATCTGGCACGCTTGCTGGGAAGATACTATTTGAATGACAAGCTGCCAGAAAACTTAATCAGGGACTCATCAACACAGACAACTTGATGGGGAGTAAAGAAGTCTGAAAAACGTTGGTTGAAGTGGTTTACGAGGGGCCGAATTTTGTAGAGCCGATCGTATCCAGGGTCTCCACGAGGAAGACAGAGTTCATTGTTGTTGAAGTGCATGAACCGCAAGATCTGCTCGTATCGTGCCCTGGCCATGGAAGCAGAGAACACGGGCAAATGGTGAATTGGGTCAGTGGACCAATATGACCGTAACTCACTCTTTTTGGTTATGCTCATGAGGAGGGATGGGCCCAGAAAGGTCTTAAATTCGGAAACCGTAATTGGTTTCCAATCTCTGGTAAGGGAAGACTGGGATTAGTGGCGATGTATTGACCAGCATACCAATTGCTTTGATCCACAATAGATCTATAGAGAAAAACAGCAAATAAAAATCAAGTGATGTAAAATCAACTGTTTCCACCTGAATGACGGGTTGGCAAGTGAATGGGGGAAGTACGGGTGCTGCAGAAGTGGTGGGTTCCCAATTAGGATTGGCGAATTCTGCAGGAAGGGCACTATGGGCTCGACGGGCCTGTCTTTGTCTTCTTGGTGGCAGCGGGACACTACTTGTGCTTGCCACCTCGCCAGCTTGAACTGCACTTATGGTCAAGTGTTACCAAGTGTCACCAAGTGTTACTGCAGTGCTGGATGTACGACCAGGGTGTACTAGGCCGCTGGTGCTTGCCAGTTCACCAGAAGGTATAGTGGCACTAGTACTTCTCTGCACCTCAACAGCAGAAGAAGATCGGGGTCTGGTACGCCTGACCTTGGCGGGGACCACAACTTTGTCCTCAGAGCTATCTGTCATGGAGCTGCGGTCGTCTACAGGATCGTATTCTGAGCCTGAATCTGACAGATGAGTGACTTCCTCTACACTATCTGTCATGCTCAGAAACATGTAGGCCTCTTCACTAGTGTGCCTTCGATTTGCCATTTTGGCCTCTGAATTTACGGGTACACTAGTGAGACTTACAGCGACTGTATCAAAATGCTACCAAAAAAACTGTTAGTGATCGCAGGGATCAGGCCTGACTCTGCGAACGCTGCAGTTATGTGTTTAGTGTTTTGTAAGTGACGGTGATTGATCGATACTGCACTTGGGTGGGCTGGGCTGGGCGGAGGGACAAAACGCAGGTGCTAGCAGGTATCTGGGCTGATCCCGCTAACACTGCGTTTTTGGGAACCCTAAACTGCTGGGGACGTTAGTATAGATCTGATCAGATCAGATATTGATCCGTTCAGATACTATACCACTAAGGGAGGTGTATGCTGCATGCGTGGGTGATAGCGGTACTGGCACTAACCTGACGCTGCCTGGGGCGACGCAGACCCTATCTGACCCTAAAACCTAACTTATATCACCCGCCGGGCGATCAGGGGGTTAAACCTTTATTGGGTAGTAAACGGCGGGTGCCCCGACACTATAAAAAACAAACTAACCAGCGTCACCCGTAACAGTTATACGGTGATCACTGGTGAAAGGGTTAACTAGGGGGCAATTAGGGGGTAAAACCTTTACCAGGTAGTATATGGGGGTACCTGACGCTATAAAAAGCTGACGCTGAACCTAAATACTTACCTGGCTAACTAGCGACACTAATACGGCGATCAGAAAAAAGATTGCTTAGTGACACTGGCGACAGGGGGTGATCAAGGGGTTAAACCTTTATTAGGGGGGTTTAGGGGAGTACCCTAGACCTAAAGGGGCCTACCACTAACTGTCCTACCACTTATAACAGTTACAAATGACACCAATGCAGTAATCAGTAAAAAAAAAAAAACTGCTATTGGTGTCACTGTGACAGGGGGTGCAGGGGGGGGTGATTGGGGGGTGATTAGTGTGCCTGCGTGTTCTACTGTAAGTGTAGTGTTGGTGCAGACTTACTTGATGTCTTCTCTCCTTGGAAGCCGGAACAAAAAGGCTTCACGAGGAGCGATGACATCACTTCCTCTGCTTCTGTTTACATTACAGAAGCAGAGGAAGCTTCTCATTAGCCAGGAGCGATCACAAGTGGGTGGCCATGAATTAGTGGCCTCCCCCTCAGCATGGATCGCTCCTGAAGCTATTCCAACCGCCGCATGCACTGGTAGGCAGGGACGCACAGGTAAGCCCATATGCCTGCCCGTGCCATTCTGCTGACGTATATCGGCGGGCGGCAGTCAGCAACTAGTTAAACAGCTTTTCTTTTGTTTGCTTCCTTCAGCCAACTAATTAAGGGGAGTGGTTAATTGGTCACAGGGGCTTGAGGCCTATATAATCTTCTGTAGAGCACATCTGAAGTTGCCAGACTGCTGGTTGGAAACTAAACAGTGGGGACCTTGAGTAGAGAGTGTGAATAAGTTTTGCTTTTTGACTGCTAGCGATTGCTGGTTTGCATTTTTAGGTTCTTTTGGGGGGTTTTCCTTGTAGCTTTTTAACACCTTTTTCTGTCACTTTTTAAACAGATTTTTTTTTCTTTGCTTCCTTAAGCCTACTAATTAAAGTGAGTGGTTAATTGGACACAGGTGCTTGAGGCCTAACTAACCATCTGTAGAACTCATTGTGAGCCTGCTCATCTTTGAGCTTGCTGGAACTTAGACCAAGTGGAACTGGACTAAGTGGTGAGTTAAAAAAACAGAGTTGAAAACAAGAGGTTATAACAGGGGTCAAGTACCTGTGTAGGGTGAGTGTGTACCTGTGTATTGTAAGTACATGAGTGCTGCGAGTGCACGTGGGCTGTATTGAGTATTAGTGTCAGGTAGTACATGTGTATTGAAGCGTCGAACTGTATGTTGTCTACCGGGCACTTGGGGTCGGCACATCAAGGATCTCGTGGACAGATTTCTGGGAGGGGCTGGGGAAGACCCGGCTGTCATGTTGCACGTTGGCACCAATGACAAAGTCAGAGGCAGATTGAGTGTCCCAAAGAACGATTTTAGGGACTTGGGAGCTAAATTGAGGAAAAGGACCTCCAAGGTAGTGTTCTCAGGAATACTACCGGTACATCAAGCCACACCAGAAAGGCAGAGGGAGATTAGGGAAGTAACCAAGTGACTGAAGAGCTGGTGTGGTAAGGAGGGGTTTGGGTTCCTGGAGGAATGGGCTGACTTCTCAGTCAATCACCAGTACTATAGAAGGGACGGACTGCACTTAAATGAGGAGGGTGCAGATCAGCTGGGAGTAAAGATGGCCAAAAAGTTAGAGGGGTTTTTAAACTAGGCAACGGGGGGGAGGGCCCATAGGTAGAGATAGTCAGCATGGAACATATTCCAGAGGGTAGTATTGGGGACATTAGTGGTAGGTTGACTAAAGCACATAAACCCAAGGTACAGTGCCTTGCAAAATTATTCACCCCCCTTGGCATTTTTCGTGTTTTGTTGCCTTACAACCTGGAATTAACATGGATTGTTTGAGGATTTGCATCATTTAATTTACAGAACATCCTCACAATTTTGAAGATGTTTTTTTTATTGTGAAGCAAACAACATAGGACAAAATAACAGAAAAACCAATGTGCATAACTATTCACCCCCCTAAAGTCAGTACTTACCACTGGGATTTTTGCCCAATCCTCCTTGCAAAACTGCTCCAGCTCCTTCAAGTTAGATGGTTTGCACTTGTGAACAGCAATCTTTATGGATGGTGCTAAATACAGGGATATTCTTGAGCAAAACCTGTACCACTCTGTGTGTGGTTTGAAGCAAGGATGGAGGTTTACCTTGCAGCAGGACAATGACCCCAAACTTACTGCTAAAGCAACACTTGAGTGGTTTAATGTCCTGGAATGGCCTAGTCAAAGCCCAATCCAATAGAAAATCTGTGGTCAGACTTAAAGATTGCTGTTCACAAGAGCAAACCATCCAACTTGAAGGAGCTGGAGCAGTTTTGCAAGGAGGAATGGGCAAAAATCCCAATGGTAAGATGTAGCAAGCTCCTAGAAACTTATCCAAAGCAACTTGGAGCTGTGATAGCCGCAAAAGGTGGCTCTACAAAGTATTGACTTTAGGGGGTGACTAGTTATGCACATTGACTTTTTCTGTTATTTTGTCCTATTTGTTGTTTGCTTCACAATAAAAAAAAAAAATCTTCAAAGTTGTGAGCATGTTCTGTAAATTAAATGATGCAAATCCTCAAGCAATCCATGTTAATTCCAGGTTGTGAGAAAACAAAACATGAAAAAAGGCCAAGGGGGTGAATACTTTTGCAAGGCACTGTATATATATATATATATATATATATATATATATATACACATACACAGTATTTCACAAAAGTGAGTACACCCCTCACATTTTTGTAAATATTTTATTATACTTTTTTATGCAACAACCAGTGGTGTATTTAGGTTTTGTGCTGCCCTAGGCCTGACTAAGCTCGCGCACCCCCTAATTTAACTATGACCCACCCCTTCCTGTCAAGGCCACACCCCTTCTTTTTAAGATCCGCCCTGTCATCTTCATGGGAGGACAGAGGGACACCGTGGGAGGAGGACAGTGTGCGATACAGCATCTTTTCATTTGGGGGGTAAGGGGATATGTGCTGAGTGCTTTGAGAGGCTCTTGCACTGAAGTCGTGTCCCTCCTCTGTGGCTCCTCCTCCTCCTGGCTGTGTACTGAGTGTGTGTGGCTGACAGTGGGGAGAGAGGTGTCAGCTGCTACGGAAAGCCCATCACCGCTTGTGGGACTCCAGGCGGCAGATGTCCTGGGTGCCCACGCTGGCGCATCCCTGTCTGGCCAGTTACCGAAACTCAGTGCCGTAACTTGTTGTGGGCTCTGGGACAGTGGCGTCACTAGGGTTGGCCTAGAGGATATCAGGTTAGGTACTTCCTAATGGCTCAGTTCCTGGGAACAGTAATGTATAATGGCCAACAGTCTCTCTTACCAGACCCGGTGAAACTGCAACAGTGATTCCTCTGGCTGGACGTTCACTCACTCTGGGTTGCCCAGGCCAACTCTAGTCAGTAGTGTAGCATGTCTCTATCCTGGCAGTGGCTTCATCTTTCTCCTCCCCTGGTGGTGCGGGTACAGCATGGCTCTCTGGTGGTGCATGTACAGCGTGGCTCTCTGGTGGTGCATGTACAGCGTGGCTCTCTGGTGGTGCGTGTACAGCATGGCTCTCTGGTGGTGCGTGTACAGCGTGGCTCTCTGGTGGTGCAGAAACAACGTGGCTCTCTGGTGGTGCGGGAACAGCGTGGCTCTCTCTCTGGTGGTGCGTGGCTCCCTCTCTGGTGGTGAGGGTACAGCATGGCTCCCTCTCTGGTGGTGCGGGTACATCGTGGCTCCCTCTCTGGTGGTGCGGGAACAACGTGGCTCTCTGGTGATGCGGGTACAGCGTGGCTCTGGTGGTGCGGGTACAGCGTGGCTCTGGTGGTGCGGGTACAACGTGGCTCTCTGATGGTGCGGGTACAGCGTGGCTCTGGTGGTGCGGGTACAGCGTGGCTCTGGTGGTGCGGGTACAGCGTGGCCCTCCGGTGGTATGGGTACAACGTGGCCCTCTGGTGGTGCAGGTACAGCGTGGCTCTTGTGCTGCGGGTACAGTGTGGCTCTGGTAGTGCGGGTACAACGTGGCCCTCTGGTGGTGCGGGTATAGCGTGGCTCTGGTGGTGCGGGTACAGCGTGGCTCTCTGGTGGTGCAGGTACAGCGTGGCTCTGGTGGTGCGGGTACAGCATGGCTCTCTGGTGGTGCGGGTACAGCGTGGCTCTCTGGTGGTGCGGGTACAGCATGGCTCTCTGGTGGTGCGGGTACAGCGTGGCTCTCTGGTGGTGCAGGTACAGCGTGGCTCTCTGGTGGTGCAGGTACAGCGTGGCTCTCTGGTGGTGCGGGTACAGCGTGGCTCTGGTGGTGCGGGTACAGCGTGGCTCTCTGGTGGTGCGGGTACAGCGTGGCTCCCTATCTGGCTTCCCCCAGCACAGTATTCTCTTTTTCTCCTCCTGTAACCCCCCCCCAGCAGAGTGCATGCTGGGGGCTGTAGCATGATGTCTGACACACACACAGGGGCCGCCATTCTTTAGGGATTACTTTTCCTATAATGCCCCCAGAGTCTTCTGATTGGCCCTCTGCTGTGGCCAATTATTGGGAGGGAAATAGCGGGGAGCAAGCTGGGCGGCGGCGCGGCGAAACCAATTAGAGCCGCTCTCTCTCTCTCTTCTCCGTTCAGCTGACAGAAAGGGAAGGGGGGGCGAGCGGGGGAGTTCTCTGGTAAATGGAGCAGCAGATCTATGACAGGGAGAGGAGAGATGTGGGCTGTCAGGGGAGGGGGAGGCGAGCGGGGAGATACACAGACAGCCCGCATCTCTCCTCTCCCTGTCACAGATCTGCTGCTCCATTTACCAGAGAACTCCCCCGCTCGCCCCCCTCCCCTTTCTGTCAGCCGAAGGGAGAAGAGAGAGAGTGGCTCTAATTGGTTTCGCCGTGCCGCCGCCCAGCTTCCTTCCCGCTGTTTCCCTCCCCATAATTGGCCACAGCAGAGGGCCAATCAGAGAGAGAGAGAGAGAATCACGGCTTTACGGGGCGGCTTGACGGCTCCTGTGCGGGAGGAGAGCGGGTGCCGTTTTGGTGGGGGGGCGGCTTTTGTGCCGCCCCCCCCCACAAAGTGCCACCCTAGGCCTGGGCCTTGTTGGCCTAGGCCAAAACACAGCACTGGCGACAACGCTGAAGAAATTACACTTTGCTACAATGTAAAGCAGTGAGTGTACAGCTTGTATAACAGTGTAAATTTGCTTTCCCTTCAAAATAACTCCACATACAGCCATCAATGTCTAAACCACTGGCAACAAAAGTGAGTATGGTCCTAAGTGAAAATGTCCAAATTGTGCCCATTTAGCCATTTTCCCTCCCTGGTGTCATGTGACTCGTTGGTGTTACAAGGTCTCAGGTGTAAATGGGGAGAAAGTGTGTTAAATTTGGTGTTATCACTCATACTCTCATACTGGTCATTGGACGTTCAACATGGCATCTCATGGCAAAGAACTCTCTAAGGATCTGAAAAAAAGAATTGTTGCTCTACATAAAGATGGCCTAAACCCTGAAATTGATTTACAGCATGGTGGCCAAGACCATACAGCAGTTTAACAGGACAGGTTCCACTCAGAACAGGCCTCACCATGGTCTGCCAAAGAAGTTGAGTGCACGTGCTCATCGTCATATCTAGAGGTTGTCTTTGGAAAATAGGCGTATATGTGCTGTCTCAAAAGTATAAAAAATGGTGTAAAAACCACGCTATAAGAACCAAAAACTAAATCCAAAAAATGGTGGCGAGATGATTAACACCCAACCAGCGCTGAGGGAGCAACAATGAATATGTACAACATCAATACACACACAAATTGGAAAAAGAATTAAATCGCGCTACCCTTGAAATATTGTATAGTGAGCATAACACACATATATATATATAAAAACTACGTGATAAGTTTGGCATGTGTATATAAACCAAAGCCAATAAATAACAAACAGAAAAATTGGTAAATCACGCGGGTAATCATGGACAATAGTGAAAATAATGATTAACGTATGCAATAACAAATGACCAGTGATCAATAAGCTTCCAATATCAAATGGTCAGTGATCGGTAAACAAAATGCTATAATATACACCGGTGAATTATAAACTGAAGTGAATTAAAGTCCATCAAAACATGAAAAATGTATGAAAAATTGGTGAAACAGTTGTTGTCTTCAAATAGTATGTGAAATCCACCACCATAAGTCAACAGGAATGCGCCCTTACCAGAATACCATGATCCCCCATTACAGAGGATCAGGGAAGGCATATGTTGTGCTATACACCAGCTCCATGAAACAGCAAGCAGACACCAGATGGTAGGAAGTCACTTACAGCAGCTAGGATCAGCGGGGAAAAGTCGTGGTACATAGGAGGAAATAAATGAGTGCTGTCGGCATTGCTGCAGAGGTTGAAGGGGTGGGCGGTCAACCTGTCAGTGCTCTGACCATATGCCGCACACTGCATCAAATTGGCCTGTATGGCTGACGTCCCAGAGGGAAGCCTTTTCTAAAGATAATGCACAAGAAAGTCTGCAAACAGTTTGCTGAAGACAAGAAGACTAAGGACATAGATTACCGGAACCATGTCCTGTGGTTTGATGAGACCAAGATAAACTTATTTGGTTCAGATGGTGTCAAGTGTGTGTGGTGACAACCAGGTGACTAGTACAAAGACAAGTGTGTCTTGCCTACAGTTAAGCATGGTGATGGGAGTGTCATGGTCTGGGGTTGCATGAGGGCTGCTGGCACTGGGGAGCTACAGTTCATTGAGGGAACCATGAATGCCAACATGTACTGTGACATACTGAAGCAGAGCATGATCCCCCCCTTCGGAGACTGGGCCACAGGGCAGTATTCCATTGTGATAAGGCCCCCAAACACACCTTCAAGACGACCACTGCCTTGCTAAAGAAGCTGAGGGTAAAGGTGATGGACTGACCAAGCATGTCTAAACCCTATTGAGTATCTGTGGGTCATCCACAAACAGAAGGTGGAGTAGCGCAAGGTCTCTAACATCCACCAGCTCCGTGATGTCATCATGGAGGAGTGGAAAAGGACTCCAGTGGCAACCTGTGAAGCTCTGGTAAACTCCCTGCCCAAGAGGGTTAAGGCAGTGCTGGTATCAGGTACCATGAATCAGACCGAGACAGAAGTAAAGTTAAATCACACTTGTTTAATAATAATAATAATAAGGTAAACAGAGTAAGCGTAGTCAAAACAAGCCAGAGTTCAGTAACCGGATCAGGTAGTCAGCCAAGCAAATGTCAGAGAGCCAGAGATAAACATAGTAGTACAGCAAGCAGGATCAGGAGCCAGAAGGAACGTCAGCCGAGCAAGTCTTCAACAGGAACGCGGGAGAAAATCTCTGTGATGTTGACAAAGGCGAAGGCAGAGATCAAGTGAGCTGGATGGCTTTAGGTAGGCAGGACTGATGAGCAGAATCAACAACAGCTGGGTAACTGTGGAGAGAGACGGGAGCTGGCAATTAGCCGACAGCTGAGCAGCCAGCTCAGAGAAGTAAGGGCTGAGCCCAGCCCTGACAGTCCCCCCTCCTCAACGATCCCTCCCCCTCGAAGGACCACCGGGCTTGAGGGGAAAACATCTTTGGAAATCACGGTGGAGGACAGGGGCACGTACGTCTGAGGATGAGACCCAAGAGCGTTCCTCCAGACCATACCCCTTCCAATGCACCAGATACTGTATGCACCCACGGAACCTACTGGAGTCAACAATGGATTGTACTTCATACTCCTCATGGTTCTCAACCTGTATAGGGTGAGGACGTTGCAACGCAGTGGTAAAGCGATTGCAGACCAAAAGTTTCAATACAGAGACATGTAACACATTTGAGATGCACATACTAGGAGGAAGGTCCAAGGCATAAGCCACTGGGTTAATGCTGCGAAGGATAAACTGAAAGGCCCAATAAACGGAGGTGCAAACTTCAAAGAAGGAACACGAAGTCGGAGGTTGCGAGATGACAGCCAGACTCTGTCCCCAACCTGGTAGGAAGGTGCAGGCAGGCGTCTGCTGTCAGCATGGAGTCTGTACCTATCGTTAGCATGTTGCAAAGCCTCCTGAACTGGTGTCCAAGTGGAACGAAGACCACGGAGATGCTCCTCTAACGCAGAAATATTCTGCGGAACAAATGAGTCAGGCAACACGGAAGGTTGGAAACCATAATTCGCCATAAATTAGGAAAATTGGGAAGCAGAATTCAAGGCACTGTTGTGAGCAAACTCTGCCCACGGTAATAGATCTGACCTGTTGTTATGATGGTCAGAAATATAGCAACGTAGGAATTCTCTAAGGACTGGTTGGCTCGTTCTGTGGCCCCATTAGACTGCGGGTGATACGCAGAGGAGAAAGCAAGGTGAATTCACAACTGTGCACAAAAGACTCGCCAGAACCGAGAGAGAAACTGACTACCCCTGGCAAAGACAATCACTTTGGGTAGCCCATGTAAGCAAAAGATCTCCTAAGCAAAAATGGAAGCCAGTTCCTTAGAAGTGGGCAACTTCTTAAGTGGAATACAATGACACATCTTTGAGAACCGGTCAACCACCATAAGGATAACAGAGTTGCCTTGGGAGTTGGGTAACTCCACAATGAAAATCATAGACTGGTGGGTCCAGGGCCTCTCTCTATTTGGTGTCGTGCAATCTTCCTCTGAGCACACACGGAACAGGCAGCTACAAAGGCAGTTACATCAGCCCGTAGACTAGGCCACCAGAATTGTTGGGAAATGGCCCAAACGTGTTGTTTCTTCCCAGGATGGCCAGCTGCCTTGGGAGAATGGTAAGTACGGAGACTTTCTGGGACAAAGCAGCGCTCACAAGGTTTCTCAGGAGGAGCATGGACCTGAGCAGCAAGAATTTTGTCACCCAAAGGAGAAGTAAGACTGGTGCGAACCGTAACCAGAATACGTTTAGGAGGAATCACAGGAACCGGAACCAACTCCAACTTGGAAGTGGAGGAAAATTGTTGTGACAAGGCGTCAGCTCTTACACTCTTAGTACCGGGTAAGAATGAGACAATGTAATTAAAGCTCGACAAGAAAAGAGCCAATCGCGCCCTTCTGGGAGAGAAGCTTAGCCTCAGACAAGAATCTGAGATTCTTATGGTCAGTAAGAAAGAGAACCGGCACAGTGGTACCTTCAAGGAGATGTCTCCATTCTTTCAGGGCTACAATGATCGCCAACAGTTCTCTGTCACCAATCTCGTAATTGCACTCTGCAGGTGACAATTTCTTGGAAAAGTAGCCACACGGATGCATAGCGCTCTCAGAGTTAGGATGTTGAGATAGAAGGGTGCCAAAACCAGTCTCAGAAGCATCAACTTCTAGGATAAAAGGCAACGCCAACACAGGAGCAGAAACAAAGTCAGCCTTGAGACTCTTAAAGGCCTTAATGGACTCCTGAGACCAACTCTCTGGGTTACTGTCCTTTCTGGTCATAAAAGTCAGGGGCTTGACCATAAACGAGAAGCTACCAATAAACTTACGATAATAGTTGGCAAAGCCCAGGAAACGATGCAGAGGACATAAACCCACGGTTCGGGGCCACTGTAGGACTGCTGAAAGTTTCTCTGTGTCCATTGAAAAACCAGCAGTGGAAATGACATAGCCCAGGAATTTAACCTGTTCACGATGGAACTCGCACTTCTCCAGTTTACAATAGAAATTTTTTTCTCTTAGTTTCTGAAGCACATGACAGACATCTGTGTGGTGGCTCTCCAGGGACTTGGAAAATATGAGGATATCATCGAGATAAACCACCACACATAACTGAAACAAATCTCGGAGGACATCGTTAATAAATTCCTGGAAAACTGCCGGGGCGTTACAAAGGCCAAAAGGCATTATGAGGTACACATAATGGCCTGTTCTGGTATTAAACACAGTTTTCGACTCGTTGCCCTCCTTAATCCGCACAAGATTGTATGCCCCTCTCAAATCAAGCTTTGTGAAAACCATTGCTCCCTTGAGGTGGTCAAATAACTCAATAATCAACTAAATCGGGTAGGCATTCTTAATTGTGAAACGATTGAGACCCCTATAATCAATATAAGGTCTCAGTTTACTGCTCTTCTTCTTCACAAAGAAGAAACCAGCACCAACAGGAGACGAGGATTTTCGGATGAGACCTCGAGAAAGTGCATCTGCAACATACTCCTCCATGGCCTTATCCTCCAAGACCGACAAAGGGTAAACCCGGCCACAAGGGGGTATGGCACCAAGTTGAAAATCAATTGCGCAATCATAAGGCTGGTGTGGAGGCAAACTACCGGCTTGAGCTTTGTCAAAGACATCGCTAAAATCGCAGTACTCGTCCAGCAGGGAGGAGAGTGAAGAGGTGCACTGGACCTTGGCTACCTTCTGGAAGCATACCTCACTGCATTGTGGTGACCAGGAGAGAACCTCAGCACAGAGCCAATCAAAAGAGGGGTTGTGCCTCTGTAACCAAGGATAACCAATAACCAGCAGAAACCTAGGTGAGGAAATAACTTGGAATTGGATTATCTCATGATGAAGAGCCCCTACGGCCATGGACAACGGAACCGTCTCATGAGACACATGGGCAGGCTGTAGAGGTCTCCCGTCAAGAGCCTCAATGGTAAGTGGAGTGTCACGCAGCTGCAGCGGAATCGAGTGCTGCGATACAAAGGCAGCATCAATGAACAGGCCTGCAGCCCCAGAGTCGATTAGAGCCTGTATCTCGATGAACAGCTCAGCCCAAGAAAGGGTGACCAAAAAACCAGGGGCTTATCCTTCTGGATAACTGGGGATGAAACAACGCCACCTAAGGTCTGTCCATGACAGGACCTCAAGGTTTGGGCGTTCCCTGGACGGGTAGGACAAGAATTCAAAAAGTGACCTGCCTGGCCACAATAAAGGCACAATCTCTCCCTCCTCCTAAAGGCTCTCTCATCTGCAGAGAGACACGTAAAGCCCAAGTGCATGGGTTCATCTTCACTGACCAACTCGGTACCAGGAAGCATGGGAGGTGAGGGAGTCACGGGTGGGACTGCAAAGCTCGGAGGCAAACGTACAGGAGGCTTCCGCAAGCGCTCCTTAAAAGAGAGTCTTTCTCTGAGTCTGGAGGCAATGAGGATGGCAAACGTGATCAACCTCTCGGTATATCTCGGGCTGCTATCTCATCCTTGATGGAATCCGAGAGCATGAGAAAAAGCAACCACAAGGGCCTCATTGTTCCAATCAACCTCTGCTGCCACAGTACGGAATTCAATGGCATAATCGGCAACAGTTCTCGTACTCTGTTTGATGGACATGAGGCACTTGGCAGCAGAAGCGGAGCATGCGGGAACGTCAAATACCCTTTGAAAGGAGGCCACAAAGTCAGGGTAACTCAAGACAACAGGTTTTTGCGTCTCCCATAGAGCGTTTGCCCAGGCCAAGGCTCTCTCAGAAAGCAAAGATATCACGAAACCTACTTTGCTTCTGTCCGTGGGAAACGCCTGGGGCAGCATCTCAAAGTAAATCTCAACCTGGTTGAGAAACCCTCTGCATTAAACTGGATCACCCCCAAATTGCTGGGAAAGCGGAGTGGAACCAGACATAAAAAGGATAACAATCAGCACAGACAAATGAGTACAGTCAAAAATAAAATATGCAAGCTGAACACTACAGGTAATCACATATGCCTGGAAAGTATACAAAATTGAAGGGTAAGTGCAGTGAAATAGGTGGAAATAAAATAAGTGATCAAAAAATGAATGGATAGATATCACAAATGTCCATCAGGATGAATCCATATTATATAAACTTCCAGTGACATGAATTAGTCTCGTATAACATCTTCAGCCAAATACTCAATTGCGCTTACCAGATTCAGTGGACCTCTGCAGAGCAGGGGTCAAACTCATATGCATCCCCACGGGGATGATGGTAATTCCTGGTGAAGTCTCTGGAGAGTATCACTGAAGCCTGGAGATCCTGTTATCCAAGGGGAATAGACCAGCCATCCAGCAGGGAGATATCAGAGATATACGCCATCAGGTAAATCAAGATGTGGGGAAGACAGCTCGCCAGCCGCTCAGCAAAGTCCCAGTAAGCAGATCCCAGATCCCTGAATCCCTTCCTGGTGGGGGGGAAATCAGATGTGGGGCTGTTTTTTAGGAAGGCGGGAGGAGGGTAGGGACTCCCTTTTGTATCAGGAAGCTTTTGTTTCCCGGCATTGCATTAAAAAATCCACATTTTGCAGAGGAGGATGGGGAGAGGCAGTTTCCAGTCCTGGCTGGGCGGAGAGGGGCAGAATTCCAGAGGCCAGATGACAAAACTGCACAAGAGAATGTGACTATGTTGATCAAAGTGCCTTGCTTAAAAACAAGTTCAGGGACAAAGATTATCCCCCAGCTCTCGTTGACCAAGCCTTTAAGTATTACCTAAAAAGAAAACCTCCGAAGCAACCACGTGAACCAGACCATCACACTGTCCATTTCACCACCACCTTCCACCATCAATTTAAGAAAATGGAAAAAATCTTGGCAGATCAATGGAGCATATTACTACAGGATCCACCTTTTATTCCTGAAAGACCCAAGGTCACATATCGTAGAGCGCCCAACCTTACAATTAAAATAGCTCTTAGCAAAATATGATCCAGATGTACCTCTCCTGACAAGCCCGTACTCGTTCCATTTTTTGGGATGTTCCAGTGTCGTAAATCGTTATGCAAAACATGTAAATTTGTTTGACATGGCCAAAAGTCATTTACCACCAAAGGGGTCACCCACATGTTGAGGGACTTTTACAACTGTTCCTCAGATTTTGTGATTTATGGACTCACCTGCCCTGCGGCCTACTGTATGTGGGCCGCACGATACGAGCCCTCAGGACGAGGTTCGGCGAACATCGGAGATCCATTGAGGGTGGTATTGATCCTTCTAAAGTGGCACATAGAGTGCCACCCAAGCTCACCAACAATCCACGGAAGGGCTGCAAGTTTGGGTGATTGAACAAATTTCTAAATCTTTACCAGCTGCAGAACGTTTAAAAAAACTTTGTGCCAGAGAGACGTTCTGGATTTATAATTTAGGTGTTCTTTCACCCGGAGGTATGAATGAAGGAATAGAGATCTCCACCATTCTATAATATCTCGTCTGATCCCATTCACTCCTCCTGCCTTTCATATATATGTCTTTTTATATGTATTATGTCTTTATATATATATGTATATATTTATATGTATATTTTTATACATTACTTATGTATATATATATATTTTTTTTCCATTCCATTTTTATTCATATATCCTTTATTGATTCGAGGTGGTATTTTTATATATTCGATATCGATGCCATTTCTTGTCTATAGACCTCAAACTTACGTGTATATTTTTATATATATATATATATATATATATATATATATTTATCATGTACTCATTTTTTATGACTTCTTATGATATCTATTATTGCACCCAATATGCCAGCCTATTCCATATATCTCTCATATATTTTTTATATTTTTATTATTTTTTTTTTTTTTTTTTTTGCTTCGTCATTATGCATTTTTCATTCATTATGGTTTGTATAGGTACTGGTGTTTTTTTTTATAATTCTTTATTTGCAAAGAAATATGATAACAGAAGCACACATATATCGGTACATCAAACAAGGCAATTTTTGTTCCTGCTATAAATACAGCTTGACTGTACGGATCAAATAAATCAAACAATTCAGCATAACTAGTCATGAAAACCTGTATATTCCTGGCCTGGATAACCAATCCTAAGATTAGGGAGCTCACTTTTTCCCATAAAGTATCAGAGGCCACTGTGTAGAAGTTATTGTGGGGAAGATTAGGACCTGTAAGTCGTCATCCCTAACGAGGAGATAAATGAGCATATTCATATAAATGAAAGTTAAGAAGAAGAAAAGAAAGGTGTTGAGGGGGGAAGTATTGGGAAAGAAAAAGAGGGAGGGGGAGGGAGCTCTTCCTCCAGCCCCTCCTTTAGTTACTCAGAGTTCAACCCGTGTTTCCTAATTACTAGATGCTAATGCCGTCAGCTTTGCATACTCCTCAGAGTAGAAAAATTTGAACCAATAGAAGCACTTCTTGAGGAACTGTTCCCTGAGTCCCCTATCGGTTGCTACAAGGTCCTCTATTTTGTGGATCTCAGCTATCCTTTTCAGCCAGACCGCTACCCCGGGGGGCTCTGTCCGCTTCCAGAACAGGGGGATGCAACTTTTCGCAGCCGTGACCAGTAGGGGGAGGATTGATTTCCTGTAAGCCTTGCTCGGTATTTCATGGTGGTGTATTAGAAAGAACTCAGGACTCTTGGGCAGCTCACGGTCTGTGAACTTCTGAGTGATGCGGTGAACCTCTGTCCAGAAGGGGGAGATGAACCTTCAAGACCAGAAGATATGGAGAAGGGTACCCGCCTCCTCTCCACATCTCCAAGGAAACATCTGGTGCAGCCTGACCGGGGTGTAGTACCATTGTGACAAAACCTTAAACCCTGCTTAGGTACTGGTGTTAGCAGTTACTTTGTTCCGGAATTCCAGTATGTTTGTATACATTTTATTTTTATTATATTTTATTTTATCAGTCCAGTTAGTTCTTAGAAGTCACCTACAAAAATGAGGGCTGTTTCCATGCATGCGCATTGGTGGTCTGCAAATTCGTCTCTCTCTCTCACTTTTTATATTTTTTTATATTTATTTTTATTTTTATTTGTCATATCCCATTTATATCTTATTGTGATAGCTACTGTACACATATACAGTACGCATTACATTATGGGTTTAATGTATACAGTCTTCCTCTATTCCCCCTCTGCATTGGGTTTTTCATATGTCCCTCTTTATTACTTGTAACAGCATCTAGAGCAGTGTACACATTTTTTTCATTGCCATTCCGCCCCCATTTTCTCCGCCCCCGTTTCCTCCCCCATCTCCTTTTTAACCACCTCCTATGGTAATCAGACCATGTCTGTCGAGAAAGGGGCGCGACTTGCAGTACACCCAAGTGCGCATGCCCAGGAAACTCGTCCACTATCGATGACGCTATCCCCCTGCAGCCAGCTGGCTCCTTCCCTAGTCGGCTTTCACATCATCCGGAAGAGTACTGATTACATCCACAGCATAGACTGCTTATGGCACAGATCTGGGAGCATCACCTTTGACATCTGATACCATGCTTGTTTTCTTCTTGCTAATGTGAGTTTATCTGATTTGTTATTAAAGTGTTATTTTATAAAAACGACTGCACCCAGAGGCACCTCTCTACTTGTTGTTTTGCAGCCTCAGGACTATGGTTTCTCTCCTACTATGATTGCAGCCCTGCTTGCTTCCTTTGGACATTTTTTTCACTCTTTATATTGCAGCCATTTGCTAAAATCATTTAAGTTCATTTTAATTTCCTCATTAATGTACACACAGCACCCCGTATTGACAGAAAAACACAGAATTGTTGAAATGTTTGCAGATTTATTAAAAAAGAAAAACTGAAATATCACATGGTCCTAAGTATTCAGACCCTTTGCTGTGACACTCATATATTTAACTCAGGTGCTGTCCATTTCTTCTGATCATCCTTGAGATGGTTCTACACCTTCATTTGAGTCCAGCTGTGTTTGATTATACTGATTGGACTTGATTAGGAAAGCCACACACCTGTCTATATAAGACCTTACAGCTCACAGTGCATGTCAGAGCAAATGAGAATCATGAGGTCAAAGGAACTGCCTGAAGAGCTCAGAGACAGAATTGTGGAAGGCACAGATCTGGCCATGGTTACAAAAAAATTTCTGCTGCACTTAAGGTTCCTAAGAGCACAGTGGCCACCATAATCCTTAAATGGAAGACATTTGGGATGACCAGAACCCTTCCTAGAGCTGGCCATCTGGCCAAACTGAGCTATCGGGGGAGAAGAGCCTTGGTGAGAGAGGTAAAGAAGAATCCAAAGATCACTGTGGCTGAGCTCCAGAGATGCAGCCGGGAGATGGGAGAAAGTTGCAGAAAGTCAACCATCTCTGCAGCCCTCCACCAGTCAGGGCTTTATGGCAGAGTGGCCCGACAGAAGCCTCTCCTCAGTGCAAGACACATGAAAGCCCGCATAGAGTTTGCTAAAAAAACACCTGAAGGACTCCAAGATGGTGAGAAATAAGATTCTCTGGTCTGATGAGATCAAGATAGAACTTTTTGGCCTTAATTTTAAGCGGTATGTGTGGAGAAAACCAGGCACTACTCATCACTTGTCCAATACAGTCCCAACAGTGAAGCATGCTGTGGGGGTGTTTTTCAGCTGCAGGGACGGAACGACTGGTTGCAATCGAGAAAAAGATGAATGCGGCCAAGTACAGGGATATCCTGGACGAAAACTTTCTCCAGAGTGCTCAGGACCTCAGACTGGGCCGAAGGTTTACCTTCCAACAAGACAATGATTCTAAGCACACAGCTAAAATAACGAAGGGGTGGCTTCACAACAACTCCATGACTGTTCTTGAATGGCCCAGCCAGAGCCCTGATGTAAACCCAATTGAGCATCTTTGGAGAGACTTAAAAATGGCTGTCCACCAACGTTTACCATCTTTATGCGAATGCAAAGAATTCATCATCCGCTCCGCGGATAAGGGAGGTGGGGTTGTTATTCTTGATAAGAGTGAGTACCATGCGGAAATGACTAGAATCCTCAGTGATGCTGAGACGTATCTTTGTCTCCCAATAAGTCCCACTTCTGATTATAAAAAAACATTGGTTGATCTAGTTGACACTGGCTCACAGCTGGGTATTCTAGACAAAAAAGAAAAAAACTATTTGGTTCCAGTTGCCCCACGGATCCCTATAATCTATTACCTGCCTAAGGTACATAAAAGCGTGACACATCCCCCAGGCCGCCCGATTATTAGTGGGATAAATTCTGTGACGTCACGTATAGGGAAGTATATTGACTACCACCTTCAACCTATAGTCAAATCTATACCTTCTTTCTTAAAAGACACCAGAGATATCATTGCAAAACTACAACAGGTTACATACAGCGATGACCTGTTATTGGTCACCGCTGATGTTACATCACTATATACATGTATACCTCTTGAACTGGGCTTAGGAGCGGTATAACTATTCCTTTCAAGGGACAAGACTATCCCTAGAACTCAGAAGAGATTTATTATGGACCTTTTAAGATTTGCAACTAGATCTAATTACTTTTGGTATAACAACCAATTTTACTTACAAACGAAGGGTGTAGCCATGGGGGCTAAATTTGCCCCCAGTCTGGCTAATATCTTCATGGCCAAATGGGAGGAGGATGTCGTCTATACCTTGGATCCACCGCAGTTGGCTCTGTGGGCCAGGTACATTGACGACATCCTCCTCCTATGGAGGGGCAGTATGGAATCTTTAGACATATTTATGTCCACTTTGAATGATAACCAAGTTGGTATTCATTTAACATACGAGTTCTTTCCATGATCCACTTCTTAGATCTGGAAATTACGGCTGCGAATGGCCACCTTGAGACTAAAACTTTCTTCAAAGCAACAGATCATAATGGATACATTCCGGTTGATAGCTGCCATCATGCAGCATGGCTAAAGTCAGTACCTAGAAGCCAACTGATGAGGTTAAGACGGAATTGTTCCCATCTTTCATATTACTTTCAACAAGCAGAAACCTTGAAATCTAGGTTTACTGATAAAGGATATGATATCTCTCATATCAACGAAGAAATTCAACGAGTAGCCTTAGTTGACAGAACGTCCTTGTTGACTGTACAACCCAAGAGATCTCAAGAACTCAAACATAAGTGTTCTTTCCTGACGAATTTTTCTTTTCAACATAAACAGATCAAAGATATTTTCTGTAAACACTGGAAAGTGTTAAAAAATGATGCCATATTAGGCCCTCTACTCCCTGAACGAGCTGGAATAATTTTTAGAGGTGCTTTATCTGTTAAAAGTCAAATTGCACCCAATGTAATAGACCCCCCCAGTGTTCCATCCTTCTTTCATAATATGAAAGGATTTTTCCCATGTCGTAAATGTACAGTATGTAAACATAATGCATGTAAAGCACGTAAAATTGAAACCTTCACCTCCACGTCCACCGGAAGAGAATATAAGATGAAGCAATGTGCTACCTGTGGAACAAAGTATGTTGTCTATCTTATTACCTGCCCGTGTGGGAGGTAGTATATAGGCCGGACAATATGCAATTTTGCCATAAGAGTTAATGAGCTTATTACAGCAATAAAGAAAGGACGCACTAATCATAGCGTACCCAAGCATAACCAAAATACACTAGGTACTACATTCCAAATTATAGATAAATTTGTACCCCACTGGAGAGGCGAGTCTAGCCTGAGAGGTGTGTCCAGGCTGAAAACATTCTGGATACACCAAATGAAATGCTATACGCCTCACAGACTAAATATTGACTGGGACATCAATGCATTTATAAACCAATCTTGAATGTTTATCATCATTTGTGCCGTTTAGTACCCAGATTTTTTCATCTTTTCTTTTTTTAGGTGGTTCACACCCATAGGATATATATTTATATCCTTTGAATTCAATAGATACATCCATTGGATGTGCCTGGTAGAATTTATTTAGCTATTATCCAGCCTGGGATCACGTTTAGTGTAGACGTCCATTATTCTCACGTTTATTCTTCTTTAATTTTATCTACTTATTTCTTCACATCTTTCTGTCTAGTACTACTAGAGATATATATCACAATTTTTTCCCATTACTCTCCCCTGAGGATTGAGTTTGCTTTTAGATTATTGGTGATTCATTACTGTTTTTACACCATTTACCACATATGGCTCTTATTACTCCACCCTGACTGTGATGTCACTTTGGTATTTTTATACACACATTACTATGTTTTTCTATTACTCTCTCCTAATAGAGATTGAGTGTATTATACATATTCATTGTTTTCTAATCACTTATCACATATGGCTCTGATCAAGACACAGTATATTCCACCCATATACAGTTGTCCGTTCTGACATTTTTGTTTTGAGCGATATGTGTTTTTAATATGCATGTAATTTTGATGGAGTATGTGCGGTGTGACGGCCTGTTGATCAAAGTATAGCTGTTACACCTCTCTATATATTTCTACATAATTTTTTATTTATAATCTTCTTCTGTTATAAGCTGAGCGTTGGCTTACATCCATTCAATTAGCAGCCAGTTTCGGTTTCTTGGAACGTGTTTGTGTTCCAAACCGAGCCGGTATGCACTCCCACTTCCTGCCTCTGATGATACATTCTTCCTGAGTGTATACCACGTCATTACGCTGACGCCGAATGACGCAGCGGTCATGTGACTCATATCACTGACGAACACTTTGAAGCGGTTGATTGGAGGACGACACAGAGGCTTGGTTCCTCATTCCCTTCTCCAGACATGATTGGCTTATAAACTGTCACATGACATGGATTGCCCGCAAACCCGGATGTCGCGCCGCACAAGTGTTCCAAATTGATGTTTTATGATTTTTACTTCATTTTTATATAAATCGCAGTTAGTGGCTGGTTAGCCTATACTCCAGCCGAAGGCTTAGCAGACGAAACGTGTCAGTTCTTTACCCTACCCCAGCTACCTTTTTACTGCGCTAATTCTGTTAAATTGAACCAAATTTTTACCACCTGTTTTACTACTTATTGTAAATTTTTTTATCAATAAATTTTTCCTTATACTACTGGATTTACACTATGTGGAAGCCTTGTTTCTTTGTTTCTTCCGTATTATATGTGGGGGGTTGCCGCTGAGCGAGTGGAACCCGGTGGAGGACCCCAGCCCATATCCGGATAAGAAACCTGATCGAGAAAAACGATAACAAGAGCATCGGGCCCACCTTGATCTCTTCTGGAAGCGTTAGAGCCGTGAGGTCCTTCCCACCTATCCGGCACCTCTCCGGGATTGGAACCAACTTTAACTCTACCGCTCAGACGGTACAAGCCTATATGACTCACTGCCAACGGCTAGCGAGTCCAACATCTCTGGTAAGGGCATTTCATTTCTCCCAGTTGAAGTGTGTGTTTTATAAGAAGATTTGACCCTGGATGCTGGCATGCCGTATATCTTGTGGTGAAAGACATACACACAAGTTTTGAACATCTTGTACCTCCAAGAACTGTCAATTCATATAGACTTTTTATTATGTACATGTCCATCAGCCATTCCATCATATTCCTGTGTTTATCATTTCTGGTTTTTACAGCCACGCTATACATGCGGATTTGCCTCTATATATCTGCATGGATAATTTGTTGTAATATCCCAGACTTTCCATTCACTTGGGTTTAGCTTTTTTTATATATTGTTTAATTTTTATTTTCTCCCTTTTTTGGATGTTTCTTCTAATGAGATACACTTGCACTGTCTAAAGAATTTCTGAAACCATTCACTCTCCATTTTTAGTATAAAAATGTAGAGGTTGTCCGCACACTTGTGAATTTTAGATATCACTCTCACCATTGTAATTCTACACCTCTCATGTAGATTTTTATCACAGTTATAACGCTACACTTTATTGTTTTCTTATTAACGTTTACCATCCAACCTGACAGAACTGGAGAGGATCTGCAAGGAGGAATGGCAGAGGATCCCCAAATCCAGGTGTCAAAAACTTGTTGCATCTTTCCCAAAAAGACTTATGGCTGTATTAGATCAAAAGGGTGCTTCTACTAAATACTGAGCAAAGGGTCTGAATACTTAGGACCATGTGATATTTCAGTTTTTCTTTTTTAATAAATCTGCAAAAATGTCAACAATTCTGTGTTTTTCTGTTAATATGGGGTGCTGTGTGTACATTAATATTATATATATATAGTGAGCTGTGAGACACAGATTCTGAGTACTCCTGTGCACACATCAATCGGACTCCAATGCACCACACAAGAGTGGTTTCTCCAATAATTTCCCAGTGAAATTATGCAATGATGTGATTTCAGCCCATCCACACTATTTTTTCCGCACAGTATTAATTCTATATAGATGAGCTGAAGTACCAGATTTAAAAGAGAGGTATGGGAATTTTTTTTATTTTAGAATCATACTTACCTAGGTGGATGCAGCATCGGTCCGATGCTGCATCTGTCCCCCACCAGCTCTAAGGCGGAGAACCAATCGATAAAACACAGCGGATTGCTCGGTTCTCACAGCTCCCTGAGCAGAGAGCTAGTAACAGTCAATTACCGCTGTCTGCTCTGCCCCCTCCGCGCTCACTGGAGCGCTGGGCTGTAGGGGGGGTGGGAGCAGCCAGCTCAGGCTTTCAGCGGCTCGTTGAGAGGCTGAGCTGGGTGCCGGTCCAGGCATGTGGGTGGATCTCGACCATATGGACGCAGTCTTTCCCGAGCCAGTTCTGTGATGTCAGCTGACAGCAAAGAACGAAGTGTACTCCTGTGATGCTCAGGAGACGTACAGCAAAACGAGCTTTGGTTGTACTTCTCCTTTAAAGAAGAAATTGAAAAAGAAAAATGTAATCCGACCTGATAACATGGTATAACCCTAATGTAATCATGGATAAATGACTATCTTTTAGTAGATCAGGAGCTGTGATAACACTGCTGTGATTTCACTGCAGGTCAAACAGCGCTGTCAAACAGGAAGTAATAATTCAACTGATCTACTGGCAGGATTAAAAAACTAGTAACAATATGTTACGGGCACTCAGATAAACAATAAATGCTGTGTTATTACTATTGACAAACTGCATCATATACAAAAAGATCATCTTATTCTTTGACCATAGCTTCACCATGGTTTTTGGACAAACACTCTTCAAAGAATTTTGAAAGTAAGGCACCGTTCATATTATGACATGTTTGACATTTGTATGTGATTTGTGAAGGTACGATTTGCGATCCTGCAGAAAAACAATGGGTTTGAGGTGCCATTGAAGGATAATGACACCCAGACGCACAACATGTTGTGCTGCGGTGGCCACACGATTTGGGAATGCGGGCAGAATCACAGCAACTCTGCCCGCGATCCCAAATTGTGAGATGTGAATAGGACCTAAGGGATTTTGCTAGTAGTAAGCTCATAGCAAGACTGTAATGGGAACATTTTAACTCCTAATTCAATTAGACTATTCTGCTACTTGAATTAAGAAAATGAAAGGGCAACTTGAATAATTTCACTGTTAACAGAATAAAGTTTAAATATGTAGTTAAATGTAGTTAGAAATATTTTACTACAATGTTAAGTAATACTTCCTAGTAGATGTAAATGTCAGTATTAATGCTGTTATATGTTAAAAAATTGTGCAAAGCTCTCATTGAACATGAGCTGTAATAGTGACACCTACAGATTATAAGAAGGCATTACACTCAAACAAATAAAATGTTTTTCAACTGCATACAAATCCTTTACCTTCTATTGGGTTGTCCACTTCTACTAATTGGAGGCTGAACAATGCCAGAATTTTGGGCACATGCAATGACTAAATTCTGCATGTTTTTAGGACTAATAGGCACGATTTTCTAAGAAAAAAATCTTACAAATGTGTTAATTCTCCATTTTACGTTTCGTTTGGCTTACATACAGAAGCAACCCAATCTGATTCATTTTAGCTTGAAAATTATTTTTTATGGTAGTTTCGGGAATAACATCATTTTTCATCAAGTGATAATAGGTCTGTTTGACCTGCAAATAAAAGCAGTTCACTGAGCCTGACCATGTTCCCACTAATGCAAATTCATTCTGCTGCTAGCCAATGTTCTCAAACATTTGTTATGAATTAAGAGACCACAGATGATACAGCAGTGTAAAAAACTGACAAGTGGCAGTTCAGTTTTACTGGGCAAGATAAGCCCAAAATTTATTCAGACCACAGATGAAAATGCAGTTTAAAAATTGGCCAGTGGCAGAGCAGTTGTAATTAAATAAAAACTACGGTGAAATGTACTAGGGACACCGTTCACAGGTAGTTTATTAATAAAGAATTAAAGCTTAAATTTAATCTACTTATATTTTGCCTTCCCAGATTACTTTTGGGTCAAATATACAGCAATGTGCACATGGGGGTTGGGGATAAAAGACTCCATTACTGCAAATTTATGAAAAAAAATCATAGTTTGCTAAATGACCCTAATCCTCTTATATGCCTGCTGCCAATGGGTCAAAGGCAATGTAGTGCATCATGGTTAAAAAAAAACTGCTGAGCAAATTATCACAAAATTGTTGTGCACATATCAAACCTACAGTATTCAATGCAAAATCAAGGTTAAATCTGACCCTTATCAGTAATAATAATCATTTAATGTGGAACTTTACCCATAACAACTTGATAAAAAAATAATGCCTTTAACAAAGAACATACATTCCATATTAAAAGTTATGCTACCAAAATTAGTGCTGTAAATTGCCTCCAGCATTGCCCTTGGTTCTTATTGTGTTGTTAATTTGAAAAAAAATAGAAAAAATATTAAAGTAAATACATAGCCAAATTTTTATTGTTTTAATTGTAGAGTAGAGAAGGAATAGAACCCCTGTTCGAAGTTGTAATTGCAGTCTGTGTTTGTATTAGGTAGAATTACCATTCTCTTTGTCCTGGTGAGTGTTGTCACTGAGAAAGAAAATGATGGGAAGTCCAAAATATTATAGTTGGTACCAGGTCCAGACTGGGACAAAAAATAGGCTTGGGCATTTTAGACTGAGCAGCCCATGGCATATTTACTGGGAGGCACGGAGAGCATGGGGGGGGTGGAAAACACGGGGGAGTGTGGAGAGCACTAAGGGGGCCAGAGAGCACGGGGGGTGAAGAGCACAGGGGTGGAGAGCACTAGGGGGAGCCGGAGAGCACAGGAGGGCTCGGAGAGCACTGAGGGGGATGGGGACCATGGGGCCGGGAGAGCACAATCAGGGGCAGAGAACACGGGAGGAGAAGAACATGGGGGGGTGGAGAGCACTGGGGGGGGGTCGGTGTGCACCAAGGGGGGTCCACGGGGGGCTGGAGAGCACAAGCAGGGGCAGAGAACACGGGAGGCAAAAAGCACAGGGGGGCGGAGAGCACAGAGGGGCTGGAATGCATAGGGGGCTAAAGTGCACTGGGGGGGCCGGAGAGCACAGGGGTGGCTTGAGAGCACAGGGGGGCTTGAGAGCACTGGGAGGGGCTGGAGAGAATGGGGGGGCGATGAGCACTGGGGAGGCTGGAGAGCACAGAGGGCTGGAGAGCACAGGGGGGCCAGAAAGTACAGGGGGCTGAGAGCACTGGGATGGGCTGGAGAGCATGGGGGGGCTGGAGAGCATGGAGGGCTGGAGAGCATTGGAGGCAGGAAAGTACAGGGGGGGGCTTGAGAGCACTGGGGAGCCAGAGAGTACAGGGGGCGGATTTGCACTGGGAGGGGCTGGAGAGCTCTGGGGGGCTGGAGTGTACAGGGGCTGAAAAGCACTGGGGGGAGTTGGTGATCACTGGGGAGGCCCAGAGAGCAGTGGGGGAGCCTGAGAGCATGGGCGGGGCACCTGGGAGCATGGTGGGAGCCTGAGAGCACTAGGGGGCAGTAGAAAGAAGCTGGATGGGAGAAGCAGCTGCATACACAGTAAAAGAATCCATCTCTTTATTTTTCTCCTACAGCCTCTGAATGCCCACGGGAGGGATAGAATGAGAAGCAGGCATTCGGAGGCTGTAGGAGAAAAATAAAGAGATGGATTCTTTTACTGTGTATGCAGCTGCTTCTCATATCCAGGCACACGCATGGGGAGCCACGCTCACTTTTCCTCTACCGGCGGCCACGTCCCGCGTAGATCCCCTCCCTCTTCATGGTCACAGGAAGCGTGACGTGTAGTCTCCGCCTCCCGGCCGAACTGTAATGGCGGTCAGCCAGCCGCGGAGCGGCCGGCTGAGTGGCGGAGGCTTAAGGAGCATCTCAGCTGCCTTGGCCCCACAAGCACATGCGGCCCCTGGCCCACCGGGCAAGTGCCCAGTGTGCCCTATGGCCACTCTGGGCCTGGTTGCTACCAAATCAAGAAGTGAGGGTAAATCTTCAAATGAGGATACTTACTCCAAGGATAATTGTCCATGAAGGAACTTTCCTCCCACTTGATGCATCTTCAGGGAAAAAGGTGAAGGAGAATTTCCTCAACTGTATACAGATGTCAAAAAAAAAAAAATAAACTGACAGGGCTTTTGACCCTTCCCTACTTTATCTAAAACCAAAAAAAAAGAAGGTTTTGGCTTTACTGTATATAAACTTTAGGACCTGTATGTGGCCCTTCGTTCAGTATGCTTGCTCAGTACAGTTGAGCTGGTCTGAACCAGGAAAGGCCCATCTATTTATTTAAATTCGTTAACTTTATTGCCTGACTATAGATCTATGTTTTCCCCAAGCATGTTTGAAGCCATTTACTGTTGACTGTCTCACTACGTCTGCTGAAAGTTTATTCCACGCATCAACTACCCTTTCGGTAAAATACTACTTTCTAAGATTAGTTTTGAACGTCTCTCCAGTTAGTTTGAGGTCATGTCCCTGTGTTCTTGATTTTGGTTTCATATTGAAAAAACTACCCTCCCGAACCTTATTCACCCCCTTGATGTATTTAAAGATTTCAATCATGTCTCCCATTTCCCTTCTTTCCTCCAGACTGTACATATTAAGTTCCTCATGTCACTCTCGATATATTTTATCCTCCACACCTTTCACCATTTCTGTTACCTGTCTCTGGACTCGTTCTCTCTTATCATTATCTTTGTGTAAGTAAGGTCTCCATAACTGGACACAGTATTGTAAATGAGGTCTCACTAAAGATCTAAATAGGGGAATCAGGACCTCCTTCCTAGTAGCCATAGTAATTTCTGTATCATTGTAAAGAAATAAGGTAAACATGTTATATTAAGTGATTACAACAGTTCCTGGCCTCAAACATGTATTGCAATTTTGATTAGTCTAAACCTGTGTAATAAAACTAGCAAAAACATGGTTTATGGTATCATATTCCTTTTTACGTAAAATAGTACCAGAGGCGATGTTTAACCATAAGCCGAAACTGTGATATTTTCGCTTTAAATCATAGTGCTCATAAAGGAATAAATGCAGTCATCTCGTTTTCAGAGAACTTAGTATGTCTATTCCCCAGCAGGAGTGCCAAGATTGTGATGTCACTGTTAACCGCAAGACAATCACTCAGTGTAATTGGTGATGTATATAATGTGGTTTGCAGAGTGACAGTATACAATAGCTGGGAATACACAGTCATTCATTACAATGATCTCAGCTCACCACCCCTAAAGTAAATCAGTCATGGGAAGAATACGGCGGTGGCCATTGCTGACCTCTTTTAGAAAAAGCCAGTTGACTGGCCGCTACTTTGACACTCTGGCTTTAAAATTCTCTGAGTTACTTAACAGAAACAAGTAAGCAGATCAAGAAAGTCAGAGGAAAGTCAGAGGTGGCAGTCTGCATATTTTGTTCCTGGGTCAGTGAGTTGGAGCGTTGAAGCAGGAGAACCAGCATGACAGCTAGCCATTTAGCTTTTTTTAGCAGAAGAGTCCAACAATGGCCACCTTCATGTTTCTCTCATGGCAAACCTAACCTTAAAATGTACTGTTTGTAGAGGAAAATTGACAAGTTTTTATTGCTGTGCCCCATTGGGCAGATTCACCCCTCTACTTGTCCTGGTGACATTGCCAATAAGACAGAAAGTAATGGAAAATTTTTAGAGTTGTCACCGGAGCAAGATGTTAGGGTAGTTTCCAAAGGAGAAACTTGTTCTAGTTACAACAGTCTTATGGCCGGTACACACGATCCAAATATCGTACGACAGATCGTATGACCTTTTTCGCTTAATAGTCGCAAGTAGAAATTTAATAGGTAAATAAAGTCATGATATTTCTCCTACGACAGAAAAAAAAATCAGAAGTGATGTCATGTGTTACAATGTATAGTATTTGTATTGTATTTTCGGACGACAACTATACTGACTAAACGAAAATAGAGGAAAATTTTCGTGCATGTCCAATTGAATAATATCGGATGAACTGTCGTGATCGGCCGTCAAAAGTAGTGTACACACAAACCGAAAATCATACGATTCTTCCTCGGACAACAGTTTTCGTACGATATTCGGATCGTGTGTACGGGCCATAAGATGGAAATTATTTTTGGGGAGATTTTCCCTCATTTTCTGTAGCAACTCCAGGACAGGAAGTTAAGGGAAATCCAATCAGTTTTAATCTTTCCAAAACCAATTTTTTTACCTTTTCCTACACTTTAACTGCTTCCGGATCGCCCACCGCACATTTATTGTGGCAGGGCTGCCCTGCTGCACGAAAAAATTTACCTGTACATCGTCATTTCTTCTGGGTCTGCACGCAAGCTGCCGGCGACCCACTATGATTGGACACAGCAGGAGCCAATCAGCGGGTCCGGCAGACGCGATGTCCGCCGGGATCCGCCGATCGTTGACAGGAGAGGCAGAACGGTGGTCTGCCTATGTAAACAATGCAGACTGCCATTCTGTCAGAGAGGAAAATGGAGATCTTGTGTTTCTGCTAAGCAATATATTAATCTCTGTTTTCCTCCAGTTAAGCCACTCCCACCCGCAGTTAGAAACCCCTTCCCTGCCAGTGTCATTAGTACAGTGAGAGTGCATTTTTTTAGCACTGATCACTGTATTAGTGTCACTGGTCCCCAAAAAGTGTCACTTAGTGTCGAATTTGTCCGCCGCAATGTCGCAGCCCCACTAAAAATCACTGATCGCCTCCATTACTTGTAAAAATAAAAATGCCATAATTGTTTATTGGATATGTTTTATAGCATAAAGTAAAAAATATATATTTTGTTTTGTTTTTTCAAAATTGTCTGTCTTCTTTTGTTTATAGCGCAAAAAATAAAATCCGCAGAGGTGATCAAATACCAGCAAAAGAAAACTCTATTTGTGGGAGAAAAAAGGGCATAAATTTTGTTTGGATACAGTGTCACACAACCGCGCAATTGTCAGTTAAATCAACGCAGTGTCGTATTGCAATAAACTGCCTGGTCACAAAGGGGGTGAAACCTTCCAGGGCTAAAGTGGTTAAGGTAAATTCCAATATTCACAGAAAAACTAAAACAAGCTTTTTTTTTCGTGTATATGTTTTTACCCGCTTAACGACCGCCCGCTGCAGTTGTACTGCGGCAGGTCGGCTCTCCTGCGTGAATCGCCATAATTGTACGTTGGGTCGCGCAGGCACAGTTGCTGGTGGGCATGCGCTGCAGGCGGCACGCCCGCTGCACGCTGCGGGAGCGTGCCCGCGGGTTGAGCGGACTCTGTGTCCACCGGTGACCCTTGATCGCCTAGTACAAAGGCAAAATGGGGATCTGCCTTTGTAAACAAGGTGGATCCCCATTCTGACAGATGACATGACAGAGATCTACTGTTTCCAGTCATCGGAACAGTGATCTCTGTCATGTCCCTGGCAGCCCATCCCCCCTACAGTTAGAACACGCTGATGGAACACACTTAACCCCTTGATCGCCCCCTAGTGTTAACCCCTTCCCTGCCAGTGTCATATTTACATTGAACAGTGCATTTTTATAGCACTGATCAATGTAATAATGTCACTGGTCCCCAAAAAGTGTAATTTGGGGTCAGATTTGTCTGCCACAATGTCGCAGTCCCGCTAAAATTCACAGATCGCTGCCAAAAAAAAAAAAAAGCCCTAAATCTATCCCATAGTTTGTAGATGCGATAACTTTTGTGCAAACCAATCAATATACGCCTATTGCGAATTTTTTTACCAAAAATATGTAGAAGAATATACAGTATCTCAGAAAAGTGAGCACACCCCTCACATTTTTGTAAATATTTTATTATATCTTTTCATGTGACAACACTGAAGAAATGACACTTTGCTACAATGTAAAGTAGTGAGTTTACAGCTTGTACAACAGTGTAACTTTGCTGTCCCCTCAAAATAACTCAACACACAGCCATTAATGTCTAAACCGCTGGCAACAAAAGTGAGTACATCCCTAAGTGAAATTGTGCAGATTGGGCACAATTAGCCATTTTCCCTCCCCAGTGTCATGTGACTCGTTAGTGTTACAAGGTCTCAGGTGTGATTGGGAAGCAGGTGTGTTACATTTGGTGTTATTGCTCTCACTCTCATATACTGGTCATTGGAAGTTCAACATGGCACCTCATGACAAGGAACTCTCTGAGGATCTGAAAAAAAGAATTGTTGCTCTACATAAAGATGGCCTAGGCCAGTGATGGCGAACCTTGGCACCCCATATGTTTTGGAACTACATTTCCCATGATGCTCATGCACTCTGCAGTGTGGTTGAGCATCATGGGAAGTGTAGTTCCAAAACATCTGGGGTGCCAAGGTTCGCCATCACTGGCCTAGGCTATAAGAAGATTGCCAAGACCCTGAAACTGAGCTGCCGCACGGTGGCCAAGACCATACAGCGATTTAACAGGACAGGTTCCACTCAGAACAGGCCTCACCATGGTCGACCAAAGAAGTTGAGTGCACGTGCTCAGTGTCATATCCAGAAGTTGCCTATGGGAAATAGACGTATGAGTGCTGCCAGCATTGCTGCAGAGGTTGAAGCGGTGAGGGGTCAGCCTGTCAGTGCTCAGACCATACGATACACACTGCATCAAATTGGTCTGCATGGCTGTCGTCCCAGAAGGAAGCCTCTTCTAAAGATGATGCACAAGAAAGCCCACAAACAGTTTGCTGAAGACAAGCAGACTAAGGACATGGATTACTGGAACCATGTCCTGTGGTCTGATGAGACCAAGATACATTTATTTGGTTCAGATGGTGTCAAGCATGTGTGACAGCAACCAGTTGAGGAGTACAAAGACAAGTGTGTCTTATCTACAGTCAAGCATGGTGGTGGAAGTGTCATGGTCTGGGGCTGAATGAGTGCTGCCAGCACTGGGGAGCTACAGTTCATTGAGGGAACCATGAATGCCAACATGTACTGTGACATACTGAAGCAGAGCATGGTCCCCTCCTCCCTTTGTAGACTGGGCCACAGGGCAGTATTTCAACATGATAATGACCCCAAACACACCTCCAAGACAACCACTGCCTTGCTAAAGAAGCTGAGTGTAAAGGTGATGGACTGGCCAAGCATGTTTTCAGACCTAAACCCTATTGAGCATCTGTGGGGTTTCCTCAAATTGAAGGTGGAGGAGCACAAGGTCTCTAACATCCACCAGCTCTGTGATGTCGCCATGGAGGAGTAGAATAGAACTCCAGTGGCAACCTGTGAAGCTCTGGTGAACTCCATGCCCAGGAGGGTTAAGGCAGTGCTGGAAAATAATGGTGGCCACACAAAATATTGACACTTTGGGCCCAATTTGGACATTTCCAATTAGGGGTGTACTCACTTTTGTTGCCAGCGGCACTCACTACTTTACATTGTATCAAAGTGTCATTTCTTGTTGTCACATGAAAAGATACAATTAATAGTTTACAAAAATGTGAGGGGTGTACTCACTTTTGTGAGATACTGTATATATCGGCCTAAACTGATGAATACATTTTTTATATATATATTATTATTATTATTATACAGGATTTATATAGCGCTGACAGTTTACGCAGCGCTTTACAACATTAGGGCAGACAGTACAAGTACAATACAATTCAATTCAATACAGGAGGAATCAGAGGGCTCTGCTCGTTAGAGCTTACAATCTAGGAGATATATATATATATATATATATATATATATATATATATATAATTTTATTTTTTTGAATATGTATTATAGCAAAAAGTTTTAAAAAATATTTTTTTTTTCAAATTTGTAGCTCTTTGTTTATAGCGCAAGAAATAAAAACTGCAGAGGTGATCAAATGCCACCAAAAGAAACCTCTATTTGTGGGAAAAAAAGGGCGTCAAATTGGTTTGGGTACAACGTCGCACGACTGCGCAATTGTCAGTTAAGGCGACGCAGTGCCGTATCGGAAAAAATGGCTTGGTCATTAAGGGAGCAAATCCTTCTGGTCCTTAAGTGGTTAAACCATTGTACTATATCTTTGTTAAATAAAATAAATATTTAAAACACAACAAAGGATTCCCAGAGCACTGGGGTTTTTTTTAAATCACAGCACAGCAGATGGATCAGTCAAGACTGAAACCTGGAATTGAGCCATTACAGCTCATGCGTATTAGCTTGTTAAAAGAATAAGATACTGCATACTGTACATATAATATAAAAAATTATAAATTTTTTACATTTAAAATTCTTATTCTATTATCACATTAGAACCAATAAAATAAGGACACACAAACTCCTAAGCCGCGTACACACGATCGGATTTTCCAAAGGTAAATGTGTGATGACAGGCTGTTGGCGGAAAATCCAACCGTTTGTACGCTCCATCGGACAATTGTTGTCGGATTTTCCAAGGACAAATGTTGGATTGCAGGTTTTCAAAATTTTCCGCGGACAAATGCGTGTTGTCGGATTTTCCGAGCATGTGAAAACAAGTCCGTCAGACAAAAGTCCAAAGTACAAACACGCATGCTCAGAAGCAAGGATGAGCGAGAAGCGGTCGGTCTTGTAAACTAGCGTTCGTAATGGAGAATTAACATTCGTGACGTGGCAAATTATGAAACCTCGAAATGCAGCGCACAATTCTCTTCTTCTTTAATGGGATAATAATGAAGCTGCTTTGCTGGTGATACTGATGGAGTTATTAAATAATGATATTTGAAGCACTTCACAATGTGCATGAAAATGAATATATAAGAATAAATATAAATAGTCAAATAAATCCAGCGGTGAGTAAAAATTCCTAAAAAATCCAGCAATCAAAATAGTGTAAAATTATAAAAAATTAGTGACACCAAATGTGTAAAAAAAATTCACATAAAAAATCCACATAAAAATAAATATATAGGGATGTATTCAGAAGGTTCAATTATACAGGTGTAGAATCCTAATTGGTATAGAGCTTTTGATCACTAGCAAAGCTGTTTAAAAACACTTGCTTAATCAAGGTGCTCATTGACCTTCATAGTAACAATGTGCTTTTTGCTTCTATTCACAACCAATGTGAGAATCATAAACAGGCAGATAAGAGAAAAAACCAATCATTGTGCAATAGTTAGGATACCAAGGTACACAGGCAAACTTCAATCCACTCACGTGTGCCTTATAATGATAAGGCATATGCAGGTTTTACTATAGCAGTCAGCCGCCTTAGACAGGAGCAGATTCAGTGCAGTACACTGTGTGATACTGCTGATCTGCACAGAGCGTCCTTGGCTCCTTGGCGCTCTGTGCAGATCAGCAGTATCACACAGTGTACTGCACTGAATCTGCTCCTGTCTAAGGCGGCTGACTGCTATAGTAAAACCTGCATATGCCTTATCATTATAAGGCACACGTGAGTGGATTGAAGGTTGCCTGTGTACCTTGGTATCCTAACTATTGCACAATGATTGTTTTTTTCTCTTATCTGCCTGTTTATGATTCTCACATTGGTTGTGAATAGAAGCAAAAAGCACATTGTTACTATGAAGGTCAATGAGCACCTTGATTAAGCAAGTGTTTTTAAACAGCTTTGATAGTGATCAAAAGCTCTATACCAATTAGGATTCTACACCTGTATAATTGAACCTTCTGAATACATCCCTATATATTTATTTTTATGTGGATTTTTTATGTGAATTTTTTTTACACATTTGGTGTCACTAATTTTTTATAATTTTACACTATTTTGATTGCTGGATTTTTTAGGAATTTTTACTCACCGCTGGATTTATTTGACTATTTATATTTATTCTTATATATTCATTTTCATACACATTATAAAGCGCTTCAAATATCATTATTTATTCTTTTTAAGTGACTCTGAAAACACTCTCTTTTGATAGCAGCCTCACTTGGTTTTATGTGTAATTATCAGCTATTTAGCATCACAGCGCTTTGTGTTTTATATATATTTTTTCCACTGATGGAGTTATTGCAAACAAATTTTCAAAGGCTTTTTTTTTCTAGTGATATCAAGAATAATATTATTATGCTTTTTTTTTTGGGGGGGGGGGGGGGCAAGTTACCACAACACCATTATCCCGTAGTTTTTAAGATCAAAGATACAAATATATTGGTGTCCCTTGTCAATTTTACATTGTATTTTATTAAATGTAACTGCCTACTCCCAAACTGTCATTTGAAGTAAAACACATAGCCAAGTATTATTCTCCACAATTTGTTTTATTGTGCATTAAAAAAAGAAAACAAATAAAATTAGACATGATATCTGCCAATAGAACTTAACCAAAAAGTGCATTCTATGCATCCAAAAATATAGAAAATATACCAAATCAAATCATTATTCAACCAAAAAAATAATGTGAAAGCAATAACTCCAAGGCCAATAATAAATAACACGTTATCACCTCCGATTCCGCAACATGGCTGGTTGACGAACAGCCGTTCAGAAACGAACTGAAAAGCGCAAAATGAAAAGTGTGATATGAAAAGCGCGAATCAACACTCACCAAACTTCTACTAACATGAAATTAGGAGAAGGAGCCCAAAGGGTGGCGCTAAAGAGCTGAAAAAACATGTAGTACGTCACTACGTTCGTGATTGTTGGCCAACTATTGTGTGCCGTGTGTATGCAAGACAAGTTTGGGCCAACGTCCTTCGGACAAAAGTCCACGGTTTTGTTGGCTAACAATCCAATCGTGTGTATGAGGATTTAGGCTATCAAGTTATTCTACTGCCTAAAGAATAAATGGACACTGACACCAAAAAAAGTTCCCAATGCAGGATAACCCCGCACACAACCATCATGCCATTTTTGCAACAAAAAGGTGTACCATGAAATTAAATACAGATTGTGTCTCTGAACTCTGCCTTGCAAAGTGGAAAAATTAGCTTAATAGCCAAAAGTAAGATATTGTAGAGTGTGCCTTAACAGAAAGAATGGAAATAAATCTTTAAGATTATAAGTTTGAATGGTTGGTTGCCTGAGTCACTTAGAGGTCCAAGAAGACAGTGTTCCCTTTTGGCTGGGTTCACACTCCAGCAAGGAGCGGCTCATAGCAGGGGTCCGGAGCGTCCCTGTTCACCATTTCAGGCCCTATTTCAGCCGTGAAACGGAACAGAAGACACAGAGGACTCCTGTGAAATTCGCACCGGAGCCGCCCTGGAGATGTGTGAACCGGCTCCATAGAGAGCCGGTCACAATCTCCCGACATGCTAACTGGATGAGGGGAAACCCGCATCCAATACGCAATAGTGTGAACCCAGCCTAAAGCGATTGTAAAGTTTAAAGTTTGTTTTAAATAACAAACATATCATGCTTACCTGCTATGTGCAATAGTATTGCAATGAGCGGCCCAAATCTCCTCTTCTGGAGTCCTCTGCTGGCACTCTTGGCTCCTCCTCTCTTCCAAGTGCCCTCATAGGAAGCCACTCGGACAGGCTTGATCCCAAGCTGGGCTGCATGTGTCTATTGACACACACGGGTTTTGCCTCGCCCTCTTGCTCCCTCCTCACTGGATTTGATTGACAGCAGCAGCCAATGGGTCTCGCTGCTGTCTCTATGTCCAGGGAGGAGAGAGAGAGGGAGGAAAGTGCCGCGCTTTCAGGCACAGCACTGGATTGAGCTCAGGCTTAGGCAAGTATTTAGGCTGGGTGGCAGCTGACAATAGTAGATTTTCTGACCTAATTCAGAGAATGCATTAAGGTAAAAAAAAACAAAAAACTTAAGCCTTTAGAACCACTTTAAAGGGTTCTGAATTAAAAAGAAATCAGTGACTCAGAGACAGACTCTCAAAGCCGGAAACCTAACCTGACAAATAGAGGTAACATTCCTTAATGCAAACTGAATACAGATGGAGTGACAGGAGTTCAATGTCCTGGTTAAGGTGAAAGGAAAAACGACCTTAAGCTGGCCATAAGCAAGGGGAATTTTGGCAGGTTTCTGATAAATCAGATGATATTTGTTCCATAAGTGCCCCCCTTGTTGGGACCCACTCATCCAACATCCTTTCAATAGAAAAAGTAGCTAGGCAAAAAACTGTTGGCTGAGCAGTGTCTGCATCCAATCAGATGCAGACACTGTTTGGGTATTTTGACAGCCAGCAGAATCGACTCTCAGAATACAACATTCATAGCGGGAAATTCATCCATCTGAGCTGTTTACTGTGGATGGAGGCTGAGACACATGTGTGTGTATGGCCAACTTTAGGTTAGAAGGAAGTCCTAGACCTCAACACCACCCTGTCCCTATGCAAAACCAGAAGGGGTTTCTTGAAGGTTTAGACATTTGCCCTGTAAAAGTGATGGCTACAAGAAACATCATGTTATGGGTGAAAGTAAGGGTGGTTTTTAGAAATGCAGAAAGAATAGATGCACAGGGAAATGGACAGGAGAAGCTACATGGGAGACACCCTGTACAACATACTAAATCAAGGAGTGAAAGACTGATGGTCTTTGAAACCAGAAAAACCAGGCAGAAAGCTGGACTTTGAAAGTGCAGAGATTCAAATCCTGGTCCTTACCCAGCTGTAGGAAGAAGACGATTTGTCCCACTGACAAACTCTTATAGGGCGTACACACGGTCGGACTTTGTTCGGACATTCCGACAACAAAATCCTAGGATTTTTTCCGACGGATGTTGGCTCAAACTTGTCTTGCATACACACGGTCACACAAAGTTTTCGGAAAATCCGATCGTTCTAAACGCGGTGACGTAAAACACGTACGTCGGGACTATAAACGGGGCAGTGGCCAATAGCTTTCATCTCTTTATTTATTCTGAGCATGTGTGGCACTTTGTCCGTCGGATTTGTGTACACACGATCGGAATTTCCGACAACAGATTTTGTTGTCGGAAAATTTTATATCCTGCTCTCAAACTTTGTGTGTCGGAAAAGCCGATGGAAAATGTCCGATGGAGCCCACACACGGTCGGAATTTCCGACAACACGCTCCGAACGGACATTTTCCATCGGAAAATCCAACCGTGTGTACGGGGCATTAGGGTGGAAGCCATGAGACTAACTCCAAGTGAAGAATACTTTTCATATCCAGTGATAGACCTTACAGAAAGTAGCTTCATGAAACAGAGATTCAGAGATGCCCCTAACTTAAAAAAAAAACACAAAACGTCAATAGCCATGCCATGAAAGCTGGCAACTGTGAAGTACAATGGCAAAACAATTCTTGTGACATAAAGTTCTGCTGATCTGTCTTACCAGGTCAGCATGCCACATCCACGTTGGCCAGCCCAGGGCAATGTGGATCACTAGAGTAAGCAGAAGAAGCAGACAAGGAAAAGGTTTCAGGGAAAGAAAAGGCATTAGATCAAGGTGTACTGATTCCAAGAAGTCAAGAAGAAGTCCATGAGAGGATTCCTGTACCCCTGGAGACAAACCTGACCTATTTGTTGTTCAGTCAGGAAGCCAGGGGGTACACAATCAGCATTCCCCACTTGCCCTATAGGTCCTGGAGCACATCCAGGTGTAGGGACCACTACCATGGGCCTTGTCCCTGGCAGATGAGGAATGTGAAGTTATGCCCAGGAAAGAACCTTAACTACCTGACTTGCTACAGTGAGACTTCTGATTCTATCCTAATAGTTGATGGCATCAACCCTGAAACTGTTCCACAACAGAAATTGGAGCAATAACAGCTTGATTCAGAAAACCCTAGGGAAAAAAACAGACAGAAATGACCCATGAGCCACACGACTAACAGATGAACAAGACCATAGGAAGCCTACTTCACTCAAAAGCCAAAAGGATTACGTCCCGCGGTGTACTTCTTTTTGCCAGGGAAGGCCAAACAAAACAAGATAAGGGTTGAAATTAAAATCATTCCCCAACTGCACTCAAATACTACAATACCAAAGGCAGTTAATGGGCCTGTAACAAGGCTCTCGCCATTATCATGCCCACTAAAAATAAATAGTGGTCACAGAGAAAAGATGGAAGGGAATCAGCTGGTCTTTCAGAGTGACAGGGTGAATCACTATTAACATCTGCTTAGGTGAAACTGCTAGGGAAAATCAGCACACAAGAATCCATATCAGCTGTTGTAAATTAACCAGGAGAGACTTTAAAACTAAACTCCCCAAGCACAATCTGAGTGTGGTCTATTACTCAGCCTGCATTAGCATAGAGTATAATCTAACCGTGATTGGTTACTCAACCTGCATTAGCATAGACTACAATCTGACCGTAGTCCATTAATCAGCCTGCATCAGCATAGAGTACATTCTGACCACGGTCTGTTATTGAGCCTGCATTAGCATAGTGTACATTCTGACAATGGGCTGGTTCAATCACAGCAGATGCAGTCCTGTGCGTTTTTATTCTGAAGACTGCATCAAAAATGCATGGACAGTGTTAGGCCCCTTTCACATGGATGGATAGAATGGTGCTTTTAGCTGCGGATTTTCTAGTTTTCTACCGCAGCTAAAAGCACACAATGCTTTCCTATGGCCCCATTCACACACTGCGTTTAGCTGCGATTTCTTTACATGCGGTTTTGTGCGGATAGAAAAAATAGAATTGACTGCGTCCAGGAGGGATTTAGCGCAGCTATCTGCACATAACTGCAGGTAATCGCAGTGTAACTATTTCTCCTGCGGATAGCAGCGGCAACAAGGAAAGAAAAGCAACAGGAAGCACATCAGAAATGGCAAGAATGTTCCAAACGCAGCTAAACGCAGCCTCATGTAAACGCACATAAACGCAGGTAAACGCAGGTAATCTCACTGTACAAATGCAGCTGATCGCAGTGTCTGGAGTCTTGAATTTCACAGAACATATTATATGCTTTGCGGCAGAACAGCCGTCCGTGTGAAAGGCGCCTAAACCATGGATTCCAAACAAAAGTAGAACATGTTGCATTTTTTCTGTAAGGAGCTAACCTGGAATGCGGCAAATGCATAACAAAATGCACTGGAACACACATGTTCTTAATTATCCCCAATTGAGGTGAAGAAAAAAAAAAAAGAAAAACGCACTGCAGAAACACATCCTGAACGCAAAAAATTGAGCCCTATACTAGCCCTATAATCTGTTAATCAGCCTGCTTTAGCATAGAGTATAATCTGACTGTGGTCTCTTAAGCCTCATACACACTACTAGTCTTTTTTTTGGTTCAACCCAGCGGGTTGAATGAAAAAAAAAACCTGCCAGCTCAGGTTGAAGCCATTGTACTAACAATCTGTTGTTAGTACAGTGATCTCCCCTGCAGTGCTATTGTGTTCTGACAGGGGGATGGCCTGTGCCGCCAGAACACTCCGGTCAGCGCTCTCAGTCATTGGGAGCCAATCAGCAGACCTCCTTTGGTCATGACCCTTTGACAGAAGCCCGTCTAACGGCCGGCTTCTGTCAGACCAGCTGTCGTACACACAGGCTGAATGTCGGCCGGTTTTTATTGAGCTGGGCAATTACGTCCAACATTTGGCCTGTCTGTACTAGGCTTAAAGTGCTTGTAAAGTCTTGTTTTTTCTATTAACGTAACAAACATGTTATATTTACCTGCCCTGTGTAGTGGTGTTGCACAGGGCAGCCCGGATCCTCCTCTTTTCAGGTCCCTCTTCTGTGCGCCTGGCCCCTCCCTCCTGTCGAGTGCCCCCACAGCAAGCAGATTGCTATGGGGGCACCTGAGACAAGCCGCAGCTCCACGTATCCAGCCTGATTGGCTAACTGGGTTTGACTGACAGCAGTGTGAGCCAATGGCGCCTCTGCTCTGTCTCAGCCTATCAGGAGGGAGAGTCTCGGACGACCGAGGCACTCGTGGACATGGCTGGATAGAGAGGGAGCACAGGTAAGTATTAGGGGGGCTGAGGGGGGCTGCTGCACACAGAAGGCTTTTTATCTTAATGCATAGAATGCATTAAGATAAAAACCTTCTGACTTTATTCTACATCTGCATAGAGTACAATCCAACCAGGCTTAGTTTACATTGACCAGAGTATATTGCATAGAGTATATTCTGTCTGTGATCTGGTACACAGCCTGCATCAGCATTGAATACAGTCTGACCATACTCTGACTCAGAGTCAGCCTTTCTCAACCTTTCTAAAGAACCCTTGAAATAACTTTCTGATCTTAAGGAATCCATAACTATATCTACAGATCACTGTACATTAGTGCATATCTCCCAACTGTCCCTCATTTCGAGGGACTGTCCCTGATATGGAACAAAGTCCCTTTGACCCTCTTTCCTCCTCCTTTGTCCCTCATTTTGGTCTGATCTGGTCTATATAGTTTTATATAGAATACACTATTTATCTTCAAAAAACTGTTTCACAGTGCTAAACCTTTCATCCAATCCAATCATCCAGTTTCTACATTTCTGCATTGTTAAAAAGCCAGTATAAAGGAATAGCAGTGTCAGTGGGTGGAATAGTGCCCAATCATTGGTGTCAGTGGGTGGAATAGTGCCCCATCATTGGTGTCAGTGGGAGGAATAGTGCCCCACCCATCATTGGAGCACAGGTGTGTCAGGAGGAGGCTGTCTGTCTGGAGCTGCTGCTGATCCGTGTGAGAGGGGACTGGTGAGGAAATCTATCCCAGCTCTCCTGGCCCCTTTCTGGGGAAGCCATGGAGGCCAGCAGGGCCTCTCCTGCTGGAAGCTCCCAGCCATCTCCTGGGCCATCAGGTGACATGCCTTCCTCTGTACAAACCATGGCTTGTGATCTTTCTGCCCCTGGTAAGGATGAAGGCTCAGAGGCAATTCAGGAGCGAGTGGTGGCCGGGATTAAAGCCCTGAATAGAGAAAGAGACAAGCTCTATAAACTGAGAGCGGAGCTGAAGCGCCTGAGAAGGCAGCGTGAGGGCTTGCACAGCCAGAAACGAGGGTCCATGGATCCGGAGATCCAACTGGCCAAGGTCCGGGTTGAACATCAGGAGACCATTGTGTCCATCATGGAAGGAAGAGATGGGCCATTTAAGGAAAAGTTTTACAATGAAAAAAGGTTTGCGAGGATGACAAAGATGGAGGTGGAGGAGGAGACCCCCAGTTCTGACCCCCTGCCCCCTCAGGTAGAGGTAAGCAGCCCCATGCCTTCCCAGGACTCAGGAGGAATGCTCAGGGCCATCCAGGTAATGGAGTCTCCTGTGCGGGGGGATCAGCTGGCGTTTGGTGATAAGGACATAACTGATAATGTGCCTGATAATGACAAGCCCCAAGCAGGGGATGAATCTGTTTTTGTGTCATCTAACACCATGAGCAATGTTGAAAGTGTGCCCAGTGACACTCAAGTTTCTAATGCTATGTGTAGCAATGTTGTACCTTCTGATGCTGCAGCGCAGCAAGAGCTGCATTTAAAAAATGACATTTCTGAAAAGGAACTACCGGTGTCAGCAGAGCCTATTAACTCTCCTTTGGCTGAGTCTAAAGCTGTTTGCCCCACAGCTGCTGGAGACTCTACAGTGCAGCATCAGGACACAGCTGGTATTGCAGCAACTGTGACTATTCCTGATGGGAAATTGAACGTGTGTGTGACTGATAGCAATTGTACAAGTGTGATGGACAATCGTCCCAGCTCAGTCCAAGCAAATAATAATAATGTACAGACTACTGTGACTTCAGTGTGGGGCCTTGGCCCTGATAAACCCACGTTTGCTCAGGTGGTACGCTCTGCTCCTGGTGGCTCCGCCCCCAAGCAGGGTTTCCCCCTGCAGCCTACCACTTTGGGCACCCCGGGATCTGGTCTTGGGTCTCTGGCTTCTGCTGGGGGTCCGAGAAGAAATGTGGTAATTCTCAAATGGGAAGGTGGTGCGATCCCTCCAGCACGGCGTGCAGTGGTGGATTTGATTTTGGAGATGGTTTTTGGGGCAAATGACCTGTATGCCTTTATACATGTAGCTGGGACACGGGATTATACCATTAGTTTCACCAGGCCAGAGGGTCTTGACCTGTTCTGGGAGCGATATGAGGCTCGGTGCAGGTCAAGACCTGAATGGGAAGGTCTGGCCCCAGTTGCGGTTTCGCAAAGGTCAACGGTGAAAAAGATAACCATCATACTCACCAATGAGAGTGTTCCTGCTCGGGACCTAGAGGTCTGGTTAAGGAACTATGGTGAGGTTTTGACCAAGCCCAGCAAAATCCTTGATGAACGTAACATCTGGACTGGAGGTTGGTCGGTTACAGTCAGGTTGGCCAGGGATGGGAATGTTGTCCGTCACCTGCCCTCCTCAGCTTTTATAGGGAGGGATAGGATGACTATTTTCTACCCTGGTCAGCCGAAGCTGTGTCACCGCTGTGGAGAAAAGGGGCATTTGAGCTCTTCCTGTTCAGCCTTGATATGTTCAGTGTGTCGGGGTCAGGGTCATATGGCCAAGGACTGCACCGAGATGATCAGGTGCAACCTGTGCCTGCGCCTTGGCCACCCCTACAGCAGATGTCCTGAAGCCTGGCACAATATGGAAAAGGAGGTACTAGATGACTTGTCAAGGCTGGACAGGATGGAGGGTGATGCCCCTGGTGTACCATCCTCCTCTGCGGTGACTGACTCCCCTGGTCCTGCTCAGGATCCCTCTCCAGTTCCTGTGGCCACCCCTCCTGTGTCTGTAAGTATTCCTTCTGTATCTGTCTCTGTGTCCCCCCAGCCTACTGTATCCCCTCCTCTTGTGTCAGAACCTTCCAAGTCTGTGCCCCCCGAGTCAGTTACCCCCCAGGAGTCTACCCCTCCTAAGTCAGATTCAAAGGGAGTAACCCCCCCACCAGGAGTGGTAGTGGGTTTTAAAAAGGTCGCTTCTGCCTCTCTAAAGGAGTCTTCTGTAAAGACTTCAAAGAAAAAAACAGGAGATAAGGGCATCTCTGAAGCTGACCTGCAGTACCTGGAGGAGAGAAGGAAGGTTGGGAAGCGGAAGAAGCAGGTGGTGAGGACGGAACAGGCTCCAGTGCCTGTCTCCAACCGTTATAGGTCCTCTAAGTGGGAGATTTCCTCATCTGGAGCTTCTTCGGAGCGAAGTTCTGATTCTGAAATGGAGTTTGAGGCGGCCTCAAGAAAGAGAGAGGCTTCTGGTGATGAGCAGCAGAGGGGAGCTAAGAAGCAATCCACCCAATAACCCAAATGGCGGTTCCCCCTCCGTTAAAAGTGGTGACAATAAATGTCGCCAGCATTAAGTCAGTAAGAGCTCGTTCTATGGCCTTCTTTTTGTTCAGCCAATTAGATGCTGAAATTTTATTTTTGCAAGAGACTAGGCTCACCTCCTTGGCAGATATTCATATGGCCAAGAGAGAGTGGAGGTATGGTCCATCTTACTGGTCTCTTGCGGCCGAGCCTTACGGCGGTGTGGCGGTGTTGTTTAAAACCGGCATGGTAACTATCCGGCGGGTTATTGAGGTGGAGATTGGGAGATGTATGGTCTTAGACGTCCTTGTGGGAGGGCAGGACCTGCGCCTAATTAATGTCTATGGGCCGCACACAAAGTGGGACAGGAAATGCCTTTTTACAAGGATCAAGCCATTTCTTTTTACATCCCGGCAAGTGGTCTTTGGAGGTGACTTTAATACAGTAACTAGGCCCAAGGACAGGAAGGACTTCAAGGACAGGCTGGGATATGATAGCGTTTTTTTAAATAGTATGGTTAGGGATGCTGGTCTTGTGGATGTGCACATTAAGCACCTCCCAGATGACACTGGGTTCACCTTTCATCGAGGTAATAGTCAGAGTAGAATAGATAGGTTTTTTTTGAAGGAGACCTCTGCTTTCTCACCCCCAGTGGTGCAGGCAGTAGAGTTCTCTGATCACTGTATGCTATCTGTGGTCCTGAATGCTTCAGACGCCCCTCAGAGGGGTAAGGGCATCTGGAGATTGAATTCGACTCTACTCAAGGAAGAACATGTTAGACAATCCTTTGAGGAATTCTTTCAGGCACAGGTGACCATCCTGGACTTTTGTAGCAGCAAGGCTGAGTGGTGGGAGCTGACCAAAAAGAGGATCGCTGGATTCTTCAGGGGCCTAGCCAATAGAAAACAGTTTAATAAATACATGACCTACCAACGTTTACGGAGGAAGCTGGATATTCTTGTCTCGAGAGGTGGAGATCCTGGGGAAATCTCCGAAGTGAAACTCCTTCTCAGGAAGTGTCAATATGACCGGCATGCCTCTTTGGTTCTGGAGAGGGACTATGGGAAGTACCACTCGCCTGACCCTTACCAGAACTGCAAACAAGGTGTAGCTGTTAAAACGGTCGTTGGCCTTAAAGACAGTACAGGTTCCTTGACAAAGTCCAGGTCAGGGATTCTGGAGGTCGTGAGGTCCTTTTATGCTGACCTTCTTGGGAGGAAAGAGCTTGACCGTGACAAGATGGAAGGCTTTTTGGACTCTACTCCAGGTCTAAATGATGAAGATGTCCCATTGATGAATTTGACAGAGGAGATCACAGTTGAAGAGGTGATGAGGGCAATTGAACAACTTGCCATCAAAAAGTCACCTGGACCGGATGGCTTGACGGCTGAGTTTTACAAAGCCTTTAAGTCTATTCTGGCCCCACATTTGGTAGAGGTTTTTAACAGTTGCCTTGCTGAGGGGGTACTTCCCCCTTCCATGAGGCACTCGGCTGTGATTCTTCTTTCAAAGGGTAAAGATCCTTCGATGATTGAGAATTGGCGCCCCATCAGCCTTCTTAATGTCGATAGAAAGATACTGGCAAAGATATTTTTCTGGCGCCTATCGTCAGTAGCAGAGTCTTTGCTTTCTCGCCATCAGCACTGTTCGGTCCAGGGTAGGTGCACCTTCACAGCGGTTTTAGCTGTCCGGGAGGCCTTGGAGCGGTGCAGGGCTGCAGGCTGGGGAAAGTATTTGCTGACATTAGATCAGGCAAAGGCTTTTGATCGTGTCAACCATGAGTACCTGTGGTTGCTCCTTAGTAAGTACGGTCTGCCGGGTGGTTTTGTCGATTGGTTAAAAGTCTTGTATAAGGGGGCAGAAAGCTTTCCTCTTGTTAATGGTTGGGTTGGGCAGTCCTTTGAGGTTGGCTCCGGGGTGCGCCAGGGTTGTCCCCTGAGTCCCCTGCTCTATGTGTTTGCAATCGACCCTTTCATCAGGAGGCTAGAGAGCGGCATGTTGTGTGGGGTACCAGTGGGTCTCCCGGGTGAGCCGCCTTTGAGGGTTGTTGCCTATGCGGACGATGTGTCAGTGATTGTCACCGGGGCGGATGAAGCAGAGGAGGTGGTCTCTCTGACATCACGGTATTCTGAAGCATCAGGCTCCAAGATCAATCAGGAAAAGAGTGAAGTCTTCTGGATGGGAAAGGAAGGTGAGGGTTTTGATCTCCCGGACACCTTTCCAGTGCCCCAGGAAAGAATTAAGATTCTAGGCATTGAATTTGGACCCGGCGATTATGGCCTCAAAAACTGGGAAGGCAGACTGGAAATTGCCAATACTAAGGTGGTCAGCTGGAAGAAATGGAAGTTATCTATGAGGGAAAGGGTTGATCTGATTAAGACTTACCTGATTCCGATCTTTTTGTATGTCAGCTTTGTCTGCATCTTGCCAGTGTCTCTCTATGCTAGGGTCAGTAGTGTGTTCTTCCAGATGTTGTGGGGGAACAGACTGAACCCCATCAAGAGGAATGTCACCTATCTATCCAGGAGGGAGGGTGGCTTAGGTATGGTCAACCCAGTTCTTTTCTTTTCACTGCTTTTTCTCAAGTTTAATATTGGTAATATGCTTGCAGTGGAACCTCCTGGATGGGCAGGCATTTTTAGATCTTGGTTTAGGCCTTTTCTGTGACTTTGGGAAGAAGGTGGCCAAGTGAAGAATCTCAGGGGTCATCGTGGTCAGCTACCAGCCTATGTCGCTCCGTGCCTGAAGTTATTACGGCAGTGGCGATTGTCGGCTGAAGATCTCAGATCGGTTCCGAGGAAAGTCCTTATGAGTCGAGTCTTGAGCGAAGTCTTTCATGACCCACTGGCCTTAAGGGATTGCCCAGGCCCAGTTTTGAGGGCAGGGTTAAGACTTATTAATTTGGACAGAGTACCTCCTAAATTCAGGGATCTGGCCTGGATGTGCTTCCATGGGAGGCTCTATGTTAGGGGCAATTTGAAATTCCGCAGTGGGGTGGATCGTAGCTGTCCTCGGGAGGAGTGTGCAGGTGAGGAGGAGACTATGGACCATTTTCTGCTTCATTGCCCTTTTAACATAGAGGTGTACAAACAGGTGGGGCGGGCCCTCGGTGTCCCTTTCCTCTCCAGGCTGGGTTATGCTGAGTGGGTGTATGGAGCATTCAATACTGGTGGGGTTTTTTGTTTAGATACACTTTTTCTAGTTAGCCTAGTAGTCCGTTATTTCACTTGGAACGCACGGTGTCAGGTCAGCATTCGGCGTAAAATCCTTCCTGTTCAGGTGGTGGTGTATGACATTCTGCATGAGGTGGAGAAGATTCGGGTACTTGAGAGGGACAAGCGGAGTCAGGGGGCTTGGTTGAAGGCGTGGAGGGGTTTCAAGCCTCCCTGACTGCCAGGAGTCTCTTTCCCGGGTGTGGCTGTCTGTCTCTTATCACCCTAGATTATTATTTTTTGGATTAATTTTTGATAAATGGCTGCGTACATAGGTGATGGGTTGTGCCTCTTAGGCCCTCTCTGCTGCTTTATGTAAATAGTTTTGATAACGGATTATGTATATATTGTATATATTCTGAACATGTGTATTCCTTGGATTTCTGTTGAAGTTTTGTACTATGGTTTTGTTTTTTACTTTTGTATAAAATTGGTTGCTTGATTCTTTTAATAAAAGATCAATAGTGCCCAATCATTGGTGTCAGTGGAGGAATAGTGCCCAATCATTGGTGTCAGTGGGAGGAATAGTGCCCAATCATTGGTGTCAGTGGAGGAATAGTGCCCAATCATTGGTGTCAGTGGAGGAATAGTGCCCAATCATTGGTGTCAGTGGAGGAATAGTGCCCAATCATTGGTGTCAGTGGGAGGAATAGTGCCCAATCATTGGTGTCAGTGGAGGAATAGTGCCAATCATTGGTGTCAGTGGAGGAATAGTGCCCAATCATTGGTGTCAGTGGGAGGAATAGTGCCCAATCATTGATGTCAGTGGGAGGAATAGTGCCCAATCATTGGTGTCAGTGGAGGAATAGTGCCCAATCATTGGTGTCCGTGGAGGAATAGTGCCCAATCATTGGTGTCAGTGGAGGAATAGTGCCCAATCATTGGTGTCAGTGGAGGAATAGTGCCCAATCATTGGTGTCAGTGGGAGGAATAGTGCTCCATCCTTGGTATAAGTGGGTGGAATAGTGCCCCATCATTGGTATAAGTGGGAGGAATGGTGCTCCATCATTGGTGTCTGTGGGAGGAATAGTGCCCCATCATTGGTGTCAGTGGGGGGAATAGTGCCCCATCATTGGTGTCTGTGGGAGGAATAGTGCCCCATCATTAGTGACAGTGGGAAGAATAGTGCCCCATCATTGGTATAAGTGGGAGAAATAGTGCCCCATCACTGGTGTCTGTTGGAGGAATAATGCCCCATCATTGGTACCAGTGAGGGGAATAGTGCCCAATAATTGGTGTTTGTGGGATGAATAATGCCCCATCATTGGTACCAGTGGGGGGAATATTGCCCCATCATTGGTGTCTGTGGGAGGAATAGTGCCCCATCATTGGTGTAAGTGGGAATAATAGTGCCCCATCATTGGTACAAGTGGGGGGAATAGTGTCCCATCATTGGTGTCTGTGGGAGGAATAGAGCCCCATCTTTGGTGTCAGTGGGAGGAATAGAGCCCCATCACTGGTGTCAGTGGGAGGAATAGAGCCCCATCTTTGGTGTCAGTGGGAGGAATAGAGCCCCATCATTGGTGTTAGTGGGAGGAATAGAGCCCCATCATTGGTGTCAGTGGGAGGAATAATGCCCCATCATTGGTGTCAGTGGGAGGAATAGTGCTCCATCAATGGTATCATTAAGGCTGTGTCATCAAGTTCATCTGAAGAAGGTCTCCAGACGTAAGAATCAGTGGATTCCTACCACTAGGATCACATGTGTATGCGATCAGCTGTGATCATACAGCTTGTACAAAGCAATGACAGGCTAAGAAGTGTCATTGCTGTTTGTATGTATCTGCACATGTGATCCCAGACTCAAGAATCTAAACCCTTATACACACGATCGGACAAAGCGCCAGTCTTTTGTCCGAAGGGCGTGTACCAGGAACTTGTCTTGCATACAAACGGTACACAATTGTCTGCCAACAAACACGAACGTAGTGACGTACTAGGAGGAATTTCAGCTCTTGAGCACCACCCTTTGGGCACCTTCTGCTAATGTCGTGTTTGGTAAGCATTGATTCTGAGCATGCGTGTTTGTACTTTAGACACGATAGGAAAATCTGACAACAGACCGTTGTCTGCCAAAAACTTACTATTCTGCCATCCAACATTTGTTGGTGGAAAGTTGGCTAACAGTCTGTCATCACACAATTCCCTGCCGAAAATCCAATCGTGTGTACGAGGCTTTAGTCTGTCAGAGCTTTGTACAGACTGAGTGGCTGCAGCTGTTCACATACACCTCAGAATCCACTGATTCATGCCGCTGGAATCCTGTGTATGCACCTAATTGCCCTTGTGAAGAAGGCCTAAGGCCTGGTTCACACCTATGCATTTTTGATGCTTTTTGCAGAAATGTAATACAGTCCATTTAACATGGTTTCCTATTGGACATGTTCACATCTATGCTGTTTTCAGCATATTTGGAAAGGGCCAGGGGCTGTAGAAAGGCATGCGGTGTGTTTTTGATGCTTTTTTTTATATGCCAACAACAATTTGACCAAAAAAAAGCATAAAAAAACGCAAAAACATGTGTGCAAAAGTGCAAAACGCACAGCAAAAAGCACTTCAGAATCGGATGAGAAGCAAATTGCATAGGTGACAACCAAGCCTAACAGTCCCCCTTGTACAGCCCAAACAGAAACAAAGTGCAGGGCTCCCCCATATGGCCAACTTGTAAAATACATAAAGTATAAACAAGCTCAATACTATATTCATAGTACCAAATAGAGGAAACTTCAACCCAGCATAAGTATTCTAGACTAGTCACTTACAACAGTGAGTTGCAGAAAGAGGGACAGGATTTATATACTGCAAAGTGCTGCATTATAAACATATATGTGATCTACACTATGCTCACAAACATGCACATAGTTTTGCACTAAAATCCCAACCACACAATCTAAACACAAACATAAACATATCCCTACACTAAAATCACAGGCATACACAAAGGATGATATGGGGGCAGGTGGGAAACTCTTTTGGCCCTTAAAGAAAGTGGAGGACATGGGGTCATGGGCAAGTGCCTTGTTTGCCCAACCCAAACACCAGCCCTGGTATATACTAATGTACAATTGTGTTTGAGGTCCTGTTGTCATGCATTGGTTTTATGTTTGGAGCCAGATGTCACCACCAGGTGGCACTGTAGATGACCTTCACCATGTTAGCTTCTAGTGATCGTGAAATCATTAAAGAAAACCTGTGCTTGATGCATGTACTGTAAAGAAATAAGTGGACTGGAACACCCCACTCCCAGAACATACTCACCTTTCTGTTCTTCCAAAACTCCATTCAGTTACTATGCAGTGGCAGCCACTCCATTAAGGGAGCAGGGGCGCCACCCCCCTGATCCATGCACCCGGCCCCTAATCTACATGCAGGGCACCGGACACATTGATTTCATGTTTTTGTTCTTGAAACATGTGTTTGGAGCCTGAGGATATGCAATTAGTAGACCTCCAGCAGTTTCAAAATTACAATTCCCATCATGCCTCTGCCTCTGGGTGTCATGCTTGTGGCTGTCAGAGTCTTTCTATGCCTCATAGGACTTGTAGTTCTGCAACAGCTGGAGGTCCACTAATTGCATATCCCGGCACTTCCCACACCAAGCTGGTGCGAGGAACAGCCTAAGGTAAGGCCACTGACTGCCGCCTTCCTGTCCGTGTCCAGCAGTGTGGGGGGAGGCGGGCAGTCGCAGTAGTGCGAGTGAGGGGGGCAGGTTTTTTTGCCCCCCCAAAATATTGCTCACCGGCCGCCACTGCTACTAAGAGTGAGGAAAGGAATTCCTGTGTGTGATCTGAGTCATTCTAGTTCTATCTGTAATAGTCTGAGCTACTACAGTGAGGGCCATCATCTTACAGGTGCCGTGCTGATTGGCTGCCCATCTGCATAATAACAATGGGGGGGGGGGTCTCTCGCTTGGCATGGCCGCTATTGAGAAAACGTCTTGCATGCCTCTTAATTGATTCAAAGTGTTTTATGATTGGACGAGGTAGAGATCATGATGTCACTGGGCCTCCTCTCCACCTTGTCCAATCAGAGAATGCTTTGCATTCATTGAAGAAAAATCAAGGTGTTCTACTAACGGTGAATATGCTAAATAAGGGATCCCCCTGTGGTTATAGGCAGGCTACTCTGTACTATACACATGACAGGCATGTGCAGCAGAGCATCCTTCCTAGCAAACAGATCTTTTGTCAATTTACTGGTTTCTTTGCCAAGCTCATACTGTAACCATGTACACAGATGCAGGCTATTGGCCATTTACTCCTGCTCATTCTCTTGGTCACAGTTTCTTAACCCCTTTGTGCCCAGAGCACCTCTTTACACAGGCCTGTGTCTTAGTCATGGTCCAGCCCAGAGCTTCAGAAGTGACCTGACATGTGTCACCTTAGCGGGTCATCTCTCAGTGCCAGGAGGGTGACTCTGTTCCTCCAACCACCACCTGCTCCCTGGCTGACCAGGTTTGCACCAATCACTTCACAGTTAACTTGATAATCTTCCCAAACCTTGAATAGGTAACAGGTTGGGCCTACTTAGACGAGGTGACCCAAAGCAGGGAGAGTCCTAGAACATATAAGGTAACACATGTTCCACCTGCCTACATGGTTACTGTACAGAAAGACAACTGCTCTGTATAGTACCCGAAATTGGCAGCCATCACTGAAGTACCTGTAGCTTAGTCTCCTACAGTGATTTATAGATTCCACAGAGGCCTATCAGATATCACAAATACATACTTACATTGGGCCAAGCTAGACTGATGTAAGTATGCAAAGTAAATCATCACTGGAGTTCAGCTTTAAACCCAGTACCACCCATACAGTTAATTGCTAACAGTAACGTAAAGTGGTTCTAAAGGCATAAGGATTTTTTTTACCTTAAAGTGGTTCTAAAGTCAGAAGGTTTTTTCTCTTAATGCATTCTACGCATTAAGAGAAGAAACCTTCTGTGTGCAGCAGCCCCCCTAATACTTACCTGAGCCCCATCTCGATCCAGCGATGTTTCACGAGAGTCTCAGCTGCACGGGACTCCTCATTGACTGAGACAGCAGCGGGGCGCCATTGGCTCCTGCTGCTGTCAATCAAGGTCAGTGAGCTAATGAGGAGAGAGGGGGCGGGGCGGAACCGCGGCTCCATGTCTAAATGGACAAACAGCTCGGCTCAGGTGCCCCCACAGCAAGCAGCTTGACAGGAGAGAGAGGCCAAGAGTGCCAGCGAGGGACCTGAGAAGGGGAGGCTCCGGGCTGCTCTGTGCACAACCACCTGCACAGAGCAGATAAGTATGACATATTTAACATTTTTTAGTAAAAAAGAAAGAGACTTTAGTATCCCTTTAATGCATTCTATGCATTATGGTAAAAAAAAACCTTCTATGTGCAGCTCCCCCTTTATACTTACCTGAGCCAATCTCGATCCAGCGATGTGCAGAGGCTCTCTCGGCTCTCTCTTTCCTCACTACCTCAGAAGCAGCAGTGGGACCCATTGGCTCCTGCTGCTATCAATCACAGCCAGTGAGGAGAGAGTTCGGGGGGGGCAAGGCTGAGCCACGCTCTGTGTGTCTCCGGCTCAGGAGCATGCATGCACAAGTGCATCCATAGCAAGCGGCTTGCTGTGGAGGCACTCGGCAAGGGGGAGGGGCCAGGAGTGCTGGCGGGGGACCTGAGAAGAGCAGGGACAGGTCTTCTCTGTGCAAAACCACTGCACAGAGCAGGTAAGTGTAACATGTTTGTTATTTAAAAAAAATTAAAACTTTGTCTTTACATTCACATTAACTCCTAAAACTCCTTAAAGCGGGGGTCCACCTATCTATCGTTTTTTTTTTTTTTTTTTTTTAGTTCATTCACAAACTTTTCTTCTCAGCATTACATACTCACATATTGTGTGTAATATGTCCGCCTGTGTCAGATTTCGTCGGAAAGAATAACTTATATTATTCACTGCAGGCGGTTTCCATCTTCATTGTGGGCATTTGAAGCCCACAAGCATTTATTTCCTGGATGTGGTGAATGCTGTGCTCCCAGCATACACCGCTCGTTCCTGCACATGCTCAGTGGCATCCTGGGAAGCCTGAGACTAGCTCCCAGGAGTCTGGGAGAGGCTAGAAACACGCCTACTCCCATGGGAGGAGAACCAGGAAGTGCAAAGAAGAATAGAAAAATAAAAGGTAATTACGGCGATTTAAATTTTTGTATACGGCATGTCAGCATCTAGGCAAGGAAGAGAATACATACAGATATTGTTCAAAATTTGGGTGGAACCCCGCTTTAACAGTGAAGATTAAATTTACGAGCACCAAAAATGTCTTTAATGATTTACAAAATGCACAAACAATTTTACAAATGATTTTTCTCCTAAAACCACATTTAAACATCAAAGGAGTATAACAGCAGTATTCAGTCTATTCAGTCCCAGAAAATTGTCATCACTATGTAAATGATTAGAATAAATAAAAAGATACATTTTTGACAGATGACTATAAAGTTAAGTATTTACTATGACTCAGCTGCTTCCTTATACTCTGGAATGTGAAACCGGAACAGAAAGTGAACTATACTCAAGTCACAACTGTTTACTGCTCTGATGTAAAGAATTTGGAATGGGGAAAATAAAATCTGCAACTATCAAAGCGTTCACTCATCCTATTCTTACATATTCTTAAAACGGAACTAAACTGTATCTGAGCACCACAAAATAAAAATGCTATTTAATTCATTTTTAATATCCGAAGCAAGTATGCCCATCCATCCATATCTCCATGTTTTATTGTGTTGGGAAGTCACTTTGAAAAACACGCCCCTAGCATTTCAAATTGTGGCCTTCATGAGTAAAGGTAGATGATTCATGTAGCATTTACTTCCTGGAATCCACCTGCCCTTAGCTCAGGCATCAGGCAGAAGGGTGTGCTTAGCTGAAAAAGTCCCTCTTCCCTTTCCCCAGATGAAAGTAAACAAATGCCCATGAAGACTTCTAGGATGTATGATCCACAGCATCTTTAGTGTTTTTTTTTTTTTTGCACAGTCACACAGCATCTTTAGCGTTTTTTTCTTTTTTTTTTTTTTTTTTTGCACAGTCGCATTTTTTAGCAATTTTTGCACAGATTATCGCACAGTGCTAAATCATCTACATATATTTACAGTATGAGCGTTCATTGGTATTGTTTTATTTGAGCACAAGCTCATATTTGCACCTAGCAATTTTGCACAGCATAGTTACATAGTAGGTGAGGTTGAAAAAAGACACAAGTCCATCAAGTCCAACCTGTGTGTGTGATTATATGTCAGTATTACATTATATATCTCTGTATGTTGCGGTCATTCAGGTGCTTATCTAATAGTTTCTTGAAGCTATCAATGCTCCCCGCTGAGACCACCGCCTGTGGAAGGGAATTCCACATCCTGGCCGCTCTTACAGTAAAGAACCCTCTACGTGGTTTAAGGTTAAACCTCTTTTCTTCTAATTTTAATGAGTGGCCACGTATCTTGTTAAACTCTCTTCTGCGAAAAAGTTTTATCCCTATTGTGGGGTCACCAGTATGGTATTTATATATTGAAGTCATATCCCCTCTTAAGCGTCTCTTCTCCAGAGAGAATAAGTTCAGTGCTCGCAACCTTTCCTCATAACTAAGATCCTCCAGACCCTTTATTAGCTTTGTTGCCCTTCTTTGTACTCGCTCCATTTCCAGTACATCCTTCCTGAGGACTGGTGCCCAAAACTGGGCACCAGTCTTTAGCGTTTTTTTGCACAGTCGCATTTTTTAGCAATTTATGCACAGATTATTAAACAGTGATAAATCAAAATAGTTATTGTTGATTGAGAGGGTTTAGTTCCGCTTTAAAGACTAAATAAGTCCACTGAAAATGGAGGTGCACAAAAAAAATGTGGTGTGCTGTGTTTAAAAAAAAAATCTATTATTTGTGCGATTACTGTGCATTGGCAGCCTATTCTAAACTAATGTGCTGCAAATAATGTAGTGCAATGTACTTTAACCACTAGAGATCCGCGCTCTAGCCGAATGACGGCTACAGCGCAGACCTGCTTTGCCGGGACTATGTCCATTGACGTCGTTCCGTGCACGAGCGGCCTGCATGCCCCCTGCAGGGCGCGCGCGGCGCGCTCTGTCATCAGCGAGTCTATGAAACTCGCCTGATCACAGATCGGAGTAAGGGGTCGATCCCGACCCCTTACCACATGATCAGCTGTCAGCCAATGACAGCTGATCATGTGACATCAACAGAGCCGGTAATCGGCTATTTTTTCTCCTTGCGCTGACAGCGTGAGGAGGAAAAAAAAGACGATCACGTGCGGCCGTGAGAGGGACATCAGTCCCGATCACGGCAACGCCACCAGATCTTCAGTGCCCACCTATGCCCTCTGCCAGTGCCACCTAGCAATAGGCAGCAGTGCCACCTACCAGTGCCCACCAGCGCCACCCATCAGTGCCCACAGTGCCACCCAGCAGTGCCCACAGTGCCACCCATCAGTGCCCACAGTGCCACCTATCATTGCCCACAATCAGTGCCTCAACAGTGCTGCACATCAGTGCCACCTATCAGTGCCCATCAGTGTCACCTACCAGTGCCCATCAGTGCCACCTATCAGTGGTACCTATCAGTGCCCATCCGTGCCACCCATCAGGGCCCATCAGTGGCCATCAGTGCCGCCTTATCTGTGCCTATCAGTGCCGCCCTAACTGTGCCTATCAGTGCCGCCTTAACTGTGCCTATCAGTGCCGCCTTAACTGTGCCTATCCGTGCCCATCAGTGCACGGAAAACAAACAAAAAAGATGGAAAATTTTGAAAAAAAAATCATGTTTCATAGTTTGTTATAAAGTTTTGAAAACAGGTAATTTTTCTCCTTCACTGATGTGCGCTGATGAGGCTGCCCTGATGGGCACTGATAGGCGGCACTAATGGGCACTGATAGGCACTGATAAGATGGCACTAATGGGCACTGATAGGTGGCCCTGATAACCACTGATGAGGCGGCACTGAGAGTTGGCACTGAGAGGTGGCACTGATGGATGGCACTGATGGGTGGCACTGATGGTTGGCACTGATGGGCACTGATGGTTGGAACTGATGGGTGTCACTGAAGGGCACTGATAGGTGGCACTGATAAGCGGCACTGATAGGTGGCACTGATGGGCACTGATAGGTACTGGTAGGTGACACTGATAGGCAGCACTGATTATGAGACACTGATGGGCATTGATTGGCAGCACTGGTGGGCATTTATGGGTGGCACTGTGGGCACTGGTAGGTGGCACTGGTGGGTACTGATAGGATGCACTGGTAGGTGGCACAGTGGGCACTGGCAGCTGACACTGGTGGGCACAGAAAATGCAGCCGCAGCTTTCTGTGTGAGGGACCGATGTCCCTCTGACAGAAGCCGGTGATTGGCTTTTTCTTCCCCTCACGCTGACAGCTTGAGAAAAAAAAAAAAGATTACCGAGCTTCTGTTTACATCACGTGATCAGCTGTCATTGGGCTTCCTCTGTGTTCTGTGGTAGAATCCCTCCAGCACCCTAACCCAAAGCCCGAGGTCACCCCCCCCCAGACTAGGGGGCACCCTCAAAGGCCACCGACAGCCTTCTCAGCACTCCATCTTCCACTCGACTGTCTCTCCTGGTGTGACTCATGCCTATTTATGAGGTGATTTGCCCCCTGCCAGCCCTTTACTTGGGATTGGCTGGAGCCCTCATAAATATGCCAAGCAGCTCCTCCTAACCTCCACCCACTATGTCTAGAACATTCTCCAATGCTTAGCCCTGAGCTAAACTAATTGTTACCTACACTAACAACAAACCTATCTACATCTAGCACACTAGAGGGTGCTACACTATGATCACATGTAACGTGTAAGTTCTTCTCACCAGTCCCCACTAATTACAAATGATAAAAGGTATTTAGAAAACCTAGTAAAACCAAGTAATGGTGTGTGGTCTAAAAGTCTGAGGATGGGGGTTTATTGGGAGAAAATTAATGACCAGCTCTGGCATTGATCACATGTACTGCTCACATGAGTAGTAACATGCTATCAGTGCCTCTTACTGAGCATGGACAGCATGGGCATGTTGCTAAGCCCCCAATTTCTATGCACCCAAAGCATAGAGTGACATAGAGTCTGGAAGAATAGGGCCAAACCTATGATCTAGCGCACAGGCCAACTGCATTAAAAAAATGCCTCTGAGTCAAAAATCAGAAGGCAGTGCAAGGAAGTACAGTACAATAGAGGAGAGAGGTGATTTTACAATGTGCATTTGTCCTCAACTACAATAAGCCATACTCTGCCAAGCATAGAACAAACCCAGTATTTTTGAGATAGGGAGAGTGAAGAGGAGAGAATAGTATAGGAGAAAAGGGGAAAGGAAATATCTTCCTAAGCTTGCTGGCAAGTGCAGTTAGCTTGCCTGCCACTAGATGGCTCTGCTCCCGTTAAAGCATGGTAAGGGAAAGTTGTGATTAGGTGTTAGCTTCCTTCTTTTAGAGAAGACCATCCTGTTCAAAGGACACCCCTTCCCCCCGCCCACACACACACACACACACACACACCCGCTCTCTGCTCATTGGCTCACTGGCTGTGGTGGCTGGGCTCCCGCTGATGTCTCAGCCGATGAGGAGGGAAAGTCCCCATCCAGCAAAGGCTATTGTGAACATTGGTGGATCAGAGGGAGCTCAGTAAAAAACCCTCAGCCTTTAGGCCTGGTTCACACCTATGCAGGTTGCAGTTTGCATATTCCAGGTGCATTTTGCATTTTTCAACACGTTTTTGATCCATTGAAGTCTATGGATCCAAAAACCAGAAATAAGTCCCTGGCTCTTTCCATAAAATGCACAGATGTGAACATGACCCATAGGAAACCATGTTAAATGGACTGTAGTGTGTTTCTGCAAAACTGAAAACACACTAAAAAATGCATAGGTGTGAACCAGGCCTTAGAACTACTTTAAGGCCTATACAGGGGAATTTGAGAGCAGGCCTATGGCCATGAGTATACCACAACATGGTGAAAAGTTCCATTAACGACAGCTGGGTGCAAAATTTGGTGCCAAAAACTGCCCAATCATAGCCCCCCTTAGGCTCCATTCCCACTAATGCATTTTTTTATGCTTTTTGCAGAAACGCATTTCATTTTCCTAACATGGGTTCCTATGGAACACGTTCACATCAATGCAATTTTTGTGTCTCTGCATTTTTGGAAAGGGTTGGGGACTTTTTTAAATGCAAAACTGTGCTTTTTTGCATTTTTTGGATCAATAGACCTTAATGGAGAAGCTGCAGAAAAGCATGTAGTGCGTGTTTACGTGTTTTTACTGCGATTTTGCCACAATTTTGCCCAGATTTGCATTTTAAATCTGCCCAACAACAAATAAAAAAAAAAGAAAAAAAGAAGAAAAACATAAAAGCAAAAAGCAATGTGGAAAAACGCTCAAACGCAACATGCATAGGTGAATCGAGCCTTACATTACATTACAGTGTATAAATTGTTTACAAAACACAGAATAAAAGAACTAAAGTATGTCTAAATCCAAAACTTTTTTTTTTTTCATTTTGGATACAGTAGAGAAATGTTAAAATTGCTATCTGATTTTTTTATTTTTTTATTTTTTGCTATCTGTGTCTCATTACTGTATGGAGATTTCTCGTCAGAACAGCAATAAAAACCTGACAGTTGTTCTAACCCCTCAACACCCTATCCAAATCTAAAAAGAAAATAGTTGCCTTTAGTTATATATCGGAGATGAAAAGAGAAGCTAATAAAGCACCATGTACAAGCAGTAATATCACATGCTACAAGTACTAGTATAAATCTCTGGATATGTGCTCCATTTGCCAGCGAGGATCATGCAGGGTGAACATCTCAGTGTGGCAGACAGGGAATACTGTGAGGACTCATTGACATCGCCGTGCTGTCAGACAATGTCATTGATGGGCTGGAGGTAAATGGTGGCTATATTTAACACAGGTGCCTTGGAGTTGTCTGTGAATATCTTTCCACAGTATCTAGGACATCCATTTTTAGAGCTTTTGAAGGTTATATCATACATGTAAATGGGGATATTTTCATTCTCCCTATAGTGTAAGGTTTATTGTATAAGGGGGATAAAATCACAAAGCAGAAGTCTTGTGTACTGCAGGCTCGACTTTAATATGAATGGACCTTATTGTTCATCAGCCCGTCAGATACATGTACAGTATCTCACAAAAGTGAGTACACCCCTCACATTTTTGTAAATATTTTATTCTATCTTTTCATGTGACAGCACTGAAGAAATGACACTTTGTTACAATGTAAAGTAGTTAGTGTAAAGCTTATATAACAGTGTAAATTTGCTGTCCCCTCAAAATAACTCAACACACAGCCATTAATGTCTAAACCGCAGGCAACAAAAGTGAGTACACCCCTAAGTGAAAATGTCCAAATTGGGCCCAAAGTGTAAACATTTTGTGTGTCCACCATTATTTTCCAGCGCTGCCTTAACCCTCTTGGGCATGGAGTTCACCAGAGCTTCACAGGTTGCCACTGGAGTCCTCTTCCACTCCTCCGTGATGACATCACAGAGCTGGTGAATGTTAGAGACCTTGCTCTCCTCCACCTTCCGTTTGAGGATCCCCCACAGATGTTCAATAGGCTTTAGGTCTGGAGACATGCTTGGCCAGTTCATCACCTTTACCCTCAGCTTCTTAAGCAAAGCAGTGGTCATCTTGGAGGTGTGTTTGGGGTCATTATCATGTTGGAATACTGCCCTGCGGCCCAGTGTCCAAAGGGAGGGGATCATGCTCTGCTTCAGTATTCACAGTACACGTTGGCATTTGGCATTCATGGTTCCCTCAATGAACTGTAGCTCCCCAGTGCCGGCAGCACTCATGCAACCCCAGACCATGACACTCCCAACACCATGCTTGACTGTAGGCAAGACACACTTGGCTTTGTACTCCTCACCTGGTTGCCGCCACACACACTTGACACCATCTGAACCAAATACGTTTATCTTGGTCTCATAAGACCACAGGACATGGCTCCAGTATTCCATGTCCTTAGTCTGCTTGTCTTCAGCAAACTGCAGGCTTTCTTGTGCATCATCTATAGAAGAGGCTTACTTCTGGGATGACAGCAATGAAGACCAATTTGATGCAGTGTGCGGCATATGGTCTGAGCACTGACAGGCTGACCCCCACCCCAACCTCTACAACAATGCTGGCAGTACTCATACATCTATTTCCCAAAGACAACCTCTGGATATGACGCTGAGCATGTGCACTCAACTTCTTTGGTTGACCATGGTGAGGCCTGTTCTGAGTGGAACCTGTCCTGTTAAACCGCTGTATGGTCTTGGCCACTGTGCTGCAGCTCAGTTTCAGGATCTTGGCAATCTTCTTATAGCCTAGGCCATCTTTATGTAGAGCAACAATTCTTTTTTTCAGATCCTCAGAGAGTTCTTGGTCATGAGGTGCCATGTTGAACTGCCAGTGACCAGTATGAGAGAGTGAGAGCGATAACACAAAATTTAACACACCTGCTCCCCATTCACACCTGAGACCTTGTAACACTAACGAGTCACATGACACCGAGGGAGGGAAAATGGCTAATTGTGCCCAATTTGGACATTTTCACTTAGTGGTGTACTCACTTTTGTTGCCAGCTGTTTAGACATTAATGGCTGTGTGTTGAGTTATTTTGAGGGGACAGCAAATTTACACTGTTATACAAGCTGTACACTCACTACTTTACATTGTAGAAAAGTGTCATTTCTTCAGTGCTGTCACATGAAAAGATAGAATAAAATATTTACAAAAATGTGAGGGGTGTACTCACTTTTGAGAGATACTGTATCTATCACAGTCAGTTCAGAGAAACAAAATGTCAAAATGTTTGACTTCCTGGGAACAGAAGAACAACGTCTGTAATAATTTTACGTCAGAGGGGACAAACTAAATCACTTTGTTTGCAATATTACCAGTCCTTAGGAAATAAACCTTTGATGTCACTAGTTTTCCCAATGTGCTCTTTTAGAACATGCCATTTATTAGAGACAGGATGGGAAGATTTACTACAAAAGTAGAGAATGTTCCCTTCCTGAATAAAGTAAAGCTGTGTTCAAAGCTCATCTTTTACCAGTGTATCCCTTACTAAACTTTACCCAACCCTTTTAATCAAATCTAATCAAATTTAAACGAGTAGTATGTGTTTTTTTGTTGTTTTTTGTACAATCATACTTACCTAGGTGGATTCAGCATCAGTCCGATACTGCATCTGTCTCCTGGTGCTTCTAAGGGTGAGAACCAAGTGATCAAACACTGCTGATCGCTTGGTTGGATGGATATCTACCTATTCCTGCAATCAGGAGACACTGTGGTATTGTTGCAGGGGGAGCCATTTCTCTCCAGTGTTGAGTTGATACTGACCTGGTACCTTCTTAATCAGAGACAAGCCAAAGCATCTTGGGACCTGTAGTCCATATGGATGGGATTCGCTCTCTGGCTGAGTGATGTGAAACTACAACTACCAACTGGCTGATGGTGAAGAGCAGACCGCTGGGAGAGACTATAAGAGGGAGGGATTGAGGCCTGGTGCGCTCTCTTGGGACCCGGCATGGATCTGTATGCAGGGAATCTGTATGGTGTGAGCTGCAGCTGAGTTGCGGCCTGCTTTGCAGAATTATCCAGAGGATATCGGGAGGGGCATCTGGGGACAGCTTCCTTTGGCTGTTCGGCGGCAGCCTGGAGGCCGCTTCGATCCATCCTGCAGTGGTATCAGATTCAGGTGAGCCATGGTGCAGTGTGGTGGAGGCCGGAAGTCATCCCTTGAGCCACATTCCTGAGAGATCACCATCATCATTCTCATCATCCTCATAACCATCATCATCATCACTATCACCATCTTCATCTCCTGTTCCAGTGTGGTGAGCGGGCAACAGCCCAGTCTTATAGACACTGTATATAGACATCATTGTCTCCTGCATTCCTTGTCAGCCTTAGTATCAAGGATCTAGATTAAACATCATGGACACTATATACAGACATCTTTACTTTCCATGGTTCTGCTTGTAGTTCCACTAAATGTAACATCTTTAAGTCAGCGATCACTGTGAATCCAGTTACAGTTTAATTTACCCAGGAAGATTGTTTGCTGTCTATTCTCAACTTATTGGGTCAGTTACTCTGCTTTACCATCCAAAGTTTCTTTGCATGCCATCAAACATCAAAGTGCTAGCTGAAGATCCACAGGAATGCCACACAGCAACACTGGACTACTTTCACCTCCCTCTCCACGTCAGGGATTTATTGCATTAAAGCTCATAAAGTTATAATTCACCAATAACTCTCTGAAAGAGCAGGTTGAATTGCAACACAGTTCTCTTTGCTAAAAGTTGTATTTTTTTATTTACTGTCCTGCATGTATGTGTGAAGGAGCAGTAGAGAGGGGTCTGACACTCATAAGAGCCATTCCTCTGTTCTACTGTAGCCTGTTCACATAGACTGGACATAATATGCGCTCAGTTTGGCGCAGGGATTGAGGTGTTCACTCCTGAATGTTTAAATTCCATAAGTAATTGTTATTTAGTTATTAATGACATTTCTGTGGGAGACGATGTTTTAAAGTGTGTGGATGTGAAGCCTGAATTTGAGAAAGATTACACCTTTGCCCTGATAGAGTGGCGAGAGAGTGTAACGGCTGGATGTTGGAAAGAGACTGTTAGTTTAGCTAATGGGTTAGAGGCTCAAGTAATACCCTTGCTGACAGTAGGAAATCCAGAGAAAGAGCATTCTAGACATGGTTCAGTGAGTTCTGAGAGAGAGAGGAAGAAGTAGATGTTTCTGGGATGGGAATGCCTCCTGCTTTCTTTTATATGGATATGAGCCGGCTGGTTGAGAGTTTAAAAAAAAGCTCTAATATTTCGGTAAATCAAGGATACCGAAAGTTACAGTTCTTTTCTGGTCGCACACCAATCCCAGAAGGCGAAGAGGAGTTTGAAAATTGGATGGATGAAGCCATTCAAGCAGTGGAAGAATGTGCCTGAGGCAGTGAAAAGACAGAGGATAAGTGAGAGCCTCAGAAGCCCTGCGGGAGATGTCATTCTGAGCTTGAAGAGGGGAAAGCCCGACTGTATAGCCATGGACTATATTGAAGCTTTGTGTGCAGTCTATAGAAAAGATCCTCCACTTGATGTACAAGTTTGAGCACACACATCAGTATAGAGAGGAGAAACTGTCTGCCTATGTTGTGGAGTGGATTGAATTTTGCATCAGATCAATTTGAAGAAAGGGATTGACCCGAAAGAGGATGAAAGTCAAGCTGGAAAGAATTTTTCAAGGTGCTCGACCCAACCACCCAATTGTGCTTCCTTTGCTGGTAAAGGGAATGCAAACGGCCCCAACCTACCCAGAGTTATTGAAGTTGGTCAGGGAGGAAAAAGCCTTGTTGGATAGAAAAAATCAGGGATTGCGAGAAGGGACAAACGTTCCCACCAAGACAGGGAAAATGTCAGCTCAGCCTGTGCAGATACTGTAAAGAAGGGGGTTCAAGAAGTGGACAGTGATGAAGAATCAGAGTGGGGGAAGTACCCCAAGACACCTCTAGTACCACCTGTTCCTAAGAACACTCTGGTTAAATTGCTCACACAAGTCACTCAAGATCAGATGCAACAGACATTGCTGCAGGTGATGGAAGCACAAGCTACAGCTCAGCTGGACAAGACTGATCCCAGGAAGTGTGTTAAGTGTGGGGAGCCCGGGCATTTTCAGAGGCAGTGCCCCTAAAGACAGGGAGAGTCAAACTTCCTTACAGAACCGTTGAGAGTATTACAGCAGCTGCTAACAATTCAGAAGGTGGGAAACTTCAGGGGTTCTCAGTGAAGGAGTCAACTGAGAGGCCTAAGAAGGAACCAAGCTCCAAGAGTCAAAAGAAAAGAAAACAGAATGAGAAGAAATGTTTGAAGAAGGGTGTAACATCCCCCACATCAAATAAGCCATCAACGGGGTTTGAGACTTGGGCACAAGGAGTCAATGTCTATCACCACCCAGGGCTATAGTTAGGTTTTCTCAAAGTGGAAGTAGGAAAGACCTTAGGAAAGCCGATGCAGGGAGATTACCAGAAAAGATTATAGGGCCATCCCCAATTATGTCTTACAGGTAGCAGGACAATGTTAGATATGGGGGCTCAAGTCACTTTACTTTACCAGAAAAAATGCCCCTGTTGAGGGAGTGGGGCGGTTATGGAAATTGGACACAAGAGAGAAAGTGCTACAGACTGGAGAAATTGCTTGCCTGAGGCCACTGTCACACTTACTTGGGAGCATTCAGGACCCTTTGTTGTGTTTAAAACAGATGCACAAGCAGAAGCTGCTGGGATAGCGAAGGTTCCCGAGTTGGTTTCCACCATGCCCTGTTCCGAAGTGAGAAGAAGGTGTCTATCAGCCTCCGGAATGTCGCCAATCATCATGTGGTGTTAGGGGACCAAATGCTGGTGGGGTAAGTCAGTGCAGCCACCCCAGTACCTCCAGCAGAAATTGTGAGAGGAGAAAAGCACTAGGGGCTGCAGAAGGTAATGTAGGAGTGTGCTGAAATGTTGCCTCCTGCATGGCAGAAAAGGATGAAGTTGCAGATGTCCCATTGGGAGATTTTCTCTGACAATGATTTTGATGTAATCCCCTGATGACGTCCTATTGTGACGAAACGCATAGGGTGGGCCTGTGACACTGACGTCATCATGTTTTTCCTCTTTGGAGGTTGATGGTTACAGCAAGCAGCGAGCAGAGGAAGCTTGAGGAGATGCCGCTATTTGATCTACTGTGGTACACTGCGCATAAAGATTTTTATCCTGTAAGTGCAATTCGTTTAGGTATATTAAATTCATCTACTTAATTACTACACTATGGGAGCCCATTTTTGTTTGTTTTTGAGTGACACAGATCTAGCAGCTCCGAACAACTACACAGGTTTTTGGGAGACCGAATTCCCTGTGCTTGCTGAGACCGCCTCGGTGGTCAATTAAGTCGATAAGGAGATTACATACTCACTCGGGTGTAAAGCAATCTGGAGGAAGGATTTCTCTTCATGACTTTTCTTAACAACTTGTTTTTACACCTGTATGAAAACCTACCGGTTAACCCTTCATCATGTGAATATCCATTTAGGACTGTGCTCCAGTTTCTCAATTTCCATTCTTGGGACTCTGCCTTAGACTTTTTTTCTCAGACTTTTTTCACCAATATATTTGAGATTTTTTATTATTTTTATATGGTGTTAAGTTATTTTTTATACACTCATGAATACTCTCTACAGGTTTTCCAGTATTCAATACTATTGATCGAATATTATATACCTCACCGTTTTGAGCACGTTATTAATTTACTATTTGTTATCTCATTAGAGCACGTTATTGGTTAACGCATTTTATGTGTTTCCCATCTTATTTGGTTGTAGTTTTCCACTTTCACGCATTTAAACTCTACCTTAGTTTTTTTATTTTTCAGACTTTTTTCACTATTATCTAAATTTTATTTTTTTCCTTTTTCAAGGTATTGGGAATATATTTTTGCACAAGCGCTGCACCCACATCTTTTCCAATGATTTTGAAGTAGGCTGTGCTAAAATTGCTCAACATTGAATCCGGCTATAAGAAGATAAACCCTGTCGGGCAAGAGATCGGAGGATACCCCTAAATGACCTGAAATATCTAAGGGAACAATTGGCTGAGTTGAAAAAATCAAGAGTAATTCAAGAATCCAGAAGTCCTTATGCTTCACTCATTGTGATGGTTCAGAAGAAGAATGGAACACTGCGCATGTGCATAGAGACCATCAAACACTGAATCAGCGGACTGTACCGGATCAATATACAACTCCTCGTATTGAAGATGCTCTCCAGTGCCTTAAAGGAGCTAAGTGGTTTAGTGTGCTGGATTTGAAAAGTGGGTATTACCAAATACAAATGCACGCTAAAGATAAAGGGAAGACTGCTTTCATCTGCCCGCTTGGGTTCTTTGAATTTAATCAGATGCCATAAGGGCTTCGGGGGGCACCAGCAACATTTCAACAATTGATTGAAAAGACTGTGGGAGATATGAATTTGATTGAAGTCCTGGTAGACATCATTGTGTTTGGAAAGACATTAGAAAAACATGAGGCGCAATTGGAGAAAGTCTTTTAAAGGCTACACGAGGAAGAGCTTAAACTATCTCTGGAAAAATGTCAGTTTTACAGAACTTCAGTCACCTATTTGGGCCATGTTGTTTCTGCCAAGGGAGTAGATACAGATCCGAAGAAGCCGGAAGCAGTCACTGCATGACCTAGACCAGAGACGGTAACAGAATTAAGGTCTTTCCTGGGGTTTTGCTCCTACTACTGAAGGTCTGCAACTAACTTTGCGAAGATTGCCAGACCCCTTAATGAGTTGTTACAAGTGGTTTCAGGTGAGGAAGAAAGCAAGATGAAGGTGAAGAAGCTTACAATAAGAGGGAAAAAATAATCCATCACCGAACAATAGACTCGTCCATGTGAGGAGGCCTATCATCGTTTAAAGAGGAGTCTTACGGAAGCCCCGGTCTTGGCCTATATGCTGACCCATCTAAACCCTACGAGCTCCATGTGGATGCTAGTTGAGATGGGCTGAGGGAAGTCCTTTACCAACAAGGAGATGGTGGACTTAGGCCTGTGGCATATGTGAGTCAAAGCCTTATCCCCTCTAAGAAGAACTACCCGGTTCACAAATTGGAGTTCTTGGCCTTGAAATTGGTGGTAGTTGACAAGCTGAAGGATTTTTTATATGGGGCCAAGTTTGTAGTGAAGACAGACAATAATCCTTTGACCTACCTTTTGACTTCTGCTAAGCTGGATGCCACTGGACATCGATGGTTAGCTGCATTGGCCCCATCGGCCAGTAGAAGAACTCAGAGAATGGACGTTTGTACCTACAGAAGTAGTGCAAGCTCTATGCAGAGGCATGGTCCGGTTGAAAGGAACTGAAGGCGCTGAGTCTATAGGAGTTTCTCCATCTGAAGTGCTTCAGTGTTACTGGGGGTTGACACAAGTCTGAGGTGAGATATAAAAATGATCAAGAGCAGGATCAGTTGCAGTCAATGCCATTAAGTCACTGAAGCTCTGGCTAAGCAAGATCCAGAGTGTCTGTTGAAGAGTCCTGTAATCAGCGCTAAGATATAACACAGAGAGTGGAATCGGCTGCAGCTGAGAGATGGTCTGCTGTATAAGAGGGGCCCTGTTGAGGAGTCAGAGGAAACATGCCAACTTTTCCTTCCTGAAAAGCATCGCACATCAGTGTTGGTGGCTCTGCACGATGAGTATGAACATCTGGGCATAGAGAGGTTTTTTCACTTAGAGATAGGTTCTATTGGCCTGACATGAGATAGAGCTATTGCCATTCCTGTTTACCCCGCATTAGGAGAAAAACTCTCCCAGTGCGAGCCGCTTCCATGAGACATCTGCAGTGTCAGGCGCCCATGGAGTTGGTGTCTATTGACTTCCTGTGCCTGGAACCTGATACAGGTGGAAGAAGTAATATTCATGTGATGACTGATCATTTCACTCAGTATGCCCAGGCTTACACTACCAAAGATCAACAGGCTACTACTGTGGCGAAGGTCCTTGTAGAAAAGTTCTTCATTCATTACGGTCTACCTGTCAGGATTCATTCTGATCAAGGAAAAGATTCCAAAAGCCGACTCATACATCAGTTTTGCAAGCTGCTAGGAATCAAAAAGTCCTGAACTACACCGTACTATCCTCAGGGAGACCTACAACCTGAAAGGTTCAATCGGACTGGCTGGGAACTATACCACTAAAAAGAAACAACATTGGGGAAATTATATTGCTACAGTCGTACATGCATACAACCAGTGCAGTATTTTGGCCTAGGGCGGCACTTTGTTGGGGGGCGGCAAAAAAGTCGCCCCCCACACGAGAAGAAGTCAAGCCCCCTGACCCGTCTTCCCGCAGCCGCCTCCCGCACAAATGCAGCCCCCAGCGGCTGGCTTGATGTAGTGGCACTTGCAGGGGTGGACTGACCGAATCCGAGCCCAGCTTAGCGATGGGCGACGAGCGCCCTGTGATTGGCCGAATGGGGTCATGTGCGGGCGGCCGACATGGGCGTCTGCGATTGGCCCCGGTGGAGCTGGTCACGCGTGGAGGTGGAGCTGGTCACGCGTGGAGGCGGGGCTGGTCTGTGAGTGATCGCGGTGTTCCGTCAGATATGGCGACTGGAACAGCGGCATGCGTGTGTCCCGCCTCTCTGCCTGGCGTGCTGTGTGTCTCCTGAGTTCTCTCTCTCATCTGACCCCCTCTCTGTCAACCCCCCCTTCCCCTCTGTCAGTCAGCCCACCTCCCTCTGTCAGCCCCCCTCCCCCTCTGTCAGTCAGCCCACCTCTCTCTTTCAGCCCCCCTCCCCCTCTGTCAGTCAGCCCACCTCTCTCTGTCAGCCCCCCTCCCCCTCTGTCAGTCAGCCCACCTCTCTCTGTCAGCCCCCCCACCCCTCTGCCAGCACCCCCCTCTCTGTCAGCTCCCCCCTCTCTGTCAGCGCCCCCCCCTCTGTCAGCACCCCCTCTCTGTCAGCGCCCCCCCCCTCTGTCAGCACCCCCCTCTCTGTCAGCGCCCCCTCTCTGTCAGCCTCCCCCCCTCTGTCAGTCAGCCCACCTCTCTCTGTCAGCCCCCCACCCCTCTGTCAGTGCCCCCCTCTGTCATCTCCCCCTCCCCCTCTGTCAGCGTCCCCCTCTCTGTCAGCGCCCCCTCTCTATCAGCCCACCAGTCTCTGTTAGCCCGCACCCCCACTTCTGTCACCCCCCTCCCTCTCTGTCAGCCCCCCTCTCTATAAGCCCACCCCTCTCTATCAGCCCACCCCTCTCTGTCAGCACCCCCTTCTCTATCAGCCCACCCCTCTCTGTCAGCACCCCCCTCTCTATCAGCCCACCCCTCTCTGTCAGTCCCCCCTTCTCTATTAGCCCACCCCTCTCTATCAGCCCACCCCTCATTGTCAGCACCCACCTCTCTATCAGCTCATTCCTCTCTGTTAGCCCCCCCACCCCCTCTGTCAGCACCCCCCCCCCTGTCAGCCCCCCTCCCTGTCAGCTCACCCCTCTCTGTCAGCCACAGCAGGGAGCACCATGCCAGCCAGCCACTCACTGACCCACAGCAGGGAGCCAGGCCAGCCACCCGCAGCAGAGTGCACAAAGCCAGCCAGCCAGCCTCCTACAGCAGGGTACACCGTGCCAGCCACCCACCCACTGACCCACAGTAGAGAGCCAGGCCAGCCACCCGCAGCAGAGTGCACAATGCCAGCTGGCCAGCCTCCTACAGCAGGGTACACCGTGCCAGCCACCCACCCACTGACCCACAGCAGGGAGCCAGGCCAGCCACCCACAGCAGAGTGCACCATGCCAGCCGGCCAGCCTCCTACTGCAGGGTGCACCGTGCCAGTCACCCACCCACTGCGCCAGGCCAGCCAACCGCAGCAGAGTGCCAGCCAGTCACCTACAGTGACCCAACCACAGCACGGCCAGGGTGCCAGCCAGCCACCCAGGGTGACCCACCCACACCAGGAAACCAGCCAGCCACAACAGGGTACCAGCCAGCCACACACAGGAGCCAGCCTGTCATGGTGACCCAGCCACAGCAGGGAGCCAGCCACGGTGACCCATCCACAGCAGGGTCAGGGTGCCAGCCAGCCACCCATGGTGACCCACCCACCCACAGGGGCTAGTCACAGAGGATGCGGGAGCCAGCCACATAGGACTCGGGAGCCACCTAGAGCTACAGTACCCATAGTTAAGGTAAGAGGAGCGCTTCACAGTGCCAATTTTATTTTTACTTTGTGAGAGGTTGGGGCAGGGGTGAGAGTCATGGTACAAGGAGGGGGTCCCATGAGGATCAGAGTAAATGAAGTTGTTCACTGTACACTCTGTTAGGAAGAGGCCCCCTCCAGGTCCCATTATACACCATTTCAATCTCTAATGGGACCTGGAGGAGACTCTTTCTAACAGACTCTCTAATGGACACTGAAAGGGCCTCTGTTAGAGAGACTCCCCCTCCAGGTCCCATTAGACCCCTTTGAAGTCTCCAATGGGTCTTGGAAGGGGGTCTCTCTCTAACAGAGACTTTCTAATGGTCACTGTTAGAGAGAGACCCCCCTCCAGGTCCCATTATACACTGTTGTGGGCTGCACTGATGGGGCTGCACGGGCAGGGCAGGTCTTAAACATGAGGCCTTGACAGGAAGAGATGGGTCATATTTAAATTAGGGGGTGCATGAGTTTAGTCAGGCCTAGGGGCAGCACAAAACCTAAATACACCAATGCATACAACAATACAGTGAGTGATGCCATCAGATTTTAACCATACAGACTTATGTTTGTGAGAGAAGCTCAACTTCCAATTGATTTCGTTTTTGGAACATCTGCAGATGATACTTCCTTGACTTCCCATAGTGGGCATGTAAAACATTTACGGAAAAATTTGAAGCAAATTTATGAGAGAGCTATGGAACATGCTGCCACTCGAGAATTGAGAAATAAGAAGAATTTTGATCTCAAGGTGAAAGTGCAAGATTTACAGCCAGGGATTAAGTGCTGTTAAAGAACCTGGGTGTGGCGGGAAAACATAAATTAGCTAACCGCTGGAAGCCTCAACCATATGTCATCTGTAAGCAGCTTCCAGGGTTACCCGTTTACCAAATCAAACCTGAAGGGAATCCAGGGCCTCTCAAAATGTGGCATCATAATCAATGGAAGATATCCTCTCTATTACTCTTCTGGGGACAACCAAAAATGTGGGATTTTCTTTTAATTTCACTTTCAATGATAATGATAATGGTAAACAGGACAAATAGAGAGGGTGAATCTCCCTAATGGGGGCACAGACAGCAATAAAAGACTGACAGGGTTTCTTATCCCTCTCCACTCTATCCAAAACAGAAAAAATGTTTCCCTTTATTTATACGATATATAGTTACATAGTAGGTGAGGTGGAAAAAAGTCCATCAAGTCCAACAATATGTTTATGATATTTCCATATTTTGATTTCTATGTATTACTGTTGAGAGAACTGATCCAAAAAGGCAGACTACACATAATTGGCTATTATATTCTTACATTTTTTAACCACTTGCTGACTGCGCTATAGCTGAATGAGGGTTACAGACCGGCCGGCTAGTTCTGGGAGGCCGTCACATGACGATGCGAGGAGCGGGCGGCACGCTCTGTAATCACAGTGTCTTGAGGACACTGCTGATCACAGATTGAGGTAAAGAGCCAATCAGCAGCTCTTTACCACGTGATCAACTGTGTCCAATCACAGCTGGTCACAGATGTAAATAGAAGGCGGCTATGGGCTACCCTTTCCTCATGCTGACAGCGTGAGGAAAGGAGGAAAAGAGCCGATAACTGGCTTCTGTAAAAGGGACATCTACACTGATAATCAAGGCACTGATTATCAGTATCCTGATTATCAGTGCAGTCCCAACAGTGCCCCCCAGTGCTGCCAATCAGTGCCCATCAGTGCTGCCAATTAGTGGCCATTAGTGCCTTCTCATCAGTGACACCTATCAGTGCCCATCAGTGCCACCTATCAGTGCCCATCAGTGCTGCCTATCAGTCGGCTCATCAGTGCAGCCACATCAGCACACATCAGCAAAGGGGAAAAATTACCTGTTTGCAAAATTTTTTAACAAATTGTGAAAACGTTTTTTTTTTTGTATATAAATTTTCAGTCTTCTTTCGCTTATTTAGCAAAAATTTAAAATCCCAGTGGTGACTAAATAGCACCAAAAGAAAGCTCTATTTGTGTGAAAAAAAGAAAACATTTTGTTTGGGTACAGTGTTGCACAACAGCGCAATTGTCATTCAAAGTGCGACAGCGCTGAAAATTGGCCTGGGCAGAAAGGGGGTAAAAGTGGCCAGTAGGCAAGTAGTTAAATACTGAATGCATTTAATTATATATTTCCTTCTGTTAATTGAGTTTAATGTCTTTTCATATGGTATTTAAATAGCAAATTGACAGTTTCAGGATTGCATGCAATATTTTAAGGAAAATGTGTCCGTACACCTAAATACCGCATGTGATCTGTTTAAGTGAATGGAGCCGTTGTCTGGACTTGAGGTGGTTAAAAGTGCAAGTACACTTTTGTAGCAATTACCTAGGGCAGACCATTTCCTGACGCCACCATGGCAGCATATTAGTAACAGGCTCCGCCTATCTCTCATCCACTCCCTCAGGATTAGTGAATAGCATAAATTAAAGGCCTAGTTAGGCTGCACCCCATTCTTCTTTTTTTCCTCATACATCTGTGATGGATTAGGTAAAATGCCCATTTTCTATTTCTAGCGTTTATATAAACAAAGTCTATATTTTTCTGTATACAAGAAGTGCTTCAATAATTCCTTGCTCAAAATGGCCGCCAGCAGCACCCCTCCCATCGAATGAAGAATGTATAATTAAGATGGCGCCCTCACTCCAGGACTACACCCAAGAGATGACACCTAAGGTTCTGGAAGAAGCTCACCTTATATGGACATGGCCAATCACAAGCTACTAGCATCTAGATAACGCTATGCTAGTGCTGTAACCCCTCGCAGAATAACTCACTCACATATAAAACCCTGTGTAACCAGGAAGAATAAAAGACGTGAACACAGTCTCAGTGTGTGGTTCTTCATGGTGCATGCATCAGATTACAAAGGCCTAAGTTAGAACAGGGACAGATACTCACCAGAAGATTAGCCTGATTCATTTCACATCCATGCACCAGTGAAGAGTAAGTAGTACCGTGTCCCCACCTCTGCCTCCGTGCAGCATCCGGCTGGGTTGAGCCTCTCCCAGTGCGAAGTCCCAGGGCTAGGGCCACTAAATTGCGCTAAACAGCCTGGGAACCCCTTCTGTGGGTCTTGATGGGGTCCTGCAGTGTTTCAGCTTTAGGAACAAAATCAGTAGTTGGGAAGGGAAACAAACAGGACAAGAGAGGGTGGATGGATCACAGGAGGGACGGGTCAGGTACAAGGTTCAGGGTCCAGGGTTCAGTTAACAGACAGGAGACAGGATCAACAGGTTCCACGAATCAGGCTTCAGGTTCAGGTTTCAGGATCAGAGTAACAGGCTGCAGGTCAGGGCTCAAGGACAATACCAGGGCCAGATGAGTGTGCACTTGCCGGGCATTTATACTGCAGCTGCTAATTAAGGTCAGGTGACACCTGTCTGCAGAGGGGAATACCTGCTCCATACTGCCAGGATTCCTCCGCTGGTGGATGCCAGTACTGCGGCCCAAAGGTGACAGAATACCAGCAGGAAAAAGCTCTTCTGACAGCTCCAAACTGCCAGGAGACACCTGCTGGTGGACCTCAGTACTGCACACTATTACCAGCGGAGGAGACCTTTCCTGACAGTACCCCCCTTCGAAGGAGCGACCTCCGGACGCTCCAACTAGCCGTTGCTGGGGAAAGTCCATGGTGTCCAACCGAGCAGCGGGCACCTCAAGCTGGGCAGCAAGCAGTGGCACATCAGGCTGGGTAGCGGACAGGAACACATCAGGCTGGGCAGCGGGCAGAAACACATCAGGCTGGGCAGCGGGCAGGAACACACCAGGCTGGGCAGCGGGCAGGAACACACCAGGCTGGGCAGCGGACAGGAACACATCAGGCTGGGCAGCGCACAGGAACACACCAGGCTGGGCAGCGGACAGGAACACATAAAGCTGGGCAGCGGACAGGAACACACCAAGCTGGGCAGCGGACAGAAACACACCAAGCTGGGCAGCGGACAGGAACACACCAAGCTGGGCAGCAGACAGGAACACTTCAAGCTGGGCAGCAGGCATGGACACTTCAAGCTGGGCAGCAGGCATGGACACTTCAAGCTGGGCAGCAGGCACGGGCACTTCAAGCTGGGCAGCAGGCACGGGCACTTCAAGCTGGGCAGCAGGCACGGGCACTTCAAGCTGGACAGCAGGCACATCAAGCGGGGCAGCAAGCACAGGCACTTCAAGCTGGGCAGCAGGCACGGGCACTTCAAGCTGGGCAGCAGGCACATCAGGCTGGGCAGCAGGCACAGGCACTTCAAGCTGGGCAGCAGGCACGGGCACTTAAAGCTGGGCAGCAGGCACGGGAACTTCAAGCTGGGCAGCAGGCACAGGCACTTCAAGCTGGGCAGCAGGCACAGGCACTTCAAGCTGGGCAGCAGGCACATCAAGCGGGGCAGCAGGCATGGGCACTTCAAACTGGGCAGCAGGCATGGGCACTTCAAGCTGGGCAGCAGGCACATCAGGCTGGGCAGCAGGCACGGGCACTTCAAGCTGGGCAGCAGGCACGGGCACTTCACGCTGGGCAGCAGGCACATCAGGCTGGGCAGCAGGCACGGGCACTTCAAGCTGGGCAGCAGGCACTTCAAGCTGGGCAGCAGGCACATCAGGCTGGGCAGCAGGCACGGGCACTTCAAGCTGGGCAGCAGGCACGGGCACTTCAAGCTGGGCAGCAGGCACAGGCACTTCAAGCTGGGCAGCGGGCAGAGGCACAGACACATCAAGCTGGGCATCGGCATGGGCACATGCTAGGCAGAAAGCTCCAGGTCATCAGGCTGGGCAGCAAGCTTTGGGTCATCAGGCTGGGCAGCAGACAGTGGCACATCAGGCTGGAAAGTGGTCACATCAGGCTGGAAAGCGGGCACATCAGCCAGGAAAGCGGGCACATCAGCCTGGAAAGCGGGCACATCAGGCTGGAAAGTGGGCACATTAGGCTGGAAGGCGGGCACATCAGGCTGGAAGGCGGGCACATCAGGCTGGAAGGCAGGCACATCAGGCTGGAAAGCCGGCACATCAGGCTGGAAGGCGGAAACATCAGGCTGGAAGGTGGGAACATTAGGCTGGAAGGCAGGAACATCAGGCTGGAAAGCGGGCACATTAGGCTGGAAAGCGGGCACATCAAGCTTGAAGGCAGGCACATCAGGCTGGAAGGCAGGCACATCAGGCTGGAAGGCGGGCACATCAGGCTGGAGAGTGGGCACTGGCACCTCCGGCTGGAACAGTGGCACCTCCGGCTGGAACACTGGCAGGATCATCTTGGTTGGAAAAAACTTTTGGTTTTTTTTGGGCTTAGTCACTGAAGCTCTGTAGGTGAGGGGTACAGCAGACTGGAAAGGAGGATTGGGATATGGCAGAGAAGAGGCAACAGTAGCTGGGGGAAGTTCGTGTGGGTCTGTAGGCAGCTGAGAAGAGGCAGGTGGGTTGAATGCAGGATAGGTACAGGGAGCAGAGACTGGATATGAGTATTTGGTTGGGAGCAGCGTATACTGAGCTGCAATTGAGGTTGACATGGGTGATGGGGAAACATACATTTGGGTAGGCTGGTGTTTGGTGGCAGAGGTGGTTTATTTGGCTGGAGCTGATTGCATCATGTCAGACCTTACTGAAAGTATAGGTTGTACAAACTGTGCTTTTAAATCTCCCCGTCTAACAAAAGACTGAGCAGACACAATGCACTCAGCAATCACCTGTGGGGAACAGACTAAGTAGTGCTCACAAAAATCGGTGGGATCATCTTCAAAAAGCCACACTAGAGATACAACCTGATTCATATCAAAAGGAGGAGTGAAATCATCACGGCCCTCTGGAATACAGGGCAGGGCCAGCTCAGTACAGATCTTGATCAAAGGCTGCACCTCCCCAAACAATATATAACCCTCATCGACCAGGGAGTGAGCCAAACGTATAGTTGCAAACAACTGGTCACTAGACCATCCTTTCAGAGCCTGGTGGCAATAATCACCACTTTCAGATGCCAGAAGAGAAAAATAAATAACCTCATCGGCATTCATGTTTGCAACCAAACTGAATCAAAATGGTTCCCCTGTGCAGCCACTTCCGGTCAGGGATGGCCCTGGTATTCTGTCATATACATAGGCGTGTGCGCACAGGGTGTGCCAGGTGTGCCAGGTGTGCCTGGGCACACCCTAATCACACTGTGCTGCACAGATTCCCCCTGATGCTTGGCTGCAGATGAAGGGACTGGGGAATCCCTGTCTTAAAAGTGAGACATCAGGGGTCTGTTTAGACCTCTGATATCTCACCAAAGCCCCCCAATGGAGCTCCTAAAAAAATGTATATAAAAAATAATAATAATATATTATTAAATAAAATTGTAAAAAAGTTATGATAATAAAAATAAACTACTGACATCAATCTCTTCCCTACTGACACCGTCCACTGCTCTACTGAGATATATATATACACACACGCACACGTGTGTTTGAGCTTTGGGTGCACACCCTAATGCAATGGTCTGCGCACACCTATGGTCATATACCAAATAAGACCAGAACTGTGTGGACTGCAACAGAGTGAACCAGACATAAATAGGTGAAAGAAAGTTTATTAAGGTAAATGCATATACATGTGAACACACCACCAATACAGAGTGAACAAACCAAACAACCAAACAGTGATAATACACAACCAGCATATGTAGCAAAAGGGAATACCAGAATCGTAGTCAAGCCAGGCCAGGGTCATAAACAGGAGATCAGTAGTTGGGAAGGGAAACAAACAGGACAAGAGAGGATGGATGGATCACAGGAGGGACGGGTCAGGTACAAGGCTCAGGGTCCAGGGTTCAGGTAACAGACAGGAGACAGGATCAACAGGTTCTAGGAATCAGGCTTCAGGTTCAGGTTTCAGGATCAGAGTAACAGGCTGCAGGTCAGGGCTCAAGTACAATACCAGGGCCAGATGAGTGTGCACTTGCCGGGTATTTATACTGCAGCTGCTAATTAAGGTCAGGTGACACCTGTCTGCAGAGGGGAGTACCTGCTCTATACTGCCAGGATTCCTCCACTGGTGGACGCCAGTACTGCGGCCCAAAGGTGACAGAATACCAGCAGGAAAAAGCTCTTCTGACAGCTCCAAACTGCCAGGAGACACCTGCTGGTGGACCTCAGTACTGCAGGCCAAATGATTGATATTACCAGCAGTGGAGACCTTTCCTGACAGTACCCCCCTCGAAGGAGCGACCTCCAGGCGCTCCAACTAGCCGTTGCTGGGGAAAGTCCATGGTTTCCAGCCGGGCAGCAGGCACCTCAAGCTGGGCAGCGGACAAGAACACATCAGGCTGGGTAGCGGCAGGAACACATCAGGCTGGGCAGCGGGCAGGAACACACCAGGCTGGACAGCGGGCAGGAACACATCAGGCTGGGCAGTGGACAGGAACACACCAGGCTGGGCAGCCGACAGGAACACACCAGGCTGGGCAGCGGATAGGAACACACCAGGCTGGGCAGCGGGCAGGAACATACCAGGCTGGGCAGTGGGCAGGAACACACCAGGCTGGGCAGCAGACAGGAACACACCAGGCTGGGAAGCGGGCAGGAACACATCAGGCTGGGCAGCGGACAGGAACACACCAGGCTGGGAAGCGGGCAGGAACACATCAGGCTGGGCAGCGGACAGGAACACACCAGGCTGGGCAGCGGGCAGGAACACACCAGGCTGGGCAGCGGACAGGAACACACCAGGCAGAGCAGCGGACAGGAACACACCAAGCTGGGCAGCAGACAGGAACACTTCAAGCTGGGCAGCAGGCACGGGCACTTCAAGCTAGGCAGCAGGCATGGGCACTTCAAGCTGGGCAGCAGGCACGGGCACTTCAAGCTGGGCAGCAGGCACATAAGGCTGGGCAGCAGGCACAGGCACTTCAAGCTGGGCAGCAGGCACAGGCACTTCAATTTGGGCAGCAGGCACAGGCACTTCAAGCTGGACAGCAGGCACGGGCACTTCATGCTGGGCAGCAGGCACTTCAAGCTGGGCAGCAGGCACTTCAAGCGGTGCAGCAGGCACAGGCATTTCAAGCTGGGCAGCAGGCACGGGCACTTCAAGCTGGGCAGCAGGCATGGGCACTTAAAGCAGGGCAGCAGGCATGGGCACTTCAAGCTGGGCAGCATGCATGGGCACTTCAAGCTGGGCAGCAGGCAAATCAGGCTGGGCAGCAGGCACAGGCACTTCAAGCTGGGCAGCAGGCATGGGCACTTCAAGCTTGGCAGCAGGCATGGGCACTTCAAGCTGGGCAGCGAGCAGAGGCACAGGCACATCAAGCTGGGCATCGGCCATGGGCACAGGCTGGGCAGAAAGCTCCAGGTCATCAGGCTGGGCAGCAAGCTTTGGGTCATCAGGCTGGGCAGCAGACAGTGGCACATCGGGCTGGAAGGTAGGAACATTAGGCTGGAAGGTGGGCACATCTGGCTGGAAAGCAGGCACATCAGGCTGGAAAGCGGGCACATCAGGCTGGAAGGCAGGAACATCAGGCTGGAAAGCGGGCACATTAGGCTGGAAAGCGGATACATCAGGCTTGAAGGCAGGCACATCAGGCTGGAAAGTGGGCACATCAGGCTGGAAGGCAGGAACATCAGTCTAGAAAGCGGGCACATTAGGCTGGAAAGCGGGTACATCAGGCTTGAAGGCAGGCACATGCTGGGCAGCGGGCAGGAACACATCAGGCTGGGCAGCGGGCAGGAACACACCAGGCTGGGCAGTGGGCAGGAACACATCAAGCTGGGCAGCGGACAGGAACACACCAGGCTGGGCAGCGGACAGGAACACACCAGGCTGGGCAGCGGACAGGAACACACCAAGCTGGGCAGCAGACAGGAACACTTCAAGCTGGGCAGCAGGCACAGGCACTTCAAGCTGGGCAGCAGGCACCGGCACTTCAAGCTGGGCAGCAGGCACCGGCACATCAAGCTGGGCAGCAGGCATCGGCACTTCAAGCTGGGCAGCAGGCACCGGCACTTCAAGCTGGGCAGCAGGCACATCAGGCTGGGCAGCAGGCACAAGCACTTCAAGCTGGGCAGCAGGCACGGGCACTTCAAGTTGGGCAGCAGGCATGGGCACTTCAAGCTGAGCAGCAGGCATGGGCACTTCAAGTTGGGCAGCAGGCACGGGCACTTCAAGCTGGGCAGCAGGCACTTTAAGCTGGGCAGCAGGCACATCAAGCGGGGCAGCAGGCACAGGCACTTCAAGCAGGGCAGCAGGCACGGGCACGTCAAGCTGGGCAGCAGGCACGGGCACTTCAAGCTGGGCAGCAGGCATGGGCACTTCAAGCTGGGCAGCAGGCACGGGCACTTCAAGCTGGGCAGCAGGCACGGGCACTTTAAGCTGGGCAGCAGGCACAGGCACTTCAAGCTGGGCAGCAGGCACAGGCACTTTAAGCTGGGCAGCAGGCACGGGCATTTCAAGCTGGGCAGCAGGCACATCAGGCTGGGCAGCAGGCATGGGCACTTCAAGCTGGACAGCAGGCGTGGGCACTTCAAGCTGGGCAGCAGGCACAGGCACTTCAAGCTGGGCAGCGGGCAGAGGCACAGGCACATCAAGCTGGGCATCGGGCATGGGCACAGGCTGGGCAGAAAGCTCCAGGTCATCAGGCTGGGCAGCAAGCTTTGGGTCATCAGGCTGGGCAGCAGACAGTGGCACATCAGGCTGGAAGGTAGGAACATCAGGCTGGAAGGCGGGCACATCAGGCTGGAAGCCTGGCACATCAGGCTGGAAAGCGGGCACATCAGACTGGAAGGCAGGAACATCAGGCTGGAAAGCGGGCACATTAGGCTAGAAAGCGGGTACATCAGGCATGAAGGCAGGCACATCAGGCTGGAAAGCGGGCACATCAGGCTGGAAGGCAGGAACATCAGGCTGGAAAGCGGGCACATTAGGCTGGAAAGCGGGTACATCAAGCTTGAAGGCAGGCACATCAGGCTGGAAGGCGGGCACATCAGGCTGGAGAGTGGGCACTGGTACCTCCGGCTGGAACAGTGGCACCTCTGGCTGGAACACTGGCAGGATCGTCTTGGTTGGAAAAAACTTTCGTTTTTTCTTTGGCTTAGCCACTGAAGCTCTGTAGGTGAGGGGTACAGCAAACTGGAAAGGAGGATTGGGATATAGCAGAGAAGAGGCAACAGTAGCCGGGGGAAGTTCCTGTGGGTTTGTGGGCAGCTGAGAAGAGGCAGGTGGGTTGAATGCAGGATAGGTACAGGGAGCAGAGACCGGATATGAGTATTTGGTTGGCAGCAGCGTATACTGAGCTGCAACTGCGGTTGACATGGGTGATGGGGAAACATACATTTGGGTAGGCTGGTGTTTGGTGGCAGAGGTGGTTTGTTTGGCTGGAGCTGATTGCATCATGTCAGACCATACTGAAAGTATAGGTTGTACAAACTGTGCTTTTAAATCTCCCTGTCTAACAAAAGATTGAGCAGACGCAATGCACTCAGCAATCACCTGTGGGGAACAGGCTGAGTAGTGCTCACAAAAATCGGTGGGATCATCTTCAAAAAGCCACACTAGGGATACAACCTGATTCATATCGAAAGGAGGAGTGAAATCATCACGGCCCTCTGGAATACAGGGCAGGGCCAGCTCAGTACATAGCTTGATCAAAGGCTGCACCTCCCCAAACAATATATAACCCTGATCGACCAGGGAGTGAGCCAAACGTATAGTGGTAAACAACTGGTCACTAGACCATCCTTTCAAAGCCTGGCGGCAATAATCACTACTTTCAGATGCCAGCAGAGAAAAATAAATAACCTCATCGGCATTCATGTTTGCAACCAACTGAATCAAATTGGTTCCCCTGTGCAGCCACTTCCGGTCAGGGATGGCCCTGGTATTCTGTCATATACCAAATAAGACCAGAACTGTGTGGACTGCAACAGAGTGAACCAGACATAAATAGGTGAAAGTAAGTTTATTAAGGTAATTGCATGTACATGTGAACACACCACCAGTACAGAGTGAACAAACCAAACAACCAGCATATGTAGCAAAAGGGAGTACCAGAATCGTAGTCAAGCCAGGCCAGGGTCATAAACAGGAGATCAGTAGCTGGGGAGGGAAACAAACAGGACAAGAGAGGGTGGATGGATCACAGGAGGGACAGGTCAGGTACAAGGCTCAGGGTCCAGGGCTCAGGTAATAGACAGGAGACAGGATCAACAGGTTCCAGGAATCAGGCTTCAGGATCAGGTTTCAGGATCAGAGTAGCAGGCTGCAGGATGCAGGATGCAGGTCAGGGCTCAAGGACAATACCAGGGCCAGATGAGTGCGCACTTGCCGGGTATTTATACTGCAGCTGCTAATTAAGGTCAGGTGACACCTGTCTGCAGAGGGGAATACCTGCTTCATACTGCCAGGATTCCTCCGTTGGTGGACTCCAGTACGGCGGCCCAAAGGTGACAGAATACCAGCAGGAAAAAGCTCTTCTGACAGCTCCAAACTGCCAGGAGACACCTGCTGGTGGACCTCAGTACTGCACGCCAAATGATCGATATTACCAGCGGAGGAGACCTTTCCTGACACTCTCCCTTGTACATTTCGGTATGTAACTATTTACAAAGAATGGGGTGGGGCCTAACTAGGCCTTTAATTTATTCTAGCTTCTATTCTATTCACTGGTCCTGAGGGAATGGAAGAGAGGCCGAGCCTATCACTAGTATGCTGCTATGGTTTGGCGTCAGGAAAGGAAAATTACAGGAAGTATTTGATACAATTTTCTGTTTTTTTGCAAACAAAGAGCAAGGGTCCTTTTCTGCAGCATGGTTGCAGAGGACAAGCTTTTCTATTCAGTCTGTGGATGTTTTCTAAAGAAAATAATGTGTAAGGCTCGGTTCACACTGGTGCGACATGTGAGACCTATGGGAGCCATCTTAACTTATACTACACAAGCCTGTCCGACTTTTAGAAAAGGTTCCTGCACTACTTTGGTCTGACTTTGACACAACTTCAATGGCACAGAGTGTAAAAAGTCACATCAAAGTCAGATTCCAAAGTTGCACCGAAAGCCATGCGATTTTGGAGTTGGGCTAGTGTGAACTGAGCCTAAAACTTTGAGCACTTTTTCTTTTGATTCAGTAGCAATATATTAAGCTTAACCTCTTGACGACCCGCTCCCAGTATTTATACTGCGAGCCGGTGGCAGCTGCAGGCTCAGCAACGTACTGATATGTTGCTGAGCACCTGCACACTGGCGTGCCCCTAAGACCCATGTGCCTGGTGTAAATAGCAGATCATGGTGATCAGCAGGGGCGGCGCGTCAATTAAGGGCGCACGGGCACTGACCCCTCTCTCTGGCCACCCACTCTGTGTAGAATGGATAGATTCATGCTTTGCATGAATCTGTTCATGGCCGCCGCCGCCACCCCCTATTCAGGCGTCTGGCCCTTTTTAGGGCGCCGGGCGCCTGAATTACAGCAGATGGGGGTGTTTTTTTGAAGCACGTGATTAGAGCCATAGGCTCTAATAGGCAATTGGCTTCAAAAAAGGTGGACGCAGAGCACAGAGCATTGCACTCGCAGCCCACCCAGGTGTGTTAGAAAAGCAAATGAATATTTGCTTTTCTAACACTGATCCGCCTCTCCGCCAATCAGGTAGTGCGGGTCTGATACCCGTCATTTGATTGGCTGAAAGGACAGGCACTGCTATTGGACACCAAGCAGGAAGCAAGAAGAGACACACGCAGGACACAGCTCACCACTGCCTGACCCACCACCAAGACAGGGTAAGTGTCGGTCAGACAGCGGGCGGACGGGTGGGGGTCACAGTGGCTGCATTTGATGGCACAGTGGCTGCAACTGATGGGCACAGTGGCTGCATTTGATGGCACAGTGGCTGCAATTGATGGGCACAGTGGCTGCATTTGATGGCACAGTGCCTGCAATTGATGGGCGCACTGGCTGCATTTGATGGCACAGTGGTTGTATTTCATGGGGCACAGTGGTGGCATTTGATGGGCACAGTGGCAGCATTTGATGGGCACAGTGGCCGTATTTGATGGCACAGTGGCTGCAATTGATGGGCACAGTGGCTGCAATTGATGGGCACAGTGGCTGCATTTGATGGCACAGTGGTTGCATTTGATGGGGCACAGTGGCTGCAATTTATGGGGGTTTTTTTGTATGTTTCAGAATTTTTCAGTTTGTTTCCGAAAAAAATTTTTAAGAACCAGCCGCCACTGGTGATCAGTGATCACACTGACTGTGTGTCAGGAGAGGAGAGCCAATCGGTGGCGTTTTCTCACAGGTGAGACCTGCACATATAATCAGGGCACTGATCAGCCCCAACAGTGCCCAGCAGTGATGCCAGTCAGTGCCTATCAGTGATGCCAATCAGTGCCCATTAGTGATGTCAGTCAGTGCTGCCTTTCAGTGCCACCCATGAGTGTCACCCATCAGTGCCCATCAGTGCTGCCTATTAGTGCCCATCAGTGCTGCATATTCGTGCCTCCTCATCAGTGCCCATCAGTGCAGCCTCTCAGTGACCATCAGTTCAGCCTCATCAGAAACTAAGAAAAACTTTATTTTTTTCTTCAAAATTTTCAGTATTTTTTTTATTTAGCAAAAAATAAAAATCCCAGCGGTGATTAAATACCACCAAAAGAAAGCCCTATCTGTCTCAAAAAAATTATAAGAATTTCATTTGGGTACAGTGATGGATGACCGCACAATTGTCATTCAAATTGCTACAACGCTGAAAGCTGAAAATTGGCCTGGGCAGGAAGGGGTGAAAGTGCCCAGTATTGAAGTTGTTAAAAAAAAGTTGGACTTGAAATTTACATTGCAGTACCGTTTACAAGCCAACACACTTCTAATGAGAATTCACTTCTTGGGGAATGAGAGTTTATTTCTTGGGAAATGGTCAAAGTGAGCTGTAACTGGAGTTCTATTGATTTGTGCCCTTTGTCGAAAAGTACCCGTGCATGTTCAGAACGAAAGGACACTCCAGCTGATTTGCCGATCAGCTGGAGTGACATCACCATAGCGCATGCGCACATCGACGGCGGGCTCATATCGATAGAACACCGGTATTGAGAGATACTTAGGAACTGTTTCTCATTTTCAAGGTGACCCTTTTTGTTTACCCTCAAACAATTGATGGTTGTTTATGAATTGTAGCTTTGAATGAGTATAGATCTATGGAGACACTTTCCCTTGTAACGACAATACAGGTTTAACACTAGGATTAAAGTAGCTAATCAAGGACAATGACAGCACAACTTCTGCAATGTTATAAAGCAGGTGCCAAATCTCACCCATCAACATGTTTGCACTGACCTTGTTGGGATGATAGAGTGTTGAATATATGGCACGGTATTTACTAATGGCATTCAAAAGCACTCTCCATATTAAAACATCAGGCTTTATATAAAGAGATTGAACCACAGAATATCTAAGGTAGAGCCTTCCAGACCAAAAAAAAAAAAAACAAGGTCTGAGATTTATTTCAAAAGGATGTCCTGGTGCAAAGGCCAAGAAACAATTCTTATTCGCTGTGCCCTGCTGGTGACCTCAACCCTGACCTGCAGGGGCCACCCTGCTCATGGGGGTGACAGGCAATGCAGGCTGTACTCAGTCACTTCCCCACCAATGGTGCCAAGTCCTTTAATTATGTGTGTGCTAGTTTTATGATGTGACAGTGGGCTACTGTCCGCTGGGAATGAGCTTAGACCACAAATTTCATTTCATATGGGACAGACCGGAGGAACACAGGTGAAAGGGCAGTTCTTTTTTTTTGCAATAAGTCAGCCAGATTACACTCGGTGCTTTTTATGAATGAAACGAGTACAGGAACGCAGTCTGTGAGACGTTCCAGACCTCTGACCCTTCACATCACATGATGGCCCACAGTTACTTCTACGCTACATTGGGTTTAGTGGCTGTATTAAAACCAAAGCTGCACATCACCGCACATTTGATTATTTTAAAAGGCAGAATTTAAGAGAGAGGAAGAGAGAAAAGGTCAGATACAAGAGGGACAGAAATTGGGAAGCATATGAGAGATAGAAAGTAGATGATAAGGGAGAGATTTGAAGAAATAAAAGAGTGAGGTGAGAAGGAGGATAAGGGAAAAGTGTACTGTATCAACAAAAAGAAAAGGAAACCAACAAAATATGCAAGATACACAGAGGTACCACCGGATATTCATCCACTCACTCCAATAAAGTGGGGCTCAGAAGGAGGATAAGGGAAAAGAGAGGGCAAGAAAAATGTTTGCCTAAATCCAAGCTTTATAAACTTACTTTCACTTAAAATGAACCTGCGCCCAGACTATGCTTACTAAAGTACATATTCTAAACAGGCAGTAAAGGTACTTTATGACAAGTCCTCCTTCACCTCTATAGTTATAGCTATAGTAATATTACCAGAATTTCAAAATGAAATCCAGGGAGATTAAACTGCCCATGTCAACACACCCATTTGGGCACTATGAAATAAATACTGATTTGGCTAACAGTGAAAAGGGCCTATAGTTAAATAATATCTAAACCTTCTCTGCTCTGGGTGGAAAGCACAGAGTGCAGTTGTTAACAGTGTATAATGTACAATGTGCAAGAGTCAGGAGTAATGCAGAGTGTGCAGGGTTCAGGAGTAACACATAGTACAGGGATCAGCTGTACATAATGCTCAGTGTGCAGGGGCCAGGAATAATGCATGAACTGCAAGGGTCAGGAGTAATGAATGAACTACAGGGGTCAGAAGTAACACAATGCATGCAGGGGTCAAACATAATGTACAGTGAGCATAGGGTCGGAAGTAAAGCACAGACTGCAGGGATCGGCTGTGCATAATGCACAGTGTGCAAGGGTCAGGAGTAATGCTATGTGTGGTGGAGTCAGGATTAATGCACATTGTGCAGGGGCCAGGACTAACACAAAGAGCACAGAGATCAGTAGTGCATACCACACAGTGTGTAGGGGCCAGGAGTAACACGAGGAGTGCAGGGATCAGTAGTGCATAGCACACAGTGTGCAGGGGCCAGCAGAAACACACAGAGCGCAGGGATCAGTAGTGCATAACAGGCAGTGTGCAGGGGTCAGAAGTAATGCACAATGTGCAGGAGTTAGGAGTAACACACAGAACACAGGTATCAGTAGTGCATAACACACAGTGTGTAGGGATCAGCAGTGCATAACACACAGTGTGCAGGGGTCAGGACTAATGCACAGTGTGCAGGAGTTAGGAGTAACACACAGTGTGCAGGGATCAGCAGTGCATAACACACAGTGTGCAGGGATCAGTAGTGCATAACACACTTAAATCACACTTGTTTAATAATAATAATAAAAAGATAAACGGAGTAAACGTAGTCAAAACCTAGCCAAAGTTCAGGAATCGGAATGGATAGTCAGACAATCCAAAGTGTCAGGGAGCGAGAAATGAGCGTAGTAGAACAGAAACCAGGATCTGGAGCCAGAAGGAATGTCAGCCAAGCAAGTCTTTAACAGGAACACAGGAGAGTGTCTCTAGAGATGTGACCAAGGTGAAGGCAGAGATCATCTGTACCCCCTCCCCCTCGGAGGACCACCAGGCTTGACGGGAAAACGTCTATGGAAATCACAGAGGAGGACAGGGGCATGTACGTCCGAGGATGCGACCCAAGAGCATTCCTCCGGACCGTACCCTTTCCAATGCACTAGGTACTGTATGCGTCCACGGAACCTACGGGAGTCAACAATGGACTGTACTTCATACTCCTCATGGTTCTCAGTCTGTACAGGGTGAGGACGAGGCACCGAGGTGGTAAAGCGGTTGCAGACCAAAGGTTTTAATAAGGAGACATGAAATACATTCGAGATACGCATATTAGAAGGAAGGTCTAATGTGTAAGCCACTGGGTTAATCCTGCGAAGAATATGGAAAGGCCCAATAAAGTGAGGTGCAAACTTCAGGGAGGGAACACGAAGTCGGAGGTCATGAGATTACAGCCAGACCCTGTCCCCGAACTGGTAGGGAGGCGCAGGCGTCTGCGGTCAGCATGGAGTCTGTACCTATCATTAGCATGTCGCAAAGCCTCCTGGACTTGTGCCCAAGTGGAACGAAGACCACGGAGATGCTCTTCTAATGCAGGAATACTCTGCGGAACAAACGAGTCAGGCAACATGGAAGGTTGGAAACCACAGTTCGCCTTAAACGGGGACAATTGGGAAGCAGAATTCAATGCACTATTGTGAGAAAACTCTGCCCACGGCAAGAGGTCTGACCAGTTCTTATGATGGTCAGAAATATAGCAACGTAGGAATTGCTCCAAGGACTGATTGGCTCATTCTGCAGCCCCATTAGACTGCGGGTGATACGCAGAGGAGAAAGCAAGCTGAATTCCCAACTGTGCACAAAAGGCTCGCAAGAACCGGGACACAAACTGACTACCCCTGTCCGAGAAAATCACCTTGGGTAGCCCATGTAAGCAAAAGATCTCCCAAGCAAAAATGGAAGCCAGTTCCTTAGAAGTGGACAACTTCTTAAGTGGAATACAATGGGACATTTTCAAGAACCGGTCACCACCATAAGGATAACTGTGTTGCCCTGGGAGTTGGGTAACTCCACAATGAAATCCATAGACAGGTGGGTCCAGGGCCTCTCCATTGGGTATGGATTGTAGGAGGCCCACTGCAAGGTATCATGGAGTCTTACTCTGAGCACACATGGAACAGGCAGCAACGAAGGCGGTTATATCAGCACATAGACAAGGCCACCAGAATTGTTGGGAACTGGCCAAAAAGAGTTGGTTCTTCCCAGGGTGGTCAGCTGCCTTGGGAGAATGGTAAGTCTAGAGCATGGCAGTACAGAGACTCTCTGGGACAAAGCAGCGGTCACAAGATTTCTCAGGAGGAGCATGGACCTGAGCAGAAAGAATTTCGTCACCCAAAGGAGAAGTGAGACTGGTGCGAACCGTAGCCAGAATGTGATCGGGAGGAATCACAGGAACCGGAACCGACTCCATCTTCGAAGTGGAGGAAAATTGTTGTGACAAAGCGTCAGCCCTTACATTCTTAAGAATGAGACAATGTAATTGAAACTAGACAAGAAAAGAGCTCTTCTGGGAGAGAGGCGTTTAGCCTCAGACAAGAATGTGAGATTCTTATGGTCAGTAAGAATGAGAACTGGCACAGTGGTACCTTCGAGGAGATGTCTCCATTCTTTCAGGGCTAAAATGATCGCTAACATCTCTCTGTCACCAACCTCGTAATTGCACTCCACAGTTTACTCTGATGCCTGATAAAGGGGTCCAGCATAACTCTGAAACATTGCACTACCTGCTCTGTGATGTGATCATGGTTTAATAAAAAAATTTTGGACGCTACCTGTTGATTCATGGTGTGCTGGCAAATATCCACATTGGGGTTAGGAGTAACACACAGAGTGCAGGGATCAGCAATGCATAACGCACAGAGTGTGGGGGTCAGGAATAACCCATATGGTTTAAGGATTATCTGTGTATATTGCACAGAGTGCAAGAGTGAAGATTAATGCACAGAATGCATGGGTCAGAAGTAATGCAAAGAGTGCAGAAATCAACAGTGCATAACACACAGAGTTCAGTGGTCAGGAGTAAGAAACAGTACCGGTATATGCTGGGATCAGCAGTGTATAAAACACAAAGTGCAAGGGCCAGGTAAATTGCACAGAGTGCAAGAGTCAGGAGTAACTCTCAGTGTGCAGGCGTGAGGAGCAATGCACAGATTATAGGGATCAGGCTAATTTGTCAAAGAATAGGTACAGGTACAAGAGATTTCTCTCACTCATACATCATCCCCACACTGAGCTTTTAATGAATATTGCATAAAGGTGTAGTGTATACCAGGATTTGCCAATGAGAAGAGGATTCCCAAGCACAGTATATTTCTGTTGGAGAAGTTAGCTTTATCCTAAGGCGTTTTTTATTCCTTGATCTGGTGAGTGTAACATCCATGAGGTTACACTCCATGAGGTGTGGTGACGGGATCTTTGGAGTGGCTTTGATCATCATCCCCTGCCCTATATGAGAGATTTGATTAACTCTTGGACTCACTTGGTGTACAGATAGTTTGTGACTATGACAATGAACACACCTGTCTAGTGCTGCTAATGCTTTCTCTTCTTCAGGGGATGTATTAAGGGTTATTTACTAAAGGAAAATCCACTTTGCACTGCAAGTGCACTTGGAACTAAAGTCGCTGTAGATCCGAGGGGGGCATGCAAGGAAAATAAAAAACAGCATTTTAGCTTGCACATGATTGGATGATAAAATCAGCAGAGCTTCCACTCATTTCAGATCTACCCCTTAGATTTAGAGCGACTGCACTTCGAAGTAGATTTACCTTTCGTAAATAACCCCCATTGTGTATTAGTTATGTGCAATTTATTAGTAGCGGATATATATATATATATATATATATATATATATATATATATATATACATATATATATATATATATATATATATATATATATATATATATATATATATATATATATATATATATATATATATATATATATATATATATAATTTTTGTGCATGGATTTTTATTTTATATACAGTATGTGCGCTAAGGGAAGTGATATTGCACACAACTTTTGTGTGATAAAATTTTTATATAATTAAGATTAAAAGTCTGCTGTAATACCATATATCCTTATAATAACTGTGTCCCACTCAAAGAGAACAGTTTATGAGGTATTGTATATATAAGAGATCTGGGAACACACAGAAGCAAGCACCATAAAATATACCTTTTAATAATTTTTAATAAAATATGAGCAAATCACCAACGATAATACATATAAAATACATTATATCACCAAAAGTATTGGGATGCCTGCCTTTACATGCACATGAACTTTAATGGCATTCCAGTCTTAGTCCGTAGGGTTCAATATTGAGTTGGCCCACCCTTTGCAGCTATAACAGCTTCAACTCTTCTGGGAAAGCTGTCCACAAGGTTTAGGAGTGTGTCTGTGGGAATGTTTGACCATTCTTCCAGAAGCACATTTTCGAGGTCAGGCACTGATCTGGATGAGAAGGCCTGGCTCGCACTCTCCTCTCTAAATCATCCCAAAAAAGGGGTTGAGGTCAGGACTCAAATCATTTGGTGGAGGGGGGATTATCGTGTGGGGTTGTTTCTCAGGGGTTGGGCTTGGCCCCTTAGTTCCAGTGAAGGGAACTCTTAAGGCGTCAGCATACCAAGACAATTTTGGACAATTTCATGCTCTTAACTTTGTGAGAACAGTTTGGGGATGGCCCCTTCCTGTTCCAATATGACTGCACACCAGTGCACAAAGTAAGATCCATAAACACATGGATGAGTGAGTTTGGGGTGGAGGAACTTGACTGGCGTGCAAGTCCTGACCTCCGATAGAACACCTTTGTGATGAATACGAGCAGAGACTGCATACCAGGCCTTCCCATCCAACATCAGTGCCTGACCTCACAAATGCACTTCTGGAAGAATGGTCAAACATTTCCATACACACACTCTTAAACCTTGTGGACAACCTTCCCAGAAGAGTTGAAGCTGTTATAGCTGCAATGGGTGGGCCAACTCATTATTGAATCCTACGGACTAAGACTGGGATGCAATTAAAGTTCATGTGTGTGTAAAGGCAGATGTTCCAATACTTTTGTTAATATAGTGTACTCTGGGGCCCCTGCAAAGTATTGGAAATGTCAATAATAACAATATTTCAAAAAAACATTTTTTTTAAACATTATATACACCTTCTGGCATTAAAACTCAGATAGTCTGTGAAAATCCAGACAGGACAGTATAACCATACAGGTCATGGTGAGAAGGGACTAAGGCAGTGATGGCGAACCTTTTTGAGCCCCAGTGCCCAAACTGAAATAAATAAGTTGGTTTTGTGTTGCAAAGTGCCAACACGGCAATTCGCGAGAGAGGGGGGCTGAGCGAAAGAGAGGGGTTGTGTGTGAGAGAGAGATGGGGGTGTTTGTGAGAGTGAGAGAGGGGTATGAGAGAGAGAGAGGGGGGGTGAGAGGGGGGTTGAGAGAGAGGGGGGACAGAGAGAGTGAGGGGTGTGAGAGAGATGCTGAGAGGGAGGGGGGTTGAGAGAGAGAGGGGGACAGAGAGAGAGGGGTGTTGAGAGAGATGCTGAGAGAGAGGGAGGGGGGACAGAGAGAGAGGGGTGTGAGAGATATCCTGAGAGAGGAGAATTGAGAGAGAGAGGGGGCAGAGAGAGAGGGGTGTGAGAGATATGCTGAGAGAGAGGAGGAACAGAGAGAGGGAGGGGGGCTGAGAGAGAGGGGTATGAGAGAGATGCTGAGAGAGGGGGGTCAGAGTGAGAGAGAGGGGTGTGAGAGATATGCTGAGAGAAAGGGGGAACAGAGAGAGGGAGGGGGGCTGGGAGAGAGGGGCGACAGAGAGAGAGGGTTATGTGAGAGATGCTGAGAGAGAGGCGAGCTGAGAGAGAGGGGGAACAGAGAGAGGGAGGGGGGACAGAGAGAGAGATGGGGACAGAGAGAGAGGGGTGTGAGAGAGATGCTGAGAGAGGGGAACAGAGCGAGAGAGAAGGGGGACAGAGAGAGAGAAGGGGGACAGAGAGAGGGGTGCGAGAGAGATGCTGAGAGAGAGGTGAGCTGAGAGAGAGGGGGAACAGAGAGAGGGAGGGGGGACAGAGAGAGAGATGGGGGACAGAGAGAGAGGGGTGTGAGAGAGATACTGAGACAGGGGGAACAGAGAGAGAGAGACGGGAACAGAGAGAGAGAAGGGGGACAGAGAGAGACCGGGACAGAGAGAGAGAAGGGGGACAGAGAGAGAGGGGTGTGAGAAACATGCTGAGAGGTGAGCTGAGAGAGAGGGGGAACTGAGAGAAAGGGGTGTGAGGGAGAGGGAAGGGGACAGAGAGAGGGGGACACAGAGAGGGGGGACTAAAAAAAAGAGGGGGGCGGAGAGAGAGACCTCTAGCTCTGTCCTATTCTGAAGTCCCTGCTCTGCCTCCCTGCCCCAGTTTTTGTCTGCAGGTAGTCAGTGTATAATTGTGCCTGGTACCTGTCTCTGTCCTTGATGCAGGAGAGCTCTCTGCTCTGTTCCATCCAGTGGCTCCCTCACAGCCTGCGCTTCCCACCTGTCCTCGTCTTCCCGGCCCACAGTCAGCCTGTTCTCCGGGCCTCACTGTTGAAGAGGAGGTTTGACGAGTCCAGGCTTCCGGAAGGCACCAGGGATGCTACGCCCCTCTTCGGGCGTCAAGTAAGTGGTGAAGCTCTTCTCTTCCTCCCGTGCTGTCAGACCTCTAACCTTCAATGCGGAAGCTGCGGGGCCGCCCACTCACTCGTGCAGTTTCCTGCACCTCGCCGCTGCTTGCTGCCAGCGCTCTCCCCGCTGCGAACCTGGACCCTCTCGCGTGCCCACAGAGATGGCTCTGCGTGCCAGCTGTGGCACGCGTGCCATAGGTTCGCCATCACTGGACTAAGGGAATCAAAAAGCCCTAAAACTGATAATGTGTGTAGCACAGTAAAGCCTTTGAAAAACACATGTATTCACATCTCTTACATATCCTAAAAATAAGGGGACTATTCCACAATTAAGAAAAGTGGACAGAGCCAAGAGCCATGCAAATCGTTCTTTTATGCCCTATGAGCCAGACGGATATCCAGGACCACTGGTGCATAGTGCAAATATAGCATGACATTATGGAACCATTCATTCCAAACAGCATACAGTTTGTTTTTAGGCTTTTGGCCATCATCAGTGCAATCTTATAAAATAATTCACAATACAGAGTCCTTGATAAAACCCAAACATAAACAATTAAAATGGAACCCAAATACTTACAAATGAGTTCCAGGGAAAAGTCTCCTAGTAGACGTGACAGCAGTTCCGTGATTACAGATACTCCAAAAAGTAATAATTACCAAAGAAAGTTACCAAATTCATCAGGATAAATATATATTGGTCTATGACCCTTGTGAAATATCTTCAGCAAGTATAGGCAGTTCATAAAGTGATTATAGAGCAAAATCCAAACACTACACACTAGAAAGATGGTGCATTTGTAAGTTATTATCTATAAAAATTATGTTTTTTATTTTTTATCCCTTAACCACTTCAGCCCCGGAAGATTTGGCTGCTAAATGACCAGGCCATTTTTTGCGATACAGCACTGCATTGATTTAACTGACAATTGCGCGGTCATGCGACGCTGTACCCAAACAAAATCTTTTCCCACAAATAGAGCTTTCTTTTGGTGGTATTTGATCACCTCTGCGGTTTTTATTTTTTGCGCTATAAACAAAAGAAGAGTGACAATTTTGAAAAAAACACAATATATTTTACTTTTTGCTATAATAAATACTCCACATTTTTTTTTCAAAAAAAATAATTTTTTTCCTCAGTTTAGGCCGATATGTATTGTTCTACATATTTTTGGTAAAAAAAATCGCAATAAGCGTGTATTGATTGGTTTGCGCAAAAGTTATAGCTTCTACAAAATAGGGGATAGATTTATGGCATTTTCATTATTATTTTTTTTTTACTAGTAATGGCAGCGATCTGCAATTTTTATTGGGACTGCGATACTGTGGCGGACAAATTGGACACTTTTGACACATTTTTGGGACCATTGATAATTATACAGCAATCAGTGCTATAAAAATGCAATGCTTACTGTATAAATGTCACTGGTAGGGAAGGGGTTAACACTAGGGGGCGATTAAGGGGTTAACTGTGTTCCCTAGGTGTGTTCTAACTGTAGGGGGAAAGGGACTGTCTAGGAGGAGAGAGAGATCGGTGTTCATACTTAGTATGAATACATGATCTGTCTCTACTTCCCTGAAAGAACCGCACACAGATCCCGGTTCTCACTCTGTCATGAGCGATTGTGGGCGCCCGGCGGTCATCACGCCTGCCGGGCACTCGCATTGGCTCTGGGCACACGATGCGGGCGCGCACTCTCCCCTAGTGGCCAAAAGGCGAAGCGACGCAAGGTAACGCCGTTTCACCCAGCCTTGCCATTCTGCTGCAGTAAAACTGCGGCGGCTGGTCGGCAAGTAGTTAATGCAGGGGTCTCCAAACCAATTTACCACCCTCCAGACTTTAGGGAAGCTGGACTGCGCCCAGTGGGAGTAAACAATGGCCGATCTTTGGTATTAGGGGGAACAATAGTTGATGTCAGTGGGAGGAATAGCGCCCCATTTATGTTGTCAGTGGAAGGAATTATGCCCCATCGTTGGTTGTGGAAGAAACAGTGCTCCATTGTTGGTGTCAGTGGCAGGAATAATTCCTCAAGAGCCGGATAAAGGCAAGCAAAGGAGCGCAGTTTAAGGGCTTTTTTACATGCGTAACAGCTCTTGCTTGCCCCTTTAACCCCATAAATGCCACACCGCTGTGCTGCAATTGCATGAATTGCATGCTATTTCGCCCGGTTCCAGTACAGCTACACAGACAAGTTGCATCGGTCATGTTAGACGGCAGTAACGTCCACTGAATGCTACATGCTGTTTAACATTTGTCTGAGCCATGAAGCACAGCACCTTGGCCGTGGCATATATACAGCCCTGAAGGGATGCATGCCCTTATTCAGGTGGGTGGTTGGTTTTACTGGCCCTTATGCCACGTACACATGATCGGAAATGCCGCCAGCAAAACTCTGATGAGAGCTTTTTGACGGAAAATGCGACCATGTGTATGCTCCATCGGTCTTTTGCTGGCGGTATTCCAGCTAGCAAAAGATTGAGAGCATGTTCTCTATTTTTCGGTCGGGAAAAGTTCCTATCCGAAAATGCGTTCGTCTGTATGCAATTCGGACGGACAAAAAATCACGCATGCTCGGAAACAATTTGACACATGCTCAGAAGCATTGAACTTCATTATCTCGGCTCGTCGTAGTGTTGTATGTCACTGCGTTCTTGACGGTCGAAAGTACAGAGAACTTTTGTGTGACCGTGTGTATGCAAGGCAAGTTTGAGCGGAATTCCATCGGAAAAAACCATCCAAGTTTTTTCTGACGTAAATTCCAATCGTGTGTACACGGCATAAGCCACATGTGAATCAATACTATGAGACCCCCCACCTCCACTAGAAATTGTTGACCTACCTGGAGCATCCTGTCGTTTTGTGTGTACTTTTGGCAAGGCATAAAAACTGGAACAATCAGGTACTTAAAAAAATGTCTGCATTTCAGTGGAAATAAGGCCTTCCTTTGTAGGTCAATAATAGAAAAAAATGTTTTTTTTAAAAAATAAGATCATTCAACATTGTTTTAGAGATCATTTCATGCAAATTAGTATTGGAAAGTAAATGTTTACACATTTTTTCATATTGATCTTTGTGCATTATCACTACATTGCCTCGCTAATCTGGGGGTTTAAAAAACAAATCTTTTCATCCTCTGACAGATAGCAGGGTCTCCTCCTCATGCTTGGGGCTTTGCATATTCCAATTTTGAAACCGTAAGATGAACAATTCCTTCCACTACTTCTTGAACAAAGAGAATGGGGTTACAGGTCAAAAAGGGGAATTAGGTTGACCTATTCTTTAGCTTAGGTGCCTGAATCATGCATCCTATCTGTTACCATCTGGACACATGAGGCTCAATTCACAAAGCTAAAACACCAGGATAAGAATACCTTAAAAAAGTGATAGTTTGAGGCCCAGTTCATACTGGTGCAACATGAACTCCGACTTTGAGAGCACGCGTCGCATGACAAGTCGCGCCCTATTGAGTGCAATGGAACCGTTCTAATAGGAGCGACTTTCTACAACTTAGAAAAAGGTTCCTGCACTACTTTTGGTGCGACTTCAGCACAGCTTGCTTTTACTTCTGTTGAATGACGGCTACAGCACAGTAGGCTTATTCTGGGAGGGCGTACAATAATATCCTCCCAGAATTGCGCTGGGGAGCGCACCTGGAAATGTCCATGACCGTCGGGTCCTTTGGGCCCGGCGCGTCACGGATCGGGGTAAAGGACCAATGACAGCGGCCCTTTACAATGTGATCGCTCCATCCAAACCAGCGGATGTCCGGTTAAGCTCTCTCCTCACACACTATACACACCAAAGCAGCAGCATTTTCCTGTGCCTCATCCATGCCTTATCTGTGCCCATACGTGCCTCATTCATGCCTCATCTGTGCCCCATTCATGCCCATATGTGCCCCATTCATGCCCATATGTGCCTCATTCATGCCCATGTGTGCCTCATCAGTGTCCCATTCATGCCTATATGTGCCTTACTTATGTTTCAATTATCTGTTCCCCATTCATGCCCATATGTGCCTCATTCATGCCTCAACTGTGCCTCATTCATTCCCATCCATGCCTCAACTGTGCCTCATTCATTCCCATCCATGCCTCATCCATGCCTCATCCGTGCTACATCAATGTCTCATTCGTGCTCATCCCTGCCACATTAGTGCTCATCCATGCTCATCCATGCCACATCAGTGCTCATCCATGCTCATCCATGCCACATCAGTGCCACTTCAGTGCTTATCAGTGCCCTACAGTGTCTCACAAAAGTGTAATAGGTAGTCAGGAAATGTGATTTGTAATTTTATGTCCCTAGAGCACCTGATGGTGCCCCCTGAATGTTGGGCCTCTGTATGTGGCCAGGCTGTATAAAAGTCTCACACGTGTGGTATCGCCATATTCAGGAGGAGTAGCAGAATGTATTTTGGGGTGTAATCTTTGCTATGTGCATGCTATGTGTTAGAAATATCTTATAAATGGAAAACTGTGTGTAAAATAAAATATGTTTTAATTTTCATTCAACATTTTTCAAAAACTTGTGGAAAAAAATTACACATTCAAAATACTCATAATGCATCATAGAATATATGCTGGGGTGTTTGCTTTCCAAAATGGGGTCATTTTGTGGGTGTTTCCATTGTCCTGCTGCTCCAGGGCCTTCAAAAGTGTGATAGGTCATCAGGAAATTATATGTGTAATTTATGCTCCTATAACGCCTGGAGGTGCTCCTTGCATGTTGGTCCTCTGTATGTGGCCAGGCTGTGTAACAGTCTCATACATGTGGTATCGCCATACTCAGGACGAGTAGCTGAATGTGTTTTGGGATGTAGTTGCAAGTATGCATATGCTGTGTGTGAGAAATAATGTGTTAATATGACAATTTTGTGGAAAAAAAAAAGAAAATCTTAATTTTGCAAAGCATTGTGGGAAAAATTACAACTTCAAAAAACTCACCATGCCTCTTACAAATACCTTGGAATGTCTACTTTCCAAAAAGAGGTCATTTGTGGGGTATTTGTACTTTCCAGGCTTGTTAGTGTCTCAAGAAATGAGACCATCAGAAAATCAGGTGTGATCAATTTTCAATGTTTACCACCAGAGCTTGTAGACTCTATAACTTTCCCAAAGACCAAATAATATATACTTTAGTTTGGTTATTTTTACCAAAGATATGTAGCAGTATAATTTTTGACCAGAATTTGTAAAGAAAATTACTAATTTGCTAGCTTTATAACTAAAACAAAGAAAAATTCATTTTTTTACCAAATTTTCAGGCTTTTTTCATTTATAGCGCAAAAAATAAAAAAAGCAGTAGTGATTAAATACCACCAAAAGAAAGCTCTATTTGTGTGAAAAAATGGACAAAACTTTCATATGAGTACAGTGTTGCATGACTAAGTAATTGTCATTCAAAATGTGAGAGTGCTGAAAGCTGAAAATTGGCCTAGTTAGGAAGGGGTATAAGTGCCCAGTGGGTAAGTGGTTAAAGAAGTCATATGCAAGTCATCCCGAAGTCGTTCTAGGATGTCCGTTTCAAAGTCGCACAAAAGTCCCGGCAATGTGAACCGGGCCTCATTCAGATTTAGATAGAATGAGATTTTAAAATTACAATCACGTGGCTAAATTGGAGAACCTTATTCTTGTGTTAAAGCTTTGTGAAATTCGCCTATGGTATCCAAAGCATAATTTTCTTGCAAATCTTTTAATGTTATGTCTGTTTATGTTGCCTGAAAAAAATTAAAGTGATTGTAAACGATCACCTTTTAAAACAGCCCATTCAGTTTAAAATAGAAATGAAAGGCAAAACATTTTTATAGATACATAAAGAAAATTATAAATACCTTTCTTCCCTTTTTTATAAGTGATCACATTCCCTCTGTTGTCAGCTGCATGGGGGAGGAGAAGCAGCAGTACACTGAGCTTCCCAGTGAATGACTGTGCCGCAGGGGCATGTCAGGACAAGTCTGATCATTGGAGGAGAGCAGGCTGAGTTCCCAGCATAGCCAGGGAACTGATCACAGTGTGCTCTTCTGCTTAGTTATTAGGAAAACAGAGGGACTGGCAGGAGCACCAGGGATTTCACATAAAGGAAGCAATATGAAAAGAACAGAATACTTTCTCATACAAGTACATGGTACAGCACATACCAGGAATATGAAGTGTTGGGGTAACAAACGCTTTAAGGTGTTGTAAGGGTAGGAGGTTTTTTTATCTTAATGCATTCTATGCATTAAGATAAAAAACTTTCTGTGTGAAGCAGCCTCCCCAGAACCCCCTAATTACTTAGACGAAGTCTAATGAGACGAAACGCGTCGGAAGGACTCCACTGCCGCCAATACCTCTTTTCAAGCGCTTGAATATCACTTTCCATATGTGAGTGTTTTACCTATTAAAATTTTAACAGTTTATACAGAATTATGCTATGTGGCCCTTTCTTTTCATGTTCCTCATTCAATTAACCAACACATATATCTGATGTGCAACTACCCCTGCATAGAGATCAAGTTCCTATAAAGTGTCGGGATGCCCTGGGTTTTAACCACAGAGGATCCCCAAGATTCCATCCTGGTTGCCAGTTTAATATACAAGCCTGTTTGACTCATAGAACGTATGTGCTTTTGAGTTCAAACCATCTGGTAAGCTCATATCTGCTTTGGTGGGGGCTTTACTGCACTGATGCCTCCGGCTTTATCCATTGCACTTTGAAACCATTGTGGTGAATTGGATCTTCTCTTTCTTCACTATATACTGTGGACTTTATAGAGTTTTCACAGACTTTTTTTTTTACACATTTTTTTTTTTTTTTTATATATTTTTAGTTTACCAGGCACATGTCATATGTGATATTTTTGTGATTTTTTTGTTTATGTTATTAGTTATTATGGTTTGTACATTCAAATTGATTCACTGATATTTCATGATTCACCTTTCAAGGTTATTAGTTGGTATTTACCAACCTAATTAGTTTAGCGCAACACTTATACATCTTTACCCCCTAATTACTTACCTGAGCCCCATCTGTCTCCAGCGATGTCCACGAGTGCATTAGCCGTCCGTTACACTCCTCCTGATTGGCTGAGACACAGCAGCGGCGCCATTGGCTCCCGTAGCTGTCAATCAAAGTCAGTTAGACAATCAGGGGAGAGGGGGGACGGGGTTGGGTCGGGGCTCCATTTCCGAATGGACACACGGAGCTGTGACTTGGCTCGGGTGCCCCCACAGTAAGCAGCTTGCTGTGGGGGCACTCAACAGGAGGGAGGGGCCAGGATACAGAAGAGGAACCCGAGAAGAGGAGGATCTGGGCTGCTCTGTGTAAATCCACTACACAGAGCAGGTAAGTATGACATATTTGTTATTTAAAAAACAAAAACGAGACTTTACAATCACTTTTAATTAGAGTCACACCTGTCGCACATAGTGCAGTGACTGCATTGTAAAATGTCTGTCACCGCAAGGGCACACAGAAAACAATTGTTTTCTATGTGTCCTATTCACACTGCAGAGCAGCTTTGAACCACCCCACTTTCACACTGATGCTCTTAAAAATGCAAAATTTCATTTTTCATGCATTTTCAATTTTTTTTTTGATGTGTTTCCATTCCATTTTGTATGAAAGGTGCGTTTTTGGTGCACTTGTTACACAGCGCTCAAAGAATTCTGCACGCAGGGCTTTTTATTATGCAGTGCACAGATAGGAATAGATACATAAGATTTAAAGGGAATTCATTTTTTATGCACTTTTGTCACGCTGAACAGGCGTTTTATCACAGCAAAAGTGCATCAATATGACATGGACTTAACTGCAAATACTGTACGTTTTGAATACATTTGAAAGCCTTTTAACAAGGATTTCCAGTAATCGCAAGGGCTTACTATGGGTACACAGGTAGATAACCCAAAGCTCAAAACACCTTCAATGCAAACAGTATTCAATTATGCTCCATCGCCAACTGTTCCGGATTTCCAGGGCAAATCCTGTTTTGGAAAATGACCCCATTAAACCTCTGCACTTGAAAATGTGCCTTGTTTGATCATTCCCAAATATAATACTTTTGGAATGATGGATATAATTTTATTTAAATTCATATGGTCTTATATGTTGTGCAACTAAAACCTCTGTTTTAATGCAATTTGTTATACAGTGTATTTTGTTTGTCTATTTACCGGTATTTGTTTTTTGTTTGTTTGTTGGGTGGTTGGCTGGTGAATGTGCTGGAGAGTACCATTTGTTTTGTTTGCAGTGTGAAAAGCCCTTCCATGTGCACCTTGCTCTAAAAGCTAGTTATAAATTGGGGTTATTGCCAATTTATTGAGGCTGGGTTCACACCATCACCGCATGTGGCTCCCAGAACCCACCGTTTCATGTCAGATTTAAGCCCAAATTTTTGTCTGAATTCGGACCTGAAACGGACCAAAAGACACACAGGGCTCCTGTGCAAATTGGCGCCGGAGCCGCAGTGGAGATATGTGAACCGGCTTCATAGAGAGCTGGTCGAATTCTCCTGCTATTGCAAATTGGATGCGGCCAATCCGCATCGCATCCAATTCGCAATGGTGTGAACCCAGCCTTAATGTGATGAATATGGTGCAGGGACACATCGGATACCTTCAACTGCCATTATGCTCTGCTGGGCTTCTGGTGTGTCCCTGCACTATCACCCTTGGTTCACACGTATGCATTTTTTAGTGTGTTTTGTAGAATTACACTACAGTCTATTTAACATGGTTTCTTATGGATCAAGTTTTGAGCCAGAGAATTATATGGAAAGGGTCAGTGGCTTTTTTTCCAGCAGCAGATATTCTTCAATAGTCCCGCACCAAAAACGAAAATGTTGTGCTTTTGATGCATTTTGCATTTTATTTTTTGGTATGACAGTTCTGTTCATGGAGTGTGACTTTGTTGCAATTTTACACTCTCTAGTACCCAAGTAGCATCAAAGTCAAGAGGCCCCTGAGGATGCACATTTGTTGGGAAACACGTAGGGCGGGGCTATCTACTTGACATCAAGCCTCCACGCCGATCTCCGAGATTTACATACGTTCTAGTCCCTGACCAAGGAGCTTGTTCAATTTCTACATTTGTTGTGGATGGTTCACTTTTTATCTCACAATGGGGATCATTTGTGATATCGTTATTTGGAATGGGATTCCATATGCCCTAAGAGACTCCTGGGACGCTTAAAGGCCCTGGCTGGGTTTAGAGCAACAAGTGACTCTGACCTTCCATGATAGGAGGTCCGTGCAATCTGTTAAGCGACCATTTTACCTGAGGTGGAGGGGATTAACACTGGATGGGGAGAGGATTAAGCCTGCAGCTACATGATGTCGTCATGGAGGAGTGGAAGAGGACTCCAGTGGCAACCTGTGAAGCTCTGGTGAACTCCATGCCCAAGAGGGTTAAGGCAGTGCTGAAAAATAATGGTGGCCACACAAAATATTGACACTTTGGGCCCAATTTGGACATTTTCACTTAGGGGTGTACTCACTTTTGTTGCCAGCGGTTTGGACATTATTGGCTGTGTGTGGAGTTAGGGACAGCAAATTTACACTGTAAGCTGTACACTCACTACTTTACATTGTAGCAAAGTGTAATTTCTTCAGTGTTGTCACATTAAAAGATATAATAAAGTATTTACAAAAATGTGAGGGGTGTACTCACTTTTGTGGGAAACTGTGTGTGTATATATATATACCCTGTTTCCCCGAAAATAAGACCTAGCGTGATTGTCGGTGATGGCTGCAATATAAGCCCAACCTCCCAAATAAGCCCTACCCTGTTTCCCCGAAAATAAGCCCTACCCTGAAAATAAGACCTACAAGGACTTTAACTAGGGCTTGTTTGGGGGGTAGGGCTTATATTGCAGCCATCACCGACAATCACGCTAGGTCTTATTTTGGGGGAAACAGGGTATATATACAGTATATATGCACAGTACTGTATACTGTAAAATTTTACATTAGAGTTAAGGGCTAGGGTTATATATATATATATGTATATTTGTTAGCACTTAGTAATTTGTGTTACATGATTGCATTGATATTCACTTCTGTGTTTACTTTCGTTTATTTATTGCTATTTTTTACCTTGCACTAAGCACTTTAATTTAGTGATCCACATTAATTTGAAAGGGTTCACAGCACAAAATCATCATTTACCCATTCACATTTCAATCTGCTAAGGAACAGCTAACCAGGTGTCTGCTGCAGTGTACCCTTCGTTTGCAATTAGATGACAGCGTGGGAGTATTATATATATTTAAAGGGGAGTACCACACAAAAATGGAACTTCCACTTTTCGCTATCCTCCCCCTCTCCAGTGTCACATTTGGCACCTTTCAGGAGGGATGGGGAAGCAAATACCTGTCTAATACAGGTATTTTGCTCCCACTTCCGGGCATAGATACCCGCACCACCCGTGGGTATCTACGCCACTTCCCCCTCCCCCCCCCCGCTGTCTTCTGGGAGACACACGGGTCCCAGGAGACAGCAGGGACCAATGGGAACACGCAAAGCGAGTCGCGCATGCACAGTAGGGAACCAGGAAGTGAAGTCGCAAGGCTGAATTCCTTACCGAAGATGGCGGCGGCAGCACCCGAGAGCCCAGGGACAGATCAGCTTCGGGTGCCGACATCGCGGGCGCCCTGGACAGGTAAGTGTCCATATTTTAAAAGTCAGCAGCTGCAGTATTTGTGGAAAAAATTGGTGGAGCTCCACTTTAACTAGGTCTAAAGCATTATTTTTTATGTCTAGTGCACTTTTTTGAACATTAATGGGAAAATTTGTTCTTTCTATTATTGAAGGGCAATATCTTTACAAAGACCTTACTATATTTGTTACACTTTATATTGCAAACATTGAAAGGAAATGTTTAGATCAGCATAACACTTTGGGCAGTAAAATAGTACATTTCGTGAAAATGTATACAGTATCTCACAAAAGTCAGTACACCCCTCACATTTTTGTAAATATTTTATTATATTTTTCATGTGACAACACTGAAGAAATGACACTTTGCTACAAACTAGTGGGTGTACAGCTTGTATAACAGTGTAAATTTGCTGTCCCCTCAAAATAACTCAACACACAGCCATTAATGTCTAAACCGCTGGCAACAAAAGTGAGTACACCCCTAAGTGAAAATGTCCATATCGTGCCCAATTAGCCATTTTCCCTCCCCGATGTCATGTGACTCGTTAGTGTTACAAGGTCTTAGATGTGAATGGGGAGCAGGTGTGTTAAATTTGGTGTTATCACTCTCACTCTCTCATACTGGTCACTGGAAGTTCAACATGGCAACTCTCTGAGTATCTGAAAAAAAAGATTTGTTGCTCTACATAAAGATGGCCTAGGCTATAAGAAGATTGCCAAGACCCTGAAACTGAGCTGCAGCACGGTGGCCAAGACCATACAGCGGTTTAATAGGAAAAACAAAGTGTAATTTCTTCAGTGTTGTCACATGAAAAGATATAATAAAATATTTACAAAAATGTGAGGGGTGTACTCACTTTTGTGAGATATTGTACATCAAACCAAAAAGAGGGACATCTGAGGCTGCACGAGGGACAGAGGGATTGGGTCTCAAAAGTGGAACATAAGTCCATAGCAATATTCCCATCACACACGTTCCTAAAAATGGCTGAAAAGTGAGTGGGTGCTGCAGCGACCACCGGCTTGAGACCTGAAAGTCAAGAGATACACAGTCTTAGCCCGTAGGGTTCAATATTAAGTTGCTGTCACATCTACCCCAATGCAGGTGGTTAAACACTATAGCTAGCTACTGTGTGCTTCACCCATAGCAGCCTCCTTTCCCTTAAGGCAAGCAGACCTACCGGTACTTGGTTGCCCCCAGGACTTATACACAATCCTATAGTGCCTGGCCACCACCCCAGGGCAGATGCGAACTAAGAAAACAAACAGACTACTTTCAGTAAGCAGACAGATAATGTGGTTCTATGACAGTCCAGATAAAAGGCAGGCTGAGTTCAGGGAAAAGTCCGATATCCAATCCAAGTCATACACAGGGAAATCCAAACTAGCAAAACAGGACAGACAAATGGGGGGCTCGATCAGGAACAACACAGGTATCACTTTCTCTATCACAAGCAATGGACAAAGCGTTTGGCTTGCTTATAACAGGTGACTTACCATATCAATCACCTTGCAGGTAGACACAGACAGGGAGAATGCAATAGCCAAAACCCGGATGCTGAAATAAGGAGCAGGAGCACTTAAGTGATCCTGATAGTTGCCCCCCCCCCCCCCTGCAGCTGTAACAGCTTAAACTCTTCTGAGAAGGCTGTCCACAAGGTTTAGGAGTGTGTCTTTGAGAATGTTTGACCATTCTTTCAGAAGCGCATTTGTGAGGTCAGGCACTGATGTGGATGAGAAGGCCTGGCTCGCAGTCTCTGCTCTAATTCCTCCCAAAGGTGTTCTATTGGGTTGAGGTCAGGACAATTCCTCCACCCCAAACTCGCTCATCCATGTGCTTATGGACCTTGCTTTGTGCACTGTTGCTCAATCATGTTGGAACAGGAAGGGGCCATCCCAAAACTGTTCCCACAAAGTTGGGAGCATAAAATTGTCCAAAATGTCTTGGTATGCTGATGCCTTAAAGAGTTCCCTTCAGTGGAACTAAGGAGCCATGCTTAGCCCCTGAAAAACAATCCCACACCAAAATCCCCCCTCCACCAAATGATTTGGACCAGTGCACAAAGCAAGGTCCATAAAGCCATGGATGAACGAGTTTGGGTGGAGTCCTGACCTCAACCCGATAGAACATCTTTGGGATGAATTAGAGTGGAGACTGCAAGCCAGGTCTTCTCGTCCAATATCAGGGTCTGACCTCACAAATGTGCTTCTAGAAGAATGGTCAAACATTCCCATGGACACCCTCCTAAACCTTGTGGACAGTCTTCCCAGAAGGGTTGAAGCTGTTTTAGCTGCAAAGGGTGGGCCAACTCAATATTGAACCCTACGGACTAAGACTGGGATGGCATTAAAGTTCATGTGCATGTAAAGGCAGGTGTCACAATACTTTCAGCAATATAGTGTATGTCACTAGCACACCTGGGAACTCCAAAAAAGGGTCAAACGCTGTATGAAATGATCACATCACAGCAGAAGATAGCTGTGTGGCTCTGAAACATTGCGATCTTCTGCTGTGATGTGACCATTTAATAAAATGTTGGACCCTTTTATGAAGTTCCCTGGTGTGCTGGATATATACTGTATCTCTAGCCTAAGGGAAAACACAGAAAGTCAGCTCACAAGCTTTTTTTTTTTTTTTGCACTTGTTGAGCAGATATAATGAAAAGCTTTCAGGGTCCATGCACATTGGGCTTAAAAAAATACCAGTTACCTTGGCAGATAAAAATCGCTCATACAGTGCATTTCTGTGCATGTGTTTAGGAACCTTTGGGAGCATTTAGCATTATTTCTCTGCCAGAAAACTCCTCTCAAAAATGCAAACCAGAAGGGTTTTTTTTTTTTTTTTGCCTCTAAACGTTGAGTTTAAAATATGCCTGTATTCATCCTAATGTGTATGGATAAATAGGATAACATTGAGCTGCTTTTACAGGCAAAAAACCTGTAAAAGCAGCTTTTTTAACCGCCCTATAGCCCTTTTTACGGCTACAGGGCAGCAGCTGTGCGCAGGACCATGTATATATACGTGATCCTGCACTTCTGCCTGTAGGGGGCGCATGGACACTTCTGCTGTGATACTTCAGAGCAGAAGCCGATGTGCAGGTCCCAGGGACTCGATGTCCTCCGGCACCTGCCGATCATTGGTAAAACACAGAGAACTAAGGAAATGCCTATGTAAACAAGGCTTATTTCAGTTCTGACAGGGGGGGGGTTGAGGATCCTGTGTATCTGCAGAGCAGGGACTAGAATCGGTCTGTATTAGTGTCACTGGTTCCCGCAAAGTGTCAAAAGTGTCCGATAGTTCGCTGCAATATCGCAGTCCTGTTATAAGTCGCCGATCGCCTCCATTACTAGTATTAAAAAAAAAATGCATAAATATATCCCATAGTTTGTAGACTCTATAACATTTGCGTAAACCAATTCATATACGCTTATTGGGATTGTGTTACCAAAATCATGTTGGCCTAAATTAATGAAGAAATTGGATTTTTTTTTTGGTATGTTTAATAGCAGAAAGTAAAAAATATTTTCTTTTTTCAAAATTGTTGTTCTTTTTTTGTTTATAGTGCAAAAAATTTAAAAAATCGCTCCGCTGATCCCCGCTGAGCAGGCGGATGACAGGTCCGTGTCCGCTCACTGTGCTGAGTGGTGACGTACGCAGTCCTGGGCTCTCCTCTATAGGAAAATCGGGTAAAAACGGACCGCCTGTCTGTTCTCATCTGATCTGCCAGACGGATGTAAAAAATAGGACCACCATCCATCTGGATTTTGCATCTGGATCAGGAGCGGATGTCAGCGGACATCTCACTGCTGATATCCGCCGCTCCATAGGGGAGACTGAAGGGTCTGATCAGATCTGCCTGAAAAACTGACTGGCGGACCTGATCGACAGCCCGTGTAAAATGGGCCCTATATTGATAGTGCAACATGTTTTTCATTATTAAAGCAGAGTTCCACCCAAAAATTGAACTTCCGCTTTAAGTGCTGGTGGCCCCCCTGACATGCCACATTTGGCTCCCTCCCTGCAATCTTCTGGGACACGTCACAGGTCCCAGAAGATTGCCCGGCCATTCACAGCGCGGCTCGCACATGCACAGTGTGCACAGCCACAGCCGGGCGCACACAGTTAGAATGCTGGTGCTGCAGAGAGGAGCAATGCTTTGTGCGCCCGCATTGCTGGACTGTGGGACTATTAAAAGTCAGCAGCTACGCTTTTTGTAGCTGCTGACTTTTAAATGGGTGGAACTCCGCTTTAATAATAATAATGACAATAATAATTAATAATAATTTAACAGCTGATCCATGATGTAAATGGAGGATCGGTAATCTTTTTTTTTCTTCTCACGCTGACAGCGTGAGAAGAAAAAAAAGCCGATCGCGGGCTTCTTTTTGAAGGGACATCGGTCCCGAAGAGACGAAGTTGCCTCATATGTGCCCACAAGTACCACCTGCAAGTGCCACCTGCCAGTGCCACAAATCAGTGCCCACAGTGCCCCCAATCAGTGCCCACAGTAGTAAGTGCCAGCAGACAGGGCCACCTATCAGTGCCCACAAGTGCCACCTATTAGTGCTTACCAGTGCCTCATTAGTGCCACCTAGCAGTGCTGCCTATCATGGTCACCTACCAGTTCCGATCAGTGCCCATCACTGCCAGCTATCAGTGCCACCTATTAGTGCCCTTCAGTGCTGCCCATCAGTGCCACCCTTTAGTGCCCACCAGTGCCGCCTATCAGTGCCCACCAGTGCCGCCTGTGAGTGCCCATCAGTGCCACCTTATCAGTGCCCATCAGTGCAGCCTATCGGTGCCCATCAGTGCAGCCTACCAGTGCCCATCAGTGCAGCCTATCAGTGCCCATCAGTGCAGCCTATCATTGCCCATCATTGCAGCCTATCAGTGCCCATCAGTGTAGCCTCATCAGCGTACATCAATGAAGGAGAAAAATGACCTGTTTTCAAAATGATAATAAAACGGTTTTGTATTTTTTTTTAACAAAAAAATAAAAAACCCAGAGGTGATCAAATACCACCAAAAGAAAGCTCTATTTGTGGGGAAAAAAATTATAAAAATGTCATTTGGGTACCGTGTTGTATGACCGCGCAATTGTCGTTCAAAGAGTGACAGCGCTAAAAGCTGAAAATTGGTCTGGACAGGAGGGGGGTTTAGATGCCCAGTAAGCAAGTGGTTAACAGACCAAAAGGTAGCAATGTAAGTTTCCATTCACTTCAATCTAGCCCCCTCTCCCCCCCCCCCCCCCCCCTGTGTGCTGTTTTTGCCCTCCAGAGGGCGCTGTCCCACCTCCTATACAGAGCTATGAGAGGGGAGGAGGAGGAGGAGGAGGAGGAAGAAAAGTGAGAGGGATGCATGCAGCTTTTTGAGAAGTGAGCAAAGTGTCCCAGAAGTATAAGAGGGAGATGAGGAGAGGGGGGTGTAGAGGAGTGCAGAGGGGTCAGTCATTTACCAGTCTGCTTTCATGTGTGCCTGCAGGTGGTGCCTAATGAGAAGTGGGGGGGGGGGGTGAGATGTTGGGGGGGGGGCACCCAAACAACTGTCTTCTAATATTAGCACGCCTGTATCTCCGCCGCTATTGTAACGGGAGCCATTCTGCACAGATTAGTCCTCCTATCTCTGCAGTTGGTGGAAAGAAATCTGTTATCGCAGAGTTATGCCGCACACAGAAGAAGGGACAAGAGGGGGGAGAGATGTGTAGAGCGACAAATCCCAGTGACCTGCGAATGTGCGGCTAATCTGTCTGCATACTTGACTGTCTGAGCCAGGAGAAGGAGAAGAATAGACATTGTACAGGGGGCAAGCCTTTGACTCCAACAATCCCCATTTTCCGTTAAGTAATCGTTCTGTATAAAAGGAAATGTCGCCTACTCAGTTTCATTGAGGGCTGCCAAAAAATGTTCTCCGCCAACCAGGGAGGGGGGGGGGAGAATAGCAGGCTTTAATAAAGTGACCCTATAGAAGTTCATTATCTAGGGGGGCAATCTTGGAAAGAGACCGCCTACGTTGTCTAAACTTTTTTTTTTTTTTCTGAGAAAAGTCCCATAAGGTTGTGCGATGTCCTCCTTTATTATCGCTCCGTGATTTTATTTAGCGGCTCCTCGTCGCTCGCGCTGGGCGCTCCGCTGGGCGCTCCTCCTGGCACTCAGATTGGAAGAACACCTCCCGGCCATTGGTGGAGGGAGCGCGGAAGGTAGACCGTGTCACCTGATTCACTCTGAATTTCTCAGCTGCAAAAAAAAAAAAAAACACAAAAAAAAAAAAAAAGAAAGAAGAAGAAGAAGGATCTCCACCCCCCAAACACTCACACACACATCGGGAGACCGCCCACCGCAGACAGCTAAGACCCCCTTATAGATTTAAAGAGAGACTGCATAGCCCCGACGTTCATTCAATAGAGCGATCGCCGCAGCAAGCGTGTCTCTTCCACCCGACTTCTCCCAGCAGCAGCAAAAAAAAAAAAAAAAAAATCCCAGGATGTTAAATCAGAGAATCCGCCCGGGCTTGCTTGTCCTCCTCACCCTCTGCCTCTGTCATTACATGGAAGATCACATCGTGCACGGTAAGATCGGCCGGCAGATTTCGGCTTTTTTAGAATGTGGGGTGGGATGGCAGCCAGAGGAAGGGATTTCACTTGTTACTTCTTTGGAGGAGCAGAAAAAAAAGGAAAAAAAACACACAAAACTTGCAGGGACTGAAATCCACTGACAGGACCTCTGTGTGCAACTGGATTGGAAAGTTTTCTTATCGGTCGTCTGGTCTGGGCTTGGGAGATCGCGAAAGTTTCTATTTATTCCTTGCTACATAGTATGGAAATTGTAGCCAGATTTATCAATGGGGCGATGGAAGTCCTTCCTAGTGATCCTTATCTAACATCAGGATTTATTTTACTGTATCTTCTTCCACCTATATTTCTCCTTTTATACTTTATTTTCTTCTGTTTAGTCTTTTTTTTTACTTTATTTGTTTTTCCATTTTATTTATTTATGTGCTTTATTTAATTCTACCTATTGCTACTTTACATTCTTCTGCCTTTTTTTTTTACTTTATTTTCTACTTTATCCTATTCTACTTTATTTTATTTTAACACATTCTCTTCCACTTACTATTCTACTTTATACCATTCTACCTTATTCTCCTCTACTTTTATACCTTTTTACTTTATTCCTTTCTACATTATTCTCATCTACTTTATACCTCTCTATTTTATTCTCCTCTACTTTATACCTTTCTGCTTTATTCTGCTCTACTTTTATACCTTTTTACTTTATTCCCTTCTACATTATTCTCCTCTACTTTATACTTTTCTACTTTATTTTCTTATTCTTTATTCTCATCTACTCTTTACTCTGCAACTTTATTTTCTTATACCTTATTTTCTTATAGCTAATACCCTTACATGTCACTTTCTTATACTTTATTCTCTTATACTTTATTTTCCTATACTTTATCCTCTTCTGCTTTACTGTCTATTACTTTATGTTCTATTTGTATTTCATTGGGGAGGGGGGGGGGATTTACAGAAAACTGGAGATTACGCTGATTGGTTGCCATGCGCACCACACATTACAATCGGACCGTACTAGCTCTGTAAAATCAACTTTATTCTCTTACGCTTTATTTTCATTTACACTATTCTCTGATACTTTCTTTTCCTAGACTGTATCCTCATCTGTTTACTGTCTATTACTTTATGTTCTATTTTATTTTCCAAGGGGGAGGGGGGATTTACAGAAAACTGGAGTTGCTGTGCATGGCAACCAATCAGCTCCTAGTTTCAGCTGGTTCCGTTACGCGTTGAAAATGAAAGATAGAAGCTGATTGGTTGCCATGTGCACCACACGTTACAATCCAACCATACTAACTCTGTAAAATCAACCTTATTCTCTTACACTTTACTTTCCTATACATTATCCTCCTATGCTTTATTTTCCTATATTTTATCCTTTTCTGCTTTACTGTGTATTACTTTATGCTCTATTTTATTTTCCATGGGGGGGATTTACAAAAACTGTAGTTGCTGTGTATGGCATCCAATCAGCTCCTAGCTTCAGCTGGTTCCCTTACATTTTGGAAATGAAAGATAGAAGCTGATTGGTTGCCATGCACAGCTGCTCCACATTCTGGTGGATCCAGACCTAGGCTCTATACTAGCTCTGTAAAATCAAGTTTATTCACTTACACTGTACTTTCTTATACAATAATACCTCGGATTGAGAGTAACATGGTTTACGAGCGTTTCGCAATACAAGCTACTTTATTCTCCTACACTTTATTTCCCTATACATTGTCCTCCTATCCTTTTTTTCTTATACTTTATTCTCTTCCCCTTTACTGTCTATTACTTTAACTTCTAGATTATTTTCCTTGGAGGGGGGGGGGGGTACAAAAACTGGAGCAGCTGTGCATGGCAACCAATCAGCTTCTAGCTTCAGCTAGTCCTGTTACACCTTGAACATGAAAGATAGAAGCTGATTGGTTGCCTTGTGCAGCTGCTCCGCATTCTGGCTGGTCCAGTCCTAGGCTCAGCACACGCTACACTCTAATCATACTCTATAAAATCAACTTTAGGGTAGGCTTACACCTGTGCGTGTGCTTTTCAGACGCATTGGGAATGCGTGTTTTACACGTTTTGAATGCGTTTTCATGCTTCTTGTGGGTTTTTTTTGGGGGGGGTTGTAAGACACTACACAACATTCTACCAAAAACACATGTACATGTCTTTTTCATGCTTTTCTATTTAAGTTTATGGAGCCAAAAACGCAGCATGCTGCAAGTGATAAAGTCCCTGCACCTATTCCAAAAACACACTGCAGGAAACTATAGATGTAAACAGGACTCATAGGAAATAATGTTCAATGGATTGTCTTGTGTTTCTGCACTTCAGCAAACACACTAAACACACACAGACGTGAGCCTAGCCCTGGAGCTGCCAAAATTATGTAATAAGAGGACCTACCTAAGCTATCCAATCAATTTCTATACTATCAGGCAGGTCATTGTACTATATACTTGTTGGTAGATCTAACAGAGATTGTACAATCAGATTGTAACGTGTGTGGTGATCTTTAGTAAATTCCCCTCTTAGTGTTTCACCCTTTTTTTTTTTTTTTTCTAAGTGATTTCCGTTCCTAAAAGGAAGGCTGCAGAATAGGATGTTTGGAAAGAATGGAAAGACTTTGAAGCCCACTCAGATTGCAACATAGTGACAGTGCTAGAGAGAGTGAACTGGGGATTGACGCACGGGGGATGCAGAGGAATGTAAGAGGTTAGGTGCCGGTGGGCACAAGGGGTTAATCCCGGCTAGTGTTACTGCTGAGGGTTAGGAAACATTACAGATCAGAGTAAACAGAGTAGTGGAGGGGAAGATCACATGTGTTGGGTCTACTGCTGCTGCTCATTGACGCTATGGCCCGCTCTGTGTGTCTTCCAGCTGGGAACTGCTGGCTTCAGCAATCCAAGAACGGCCGCTGCCAGGTCCTCTACAGGACGGATCTGACCAAGGATGAGTGCTGCAAGACTGGGAGGCTGGGCACCTCGTGGACGGAGGAAGATGTACCCAACAGTACCCTTTTCAAATGGATGATCTTCAATGGAGGGGCGCCACATTGCATCCCCTGCAAAGGTAGAACCCCCACCTCATCCTCCTCACTCACTGAATTTATTGTTAGTCTTATTATTTGCATATTATTATCAATACTGTATATTTTTGTTGTTTTTTTTTAATGGCTATCATTTTTATTATTACTATAATTATTATATATTGTTGGTATTATTTTTTGCATAATATTTTTTAAATTATTATTAGTATTATTGTATATTTTTATTATTTTTAATATTTCTAGTATTATTAACATCATTGTATATTTTTATTAATATACAGGATTTATATAGCGTCAACAGTTTACGTAGCGCTTACAATACTTATTTTATATCTTATTATTATGACTAGCATTATTGTATATTTTATTTTTTATTTTTTTCGTATATTAATGTATTATTATTAGCAGTATTGTATTTATATATTTTTTACAAAAAATCATGTTTATCATTATTAGCTTTATTTTGTATTATTTTTGTATATCTTTTTAATTATTATTAGCATTACGGTATTTTTTTATTATTATTTCTGCTTAATATTCTTTTATCATAGCATAGTATCATAATATTTTATAATATTAGGATTTGGAAATGGAAATCTTCATGACCTTGTGAATAATTTAAAAGTCACATTTGTGCACATGGATGTATGTCTTTGTGTAGCATCCCATAATGGGTTAAAAAAAAGGTATTGTCTATGTAAAATATTGAGTTGGGGTGGGGGAAGCATTTGGTTCCCACAGATCTAACCACAGTCATTAATGTATAGATGCTCAGACTTTTCTATTATACCCACTCACACCCATACGTACACTTGCACAGGGCATATATATATATATATATATATATAACCACCAACTCTATACCATGTGTTAACACCTATAAGATATGTACTGGAAACCCCATGCAATATATATATATATTTATACCTGAGAAGCTGTGGTCTGGGGTTGCACTGCAGGGTGGAGTATGTGGCCACCTAGAGTTTTCACAGGGGGATTTGGAGGGGACATCTGCACTCAATTTTGATTTGGCTTTCTGGAGGAACTTGTGCTACCTCTTTTGAAAATCGTGTGTTATGCTTTGTTAGTGGGGAAACTACTATTATACTTATATGAATTTATTTTCATAAATATATGCATTTTTTACATTTGTGTATATATATATATACGGTATATATATATATATATATATATATATATATATATATATATATATATATATATATATATATATATATTGCATGGGGTTTCCAGTACATATCTTATAGGTGTTAACACATGGTATAGAGTTGGTGGTTATTACACCTATGTGCTCCTCACCTTTCCATTGGATAGATAAAAATTAGATAGATAATAGATAGATTTTATATCAAGCACACAGGTACAATAAACTCTTAGGTATTTGTGGAGTTTGGTAGGAGTTGTATGTTTTACTTTTAGAGAGTAGAGAAAGCCCAACTGAACTCTTGGCTAACATTGTGCGTCCATTCCCAGAGACGTGCGAGAATGTCGACTGTGGTCCCGGAAAGAAGTGTAAGATGAACAAGAAGAACAAGCCACGCTGTGTGTGCGCCCCAGACTGCTCCAACATCACCTGGAAGGGCCCCGTCTGTGGCCTGGATGGAAAGACTTACAAGGACGAATGTGCCCTGCTCAAGGCCAAATGTAAAGGAGTGCCCGAACTAGATGTGCAATACCAAGGCAAATGTAAAAGTACGTGCAAGTCCCAGATCTACCATACCATCGTAGTTTGCCATGTGGGCATCCAGAAGCATGTCTAGAGGAATGTATATGTATATTAATATAAAAACCCTGCAATTATTTATAAGACCCCTCTGATCAGTAATTCTGTGAATTTTGTGGTGTTAGCAGTGATGCCTTGCAGTGGAGCTCTCACTGATTACTGTCTCCCCTGTGTTTGTTTCAGAGACCTGCAGAGACGTGTTATGTCCCGGGACGTCCACCTGCGTGGTGGATCAGACCAATAATGCATATTGTGTGACTTGCCACCTCAACTGTCCAGAACCCACATCGTCTGATCAGTACCTGTGTGGCAATGATGGCATCACCTATGCCAGTGCATGTCACTTGAGGAAGGCCACCTGCCTGCTAGGCAGATCTATTGGACTGGCGTATGAGGGAAAATGCATCAGTGAGTATTGGACCTGTGTTGCCTGCAACTCATCTTGAATTACACTTGTGCTAAATCCCAGCTTGAGGCAAAGACACAAGATCCTACAGATCATCCCGAAATATCTTCCTACATAGGACATGTTCTTTAAGTATGCAAGTACTGCAGCTTCAAGGCTGATAGATTGATATATATGGGCTTATGGAACAGAACAAAGGACAGATTGCCAGTCCAAGCTTCTTTCTGACTAATTGCTCTGATTGCTATGGGTTCCTGGGATGGGTTTTTTTCCCTTGTTAATAATACATCCCAAGAGTTTGTTTATTCAACAAATTCTACATTTTCAAAGGGTCATTTCACAAGTATTATTTCATTTATAGGTTGGCTGAGTCACCCACTTCCAATATTGACCATAATTTCCAACTTGGTTCTGCACACCCTGAAGTTCTCGGTATACCCATCCACTCTGCTGTGCTCTCTATTAAAAATATACTGGGAATCCAATGGGAAAAGCAGTTTAGACCCGGAAATTCGATGCAAAGATTCCAGCTCCAGAATCCCTGAGGAATAGTAGACCAGTCTTTTTCAACCTTTTCAACAAGGATGAACCCTTGAAGTAACTTTTCGGTATAAGGGAACCCCCTGTTAAAAATTACTATATCTACAACTCATTAAACGTTAATGTGATGGTCAGAGGGAACAATGCTCCTTACACTTGTGGTCATTGAGAAGAATTATCCCCTTACAGATAGCTAAAAAGATCTGTGGTGCCAGTGGGAACTGATATGAGTGGCAGAAACTGCTCATTGCTCAAGGAACCCATAGCAACCTCTGGAGGAACCCTAGGGTCCCATGGAACCATGGTTGAGAAACCCTGTAGTAGAGGCTGTAGAAGGTGGCTTATGCTGACGAAATCATTTTGGCTGGACTGACCATTAGGATTTTGAAATGATATTAGTGACAAAGTTTATTTCAGCCAATGTATTACTCAAGAAGATAATGACAGTCAAAAACCAATACCTCATAATAATATACAATTAAACAGTCATGTTTAGCAAGGGTTTTTTGATATAAAGAAATTGATATAAAAATTTGTACAGGTTGGCCAAGTTGAGATCAAATTGAGAAACAACATTTATATTTCCAACAAATAATTGTTTTTCAAATTAAAAATATGTTAGATAGATGGTGGGATATTTATTAAACAACATTTATATTGCCGACATATGATTGTTTGCAAATTAAAAATATGTTAGATAGTTGGTGGGAGACTTACTAAACAAATTTATATTTCCAACAAATATTTGTTTTGTAAATTAATATTATGTTAGCTAGATGGGAGATTTACTAAACAATATTTATATTTCCAACAAATAATTGTTTTTCAAATTAAAAATATGTTAGAAAGTTGGTGGGAGATTTACTAAAACTGGCGCACATAGAATCTGGTGCAGCTGGGCAAAGAAACCAATCAGCTTCTAGGTTCTATTGTCAAAGCTTAAAGTGGTGGTACTTTTTAAATAAAAATGCCCCTATAATACACAAGCTTAATGTATTCTAGTAAAGTTAGTCTGTAAACTATGGTCTGTTTTGTTAGTTTATAGCAGTAGTTTGTTATTTTATAAACTTACAGCAGGCCGTGGCCATCTTAAGTGTGGGCATCTGAAGCCAGACTGTATTTCTTCCTGGATCTCATCCTTGCAGATCTTGCACATGCTCAGTGCAGCACAAGCAGTGTAATAGGTTTCAGGTCAGGTTTCCATAGCAACGGCAGTGTCAGAGGAAGTTGCCGCCCCTTCCCAGAAGGCATTGCAAACAGGAAATGATGCGATGGGCCACGGCCAGGGAGGAGGAAGTGAGAAATGAATACAGCAGATATACAGTAGGTGCTGAGAAAAAAATTTAAAAATATCCAATTCGTTTACAGTGCACAGTTTAGTGAGGAATGCTGAAGAGTTGTAAAAGTGGGTGGAACTCCACTTTAATTGAACGAGCTGAAGTTAGAAGCTGATTGGTTATCACTTGCTAAACATATGGGGGTTTTCATATCTGCATAAACAAGGCAAAACATTTAGAAAAATGCATATAAGGCCCAAGTAGGAGCTGAACTCAAGAGTGCAGCTCTGCAAAGGGCACTAGCGCAGCCATGCAGCAGTTCATTTGGGTCTGACTGATGAATCTGATGAATTGCCTTCACCCAGTAGATTATTCTAACATCTGCTTCATTACTCCTTCCAGAGGCCAAGTCATGTGAAGACATCCAGTGCAGCATGAGCAAGAAATGTCTATGGGACAGTAGAGTGGGCAGAGGACGCTGCGCCGCGTGTGACGATACCTGTCCAAACAGCAAGTCTGATGAAGCGGTTTGTGCCAGTGATAACACCACCTACCCAAGCGAGTGCGCCATGAAACAGGCAGCCTGCTCCTTGGGGATACTTTTGGAAGTCAAACACAGCGGATCTTGCAACTGTAAGTGACTTAGCTGCAAACAAAAAAAGTAAGATTTCTAAAGGCAACCCCTCCGTAATGAGAACTAGAACAGAATTGGACACCAGCACCAATGCTAGCTATTTATCCTGCTGCATTTCAATCAGTGAAGGGGCCGTGCCAGACTATGATTGCCTCTTATGCAGGAAAACAAAAAAAACTGCAAAAACAAAATGTAATTATTTATAAGGGGGTTGCCTGAGAATATCTTTCCTTCTATTCTTCTAATTTTGCTTCTATGTGCTTCGCTGATTTGCTTCATTAACGCTTTTGAGTGACCTAACTCCAAACTTCGGTAGAAAAAGTCGCTCCATGCGTCACTTTACGCAGTGGGCACCCTTACTACTAACTCTTTGAAGACACAAGCAGTACACCTAGAACACCAGAGCGCTTTTTGTCTGATTTACAGGAACCTGCAATAAAAGCCCGATCCATTGAGGTCCTTCAGAACTTGCTGCAGTTAAGACTTCATAGATTAATTAAAAAAAAAAAAAAAAAAAAAACACAAACAGAAAGGAACAAGTATTATTTTATAGAGATGCCGTGAGGCTTATCACTACAAGTCACATACAATGCAACGCTGTATTCTGGCTGTTCAGAACAAAAACAAAAAACAAACAAAAATCATGCACTGAGCTTCTGCGCTGTTGTTGTCCTTATTTAAACAACAGCTCCCCTATATTCCCCTATATAGCCATTGTTGAAGAACCGGAGGAAGAGGATGATGAAGAGGATCCAGACTACAACAGCGTCTCTCTATCTTCCGTCCACTGGTAAAACTGTTGGAACAGCCTTTCCAGGCAAGGATTAAAGGGGCTGTCTGCCCAAAACTGATATTTCAGTTATGGGTGGTTTCTGGTGGGCTGGATTGCCTAATGTCTTTTTATATCTCTTTGGGGCTCCAGTGGGGAGATTCTTTAGTATTCATAGAGTCTTCCTGAGGTACAGGAGGAGTCTTCATCATGGCCAAAAAGGGCATTTATGGTAATGAGTGCAGGGATCTCAACAATGGAGTCCAAGAAAGGTACAAGAAGCTGGAAGGGTGATTTAGCCCCCTGGCTTCTACACAAAATTGAAATATCAGTTTTGGGTGGACTGACTCTTTAATGTCCATACTGTACATAGGTGTATGCTTATTTATTTTGAAGAAGAAAAAAGTATACATATAGTTGAGTCGGGTAGACATTTATTTATACAGTGTCATGTTTTATAATTTATACATAAAATGTCTGTTTGACTGTACACCTTGTTTTGAAGAAAATATATTCGTCAAAGGGAGAGCAGTGTTATTTATTGTGAGATGCCTTTTGCTTGTAAAGTTCAGCTTATTATTTTTCTCTCTTGTAATTCCATTCCTTACAACTGACCATAGCTGTCTGCTCTATAAACTGAAGTTACATAGCAAGACTTGGCAAAGCTCTGCAGGACAGAGGCCACTGCACTGCCTTGCCCATCATCATGCCCCTGGCTCAGGGAATGAGAGGACAGTGCAGTTCATTGCTCCCTGTCTTCAAGAACTGTGCCGATTCCTGTTTTCTCAGTTTTCTTTTTTGATCACATTTGCATGTCAGTCCTGCTATGTTTTATTTATTGGGTTTTTATCTTTTACTCTTGTACATACATTCTTTGGGTTTTGTTTACAAGGACCTTGACTGACCAAAAGAGGCTGCAATAAATATATATTAGTAGTGGTTAAAAGGGGAAGGTTGACTTTTAAAGGGTTAGTCCACACAAAACTAGGGTTTCTGTTATGAGCAGATACTTGTGCGATGAATCACCCATTGACTTTTATATATTCTTGGAGACTCCAAGAATGAGATGTCTCTGCAGATGTTCCTGCCTTTTAAGCTCCCATTGCAGCAGTAGGAGTCCGTCTTCATCTGGATAATCCTGCATAAAGTCAAATAATAGTATACTCCAAAAGGAAGAGTGAGACTTCTGTGTAATGGGAGTCAACTGCATAGGGGTCGATTCAGCCAATCATTATTTACCCAAAACAGAATCCTCTAATTTTATTGGCCTGACCTACCTGTGGTCTAGACCAGAAATTCTTGTTTATTAAAATATACACCCATTAATCTATGGTGAAAGGCATTTGTTTTTAAAAACGTAATCATGATAATCATTTTCTATAATGTATTACATGCTAAATCTCTAAAAGGTTTTGGTGAATTTGCTCTAGGAAACAGAAGTATCCTCTAAACCCATTGGAAGTACTCCATGTTAAAAGTACTGCTGTTTGAGAATAAGTGGTCTAGACCGATGGACCTTATTTGTTGGCTTGTCCAATATTCAACCTATCTATTCCCTAGGTCAAGGGTCTCCAAACTTTCTAAACAAATAGCCAGTGTATTGTGCTTCAGATTTCAGGGGGGCAGACTGTGGCCAGTGGGAGTAGAAAATGTCCTGGCATCAGTGGAAGTACACAATATCCCATCTTTGGTATTGGCAGAAATATTAGTGCCCTATCGTTGGTGTCAGTGGTAGGAATAGTGCCCCATCATTGGTATCAGTGGGAGGGTTAGTGCCCCATCATTGGTATCAGTGGGAGGAATAGTCCGGTATCATTGGTGCAGTGAAAGGAATAGTGCTCCATCATTGGTATCAGTGAAAGGAATAGTGCCGCATCATTGGTGTCAGTGGGAGGAATAGTGCCCCGTCCTTGGTATCAGTGGGAGGAATAGTGCCCCATCTTTGGTGTCAGTGGAAGGAATAGTGCCCCATCATTAGTATCTAAGGGAGTAATAGTGCCCCAAGGGCCAGATAAAGGTATGGAATGGGCCACATCCGGCCCCCAGGCCACAGTTTGGAAACCACTGCCCTAGGTCTTTTGATGTTAGTGTCATCCATTATTTTAGTTAATCAATGGATACATACTCAAATGTTGGATAAGCTGACAAAATAGCTCCTGATAATTGAGACAGGTGCCCTTTAATATCCATGTTTTGTAGCTCTGTATTGATACCTGCATCTGTGTATTCAGTAAATTACACCAACAAGGATTTCGTGACTGCTAATGGAAAGGCGAACTATCCCCTTTACCCATATTTTTCTCATTCTTTTAACAAACCAGTACGAAAGTACCACTTTTCTTTCTTGTATTTTGCTTTTAACCATATCAGAGCTTTATCGGTCCAAGTTTCTTGCTATTCTTCCTAGTACACCTTTTTGTTTCTGATTCAATTTTATATTTGCAGAAAAGAACATGGCAAGTTAAATATAAATTCATTTAAATATATAGTTTTGTACTTTTTTACCATGTAAATGTGCAATGTATATAAAAGTTATAAAGTGTATTTGTAAATAAATTATGGTTGGAAAATAAAAAACTTGGAATTTTCCTATGTAGCTATGTGTGTATTTGGGTGATGAACTCATAAGGAGCAAAACTAAAGGTAGCCATACGCAGCTGGAATTTATTTCATTCAGCCTGTGCTTGCTTCGAAAAATCACCACTCTCCCAGTCTAGTCTATGTTGTTAATATGTTAACAAGATGGCTTCAGCCTTACACCACTCCACAAGTCTTGCCCTCTGACATGTTTTGCCCCACCCACCGGGGCTTAGGCATAGACCTCTATGACTAAGCCCTGGTGGGTGGGGCGAAACATGTCAGAGGACAACATAGGCTAGACTGGGGATGCAGCGATTTTTCTAAGCATACTACACTACTGGATGGTGATATTTCATGCTGGCAGCCCATTCATGAGCCCTGCGGGACAATATATATCTTTGTTTTTTGTCTAGCCACAAGTACATGCAGGTCACAGTGGTATAATGTGCTGACTTTAGATGAGCAAGCTGGAAAATTTCCGTGATCAATAAAAAGCTTTGTAGGACTGAGAGACGTCCGCACATCGATGTTGTCACTATAGGCTAAGTTTATTCCATAGAGCAACCACAATCCATACAATAGCAGCCCTCAGCCTAGAACTGCCTCCTTTAATGTGATTCATGAAATAGGACTTAATCATAGAGATCTCTACAAATAAGCTCCAATTGGGTGAAACGGGTTAGAGGGGGCAATCCTACGGTGGGGACTGCCATTGTGTAGATTGTGTTTGCTCTATGGAATAACTTGGACTATAGCAACAACATCAGTATATGGAGATCTCTCATTCCTGCAGTGTGTTAGGAGCCTAGATGGCTCCAGTAGTTCCCCTGCACCCAGCGTTCAAGGGGCAGCAGAAAGGCTTGGTTTTGGAGTGTCAAAAAGCTCTCTTGACAGTTGGATGCATGCATTATCACTCCCTGAGATGGCCCTAAATGGGCAAAATGGCCCACAAACCAGTGGCAGAACTGGGCTGTTTGCAGCTACCCATAAGGCCACCACTACACTGGTGAATGAAGTCCTCTTTGCTACTGAGAGATCAAACTACTCGTTGACAGTCATCACATTAGCAGCACATTCATTTTAGAGAGATGCATATGAGGTGACTGCCAACAAGTGGTTAAATCTCAATAGCAAAGAGATTTAATCGCCAGTGAAGTCCTATTCTAAAGTTAGCTATGCATGGATCAAAATGTGACTGTTTCAGCAGGGACTGGCCAAATTTTGATCCAGGTATGGGCAGGCTAAATGTACCTAAATCGATCCATTTATCGACTTGTGTAAAACCAGCCTGTCTGATTTTTCTACATATGATTACTGCCAGCGGCTATAGCCACTAGAAGTAACCATTGTATTCTGCCAGCAGGCAAGGCTCTCTCCACTCTCCCCTCCCCTCAGCCAGAATACAATAGTGCTGTAGGAGGCCATTCCCCATCAACATTGAATGTGTTGATGGGGGAATCACGCAATTTTCTTTTCTTCTCCTCGTGTTGAAATGAAGAAAAATCGAGTAATCTATGGCTTGCCTAAGCTACACAGGCAATTTATACTAGCTGAACCATGCTGATTGTTCACTAATGGAACAAATGATTCCCTATTGTGTAAGCTATACAATGGCATGTAGTAAGATATAAAGTCACACAGTTGAAGCACTGTGTGATAATGTGGGATTAAAAGCTACAAAATACTATTTCTATGTAGTTTACAAAATACAGAGCCATTTCCTCCACCAGTGAGTGAATGATAATTCCAATTACCAATTGACGGAAGGCAATTTTAGTAGTACAACTGAACTGCTAAATGTCAACCATGTACTGTAGCTTAGGCCTAAGCCTGGAAAAGTTCAGCTCCTGGGGTGGAAAGAAGACTTTCTGTCCCACACTGTATTTTAGGTGTAATGCGTAAGCTCTAACGAGCAGGGCCCTCTGATCCCTCCTGTATTGAATTGTATTGTAACTGTACTGTTTGCCCCCATGTTGTAAAGCGCTACTCAAACTGTTGGCGCTATATAAACCCTGTATAATAATAATAATGCAGTATGGGTATGGGATATTGGCTCTAACTCTGAGGAGGTTTGGGAGGAGATTCTTTGGTCCCTTCCTCTCGCCTCTCTCTCTGTCTCCATTACAAAGATTGACCCAGATTTTTATCCTACACAGGTATATAGAACCCTGGAATTTATGTAAACTACAGGCCTAAGATCTGACCCAGTCTGTACCAGATGTGGCAATTAAGGTACTCTTATACATCTACTGTGGCAGTGCCTCAAACTCCAGCGATACTGGGAGGAGGTGGTTGGCACACTTAATGGGCTTTTTGATTTAAACATTCCAGTTCAACCACTTATATGCCTATTGGGCTATCTTGATCCTACTTTCTATATTCCTCCTATTTCTAACACTATTTTGTGTGCTCTTGTTGTGGCCCACAGACAAATTGCCCTTAAAGAGGAGAGCCAGTCAAAAAAAAAAAAAATTTAAAGTCAGCAGCTACAAATACTGCAGCTGCTGACTTTTAATTGGACACTTACCTGTCCCAGGATCCAGCGATGCGGGGGATAGAAGCCCTGCTCGTCTCCCCTTCCGTTCAGCGGCGCTGGCATTGCAACTGTGGGACCCGGGCTGTGGCTTCACAGCCTGGCACCCACTGCGCATGCGCGAGTGGCGCCTTGATTGGCTGCTCAGTCACCTGGGACCTGTAATGGGTCCCAGATGATTGACAGGAGGGAGGGAGCAGAGCTGAGCCCTTCCTGTGCCGAGACGGAAGTGATGTCACCAGCCCAGGCACTGAAAGAGGCAGACTAAGAGGGACCCCCTAGCAACAGGCATTTAGAGGTGAGTAGAAAAAAAGTTTTTTTGTATTTTTTTTTAGAATTTTTCATGTAGTTTTTTTTTTTGGGTGGAACCCCACTTTAAGTAGTCCCACTCTGTCTGATTGGATTTTTGATCTTAACAGGATTATTTCTTTTGAAAAACATATATATTTTTTAAGAAACTCAATGAGCAAGTTTGATGTCATCTGGGCACAATGGATAAAGTCTATGTCCCCGTTATTGGAGTAGCTATATCCGAACTACAAATTTTAAATATTTCATTTGATATAAGTTGTTCTATAGGTGAGTGTTTTTTTTTTTTCTATAGGTTTATGTGATGTGTTTACTATGCTATGTTTGTATTTTTTATTTTGAGAAAAAAAAGGAGAAAAAAGTTAATTAAATAAAACCTGATTTTAAAAAAAAAGTGTAATGAATATAAGGTTCAAATTTTGTTAACCTACCATAATTCCCTGTACAGCACTATTCAAACTGGGAGAGGGAGGGGCAGCACTGGCAGCCAATTAGACACTGCATCAGTGCATATGTGATAAAAGCAGGAAAAAGCAGACGAATGACCCAATCAGTGTGCTGCAGTTCCTTTAATGTCTAATCAGTAAGCTATGGACGTGTTTTAAGAGTTCTTGACGATGCTGTGCTGCTGTGGCTACTGCTACTGCTGCTGCAGTGGTGGTTGAGGATCTGGTTGCCTGTGTTGTTTGGCAAGGGTGCCTGGATCAGAAGAATCACTACACAGAATTGTAAATCCTTTGGAAGTCAAAGCTGGAGCTGCAAATATGTGTTTGCTACATAGTCATGTTTACTTGCCTTTAATATGAGTATGTACAGTATATCTATGCACAGATCAGAAAAATATAAGGCCCTGTGCTGACGGGCTTTAGTTCTTAACAGATGGGTTTTACACTACATATAACCTGCTTGAAGCGGGTCAGAAGGAGGCTAACTACAGGTCAAATACAACTGTCAATGGATTGTGGATGGTCTCTGAAGCATCTTAAACTGATTCCTTAACCCAGGCCTAAAGCTCATTGACACAGGCCCTAAAATAGTTTTTAGCAGATGGATCCCATCTATGTGTCTACTTACAACTTCAGTGCTTTCAAAACCTTTTTAATTTTCAAGTAGAATGGAGTTCACCTTTGAAGTTAAAGCTTTCTATAGAGACTAGATGACCATCATGCCCATGGCCACCATAATACAGCAGGTACAGCTGACATCCATTCTGCACTCGTATACCACAGATGAACCTAAAATGAATATATGGGTGCTGCAACAAGAAAAAGTGGGATTTATTTACTAAAACTGGAGCGTGCAAAATCTGGTGCAATTCTGCATAGAAACCAATCAGCTTTTAGGTTTTATTGCCAAAGCTTAATTGAACAAGCTGAAGTTAGAAGCTGATTTGTTACCATGCACATCTGCACCAGATTCTGAGTGCACCAGTTTTTGTGAATCTATCCCAGTGGCACCATTACTCCAGTCCAAGAATCCTATGAAGCTGCCAGCACACTGAATTATAATTGTAACTTTGAAGATCTAATAGAAAAAAGAGCAGGAGCTGCAACGTATACTGCTAAGGTTTACTGCTCAGCTTATAATCAGTAGCAGACCCCCTACCCTCTTGATGTAGAGAAACAACCAGCTGATTGCAAGCCGTGCTCCACATGATGAACATTTCTCAATATCATCGAACTATGATAGACCCAAGTGAGCGCCTGATCTGGTCTCAGAATTTTTTGACTTGTAGCCCTCTAAACATCAATTACTGCCATCTGGCCTGGAAGATGGCACAAGTGATACGCTTGCCTCCACATTTTGTCTGCTGCTGGCTCTGCTCAAAAAGCCCCGTCTCTGCCAGCCATCTACCAGCATGATGCCTGATCCTACTGCAGTTAAAAGTGAACTCAAAAGGTGGGTACATTTATGAATCTACACAAAGGCTATATAATGGGTACTGATGGCAGGGAAGGAGATCTGTAGGAAAATATATATGCTGGGAACTGCAAAAAATGGTTGGTGGGGCGCCCCTTGGTCTTTTTGCTTTAGGTGCTATTATTTATTTATTATTTTTATTTATTTCAGGTACTTATATAGCACCGTCAATTTACGCAGCACTTTACATATACATTATACATTCACATCAGTCCCTACACCCTCAAGGAGCTTACAATCTAAGGTCCCTAACTCACATTCATACATACTAGGGCCAATTTAGACAGGATCCAATTAAACTACCAGCATGTCTTTGGAGTGCGGGAGGAAACCCACACAGACACAGGGAGAACATGCAAACTCCAGGCAGGTAGTGTCATGGTCGGGATTCGAAGGAAAGGTGAGAGTGCTACCCACTACACCACTGTGCCGCCCCAATTTAGATGTAGTCCTGACACTGCTAACTAGATTCTGATTTTATTATGTATATGCATTTTACCATCATATGTGGCAGGATTCTCACATTTGGGGGCCTCATACCTAAGAGAGTTGTTTGAACATCAGACAGCAATGTTATGCATGTGTTTGGTCCAAGATGCTGAGCCTCTATTGTTCTCATCCTCTAAACCTGTGCCAATCTTGTCCTATCCACTCCCTGCTACTCCACTCTCTATTCAGGTAAACTTGGCAGAACTGAGACAACTTTTTTTAGAGGCTCTTAAGTAGTACTCTTCTTCAGCCTGTGCCCCAGGACTGTCAGGTCACGCTTTCCACGTCTAACCAACCTTTAAAGTCTATGGGCACCGTAAGACAATACGTCTCCACTGATTAGAAGTAAACAAGACATCCTTCTGCATTTAATCAGTATAACATGGAAAATCAGTGTTACATCGAAACTGTCAGTTATTTGCTCATCTTGAAAGTCTACAGATCAGTTCCGTTTGTTTTCAAGTGTCTATCTAGAATGTCATCCCTCCCTCCCGTCTCGGGGACTATGCTTTGTCTGGCACTCTGCTGTCCCCAATCTTATCAAGTGATCTCAGCCTCCTCAGCTTCACAAGTGAGAAATACAAACAGCTAGACGTTCCTAATTACCCATCCAAAATTAAAAGCAAAACCCAATTAAGGCTTGAGCAAGGACAGAACAAGCTGCAAATAGAGAAGCCAGAGAAACACTTTTGTTATTTGAAGAAAGCGCAGCTTAAAAATAGGCCTGATCACTTCACTGTACATTTTAAACAGTGTCTTTTTAAAAGCGCGTGTAGACAATATGTAGGTTACATTGGTACACTGAAATGCAAAAGAGGTCAGTCTCCTAAAATACAGCCATTGGATGGCAAAGAAAGGCATTTTAGTTGTTTCATCCTGGGGCCCTTCAACCTTCAGCTCCAAAACACGAGTAATGGCGCGTACACACTAGCAGTTTTGCCGTCTAAATAAACTCTGAAGGCTTCTCCGACGGAATTCCAACGGAATTCCGCTCAAGCTGTCTTGCATACACATGGTCACACCAAAGTCCGACCCTCAAGAACGTGGTGATGTACAACACATATGACGGGACTACAAAAAGAAAGAGCAATAGCCAGTGCTCCACCCTTTGGGCTCCTTCTGCTAATCTCATCGGAACAGCATACAGACGAGCGGTTTTTCCGATAGTAATTAGTTCCATCTGAAAAATATAGAATATGTTCTCGATCTAAGTCCGTCTGAATTTTCAACGGAAAAAGACCGATGGGGTATACACACGGCCGGAATATACGATGAAAAGCTCCCATCTGACCTTTTCTGATGGAAATTCCGCTCGTGTATACGCGGCATAGGATTTGTCATCCAGATAATATGCTGCTGGTTTGTAATAGAATAGGCGATTATACTATATAAACCTAAACCAGTACCTTTAGTATTTATCTTTATAGAAATGGCTCAGCAGTTTTGCCCCACTTATCTTTTTGTTAAAAATAATAAACCATCTCCATTTTTATTCAGACTTGTAGCAAAGGTTTAGTTTCTTACAATTCACTCGTTGTAAGATTGCAAGCAATACAATTGGACAATTTGGACAATTTCATGCTCCCAACTGTGTGGGAACAGTTTGGGGATGGCCCCTTCCTGTTCCAACACGACTGCACACCAGTGCACAAAGTGAGGTCCATAAAGACCTGTATGAGCGAATCTGAGGTGGAAGAACTTGACTGGCCTGCACAGAGTCCTGACCTCAACCCAATAGAACACCTTTGGGATGAATTAAATGCGCTTCTGGAAGAATGGTCAAAAATTCCCATAGACACACTCCTAAATCTTATGGACAGCCATCCCAGAAGAGTTGAAGCTGTTATAGCTGCAAAGGGTGGGCCAAGTCAATATTGAACCCTACGGACTAAGACTGGGATGCCATTAAAGTTTATATGCGTGTAAAGGCAGGAGTCCTAATACTTTTGTTAATATAGTGTATCAAAGGGACTAATGTGTTTCTAAATGTATTATTTTTTAATGTACCTATTACAGGTATTTATAGAGCGCTGACAATTTAAGTAGTGCTTTACATACATTCCCATTAGTCCCTTCCCTCAAGGAGCTCACAGTCTAAAGTCACAATCTAAAGTCCTCTACTATACATACACACATGTATTGGGTCAGTTTGGAAAGGAGCAAATTAACCTACCAGCATGTCTTTGGAGTGTGGGAGGAAACTGGAGTACCCGGAGGATATCTATGCAAGCACAGGGAGAACTTTCAAACTCTGGTTCACTTCATGGGACTAATATACCCAGAGGTAACATTGCTAAATAAAAAAAATTGTTCTGATTTAGACAATCAATGCATTGCATTGGGATAGGCATGGAAAGTGAGGGTAGAACGAAGCACTACGACTAACTTCCATGCTTAACACCAAGCTTCAGCATATAGAGAACCATAGCTCCCAACTGTCCCTGATTTGGAGCAATGTCCCTCTGTCCCTCATTCCCCCTCATTTGTCCCTCATTTTGATCTGATCTATATAGCTGCTATAGGTGCTAAACCTTTTATCTGATTTCTAAATTGCTGCATTTGTAAATTCCAAAAGCCAAAATAAAGGAATATTAGTGGTAAAAAAAAGCATTTGTGGGTTTAACCTTCCTGGCGGTATGATTATTTCAGATTTTTAATGCTGAAAGCGGTACAATTATTTTGCACAGAAATTTGGCGTTTTATATTATAGGTCTGTAATTCTTAAGAATAACACACTTAAATCTGCCCAAACAAGAGTCTAGTAGACATCCCGGGTATGATAATGTTTGAAAAACGAAATAAAAAATTATAATATATTAAATAACTATAAATAATTATAACAATAATAATATAATAATAATAAAAATTATTCAATAATGTAATCAAATCAAAAATACTGAAATTTGCTCAGTTGCAGAATTGTCGCTTTCGTTACTTTTCAGTGTTTGATGACGAATTTCCCCACAAATCATTATCGCTCAATTCTGCAAATGATTCTAATTTATTATCGCTGTTTTCTAGCTGGTCTAAAAGCACTTTTGACGTAAACGGACATTTTTTGGTTGCTATGGACAAGCTCTAGTTTCCAGGCAGAAAGAACAGTATTTATAATATAAAACTGCATGCAGGGCATTGGACAAACCACTAGGGACAAAGGGGATGTGTAATTATTTGATACAGTACTGTAATCTGTAAGATTATACTATACTGTATCTATACTGTGTTTTTTACTTTTTGAATTTGGCGCCGAACTCCGTCCCCGTGCGTCGCAACGCTCGCAGGGAGCGGAGCTCGGCACTGTGAATCGAGCGAGACACGGCGGCTCGCCGATCACAGCGGGGAGACATCGCAGGATCCAGGGGACAAGGTAAGTAACCTCTGCATGGATCCTGCGATGCGATCCCGAGGTTACCGCGTTTAGTACTGAAAATCCACCCCGAGCCAGACTCGGGATTACCGCCAGGGAGGTTAACAAATCTTGTTTTTGTACAATTCTCCTTTAAGGGGCGTGGCAAGGGGTGTGTCCTATGCCTGCATACTTTTGCTGATAGGTGTCCCTCATTCCCATCTCAAAAAGTTGGGGGGTATGAGAGAACTTCAGCATAGTCTGCTTCCTAATACAGCGAAAGTGAGCCAGATGACTAAAGGATAACAAGATAAAAAGCTTAAGATTAGCCAAGTTTCACCCACCAGTTTCTAGCAAGTTACTTTCGCCTTGCTTGCTGTTTTTTTATACATGATCAATTTAATCACAATTCCCACAAGTGTGTAACGTATCCTCCAGTGAAATCTGCCCCCTCCTCTTTTTACACCATCTACAACAATTCATTTGTTAAGCCATTAGCTTCTGCCTTTGCAACATTGTCAACTGCTTCTGTGCTGTTTGCCTACTCGAGTTGTGTCAAGCAATCATCATAAAACTCACTTCCAATTGCCTTTTGTATTTGCTAGTGGAATGGGGTGTAAAACACATCTCATTTTCGTAATGGGGTTGTTTGCACTCAATTACTCTTCATTATCATCTGTAAAAAATGCCCATTGTCTCTTGCAGCTCAGTTAACAAACACATCACTTTACTGAAAAGCAGCTGGGAGCACTATGGGAACATAGAGGTTACTGACACTTCAGTAAAAATAAGTATTAAACAATAAAAAAACACACAATATAAATGGTGGGCTGCATTTTGTATTCCTAGCAGCATCACACAAACATACTTGTCCGCTCAGACACCATTCACACAGCAAAACTACTACTATTTTTAGCGAATGGCAGGATTGCTGAATGGGTTTTCAATCTCAAGTAAGCCATTAGGAATTTCTAAGGAAAGCTAAAGACACAGATCTACTGTGATTGTTCACTGACAGGTCATTCAAACAATATTTCGTCTAGCCGCCTTTGCCACAACCATATACAATAGGCAATATCTGCAGTTGGCTTTCGTGTCTATAGATATGTGATGGTCACAGATATGTATTGTCTGGTTTTCACTCAAAACTAAATAAGGTTTCCATGGAACCCTCGGGAAACCTCTTGAGGTTACTAAGGTCTCGTACACGCGGTCTGATTGTTGGACGACCGAGCGTCTGATTTTTGTCAAAAGCGCGTGTGCAGGATTTTGTCTTAGCATACTAACTATCCGCAAATTGTCGTTTGACAAACACGAACGTAGTGACGTACTATGAGAGTATAAAGAGGACGTTCATTTCTCAAACGCCACCCTTTGGGCCCCTTATGCTAATTTAGTGTTAGTAGAAGTTAATAGAATTTTGGTGAGCGTTGATTCGCGATTTTCAGATCGTACAAAACAAAAGCCTTTTAAAATATGTTTGGCATAACTCCATCAGTATCACCAGCAAAGCAGCTTCATTATTATCCCATTAAAGAAGATGAGAATTGTGCGCTGCATTTCGACATTTCATCAGCTGCCGCGTCACAAATGTTAATTCTACATTACGAACGGTAGTTTACAAGACCAAACTTTTCCGGCTCGTTTCTTCATTCCGATCATGCGTGTTTGTGCTTTCGACTTTTGTGTGACGATTTCTGTACTGACCATCCGAAATTCAGATGTTGAGTTCAAATCCGATAATAATGTTATAGCCTGCACATCCAGCTTTTGTCTGAGGAAAAAGTCAAATCGGCTATCGAAAGCACTGTATTAACGATCCGAAAATCCACAGACAACTCCAAAAGAATATATTTCACCATAAGCAGACTAATTTGTTGCCACCATCCCATACAATAATATGTGAGAAAGGGTCCCCCAAGGAGGATTGGGATTTTAGGGGCAACTGAGTAATGGTACAAAACCAAGTATTGATTTATAACAAATTGTATTTTTTAAATATTATAAAAAGCCAATATCTGCATAGAAATTGCGATTTGGCTATTTAAGAACAACTTCAGAATGTACAACAAATACAAATAAGTATTGTCTCCTAGATGGAAATGACAGCTGACGCGTTTCAGGAACGTGTCCTTTGCTCAGGGGCGGTTCCTTGTGGAAGACAATGTACATCTATAATAAAACATAAATCAACACTGAGAATCATATAGACAGAATGCTGTCTAAAAACGTATTTGTATTTGTTGTACATTCTGTTGTTCTTAAATAGTCAAATTGCAATTTTTATGCAGATATTGGCTTTTTATAATATTTAATAAATTACAATTAATTATAAATCAATACTTGGTTTTGTACCATTACTCAGTTGCTCTTAAAATCCCAATCCTCCTTGGGGGGGCCCTTTCTCACGAAAATCCACAGACAGCTCATCTTACGACTTTTTCCTTCTGATTTTCGTACCGTGTGTACGAGGCCTTAGGGTTCATTGAGCATGGAGATGATTGATCTCCCATATACAGCCGTTGCCAAGTTTTGAGAATGACACAAATATACATTTTTACAAAGTCTGCTGCTTCAGTGTTTTTAGATCTTTTTGTCAGATGTTACTATGGTATACTGAAGTAAAATTACAAGCATTCCATAAGTGCCAAAGGCTTTTAGTGACAATGACATTAGGTTTATGCAAAGAGTCAATATTTGCAGTGCTGACCCTTCTTTTTCAAGACCTCTTCAATTCACCCTGGCATGCTGTCAATCAATTTCTGGGCCACATCCTTCTTGCATAATCAATGCTTGGAGTTTGTCAGAATTTGTTAATGTTTATTTTTTGTTCACCCCCCCTCTTGAGGATTGACCACGAGTTCTCAATGGGATTAAATTCTGGTAAGTTTCCTGGCCATGGACCCAAAATGTTGATGTTTTGTACCCCAAGGCACTTAGTCATCACTTTTTCCATTATAAGAAGGTGCTCCATTATGCTGGAAAGGCATTGTTCGTCACCAAACTGTTCTTGGATGATTGGGAGAAGTTGCTCTCGGAGGATGTTTTTGTACCATTCTTTATTCATAGCTGTGTTCTTAGGCAAAAATGTGAGTGAGCCCACTCTCTTGGCTGAGAAACAACCCCACACATGAATGGTCTCAGGAGGCTTTACTGTTGGCATGACACAGGACTAATGGTAACTATTGTTGGGTATTTGGGAAACTACTCCAAATTAATAGTATTTCCGTCATTTTTTAGTGTGTTTTACAGATCAAAAGATCAATAATTAATAGATCAATAGCTAGTTAGATATTTTCAATGATATACCATGGTGGATTCTCCTTATTGCTTTCTTGGGATATCTCTTTATCCCAACCCTCTTTCCTACATCCACTGATGGTAGCGCTCACCTTTTCTTCTCCGGGCAAGGTTTTTTCCAGATGCCTCAAACAATCGGAAAGGGGATTCATCAGAGAAAATTACTTTACCCCAGTCCTCAGCAGTCCAATCCCTGTACCTTTTGCAGAATATCAGTCTGTCCCTGATGTTTTTCCTGGAGAGAAGTGGGTTCTTTGCTGCCCTTTTTGACACCAGGCCATCCTCCAAAAGTCTTCACCTCACTGTGCGTGCAGATGAACTCCCACCTGCCTGCTGCCATTCCTGAGCAAGCTCTGCACTGGAAGAGCCCCGATCCTGAAGCTGAATCAACTGTAGGAGACGGTCCTGGCACATGCTGGATTTTCTTGGGCACCCTAAAGCTTTCTTCACAAATGCAGTGGCAATGTTTTTTATGGGATCAAGTTCATTTTCATAGCAAAAAGAGTCTTTGAAATTAATTGCAATTCATCTGGTCACTGTTCATAACATTCTGGAGTATATGCAAATTGGCATCATAAAAAAACTGAGCCAGCAGACTTTGTGAAAATTAATATTTGTGTCATTCTCAAAAGTTTTGGCCACGGATCTATACTGATCACCAATGCAAAGGGGCAATATTCCACTAATCACAAAATCAGGGGTCCCTTCTATGTTGACATGTACGAGATAGATAGATAGATAGATAGATAGATAGATAGATAGATAGATAGATAGATAGATAGATAGATAGATAGATAGATAGATAGATAGATAGATAGATAGATAGATAGATAGATAGATAGATAGATAGATAGATAGATAGAACATATCCACAGTGCCTTGGAAAATTATTGAAACCCCTTGAAATTTTCCACATTTTGTCATGTTACAACCAAAAACGTAAATGTATTTTATTGGGGAATTTTGTGATAGACCAACACAAAGTGTCACATATATTTTATTTTTACAAACAAGAATGGGCAAAAATGTCACTCTCTAGCCACTTGCCGACCGCCTAACGTACATATACTGCGGAGGTCAGCTCTATTGCGCCAAGTCACGTACCTGTATGTCATTTTGTGCAATAGCCACTAGGGGTGCACACGCACTGGCAGAAGCATGATCACGCTGATTGAACAGAGGGGGAGCCAATCAGCGGGTCCGTGATCATTGCCGAGAGAGGCAGAACGGCGGTCTGCCTATGTAAACAAGGCTGATCGCCGTTCTGACAAGGGAGAAGATAGAGATCTTGTGTTCCTGCTAAGCAGGAACACGGATCTTTGTCTTTCCCAGGTCAGAGCAACCCCCACACAGTTAGCAAGCACCCCCTAGGGACACATTTAACCCTTTGTTCGCCCCTGATGATAACCCCTTCCCTGCTAGTGACATTAGTACAGCAACAGTGCATATTTTTAGCATTTTTTTTTTAATTATTGGATGTGTTTTAAAGCAGAAAGTAAGAAATAATGTTTGTTTTTTTTTTCAAAATTGTCGCTCAAAAGAAAGCTCTATTTGTGGGGAAAAAAGGACATCATCTTTATTTTGGGTACAGTGGTGCATGACTGCGCAATTGTCAGTTAAAGTAATGCAGTGCCATATCGTAAAAAATGACCTGTTCATTAAGGGGGTAAAACCTTCCGGGGCTAAAGTGGCTGAAGTGGCTAGCTGTGCAAAACTGGTATCATATCCAAAAAGACTTGCAGCTCTAATTGCAGGGAAAGGTGGTTCAACAAAGTATTGGGGCTGAATACAAATGCACGACACACTTTTCACATATTTATTTGTGAACATTTTGAAAACTTCTTATCATTTTCCTTCCACTTCACAATTATGTGCCACTTTGTGTTGGTCTATCAAAAAAATCCCAATAAAATATATTAAAATTTTTGGTTGTAACATGACAAAATGTGGAGAAGTTCAAGGGGTATGAATACTTTTTCAAGGCACTGTATATATTATTTCACTACATCAAGATCATTATCAAATACAATTTTGTTGTATAAAATATATAAAGTAGGGGGTGTTAAAAATAATTTGCACTCAAGCTAGGTATGCTACATTATTTATTCCTTTTATTTAAACCTTGTCACAACATTTAGATTATATGCTATTGTAACATGAGCTATAGGAACTATCATTTTTAATGGGGGTTGTATGAGACCTGAATACCTGAAAATTATTTCTGTTTCCATACCTTTATTACACTTCCCATAAGAGTACAACAACCACAGCATAATCACAATACTACAGATTGTAAGATCATTAAAAAAAAACTAACTCCACCTTTTATACCATTTTACGCCCTTATTTAGGGGATCCCTCCAGGCCTCCACCCTCAAAGCATCAACCCCCCATGACAGTGTGCAGGGGTACTTCTCCACCGCAGCAACTGTCACTTTTAGAATTTGAGCTCATGTGGGGGGCTCTGCCCGCAAAGATTAGTGAATAAATTAACTACAAATCCCATCTGCCACCATAGTAATCACCACACTTGTAGTCCATTGACACTTACTCCAGCTCTCCAGCATAAAGTTCCTACCTCGTATGGACAGGGAGCTGGAGAAAGAGCCTGCAGGAACCTGGTATTCCACCCGTGATCCACTGATCAAGATTGCAATGCTTTGCAGGCCGATTTGTAAAACAAATAATAAATTTACATTTTTCCCTGCAAAATATACACTATATTGTCAAAAGTATTGGGCCGCCTGCCTTTACACACACAACTTTAGTCTAAGGCGGCTACATGGTCAAAGTTCGAACAAACTTTCTTTGAAAGTCAAATATTTTGTGCGATTTGTAATCCGTTGGTGCCTCCATTGATTTCGAAATTTGGCCAACCAAGCCTTCAATTTCATCTCCTGTTGCTACAGAAAAGAATTTTCGTGGCTGGGAATCTTCTTTTCTTTCCGGGAATTTTCTTTTCTTGCACATGCACATTTCTTTTTCAACTACATTTCTCGCACGATTCTCCCATCATTGATTAAAAAATTGTTCGTTTTTAAAAAAATTTCCAACATGTCCGATTACTCAAATTTGATTGTCGCATGAAAATCGGCTGTTGCTCCAGCCCACTAATGGTGTGAAATACAAATGAAAATTCTTAGATAAGATTTTCGAAAGAAAATTCTTTCGAAATTCGACCCATGTATGGCCTGCCTTAGTCCGTAGGGTTCAATATTGAGTTGGCCCACCATTTGCAGGTATAACAGCTTCAACTCTTCTGGGAAGACTGTCCACAAGGTTTAGGAGTGTGTCTATGGGAATGTTTGACCATTCTTCCAGAAGTGCATTTGTGAGGTCAGGCACTGATCTTGGAAGGCCTGGCTCGCAGTCTCCGCTCTAATTCATCTCAAAGGTGTTCTACAGGACTCTGTGAAGGCCAGTCAAGTTCCTCCACCCCAAACTCGCTCATCCATGTTTTTATGGACCTTGCTTTGTGCACTGGTCTAAATCAGTGCCTGAGCTCACAAATGCGCTTCTGGAAGAATGGTCAAACATTCCCATAGACACACTCCTATACCTTGTGAAGAGCCTTCCCAGAAGAGTTGAAGCTGTTATAGCTGCAAAGGGTGGGCTAATTCAATATTGAACCGTACGGACTAAGCCAGGGATGTCATTAAAGTTTATGTGTGTGTAAAGGCAGACGTCCCAATACTTTTGTCAATATAGTGTATGTGCATTTTCATTTTTTTTTTCTAAAAGTTGGACTTTAAAGATCGAACACTAGTGTACAGTGAAGAATTTGTAAGAGAACTACAATCAGTGGAAGTCAACCAGCAAAAAAAAGTGCAGTCAATTAGAACAGTTTTGAAATAAGACTTGAAAACTATTTCAAGGGTTCCCCTGCCTTAAAAAGGTTGAGAAAGGCTGCTGGAAACCCTCATACAAGTGCACATTGCTGTGTAGCAGGGATAGTCATCCTTGTAGGTATCTCATCACAAGAAGTAAGTTTTCATTTTAAATTAATCATGTGCTTCTACTGATACAATGGCTATATTTATAATACATGTTTGTGCATTCCTTCATGTTCTTCAATATCTAATATATTATTGTGGTCATATGTATCTAAATGCTGCTGTTGTCTTACTTAAAGTGACATTAACCCGTTGGCACCAGCGGGTGGGCCTTGGCGCCGAGCGGCCACATATCTGCGTGAATTGGTGTGAATACAGCTGTTACTGGTGGCTAAGGGAAAGCTCCTGATTGCTACTTGCCATCAGAAGCTTTCTGATCATGTGACTGCCGTGACAGCCAATTACGGCGCTTACGTGATTATAAACCCCTGCCACGCCTCCTGGCGTCCTAAACCCCTTAAAGGGACGGGAGGCACTGGCTCCAAGGGGTTAAAGGTTTGTTTGTTATTTAAAAACAAACATGTTATACTTACCTCCTTTGTGCAGTGGTTTTGCACGGAGCGGCCCAGATCCTCCTCTTCACAAGTCCCCTGCTGACGCTCCTGGCCCCTGCCCTCCTGCCTAGTGCCTTCATAGCAAGCAGCTTGCTATAGGGGCACCCTAGCAGGCTTGCTCCTGAGCCACTGCTCCGTGTGTTCATTCACACAAGGAGCGTGGCTCGGCCCCATCCCCATTCTCTCCTTATTGGCCCACTGGCTGTGATTGACAGTAGCGGGAGCTGCTGTCTCAGCCAATGAGGAGGTAGAGACCTGGGAGAGCCGAGGCTCACGTGCACATCGCTGGATTGAGATGGGGCTCAGGTATTAGGAGGGCTGAGAGCGCTGCTGCACACAGAAGGTTTTTTACCTTCATGCATAGAATGAAAAAACCTTGAGCCTTTACAACCACTTTAACCTCCCTGGCAGTTTTCCCGAGTGTGACTTGGGGGTTAAATTTCAGTACCATTAGCGGTAACCCCGAGCCACATTTGGGATTGCATTGCAGGATCCTGGTGCGATATTGCTTACCTTGTCCCCAGAATCCTGCGTTGTCCCCCCGCTGTGTCTGCGGGCTCTGTCCTCCGTCCGATGCCTCTGTGTGCCGGGCTCTGTTCCCTGCGAGCGTTGCGACGCACAGGGGGGAGAGCCCGGAGGCAAATTCACAAAGTACAAAATTCATAACACATACAGTACTGTAATCTTATAGATTACAGTTCTGTATGAAGTCATTTCAAATCCCTTTTGTCCCCAGCGCTTTGTCCAGTGCCCTGCATGCACTTTTATATTATATATACTGTTCTTTCTGCCTGGAAACTGGAGATTGTCCATAGCAACCAAAAAGTGTCCCTTTACATCAAAAGTGGTTTTAGACCAGCTAGAAAACAGCGATAGTAAATTAGAACACTTGCAGAATTGAGCGATAGTCAATCGTGGGGGAAATTTATTTTATTATTATTATATTATTATTTTTTATAATTATTTACATTTATTTATTATATTTTAATTTATGATTTCGTGTTTCAAACATAATCATACCCGGGATATCTACTAGACTCTTGGTGGACAGATTTAAGTGTGTTCTTACTAAGAATTACAGGCCTACAATATAAAATGACAAATTTCTATGCAAAACAATTGTACCGCTTTCAGTCGCAAAAATCTGACATAATCATACCGCCAGGGAGGTTAAAGTGTGTCTAATGCTAAAGTGCATCTAAACTGGTAAAAAGTTAGAATCCCTGTTTTTAATTGCTGTTTGTGTCTCTGCCGCCAAAAATTTGCCACCTCTATTTATCCAAGCAATCATTGACACAGAGACTGAAAGTGATCGAACATTCAAAATCTTGAATAAAAATCAGGTAGGAAAAGACCTGCGCTTAGGATGGGCCTACACGGTGAAAAGGAAAGGTTGCTGCCTCCCCTGAACAAAGCACTCACAAGGGGGGCCAAGATGTATAATGTGGATAAGGGAAATGGGGTGGTAGGCGCTACCTAGAAAAACCCTAGATGCTACTGTATCATAGGGAAAAAATCCAATGACTATATTTATTATATAGATATTTTCACAGCTATACCCATAGTATCTGAATAAGGCTATGTAATATATATAAATGCTTCCTGCCACAATAGGCAAAAATGGAGGAGGAGGTGTATCATATAGGCCTAAGTCCCCAACCTGTGGCTCCAGGTGATGGATGGGTGTATGGTGAAAGTAAAAACTGGTATGGAGAAAGAAGCTATGTATAGGAAATAAACCAAAAGATATACATGCAAAGCAACTCCAATCCACATATAACACTGTCACATCTATATAGGAATTACACAAAAAGTTCAGTAATCGGTACAGTGGTCCCTCGGTATTATGGCTGTTAACAGAAAAAACAAAAAGTCTATAGTATGCAGGACAAGATGATATATGAAAGTTCCATATGCATAGTGGTGTCTGCATCAGATCTAGACAGCATCAAGGTGACTTTAGTGCTTAAATATATTTCCAGGTGACTTCTGTGCTCCCCCTTCAGAATTCCTACTCACCGAATCCAGACACCCCTACAGGGGTAATAGGCATGTAGTGCTTATTATGGAGGTCACTGCTCCCTGATGTCTGCGGTGGATGTCCCAGATGTATCCTTGTTAGTTAGTGGATTCTTAGAAGCTGGCTGCAATAGTGGCTTATGCACACAACTTTCCTCCTGTGAACACTCTCTCTTGTGTCAATGTCTAAGAAGGGATATCTTTCACTTTAGAAAAATGTCCTCTCACTTTCTGTTGTTTCTACAGTTTGATGAATAGAGTCAACCTAGACCTAGACTGGCCTGCACAGAGTCCTGACCTCAGCCTGATAGAACACCTTTGGGATGAAGAGACTGCGAGCCAGGCCTTCTTGTCCACATCTGTACCTGACCTCACAAATGCGCTTCTGGAAGAATGGTCAAACATTCCCATAGACACACTCCTAAACCTTGTGGACAGCCTTCCCAGAAGAGTTGAAGCTGTAATGGCTGTAAAGGGTGGGCCAACTCAATATTGAACCCTACGGACTAAGACTGGGATGCCATTAAAGTTCATGTGCGTGTAAAGGCAGGCATCCTAATACCTTTAGTAATATAGTGTATCGATATAAATCTAAATTAACCACTTGCCGACCAGCCGCCGTCATAATACTGCGGCAAGGTGGCTCTTTCCCGCAAATCGTTGTAGCTATACGTCAAGTCGGGAAATCGCTTTTGTGGGCACGCTTGCTCTGCCATTGGCCAGCAGGGGAGCCATTTAGCAGTTGTTCCCCGCAGTGACAGAACGGGGATCTACCTGTGTAAACAAGACAGATCTCCTTTCTGACAGGGGAGATCACGCAGATCCTGTCTTTCTGCTAAGACTGTGTGACTGGGGAAAAACGCAGATCCTTTGTGTTTTCCCAGTCACACAGTCCCCCATACAGTTAGAAAACACAAACAGGGAACACATTTATCCCCTTGATCGCCCCTGATGTTAACCCCTTCCCTGCCAGTGTCATTAGTATAATAACAGTGCATATTTTTAGCACTGGTCACTGTAATAATATCACTGGTTCCCACAAAAGTGTCAAAAATGTCAGTTTGGTGTCCGATCCGTCCCGCCGCAATGTCGCAGATCGCCGACATTACTAGTAAAAAATAAATAATAAAAATGGCATAAATCTATCCCCTATTTTGTAGACACAATAACGTTTTGCACAAACCAATCAATATACGCTTGTTGCGTTTTTTTTTTACCAAAAATATGTAGCAGAATACATATCGGCCTAAACTGATGAATAAATGAGTTTTTTTTACATATTTTTTTGGAAACGTTTTATAGCAGAAAATAAAACTTTTTTTTTTCAAAATTGTCCTTTTTTTTATAAGGCAAAAAAAAACAAAAAACGCAGAGGTGATCAAATACCACCAAAATAAATCTCTATTTGTGGGATAAAAAGGACATCAATTTTGTTTGGGTGCAGCGTTGCACGACCGCACAATTGTCAGTTAAAGCGACGCAGTGCCGTATCGCAAAAAAATGGCCTGGTCAGGAAGGGAGTAAATCCTCCCGGGGCTGAAGTGGTTACCATACAAACAAAATTCACTTTGCCAGCCTGTCTTATGAATGGCACAGGAAAAGGGAAATTTGTACATTTTGATGCTATAAAATATGGATTGTAGCAGGTTCCTGAATCTAGTTTACTGTGCAAATTCTCCCATCTATAAACTAAGCCCACACACCCACTCTGCTATATATGTTACAGATGTTAGCCTAATACAATTCACAGATGTGTTTTTCCCCGTGTCAGCTGGTACACTGAGCACAATACAATGGGTTTTAATGAAAGCACTTGCATGTGGTCTGAATGTTTATCAAAAACAGTGAGAGAAAAAATAATCATTGCATATACCCCAGCCATGTATATATAAGACAATACACATGCACGTATGTGGGTGTTCCAGATTAAATTTAAGGCAAACTGTGATGCAATTTAAAAAATGATTCTGTCCTCACAGAAAAATGGGATAGTGTTTAAAACTTGGAAATCACTATGTATAACCAATTAACAACCTAAAGAAAATAGAGGAACCCTATTGTATCATGGGAGATAATCTTTTCCTCTGGTTCAGTTTTGCTCAGGTATACCAAGCAGCTCAAGAGTTGTGGCTACACAAAAGTTATTTTAAATCTAATATATCAGCTGTTATGCCCCGTACACACGGTCGGACATTGATCGGACATTCCAACAACAAAATCCTAGGATTTTTTCTGACGGATGTTGGCTCAAACTTGTCTTGCATACACACGGTCACACAAAGTTGTCGGAAAATCCGATAGTTCTGAACGCGGTGACGTAATACACGTACGTCGCGACTATAAGCGGGGCAGTAGCTAATAGCTTTCATCTCTTAATTTATTCTGAGCATGCGTGCCACTTTGTGCGTCGGATGTGTGTACACACGATCGGAAATTCCGACAACGGATTTTGTTGTCGGAAAATTTTATAGCCTGCTCTCAAACTTTGTGTGTCGGAAAATCCGATGGAAAATGTGTGATGGAGCCCACACACGGTTGGAATTTACGACAACAAGGTCCTATCACAGATTTTCCATCGGAAAATCCGACCGTGTGTACGGGGCATTAGAGGCATAGGGACTCCATAATCCATAGGGGACTATTGTACTAAAGTCAAGGTAAAGGCTGCCAGTGGGAGCGATCAGTGTTCTTTCTTTCCTGCTGGTGTCCATATAGTTAAAGAATATTTTCTGGTATGGTTGAGGAACTAACAAATAATAAAAAAAAAAAAAAACAGATCATTTTGCATAATTGCCAGCCTCAAACTTCTTCTAAGGCCGCGTACACACGGGCGGACTTTTCGACCGGACTTGTCCGACAAACTTTCCAGCGGACTTTCGACGGACTTTTGACGGACTTACGACGGACTTTTTAACAAACGGACTTGCCTACACACGATCACACCAAAGTCCGATGGATTCGTACGTGATGACGTACACCGGACTAAAATAAGGAAGTTGATAGCCAGTAGCCAATAGCTGCCCTAGCGTCAGTTTTTGTCCGTCGGACTCGCATACAGACGAGCGGATTTCTGGGTACGGCGGAGTTACGACGTAGAGATTTGGAGCATGTTCCGAATCTAAAGTCCGTCAGATTTGCAAATGTAAAAGTCCGCTGAAGGTCCGGTAAAGCCCACACACGATCGGATTGTCAGCCGGATTTGGTCCTCCGGCGTCCGTCGGACAAGTCTGGTTGAAAAGTCCAACCGTGTGTACAGTGCATAAGAAATTGTTAAAACAGGAATATGTTGAAATCATTTTTAAAAAAAGTATATAAAATTGTATAAATTACATTTTTAAAGTTTAAAAAGAACCTTCCGTTTGCTATATTTCCAATAAATATTATGTAGTTGATTTAATAAAACCGGAGAGTACAAAATCTGGTGCATCTGTGCATGGTAGCCAACCAGCTTCTAACTTCAGCTTATTCAATTAATCACTTGCCGACGGCTGCACGCCGATATACGTCGGCACAATGGCAGCGCTGGGCAAATGGAGGTACCTGTACGTCCCCTTTAATTGGCGGGGCTAGCAGGAGCGCTCGCGCGACGCCGGAGGCGGCTGCCGCGTACAACATGACCGTGCCTGCGGGACTTCCGGCTAAGAAAAAAAGAGATTCACCTTCATTGTGACTTTTAAGGCAACATACACTTGGATAATGAAAAAAGTCAAATTTATTGAATATACATAAAAATATTAGATCATAGAAATGATCGATAATAAAAACCATCAAAAATTTGTACAAAAAACGGCAAAAAACAATAATTTACATGAACAGTATGACAACACAGTAATACTCTCCGGTACCGGGGATCACTTTATACCGGAGAGTATTACTGTGTGTGGGAAAGTCCCAATGAAGGGGGATCTCTTTTTTTCTTAACCATATATTAGGGATGTGGCAACTACACTTTTTGAATCTGACATGGTGAAACCCTCTCTTTTGTGATACTCCCGGCGATCGTGTCACGGAGCCGCAGAACGGGGAAGTGCCTATGTAAACAAGGCATTTCCCTGTTCTGCCTTGTGTCATGACAGAGATCACTGCTCCCTGTCATCGAGAGCAGTGATCGCTGTCATGTGAGTTGAAGCCCATCCACCCACAGTTAGAAACACTCCCTAGGACACACTTAACCCCTTGATCGCCCCCTAGTGTTTAACCCCATCCTTGCCAGTGTCATTTACACAGTAATCAGTGCATTTTTATAGCACTGATTGCTGTATAAATGACAATGGTCCCAAAACAGTGTCAAAAGTGTCCGATGTGTCTGCCATAATGTTGCAGTCATGATAAAAATCGTAGATCGCCACCATTACTAATTAAAAAAATAATAATAAAAATGCCATAAAACTACCCCCTATTTTGTAGATGCTATAACTTTTGCGCAAACCAATCAATATACACTTATTGTGATTTTTTTTTACCAAAAATATGTAGAAGAATATGTATCAGCCTAAACTGAGGAAAAAAATTGTTTTTTTTATATAGTTTGGGGAATATATATTATAGCAAAAAGTAAAAAATATTGTTTTTTTTTTTCAAAAATGCCGCTCTTTTTTTGTTTATAGCACAAAAAATAAAAACAGCAGAGGCGATCAAATACCACCAAAAGAAAGCTCTATTTGTGGGGAAAAAAAGGACGTCAATTTTGTTTGGGTGTAACTTCGCACAGCCGCGCAATTGTCAGTTAAAGCGACGCAATGCCAAATCGCAAAAAGTGCTCTGGTCAGAAAGGGGGTAAATTCTTCTGGGGCTGAAGCGGTTAACAATGAATCCTGGAAGCTGATTGGTTTCTATGCAGATCTGTACCAGGTTTTGCCCTCTCCAGTTTTAGTAAATCAAACCTAATGTTCAAAGCCTAACTTCCGCCAAAAACATTTTTTTCTTTCTTTTTTGGATAGCATAAAAAGAGTTTTAATTTCTGTTAAGGTTTTCATTTGTCTGTGACCTATTGGGAGATCTTTCCCCATCATCTGTCCATGTAACACTTGTAAAAGTAATGGGGAATCTCATCGGCACTAGGACAGGATGGTACAAATAGCAAAAAAAATGTTGCAGCAAAGAAGGCACCCTAATTCAAATATTCTGGACATGCCCAGGGATCCACCTTTTATGGTCCTGTGTTTGAACCCTGGTACACGACCTCACAGATCGGAATTTGATTGACGACCCAGCAGCCTGCCTTCTGCCTTCCTCAAAGTGGAATTGCAAAAAAATCTTTAATTATCCACCTCCTAAATGCTGCAAAGTCTTGTATCTCCTCCAACTGGAACTCTCCCTTGACCCCATCCATTAATCAATGGATAAATGCTGTAAATGCAATCCAGAGTATGGAAGACCTCCCCTTGTTGTTGCACCACCAGGAAGAGTGCTTTCAGAAGACGTAGTTTTATTGGTACCAATTTCAATTTTCCACATCCTAAGGACCTCTTAATGGAGGACCCCTACAGGCAGTGAGATAGGAGCCCCCCTTTCCCGTCTGCCCCCCTCTTTTCTTTTCCCCCTCTTTTTCTATTATACTTTCTTACGTTTTTCTCACGATACTAAAAATCACTTTTTAGCAAGGATTTTTGCTTGTTCACCCCGCAGGCGAACTAGAATACTGTATCACCTTCTAGAGCCATCCTCCTTGACATATTTCGTACTTTGGCTTTAGTGCTGACTACTAGTCTCAAATCTCTTATGTCTGCTATGCCTTGTAGCTGTGTATGTTTAATGTAGTGCTCTGTATAGTGTAAATGGTCTTTGATTGTTCTGTTGCCTACCAAAAATAAAAATAATTAAAAAAAAAAATGTTGTCTCAAGTTTTAACCCTTCATTGCTCTAATAAAAATGCATTTTATTTCTGGCCCTGTTGAAGAGATTTTTATCACTTACCGTCCAGATAAGAAGTAAGGGGAAATCTCCCATATAGGAATAGAGACAGCAATACAAATGTGGCAGGGGTTTCAACCATTCTCTGCTCTAACCAAAATGAAATAAAATATTTTATTTGAACTTAAACTAAGCAAAGAGAATTAAAATATATAGTTCCAATAATACATTGTATTACCTTATCATTTATTGTGTAACCAGTTACTACACCATTACATTATCTTTACGTAACATTACTTTGTTTTTACAATATCATTATCTTATCTTCTTGTCCATACCATAGAACATTTTTATTTTTTGTTATTGCTCGTATATTTGTTTATTTATATATTCCTGTTATCAGTTTAAGTGCTTTTTGTGTGTTTTCCTTGCATTGAAATTTTTCATAATTCTTAAAATAAAAGAATGCAAAAAATATATAGATAGTTCCAAATGCTACAGTACTGTTAAACATTTTTTAACCTGATTGATATGAATTGCTCGACCCCTCCCCATGTTTTTTAAAATGTTTAAATTGATGTTGTGCATTAGCTTTTTGCATCCCTTCACCAGCCTTTACTTCTAACAACTGAAAGCTTTCCTGCAAACTAATAAGAAATACCTGGCAGTGATAGGCAAAGGCATTTGTTGCGTTGTGAGATTCCTTTTGTGCCTATATTAAACTGATGCGTATTGGCTATTAGGCATTTGCCTATCTTCAGCATATGCTGTTGAGTATAGTGTTAGCTTTAAATAGGTGATACTCTTGTAGGATTTGAACCCACTGCCTGAGTCTTTTAAGGTAGGAGCGCAGACCACCACCCTATTGAGCTACGCACAATTGAGTATAAAAAATACATTTACTAGGGTTTGATTATTTTAAATCTAAACAATATTATTTTTAGGGCTGTTACTGATTAAAATTTTCGTGTTCAATGAATCGTTTTTTTTCTTTTAATCGATTAATCGACTAATTTAGATTAATTATAACGCACATACAGATCCAACTACTTTTAGCTGATTTAGCACTGTTGTTATGCCACCGGCCGAAGCCAGACATAGCGGGGAATGGCTAGGACGTCAAACGTCATAAACTCAGCCTCACCGTGCCCATAATCTCAGCCTTACCGTGCCCATAATGCAGTCTCACCGTGCCCATAATCTCAGACTTACCGTGCCCATAATCGCAGCCTCACCGTTCCCATAATGCAGTCTCACCGTGCCTATAATCGCAGCCTCACCGTGCCCATAATGCTGTCTCACAGTGCCCATAATGCTGTCTCACCGTGCCCATAATGGCAGCCTCGCCGTGCCTATAATGGCAGCCTCACCGTGCCCATAATGCGGTCTCACTGTGCCCTTAATGCAGTCTCACCGTGCCCTTAATGCAGTCTCACCGTGCCCATAATCGCAACCTCACTGTAGTCAGTGCCTGTGCCTGGATTACACAGTCTGTGAGCATCTCCCACTGTGTCTCGGAGCTGAGTGTGAAAACTTTGGCCGCACTGTGAGAAAAGTCCCGCCCTCCTCCTAGATCAGCTCGTGTGATAGACAGAACACTGCGTCTATCACACGAGCTGATTTAGGAGGTGGGCGGGACTTTTCTCACAGCGCGGCCAAAGTTTTCATACTCAGCTCGGAGACACAGAGCGGGAGATGGCCGCAGACTGTGTATGACATATAGTGGAGGAGGAGGGAGCGGAGCGCTGCGCTGCAGCCACAGTTTGGCCCAAAGCGGCCCAGGGCAGGCAGCCTACCGATCAAAAAAATTTTGATCGATCAAAAAAATTAACGATTAATCGAGGAATTAATCGTTAATTTGCGCAGCCATAATTATTTTGCATTTGAGGCATTCATATTATGGAAACAACCATGCCCATGCTAATGTGGCATTGACTATTAGGGCATTTGCCTATTGCTGGGGGAAAAAAAAAATATATATATATATTCTCGTGAATATGTGAATGCTATTAAAGTCTATGGGACACGAACATGAAAATTCCAAAGTCCTAATTTTAAAGGCTTATATGCAAGATATTGCCATAAAAAAGTGTATTGGAACCGGGGTACTGCCCTAGGGGACACCAATCAATAGCAAAAAAAAGTTTTAAAAACAATCTTTTTTAAAGGAGCAGTGATTTTAATGATGCTTAAAGTGAAACACTAAAAATGAAATATTCCTTTAAATATCGTGCCTGGGGGTCCCTTACTCTGCCTGTAAAGTGGCGCATCTGTGCGATGTATTGAGCATGCCATAGCAATAATGACATTTCTAAAGGAAAAAACTGAATTCAAACTTGCTCACGGCTGTAATGTATTGCCAGCTCTTGGCAATATCGATGAAAAAAACAGGGTGGGGTCGTCCTCCCCCAATCCATAACAAACCCTTAGGTTCTGGTATGAATTTTAAGGGGAACTCCATGCCAATATTTATTAAAAAATTGGCGCGGGGTCCCCCCCAAAATCCATACCAGATATGTAGCCTGGCAGGTCAGGATGGGGGGACGAGCTGTCTCTTTTGGTTTTTACATTTTGACACCCTTTTTGGTGAATAGGTAGGGAGACCTGATACCCATTCACATGGGGGGCGGGATTTGGGGGCCCCTTTGTTAAAGGGGGCTTCCAGATTCCGATAAGCCCCCTGCCCACAGACCCTGACAACCACCCGCCTGACGTGCATGTTAAACTGCAGGCGCGTGCGACTCGATGTCCACTGGCCACCCTCGATCGTGGTGAGGAGAGGCAGAACGGGGATCTGCCTATGTAAACAAGGCGGATTCCCATTCTGTCAGATTAGAACATGGCCAGGGGGCACAGTTAACCCCTTGATCGCCCCCTAGTGTTAACTCCTTCCCTGCCAGTGTCATTTATACATTGGTCAGTGCATTTTTATAGCACTGTTCAATGTATTAATGTTACTGGTCCCCAAAAAGTGTCACTTGGCTATCATACCATGCTTGAAACATTATTTCCATCTGCAATTCCTGTGTTTCTAGCAAGAGTAATGATTTGGAAAATCTTTGTTTTCTGGGAGCTATTGTGAATTTTATTTTGGGAGTATTTTTTTCCTGGGAGCTATAGTCAATTCATTTTAGCACGATTTTGGCTATTTTGAGAGTATTTATTCTTCTCATATTAGCGCTATAGTAGTTGCATAGGTACATAGTAAATAAACCCCAATATGTCTCCATAATATTTATAATAATAAATAAATAATATCAATAATATATTTTTTTTTACCATTTGTTTTTTTACATACTGTCACCAGAGCAGTGCAGTGTTACCATAGAGATCCACAGGGATTTTTGTGTTACACTTTGATTGCTTACACATACATGGTGACTATGTAAGCAATCATTTCTGACTTGCTTATGGTTGTGATCTGTGATTGGCTACAGCTAATCACATGGTACAGGTAGCCAGGTGCCATGCGATTGCTGTGGGCCAATCACAGATGACAACAGTAAGCAAGCTGGAAACCATTCATGACAGGTTGTTTACATTGTTATCATGTGATCGCTATGACCAATCATAGCGATCACATGATACCTGGTTACCGGTAACAGTGATCCGCTGTGTAGTCACAGGAAGGGCATGCTGCCAGTTCCTAAAACGAAGCAGAAACAATCACGTATATAAACGCGACTGAGCCTGCACGTGCTGCATTCCTGCAGTAAATGTACTGTGGCAGGGCGGCAAGTGATTAATTTATATCATGAGTAAAAAAATATATATATATTCTTTCCTCCCATCTGACTTTACTACTCTTCTTTTTCTGTTCTGATTCAACCTTTCACCCTATTCTCCATTAAGTGCACACCTCAGAATGAAATAATATATGGATGTCTTTATAGAAATAATTTACACATTTTATGCTAGATTAAATGGCTATGACCCACCGATACATTGAAATCAATCTTGTTATCTCTCATTTGATTGATTTGTAAGTGACTCTATGTGTACTTCAGTTTGTATACTTCATATTCATTAATAAAACTTTTTATGGAAAAAAAAATATGGATTAGATTATGAACTACATTTTTTTGTTCAATGATTGGATTAGTATTTTCAGTAGCATAGTCAATCTTCGTCTTCTGAATATTTAAAATAAAAAAATACATGTTTAAGCATTATAAATTACTGCAAAAGGTGTTATAATAGTTGTGTCAACCAGCACAACCGTAAGAGCCAGAAAAATAACTTTAACACATGTTTTATGTCGATCTTTGATGTTAATCCTTGGTCATGCTGTAATTAAATATATCAAATGCAAATAAATATGGGGTGTTGACAAATGGCTCTCCCCAAACAGGATATTACGCCAAACCAGTAGGTAAGTAAGAGAACCAGAACCTTCGCTAAGTGGAAAAGTGGGTTTGATAATAAAGTAGGCAGTGTCTCCACCCAGGACAGGGTCTCTGTAAACAGAGGGGATTCCCTTCCTGGGAAATTAACCAGTAATCTAATCAAAGTATTGGGAGCAGAGGAACTACTGCAACCAGCATATAACATTAACCATAAGTATATAGATACACACCAGTATAGAAATAACACAAGCTTTATATAAGAAAAGGCACAAAGAGATACTATTAGCAAAGAACCCAACAAGAGCCACGGTGGAATTGTGCACTTATACCTAAGTATACATAGTCATTATTAAAGATACTTCCAGAATGTTGCAGCCAAGTTAAGTTGCAGAGGCCCCTGAGGATGATGCTGTGTACGTCTTCATGTCAGAGACCTGAAGACAATTCCAGCACTGATGGGGAGATCCTCCAACCCTTGTCCAGCCTGGGACACACCATTTTCACCAGGAGAAACTGTGGTGTGCCAATAGAACTCAGTGTTAGCCTATCTATTATGTGTCCTAGTACCAAGAAGCTACTAATCTGTCATGCACCTGGACCTCTAACTACCAAGTGGCCATTGGATGTCTAACCTGGCTCTAGTCTATTATAGTATATTATCTATTATAATTATTAAGCCTTGAGCTAAAACTAGCTATAGAATCCCAGACCAGAAGGAACAGGATTAACTAAAATAACAGAAGCTGCATATAAATTATATTGCAATACAAAGGTTTACCTAATAATATACTGGAACATGACCACTAATAACAACAGGAGAGAGATACATTTGTCACAAGGAATCAGATACATACTCAAGAGGCTATGGGCAACTGTCAGCAAACTATTAGAACATGGGAATACTCACCCAAATATCTCTGATTCTGGTCTGGGTGAAATACAGCAAAAGTAGCTCCTGTGTTTGAGAGGTCATGTGCCTCAGTTTTTCTTTTTCTCTGCACTTAATTTTTCTGATGTTTCCAACCCAACAACTCCGGGATAGGAAGTGCTATACATAAATAATTTTGCGATAAGCAGCACGGCTAGGTTGATTGAAAATACAAACAGTAGAAGGCAGCAGATACCTACAATTTTTTCCATTGAGTACATTCTGTTACATTTACATAATCATTTTGTGATTGATACACAGTATTTTTTCAGTTACTTAATTTTTATGTCTGCATAATGTTGTTTGCTGGTATACAGCATCTTGGTTTTCATGGACAGCTTCTGTTATGGTCTGCAGATTAAATAATTGTAATTTTAAGAAGTAAGAAGGGTACAAATGATATTTGGAAACTATTTGAATTTCCCAAGAGTTGCATTAAATTGGAAAACAGTTGTTTATTTACAGCCATTTCAATAAGCATGCATAATGGTCCTATTTACCCAGTGCATTTTATTGCATCAGCGTTCCTTGAATTTGTCTCTTTGACAAACAGGGACCAACAGTCTAATCAGGTCTAACTTTTTTGGCTATTCTCATGTTGGACAGAAGTCACACATTAGTTCAAGTTGCTCTCCTGAAGCAAAGATGGTGAAGTCCACCCTGCAACACGTTGAAGTGACTGGAGATGGAAGACAACGTTAACAGTGATACTCCCTTTAATATAAACTATATTACTAAAATTATTAGCCTTTACACCTACATTAACTTTAATTGCATCCCAGTCTTAGTCCGTAAGGTTCAATATTGAGTTGGCCCACCCTTTGCAGCTATAACAGCTTCAACTTTTTCTCGGAAGGGTGTCCACAAGATTTAAGAGTGTGTCTTTGGGAATGTTTGACCATTCTTCCAGAAGTACATTTGTGAGGTCAGGCACTGAGGTAGACAAGAAGGCCTGGCTCACAGTTTCCACTCTAATTCATCCCAAAGGTGTTCTTTTTGGTTAAGGTCAGGACTCTGTACAGGCCAGTCAAGTTCCTCTACCCCAAAGTCGCTCATCCATGTCTTTATGGACCTTGCTTTGTTCACTGGTCCAAATCATTTAGTGGAGGGGGGATTATGGTGTGGGGTTGTTTTTCAGGGGTTGGGCTTGACCCCATAATTCCAGTGAAGGGAACTCTTAAGGCGCCAGCATACCAAGACATTTTGGACAATTTCAAGCTCCCAACTTTGTGAGAACAGTTTAGGGATGGCCCCTTCCTGTTCCAACATGACTGAGCACCAGTGCACAAACAAGGTTCATAAAGACATGAATGAGCGAGTTTAGTGGAGGAACTTAACTGGTGTGCACAGAGTCTTGACCTCAACCCGATAGAACATCTTTGGGATGAATTAGGCCCCTTTTCCCACGGACTTTCCGATTAGGTCCGCCTGTCATTAAATTTCATGTACATGTAAAGGCAGGCGTTCCAATACTTTTGGTAATATAGTGTATATCTGATTAGTACAAAGTTGTATTTTCAGTGACAGGCTCACTTTGATAGCCATTGTATTTAAAGGCAACTGATGTTTTTGGTTAATTGATCCTTTAAGCAATCAAAAGTGAATTGGCAGCAAATGAATGAAACATTGCCACTTTTGAACACAATAGGCTAACACAGCATGAGTGCCTATATTCCCACATTACAGAGGACACAACAAAACATGTATATGTATGAGCCAAAGCTTCTGCTTTTAGCTAACTCACATTGCATAGGGTCGAATTAAGATGACAATTGCCATACCCCTGACAGGATGAAGACGATTGTCAATGATTGGATTCCTGCTGTGGTGTACAATACTAAGAGATATCATGGAGTGCAAAGTACGAGCCAACGGTTTGCAAATAAAGTTTTTTTTTTTTCACTAAGCTCTATATCTATAGCTATTTATTCTACTAGTAAAAATGGACCCTTTAGACCGAGCACTGTGTTGTAAATTATATAAAGTTTTGCAAGCCTTTAAAGACTAAAGTTACAGGCAGACTACAAGATAATTAACAGAGTAGGTAGTGCACTAAGTTAATTTACATGTTTTTTTCATGGTCTGGGCTCAATCAGACTTCATCACCTTGGTGTGTGGCACATGTTTTTTCATGCATTAAATTGTTACTAAACCCTTGTTTTTTTTAAATTAAAATAACAAACATGTTAAACGTACCTGCTTTGTGCAACAATGTTGCACAAAGCAGCGCGGATCCTCCTCTTCTCGGGTGTTCCGGTGTTCCTGGCTCTTCTCTCCTGCCAGGTGCCCCCAGAGCAAGCAGCTTGCTCTGGGGGCACCCAAGCAGGCACCCTCCTGAGCCACAGCTCTGTTTATTCACACAGAGCTGTGGCTTGGCCATGTCCCCTCCATCTCCTGATTGGCTCACTGGTTGTGATTGACAGCAGCGGGAGCCAATGGCTCCCATTGTTGCCAAAAGCCAATCGGGAGTGCGAGTTCCCAGAGAGCTAAGGCTCTCATGGATATTACTGGATCGAGAGGGGGCTCAGGTAACTATTGGGGGGGGGCTGGGGGGGGGGGGCTGCTGTACACAGACATTTTTACCCATTATGCATAGAATGCATAAAGGTAAAAAACCTTGTGCCTTTACAAACACTTTAATATGTACTGTGTTATGGCAGCCCATTCAATGGGCTGGCAACACACTAAACTGTCTAGTCTAGTAATTATTATATTTACAGCTCACAGTACATTGGTGTGATGGTCATAGGGAAGAATGCTCTTTAGATTTAGGATCATAGGAAGAAATCCTCCCTTACAGATAAAAAAGATTATTGGTGTTAGTGGTTCCTCATCTGAGAAGGAGAAATCGCTTATTGCTCAAGGAACCCCTAGCAACCTTTGGAGGAACCCTTGGAGGTTTACAGAGCCCTGGTTGAGAAACCCTGGCCTAGAAAAAGAGAAATGCATCATTTTTTGAAACAGTGCACCAGAGCACACAATAGTAATTTACCATGCATTGCAATGTGTTGCAAATCATGTGCGCTGGAGCTGCGTTGTCATACAGTGATACAGTGGGGTTGATTACTAAAGACAAATAGGCTGTTCAAAAATAATGAAGGAGAGAGGTGATGCCAAAGCCGCCGAGTGGATTGTGGCTGTTTATAAATTGGTTATTAGTTTAACTTCTATAGTCGGGAAGATACTGGAAAGTTTAACAAAAGACCTTACTTTTTAATATCTTTATAAATGATTAAATGATACGGTGGACACCCGTGCGGGAGCGCTCTCGAGTCCTGCATCTGTGTCCATTCACAGAATGCAGGACTCGGCCCCGCCCCCCGTGCCGCGTCTTTGGATTTGGTTGACAGCAGCGGGAGCCAATGGCTGCACTGCTAACAATTTATCCAATCAGGACACGAGACACAAGCTAGAGATGGTCTGCTCATTCCCGGCCGGCGAAGGATCGGGGTCAGGTAAGTAAAACGGGGGCTTGGGGGGGCTGCTGCACCACAGGAGGTTTTTCACCTTATTGCATAGAATGCATTAAGCTGAAAAACCATGAGAGTTTACAACCCCTTTAAGAGAGGTATGGACTCCAGAGAGAGAGAGATAGATATAATTTTGCCCCTGTACAAATCATTAGTAAGACCTCATCTGGAATATGCAGTTCAGTTTTGGGCATCAGTTCTCAAAAAGGATATGGGGGAACTGGAGAAAGTGCAGAGAAGGGCAACCAAACTGATTAGATAAGATAAGAGGCATGGAGGAGCTCAGCTATGAGGATATTTGATCAACATGTACAAATACATAAGCAGTTCATATAGTGAACTTGGTGTTGAATTATTCACTTTAAGGTCATCACATAATATAACTGGCTACTGACATTTATAGGTAAAAGTGATCCAGGGAAAATACGATTGCCTCTCGGGGGATCAGGAAGGAATTTTTTCCCCCGCTGTAGCAAATTGGATCATTTTTTGCTGTTGTTTTTTGCCTTCCTCTGGATCAACTGTGGGTGAAGCATTATGTATATGGGATTGCAGGGGCGTCGCTAGGAGGTGGCTTTTGGGGCTATAGCCCCGAATCTGGGGTCAATAGCCCTGAGTCTCTGCAGGGGTCCCCAAGGGGAGGGGAGGCTCTCTGGGGACCCTGATGCAAGGGATAGGCTCTCTGGGGACCCTAATGTAATGGGGGCTCACTGGGAACCCTGATGTAAGTGGGGGGCCCTCTGGGTACCCTGATGAAAGGGAGAGGCTCTCTGAGGACTCTGATGTAAGGAGGAGGCTCTCTGGGGAACCTGATATAAGGGGGGCTCTCTGGGGACCCTGATGTAAGGGGGCTCTCTGGGGACCCTGATGTAAGTGGGGGGCTCTCTGGGGATATATATACACACACACGTATATTACTGTATATACGTATATATATGTGTATGCTCGCCCAAGCCTATGACTTTCTTTACTTTCTTTACTATGCTGCTATGGGCTCTAGCCCCAGATCTTTTGTAGACCTAGCAACGCCCCTGTGAGATTGTACAGTTTTTTTATTTTTTTATTGGTTGAACTAGATGGACTTGTGTCTTTTTTTAACCTGACTAACTATGTAAGTATATGTAACTATGTATCTGGCCCCCACCTAAGCTGTACATTTATTTTGTCTATCAGCCCATCTCCCACAGTTATTACCTCTTGTATCTCTTGACCCTACCTCTTAGATTGTAAGCTCTAAAGAGCAGGGCTCTCTTATTCCTACTGTATTAAAGTGTATTGTAGTTGTACTTTCTACCCTCATGTGCTCAGTAAACTATTGGCGCTATATACATTCTGTATAATAATAATACTTTTCTGCTTACATTTAATATACTGACATGCTGTAGAGTAAATAAGTGAAAGGCCTGTCCACTGCAGCTTTCATTCCTACCTTGGTTGAAAAGTGGACAAAACCTATACATATTAAAAGCATTCTTAATTTTTTAAGGAAAAAAAAGAAGAAAATAATTACTAATTAGTGAAAAGATTTTCCAACATGTTGACAAACTGTTTCAACTAACTTAGCACATCCAACAAAGGTAGGTGCTTTATTATTTCTGGGCTACATTGAGACTCTTTAGTATATTGAGTATGTTAGTTTACCTAGCACATAAGAAGCCTGGAAATTTTTACTTTACAGCCTGTAGTTGGGAAAGACCAGACACCAATTAGCCTCCACAAGATTAAGAAGTCTAGCCAACCTGTGGAAATATTTTTATTCACAATCCTGATATTGATAATGCTAACTTAAGTAATAATTATTTACTATTTTTTACAAGAAAGTTTATAAAAATCTTTTTTTTTTCACACAATATCTATTCTTGATAATAATCTTTTTTAAAAGAGAAAAAAAAATCTATTGTTAAGAGACTAGTGAAAAAAAGAAATTCAAAGCAAGGAAAGGATAAGCATCTGGTTGAGCGTGAAAATTCAATCTGACAACTAAAGGAAATCGTGAGAAAACAAGAAAAAAAAAAAAACAAGACGAGTAATAAGTAAATCTCGAATCGCTCTTACAGTTTCCTAACTTTATAAAATCCAAAATTAAGTGTAATCATATGACTCAATTAACAAAATTATAAAAAGAAAGCATTGGTCATGGAACTGTTGCTTTAACCCCTTAAGAAGGAGCTTCTTGTGAAAAAAAAACAAGCAGATTAATGTGTTGCAGGCCTCCCTAAGTACTGAAAAAGGTTAAGGCCCTTTCATCACATTCTTTTCTGGGAAGGCTCTGTAGACACAATAGGGATTACAAGTCTCTTTGATGAAGTCTCCCTCATTTGAACCTGTTTCTCTTTCCCCCATGAAACTAAAGATAATCTCCCTGAAATGAACATTTCCCCTTTTGAATGATGGCTCAGACAAATGATAAGGGTTGAAAAAGCAGAGACGCACTGACAAAAGGAAAGCAAAAACATCCAAAAAGTAAAAGCAGAAGATTAGGTAATATGACATCCCATTGAAATACAGAATGGGCTACCCTATGGAAACCAAAAGGAGTCGTCTCTGAGTATTAACAGACCCGGCAAGTAGCTGACTTCTAGTTATGTGTCACGTCATTTATATATATAGTTAAAATGCTGGAAGCTATTATGTTTATCACTCTTACTGTTGCCTTTTAAATGGTTTTCCACTTCTAACAAGAGAGTGGAAGATCTCTCAATGTGACCATAAAGATGGACCTGTAAGGTTCTCCATAGTTTAGAACCTGTGCAGATGTGTTGTGTCTTTACAGTTTAAAAAAAGCATTGTTACACTATATTAAGTTTTTATAATCCAAATACTCTTATGCATCTGATTATACTGCTATTCATCTTTACTATATTTTATACTATCAATAAAAAAAGTCATTTACTTTACTGATGGTGCATCCATTTTTCTGGTTCAGCTGTGCTCTAAACATTTTGGTTAGGAAATGTAATGAAGATGTTCAGGGATTTTTTAAAGCAAAAAGTTGTGGGTATACATGTGAAAGCCTAATGGCCTTTTCTCCATTTCATCTATCGTAATATTCTATTTTTATTCTTCCTTACAATTTTTTCCAATTTTCCTTCTTTCATCGATTAATTCACTGATGAATTAGCTTATGTATTCTGAACAAATACAAAAAAAGTGTCCATACACTATCAGTTTAGATAATTTAACCCAAATCTGCAAGATCTCACCATTTAGCATTCAAGAATCTTAACTTCTCACAAGCTAAACTGAAATCATCATATCTTGATTATATTTAAAAGTAGCCAAAACAGTTTCCGTTTTGGATAATTTGGTCAGATGTTAGAACCTCACAACCCATTTTAGAGTGAGGAATCAGATGGACTATCACTATCAGATGGACCTTCTGTCTGATATGTCCTTTCTCCAGATAAGAAACTCCACATTAAAGCAGACTTCTGTTTGTTTGTTTTTTTTTGTTTGTTTTTTTTTTGGGGGGGATCTTAATTTCCTGTAGTTTCAGAGAAGCTGATCTGGGATTATCTTATCTCCCCGTAGATGACTTGATACAAGCAAGTGTCGCTCCCTGTTTTGAGCAACATTTGCATTTATATGGATGCTCCCCAATTTTAACAGGAGATGCTAAAAGCTTCTTGCAGTCAAAGATGCTCAACTTCACAATGAGAGACTCACTGAAAATCTTCCTGTAAGCAAATTAATCATTCCAATCTTCTATGTGGAAATAAGAAGGATCAGAAGAATGGCTTTTATACTGCTGTCAGTATCAAACAAGCATGGTGGGGGGTACTGGCGCTCTGAGGACTTGTCTAAAGAGGGACCAATACAGTATGTCCCTACCATTTGCTCTATGTGAGATATCTGCCTGTTTATGGCCAGCAGGTGAAAAGCATTCCTAAACATCTCTAACCCCGAGTATAAACAATACTGATCAGACAAGTTTTCCCAACAATAGTTAATGGCTAGTGCTGATACCACATAGGAATTAGACTGACTGTCACAGATTAATAGCACTGACAATTTAGGTAATGATTAATAAACAATGATTAATAAACAAATGAGTATTTTCATAGCATATCAGAATGAATATATATATATAGGTATATATATATATATTAATCAAATTCAAAGAGAATCATACAGTCTCAATCATACAATCATATCAGGAAAAAAGATCTTGTTGTCCATGGCCAAAACATGAATTTAAATCCAGGTCCATGAAGCAAATTCAGTAACTGCTAATAAATGATGATGGAGCAACAAATGTTGGGTATTGCACCATATGCCAGAAAGAGGGGAATAATTCATGATATAAATAAATCAAATAAGTTACGGTTAACTAAGCTATAAGTTATAAATAATTTATGGTTAACTAAGGCTAGCTATACACGGTTCAAATCCTGCCGAATCGGCCGAGATTTGAACCATTATTGGGCAGGCTGAATGTACCAAGTTGATCGATTGATCAACTTTGGGTACAACCAGTCTGCCTTATTCTCTTGCGATTATCGCTATACCTGCTAGGGATAATCACTCGCTTCCCTTGCCCCCCACCGCCGGGAGCAGACAATCGCTTGGCAGGAGGGATTTCCCTTTCAGCACTGTTTGTGTTGATGTTGGAAACGTGCAAGTTTCTTCCCTGCAACCCGTGGTTGCAGGAAAGAAATTTGCACCATGTATGGCCGGCCTAAATGACCTGTGAAGGTTTTTAAAGTATCACATTTGGACAGTTTTGGGCTTGTTGCTGTGTCGCAAGCGCTGCAGCTTAGCATCTATTTACTTGACATTTTGCCATCTTTTATATTTTACAGAAAATGTGGGGATTGTATTGTAATGTATTTTTGTAATGAAAATACATGAAAATGAAAATAAAGATTTGACAAACAGTTGCGCTAATTTCATGAAGCAAAAAAATTTCAAATACCATATTTTTAAAATATAGGGTCCTCTGCTTTTACTGTTTTGGGCCTTTAAGCATGTTTTAATGTTAAATATGTCTATTTGCATGTGTTGAAGAGATGTACTACTAAATATGTTTTTTTTTTTTGCCTTTACATATGATTAAACTTCCTGTAGTGAGCTAACAACATATGCTGCACTCAAGTCCAAAGCAATGTTATCACCCATTCCTGGCTACCTTTGTGAACTACAGAACACCTCCCTCTATGCAGTAGAGGCAAGGAAGGGGGATGTGTTCTGTATTCCCAACACACTTCCTGTCATAGGGTGACAACTCCTTTCCTTCATAGATGCAGTACAGTGAGTGAACATTGTCAAACTAGAACAGAAAGTTGGACTACAGAAATTAAAAATCTTCACTGAAAAAAGTTGTGTAATAATTTACTCCATTATCCAATCATGTGAAAAGCATTTTGATTGCGTAATTGAATATTGGAAGTGATCAGACATTTGTGTTTAATATGATTGTATAAATGAAGTGAATATTTACACAACTTTTTTAAGTGAAGATACACAATTTATTTAGTACATAATCCTTAGTGTATCATTAGTAGAATCACCTTTTGAAAATAGAAGAAAAAGTATATTTAGTCATCACATCTAAGGCTGGTAGGCTGCACTATATTACATTTTTGGATTTAAATCAACGTTAAATTGTAATGAAAATCAATAATAATAAGCTGTAAATAAAATTGTCTAAAAAAAGTAAGCAAGCATAAACTTAATCATAGATAGATATGGATCAATTTACAAATCTTTGGTTGAATCACATCCCTTTAGGCAAATATTGAGGGACAAATCACCCAATCTGCAAAATAATCCCACATTTTATTTGTAAATTTGGCCATTTCTGAAAATGAGCCAAACTGATGTGCACATATTCAGGACATTTTTTATTATAGTAACAATTTGCTCAAAGCTTTTTACTTGTCTGATCTGCCAACCAATTGATTCTCTCATCTCTAAACATTAATTGGCTTGTTGATCTAAATGTAAAAAGACTTTATTCATTTTTTTTAAACATGGTTCTAAAAAAGAACATTCAAATGCAAAACAGGCTTCTTTCTTCTTGTAAATATTAGCAGACATAAAATGTAAAGGACATAGTCTTAGCTGGGGATTTGGGGTCCTCAGAGACCTACAATACTGATATTTGAGTAATTTGAAACAATTATCACCACAAGTCTAACCTCTCTACCCTGGCAACTCTGGGATCTGTCTGAAGTTATTATTTTCTAGAAATGTATTTATTATTTGTCTAGAAATGCTTGTGCAGTACTTTATAGATTAGAATATATTTTAAGTATTGTATAAAATTAAACAAATTCTACAAAAAAAAAAAAAAAAAATCAAACAAAATTAAATGTGTGTATGGCAAAGGGCATGATTTCTAGAAGTTGAGAGGTTGATCAAATATTAATTTTCACACAAACTTTATAAATGTATCTATCATATCTAACACACTTGGTATTTTTCTCTATTGATTGGTAGAACACATTTTCCATGTTGTTTCAATTTAAATTATGATAATAATTATGATCAAAATTACAACTATTTTCAATCATTCTTTTTCTGCATTTTGTGAAAGATGTAATTAAACATTTAAAAAAAATCATTACCATCAGTGAAAGCAAATGAAAATGTTCCAACATGTCAAATAGCTTCCTTTCTGATTCAAACACAATAATGTGCCTTAAAAATAATAGAAAAACATCCAAGCACAGTTTAATTTTGGAATATGCGATCCTTTTATCATACTATCAGGCTGGAACATGTCCAGACACAGCAACGCTGGCCACACACACTCAGGTTATATTTCAGATGTGACCTCTGAAATAAAGAATTCTTACTAGTGACTGTGTAGCGTGTAGTGATTAGTCTACCTGACTTGGTATAACTGGAGTGGCTTGTTTAGGTAGGACCGCAAACTACACATTAGTTCAAGTTAAATGTTGTATAAAGGCCAAAATGTACATATCTGATTTTTTAGAACAGGGGTTACCAGATAGAAGATTGACATCATTATGTGGTGCTGCTCTTCAAAGCTTTCAGGCCCCATTCACACCTGAGCGTAGCGGTTTTGAGCGTTGTCCGTCGTTTTTGAGCTTTGGCTTTTTTTATTAACCAATAGAAAAAATGATCATCTGTTTCATCATTTGTTGCTATGTTTTTAGAATTTGCCATCTGCTTCCTGCTCCAAAAATGTCCAAATCTGCCCGATTCGTGCGACAAAAAAGGGTCCAGAACTTGTTTGAGCTTCAGGCGACTTGGAGTGGAGATGTGAACCATCTCCGTAGAGAATAATGGATTTTTTCCCCTCAAGCGTTTTGTAGTTTGAGGCTTCAAGCTACAAAACACTCAGGTGTGAATGGGCTCTTAGGACCAGCCCACCCCTGGACCAAGAAATAGAGGAACCTATGAAGTCAAGCAACCAGACCGAAGATCCCTGATAAAAGGTATGTAGAGAATAAAAAAAAATGCTGAGGAGACCTCCAAGGAATGGGGGGTTGAATAGCATGCGGGAGGGTGGTTTAAAGTGGAATTGAGATTTGATAATATTTTACAAATCTGGTACCAGTGTCACTACATCATTACAAATACAGCCAAAACAAGATAAAGCTGCAAATCAGAAAACTTGTGATTTGACAAAGATTATCTTGTCTATGGCTGGCATCAGGCATCACCATCCAGCCAAGAAGAACCACAGTCACATTAGTGTGTTCTATTTACATGCGCACAGTCATGCCGCGTACACACGATCAGACATTCCGACAACAAAATCCATGGATTTTTTCCCACAGATGTTGGCTCAAACTTGTCTTGCATAAACACGGTCGCACAAATGTTGTTGGAAATTCCGAATGTTAAGAATGCGGTGACGTACAACACGTACGACGAGCCGAGAAAAATGAAGTTCAATAGTCAGTGCAGCTCTTCTGCTTGATTCTGAGCATGAGTGGAATTTTGTGCATCGGAATTGTGTACACAAGATCGGAATTTCCGACAACGGATTTTGTTGTTGGAAAATTTGAGATCCAGCTCTCAAATTTTTGTTGTCGGAAATTCCGACAACAAATGTCCGATGGAGCCTACGACAACAAGCTCACATCGAACATTTGTTGTCAGAAATTCCGACCGTGTGTATGCGGCATTACAGTTTAGTTTACTACAACTCTGACAACTCTGTGCTGAGTCCTATTTTTATAGCTTGTCTTAGGGTCAATCCTTCATGCACACGTGCTCTACTATTCATATTTTCAGTATCTTTGGATGCCACAGTGTGGAAGAATAGAATATTGTTTGAGATTTCAATTCAGTACACAGGAAGTTACAAGAAACTGGAATTCTGGCAGGATCGGCAGGTATTTTGCTGTACTTAGCCTAAAAATAGAAAACAAATTCAGCAACCACATCTAAAGGCTGGACAGAAAGTTAGGTGAAATCTCCCAACAGAGTCACAGCCTGCCATTAAAAAAAAAATTCATAAGTATTTGCTCTTTTCAAGTCTATGAAAAATGAAAGAAAAAAACTTTTGGTTGGAGTTGAGTTTTAATATCCAAATTAACTTTGCATTTACACAGCGACATTAAAAAGTTACTCTAAAACTAATAAAGGATGAGGATGTCTGGTTGTGTTGTGATTGTGGAAGACATGTGTGCATGGAAGATACCCAAAAAGGCAGCCTTATTCAGAAAGTACCGCTAAAGCTACAGTCCAGCAACACAAATCAACCAGTCCAAAATTACTTTACTAAAGCCAGAACAGTGCTATGTAGATTCAGCTTCCAGGTTTCATTGTCAAAGCTTAATTAACTACTTGCCAACTGGGCACTTTTACCCCCTTCCTGCCCAGGCCAACTTTCTGTGCTGTCACACTTTGAATGACAATTGCGTCATTGCAATGCTGTACCCAAACAAAATTTTTATATTTTTTTGAGACAGATAGAGCTTTCTTTTGGTGGTATTTAACCACTTCAGCCCCGGAAGATTTGGCTGCTCAATGACAAGGCCATTTTTTGCGATATGGCACTGCGTTGCTTTAACTGACAATTGCACGGTCGTGCGACGTTGTACCGAAACAAAATTTACGTCCTTTTTTTCCCACAAATAGAGCTTTCTTTTGGTGGTATTTGATCATCTCTGCGATTTAAATTTTTTGCTCTATAAACAAAATATGAGCGACAATTTTGAAAATATTTTGTACTTTTTGCTATAATAAATATACCCAATTTCTTTTTTAAAAAGCTATTTTTTTTCTCAGTTTAGGTCGATATGTATTCTTCTACATCGTTTTGATAATAAAAACCACAATAAGCGTATATTGATTGGTTTGCACAAAAGTTATAGCGTCTAAAAAATAGGGGATAGATTTATGGCATTTTTATTATTATTTTTTTTTACCAGGAATGGTGGCGATCTGTGATTCTTATCGAGACTGCGACATTATGGCGGACACATTAGATACTTTTGACACATTTTTGGGACCATTGACAACTATACAGCGATCAGATCTATAAAAATGCTCTGATTATTATATAAATGTCACTGGCAGGGAAGGGGTTAACACTAGGGAGCAATAAAGGGGTTAACTGTGTTCCCTAGTGTGTGTTCTAACTGTAGGGGGAGGGGACTGACTATAGGAGATGACAGATTGTGGTTCCTAGCTATTAGGAACTCACGATCTGCATCTCCTCTCCTCTCCTCACAGAACAGGGATTTGTGTGTTTACACACACACACGTCCCTGTTCTGCCTCTTATGCCCGTGATTGCGTGTGGCCAGCAGTCATCGAGACCGCCGGTTACGAGCATCAGCCCCCCTGTAGTGCAGCGTGCACGCGTGGCCGCCTCCGGCGGGGCGTGCGTGCCTGCTATCGCGCTTAAAGGAGCCGACGTACAATTACGATGGTTCTCGGAATCGTGCCGGGCCAGGCAGGCAATCAGATTTTACCATTCGGCTGCCTAGTGCATCCCAAAAGCATTATAATTGTTTTTGATTGGTGTGGCTTGTTAATTTTATTATGCACAGAATGTTAAAGTTTTGGATTGGGTTAGAAGAATAGGAACCATTAAAGTGGTTCTAAAGCCTAACATTTTTTTACATAAATGCATTCCTATCTTTAAGGTAAAAAATGTTTAGGCATCAGCTTCCCCCCTCACCCCCACCCCTTTTTACTAACCTGAGCCCTCATTCGATCTGTCTGCAGCTCCTCTCTCCCCTCACTCCCTGGTCTCTCTGACTTTGCTGAGGCTGCGGAAGCCATTGGCTCCTACTGCTGTCAATCAAAGCCAGCGACAAATGAGCAGGGGGTGGGGGTCCTGCTGTCTGTGTCAATAGGCGCAAACAGGGAGGCTTGGGAGCGAGCCAGCACGAGTGAACGCCATGTTCTATGGGGCACTCACTGAAGGGGAGGAGCCAGGAGCGCCAGCGAGGAACCCAAGAAGAGGCATTTAGGGGCCACTCTGTGCATTTCTATTGCACAGAGCAGGTGAGTATATACCTGTTTGTTTTTAAAAAAATAAATAAATGAAATGAAGCTTTACAACCACTTTAACGTGTATGAATAGTAAAAACATTTTCAAGTTTAGGATAGCGTAGAGAAGGGTTAAAACCCGTGAGAGTTCTTTTTTTTTGCTGTCTGTGTACCATTGAGGAAATTTACCTTCACTTCCTGTCCCAGAGGCAAAAGAGGAAGTTAGAGGAAATCTCATATAACAGGGGATTTACCATCTTAGACAGTTCCCCCTGTCACAGGTGTTTTGCCCTGGGGACAACTCTAAAACTTTGCATTTCCCCTCACTTTCTTTGTCGGTCAAAAAGGTCTCCAGTACAAATAGAGGTGGAATCTCCTCAATGGGGACATAGCAATAAAAAAAATTACAGCAGGTCTAACCCATCATTTTATATCCAAAACTTAAAAAGTTTTGCCTTGAGATTCACATTAAGATGTTTCATTTTGCAGGGGTGAGAACCTGATATCCAAAGTTATCATTGGAGCTCATGCTGGGAATAGGAATGTGTGATGGTGGTAACAAAAAGTTAAGCTTACTATGTCATTCAAATTCTTCCTGACACATGGAGTAAATGAGATGAAAGAGGATCTAGGTGAACCTGGGGAATGTCCCATTGTGTCAACAATAATTTGATGCAAGCAAACAGACATTCACACATTTAGGCCACAGAAGTTAGGGGTCAGGAGAAATGATAACACATAGCAGTCACTGAAAATGGAGTTCAAAGAATACCCAAGGGTCACATACTTGATAATTCAGAAGAAAATAAAGAGTGCTGATATGGGAAGCTTAAGGTATCAAACTTAACGAAAAGGAAGTTGTGCTTTCCACTGAGTCAACTCATCAAGGCCTGTGTATTTATATGTTCTTCACAGCACGCTATGGAATGCTAACAAAACTGATCACACACCAAACATCTCCAGATAAAAGTCTTCCATAACAGTATGCTGAAAAGGCACTCTTTGGCACAATAGTATTATATCAAGTGTACATTACAGTAAGTTGTTATAAAGATGTTATCTACCACTGTTTTCCATGTTTGTATAGTGAGACGAGATAGAACAGAAGCTTGCAGTGAAGGTGGGAGGAAGATATTGAACGCATAGCTTCCTTATTGGAAGGCTACATGCACACGGGCAGAAAAAAAACACTTTTTGAAGCATTTTTCTTTTTTTTTCTTTTTTTTTGGTTTATGCCCTTAAACACAACTCAGTATTAGCCAATGTATCCATTGACATTGTAGTCTTTATATTCAGATTTTAGAGCAGCATTTAGGAGCATAAAAAATGTCCCAAACCTGTGTTACGAGATAAATGTACCGGTGTAATTTAGGCATATTCATGCATAAACGCACATATATGCACAGGTATGTGCGTAATTGCAACCTAATGGCTAAAATAAATGAATGTTCTAGCTAAAAGAATGAAACTAGGCACATACACCTTACGCACATAAACTCACCTGAAATAGTGTACATACGCGCATGAACGCATGTAAATATGCACCAGATCGAGTATTTTTTACACTAGATTTTTCTGCCAGCATATTTTAATACACCCGTGTGATTAGGGCCTTAAAGTGTATTTTCACTTTTGCAGCCCAATTAGGATAACACCTACTTTATATCTGTTACGTTTTTCCATTCCATTGCTTTTTACTCGCTTAAAACCCTTACATACTCTCCCTGATTTGTAATGTTTAGGAGGGGACTGTGAAGTAATGTTTAACATAATTACACTGTCTATACTGTGTTTGCAGTTTTTCAGTACAGTCATGACACCTTCTCCTTAGAGACATCTAAAAAGTTATAGTTACATACATATATATATATATATATATATATATATATATATATATATATATATATATATATATATATATACACATACATATATATATATATACCGTATATACTCGAGTATAAGTCGTTCCGAGTATAAGTCGAGACCCTAATTTACCACAAAAAAAATGGGAAAAACGTATTGACCCGAGTATAAGACGAGGGTGAGAAATGCACAGCTACTGTAAGTGGAAAAGAGGGTCAACAATGCCCATTTGCAGCATCACTGTGCCCATTTGCATGCCTCACTGTGCTCATTTGCAGCCATAGGTCCCCTGAACTTCAAACTCGGTAGTTAAGGGTTCCTAGATGCCCCCTAGCTGCAGCCAAAATTTGGGGTCTCTGAACCCAAAGGGTCCCGAAATGACATTGCTGCAGATGGACACAGTTGACCGAATTTGGGGCCCTGTATCTTGGGGCCACTTAGTGCTAAGAACCCCAAATTTGGTGTGCAAACCCAGTGGAACTAGCACCATTAAATTTCCAAAGCTGGGGTTCCTAGCACCAAGTGGCCCTGAGATATGGGGCCCCAAAGTCGGTTCAGAAAATGTCAAGCACTTTTCTGCAGCAGAGAATGACATTTTCCGAACCAATTTTGGGGCCCCGTATCTCGGGGCCACTTAGTGCTAGGAACTTCAGCTTTGGATATGTTGTGTTACCCGTTCTACTAGGTTTGCACACCAAATTTGGGGTTCCTAGCACCAAGTGGCCCTGAGATACAGGGCCCCAAAATCGGTTCGGAAAATGAAATTTTTTGCTGCAGAAAAGTGCTTGACTCGAGTATAAGTCGAGGGGGGCACTTTCAGCACAAAAAAATGTGCTGAAAAATTCGACTTATACTCGAGTATATACGGTATATATATATATATATATATATATATATATATATATATATATATATATATATACACATACATATATATATATATATATATATATATATATATATATATATATATATATATATATATATATACATATATATATATATATATATACACATATATATACACATACATACACATATATATACACATACATATATATATATATGTATATATATATATATATGTATATATATATATATATATATATATATATATATATACACATATATATATATAAATATATATATATATATATATATATATATATATATATATATATATATATATAAAATATATAAATGTCTTTTAATTCTAGTACGAGAATGCGGTTAACAATGAAAGTGGTCGCAACATAGCAAAAAAAAAAAAAAAAAGGAAGCATTCTTTTTTGATTGTATGATTTAATATTGGACCTTGGCTAACGGACTGTGGAATATAATATAAGGGGGTAGCTGAAAAATCAATTGCGGTGTCATTAGTTAATAGCCTGGTTTGATACCATTAAATGTATTGAAAACATTCTACAATGGATTGTTGGGTATCAGCAGGCAGAGTTAGAACGAAGGATTCCCAAACATCAAAACATTTTTGGATCTGTGTTTACTTATGTAGGGAGGCCTCCATACCATGGGGAAAGCATAATACAGTTTATCTACAAACAATGTAAAAGCAGGGAGATTGGGCTAAATCCATTTACGCAGGATGGCTTTTCTTGCCACAAGAGATATGATGATGAACAGTTGTTTACAGTCTCTGGAAATTTTAAGTTCTGAAATGTTTATCAGGCCAAAAAGTGGCCATTCTGGAGTTAAAGACAAATGATTTATTAGATGTGTGGTAGCCTAATATATCACTGCGATCCAGAATCTTTTAATTTTGGGGCATGATCAGAAGGCATGGAGCAGATCTATTTCTGAAAGTCCCCAAATAAGGCAGCTAGAGCAATAACTTAGTATGCTGTGTGAAGAGGAAAACACAACAAATATAGTGGGGTTTTCTCAAATTTGACTGCAAAAGTGGAAATATGCTTTAAGTCTGTTGGCAGGTGTTAATGTCCTTTAATTGTAGTGATGTAATTGGTGAGGATATTGCCTATTTATATGCAAGCTGTGGGTGGAGCCCAGTGCATATGGGGTATGGGAGCAGGGCACCCCTGATCAGCAAAGATGTAGTGCTGTACTAGATCTGCAATATATAGCTGTCCGTTCTACAGCGTTCCCGTGTGTTCCTGTTTGCCTGCATCTGATACCTGTACCTGTTATCTGACCTGGCTTGCCTCTGACTCTGCTGTTTGCTGCCTGCATCTGACCCGGCTTGTTCTGACCACCGCATCTGCCTGCTCCCTCTACTACTTCGCTGCCAGGCCATCACCGACCCGGCCTGTATCCTGACTACGCTTTTGCCTCCGCACCTGCTCCTGACGTGCCCACCAGTGTAAGACATGGCCTGCCTGTACCGGCCTTCTCTGCTACCTGGAGAATCCTGCTGAACTACCGTTCCACCTGCAGTTGCTTCCAGCCCCACGGTCTGCGACCCATCAGGTACTCGTGCGACTCTGCACTCCTGTGCCTCCTGTCTGCTCTACCAGGGGGCCCCGAGTCAGAGGGGTAAGAGAGGCCACCCCCTGCATATCAGGCTCTACCGTCAGGTATGTGACAGATGATGACTGTTCTCTAAAACATTGAAGTGTTCTGCACCTGTGGGACCACTGTATGGAAAGTCATGAGAAGGAGGGAAGTGTTCTGCACTATGGACTTCTGTCAGTGAGTCATGTACTGCTATTGTACTGGAAAGTGCCTGTAATCTTAACAGATGTATTGAATATATAATGGAGTGAAAACATTGAAATGCACTTTTGACTGGACATTCCGCTATTATGTGTAACAGTCCTTGGGCCAAGAATGTGATGAGGTGAGCTTCTGGCCAAGAAGTGTGACACAATATGATGGAGTATCTCCAAACAACAGGTAGGTGACTATCCCATCCGTGAAGAAGCAGGATGGGTCTACAGTGAGCTTGGCAGGGCCAGCCACCCAATATGGGGCCCTTACAAGCTGGTCATATTACTGATCAAAGTTCAGCTGGTTCAGCAGGGAGTGGCTGTCCCTGCTTGGCAAAAGTTGATCCTTTGAGAAACTTTTGTTGAAGGGACATGCTGAAAACATTTCCTGATCAGCTGCAGCCACTGATCGGTGTATTCTGACAGCAGTGGGTGCCGTTTTACAAAATACAATTTCCCAGCAAGGGGGATTCCTCCATCCACCTTGTTTGTGTGGAACGGCTGGCTGACCAAACTAAAAAAAACAAAAAAAAATGTAAGGTCGGCTTTAGAAAATCTTGTCCTATGGTTATTGCAAGGAATCCATCCTTCATTGCCCTAAGCAGGAGGGCTTGTATGACAAAACTGCTTCTGTTTGAGGGTAACCCCGGTCTAGGAGACATTGTCACACCATGCATACATGTACCCATTAATGTCTTTGGCCAGATTCTATTATAAATAATCCTTTACTGAAAATCATTTTGTTGTAGGCTATTAATAATCAAACAAAATCACCTGTTTATTTTTTTCTAAACATACTTTTTCTTTCTTTCAAAACTGTGTGTATCTATTTCCAGCCAGCAGGTGGAGCTTCGGCCCTAACTAATGCCTGCTTACAGACCTAGATAGGTCAAGCTCAAATTGCACATGCAGCTGGATGAATCAGAGGAGTGACCCAACCCTCTTCCCTCTGTTTTATATAGCTCTGAACAGAGTTTAGATTTGAGAGAGATAGTCTGAAAGTAGTCTGAAAATCAGCTTCCTATTTCCTCTGTCTTTTCTATGCTGTGACAGCTGTCATCACAGGCCATTAACATTGCTCTTTTTACACTCAGTTCCTCTGTGTGAGCACATCTCCAGACCAAGACTAAAGTTGACCCTACACAGAGTGGATTTCGACCAGTTCCTGATGATCTGAAATTTGAGTGTATGGGTGACCCTGTTTGTATCCACCCTCCGGATGATCTGAAAAGTGAAGAAGTAGAGAATTCTCAAACAGCAGCTGCATCCAATGAAATGCAGCCACTGTTCAGTTTTTTGACAGCCCTGGGTGCCAGTCAGAGTACAATAGGCAGGTAGTTTAGGGGAAGATAGTGTTTTCTCTTATTCAGCCCTTTGTGCTGAATGATAGCAGCCTTACAGTGTATGCCCAGCTTTAGGCTTATGTCACATTGCCCCTAGTGACACATCACCAACATGCAGAGTAAGGAAGATAAGCCTTCCACTTACCTCCATGGAATCGCTCCATTCCTGGTCCTGAGCGCTGCCTAATCTCCCTTACTAGCGAAGCCCACACCGCTCGTGTGATAAGGCTCTAAGAACTAGAAAGGCATCAGCAATCCCTCTAGATGTGCATTCTGCTTTCCACACTTGGCTACTGCAAAATAGTTTGGGCTAAAATGGCAGACAGTGGTGGATGGGAAATATTTGTCACCTATAAAGTGGATTATGGTGGTTGTGAAAGCCTAATGAGGAAAATAGGTTTAAGAAGCTAATCAAAAAATTGCTCTATCGGGCCTGGAGTTCAAGCTGAGGAAATGATTGGGAGGGTCTGCAGCCTGACCTACCCAGTCCTTAAGTTCACCTGCCAGGCTCATTATAGAAGGACTTGGAAGCCTCCAGAAACTGGCTGTGCAAAAACTCAGTGGAAGGTGAACAGTCAGACGTGGAAATTGTACCTACCAATAGTGGGTTTGTTCAGGCTGAGCAAAAGCTGGACTGATAGATTTACTAAAAGCAGAACTATGCTCACCTTTTCTCCAGAGCTGTAATCGCCCCGCAGTTCCCAATCTTCAGTTAAGCGGCTTTCAGGTATCAGTCCCAGGCTGTTTCCATTGGCTTGGCCGAAATGACGTCATTAATGCGCAGCTCGTGTACAGTACGGACAGGCAGGTAAGTAAATTTAATGCAGAGACATAGCATCCCAGATAGCAAGGTTAACTTGCCACACATTTGTGGCAGTGTTGAATTGTAAGTTTGTTAACTTGCTGCACATTTTCACTGGCAATTTGTACACTTGTAGAGCACTTGAAGCACAAGTTCTAGCTGACATTTTTCCAATTTGTAGCAAATTTGTGCGGCCAGTCTCTAGCAAGAGTACAGTTGCAGTGATGAGTCTACAGCAAGAGCTGTGCAAGTCTACAGCATGAAAATTCAGCCACAGTGACCCCTTTGGTGAGATGACTATTGCATAACATAACTGAACCAGAACTTGCAGCAGACTTGCAGAATGTTTGCAAAGAAAGTCATGCAATGTGGACTTGCTGAAATTGTGCAACAAACTTGTGAAGCCTGGAAGTCTAGCGATAGCTTAGCAAGTCATTTTCAAACTTGCAGCTCAATTGTTTGCTATCTGGGATAAGCTATTACATAGCATTTTTTTATTATTCGAGTGGATGTAAACCCCCACATATACCCAGTAAAATGAACAACCTCAGATGATACACAGAGATTAAACAAATCTCCCTAAAATAGTTTTACATGTATATCTGCTGTCTTCAGCTTTCTATATTCTTTATAAGCAGTGGGTGGGGAGTCTGGGCATACACTATGTGTGAGCTGATTGGAGGAAATGCACACACTTCCCATTCACATAAGCAAATGAATGAAGAAACTTGCAGAGCTGTGCTGTGAATAGACAAGCTCTCTGCTTATTTGTCTATAAGTTACCTCCTGGACACAAATTTCCAGCTGCTTTTATCTCCTGTGTTGGAGAACTTGTCAGAAGTTATTATGCTGATAACAGAGGAACGGAGCAACAGAAAGACACGGGGCTTAGGGCTTTGGAGAGAGATAAGTAAACACTGCAGATACAGTTGTGCTCATAAGATTACTTACCCTGGCAGAATTTATGATTTCTTGGCCATTTTTCAGAGAATATGATTAATAACACAAATCATAATGACAACAGAAACAACACAAATTACCCTGATCAAAAGTTTACACACCCCAGTTCTTAATACCGTGTATTGACCCCTTTAACATCAATGACAACTTGAAGTCTTTTGTGGTATTTGTGGATGAGGCTCTTTATCTTCTCAGATGGTATAGCTGCCCATTCCTCTTGGCAAAAAGCCTCCAGTTTCTGTAAATTCTTGGGCTGTCTTGCATGAACTGCACGTTTGAGATCTCCCCAGAGATAATATTGAGGTCAGGAGACTGAGATGGCCACTCCAGAACCTTTACTTTGTTCTGCTGTAGCCAATGACAGGTCAACTTGGCCTTGTGTTTTGCATCATTGTCATGTTGGAATATCCAAGTACGTCCCATGCGCAGATTCCTGGCTGATGAATGCAAATGTTCCTCCAGTATTTTTTGATAACATACTGGATTCATCTTGCCATCAATTTTGACCAAATTTCCTGTGCCTTTGTAGCTCACACATCCCCAAAACATCAGCAATCCACCTCTGTGTTTCACAGTAGGAATGGTGTACCTTTCATCATAGGCCTTGTTGACTCCTCTCCAAATGTAGTGTTTATGGTTGTGGCCAAAATTTGGGCTCAATTTTGGTCTCATCGCTCCAAATGAGTTTGCGTCAGAAGGTTTGAGGCTTGTCTCTGTGCTGTTTGGCATATTGTAAGTGGGATACTTTGTGGCATTTGCGTAGTAATGGCTTTCTTCTGGCGACTCGACCATGCAGCCCATCTTTATTGTGCATTTTAAAACAGCCATACCACATGTTTTCAGAGAGTCCTGTATTTCACCTGAAGTTTTTGTATGTTTTTCTTTGCATTTTGAACAATTTTCCTGGCAGTTGTGGCTGAAATTTAGGTTGGTCTACCTGACTGTGGTTTGATTTCAACAGAACCCCTCATTTTCCACTTCTTGATTAGAGTCTGAACTCTGCTGATTGGCATTCTCAATTCCTTGGATATCTTTTTATATCCCTTTTCTGTTTTATACAGTTCTAATACCTTTTCCCGCAGATCCTTTCACAATTCTTTTGCTTTCCCCATGACTCAGAATCATGTTGATTGATAATAAATGGCTTCAGCCAAACACTAACCATGAGTGAAAGAAAAGTTTTTGTGTTATCATTCATATTCTCTGAAAAATGGCCAAGAAATCATAAATTCCGCCAGGGTATGTAAACTTACGAGCACAACTGTATATGTGCTAGACATGTGAGATTCGTTTTGTATGAATCGTAAATTCCTACGAAGTTCCGAAAATTCGTACGTTCGGAAGCATCTGAAATACGAATTGCTATGCTTCCAAATTTTATACGAAATACGAAATTTCGTTGACGAATTTCGGATCCAAAAAAGTCTATGGGACACGAACATGAATAATCAAAAGTGCTAATTTTAAAGGTTAATATGCAAGCTTTTGTCATAAAAAGTGTTTGGGGACCTGGGTCCTGCCCCAGGGGACATGTATCAATGCAAAAAAAAGTTTCAAAAATGGACGTTTTTGCGGGTGCAGTGATTTTAATAATGCGTAAAGTGAAACAATAAAACTGAAATATTCCTTTAAATTTCGTACCTGGGGGGTGTCTATGGTATGCCTGTAAAGTGACGCTTTTTTCCTGTGTTTAGAACAGTCCCACAGCAAAATGACATTTCTAAAGAAAAAAAAAGTAGTTTAAAAGTACTAGCGCTAGCGGCTATTAATGAATTGTCGTGTCTCTGCAATACACATAAAAATCATTGAAAAAAACGGCCTGGGGTTCCAACAGTGCATTACCAGGCCCTTTGGGTCTGGTATAAATATTAAGGGGAACCCCGAACCAAAATTTAAAAAAAAATGCGTGGGGGTCCCCCCAAATTCCATACTAGGCCCTTCAGGTCTGGTATGGATATTAAGGGGAACCCCGCGCCAAAATTTAAAAAAAAATGGCGTGGGGGTCCCCCTAAAAATCCATACCAAACCCTTATCTGAGCACGCAACCTGGCAGGCCACAGGAAAAGGGGGGGGACGAGAGAGCGCCCTCCCTCCTGAAACGTACTAGGCCACATGCCCTCAACATGGGGAGGATGTCCCCATGTTGATGGGGACAAGGGCTTCATCCCCACAACCCTTGCCCGGTGGTTGTGGGGGTAACCGGGTGACCCCATCCCCCTCTGACATCATGGGGAAAGCCATAGGGAATTCCCTGTGTGTCAGAGGGGGGCGGGGTCACCGGGTTACATAAGAACTGTCAGAAGAACAGAAGCGTCGCACAGCACGAGCCTCCCATTGAGGCGGATCATCCAGACTCTCTAGAGAAGAAAGCAGGGAAGAAGAAGCCGCAGAGGAAGATGCCGGATGAGAAGACCGAAGGAAGAAGCAGAGGACCGGAGGAAGAAGAAGAGGAAGAAGCGGGGGGGGGAAGAACAAGATGGAGGAAGAAAACTGAATGAAGACCAGAAGTAGATGGAAGAAGAAGCGGAGAAAAAAGAAGAGATTAATAAAGGAATTGTCAAAAACCGTCTCTTGTCTTTTTTAACATTTTTGACACTTCTTGTAAAAGGGTAGGGGTACGTTTGTACCCCATTATCATTTCAAACAGGGGGAGGCTGGGATCTGGGGGTCCCCTTGTTAAAGGGGGCTTCCAGATTCCGATAAGCACCCCGCTTGCATACCCCCACAACCACCGAGAAAGGGTTGTGGGGATGAGGCCCTTGTCCCCATCAACATGGTGACATCCTCCCCATGTTGAGGGCATGTGGCCTGGTATGGTTCAGGAGGGGGGGTGCTCTCTCGTCCCCCCTCTTTTCCTGCGGCTTGCCAGGTTGCGTGCTCGGATAAGGGTCTGGTATGGCTTTTTAGGGGGACCCCCACGCCATTTTTTTTTTAAATTTTGGCACGGGTTCCCCTTAAAGTACATGCCAGACCTGAAGGGTCTGGTATGGATTTTGAGGGGGACCCCTACGCCATTCTTTTTTAAATTATGGCGCGGGGTTCCCCTTAATATCCATACCAGACCTGAAGGGCCTGGTAATGCACTGTGGGTGAACCCCAGGCCGTTTTTTTCAATGACTTTTATGTGTATTGCAGAGACCCGACAATTCATTAATAGCTGCTAGCGCTAGTACTTTTAAATGACTTTTTTTTCCCTTTAGAAATGTTATTTTGTGCAGGGACTGTTCTAAACATGGGAAACATGCACCACTTTACAGGCATACTATAGACACCCCCCAAGTACGAAATTTAAAGGAATATTTCACTTTTATTGTTTCACTTTAAGCATTATTAAAATCACTGCTCCCGAAAAAACGTCCGTTTTTAAAACTTTTTTTTGCATTGATACATGTCCCCTGGGGCAGGACCCGGGTCCCCAAACACTTTTTATGACAATAGCTTGCATATTAACCTTTAAAGTTAGGACTTTTGATTTCTCCCATACACTTTTAAAGGGTGTTCCGCGACTTTGGTATTTTTTGTTTTTTAAATTCATCATAACGAACATTCGTAAATTACGAAAAGTTAACGAACCTAACGAAATTTCGTATTTTGTACGAATCCAAATTGAATTTCGGACACGAATTACGAAATACGAATTAATTCTAATACGAAGCGGAACAGAACGAAATGAAACAAATTTTATTGACGGCGCACATGTCTAATGTGTGCCTAAGTCAAATTTCAGGAATGGGGTTTACATCCACTTTAAGTACTACTTGAAGTCAGGAGGACTTTGTTTCTTTGTTTTCACTGCTTTCCACTGTTGACAAATACACAGGGATCTGTACAGAGGGAACAATCTGTTTGTTTCTTTTCCCATCAAAGCAGGGATAAGTAATATATTTAGTAAAAAGCAGAACACATTACACACATTAACACTTGGTAGGCACACACTTAACCCCTTGATTACCCTGAGTTGTTAACCCCTTCCCAGCCACTGTCATTAGTACAATGACAGTGTATAGTATTATCACTGATCACTGTATTAGCATCACTGTTGATGTCAGTTATACAGTTAGTGTACCTCCCAGCCAGCATCATTTAGTGCCAGATTGCCCTCCGCACTATCACAGTCCCACTGATCACCGCCATTACAGTATTATATCTATATATATATATATATATATATATATATATATATATATATATATATATATACCATAGTTTGTGGATGCTATAATTTTCACACAAACCAATCAATTTTTTTATTTTACTAAAGACATGTAGCAGAATACATTTTGCCTTAGATTTATAAAGAAAATGTTTTTTTTTTTTTTTTTTTTTTTATACTGGATGTTTTATAAGAGAAAGTAAAAAATATTTATTTTTTTTTTCAGAATTGTCTTTTTTTTTTTAATAAAAAATAAAAAACCCAGTGGCGATCTAATACCACTAAAAGAAAGCTCTATTTGTGTAAAAACATTATATAAGTTTCATTTGGTTACAGCGTTGCATGAACCTGTAATTACCAGTTAAAGTAGCACAGTGCTAACTAGCAAAAAAATGGTCTGGTCATGAAGGGGATAAAATCTTCTGGAACTCAAGTGGTTAAAGTGTATTTACACTTTTGTAGCCCAATTGTGATAACACCTACCTGTATTTATGTCTCCATTCATATAGCATAACATAAAAAAATGCTGCTTACCTTTTTGGGATGCTTTATTCTGGACCCTCCAGCAAGAAAAAAGTTTTCTTTTTTTATGAGGGGGCTGGGCAGCTGTGTTTGCCATAATTAACACTGCCTGTATTGTGCAGGCAGAACTTCATTATCAATTGTAACTAGAGTTGAGCACTGTCTGTCCTAACAAAAGGGTTAAAGGTATAGAGTTTGGTCATCTTGCATTGCATGTTAATTGGGACAGACTTGGGACAGGCTCACTCTTCCATTGTTCAAAAATCCCTACAGTCAGCCATGATACATATATAGTTACATAGTTACATAGTAGGTGAGGTTGAAAAAAGACACAAGTCCATCAAGTCCAACCTATGTGTGTGATTATGTGTCAGTATTACATTGTATATCCCTGTATGTTGCGGTCATTCAGGTGCTTATCTAATAGTTTCTTGAAGCTATCGATGCTCTCCGCTGAGACCACTGCCTGTGGATACCTCTTCCTAAGAATTATCTAAAAGATAAGAAATATTTTTTACATGTTTTAGTCATGCTGTGTGAATTGGAACACATACCCAAAATATAGTTTGACTGCAAAAGCGGAAATACGCTATAAGATAGGATATGATTAACCTACCAGCATGTCTTTGGAGTGTGGGAGGAAACTAGAGTACCCAGGGGAAATTCACGCAAGCACAGAAGAACATGCAAACTCTATGGAAATAGTGTTCAGTCTGTCTGTTCGCTCTGTTCACCATTTCAGATTTTTAGCTGGCAAAATAATTGTAATGCTGTGCAGCCAGTCGGGCGATTAACACTTCTCTGTCAGACCCTATAGCAATGAGGATGACTCCATTGATTTGAGGTTCAGTTTCCTGTATCACCTACTATGATTTTGCTGACTCACTGAGTAAGTTGTAGGTGAAGAGAGGACATAGAAAGATCCAAAGCTGAACCAGCAAATAGGGGTGTAAGCCCAGCTGTGCAATGTGATAGTGTATAAATCATAAGACTAGCCAAACAGGATTACAAATCCTTTGCCATATAAAGAATTTCACATACATTTTTTTATTTGTACTGTTTGCCAGGAAGGGTTGTTTTGTAAGCCTTTTGATCAGTAAAACATTTTATACTGGTTGCGTGATAATATGTTGGAGCAGATGAAGGCATGATCCTTTTTTTTTCGTTCAGCTTTCAACAATTCCGTTATGCAAATTCCACGCCGCTGCACACAGGCAGCTGTGAGAAAATGTCATTGATAAATCCACTTGAAAGAACTGCAAGCATAAGTATAACAACCCTAAGCCAATAGAAGGAAATAGTTTGATATAAATACATTATGACAGATATAGCAGTTTCACGCCGCATACCAAAGCAGACAGCATGTAACAACTTACCCGACTTCAAATCTAAAAACATTGTGCTATTACATAACTTTGCTGTGTGGCTTAGCTTTGAAGGGGTTTTCCACTTTCAGGAAAAAAATGTTCCTGAGGATTAGTGATGAGCCGAACTGCCCTGGGCTCCGGCAGAGCAGAGATCTGTGAACTTCAAAGAAGTTTGGATGCCGAACCCGAACCCCATTGAAATCAATGGGAGCAAAATCTGTCAAATTCAAATTCTGTCAAATTACACGCTCATTTTCTGGGCTAATAGGCAAGGGGGTGTCATAAAATTAGAATGGAAAGGGGGGAACGGCTCTACCCTGGGGAATAGGAACCAATGCAAACATTTTTTTTTTTTTTAAATTCTATGCCGCCAGGAGCAATGATTTTTTTAGAGAGCTTACATTTACAAATGAAGAAAGAGTTTTAAATCGCCAGTAAATGAAATCTCCCTTCTGGCTTTGTTTAATCACTTGCCCACTGGGCACTTTTACCCCCTTCCTGCCCAGACCAATTTTCAGCTTTCAGCGCTGTCACACTTTGAATGACAATTGCGCGGTCATGCAACACTGTACCCATATAAAATTTTTATAATTTTTTTTACACAAATAGAGCTTTCTTTTGGTGTTATTTAATCACCATTGGGTTGTTTATATTTTGCTAAACAGACGAAAAAAAAATGAAAATTTAGAAAAGGAAAAAAAAAAATCTTTTCATAGTTTGTTATAAAATTTTGCAAACAGGTATTTTTTCCCTCTCACTGATGGACGCTGATAGGCTGCTCTGATGGGCACTGATAGGCTGCACTGATGGGCACTGATAGGTGGCACTGATGAGGTGGCACTGGTGGGCACTAATGAGGAAGCACTGATGAGGCTGCACTAATAGACGGCAGTGATGGGCACTGATAGGTGGCACTGATGAGCTCTGATAGGAAGCACTAAAAGGTGGCACTGATGGGCACTGATAGGTGGCACTGATGGGCACTGATAGGCAGCGCTAATGGGCACTGATAGGCACTGGTAGGCGGCACTAATGGGCACTGATAGGCCAGCACTGATAGGTGACACTGATGAGGAGGCACCAATGCGCACTGATTGGCAGCACTGATGAGCACTGATTGGCAGCACTGGTGAGCACTGTTGGGACTGCACTGATTATCACGATACTGATAATCAGTGCCCTGATTATTAGTGCCAATGTCCCTTTAACACAAGCAGGTTATCGTCTCTCCACTTCTGCTTATGATTTTTGACTCCCACTCAACAGGGAGCCGAACTGGCAAAGGTCCAGGCGCCCAAACAGTCAGCTCATCCCTACTGATGATTAACAAAAACTTACAATCAGTCTTAGGGCTGAGGATCACATTTCAGAGGGCATATGAAATCCTAAAAAGCCCCCACTAATGTGTTGCCACACGTCCTTCAACGCAAAGCATTGCAGCTGCTGAAATGTGCACACCCCTGTCCGCTGCCTTTGCAGTTTTAGGGTGAGCAGTATTCCCCCCCCGCCAACCTGCAAGTTTAAATGAGTCCATATCAAGTGTTCATCCAATTTTTAAACTTGTACAAAGAACAATAATTGTAAGAGTAGGCCTTGTAGCCAGTAGTGGAATATTCATTTGCACAGCCATGCTCTAAGGATGTGCAAATACATGACATTTTTATTCCTATTGAAATCTTCTGAACATATGCTAAGTTCATGACGTCATCCCGCAACCATTTTGTTTACTACTGAGCGGTGGGATCGGTACGTGGAAGGAGTATCATTCTTATTGTGAAATTGGACATTAAGCCCTGGTTCACACCAGTGCTACTTGTCATGCGTCTTGACAGTTCAAAGTCACATGACAAGTTGCACCCCATGTGAAAGGTTCCAGCACTCTTTCTGTTTCAGTGTGACTTGCATTGACATCTGTTAAATTAAGTCACAGTGATGTCAGCAAGCCGCACATGAAATCGCACTCAAGTAGTGTGACTTCAAAGCTGCACTGGTTGAACCAGGGCTTAATGCTTTTTATTTTGTATAAATCATCTTTTTAAAACCATAGAGAGGACACTATTAGTCCTCTTTTGTCATTGATATGCCTTACATTCACCTGAGCGATGTACAGTATTTCACAAAAGTGAGTACACCCCTCACATTTTTGTAAATATTTTATACTATCTTTTCATGTGACAACACTGAAGAAATGACACTTTGCCACAATGTAAAGTAGTGAGTGTACAGCTTGTATAACAGTGTAAATGTGCTGTCCCCTCAAAATAACTCAACACACAGCCATTAATGTCTAAACCGCTGGCAACAAAAGTGAGTACACCCCTAAGTGAAAAAAGCCAAATTGGGCCCAATTAGCCATTTCCCCTCCCCGGTGTCATGTGACTCCTTAGTGTTACAAGGTCTCAGTGTTGTCACATGAAAAGATATAATAAAATATTTCCAAAAATGTGAGGGGTGTACTCACTTTTGTGAGATACTGTATGAGGTAGAGAGAAGTTGAGTTTGAGTTTTCTGTTCTCAGCATCAGCCCAAAAGGTGGACGAATTAAAACGCATTGGACCTCATTTTATATCTAGAGGTCGAAGCAGGAGAGGGGGCTTCAATCCTACCAAGCAGTGGAATGCACGTATATCACAGTTGATGATTCATATGTAGACGTTTGTCACAGTGGTGATTGAAAGAATGGACTTTTTATATTTGTTTTGGACATTTATTTCTTTTTATTGTGAGGTTTATTATAATTGGGGCATTTTATGGAAGTTGTGCTACACTATATTTATATATTTTGTTTATCTCAGGGGGTGTTGTGAAATCACTCTCAATTATTTTGTTTTTGTTGTTCTTAGGATCAGGGCTGCTGTTAGAAATCATGGGGCCCCATACAGCCTACCTAACAGGCCCCCTCCGAAAATCTCAAATTATATTTTTGCTAAAATGCACATGGGGGGGGGGCTTAAACAGCAGGGGGTGGTGGTGCAGATACCGATTCCCCTGCACTACAGGGTGAGCCACAAGAGTCAGCAATAAGACAGGAAAGGTTGCCCCCCTTTTGAACTGATGGGGCCTGGGCCCAGTACAGGTGGGCTGGCTGTACTGCCTTATCAGCGGCCCTGCTTAGAATATTCACAATTTTGTGACTGCGGAGATTGTTTTTTTACATTTCTTTGCGTTTTTTTTTGTTCACCTAAAGTGGAATTTCAGGCTACCTAACTAGTTTTAGAAATATCCCCTCCCCTCCTATACTCTGTAAGAAAGATTTATATACTTACCTATTTTCAGCCCACTCCAGTCTGGTCACATGATCTACCTTGTGTCAGCCAGTGGCAGCCACAAGGGGGAGGAGGGAATGCTGACAATGGATGGAGCCTAGCAGCCCATGGGTGACATCACTGCTCCTGGAATTCCAGCTGTTGTTGAACCCTCTCTCCGATCCCTTGCAGCTGCCACTGATTGACACAGAGGGGATGACATGACGGGACTGGAGCAGGCTAAAAATAGGTAAGTACATACATCCTGTACAGGGCCCAGGCCCTAACAGTTCAACAGGGGGGTCTTGGATCCTGACAAGCAGGAGGGCCAGCTTTGCTGCCCTTTGTGTCTCCCCCTCAACTTCTCCTCATCCCATTCCCTCTGGCTTTAGCCACAGGGGATCAGACCCTGAAGATGGATCCTTCCCCCTCCTCTGCTTGGACCCCCCCCATCCTGGTCCCTTCTACAGTATTAAACCACTGACTCCCCTTCCCCACAGCACTGGTGGCTTGCTTCCCCACCTCTCTCTCCCACAAGCTGTCATCTGCTGCTGAGGCACACAGCGGGAGATGGGGTTCCCCAGCCCATTCATTTCCTGAAAGAGCACATTAAGCGGTCAGTACCGATCACTCCTGAGTTTATTCATCGCCGATGAAAACTGTGTTTACTATACTTCAGTTTGTAAATGAATAGGAAGCACAGAGGCTTCCTGTTCATTCACTTGCAGTGCAGCTGAGGCTGCAGAGAAAGGGACTGTAAGCCTTTTGTATCCACTCGCTCAGCAACATTTATATGGAGGCAGAGGCCTAGCTTGAAGCTTGTGGGTCCGGATGCAAAAGTTGACCTAGGCCCCCCCCCACTACTTTCAACGTGCGTGCAGATATATCCACTGCATGCCTAGATACTCAAAGTGGCTTAAGAGTTTTGAGTTCCCAGACTTTACATCAGATGACAGGGATCACCGCTGGAGAATCAGAGGACAGAGACCCCTGGCAGGTCACTTGGCAGAGCTACTTTCCCACCCCAGCACTGTATACAGCCCCCCCCCCCCACACACACACACACACACACACACTACACAGGGCTGAAATCACATTCCTTTACACACAGTCTGTCAGTCTTCACAGGGTGTATCTGGATTTGTTTGAGCAATTTCTGAAGGTTTCTCTGTAAGTGTTGGCAGGTGTTGGGGGAAGGTCACCTCTCAGGGGTGTGTGTCTTTTCCCCAGTTGTCAGGGTAGTGGGGTAAGTAGACATCCCTGGGTGGGGAGTACAGAGAATCACAGCTGGTGACTAGGAGACACTGAGCAGTGTCATACCTCACCAGTGACATCCAGGTCCCATCGTGACTACAGGACGGCACTCTCCTCCTTTTGCCTCGCTGAGCTTGGTTACCATTCCATGTTGCCAGCACACAGCACAGACGCTTCCCCACCATGAGCTGTTCTCACCCCATGCTCCTCTCCACTCAGGAAATGGCTCTAAGCTTCTCCCCAGCCAATGGGAACAGAGGGGTGTGAACTGTGGAAGGCAAAGTAGAAGCCCAGTACTGGAGCATGGCGGTGGGGCCCTAGGGCAGATCAAAGCTGGATTTTGTGGAGGATATGATAATAAGGCTGCAGGGGCCCCCTGGAGCTAGGGGCAGGGTTGCGACTGTGACCCCTGCAACCCCTTATGCTACGCCCATGGATTGAGGGACAGACAGCAAACACCAGAAGCCAATCAAGTTTTTCAGCACTGAACATATGCTGACAGTCATCAAACTGAGAGAAGCAGAGAGCAAATTGATGTAAGATCACTGTGCTACTGCTGCTTTATTGTCCAATCAGCAGTCAGGAGGTGTGTTCTAGACCAAGCTAGGTGCTGATGGAGTGGAGATCTATGCCTTCTATGGCAGGAATTTCTGACTCACAAGACTGGCTGCGCAAATTTAAAATCCGTTGGCAGGTAAAACAGTTCCCATTTATGAATTTCATCTGTGTAGTCAGATGTTGGAAGAAGGCAGTGGAAGAAGAAGGGTTTAGGAGTGTGTCTGTGGGAATGTTTGACCATTATTCCAGAAGCACATTTGTGAGGTCAGGCACTGATGTGGGCGAGAAGGCCTGGCTCGCAGTCGGGTTGAGGTCAGGACTCTGTGCAGGCCAGTCAAGTTCCTCCACTCCAAACTGGCTCATCCATGTCTTTATGGACCTTGTTTGTGCACTGGTGCGCAGTCATGTCGAAACAGGAGGGGCCATCTCTAAACTGTTACCACAGTTGGGAGCATGAAATTGTTCAAAATGTCTTGGTATGCTGTCGCCTTAAGAGTTCCCTTCACTGGAACTAAGGGGCCAAACCCAACCCCTGAAAAACAACACCACACCATAATCCCCCCCCCCGCCACCAAATGATTTTGATCAGCGCACAAAGCAAGGCCCATAAAGACATGGATGAGCGAGTTTGGAGTGAAGGAACTTGACTGGCTTGCACAGAGTCCTAACCTCAACCCGACAAAACACCTTTGGGATGAAATTGAGCGGAGACTGTGAGCCAGGCCTTCTTGTCCAACATCAGTGCCGGACCTTACAAATGTGCTTCTGGAAGAATGGTCAAACATTCCCATAGACATACTCCTAAACCTTGTGGACAGCTTTCCCAGAAGGGATGAAGCTGTTATGCCGCGTACACACGGTCGGACTTTTCGTCTACAAAAGTCCAACGGACGCTGACGGACTAAAGCTGGCTGGTAATCCGATCGTGTGTGGGCTTCTCCGGACTTTCAACGTACTTTTTTAGCCTCAAATCCGACGTACTTTAGATTTGAAACATGCTTCAAATCTTTACGTCGTAACTACGACGGACCCCGAAATCCGCTCGTCTGTGTGCTAGTCCGACGGACAAAAACCCACGCTAGGGCAGCTATTGGCTACTGGCTATGAACTTCCTTATTTTAGTCTGGTGTACGTCATCACGTACGAATCCATCGGACTTTTGTGTGGTCGTGTGTAGGCAAGTCCGTTCGTTAGAAAGTCTGCCACAAGTCCGCCGCAAGTCTGCCGAAAGTCCTCCGGAAGTCTGTTGGACAGGCTGTCGGACTTTTGTAGCTGAAAAGTCCGACCGTGTGTACGCGGCATTAGAGCTGCAAAGGGTGGGCCAACTCAATATTGAACCCTACGAACTAAGACGGAAATGCCATTAAAGTTCATGTGCGTGTAAAGGCAGGCGTCCCAATACTTTTGGTAATATAGTGTATGTAACTATGAATTCAGCAAAGACCTGGCAGAGACCTGTGGTACATCTGGGCTCACACCGGATATTTAAAGATAGAAGTGTGAAAGAAGAGCGGTGGAATGAGATTACCATCAAGTGAAGGTCCTCTTTAAACCAGCCATGACAACCAATGTTTTGAATGAACCTTCTAATTGAGAATGTTTCCAAAACATTCCTACAAGCATAATCGAGAAAAAGTGATTAGAATTGAAAAGCACTTGGAAATGATTTTGTTTAGTAAAGAATTAATACCAAAATGCATTGTGAAATCTTAAATTTCATTTACTCATGAGACGAATATTGTGGCAGCCACGATGGCCTAAATAAACAATAACTTCCTCTACATTACGGGTGCTAAGATAACAGCATAGAGCTCAGTGGGTCAGAGAACTCCATTGAAAATAATGCTGTTTGCACAAGTACGGAGGGGCAATGTCAGTCTGCTTTTCTGTGGAAATGGCATGTTTGCTGGGCATTACAGCATTAAATTTCATCATGATAACACTCTAGGGTCAGTTGATGGAACGGTCATTAACCTGATTGACACAGCGCAATGCCTTGGGGTAATATATGATGCCTCACTCATCCTTACCAATTACGTTTACACCCGGGCTAAAACATGTCATTTCCTCCCGCATGACAGTGTGAAAAAATATCTGTCCTTAGCCTGTCAACCTGCCATGACGGTCTGTACAATTACTCACAGCTTGGGATACCTCATTTGATTTTTGCATAGTTATGCCCTGTACACACGATCGCACATTCCGACAACAAAACCGTGGATTTTTTCCGACGGATGTTGGCTCAAACTTGTCTTGCATGCACACGGTCACACAAATCTTGTGGGAAATTCCGAACGTCAAAAATGCGGTGACATACAACACGTACGACGAGCTGAGAAAAATGAAGTTCAATAGCCAGTGCGGCTCTTCTGCTTGAATCCAAACATTCGTGGAACTTTGTGCGTCGGAATTGTGTACACACGATCGAAATTTCCGACAACGGATTTTGTTGTCGGAAAATTTATGATTCAGATCTCAAATTTTGTGTGACGGAAATCCCGATGAAAAATGTCTGATGGAGCCCACACACGGTCGGAATTTCTGACAACAAGCTCCCATCGAACATTTTCCATCGGAAAATCCGACCGTGTGTACGGGGCATTACTGATTCTGTCTAAAATGTTCGCATGTAGGTTGAAAGCAGTTAATATGGACATGATATCAGATTGATTTACTCCGGTTAAAAAAAAAAAAATCAAAACACATTGTGCAGTGTGTAGCACGACCCCCTGAGGGGCTGCTTGGAATTACCTGCTCATCTGCACTGCCATGACCTGATGAACATTCCAATCCACCTGAAACTCTGAGTTCTGACATCTTTGCACCACCTTAAAGTAAGAAGCCAGATAACTCTGTGCATTTATGTTCTGATAATGTTTACTAGAACAGTTCAAAGAAGATATAGTCACAAAGAGGAGGTGATTGATCTGCTAAGCTTTAAGCAACAGCGCCAACTCTGCAAAGGAATTCCTCCGAATAACACAACTAATGATATTTGCAGGTAAACAGTCTATTATATACACATGTACAGTGGAGTTCTGCTTGCACCCGAAAGGGTAAAAACGTTAGATGGTTATACTGAAACTTCTAAAGAAGAAACCTCAGCCAGTCTATAAACGGTTAACCCTAATAAGAGGTCAGACTTAATGGCAATGGTATAAGGACTCCTGTAGCAGTAATGATAGTAATGTCCCCGTTGCAGATCTGATGGTCTTCACCGGCCGGAGGAGCTCATTAATTGTATCCAGTAAGGTGTCATGGCAAGTAATAAGGTTTCTTGAAATAGTAGTAACTAAAGGTGTCTAAGCACAGTGTTCAGGATCTATTCAGTAAGGTATTCCCAAGGAAAAGATGTCTGTGCAAAGTGTCCCAGTGAAATCGTGAGTAGAGCATTTGTAAAGGTGGGCAATTGCCCTCTCACCAATGACCAGGCCAATTTTATGCTCTCCGGACAGCAGCTCCTGTAGCGACACGTGTGTAACGGGTCCGCCATATCGATCTCCCGATGCGAAGCTCAGAACATAGGTTGACAGGCGACCAAAGTGGTGCTGGATGGATGTCTGACGAACAGCAAGCAGTGCTAGGCCCCTCATGTCCGGCCTGGAATGTTGTACACCGCGTGGTAGGCCGTGACCTTTCTCTCCATGAACGGAGAGGTCCGTCTCGTGTCAGGCCCAGGAGGAAGAGCGCCGGGTGGGGCTTTGGCTTCTTTTATAGTGCCTCCCAGCAAGCTCTCTGATTGGTAGCAAGCTTCCTGGGATGTGAAATCCATGTACAGAGTTATGCGAAGCAATTATCAGTCTGTGGAACTACTCATCCCACAATCCCTTTAGTTTGGCTCACAGACATGATGTCAGCTGATAACACTGGGCACTAGAGGGACATGCGAGGCATAGAAATACTGGAGGATCACTGTACTTTATATTTGTAGTCCACATTGTTACAAGTATAAAAATAAAAATGCAACTTCTGCTGCAGTTCTCACCTCCTCTCTCCATTACTGTGTCCAGCAGAAGGTCTGCTCTGTCCTGCTGGTCTTTTGGAATGGATTACTACCAACGTTATTCAACTCCCTTCCTTTGAACCCAGGGTGTTATGGACATGCCTCCTTAAATCAGACCACTACCCTCTTTAATAGCTTTGCATAATTTCCCTCTTCCCCCTCCTGGTATACGATTGAAAATTTACTTATTTGTTTTGATATTGTTATACCTTTTTTGTGCTTTGCACTTCCTGCCTTCTTGCCTAGGCATGAAGGGCATCAGTTGCCCAGAGCATCGCAGAAGGCTTTGAGGAAATCTCTACCACACTGCGTGGCCCCTGGACACACTAAAATGCAGAGAGTGCATGCACAGGGGCTAGGGAGGGAGGTGTGTCGGTCGGCCTACCAATTCTGTGCATTGCTTTTGCCTCAGGCAAGTGTTGGGGGCCAGAGATTGGTGTTCACTAGTAAAACAGCCTGCTCATTTCTAACTGCGCTGTCAGGAACCTATGAAAGGGAGAGCACCTGGTCTGACATTGCAGCTAGTATTACAGAGCACCTAGGAAGATGGGACGATGTGTGTGTTATACTGAATACTGTAAAAAATGTAATAGTTCTTTACAGCCCTACTAATGTCTCCCACCTCCACTAACTCCTTTGTTTGGAATTAAATATTCCCATAAATAAATAAATAAATCAATCTGAATTCCATTTTTAACTTACCTGAAGCCGCAATCATGTGACACTTCTAGCCCAAGTCTTCTCTTCTGTTTACTTTGTTGAGTGTTCCCTCTTTGGGTGTACACATCACTGTCTCCAAATGGATGGATGCCAGCGGGGTCCTCTTAGAAGAGAGAAGAGGACAATGTCCTCATAGGGGGGCAACAGGGGACCGGGGGTCTTCTGGTGTCATCACAAAACTGGATCAGCAGTCCCCCACACTGGAACTGCCAGTGGTGAGGGACCTGGATGAGAAGAAAGGGGTATATCTGCCTTCACCAGGTAAGGGGGGAAAAAGATTATTATGATGTGTTTGTGGCGGGGCCACTCACGCTCCATGTGGGGGTACTTTTCACATTGAACTCACTCATCAAGGCCCCAGACTAGGTAGGGACTGGAGTCATGTGTGAATCAAACATTAGGGCACCCATAACACTGTGTGTCATAAAAGTACAGAGTTCCTCTGAAGCATGTTGTCCCATGTCTCTACTCACCTTAGTTTGATGTACAGTATGTTGCTTTTAGGAGGGACACTTTCTGAGCCCATGCCCTTTCCTCCAATCCAGTGTACCACTGCCACCTCACTCCCAGTGACAGAATGGGGTCGTGAAGTGCATATAGCATGGACCTCATGCGTGCACTTGTTAACTCCTTCACTCTGGAAACCGGCCTCTGGAGAGGGAACCAGAACATAGACCTCTTCGCTACCAGGGGACCCCTCACAAATACCAGGTACCACACTTCATGACTGGCTACAATGTACCTTTCTCTAGTCCCTGGTTACCCATAGCCATACTGCCTTGCACCCCCTTGAATACCTTCAGACCAGGCTTAGAACAGTTGATGCAACTTTACTTCAGCATTACAGTCCATGATAAACATAAGCATTAGAAGAACCCTATTAATCCCTAGCTGGCTGTCCAGGCTTACCTCTGAAAGGTAGTAGTCCATCCTCCAAGTGTTTGGCTGATCTCCAGATTCCTGTTGCCTCGGACAGACTGCAAGGCACAGCAGTCCTCCTCCACAGTAGTCACAGCATGTCCTGCTTAGTGCAGTCTAAAGGAGAGCCCAAACCCAGCATTCCCCCATATTTATATCACCGGTGGGTAGGCTGGATCCAAAAAGCCTGAGGACAACATCAGTCACACACATTAACTCTTTGCCCCCAGCCTGGCCAGCCATTAACTAAAACCAACATTTCTGTAGGCAACCTGCCTACGCGTTACAGGGGAGTGGGAGGGAGGTACTATGAAAAGTTAGTTTGAGATAACAACACCGAATTCAGACATATGTAGCACCCTCCTAGTTAGAGTATAGGATGCTAGGTAAATTTAGTCTGGCTCCTCTGTAACCAGTGGAGCAGTTGTTGATTGCTTTAGCCTGCTCAGTGTTTTGCAGCCTGCTGATCATTTTCCCCTGCATTCTAGAGGGTTCTGGAATCATAGTGGGAGGAAAAAAAGAAGGGCAGTCTGAATGTTTATGGCGACCCAGTCAATCCCTGAGGAGGTTGGCCCAATAGGTGGCTGGAGAGCCAATAGTCTGAGGCCTGAAGCAGGGGTCAGTTGGTCCTGGGATCCAGTCCTGCAGGAGGAGTACAAAGCCTAAGGGGGCTCTGCCCCTCAGGGCAGTTCCATGGAATGATGCTGTGTTCTCAATGAGGTCCCCCCTGTAGCAAAGCTGGGTGGCCTTTTTGAAGGGGTTCAATGGGATCTTGGTCTAAAGACCGCCTAAAGAGAGCCCAGTGGAAGTTAAAAGGAAGTGTCCAGTTGTCCTTTGGCATTGTGAGATATCGGAAGGAGGCAGCTGGTGTCCTGTCTGTGTGGTGTGGGAGCATGCGGGTACAAGTCCCCGAACTCTCCCTGTTTGCGTTTGGTGACACGCACCTGCACGGATGTCACTTTGGGAAACAGAGGCTGTGTCTGTGCCACTGCTGTTTCCCATTTGACATGAATAGAACTGCTTGCACGGGGATGCATGGATCACCCCTCGCACACGGAACATGGCCCATGGGCATATGCTTAAAGCGGAGCTCCAGTCTCTCCAGAAACAAATAAAAGTTAGCAGCTACAAATACTGCTGTTGACTTCTAATATAAGGACATTACCTTTTCAGGGATCCAGCATTGACCTCACCCGAGACAATTCTTCATTCAGCTTTGGGTGCAGGCACCGGCATCTTAAAGTGTTACTAAACCCAGGAGCCTGCATTCACTATAACTGGTCTCCCACAGTACACAGAACATGGAAATGCAATTATTTTAGTAAATATAAACTGCTAAATACCTTTTCTGATTAGCAGTATATACCAGTCTTGTGACTTCTATCACCGTCTGCTTAAGCTTGTAGGAGAAGTTTTCATTCTCCCAGATCCTCTGTCTGGACAGTGCTGATTGGCCCTGTGCTGATCACATGCACTCTCCCAAGAAAAGAAAAAACTCTCTAGCAATACACACCAAACTGAGCATGTATAGCCTGACTCCTAATGCTCTGTTCTATCGAGAGATGGGTTGGGGTCAGTTAAAGAAGGGGAGGAACAGAGAAGATAGGATTACACAGCTTTATTACACAATTCAGAGGATTAACTCCTTGGGTTCCACAGTTAGTATAACAAGCATGGTTTACTGCATATACAGGCTGATTTTACTGCTGTGGGTTTAGTAACACTTTAAGTACGGGATGCCGGCAGTGAAGCGAGCTGCGGTGCACTTGTGAATGGTCCATCAGTCTTCTGAGACCTGTGATGTGTCCTGGGGGGGGGGGAACTTTGGCTCAGATTGCTGTGGCGATCTGACTGGAAGTGAAGTGGGAGCGGGTACCTGTCAAAACCAGGTTCCCACTCCCCCCAAAAAGTGCCAATAATTTAGAGGAGGGAGGAGAATGCACAGAAGCAGAACTTCACTTTTTGAGCACGCCTATGTGCATGCGGCCCAAGAGAGTAATCAAATGTATGTGTTCATGAATGATGTTTGTGTTGGACCTTTTGCTCTGTTTATATACTGTACTGGGGGGAATTTATTAAAACTCGAGCAGCTGGACATAGCAACCAATCAGCTTCTAACTTCAGCCTGTTCAGTGATGCTTAAGCTGACTGGTTGCCACGCACAGGTGCTCCAGTCTCAGTACCTTCCAATTCCTCAGTGGAAGGCATCTGCTCAGGTGTGGCACCATACTGGTGAATGTCATTGGATATGCTCCCCCATCATGGGAATTATCATTGGATATGCTCCCCCATCATGGGAAATATCATTGGATATGCTTCCTCATTCTGGGAAATATAATTTGATATGCTCCCTCATCATGGGAAATATCATTGGATATGCTCCCTCATATTGAGAAATATCATTGGATATGCTCCCTCATCATGGGAAATATCATTGGATATGCTCCCTCATCATGGGAAATATCATTGGATATGCTCCCTCGTCATGGGAAATATCATTGGATATGCTTCCTCATTCTGGGGAATATAATTGGATATGCTCCCTCATCCTGGGGATGGTCATTGGATGTTCTCCCTCATTCTAAAGGAATATCATTGGATATGCTCCCTCATATTGAGAAATATAATTTTATATGCTCCCTCATCATGGGAAATATAATTGGATATGCTCCCTCATCCTGGGGAATATCATTGGATGTTCCACCTCATCCTGGGAAATATAATTGGATATGCTCCCTCATCCTGGGGAATATCATTGGATGTTCCACCTCATCCTGGGAAATATCATTGGATATGCTCCCTCATCCTGGGGAATGTAATTGGATATGCTCCCTTATCCTGGGGAATATCATTGGATATTCTCCCTCATCCTGAGGAATATCATTGGATATGCTCCCTCATCCTGAGGAATATCATTGGATATGCTCCCTGATCCTGAGGAATATCATTGGATATGCTCCCTCATCCTGGGTAATATCATTGGATATGCTCCCTCATCATGGGAAATATCATTGGATATGCTCCCTCATCCTGGGTAATATCATTGGATATGCTCCCTCGTCCTGGGAAATATCATTGGATATGTTCCCTCATCCTGGGGAATATAATTGGATATGCTCCCTCATCCTGGGGAATATCATTGGATATGCTCCCTCATCCTGGGGAATATCATTGGATATGCTCCCTCATACTGAGAAATATCATTGGATATGCTCCCTCATCCTGGGGAATATAATTGGATATGCTCCCTCATACTGAGAAATATCATTGGATATGCTCCCTCATCCTGGGGAATATAATTGGATATGCAAAAGAATGGAGGGGACACTAGGGAGAAGAAAGTTGCTGCTCACCCCTTAAAGACTGGAACAGAAGAAAGAAGGTTTCCCCACATTGGGGTTTTTAGGAAAGCGTAATAATGGATATAGACTCAGTTGTATGAAAAAAGTATCATAATTTTTATTAAGTAATAATAGACCATCAAAGTTAAAAAACAGTGAGCTTCAGTGGGAATTAATTAAAAAGTGAGCTGAACATACACAAGCAGACATTTGTTCATAATCATAACTTTGAAACATGAACATTAAACCTGACGCGTTTCAACCCCTACAATTGGGGTCTTCTTCAGAGGATCAGTCTGCTGGGGAGAACATGAAAATGAAGTTGATATACATATACATGTTCCATTAATATAAATATAGTATGAACTACATTGACTATACGATATTTTAGTGCAGCATAGTTACCAAATATAGGTATGTTCAACAAAGAACACGGATTCCCACATGAAGATCCCTTTAAAAAGTAAGTTGCTTTGTCCTCTTCTCCAGTGGGGGGCTCCAACCACCCCATAACCGCTGCGGCCCAGACCAGGATTGTGAGGTATAGCGTGGCTTACGAGAGATCACACTTTTAAGACGCCGCCCGTCAAAAAGGATGACCGGCCGGAAAACACCAGAACACCTGTGATGAAGGTTTGCAGGGAATAATCAGTAGGGACCCATATGGGAATAGTCACAGTTGATCAGTGGGCTGATAAAGCCGCTATGAGATCAGGGGTATTGTGAATATGATATATAAGGCCCAAAACCAAGAAATGTTCTGAGCCGTAGCCCTCTGGTGCATGTTCAATGAAGAAGAGACGAACATGCACAAGGCAAGACTGCAAAGGGATTAAGAAATATTGTGCAAGTGCTGGAAAGAAGATGGTGATGCCAAGGTGAAAAGGAGTGATATAAAAAAGACTAAGGAGGTGAGAAGAGACATAGAGTCTGTGAGTGATGAAATGAACAACAAAAACAATAAGTGCAAGTGAAGGGGAGAGAGGGGGAGGGGGGGGGGAGGGAAGGAAGGAGGGGGGGGGGAAGGAAGGGGGAAAAAGGAGTGGAGGGGAAAGGGGGAAAGAGACAAAGAAGGGAAGAAAAGAAGGAGGAAGGAGAAGGAGAGGGAAAGGAAAGAAAGGAAGGAACCGTTAGGGGATGAAGGTGTAATTATTACCTCAGGGGGTGCTATATAGCTCATGTGGATGCATCGGATTGTCCCATGTGTCTAGACTGTTGTTTTATTGGCCAACCCGGGATTGGTCATAAGCTGTGTGAGACTCAGGTAATGGCAACCAAGCCTGAGTCAACCAGTCTAAGAATAAACAGAGTATATAATTATAAATATAAAGTATATGACCACATGTGTTGTCAGTGGTCAAAAAATATTTAGCAAGCCTCATCCTGGGGAATGTAATTGGATATGCTCCCTTATCCTGGGGAATATCATTGGATATTCTCCCTCATCCTGAGGAATATCATTGGATATGCTCCCTCATCCTGAGGAATATCATTGGATATGCTCCCTGATCCTGAGGAATATCATTGGATATGCTCCCTCATCCTGGGTAATATCATTGGATATGCTCCCTCATCATGGGAAATATCATTGGATATGCTCCCTCATCCTGGGGAATATCATTGGATATGCTCCCTCGTCCTGGGAAATATCATTGGATATGCTCCCTCATCATGGGAAATATCATTGGATATGCTCCCTCATCCTGGGTAATATCATTGGATATGCTCCCTCATCCTGGGGAATATAATTGGATATGCTCCCTCATCCTGGGGAATATCATTGGATATGCTCCCTCATACTGAGAAATATCATTGGATATGCTCCCTCATCCTGGGGAATATAATTGGATATGCTCCCTCATACTGATAAATATCATTGGATATGCTCCCTCATCCTGGGGAATATAATTGGATATGCTCCCTCATCCTGGGGAATATCATTGGATATGCTCCCTCATACTGAGAAATATCATTGGATATGCTCCCTCATCCTGGGGAATATAATTGGATATGCTCCCTCATCCTGGGGAATATAATTGGATATGCTCCCTTATCCTGGGAAATATCATTGGATATGCTCCCTCATACTGAGAAATATCATTGGATATGCTCCCTCATCCTGGGGAATATCATTGGATATGCTCCCTCATCCTGGGGAATATCATTGGATATGCTCCCTCATCCTGGGGAATATCATTGGATATGCTCCCTCATCCTGGGGAATATCATTGGATATGCTCCCTCATTCTGGGGAATATATTTGGATATGCTCCCTCATCCTGGGGAATATAATTGGATATGCTCCCTCATACTGAGAAATATCATTGGATATGCTCCCTCATCCTGGGGAATATAATTGGATATGCAAAAGAATGGAGGGGACACTAGGGAGAAGAAAGTTGCTGCTCACCCCTTAAAGACTGGAACAGAAGAAAGAAGGTTTCCCCACATTGGGGTTTTTAGGAAAGCGTAATAATGGATATAGACTCAGTTGTATGAAAAAAGTATCATAATTTTTATTAAGTAATAATAGACCATCAAAGTTAAAAAACAGTGAGCTTCAGTGGGAATTAATTAAAAAGTGAGCTGAACATACACAAGCAGACATTTGTTCATAATCATAACTTTGAAACATGAACATTAAACCTGACGCGTTTCAACCCCTACAATTGGGGTCTTCTTCAGAGGATCAGTCTGCTGGGGAGAACATGAAAATGAAGTTGATATACATATACATGTTCCATTAATATAAATATAGTATGAACTACATTGACTATACGATATTTTAGTGCAGCATAGTTACCAAATATAGGTATGTTCAACAAAGAACACGGATTCCCACATGAAGATCCCTTTAAAAAGTAAGTTGCTTTGTCCTCTTCTCCAGTGGGGGGCTCCAACCACCCCATAACCGCTGCGGCCCAGACCAGGATTGTGAGGTATAGCGTGGCTTACGAGAGATCACACTTTTAAGACGCCGCCCGTCAAAAAGGATGACCGGCCGGAAAACACCAGAACACCTGTGATGAAGGTTTGCAGGGAATAATCAGTAGGGACCCATATGGGAATAGTCACAGTTGATCAGTGGGCTGATAAAGCCGCTATAAGATCAGGGGTATTGTGAATATGATATATAAGGCCCAAAACCAAGAAATGTTCTGAGCCGTAGCCCTCTGGTGCATGTTCAATGAAGAAGAGACGAACATGCACAAGGCAAGACTGCAAAGGGATTAAGAAATATTGTGCAAGTGCTGGAAAGAAGATGGTGATGCCAAGGTGAAAAGGAGTGATATAAAAAAGACTAAGGAGGTGAGAAGAGACATAGAGTCTGTGAGTGATGAAATGAACAACAAAAACAATAAGTGCAAGTGAAGGGGAGAGAGGGGGAGGGGGGGGGAGGGAAGGAAGGAGGGGGGGGGGAAGGAAGGGGGAAAAAGGAGTGGAGGGGAAAGGGGGAAAGAGACAAAGAAGGGAAGAAAAGAAGGAGGAAGGAGAAGGAGAGGGAAAGGAAAGAAAGGAAGGAACCGTTAGGGGATGAAGGTGTAATTATTACCTCAGGGGGTGCTATATAGCTCATGTGGATGCATCGGATTGTCCCATGTGTCTAGACTGTTGTTTTATTGGCCAACCCGGGATTGGTCATAAGCTGTGTGAGACTCAGGTAATGGCAACCAAGCCTGAGTCAACCAGTCTAAGAATAAACAGAGTATATAATTATAAATATAAAGTATATGACCACATGTGTTGTCAGTGGTCAAAAAATATTTAGCAAGCCTCATCCTGGGGAATGTAATTGGATATGCTCCCTCATCCTGAGGAATATCATTGGATATGCTCCCTGATCCTGAGGAATATCATTGGATATGCTCCCTCATCCTGGGTAATATCATTGGATATGCTCCCTCATCCTGGGTAATATCATTGGATATGCTCCCTCATCATGGGAAATATCATTGGATATGCTCCCTCATCATGGGAAATATCATTGGATATGCTCCCTCATCCTGGGTAATATCATTGGATATGCTCCCTCATCCTGGGGAATATCATTGGATATGCTCCCTCGTCCTGGGAAATATCATTGGATATGCTCCCTCATCATGGGAAATATCATTGGATATGCTCCCTCATCCTGGGTAATATCATTGGATATGCTCCCTCATCCTGGGGAATATAATTGGATATGCTCCCTCATCCTGGGGAATATAATTGGATATGCTCCCTCATCCTGGGGAATATAATTGGATATGCTCCCTCATACTGATAAATATCATTGGATATGCTCCCTCATCCTGGGGAATATAATTGGATATGCTCCCTCATCCTGGGGAATATCATTGGATATGCTCCCTCATACTGAGAAATATCATTGGATATGCTCCCTCATCCTGGGGAATATAATTGGATATTCTCCCTCATCCTGGGGAATATAATTGGATATGCTCCCTCATCCTGGGGAATATAATTGGATATGCTCCCTCATCCTGGGGAATATCATTGGATATGCTCCCTCATACTGAGAAATATCATTGGATATGCTCCCTCATCCTGGGGAATATAATTGGATATTCTCCCTCATCCTGGGGAATATAATTGGATATGCTCCCTTATCCTGGGAAATATCATTGGATATGCTCCCTCATACTGAGAAATATCATTGGATATGCTCCCTCATCCTGGGGAATATCATTGGATATGCTCCCTCATCCTGGGGAATATCATTGGATATGCTCCCTCATCCTGGGGAATATCATTGGATATGCTCCCTCATACTGAGAAATATCATTGGATATGCTCCCTCATCCTGGGGAATATCATTGGATATGCTCCCTCATCCCGAGGAATATCATTGGATATGCTCCCTCATCCTGGGGAAGGTCATTGGGTATGCTCCCTTATCCTGATGAATATGATTGGATGTTTGCCCTCATCCTGAGGAATATATTTGGATATGTTCCCTCATCCTGGGGAAGATCATTGGATATGCTCCCTCATCCTGGGGAAGATCATTGGATATGCTCCCTCTTTCTGAGTAATGCCATTGGATATGCTACCTAATCCTAGGAAATAACAGTGGCTAGGCTTGGATGTTCTCCCTCATCCGGGGGACTATCATTGGATGTTCTCTGTCATCCTGGGGACTACTATTGGATGTTCTCTGTCATCCTGGGGACTATCATTGGATGTTCTCTGTCATCCTGGGGACTATCATTGAATGTACTCTGTCATCCTGGGGACTATCATTGAATGTACTGTCTCTCATAACCTTTCATACTAGTGAACACTCTGCGACAGCCCACACCACACTTCCTCACCAATCAGCTGGCGGGGGCGGGCCGCGGGTGACGCCATCGCGTTCCTCCGTAGTGTGGCCCTCGGCGGGTGCCGTAGTCTCAGGGAACATGGCGTCCTCAATGTCACCGGCGCTCCGGCAAATGTTGTCGGTGAGGAGAGCGGCGGCGGCGGCACTGCTGAACCCGAGCAGGTAGCGGGACGTTCGGGGGAGGGAGGAGGTCTTCTAGTGAGTGCAGTGTGACCCGTCCGCCCCGGTCCATGGCGGTGTGTGTGAGGAGGGACCGGGCTTGTTGTCATTGCGGAGTGTCCGGGGACACGGGGAGGGGGCGGGGCTCTCCTGGGAAGGCTCCATGCCTGGCTGTCCTGTCAGTGGAGGAAGCATGCGACAAGTGACGTCACTCAGTCTGATTCTTCTGTTTGGGGGTCACCAGTCCACCCTGACAGCACCCACCTTCCTATAGAGGAGATGGAGGGGACTCACTCTATGGTGGACACTACTGAAGGGGGCTGTGGTGTCAGACAACTCCCCCCCCCCCCTGTGCTGGAACTACAAATCCCAGCAACCCTCTGGGAGGCATGATGGGGCTGTCAGTCTTGCAGAGCATCATGGGACTTGTAGTTTCACAACAGATGGCTGTCTATAGGATTCCCCTTAGCTCCCCTGTTTACCATAGTATGCATGGCACTTTATGGGCTCAGAATCTTCTGCCCCTTCATCTGCCTTGCTGGGCCCAGATAATATATCTCCTATATATAGCATGCTTTGCTCCAGACACACAATACCTGACAGTCTGGGGGGACACAGACCCCTCTAATATAAAAATCCCACCTGTCAGCCTTTTCCAAAAATTGACAATATCCGCTTGAGACATAAAACTGCATCAAAAGCAAAACCGTAAATAAAAACAGCACTTCTAACCTACTTCATCTGTTTACCAATAAAGGTTACCCAAGGACAGACATGTCATATATGGCACATTACCAGTCTACGGCCGTATCAATAACACTTTAACCGCTTCAGCCCCGGAAGATTTTACCAGCTTCCTGACCAGAGCACTTTATACAATTTGGCACTGCGTCGCTTTAACTGCTAATTGTGCGGTCTTACATCGCTGTACCCAAACAAAATGTGCATCCTTTTTTTTCCCCCCACAAAAAGAGCTTTATTTTGGTGTTATTGGATCGCCTCTGCGGCTTTTATTTTTTGCGCTATTAGGCCATGTTTCCACTATTGCGTCCCCAAAGTTGCGTGATTTTGCTGCAATATTTTACTGCAACTTTTTACCGCGATTTGAACCAATGCCTGTGTCTATGGACCTCAAGTCGCATCAAAGTGGGACCAAAGTAGTGCAGGGACTACTTTGGAGTCGCACAGATATGAACAGTACTCATTGGAAATCATGGGGTACGTCTTGTCATGCGACTTTTCAGTCCCAAGTTGCATGGAAAGTCGCACTAGTGGAAACATAGCCTAAACAAAAAGAGCGACAATAAATAATAATAAAAAAAAAAATCATAATAAGGGTATATTGATTGGTTTGCGCATCCAAAAACTATGGGAAAAATTTATGGCATTTTAATTTTTTTACTAGTAATGGCGGTGTTCTGCGATTTTTAGCGGTATTGCAACGGACAGATCGGACACTTTTGACTCATTTTTGGGACCATTGACCTTTATACAGAGATCAGTGCTATAAAAATGCACTGATTACTGTGTAAATGTCACTGGTAGGGAAGGGGTTAACTGTGTTAGTGTGTTCTAACTGTATGAGGATAGGGCTGAGTAGGAGAGGAGACATATCGCTGTTCCTACTTACTAGGAACAAACAACATGTCTCCTCTCCTCTGACAGCACAGAGATTTGTGTGTTTATACACACACACACACACACACACACACACACACACAAATCCCCGTGCTAGAGCTTGTGCACGCAATTGTGTGTGGCGATCGCTGGCTACGCGCATCGGGTCACCCGCCGTGCAGCGCGCACCCTCTGGCAGCTCTTAAAGGAAATCCCGTACAGGGTTTCATGCAGGGGTGCCATTCTGCCCCTGTAAATAGACGTGAACCGGTTAAACACCCCCTGCCTTTTCTGCCATTTTTATTTTGCTTACATGTAAAAGTCAGCTTTTTTATATTTATTTATTTTTCTTGCTAGAAAATTATGTAGAACTTGTGTGTGTGTATAGATAGAGATATTATATAATATATATAATCTCTATCTATCTAACACGATTCTGGATAAAATTGAAATCACTATTTTTTTTTGCTTGGAATAAAGATCACGATTCTCTGCGTAACGTCGTCTTTCACATTGTAGAAAAAAATTGGGCTGACTTTACTGTTTCGTTTTTTAAATATTTATTGAAGTGTATTTTTTTCACAAAAATTGTGCTTGAAAGGCCACTGCACAAATACAGTGTGACATAAAATATTGAAACGACCGTCATTTTATTCTCCAGGGTCTCTGCTAAAAAAAACCCCAAAAAGATAAATAATATATATAATATTTGGGGGTTCTTGGTAATTTTCTAGCAAAAAATACTGATTTTTAACGTGTAACTAACAAGTATCAGAAAAAGGCTGAGTCTTTTAAAAAGGTTGTAAACCCTAAAAAAAAAAAACACACCTGTAACACAAAGGCATAATGTGGTATTATGCATGGCATACTAGCTCATTATGAAACACTTGGCTTAGAACTAAGCTGTTGCAGCAGTCCCTGCACACCGCTGAGACGGCTGATATTTTCCCCGGAGTTTCTACTTTGATTGGCCAGAGCCGTGATGGCGTCACTCTCGAGCATGCGCTCAGGAACAGGGCCCTGAAGAAACGGCGCGATCGGCTGATCTTTCAGTGCACATGCAACAATGATGTCAGCGGCAGAGTATTTTTGGATGTTGCATATTTACGTATTTCTGCAGAGGTTTTTTTAAACAATTTTTTTTGGTTAAAAATACATTTTGATGAATTTTAGTGAACACAAGCACAATGTAATACCTAATTGACAAAAAAACAAGTTACGTCGAGTAAATAGGTACCCAACATGTCATGATTTAAAGCGGTTGTACACTGAAGAATAAAAAAAAAAAAAAACACCTCTTTAAGACGACGGTATAATGTGCTAGTATGCATCACATATAAAATACTTACCTTAGAATGAAGTCCTTCCAGTGGCTCATGCTCACTGCTGACCTCTTCCTTCCGAGTTCGAGGGCTCCCGCGCTTGCCACTGTTTCTAGCACGGGCTCTAAAGGTCCAGCACTGTAAGCCGGACCTTCAGAGAGCGTTTACCGATGATGTCATTGGCTGCATGCACTGTGCATATCCCCTATGCTGTACAAGTTTAGGAGATATTCACAGCACCTACAGATATACCTTTATTATAGGCTTACCTGTAGGTACAAGTGGTGTAACTGTTTACCACTTCCATACCGGGCCAATTCTAGCATTCCTCTCTTTTATATGTAAAAATCATCTTTGTTTTTTCTAGAAAATTACTCAAAACCCCCAAATATTATATATATTTTTTTTTAGCAGAGACCCTAGGGAATTAAATGGTGGCCGTTGCAATTTTTTATGCCACATGGTATTTGCGCAGCGATTTTTCAAATACAATTTTTTTTTCGGAAACAAACACTTTAATGAATAAAAAAACCCCCCAAAAAAACAAACCTAAAACAATATTTAACCACTTGCCTACTGGGCACTTAAACCCCCCCCCCCCCCCCCCCGTCCAGACCAATTTTCAGCACTGATGCACTTTGGATGACAATTGTGCGGTCATACAACACTGTACCCAAATGAAATTTTTTGTTATAAAAAAAATTTAAAAAGTATGTTTTTTTTATTTTGTTATAAAGATTTTAAAATGGGTAATTTTTCTCCTTCGTTGATGTACGCTGATGAGGTGGCAGTGATGGGCACTGATGGGTGGCAATAATGAACACTGATCGGTTACACTGATAGGCAGCACTGCTAGGTGGCTCTGATTGGCACCACTGGTGGGCATTGATAGGTGGCACTTGTGGGCATTGATAGGTGGTACTCATGGGCATTGATAGGCAGCACTGGTGGGGACTGTGGGCAGTGGTAGGTGGCACAGATGAGGAATAATTGCCTCTTCCTCTTCAGGACCGATGTCCCTTGCAGATGAGCTAGTGATTGGCTTACAGCGTGAGGAGAAAAAAAAAGATTACCAAGCTTTTGTTTACATCATGTGATCAGCTGTCATTGGCTGACAGCTGATCACATGGTAAAGGGCCGGGACCGGCCCCTTACTTGGATCGGTGATCACCCGAGCGTGCACAGGGGAGGCCGTCATATGATGGCCTCCCGGAAATTTAGGTCTGCGCTGTGGCCATCATTCGGCTATATAGCGGACGCCAAGTGGTTAAATAGATGCCTAACATTTCATGCTTTAAAATAGCGCACACATGTGGAATGGCGTCAAACTTCAGTACTTAGAAATCTCCATAGGCGACGCTTTAAAAAATTTCACAGGTTACCGGTTTAGCGTTAGAGGATGTCTTGCACTAGAATTATTGCTCTCGCTCGAACGTTCACGGCAATACCTCACATGTGTGGTTTTAATGCCATTTGCATATCCGGGCACAACCTAAGTTTGTGTTCGCTTCTGCGTGCGAGCCCGAGGTGCTGGGGTGCTTTAAAAGTTTTTTTTAATTGTATTTTTTTTGTGTTTATGTTTTTTATTTGTTTTTACACTTTTCTTGTTAATATATTATTTTTGATCACTTTAATTCCTATTACGAGGCATAAAAACAGGAATAGAATCGAGCAGGAATAGAGCATGACAGGTCCTCTTTATAGAGTCCTCACATCTCTCCTCTATGCTGGAAAGCCCAAGATCCCCCCAAAAAATAGATTTTGGGCTTCCCAGTGTGTACATCTGCCAGCGCTGGAAGTGACGTCGCCTCCAAGGGTTATAGAGATGGCAGGGGATAGAGCTGCACAATTCTGGCCAAAATGAGAATCACAATTTTTTTACTTAGAATAAAAAGATCACGATTCTTGCGACGTAAAATCTTTCACATTATACAAAAAAATAAAAACAGGCTAACTTTACTGGTTAGTTTTTTCTTTTTTTTTAAATTCCTTTAAAGTAATTTTTTCACAAAAAATTGCATTTGAAAGACCACTGCGCAAATACAGTGTGACATAAAATATTTCAACAACCACCATTTTATTCTCTAGGGCAGTGGTTCTCAACCTTTCTAGTGTCATGACCCCTTGATAAAATTCCCCAAGTTGTGGGGACCCCTAACAGTAAAATTATTTTCGTAGCGTGGGTTATCGACACCCAAGGCAAGACAAGTGATTTGCACCCCTAACCCACAGACATTTAGCGCTCCCTGAGTCCCTTCCACTCGTACAGTAATAAACCCCCTTATGGTACATTTTAGGATGTACCACTCTTTCTCTTTGTTCTCCTTTCTTTCCCATTTCCTTCTATCCCAATCTCTTGTTTTTTTTTCCCTTTTCCTCTCTCTAGCCATTGTTCTTGTTCTCCTATTCTTTCTCTCCCTTTTCTTTGTTCCTTCCCCTCTTTTCCTCTCCCTTCCATGTATTCTCTATTTTTATTCCTTCTCTTACTCCTTGGTGGGGGGGTGAGGGGGAATGGGACGAGTGGCAGTGCTGGCGGGGGGTTGGACGAGTGGCAGTGCTGGCGAAGGGGAATGGGATCAGTGGCAGTGCTGGGGGGAGTTCTGATCAGCTAACTTAGGCCCCTTTCACACTGGGCGGTTTGCAGGCGTTATTGCGCTAAAAATAGCGCCTGCAAACCGACCTAAAACTGCCGCTGCTGTTTCTCCAGTGTGAAAGCCCGAGGGCTTTCACGCTGAAGCGGTGCGCTGGCAGGAGAGAAAAAAAAACTCCTGCAAACAGCATCTTTGGAGCGGTAAAGGAGCAGTGTATTTACCGCTCCTAAACCACTCCTGCCCATTGAAATCAATGGGGCAGCGCGGCAATACTGCGGCTATACCGCCGCTGTAGCGGCGCTATGTGAGCAGTTTTAACCCTTTTTCTTCTGCCAGGGGGGGTTAAAACCGCACCGCTAGCGGCCGAATACTGCCGCTAAAACGACGGTAAAGCAGCGCTAAAAATAGCGCCGTTTTACCGCCGACGCCCCTCACGCCCCAGTGTGAAAGGGGCCTTAGGTGTTCTTGATCAAGGTCATCTGCTGATCTGAGAACTGTAGTGGGGACTTTTAATGGTAACTATAATCACAGGTAGTGTTACTCACTGTGTCTCCCAGCAGTGACACCTATGCTGAAATCAGGAGATAGGGTCTCCTCCAGCCCCTCCCACTTCACATTACTTCATGAGTGGGCGGCCACGGGCTACAGGAACTGCCCAGCTGGGCGGCCACAAAAAAGCTGGGAGAGCGGTGCGGGATTCAGGAAAAGCCCAGGATTCGGTGACCCCTGGCAAATCGTCATTTGACCCCCAGGTTGAGAACCACTGCTCTAGGGTGTCTACTAAAAAATATATATAATGTTTGGGGGTTCTAAGTAATTTTCAAGCAAAAAAAAAATGTTTTTAACTTGAAACCTACAAATGTCAGAAAAAGTAATAAGGAGAGCCGGCAAAACTGTAATCCTTGCAGTGTCGTTTATTGGTACATCAGAGTGGCAATAAAACAAAGCTGACGCGTTTCGGCAATAGCCTTAGTCATAGAGGTTTAGTGTTTAGGTGGTTAAACTTTTTTCACTTACACCGAAGTCTATTCCATTGACAAATTGTTACAATGTTTACACTAAGTTCAACTGATAAAGAATGTCATGATTCTTGGCAGACTGCCCTCTTTCCTTCCTTTCTTTTGATGGCTGTGGCTTTAGAAGAGCAGAGAGAATTCTTTGCATAGAAAGAATCGGGAAACACTTTAGTCAAGATTACGATTCTTGAGGATTAATCGTGCAGCTCTAGGAAGGGACTATCTGGTCCATGGCAAGCTCTACAGTAAACCGCCAGCTGATTCATTCTCTGGCTCCCCGATCACACGGGCGAGCCCGGAGAAGCACTGGAGGGTTCCAGGAGTGAGTGGAGGGGTGTGTGTGTGTGGGGAATGACCACTCCCGCTACCTTTAAAAGCAATCAAGCGGCTAAATAGCCGCTAAGATGGCTTTTACATGTAGGCATCATTCAGAATATCTCCACTCGCAAAATCCAGGAAGTCACATACGTGTGGAATGGTGCCAAACTACGGTATTTAAAGAGGTTGTAAACCTCAGACAAAAAAACCCTACAAGACAAAGACATAATGAGCTAGCATGCATCGCATACTAGCTCATTATGAAATACTTACCTTAGACAACAATAAACAGTGACAGGTCCTCTTTATGGAGAGATCGAGGGTCTATTAGACCCCCAGTCTCTCCTCTGCTCTTAAAGCCATCTGATCACACTAAGATCATTGTGATCAGATGCTTTTTACAAGTTAAAAATTGTATTGTTTACATGCTGGTAATACCAGAAGTGACAAAATCATCGCTTTCGGTTTTTAATACAATAGATATGACCAGGGAATATTTGCTCCCCAATCATATCTATGGTAAGCTGGCATAGCCTCTGGCTTCAGTGCTGGGCTTCCTGCCTGGAGCGGCGGCGGGCCCACACCCACTAATTAACTGATATGAGAGAACTGCCCACAGAAGAAAACAAACAATCCCGGGATGATGGCTGTAGCTGCAGGCATCATCCTGGTATACCACTTGAAACTGCTGACGTAAATGTATGTAAGGCGGTGTTAAAAAAAGAAATACCCATTCATCTTGCCAGAAATGTCATGGTCAATTGCTGGGAGTGGTTCTGGAACCAATGTTCTTTTCCTCATCCCTGTTATATAGGGCAATGATGGTGAACCTTGGCACCCCAGATGTTTTGGAACTACATTTCCCATGATGCTCAACTACACTGTAGAGTACATGAGCATCATGGGAAATGTAGTTCCAAAACATCTGGGGTGCCAAGGTTCGCCATCACTGATATAGGGGATTAGTAAAGACAGGCTTGTTTGAAGTCCAGCCTGGGTGACAACTAGAGGTGCGCATCTTCACTGGTCTCACAATTCAATTAGATTACGATTATCCTGTCAACGATTCGATCCGATGTCATGATTGATGCATCACGATTACTGCCCATGGTTTTCATCAAAAAAATTCAAGCAGTCAGAAGAACTCCCTTTTTTTTTTTTTTTTATTTGATCTGTTTCCTAAAAAAACAAAAAACAAAAAAAAAAACATTCTCTGCATGTAACAAAGTTCTAAACCCAGCAGACAACTTAAAGAGGAGCTCCAGGCTCCCTTCCAAATACTAGAGGAGATGGTCAGAGACTGCAGACATACTGTGGACAACGTCCCCATAACACCCCCCCCCCCTAAATGACAACTATGCCATGTCATTAATTATGGTTTATGTATGTCTTAGTGATTGATTCACATCACAACTTCATTGTGGAACTAAAGTGAAGTTGGGAGTGGATGTGGAGCTGCTTTAGTGGGCCAATATCTGTGATAACTTATAGTGCAGTTCTCTTCCTTATTGTGGGAAAAGTGAGCAGATAGAATCAAAAATGGTTCTGGTTGCAAAGTCCTATTGGACCACACTTTTCTGCCCCCATAGGTTCAACCCAGTAATTATTTGAGTGATACACAAGTGAAAAAACAATACAAATAATAAATACACGATCTTAACAATTTCAGTAGATTAGATATAAAAATTATACTTAGGAAATTATCTAAAAAAAAGTTATATATTATGATAAAAGCACCAAGCGCTAATGACAATCCCTAATAAAATGCTTTCTGTGCCTTTTGATATCTGTGTATTCCAAAAAAAAAAAAAAAAAGCATGTTTTTAACTGGTGTTTATAGGTTAACCACTTGAGCCCCGGACCATTATGCTGCCTAAGGACCAGAGGTCTTTTTCCAATTTGGCACTGCGTCGCTTTAACTGCTAATTGCGCGGTCATGCAATGCTGTACCCAAACGAAATTTGCGTCCTTTTCTTCCCACAAATAGAGCTTTCTTTTGATGGTATTTGATCACCTCTGCGGTTTTTATTTTTTGCGCTATAAACGGAAAAAGACCGAAAATTTTGAAAAAAAATGATATTTTCTACTTTTTGTTATAAAAAAAATCCAATAAACTAAATTTTAGTCATACATTTAGGCCAAAATGTATTCGGCCACATGTCTTTGGTAAAAAAAATGTCAATAAGTGTATATTTATTGGTTTGCGCAAAAGTTATAGCGTCTACAAACTAGGGTACATTTTCTGGAATTTACACAGCTTTTAGTTTATGACTGCCTATGTCATTTCTTGAGGTGCTAAAATGGCAGGGCAGTACAAAACCCCCCCAAATGACCCCATTTTGGAAAGTAGACACCCCAAGGAAATTGCTGAGAGGCATGTTGAACCCATTGAATATTTATTTTTTTTGTCCCAAGTGATTGAAAAATGACAAAAAAAAAAAAAAAATATTTACAAAAAGTCGTCACTAAATGATATATTGCTCACACAGGCCATGGGCCTATGTGGAATTGCACCCCAAAATACATTTAGCTGCTTCTCCTGAGTATGGGGATACCACATGTGTGGGACTTTTTGGGAGCCTAGCCGCGTACGGGGCCCCGAAAACCAATCACCGCCTTCAGGATTTCTAAGGGTGTAAATTTTTGCTTTCACTCTTCACTGCCTATCACAGTTTCGGAGGCCATGGAATGCCCAGGTGGCACAAAACCCCCCAAAATGACCCCATTTTGGAAAGTAGACACCCCAAGCTATTTGCTGAGAGGCATATTGAGTCCATGGAATATTTTATATTTTGACACAAGTTGCGGGAAAGTGACACTTTTTTTTTTTTTTTTTTTTTTTTTTTTCATAAAGTTGTCACTAAATGATATATTGCTCACACAGGCCATGGGCATATGTGGAATTGCACCCCAAAATACATTTAGCTGCTTCTCCTGAGTATGGGGATACCACATGTGTGGGACTTTTTGGGAGCCTAGCCGCGTACTGGACCCCAAAAACCAATCACTGCCTTCAGGATTTCTAAGGGTGAAAATTTTTGATTTCACTCTTTACTGCCTATCACAGTTTCGGAGGCCATGGAATGCCCAGGTGGCACAAAACCCCCCCAAATGACCCCATTTTGGAAAGTAGACACCCCAAGCTATTTGCTGAAAGGCATGGTGAGTATTTTGCAGCTCTCATTTGTTTTTGAAAATGAAGAAAGACAAGAAAAAACATTTTTTTTTTTCTTTTTTCAATTTTCAAAACTTTGTGACAAAAAGTGAGGTCTGCAAAATACTCACTATACCTCTCAGCAAATAGCTTGGGGTGTCTACTTTCCAAAATGGGGTCATTTGGGGGGGTTTTGTGCCACCTGGGCATTCCATGGCCTCCGAAACTGTGATAGGCAGTGAAGAGTGAAATCAAAAATTCACGCCCTTAGAAAGCCTGAAGGCGGTGCTTGGTTTTCGGGGTCCCGTACGCGGCTAGGCTCCCAAAAAGTCTCACACATGTGGTATCCCCGTACTCAGGAGAAGCAGCAGAATGTATTTTGGGGTGTAATTTCATATATTTCCATGGCATGTTTGAGCAATATATCATTTAGTGACAACTTTGTGCAAAAAAAAAAAAAAAAAAAAAAATTTGTCTCTTTCCCGCAACTTGTGTCACAATATAAATTATTCCATGGACTCGACATGCCTCTCAGCAAATAGCTTGGGGTGTCTACTTTCCAAAATGGGGTCATTTGGGGGGGTTTTGAACTGTCCTGGCATTTTATGCACAACATTTAGAAGCTTATGTCACACATCACCCACTCTTCTAACCACTTGAAGACAAAGCCCTTTCTGACACTTATTGTTTACATGAAAAAGTTTTTTTTTTTTGCAAAAAAATTACTTTGAACCCCCAAACATTATATATTTTTTTAAAGCAAATGCCCTACAGATTAAAATGGTGGGTGTTTCATTTTTTTTTTTTCACACAGTAATTGCGCAGCGATTTTTCAAACGCATTTTTTGGGGAAAAAACACACTTTTTTTAATTTTAATGCACTAAAACACGCTATATTGCCCAAATGTTTGATGAAATAAAAAAGATGATCTCAGGCCGAGTACATGGATACCAAACATGACATGCTTTAAAATTGCGCACAAACGTGCAGTGGCAACAAAATAAATACATGTTTAAAAGCCTTCAAAAGCCTTTACAGGTTACCACTTTAGATTTACAGAGGAGGTCTACTGGAAAAATTACTGCACTCGATCTGGCCTTCGCGGTGATACCTCACATGCATGGTGCAATTGCTGTTTACGTTTGACGACAGACCGCCGCTTGCGTTCGCCTTAGCGCGAGAGCAGGGGGCGACAGGGGTGTTTTTTTTTTGTTTTTTTTTTTTCTTTATTATTTTTTTGCTTTTTTAATCTTACTTTTAAACTGTTCCTTTCATATTTTTTTTTTTAATCATTTTTATTGTTATCTCGGGGAATGTAAATATCCCCTATGATAGCAATAGGTAGTGACAGGTACTCTTTTTTGAAAAAATTGTGGTCTATTAGACCCTAGATCTCTCCTCTGCCCTCAAAGCAAATGACCACACCAAGATCGGTGTGATAAAATGCTTCCCCAATTTCCCAATGGCGCTATTTACATCCGGCGAAATCTAAGTCATGAAATACTCGTAGCTTCCGGTTTCTTAGGCCATAGAGATGTTTGGAGCCACTCTGGTCTCTGATCAGCTCTATGGTCAGCTGGCTGAATCACCGGCTGCATTCTCAGGTTCCCTGTTGAGACAGGAGAGCCAGAGAAAAACACGGAAGACGGTGGGGGGGGGGGGGCATTCCCTCCCACGGCTTGTAAAAGCAGTCTAGAGGCTAATTGGCCGCTAGGATTGCTTTTACATGAAAGCCGACCGCTGGCTGAAAAGAATGATACCAAGATGATACCTAAACCTGCAGGCATCATTCTGGTATAACCACTCAAAGTCGTGAATGGCGTACCTGAAGACAAAAAAATGGTTAACAATGGTTAACAATAAAGCACAGTAAAGTGTAAATAATTACACACCTGAAAAACAAACATGATAAAACATAATAACAATAACAATAACAATCAATAACAATAACAATAACAATAAAACATTGCAGAATAGAATACAGTAAAAAAGAGCAGAACAATAGAGAGAATAGAGAGAGAGAGAACAATAAAACAACAACTATTTTTTTTTTATTTCATATTTTTTTTTTTTTTACACTTTTTTTGTAACTAACTTTTATAACGGTAACCGGTTCCAGGTTCGGGTCTCTCAAAATGCGATGGCATCTTGGGAGACCCTGTGAAAGTGCGCCTAGTATGTGCAATGCTGTACCCTACGCTAATACTCAACTAGTGAATGGTAGCGTTCAAAACATTCACCAATGCAAAGACCAGGATTGTCAGGACAGGAGGGACAATAATAGCGGGTGTCACGCCTATATCCGCGCTTGCTGCAGACACGACATCTTTTTTGGGGGGTTCGTTGGGTAGGGGTACTCGGGAGGACATAAAAATGCCTCTCATGCAGCCGACTGCATTTGGTTGGGGATGTGAATGGGGGAAGTACGGGCGCTGCAGAAGCGGTGGGTTCCCAATTAGGATTGGCGAATGCAGCAGGAAGGGCACTATGGGCACGACGGGCCTGTGTTTGTCTTTTTGGTGGCAGCGGGACACTACTTGTGCTTGCCACCTCACCAGCTTGAACTGCACTTATGGGACTCGCCACGTCACCAAGTGTTACTGCAGTGCTGGTTTGACTACGACCGGGGTGTACTAGGCCGCTGGCGCTTGCCAGTTCACCAAAACACTACCAAAAAACTGTTAGCGATCGCAGGGATCAGGCCTGACTCTGCGAACGCTGCAGTTATGCGTTTAGTGTTTTGTAAGTGACAGTGATCGATCGATACCGCACTTGGGTGGGCTGGGCTGGGCCGGGCGGAGGGGCAAAACGCAGGTGCTAGCGGGTATCTGGGCTGATCCTGCTAACACTGCGTTTTTGGGAACCCTAAACTGCTGGTGACGCTAGTATAGATCTGATCGGATCAGATATTGATGCGATCAGATACTATACCACTAAGGGAGGTGTACAGTGCGTGCGTGGGTGTTAGCGGTACTGGCGCTAACCTGACGCTGCCTGGGGCTGGTGCTTGCCAGTTCACCAAAACGCTACAAAAAAAACTGTTAGCGATCGCAGGGATCAGGCCTGACTCTGCGAACGCTGCAGTTATGCGTTTAGTGTTTTGTAAGTGTCAGTGATCGATCGATACTGCACTTGGGTGGGCTGGGCTGGGCCGGGCGGAGGGGCAAAACGCAGGTGCTAGCAGGTATCTGGGCTGATTCCGCTAACACTGCGTTTTTGGGAACCCTAAACTGCTGGGGACGCTAGTATAGATCTGATCGGATCAGATATTGATCCGTTCAGATACTATACCACTAAGGGAGGTGTATGGTGCGTGCGTGGGTGTTAGCGGTACTGGCGCTAACCTGACGCTGCCTGGGGCTGGTGCTTGCCAGTTCACCAAAACGCTACCAAGAAAACTGTTAGCGATCGCAGGGATCAGGCCTGACTCTGCGAACGCTGCAGTTATGCGTTTAGTGCCTTGTAAGTGACAGTGATCGATCGATACTGCACTTGGGTGGGCCGGGCGGAGGGACAAAACGCAGGTGCTAGCAGGTATCTGGGCTGATCCCGCTAACACTGCGTTTTTGGGAATCCTAAACTGCTGGGGACGCTAGTATAGATCTGATCGGATCAGATATTGATCCGTTCAGATACTATACCACTAAGGGAGGCGCATGCTGCGTGCGTGGGTGTTAGCGGTACTGGCGCTAATTTGACGCTGCCTGGGGCGACGCATATCACCGCCGGGCGATCGGGGGGCTAAACCTTTATTCGGTAATAAACGGCGGGTGCCCTGACACTATAAAAAATAAACGAACTAACCAGCGTCAACCGTAACGGTTATACGGTGATCAGTGGTGAAAGGGTTAACTAGGGGGCAATCAAGGGGTTAAAACATTTATTAGATAGTATATGGGGGTCCCTGACGCTATAAAACGCTGACGGCGAACCTAAATATTTACTTCACTAACTAGCGTCACCAGCGACACTAATACAGCGATCAGAAAAATGATCGCTTAGCGACACTGGTGACAGGGGGTGATCAAGGGGTTAAAACTTTATTAGGGGGGGTTAGGGGGGTACCCTAGACCTAAAGGGGGGTAATATACACTGTCCCAACACAGTAACTGTCACAAACTGACACTATGCAGTAATCAGAAAAAAAAAAAAAAAAAAAAAAAAAAAACTGCTGGTGTCAGTTTGTGACAGGGGGGGGGGGGTGATTGGGGGGGGATCGGGGGGCGATCGGGGGGGGGATCGGGGTGATTTGTGTGCCTGGCATGTTCTACTGTGTGTGTAGTGTTTGTGCACTCACATACTTGTCGTCTCTCCTCGGGCCGGAACGGAAAATACCGACCCGAGGGGAGATGACATCACTTCCTTTGCTGCTGTTTAGCATACAGCAGCAAAGGAGTGTTCTCATTGGCCGGCGGCGATCGCGAGGGGGGGGCCACGAACGGATGGTCTCCCCCTCATCACCGATCGCCGCTGGACAAACAACGACCGCCTCGGGCACCGGGGGGGGGTCCGATCGGACCCCCCACCCGCGGAAGGCAAATCGCGTACCCTGTACGTGATTTTGCCTGTCCGTGCCACTTTGCCGACGTACATCGGCGTGAGGCGGTCGTCAAGTGGTTAACTGGTTATACTGGTAACCTATAAAGCTTTTAAAGCACCGCCTATGGATAATTTAATATACCTTAATTTGTCGCCATTCCATGGACGTGCGCAATTGGACCTGTGTGACATGTTTGGTATCTATTTACTTGGTGTAACATCATCTTTTATATTTTACCAAAATTGTGTAATATTTTGTGTTTGTGTGCACGAATATTCATTAAGGGGGATTTTTGCCCACCATTTCATTCTCAAGGGTCTCTGTCTAAAAAAATATACAGTGTTTGGAGATGCTAAGTTATTTTATATTTGCTTACAGCCAAACTTTTAAAACCTTCATGTAACTTTGCAAAAAAATTGATAATAATAAAACAAACAAAAAAAAAACAAACAAATGCAGCCACCACAAATAAATTTCCTACATAAATCACACCACTACTGTGCACAGACATAAAGTGCAGAATTTTTTGCAGTTTGTAGGGGCATTCAGAAAGCAGGGGGTGGGGAACTGAGAGCTGATCGGAGGGAAGGGACACAACCCCCTAACACAGCAATCAGGAACAGAGCGGAAGCTGTCCATCACAGGCTGTGTACTGGAGCCCCCTCCCCTGTCACCTTTTATCTCTTGGTGTCAGGAAAACTTGTCAGAGGCGACTCATGCAAATAGCAGAGGAATAAGACAGCAGACAGACAAGACACCTAATTCTATGGATAGACAAGTACACACTATAGAGGGATGTTCTTTGTTCATGTCTGAGGTTTACAACCACTTTGTTTCCCTTTTATGGTAGAAGTTTTGGGATCACTTTAGGGTCTTATTTTTATTATAAAGGTGAGTAGATGAAGTACTGAAAGTGTATCGCCCCTTTTTGCTGTTTACCTCCTGATTTTCGCCGTGTTGTTAAAGTAGACAGTTGAAGATTTATATGTATTGATATGATACGGTTCTATGTTTCATTTTTATTTGGAATTTTGGGTATTATGTCATGTTTACCTACATTAAAGTAAAATTCCTGGATATAACCAACCAATCTTAAAACTGTCCACCTCACCCCTCCTAATACCTATACCAACTACCCTGTAAAAGAAAGATCTATATGCTTAGCTATTTGTAAGTCGCTCTGGTGTGGTCACATGATGGGCTCTCCTGTGTCAGCTAGCAGCGACTTCAGGGGAGAGGAGGGAGCGCCAACTACGGATGGCCCATAGTAAGCCCTTTTGGGTGACGTCACAACTCAGGCGTTCCAGACATTGTCCGAGCGCCCTCTCCATTGTAGCCGATGCTGGCTGATGTGGGAGTGGGAATGGTTGAAATAATAATTGGCCAATGGAATCCATAAACGCTCAAAGCATAATGCGTCTAAAACGTGTGTGAAATACGTGGTTGTAGGCGCATATTTTTTTTTCTCCTGCCAGGAGAATTGAGGAAATGAGAGCGGGTACCTATCAAAATGGATACCGGCACCTTATTTGGGGGGATAAAAGAAGTGTTAGAAATGAGGGTGGAGAGTTGAATAAGTGGCATTTTGACTTTTGTGTCAAGATCTACATATACTGTGGCACAATGGCAGCACTGCGCGAAACCCTGTACGGGGTTCCTTTATGACCCACCAGAGGGCGTGCACCTGCTGCACGGCGGGGGCGCAATTGCGCGCACGAGCGCCAGCATGGGAATTTGTGTGTGTAAACAGACAAATCCCTGTGCTGTCAGAGGAGAGGAGCCATATAGTTTGTTCCTAGTAAGTAGGAACAGCGAAATGTCTACTCTCCTACTCAGTCCAATCCCCAGACAGTGGGAACACACATTTAACCCCTTGATCACCCCCTAGTGTTAACCCCTTACCTACCAGTGTCATTTACACAGTAATCAGTGCATTTTATAGTACTGATCTCTGCATAAATGTCAATGGTCCCAAAAATGTGTCAAAAGTGTCCGATCTGTCCGTCGCATTACTGCTAAAAATCACAGATCGCTGCCATTGCTAGTAAAAACAAAAAAAAAATTATAATAAAAACGCCATAAATCTTTTCCAATTTTTTAACCAAAAAATATGTAGAAGAATATATTGGCCTAAGCTGATGAAGAAATTTTTGTTATTTAAAAACATTTTTGGGGATATTATAGTAAAAAAAAAAAAAAAATATATATATATATATACCGTATTTATCGGCATATAACACGCACTTTTTTCCCCTGAAAATCAGGGGAAAATCGTGGGTGCGTGTTATAGGCCGATACCCCCCCCCCCAATTGTATGTGATCGGAGCGATCGCGGCAATTGCCGCGATCGCCGCCGACATACACAGCCGTGTGGAAATTTAAATACGGCGCCGAGACTGCAGTGTCTCGGCGGAGCGGAGCTACACATAGCCGAGAGTCTTCGGGTTTTCTCGGCGCCGCTTACAGTCCCGCCCATAGGGCGGAACTGGGCGGGACTGTAAGCGGCGCCGAGAAAACCCGAAGACTCTCGGCTATGTGTATCAGCGCTCCGCCGAGACACTGCAGTCTCGGCGCCATATTTAAATTTACACAGGGCTGTGTATGACGGCAGGGATCGCGGCGATCCCACAAAGCTGGACGGGGGCAAGGCTGCACGGGGGGGGCAAGGCTGCATGGAGGCAAAGCTGCACTGGGGCAAGGCTGCACTGGGGCAAGGCTGCACTGGGGCAAGGCTGCACTGGGGCAAGGCTGCACTGGGGCAAGGCTGCACTGGGGCAAGGCTGCACTGGAGCAAGGCTGCACTGGGGCAAAGCTGCACTGACATGGCTGCACTGACATGGCTGCACTGACATGGCTGCACTGACATGGCTGCACTGACATGGCTGCACTGACATGGCTGCACTGACATGGCTGCACTGACAAGGCTGCACTGGACACTGGGGCAAGGCTGCACTGACACTGACAAGGCTGCAGATGGACACCGATAACGTTGCATTGATGGGCATTTTAATGTAAGTCTTTCTTCCTTAAACTTTACTCCTAAAAGTTTTTTTCCTTAAAATTCCCTCCTTAACTTGGGTGCGTGTTATACGCCGGCGCGTGTTATACGCCGATAAATACGGTATATATTTTTTTTTTTTTTTTTTTTCTTTTTTCGAAATTGTCACACGCAGTGCCAAATTGTGTAAAGTGCTCTGGTCAGGAAGGGGGTAAAACCTTCCGGGGTTGAAGTGGTTAAGACCTCTTTGTCCATAATGTTCTATCTTCAAAAGAATGTCTCTTTTCCTTAAAACGGTTCTTCAGCCTTTTTTGAAAAAAAAAAAAAAAATAGTTCGGCAACTACAAGTCCTGTAGCTGCTGACTTTTAATAAAAGGACTCTTACCTGTCCAGGGATCCAGCTCTCTGCTCACCCGAAAGAGCTCTCAGTAGATTCCTCTTATTGTGTCTTCAGTATTGGAGAATCTTTGACAGTTGCTTACAACTTTCCATGCGTTTCTTTGCTTGGTAAGAACAAGAAGTGATTTTCGCTATGATGCTTCAGAAGTTCTCTAGTCTAGTTCATGAATTGTACAATTTCTTAAAGTGAGGATGCTGAATACCGGTCCCCCCCAAAGGAGATATCTTAGAAATGCTTTTATTATAAACATTTGTGTTTATAGCCGCCTATCTTCTGCTCTGGTTCTTTCCAGAAGTTGTCGTTGGAATAGTATAGCTACAATTGCACAGGTATGTTCTTTGGCTGGGTGGTAGGGGGTCTTCCAGAACTTATCATTGTATGAAATTTATATGATACTGGTGCATGCAAAGTGATAATATTATTTTATAAAGAGACAGAACAGTTATAATACAATTTTTAAAGGAGAAATACAGCCAAAGCTTGTTTGGCTGTACTTCTCATGTGGATCACAGGAGTACAGTTTGTCCTGCACTCCTGTGACCCGTTTTCAGCTGAAGCCCGCTGTCGCGTGACCTCACAGAGCCGGTACATGCCGGGAAAGATGGCGACCATTTGGTTGGAATCTGCCTACATGCTTGCAGAGCCAGCCGCTCCCATTGCTTCAGTGAGCGCGGGGGGCGGCAGAGCAGAGAGCCGGTGACTGACAGTTACCGGCTCTCTGCTCAGGGAGCTCTGAGAAATGAGTGATCAGTGGTGTTCAATCGTTCGGTTCTCAGTGTTAGAGCCGGTGTGGGACAGATGCATCAGACCGATGCTGCATCTAGCTAGGTAAGAATGTTTCTGAGAAAAACTCAATTCCCATACTTCTCTTTTAATGCAATGGGGGTTAGGAGGGCCCTACTCATGCTTCTAATCTAAATGGAGGGGCAAGTGATACAAAGGGTATTAACTGTGGGGGTAAAAGTAAATTTTTAGGTGGAGGCAGGAGAACCTTTCTTTGTGCCATTACTGAAGAGATGAATTCTTTTAAGGTGGACAGAATTGGAGATGGCTGGAGAAATTGGGGTAGGACGTTCAAGAGGAAGGATTTTATATAGATAGATAGATAGATAGATACTGGTATATCTATATCTATCTATCTATCTATCTGAGAGATATATATATATATCTATCTCTAGGCATGTTTAGCGTTTGAGCCTTAATTCATTTCAATGGCCAGAATAAATTTATTCTTGCCAATTAAATAATTTAAAGCCCAAACGTTTGGCACAGGTAGATGCGGCTAAATGCCTTACACACTTTTACAAGCGTCGGGCAGTTTTTTTAAACTGGGGTACACACGATCCGGCTGACATTTGGTCAGTGTGTACAGCTGGCTTTTGTCAAACAGGCATCCTGGAAAGCCAACATCTGACCATCCAATCAGCGCTTGCAGCCTGTGTGTGTGTGTGTGTGTGTGTGTGTGTGTGTGTGTGTGTGTGTGTGTGTGTGTGTGTGTGTGTGTGTGTGGTGTACCTGTGGTGTACCGGTGGAAAAACCTAGACAAGAATTGAGGAAAGGAGTGGGTGCCAGTGAAAAATGGTACCTACTCCCTGTGTAAAAATAAATAAATGTCTCAAGTGTGTTAGGGGTGGGGAGAGGGATGAGCAGTACTTTTGCGTGAAGGTCTGTTTTATTTAGTCTAGTCTACACACAAGATTAAAATGCATTTACTTTCAGCGGGTAAAATAAGTATTGAACACGTCACCATTTTTCTAGGCAAATATATTTCTAAAGGTGCTACTGATATGCAATTTTTCACCACATGTCAGAAACAACCCATGTAATCCATCTGTACATACAAAGAAAGCAAAATTAGTTCAGCAATTAAGTTGTGTGTGTAAAAAAAAAAAAAAAAAAAAAAAAAAAAATAGAATGACACAGGGAAAAAGTATTGAACACGCTAACTGAAATTTATTTAATACTTTGTACAAAATCCTTTGTTTGTAATGACAGCTTCAAGACGGTTCCTGTATGGAGAAACGAGTCACATGCATTGCTCAGGTGTGATTTTGGCCCATTCTTCTACACAGTCTTCAAATCTTGAAGGTTCTGTGGGCCTCTTCTATGAACTCTGATTGGATTCAAGTCAGGTGATTGGCTGGGCCATTCTAGCAGCTTTATTTTCAAACCAATTGAGAGTTTCCTTAGCTTTGCGTTTGGGATCATTGTCTTGCTGAAATGTCCACCCTTGTTTCATCATCTTGGTAGATGGCAGCAGATTTTTATCAAGAATGTCTTGGAACATTTTTCCATTCATCCTTCCTTCAATGACAAAGTTTGCCAGTACCGTATGCTGAAAAACAGCACCACACCATGATGTTCCTACCTCCAAACGTCACTGTTGGTATAGAGGTGTTTTTGAGGTGATGTGCAGTGCCATTTGACCTCCAAACATGGTGTGTATTATGGCATCCAAAGAGTTCAATTTTGGTCTCATCTGACCAGAGTATATTCTCCCAGTAGGTTCAACATGCTTTTTCTTCAGCAATGGAGTCTTGCGTGATAACACTTCTGATAATATTTTTCACTCCTCTGTCAGAAATCTTCCAAGGAGCACTTGGTCATGGCTGGTTTATGGTGAAATCATGTTCCTTCCACTTCCAGATTATGGCCCCAACAGTGCTCACTGGAACGTTTAGAAATTCTTCTGTAACCAATTCCATCAGTATGTTTTGCAACAATAAGGTTGCAAAGGTCTTGAAAGAGCTCTTTGCTTTTACCAATCATGAAATGTTTCTTGTGGGACACCTTGGTAATGAGACACCTTTTTTGTATAGGCCATTAGTTGAGACTGAACCAGCTGATATTAACTGACACGAGGCAGGATTGCTTTCTAATTACTCATAGATTTAAGCTGTTGTCTTGGCTTTCTATGCCCTTTGCACCTCCCTTTCTTCTTGTGTTCATAGTTTTTTCCCTGTGTCATTACATTTTATTACACATAACCTAATTTCTGAACTTGTTTTGTCTTTGTATGGATGGGATGCATGGGCTGTTACCGACGTGGTGAAAATTCCATGTCAGTAGCACCTTTAGAAATAATGCTCACGTGTTTAATACTTATTTTACCCTCTGTATGTTTTTATATATGCACTTTCTTAAAGGAGGGAAAAAGGCAAAGGACTATTGGGGACAAAGAATTTTTAACAGTGACAAGGAGGGTGTGTACCTGGAAAGCACACTTGACATGAATCTGTAACATTTAAGAAGGATTGGTCCAGTGTGACAAGAACTAAAATCGGTTAAAAAATGTTGATTTTGCCAAATTGCTGATGACTTCCAAATGGACTGTGAATTGCTAATAGCTGCATTATGCCTTGTCTTAAAACTCTTTTATAATTACATGGAGGAAAAAAAATGTTTTGTTTTATAGTGTTGTGACCTTTCTGAAACCTGGAATGTTCAAAATACAAAAAAAAAAAAAAATCTATGTTTATTCCCCCCCCCCCCCCCTACATTGTTGGTCCACACGGCATCATACTTCATTGTGTAAGAATGGATGAACTCAGAGAAGGGTTATGGAGGTTTGCCGATATGGCTGCGTAATAAAACTGTCATTCACGCTACCTCCCACTTTGTTCACTTGAGTTTGTGTATGAGAGCAAACTTTGATTCAAAACTGAATTTTTGTCAGTTGTTTTAGTGCTCATATTTTTGAAGAAAAGATTAGCACTTGTATTATCCCTTTGTTCCTTCTGCCAAGAACTGGTGCTTGTTATGTTACCTGGTTGATGTTGCCTGTTCCTGTGTCCCTCCTATGTGTGTCCTGACCACGGTAAGCATGGCTGCTGATCCATGATACCGTGGTCAGTTTACGTGCCTCCGTCATCTCGCTCTCTGCTGTGAGTCTTTCCCCTTTCCTTACTGCCTTTCAGCGTGAGAGCCACTCTCTCCGCCCCTCCTGCTGCTTTTCTTCTGCAATATGCAGCAAAAATACTTGTGTCGCCTCTGGATTATGCAGTTATTAACTAGTGTGTGTGTGTGTGTGTTTGTTTTTTTTTGTTTGTTTTTATAAATGACAAGGCTAAATACCTTTTCCTACACTTCTGCCGTGCGATCACGTGACATCCCTCAGCTGACGCTACAGGGAAATCTCAGCCTCTCCTGCTGCTCTCCATAGGCAAATAAGAGGTAATCGGGCTGTTTTACTAAAGGCCCTTTCACACAGGTGGTCTGTTTGTCTGGTCTGTTTTTTTGGAGAGTGGAGATAGATTAGACCTGTTAGATTTTTATTGCTACCTCTGCCCACAGTAGGGAGATTCACATGCTCTATTTTCTGTATATACCACCAGGGTTGCTTAGGGGTGCCATCATCCCTTCAACATCCAAACAAACGTCTACCAAAATTAGAATTTTTAAGGTGTCCACTCATACAATATTTATACACTGCTGTTAAAATACAAAATATTTTTTAAAGCCATAAAAGGAGAGGCGCACCGAAATTATAAGGCACAACTGTCCATAGCATGGGGACCTTTGTACTAAGCAGGGAGAACTTTGCAACCTTTGGAGTGAAAATCAAGAGCATTGCATTGTACTTGCAGCATCAGCTGTACTCGGATTTTTATCTTTCCACAAAAGAGAAAAAGTCATATTAAAGAACACAGAGTAATATCAGTAAGATGTATTAGTTTATACCTCTTATTACTAATATGGTAGGTGTCGCACACAAATTATATGCTTGTTTTAGTGATTGATGTATAATTGCTCTGGTGTTCTATTATTGTTGTTTACACTTTGCCAACACATTTGTTTTATGAAAGATGAAAGAAAGGCAGTTACATGGTGTTCTGAAATGTATCATGTAATCTGGACATTGACTACATTAGTCACTTTCTTTATACAGTAATCCTTTCCAAAAAAATAAGTGAATATATGTCTGTTAAAATTAAACTGGCAGGCTGCTTATGTCCTGTTCTGTGCAAAATTTGAGGTCACTGAACACCTAACCACCAGAATGTTAAAATCATTATGGCATGTTAAACCTGAATTCAAATTATTACATACACAAATGATATACATATGTGAGGGCAGTTTTACCTGGCACAGAATTTTTGTATTTCTCTCCATTTAGTTCTGACAGCTATATACTCTGCCTCACAGCACAACCAGGTTGATGACACCACTTTACAGTTTAGGGCCCGTGAAAAGTGCAAGAAAAATGTTTCCCTTTAAATCCAATGGGACTCTTCACGCCACTGCATTACGGGGAGGGGGGGGGGGCGTTTTGAAAAGTCCTGCATGCTGCATCTTTCGTGCCGTTTTGAAAACTGCATCAAAAACACAGCTTCCCATTGAAATGAATGGAAATTGCGGTAAAAACGCACCACGATCTGCATTTTTTGAATGGTATGTCCATTTTTCACAGGTGCTGGCAATCCAAAAACATACTAGGAACAGATCTGAAACTCAACAAAATCACAGTAAAAACATATTGTGATTTTGCTACAGAGCTGTGTGAAAGGGATCTTAAGAAATACAGTGGGGTTATTAAATCCCTGCCTCTAGAGATTCATACCTTTAAGTTAATCTGGAGCTAGGCTGTTGTCATTCGAGTATTACACATTTATAACCTACAGCAAATGAGCTTTGAAACAAGTCCTCACTGACCCATGTAACTGCAGCACTGTGGAACAAATCATCTTCAGCATTCACAAAAGAAGCTGGGAAGTTCACAGACCTTCTGTTCCCCTCTTTTAGATCTATTTGCTTACATTAAATATACAAAGGCTAAAAGCTGGGGCCCCTGCTAAGGGAGGGGGCTGAGTTGCTGTGAACTCTGCAGATGAATGAATGCAAAGTACCTGCAGCTACAGGGGCAGATAGGGCTTGTTTTAAAGCACGTTTACTGCTTGTTAATATGTAAATGGATAAATGCCCATAGCCTTGCTACAGCTTCATTATAAATATTTAATTTTTTGTAAATCAAATATTTGTCCTCTGGCATTGAACAACGCAGTATGTGTTTTTTTTAATTTTATTTATTTTTTATTTATTTATTCCCTTGTCTACTAATGGTGGAGTTTCAGAAATGGCCGGGGCCTGCCCCAAATGATAAAGGAATTCACATGGTCTGATCTGGCAGATTCATTCTAGCATAATATTTGCTTCTCCAGAAAGAGGAAAATAGGCCAAACATAGCAAAATTAACTAAATCTCACTTTGTTAAATGTACCTAATTTTTAAGTTTGCTATAAATACGTTTAAATATTTTATTTGATGAAAAGACTGATAGTTGTCACATTTCTGCATAAAGTGATTGTAAACCTTTATTTTTTATTCAAATGCAACCCCAATTCCAAAAAAGTTGGGATGCTGTTTAAAATCTACAGAATGCAATGATTTGCAAAGCTCATAAAGCCATATTTTATTCACAATATAAAACATTAAATGCTTAAAACCTGAGAAAATTTACCATTTTAAGAAAAAAATGGCCACAGCACATCTCAAGCAAACTTCTGGGAACATTGGAGACCAGTTGCTTGGAAGTTTAGGAGAGAAATGTTGTCCCATTCTTGCCTGATATAGCATTCTAACTGCTCAACAGTCCAGGGTCTACTTTGTGTTTTTCTTTTTTTTTTTTTTCATTTCAAGATGTGCCAAATATTTTCAGTTGGTGAAAGTTCTGGACTGCGGGCAGGCCAGTTAATCACCCGCACTCTTCTACTATGAATCCATGCTGGTGTCATAGATGCATTGTCCTGCTGAAATATGCAAGGCCTTCCATGTAAAAGATGGGAGCGTATACCGCTCTAAAACCTGGATATATCAGCCATAATAGTGCCTTTTTAGATGTACATTCTATGTACACTAATGCACCTCCATGCCATCTGAGATGCAGGCTTTTGACTTGAGTAGTGATAAAAAGCCTGAAGGTCTCTTTCCACGTCTAGTCCAGAGGACGTGGCATCCATGGTTGCCAAAAAGAATATAACATTTGGGATGGTGTTACCACAGCACAGTTTTCAACTTTGCAACAGACCATTTCTTTTTTTATTTAATCACTTTTTCAATTCCAACATACAACATAGAAAAACACTTTGCACAATATATCTATATAAATCTTTTCATTAACATACACCACACTAATCCCCCCACCCCGAGAAAACACACCGGATCCATGATTATGTCATGTCATCTCCACTGACCGCCGGCCGCGCGCGATCGCGGGCACGAGAGGCAGAGCTGGGACATGTGTGTGTAAACACACAAATCCTGTTCTGTGAGGAGATGCAGATCGTGAGTTCCTAATATCTAGGAACCACGATCTGTCATCTCCTAAAGTCAGTCCCCTCCACCTATAGTTAGAACACACAGTCAGGAAACACAGTTAACCCCTTGATCGCCCCCTAGTGTTAACCCCTTCCCTGCCAGTGACATTTATACCGTAATCAGTGCTGTTTATAGCACTGATCGGCTGTATAGTTTTCAATCGTCCCAAAAATGTGTCAAAAGTGTCCGATGTGTCTGCCATAATGTCGCAGTCATTATGTAACTTTTGCGCAAACCAATCAATATACGCTTTTTTTTTTTTTTTATTACCAAAAATATGTAGAAGAATACATATCGGCCTAAACTGAGAAAAAAATTTGCTTTTAAAAAAAAAAAAAAAAATGGGGATATTTATTATAGCAAAAAGTACAAAAATGTTTGTTTTTTTTTTATTTATTTTTTTTCAAAATTGTCACTTTTTTTGTTTTATAGCGCATAATAAAAACTGCAGAGATGATCAAATACCACTAAAAGAAAGTTCTATTTGTGGGGAAAAAAAGGACGTCAATTTTGTTTGGGTACAACGTCGCACGACTGCGCAAATGTCAGTTAAATCGATGCAGTGCCGTATCGCTAAATAATAGCCTGATCTTGAGCAGTCAAATCTTCCGGGGCTGAAGTGGCTAAAATAGTACATTTTCTCAGTTTAAACATTTGATTTATTTTCTATTTTTATGAGTTTAAGATTTTCAAATCATTGCATTCTGTTTTTATGTAGATTTTGCACAGCATTCCAACTTTTTTGGAATTGGGTTTTGTGAAAAAGAAGTTGAACTTACCTGCTCTGTGCAGAGGTATTGCACAGAGTTGACCCTTACCACCTCTTCTGGGATTCCCCGGTGGCGCTCTCCGCTCCTCCTCTTCTACATGTGCCCCTATTTCAAGCCGCTTGCTAAGGGGCATAGATATATAATTGTGCAAATTTGCATTGAAGTGTCCAAGAAATTTCTGAAATTACGTGAAGTAATAATCCATCACAGAAATAAAAATGATTTAAAATGAATAAATCCCCCAAAAATATATATAAATAGAGGCTAAAAGTCCTCTAAATTGGTGAATGTGTTAAAATTTCTGCCGTCTTCACAGACTGCTGGATCCAATAGAGATGATGTTGGATGAATATAAACACTTAAAAATGTCCATGTTCCTAGGTGTTTCGTGAATGGCCTCTAATGCCGCGTACACACCAGCGGACTTTCCGGCATACTTGGTCCGGTGGACCAGAGTCCGCCGGACAATCCGACCGTGTGTAGGCTTCGGCTGACTTTTTTTCCCCAAAAGTGCGCCGGACCTAGATTTAAAACAGGTTTTAAATCTTTCCGTCGGACTCAGTTTCTGACGGAAAGTCAAATTTCCGGCGAGCACGGGGCATACCAGGCCCTTAGGTCTGGTATGGATTTTAAAGGGAACCCCCTACGCCGAAAAAATGGCGTGGGGTCCCCCCTAAAATCCATACCAGACCCTGATCCGAGAACGCAGCCCGGCCAGTCAGGAAAGCGGGTGGGGACGAGCGAGCGCCCCCCCCCCTCCTGAACCGTACCAGGCCGCATGCCCTCAACATGGGGGGTGGGTGCTTTGGGGGAGGAGGCGCCCTGCGGGGCCCCCCCACCCCAAAGCACCTTGTCCCCAAGTTGATGAGGACAAGGGCCTCTTCCCGACAACCCTGGCCGTTGGTTGTCGGGGTCTGCGGGCGGGGGGGCTTCTCGGAATCCGGGAGCCCCCTATAAAAAGAGGGCCCCCAGATCCGGGCCCCCCACCCTATGTGAATGAGTATGGGGTACATGGTACCCCTACCCATTTACGTAGTGAAAAAGCGTCAATAATAAAACGCACTACACAGGTTTTTAAAATAATTTATTAAACAGCTCCGGGGGGGGGGTCTTCCTCCGGCTTCGGGGGTCCCTCCGGTTCCTCTTCTCCCGGCATCAGGTTGGTTCTTCTCCGCTCTCTCTGGCCTCTTCTCCCGGTGTTCCAGTTCTTTGGCCGGCTCCTCTGCTGTCTTCATGCCGCTCTCTTGCCAGCGGAGGTCTGGACTTCCGGACTTCTGGGGTTCTTGTCTTCTTCCCTCTTCTCTTCTCCAGATGTTGACACGACGGTCTCTCCGTCTGGACTGCTCTCTGAGCGCTCCGATGTGACTTATATAGGCGGAGACCCCGCCCCCTTATGCCGTCACAGTCCCTGGGCATGCTGGGACTGTGACGTTTTAGGGGGCGTGGTCACCGGTTGATGTATTTATTCATTTTAAATCATTTTTATTTCTGTGATGGATTATTACTTCAAGAAATTCCTGAAATTATGTGGACACTTTCATTGCAATTTTGCACAATCATATTTATTCACTTGCACAATTTTGGACAATTTTGTTGTAATTTTTTGCACATCATATACCATATATACTATTTACCCCACGTGGAGTAGGCGACGATACATGGATCAAAATTCAGCCAGTTTAATAGGGACCGGCTGAATTTTGATCCATGTATGGGTAATCGGATTATGGATGGTCTTCTGTACAACCAGGCTGTTTTCCCCAATGATCAGTACTGCTGGCTATAGCAGGCAAAGCTGTAGGCTCCCTGCCATAAGAACACAATAGCACAGGGGAAGTGATTCGGGTGTGTGAATGGGGGTATGGGATCATTCCCCCAACCTATGGATTAATGTATGGCCAGCTTTAGGGTGGAGGGGATGGGGGAGCAGGCAGTGGAAAGTTTTTTTACTTTATTGCAGAGAACGCATTAAGGTAAAAAACCTTCAGAGTTGAGAAACATTTTAGCCTTATTATTTTGGGGAAAAAACTGCTTTGTGTTGGCTTTTGAACACAAATGAAGCAAAGCGGATATTGTGATTAATTCTGGAAGGGCTGCTTTCAGAGAAATCAATGCCATGTTTTTCTTTCAGCCATCCAACACAACACCATTGTTTTAAAAGTCCTAAGTCAGTCATTTTTTCCAGAAGGTCCTGCACCGGGGGAAGATTTTCCACACACCTGGCATTCTCTCCACACCGATTGGCTAACTATTGCTTTGCACACTGAACAAAATAATCAGACCATCCAGCATATCTTGGAGCTTATATAATATTGCTGCTCATTACCATCATTTCCAGGCGTAATAGAAAGTATGTTTTTTATTTTATTAAGCAGAAGACACAGTAGTATTAATAACAGTGGCCATTGCTAAAGGATGCCTAAATCTCTCTGGCAGATGTCCGTTTCTAGATTATAATCCCATCGCAGCACTCTTGCTCCCAGTACTTAACCACAGTTGTGACTGAAACCATCTGAAAGTGCCTTTAGTGTGCAAACAAGGCCTTGATACATGCTTTAAAAATGATGGATGTAGTAACTTTTATGCTCTTGGAATAGTTGGGGCCACCTGTGGCTATTCTGCTTTTGTTTAGTACAAGGCTCTGTCTGCCAGGAGACCTGCAGCTTATAAAACCGCACTCATATGCTGCCAGCCTCTGCTTTAAACGTTTGCTTACGTATGAGCTTTTGTCATATTCTGATGATTCGCAGGAATGGATTAGCATGTGCGTACCATGCTTCTCTGTTCTGTTTTTTGCACTGCTACTTGTATTAACATGTGCACAGGGATGTGTACGATGTGTACTTTGTATAGCTTTTATCCTTTTTTAGATGATAAAAAGATGTGTTTAAGAAGTGCGTGTTCTCCTCTACTATTATAAAATGTGTATGAGGCCCTTCTAGGCTGCTGGGTCTCCAGTGACTCTTTTTGGTACTTAAATTACTTGTCATCCTTTTAAAGGGAATGCGTAATCCTCGTCAATATGTGGTAATATGTTAAAAAAAAAAAACCTTTTTGTTTTTTGTGTAGTTTTTTTTAAATGTACTATATGTGTGTACACAAATGCATGGAGGCAGCTATATCAGCTTATTACATGTACAAAGTTATGCTTTTTGTAAAGCGTTACTTTACAATGGTTGTGTTACTGCTCCTTCTCACAAAGAAGGTCAATAATTCGGAAAAAAATGTATTTTTTTGCATACATGTACAATACAGGGCACGGGCTGTCTAACAGATGGATTAGATGCTGCACCTTCAAATGTTTGGGAACTGGCAAAGTCACTCAAAGTTAGGCTCGGTTCACACTGGGGCGACTTGGGATCCGACTTGTACGCCCTCAAGTCGCCCCAGAAATAGTTTCAATGGGAGTGAACGCTAGCGTCTTAATAGACGCTACTGAAGTCGCTCTGACTTCAGAGCGTACTCCCTGTACTACTTTGATCCGACTTGGTAGGCGACCTGTACCATAGAAATCAATGGAAGTCGCCTCCAAGTCGGATCTCTCTGTAAAGTCAAGCGACTTTGCAGGGAAAATCCCTCCCCCCCTCCCTCCCAGAGAGCTGATTGGCCACAGGCGAAGTCGCCTGTCATGGAGGCGACTTCAAGTCGCCTTGTAATTTGCTGAAGTCACGCTGAAGCCGCGTTGAAGTCGCGGTACAAAGTCGCGCTGAAGTCGTGTTGCCCCAGTGTGAACCGACCCTTATTGTAAAGTCGTTTTTTTTAAATAACAAACATGTTCTACTTCCTCTGTGCAGTTGGTTTTGCACAGAGCGGCCTGGATCCTCCTCTTCTCGGGTCCCTCTTTGCTGCTCCTGGCCCCTCCCTCCTATCAAGTGTCCCCACAGTCAGCAGCTTGCTATGGGGGCACTGGAACCAAGTCATAGCTCCGTGTGTCCAGTCAGACATGGTGCCCCGACTCGGCCCTGCCCCCTCTCTCCCCTGATTGGCAGGCTCACTGACTTTGACAGCCGTGGGAGCCAATGGCACCGCTCCTGTGTCTCAGCCAATCAGGAGGAGAGTCTCGGACGGCTTGGACATTGCTGGAGAGAGATGGGGCTCGGGTAAGTGATTAAGGGGGTGCTGGGGTGGCTGCTACACACAATGTTTTTCATCTTAATGCATAGAATGCATTAAAGGGTAAGTTCACCTTTTACAGAAAAAATCTGTAAGGTCAACTTACACAGGACCCTCGCTTGTCCCGCTGACCTGCAGCACGGGGATCTCCTGTTCTGAGCCCTGCTATCGCTGCCTCACTGAACTGGGGCTTAGAAATCCTCTCAGCTTAATCTCCAAAATGTCCCCCGTCAGGAGGTACGTTTCAGAGCATTCTAATTGGTCAGCGCCATCACATGGGCGGCGCCGACTAATCAGATCCCGTGTAGTCCGTCCTGTCAGTGGGGAAGAAGTAGAGAGAAAGCCAAGGGGAGCCCTATGCTCCGGACCAGTGAGGTGGCGATAGGGCTCAGAACTGGAGATCGCAGCGCTGCAGGTCAGCGGGATGGGGGGGGGGGGTGTGAGGAGGGGGTCCTGTGTAAGTTCACCTTACAGATTTTTCTGTAAAGGTGAACTTTCACTTTAAGATCAAAAACTTGCTGTCTTTACAACTCTTTTTAACATTCCCTCATATAACTCTTCTCACCATGTGATCCTCAATTTTGACAGCAACAAAGGACCAAAAAAACACAGGGGTTGGGGGTGCTTGTGTGTTCACTAAGACAAAGATTTAATAGGAAAAAGCTAACAGACCCTCAAACAAAGGCCTAAACAAGGCCAGATGGAGTTCAAACTGGCATTAGGTGAAGCCTGAACATCAACTCAGTAAAATTTAGGGAATGTATCCACAGAAGACCATGGCCTTGCAAATATTGCCCAACAGAAGCCTGAGGTTGAAATGCCCATGACATGCCAACAGATCTAATAGAATGACTCTTAATCGGTAAGGGAGGCTCCTCAACCCTCAGAGAATAAGCACAAGAAATGATTGGGTGAATCCACCCAGCAATCGCAAAGCAGAAGAACCCTTTATCCAGCAAAACAAATAATGAGTCTGATTTTCGAATGTAAGCCATGACCGCTATCTAAAACCCCACAACCCATGCCACATCCAGGCAATGAAGGGTTGCTTCCTTTTAGGCCCTTAGGAGAAGGGTAAAGGGATGGCAAAACAATATATTTAAGTGGAAGCCAGGCACCCATTTCGGATAACAAGGAAGCATTTGGACGCATAACCACTCTGTCCTTATGTAACAATAAAAAATGGTTTCCTATAGGTCAGAGTGGCCAGCTTTGAAACCAGCCTGGCAGAACTAATTGCCACAAGAAAAGCTATCTTGCATATATAAATCCTGTATAATGTGAGATCCAGCAAGGATGATTTATTTTATGAGGACAGAGTACCAAGGGGGGAGTCTTACGGTGTCACGGGTGTCCGGTGTGACCAACCCCTTGAACAAAGGCATTCATCGAAAAGTTGAGAGGATAGGGGTCTCTGAAATAAAATGGCCAGAATGGGCAGACCTAGCATCCAGGTGTTCAAGCCCAATTTTTGATTCAGCACTGACCGTATAAGCAAGCAACCGAGCCAAAGGATAAAGGCAAGGTTGGAAGTTCTTCTCCTCACACCAGTGGAAATATACTTTCCAGGTACAATGGTATACCCTTGTTGCCTTAAGGAGCATGGAAATTCCTATTGATCTCCACCAATTGCAAGATGAGATCTGTCTCCTTATGAGCTGTGCGATGACTTTTGCCTCCTTGTGGTGGACTCTTGCCACAGGGGTGGCATTGTCGGACAGGACTAATTCTTTTTCTGCCCATGTTTGTATGTGTAAAGTATTTTATAAAACTGACAAGTTTTGTGAAAATTTTCATTCTTTGAGTATATTTCAAAAACTTGTTGCAGAAAAATTAAGTCTTCAAAAGACTCACCAAGCCTCTTAGAAAATACGTCAGGGTCTTCCGAAATGTGGTAATTTTGTGGGTGTTTCTACTGTCGTGCTTCGGGGGCTCCAAAAATGTCTATGGTCACACACCAGGAATGAGTCTGCAATCCTGCCCCCATAACAAGTGGCTTGCTTTGGGGGTGGACTTGGAGGAGGAGCGAAGATCTCCAGCGGGTGGCCCCAGCAGAGGAGCACTGGGGCCACTCTGTGCAATACCAGCAGGTGAATAACATGTTATTTTATTAAAAAATTGCCTTCAGCCCTGGTTCACACTGACTGCGGGAATGAAATACGATTTCATTCCTGTGTGTCAGTCTTGACTTCGGGGGGCAATTATAGAGACCTTTGTGCGGGTTTCTGCACAGATGTCAATGGAAATCGTACCCCCAAATCGCCAAAAGTAGTACAGTAACTACTTTTGGGAATCGGATTTGACATGTCAAATTGCATGCTAAATTGCATAAATGTGAACCAGGGCTTAGAAACGCTTTAAATACTACTACATCTATGCTAAAAATAAGAAAGAAGTAATAATTAACAGAGCTAAGGCATTCAATTTATTGAATATTACCTAAGGCTCTGAATATGTACCTTTTTGGTTGAGAATGTAGGGCTCTGGGTTGCATTGATTTATGGAGTAATGCTGGCCATACACTATACGAAAAATTGTTCAAACTCATTTTAGGAAAACAAACACTCGGCCGTGAGAGCAAACGATAGTGCCATCATGTAACGACCGATAAATCGTTCAATGGACATAAAGGAATCTGTTTTTTTGTTTGTCTTTTCACATATACATAGGGCAAACAGTTTGGGCGAGAAACACAATAACCTTTCAGTTTATCGTTCGTTCGACAGAAAATTTCTAAACTTATCCTTTGTTTTTTTTTTTTGGCTCAAAAACGACACAACCGATTACAGTTTTGTGCCCATCAACTGGCCGAAAAATGACGGAACTGTCCAAGTGATGGAGTTTTGGACGATTTTTCATTTAATGTATGACCAGCATTATGGCCCGTACACACGATCCGAATATCGTGCGACAGATCGTACGACTTTTTTTGCCCAATAGTTGCAAGTAGAAATTGAATAGGTTAAGTCACAAATTCTGGTACGACAGAAAAAATCGGGAGTGGAAGTGTCATGTGTTGTAATGTATTTGTGTTGTATTTTCAGACGACAACTGTACTGACTAAACGAAAATCGTACGATCTGGTATCGTACGAGGAAAATTTTCGTGCTTGTCTGATCGAATAATATCGGATAAATTGTCTTGATTGGCTCTTGAAAGCTTTGTACTAACAATCTGATTATCGTACGATCGCAACGGAAGTGGTATCTTTCGTCTGATTTTTGGATCGTGTGTACGGCCCTTAAGTCAGAGCAAAATTTTAGTGGATTCTGATAATCGGAGAACAGCTTCTCCAGTGATTACAATGGGCTAGCTGCTCTCCATTTATTTGCAATACTAGGTTGTCAGTGTGGCAGCTTAGTCTCACTCTGTATTCACTTATGAATGAAAGCTAATGATGTAGCCTTCATTTATAAAGTACTGTTAGACAGGATTCACCAGTGATGTGTTTGAGGGTTTTTGCGTGCTTAGATGAGAATTTTAGAAGTGTATTTGAAGTGTTTACATGTGTATTCAAGCTTCAGATTTTTTTTTTTGTTTTAGGGGAAAGGAGTAGATGGAAATAGATATTATATTTATATTATAATTTTTTTTTTTTTTTTACAAAACTGCTGCTTTATTGCAATCTTTAGCAATACAGTATCTATCGTTTTTTTTTTTTTTGAGTTCATAAACTTTTCTTCTCAACATTACATACTCACATATTGTGTGTAATATGTCCGCCTGTGTCAGATTTCGTCGGAAAGAATAACTTATATTATTCACTGCAGGCGGTTTCCATCTTCATTGTGGGCATTTGAAGCCCACAAGCATTTATTTCCTGGATGTGGTGAATGCTGTGCTCCCAGCATTCACCGATCGTTCCCGCACATGCTCAGTGGCATCCTGGGAAGCCTGAGACTAGCTCCCAGGAGTCTGGGAGAGGCTAGAAACACGCCTACTCCCACGGGAGGAGAACCAGGAAGTGCAAAGAAGAATAGAAAAATAAAAGGTAATTACTGCAATTTAAATTTTTTTAAACGGCATGTCAGCATCTAGGCAAGGAAGAGAATACATACAGATATTGTTCAAAATTTGGGTGGAACCCCGCTTTAAATAAAAGTAGCAGTTAGAAATTTGAGGCAAACCATGTAATGCTGATAGGGGTTCTTACAACAGTGTAAAACTGTTATGCCAAAAGGAAAAAAAAAAACTGTTGCTGTAACTGCTTATTAAGTGTTAGCTGGAGTTCAGCTTTTTTGTTAGCCAAGTTTTTTTATCTGAATCTGCTAGTCTACCCTCTCCCGAGGTTTTAACACCTTCCTGCCCGGCCTATAATAGATTGATGGCTGGGAAGGCCTTTTCGTCCTTCTGAGTGGACATCATATGACATCTTCTCAGAATGTGCCGCTCGCTTTTTTGTTATGGGGGCTATGTGGACACATGTCAGGACCGGCTAAGCAGGCTTTTATGTGATCCATCCAGGCTGCTGTTTCTTACTACACGGATTTGAACCATCTTAACTGATAACCCTTTTTTTGGATCAGCCATATTCTATTAAATCTACCTATTCAAGTCTGTTATGGACTTCACGATGGAGATCTGTTTTTTCTTCTTGGTAGCACACTAACATTGATTGTGGCGTGACAACCATCCAGCCCCACTCCGGTGATTGTCAAGCTTGTGATGACCTCTCATGCAGTTTTTGGCCCATCTGTTCTGGTAAAAGGTGTGGTGATCATTACTAGCCGGTGGTGGATTTCATTTTATTTTATTTACACTCGAGGTGAAAGACTACATGTTAATAGTGTTGTGATGGGACTTTTTCAGTTCACAATTGGCTATACAGTACATCAGCTCCTTCATGTGATGTATGGACACTTTTTATATGCTCTTTATTTTGCATCTTTGCACTTTTTTTTAGTTTGTTATTGTTTCAGTTTAACTTTATTCATCATTGAGAAATCATTTGCATGCCAATTTGCACTTTTGCACACTTAATCGAGGTTTCATATTTCATCTGTGCACTTTATGATAGATTTATAGCGCTGCTCTGGTTTATGTTAACAATAGGAATTGGTATCACTTTTTTTTTAGCAAGCTGCTTTTTTATATAATTATAAACTTGGCGTAGATTTATTATTTTTTTTTTTTATAGATTTTAAATATTTGAAAAATTTTATAACAAAAGAAAAAAATTTTTTTTTTTTCAAGATTTGTGGTATTTCTATGTTTAGCAAAAAAATAAACCCAGTGGATTAAATACCACCAAAAGAAAGCTCTATTTGTGTGAAAAATTAAATTTTAAGTTTCTTATGGGGACAGTGTTGCAGGACTGCGCAGTTGTCATTCAAAGTGTGACAGTGCTACAAGCTGAAAATTTGCCTTGGCAGGAAGGGGGTTGAAAGTGCCCAGTATTCAAGTGCTGATGTCTGAAGATGTCTCCATTGAGACACACTAATGCCTCGTTTCCACTGAGCGGTTCGGTACGGTACGGTACGCTATTTTGGGTGTTTCCATTATGAAAGCGGCCCATACAACCGAACCGTTCCATTCAGAGTCCTGCTTCAGATGTGGGGCCATAGAAAATGGAACGGTTCGGTTAGGGAGGAGCTACGATACTTTACACTGATTGGTGGACGTGTGACGCCATGACGGCATTTTTTCTAAACCCACGTATGGCCCCTGTCGGTCCGACTTGCAGTGGAAATGCTCACCTGAATAGGCCGGACCATTCTAGGCCTTCCAAACTGATCCGACCCGAACCGATCCGCTCGGTGGAAACGAGGCATAATTTAGGAGGTGTTAGGTGCTGGATCAGGAGGTGAAAATAAAAGGAAGGAAAGCTAAAAGAAGTAAAACGCAGCCACCACATTTAGGGATTGATAAACCACAGTACATGACTTTTTTTTTTCGGTTAAACACAGCAGTGTGTTTTGTGTGGCTGGTAAATAAGCTAGTCTCCTGTGAGTAAACCCTGTTGCACATTGTATGCTTGATCACAGATGTCTATTAAAACCTAAGGGACTGAGGCTGGATGTGCATCATTTGTTCATATTGTAACTTTTTTAAGCTCATTATTTAACGCTCAGATGTTGAATCAGTTCGGTGGGGTTGGTATGTGATAAACATTCCCATCTGGGTAGGTAGTATGACCTCAATCTGGCACGTTATTTGGAGATCCAAAATAGAGAGAACATCACTTGTTAGCATATAATTACCACCTCCTCTCCCCTTCAGGAACTTGTAATTGCTGCATATGCTGGATTGTGTAATACAGTCGTACAATTTAATTGCCCTCCGTTAAGTGAACTGCAATTGGTTAAATTACCTTCCATGTTGCATCTCCTGTAAAAGCTGATGGGGAATTATGAGGATGAAACTGTACAGGCCATGAGCTGGACAGTATCAGTTCAGGATCCAAAATAGAAGGCAGATTATGTTCTGTGCTGAAATTTTAATGAGTGCATTTTTAGGCTCCCAGTGGGTTCCCACAAACCAAATCTGGTGGTTCCATTATTATTAGTTCCTAGGTAAACCTTGAATATATTTTTCACTAGGTTTGATGTCTTTACTGTGATTTTCTGCAAATCTGTTAGTTTCTTACCTGGAAATCTTGACAGTAACTCAACTTCCTGTTGCAGGCCAACAATGGGTTGTCTATCAGGTCTAATAGGCAGCTGAACGTGCAACAAGTAGTTCTAAAGGCTCAAAGTTTTTATATCTTCATGCATATCTGCGTGCAACAACCTCCCAGCTACCCCCCCCCCCCCCATACCTACCTAAGCCCCATTGCGATGTGCACGAGAGCCTCGGCTCTTCGGGGACTTTCCCTCCTCATTAGCTATCAGGAGTGTCGGCGCGAAAATCTCAGAAGGGGAAGATTGGAGCTGCTCTGTGCAAAAGCACTGCACAGAGCAGATAAGTATAACATGTATTTATTTATTTTATTTTTTAATTGCCTTTAATATTACTTTAAAGCCAAACTAAACCCATAAATGTAAATGTTTCTCAAAATAAATGTTCAATAAGGCTAGGTTCACACTAGAACTCTATGCAGGAAACCCACATTCCATGCACGTTTCCTGCACAACGTTCAAATGCACTATAGTTGCGTTCTGCAGCGGGTGTCAATGTTAACCACTTCAGACCTGGAAGATTTGGCTGCTCAATGACCAGGCTAATTTTTTGTGATGCGGTACTGCGTCGCTTTAACTGACAATTGTGTGGTCGTGCAATCATACAGACATTGAAAATGCAGACGTGCAAGCCACTGTACAGTATCGAGCGTGAGTCGCTCTTCATCAGGCTTCTCTGGCTGTGTGTGGCGAGCCCAACATCATTACCTTCTCTTATCCACACCCAGCATATCATCACACATGTGTCAAATCAAACAATTAACAATACTAATTACCCAAACCTAAATGATTAACCCATACTCTATAGAAATGTCTGGTAAAAGACCTTACACTTCTATACTGCAAAAATATTTACACATACTAGCGTACTGTCATGTATCATCTTCTACTGAATTTTTGTCAAGGAATACATAACCTCTCTCATCACTACAATGTTTCTATCTATACCTTCTTTAATCAATAATCATTACAATACATTGATATTCTTAATAGCGTCTCAGATTTCATAATGTGTTCCAGCTGTTATTTCTGTTAACTTGTTTTCCCAACGGGAGTTCATTCCACTGAATCTGAAAGGGATATAATATATGCAAATCACAAATAGAATTTATTATACTACCCTGTATCCAAATCCTATACAAACAAATAAAGATCATAATCCTTGTTCATCCCGTCCGGATACCGAGACTGTAGTCTGTTAATCCACCAAACTTCACGTTTTCTCAGTTTTAAAATCCTGTCCCCCCCTCTTTTAATCACGAGGAATTTTCTCCAATACCATGAATCGCAAATCGGTATCTTTGTGTCCCATCTCAGAGAAGTGACGTGACACAGGGAGACCTGACTGTGGATGTCGGATCGTACTGTGATGCTGTGCAATGCGATCCTTTATTTTCTGGGTAGTCTCACCTACATAAAGGAGATTGCACGGGCATATGAGGATGTAAATGACATACGACGACTGACATGTATAGAAGCCATATTCTCCGCCAGAGAAGCCTGATGAAGAGCGACTCACGCTCGATACTGTACAGTGGCTGGCACGTCTGCATTTTCAATGTCTGTATGATTGAAATTTTCAAGTAAAGGATAGTTTTGCATCAAGCATCGATCCACGTTTTTCTTATATATATATATATATATATATATATATATATATATATATATATATATATATATATATATATATATATATATATATATATATATATATATGGGACGATTGACAATTATACAGCGATCAGTGCTATAAAAATGCACTGATTACTGTATAAATATCACTGGCAGGGAAGGGGTTAACACTAGGGGGCGATCAAGGGGTTAACTGTGTTCCCTGACTGTGTGTTCTAACTGTAGGGGGAGGGGACTGACTATAGGAGGTGACAGATCGTGGTTCCTAGCTATTAGGAACTCACAATCTGCATCTCCTCTCAGAACAGGGATATGTGTGTGTTTACACACACACATCCCTGTTCTGCCTCTCGTTCCCGCGATCGCTCATGGCCGGCGGAGGAAGTCTAAATACAAGCTAAAATGGCACTATCATCAGTGGACAGGAAGAGATGGGAAGATTTAGTCCTGTTTTAGGAAGTGCCCATGGTAAGCTGACAGTGGGCTGCTAATTATAAGGCTAATGTCAGCCTGCAAGAGGAAGTGCTGTTACCAGAAGGATCTCCAGATGAGAAACTTTGCAACGGACTTGCAAAGCATTATTCGTATGAAATCAGTGTTGACAGTCACAATATCTACAACTTGTTGCTACAGAGCATAGTACCAATATTTGCAGTTATGCTTCATAACCAATGTAGCATATCCTGGGGAAAAGCTATAACATAATCTTTATATTGCAACCCAATAGAACAATCAAACAGTCTTAATGTGAATTGGTTAATTTGTTCACAACTGGTCAGACATTTTAGAACACTTCATTTTCCAGTTTATTGAAATTCACATAGTTTATTGTCTCAATGTACTCAGAAAATAAAGCATATAACAAATAAACAATTGGACATTGACAAATCATGGAATCCCCTTTTTTTTTTTTTTTTTTTTTTATACAAGATATAAGATCTAATTTTTTGACTCATCAAAGCCTCTTTTTCCAGATATAACAACCAAACACACTTGTGGCACTCTTTCTACTACGGAAATCACTTCCCAACACTGTTGCAGAAGTTCCCACAAATGTGTTGCTCTTGTAGGTAGCTTTGCTTTCACCCTTCTGTCCAGGCCATCCCAAACCAGCTTGATGGGGTTTACGTCTGAAGACTGTGCTGCCCATTCCATAATTTGGAGCCTACTGTCTTGTTCATTTCTTCAAGGGTAGTCCTGACACAGCCTGGAGATATGTTTTAAGTCATTATTTTGCTGTCAGAAGAACTTTTCACCAACTCGGTGTATACTAGAGGGTATTGCATGGAGCTAAAAAAGTTGACATCTCTGGATCCATCAAAAGAGCCCCTGACCACCCCGCTTCATCCTCCATGTTTGACAGTTGGTGGCACACACACAGGAACCATCCTTTCGCCTACTTGACGGTGTACAAAAACCCTGCATGATGAAACGAAAATAATTAATATTTGATTCCTCAGTCCCTAAGACCACCTTCCAGTCTTCTTATTTTGCCATCTTGGCAATGGCTTTTTTACAGCCACTCGACCTGTCAAATCTGCAACTAGAAATCTTCTCTTCACAGTTGAAACTGAGACTTGCTTACTTTGATCAGTATTAAGCTGTGCTTGACCTCTTTATTCAACTTTATTGTTGGGATCCCTGCAGAGCCTGGACCGACTCTGTGATGTCAGCCAACAGTAGACTTTAGCCCGCTGTCAGCTGAATCTGGGTCACAGGAGTGCAGAACTAAGGCCAATAGAGCTTTGATAATACTTCTCCTTTTCTAATTGACTAACTCAGAACTGATGTTCAGTCAGCCAAGACAGCTAATTTGTGTATTTGTTCTTAGCCCAGGTCGATTACTATTTAAAGCTCAAGTTTTTAGTGTGTGTGTTTTTTTTTTTTTTTTTTTTTTTTTTTTTTTTTTTTTTTTACTGCCCCAGTGATGGCTGGTGGTTAAAATCTAAAGTCCTCTGCCCCTGGATACCTATATCCCTGGTGTGATCTTCCTCGCTCATCAAATGCGGACTATTTAGAAGTCCATCCTAACACTAAAATCGCTACATCTACAGACATCAACGAACTAACACTAACCTATCTATTTCTGTAAATAAGAAATCGGTATACATACCTTTTTTGAAGCTGCTCCGATCTGTTCTCCAGCAGCGGTAGCTTTTACAGCCGACAATGCCTGTAAAATGATTGGGAGGTGACATCACCCATAGAGTTACTATGGAGCTTCCGTTGTCGGCTGCCTCTTCTGCACACTCATCCACAGCGGAGCCGCCACTGACAGCTCAGCGTGGGATCGGGGTCGGATCGGCTTCAGGGAAGGTATGTATACTGATTTAATTTTTTTTTCTTTGCAGGGCTAGATAGGTAGTGTTAGCTTGTGGATGTCTGTAGATGCAGAGTGTTAGGCTGGACTCATCCTTTAAGCAACTGGATCAGTTATTTATCCATATTAGTACAAGACCTGATATGGTAGACTGGAGCTCCTTGTGATTGAAACCCCCCCCCCCCCCCGGTATAGAAATAGAGGGTATGATTTTGATATGGGAACTGCTAAAATTAATAAATATAAGGACTGACTGGGGGAGGAGACAGTATTAATGATGATGATAATAATATTATTATTATTATGCAGGATCTATATAGTGCCAACAGTTTACGCAGCGCTTTACAATATAAAAGGGAGACAATACAGTTATAATACAACAAAATACAAGAGGATTAAGAGGGCCCTGCTCAGAAGAGCTTACAATCTAATAGGGTGGGGCAGGTGGTACAATAGGTTGTAGCTGTGGGGAATGAGCTGATGGAAGTGGTAAAAGATTAGAGAGGAAGTGGTAAAAGATTAGAGACGTGATAAGCTTCCCTGAAGAGATGAGTTTTCAGGGATCGCCTGAAGGTAGCAAGAGTAGGGAATAGCCGGACAGGTTGAGGTAGCGAGTTTGAGGATGGGAGAGGCTCTGGAGAAATCCTGGGCAGAGTACCAGGATAGAGCAGAATCTAAGTGGCCAAGAGAATGGAGTTTGAGAAGGAGCGGGTGGTCAACAGTATCAAAGTAAAAAGTGTACTAAAGCGCTGATATGAACTAGTAAATAAATAAGTGACAAATACTAGAAGATGACCAAATAATATAGCTGCAATTATTGTGTACGTGAACTGATATCACACAAAGTGTATATACTCAGAATGTATAATGCGCTAATATTAACCTCCCAATATAACACGGTGGGATCTCTTAATGATTAATCAGTGAATCATGTGCAAAATAATCAAATGGAGCGTATTATAAATAACATAACATCCTTCACCATAACAAAATCCTATAACTAAATATCAATGTGATAATTATTGAACACAATTAAAAAGAGAAAAATAAAAATGAGATATATTAATGTGATGAACCACAGTGCACAGGTATCTCAATAGGACAGCATATTGCTGTGAAAAAATATAACGTCTTTGGTGATTTGATGAATATAGACAGGTTTCAATGAGTAATCCCCAGTGGTAGCTGGCTTGCTCATAAATTCAGGTGCTCATTAGCATGGGCTGGCTTCCGCAGTGTGAAATAACAAAAAAAGAAAGACCATTGTGCAGGCAGTGTGATATGTAATCCCTATAAATTAAGGGTAAAAATTCACTCACACTTTTCAGCAGATTAAATCGCATATGGTAAGGTCAGTTGTCAACTGTGTACACACAGCACTGCTCGTCACTGGCTCCTCCCGACCGGTTTCATCACTAGACACGTGACTTTTTCAAACGTTAGATTTTTTCACAGCAATATGCTGTCCTATTGAGATACCTGTGCACTGTGGTTCATCACATTTTAATATATCTCATTTTTATTTTTCTCTTTTTAATTGTGTTCAATAATTTATTATCACATTGATATTTAGTTATAGGATTTTGTTATGGTGAAGGATATTATGTTATTTATAATAGGCTCCATTTGATTACTTTGCACGTGATTCACTGATCAATCATTAAGAGATCACACCGTGTTATATTGGGAGGTTAATATTGGCACATTATACATTCTGAATATATAGAACAGTATCAAAGGCCGCAGAGAGGTCAAGTAGTAGGAGTATGGAGTACTGGCTATTGGTTTTAGCAGTTAGTAAATCGTTAGTGAGTTTTAGTAAGGCAGTTTTCGTGAAGTGCTGCGAGCGAAAGACAGACTGTAAGGGGTCAAGAAGGTTACGTAGTAGGAACACAATCTACTCTGTGTGTTTACAAATCCCGGTTCTGTCAGGAGTGAACACGGGTGCCCAGCGAACATTGTGTGCCGGGGACACGCTGTGGGCGTGCGCCTGCCATATTGAGGAGCCCACATACCATGACGGCGATTTGCACAGCCGTGCTAACCTGCCGCAGTACAACTGCTGTGGCTGGTCGGCAAGTAGTTGGAGAGGTATGGTCAAACCTTTTTTTTTTTTGGTGGGGAACGGTAATGAATAAGGTTTATAGTTATGTTTTTCCCATAGCATTTATTCCTTGTCTCTAAAAAGTTCTACAAGGAGTTTTTTCTTTTTTTCTTATTTTATTCAGTTCCATCAGTTTTTATCTAGCCCATTTTTCCTAGCTATTTTGTGGTTGAATGACAATGTACTATAAAGTTGTGCACTCCATATTGTATCACGGAGAACAGCTTATTCTTTGTGCCCTTAAAGGTATTTTAAGGTGACATCTGGTTTGGGAACAGTGTGTAATGGAAGCCATTGTGTTAAATAGCTTCTTCTGTCTAGCAATTCTCTGACCGTAGGGACGGAGAGAATAAGACTGCATTAGACCGCTTTGGGCGCACTTAGTATTTGTGTGGGCAAATTCTCCTTCTAGCTTATTTGTCACAGATTGCTGCCAATATGCTTGGTACAATTAGACTCTCTAAATGTACAAGAATTTAAACAGAGGATTTGATGTCTCCTTTTGTGGAGGGATGCCGCAATTGCGAAATTCTGCTGGGATGTATACATTTTCTGTTCTTCATCCAAAAATGTTGTGGTGATTTCTGAGTAATTTCTGTAATGTGTTAGCAAATTGTTCACATGGCAAATGTGGGTTTTTCCTTTTTTCTATTGTAAATCATTACCAAATGACTTGTCATTGGAGGAAATGCACATTATGATTTGTCTTTCAGTAACATCTGTGTGTGTGTGTGTGTATATATATATATATATATATATATATATATATATATATATATATATATATATATATATATATATATATATATATATATATATATGTATATGTATGTATGTATGTATGTGTGTATATATATATATATATATATATATATATATATATATATATATATATATATATATATATATATATATATATATATATATATATATATATATATATTATAAAATAAAAAAAGTATTTGCCCCCTTTTCTGATATTTTTTACATATTTGTCACACTTAAATGACTCAGATCATCATAAAATGTTACTACACAAAAATAACCCGAGTAAATACAAAATGCAGTTTTTAAATGATGGTTTCAATTAATAAGGCAAAAGAGCTGACCAAACCTGCCTGGCTTTATGTGGAAAAGTAATTGCCCCCTAATAACTGGTTGTGCCACCCTTGGCAACAACTGCAATCAAGCGTTTGCAATAACTGGCAATGAGTCTTTCACATTGCTGTGGAGCAATTTTGGCCCACTCTTCTTTGCAGAATTGTTTTACTTTAGCCACATTGGAAGGTTTTCCAGCATGAACAGCCTGTGTAAAGTCATGATACAGCATCTCAATTGGATTTAAGCAAAGGATGAGGAAAAATGGACTTTGTAGGCACCAATCATCATTTTGCTGTCTTCCCGGTTCTTACACCTTCTACGGCTTCATTACCAGACACGTCCCCGCATGTGAGCGTTTGTCACCTTATGCTTGTTGGCTGTTAGGTCCACTGGTTGGCTTCTTCATGGTGCTCATGGATACTGATTGAGACGCATCACTAACAAGGTTTAAAGTGAATATTAACAGTATGCATTATTTTGTTGTCTGTCTTCTCTCTCTTTTTCCCTACTACAGGTGACTCAAACGGGTTCCTGAAGAAGCATTCAATTGCGAAACATGTAGAGCTGTATTAGTTTGATGTCTCATATGTTGAACAGAGGGCCATGTCCTCCCCTCTTTAAAGGGAAACCCCTCTGTAGGCTATGACATATGTTTGAGAGAGTACCAGCTATTACTCTGCAATTTATTGCAATGTTTTAATATGTCTGTGTTTTTGGTTTCATGTACTTTTTGTGTAATAAAATATTTATATTCAATTTTATGATTGGTGCCTACAAAGTCCATTTTTCCACTTCCTTTGCTTTTTTGAGAATTTGTAAATTTAGGACGTTGGCACTGCCTTACCTATGAAATCTCCACAGTCCATCCGGTGGTGAGATTTGCTATTCCGTTCCCTGCTTTTTTTTCAATTGGATTTAAGTCCAGGCTTTTACTAGGCCACTCCAAAACCTAACTTTGCTTTGTTTGAACCATTTGGCGGTGTACTTGCTGTTGTGTTTCGGATCATTGTCCTGCTGCATAATCCATGAACTTGAGGTCACAAACTGATGGCCGGACATTCTCCTTTAGATTTTTTTGGTAGAGCTCAGAATTCATGGTTTCATCAATTATGGTAGGTTGTCCAGGTCCTGAAACTGCAAACTGCAGACTATCACCACGTCTGACTGTTGGTATGATGGTATGATGTTCTTGCTTTAAAATGCTGTATTCGTTTTATGCCAGATGTAAGGGGACGCACACCTTCCAAAATGTTTAATTTTTGTCTCATCAGTCCACAGAATATTTGCCTAAAAAGGTCTTAGGGATAATCAAGATGTATTTTGGTAACTGTGAGATGAGCCTTTGTGTTGGATGGATGCCATTTTTGCCCTGTCTTTCTTATTGTTGGATCATGAACACTGATCTTACCTGATTTAAGTGAGGCCTGCAGTTCTCCTAGGTGTTCTGTGTTCTTTTATGACCTCCTGTATGAGTCGTCGTCATGCTCTTGGAGTCATTTTTTTAGGCCTCCCACTCCTGGGAAGGATCACCACTGTGACAAGTTATCTCCATTTGTGGATAATGGCTCTCCCCATGGTTCACTGGTGTTCCAAAGCCTTCGAAATGGCTTTGAAATCCTTCCTAGACCGATGCATGTACATTACTTTGTTTCTAATTTTGTTCTTGATTTTTTTTTTTTTTTTTTTTTTAGATTGTGGCATGATGTGTGGCTTTTTGTGATCTGTTAGCGTGCTTCACTTTGTCAGACAGCTTCTATTTATGTGATTTCTTGATTCAACAGGTCTGGCAGTAATCTGGCCTGGGTGTGGCTAGTGAAATTTAACTCCGCTTTCCACAAAAAGTGGTTATCACAGTTCATTCCTGATTCAGCATGGGAGGGGGCAACTGCTTTTGCACATGGGGCCAGGCAGATTGGAACAGCTTTTTTCCCTTTAATAAATAAAAAAAAATAAAAAAAATATATATATATATATATATATATATATATATATATATATATATATATGTCAGGTCCATAAATATTGGGACATTGACACAATTCTAATCTTTTTGGCTCTTTACACCACCACAATGGATTTGAAATGAAACGAACAAGATCTACTTTAACTGCAGACTTTCAACTTTAATTTGAGGATATTTACATTCAAATCTGGTGAACGGTGTAAGAATTACAACGGTTTGTATATGTGTCTCCCAGTTTTTAAGGGACCAAAAGTAATGGGACAGATTAACAATCATCCATCAAACTTTCACTTTTTAATACTTGGTTGCAAATCCTTTGCAGTCAATTACAGCCTGAAGTCTGGAACGCATAGACATCACCAGACGCTGGGTTTCATCCCTGGGGATGCTCTGCCAGGCCTCTACTGCAACTGTCTTTAGTTCCTGCTTGTTCTTAGGGCATTTTCCCTTCAGTTTTGTCTTCAGCAAGTGAAATGCATGCTCAATCGGATTCAGGTCAGGTGATTGACTTGGCCATTGCATAACATTCCACTTCTTTCCCTTAAAAAACTCTTTAGTTGCTTTCGCAGTATACTTTGGGTCATTGTCCATCTGCACTGTGAAGCGCCATCCAATGAGTTCTGAAGCATTTTGCTGAATATGAGCAGATAATATTGGCCAAAACACTTCAGTATTCATCCTGCTGCTTTTGACAGCAGTCACATCATCAATAAATACAAGAGAACCAGTTCCATTGGCAGCCATACATGCCCACGCCATGACACTACCACCACCATGCTTCACTGATGAGGTGGTATGCTTTGTATCATGAGCAGTTCCTTCCCTTCTCCATATTCTTTTCCCATCACTCTGGCACAAGTTGATCTTGGTCTCATCTGTCCATAGGATGTTGTTCCAGAACTGTGAAGGCTTTTTTAGATGTTTGGCAAACTCTAATCTGAGGCTCACCAATGGTTTACATCTTGTGGTGAACCCTCTGTATTCACTCTGGTGAAGTCTTCTCTTGATTGTTGACTTTCACACACATACACCTACCTTCTGGAGAGTGTTCTTGATCTGGCCAACTGTTGTGAAGGGTGTTTTCTTCACCAGGGAAAGAATTCTTCGGTCATCCACCACAGTTGTTTTCCGTGGTCTTCCGGGTCTTTTGGAGTCGCTGAGCTCACCAATGCATTCTTTCTTTTTAAGGATGTTCCAAACAGTTGATTTGGCCACACCTAATGTTTTTGCTATCTTTCTGATGGGTTTGTTTTGTTTTTTCAGCCTAATGATGGCTTGCTTCACTGATAGTGACAGCTCTTTGGATCTCATATTGAGAGTTGACAGCAACAGATTCCAAATGCAAATAGCACACTTGAAATGAACTCTGGACCTTTTATCTGCTCCTTGTACATGGGATAATGAGGGAATAACACACACCTGGCTATGGAACAGCTGAGCAGCCAATTGTCCCATTACTTTTGGTCCCTTTAAAAAGTGGGAGGCACATATACAAACTGTTGTAATTCCTACGCCGTTCACCTGATTTGGATGTAAATACCCTCAAATTAAAGCTGAAAGTCCGCAGTTAAAGCACACCTTGTTCGTTTCATTTCAAATCCATTGTGGTGGTGTATAGAGCCAAAAAGATTAAAATTGTGTCGATGTCCCATGTTGGAGTAACAAGTGCAAGCAATCAAGCCCTCCCAAAGGCTTATATTATAGGAAACGACAGGGATTGCTGCACAAAAATATTTTAATGAAAAATGTAATCAAAACATCCAAAATATATAGGCCATCATCATAACAGTTTCTGAACCAGATCACGCCCTTCTTCAAAACATGGTGCCTATGATGATATAATATATGTATATGTATTTCAAATGGGGAAAGAGGAAGGGATTATCACGGTGCTAACAAATAATGGAAACCAATATATAAAAAAGTATAAGTTTAATAGGATTACAGTTAAAAACCAAACAGGGCCATATGTTCAATGATATTCAACATTTCATGATGAAGGTGGTCATAAGGCAATTGAAACAGGAAATTCATATCCGTATATTAACCCGACATGTTTTGCCTAATAGCTTCATCGGGGACTATACGAATCATAAAGTGCCTTTAACTGAAATACACAAAAGAAACAAAATGAGTATAATCATATAGCATTATGTACAAAGAAGAATTTACATCAATTGCCAAAGCTCTCCCCAGAGGAGAGGGAACCTACCGCCTCGAATCTCCCGGAGCGGGCCACTGCCAAAAAGGACCAACCAGTCAGAAGGGGAAATGAGCCCTGCGAGGCCACAGAGGACACTAAAGAAACGCAACCAAAAAAAAAAATGTGTATAAAAGGCCTAAAGAAGAGTATGAAGAGATATATAAATACGTTCGGTATCAAATTCATAGGACGGTTCCAAACAAAATACTTAAAAGCAAACAAATTCAGAGCATGGGGTGAAGGGCGACTGGGATATAGGATGAATTATATTCGATAGGAACAAAATGAGCAACTCTGTAAGCGGAGAAAAGGAATATTAAGTAAAACTAAAAAGGAAGAGAAGAAAGATTTAGATAATAGGGAGTGAGTATGGGTCAAATTTGTTGAAATAGAGGCCTATGGTCATATATGAAAAAAGGGGTCAATGAATTTTTAAAGAAACAAAGAATGTGTAGGGATATTTTAACATGATTTATGTTAACTATATATGAAGTATAAAGAAACAAAAACAAGAGTAGAAGTGCTAGCATAATATGGACTATTAATTGTCTCAATATTATTAATAAAATGTAAATTAATATGAAAGAACTAAATGTTTATTTTATAAACAAGTACACGGAATAGGACCGGATGTTAAATATATAAGAAGGAAGTCTAATAGGAACTACAAATGGCAAATAATAAACTAAAAATCATCAAAGAAATTGGTTAGATAATAAGGTAGTGAACGCGGACCTAAATAGTTAATAAACTGTAGTAGAGAAGTGAATATAAGTTCAATAATAATCCCACATTAAACAGTGCATAGATATTTCAACATTTGCCCTCAGTCTCTGGAAATGGTGCTGCCCGAGAAGCCGGCTTTGTGTCCTCCATTCGGTTGGCGCCTGACGTCACCGACCAAATGAGTCCCGCCTGGTCCCTCGAACCACATCAACCACAATGCCCCGAGGCAGGTGGGTGCGGCCGCAGGCACAGATACGGAAGGAGACCAGCCGAGCACTGCAACCAAAGGACCGCCCCCTCTCGCCACAACCCTACAGGCAAAGTGGTGGACGAGGGAGGGGAGGGAAAAATACACAAGGGTGCAGGGGATTGCGTTGGGGACCAAATGTGTCCCATCCTATACCAACCTGTACCTGCAGGGGTGGGAGAGGGACATTTTTTCCTGTGATGACCTTACTGGCCTTCTCGCCAATATCATCATGTCTTGGTATCGTTACATCGATGATGTACAAATGATTTGGTCTTGCACTGAGGCTGAACTTGGACGGTTTCTACGTGCCATTTCTATTAATGATTTCAACCTCCATTTTACAATGAATTACAGTTAAACAAAAATTTTCCTTTTTTCTGAGCCATTGCTTAGGAGTGTACCCTACAGTCAATATTTACCAATTAAACTTAACTGTAGTAAATATGAAGACTTCAAAAAAGCTGCCAGGGATTTATATCTTAGGCCTTGTACACTGCTGCTGGTAACTGAATGATAGTATAACCGCTTCCCGACCAGTGCATGCCGATATACGTCGGCAGAATGGCACTGGTGGGCAAAAGGGCGTACAGGTATGTCCCCTTCAAGAAGCGGCACTGTGCGAGCGGTTCGCCATGGGTCCCGCGGACTCATTGTCCACCGGGTGCCTGCGTTCATGTCAGGGAGAGCTAGAACGGGGAGATGCTTTTGTAAACAAAGCATTTCTCTGTTCTGCCTAATGACAGGACAGAGATCACTGCTTTCGGTGATCGGGAGCAGTGATTGCTGTCCTGTGCGTTGTAGTCCCCCCACCCAGTTAGAATCACTCCCTAGGACACCTTTAACCCCTTCATCTCCCCCTAGTGGTTAACCCCTTCACTGCCAGTGTCATTTACACAGTAATCAGTAATTTTTATAGCACTGATCTGTGTATAAATGACTGGTCCCAAAAAAATGGTGTCAAAAAATGTCCGATGTGTCCGCCATAATGACGCAGTCCCGATAAAAAATCACAGATCGCTCGCCATTACTAATTTAAAAAAAAAAATTAATAATGCCACAAAACTATCTATTTTGTAGACGCTATAACTTTTGCGTAAACCAATCAATATACACTTATTGCAATTTTTTTTTCTTTTTTTTACCAAAAATATGTAGAATACATATCGGCCTAAACTGAGGAAAAAAATATATTTTTTTATATATTTTTGGGGGATATTTATTATAGGAAAAAGTAAAAGATAATGCGTTTTTTTTTTTTTCGAAATTGATGCACTTTTTTGTTTATAGTGCAAAAAATAAACGCAGAGGTGATCAAATACCACCAAAAGAAAGCTCTATTTGTGGGGAAAAAAAAGACGTCAATTTTGTTTGGCTACAACATCACATGACCGTGCAATTGTCAGTTAGAGCGACGCAGTGCCGAATTGCAAAAAGTGCTCTGGTCAGGGAGGAGGTAAATCCTTCCGGGGCTGAAGTGGTTAAAAGCTTCAACAAAGCTTGCTGTTCACATCGCTTCCATACAAGCTGAAACCATGTGAAATAGGCCTAAAGGTGAAGAAGATGTTCTTCTATAATGTTGACATCTAATTTTGCCATTTGCCATGTTTGTGGGATAAGCCAGAATTCACAGCCTAGTACAGGAGGGTGTAGAGTCTTCAAAGCTCTGTCAGGATGGGGTCAGGAGAAACCCTGTGAACTTACTGAAAATCACACTCATCCCTTCAAAGCTTTTGAGCTATTCAGACTGTTTGCTTCTGTATAAGTGGCTGGATTTTTTGCTTCACTGAAGATGCTGGTAGATTTGCTCTTGCAAAGCAGACAGATTAGGATGTTACAGTGGCACATAAGCAGATACTACTTTTTTTTTTTAGACATAACCTGACTGAAAGTTCTGTAAGGCTTCATGTACGCTGCCGTTGATAAACGGACGTTTAGGAGCAGTTGGGCGTTTTTTTTCAGCTGCCCCCCGAACTCTCCTCTGTTATCTTACTTATAGTTTATAGTCGTTTCTAGACAGTTGAGTTTAGAAGCATTTTTTGGAAAGCAAAAAAAATGCGTTCAGGACGGAAGTTCAGAGGCATTTTGAAACACCAAATGCCTGTCACAGCCTGTAAACGTCGTAACTTGCGTTTAGCCGTGTTTCATTTACAGGCGTTTTTAATGGAGATACAAAAAAAAAGCTTCTAAACTCAAACGTGGCTAAACACGACATGTAAACGCGTCAAAATGGACGGTTTTTAACATCGGTAACTATCTGTCAGGTTAAATCGTTCAGGAGAGGTTTCAAAACGTCCAGTGTACATTAAGCCTTCTAGTTTTGGGTAGAGGGAGGCCGGACTTCATTCCTCCACAGGTATTTCTGCTCTCCCTGGTGGGAAGCTCCCATGCCCCTTGTCTCCTAGCAAAGCTATAACAGCCAGGTCTTTGATTTTGTGTAATGCTGGCACACTATACGAAAAATTGGCCGAACCCATTTTAGAAAAACGAACATTCGGCTGTGAGCGCAAACGATAGTGCCATCATGTAATGACCGATAAATCATTCAGTGGACATAAATGAATGCATTTTTGGTTCATTTTTTTTACATATGCCTAGTGCAGACAGTTCGGATGGGAAACACATTAACCTTTCAATTTATCTTTAGTTCGGCAGAAAATTTCCAAACTTGTCCTTCATTTTTTCTGCTCAAAAACGCCCCAAAGCTTTTTGACTTTGCTGGTTTTTCGGCCAGTTAATGAGCACAAACTGTCAAAATGACTGAATTTTGGCCAATTTTTCGTATAGTGTATGGCCAGCATATTAGCCTCCCAATACCCCTTTCTGAAGTGCAATCACCCCATATGCCTGTAGAAAATCCCATCAGGGGGCCAGTGATGACACAAAGGTGATTGGAATCTTCAAAGAATGCACAGAATGGATTCTACCTACTTAGGGAGACCATCCCATCATAAAATATTCTAGATGCATTTTGATGACTGGAGACATTTTGATTTTGCCACATTATGTGTTTGCAGAAATTCCAAAACATCTTATTCATACAAGCAATTGTTAAAGCGGAGTTGCACCCAGAATTTTTTTTTTAAATATTTACAGTCCTTTCATATTAGTATTAAACAATTGGGGGGAATTATTTCTTTTTATTACTCACCAGAAACGCCCTGTTGCTGTGTAGTGGCTCCTAATCTGCCACTTCTGGGTCTGCGGAGCTCCGCATCACTTCCTCCCTCGCCTGTGCTCCTGGGAAATGTGAGTCGTCATTTCCCAGGAGTCTGTGGGCAGTACTGTGAGCAAAAATCACGTTATTTCCTGACAGGAAATGACGCAATTTAAGGCGGTTCACATCTGTTGCATAACAGGGCGGGACCTTCCTCTGTTGGCGCCCGTTGCTATGGCAACTTTCCAAACAATCGGTGCTATGGCTGGCTGAGCATCGTGCATGTGCGAGATCGAGAGGTGCATGCTGGTTACCCAGCATGCATCTCTCCATCGCAAATCCAGGAAGAGGTTGAGATTGGGCTTCACATGCCCACAATCATCGTAGCAATGGCCAAAAGAGGATTTTCTAAATAGTGGGTGTAAAAAAAAAAAAAAAAAAAAAAATATATATAAAATTAAGATCCACTAGCAAAAATATATAAAGTTTATTGGGGTTATTAATGCATTATGATGGGATGCCAGAAAAAAAAGTAATTACATTCTGTGGCCGGAACTCAGCTTCAGACACAGAGCTGTGGTTTGGCCCCGCCACCTCTCTCTCCTGATTGGCTAACTGACTTTGAAAGCAGTGGGAGGCAGTGACGCCGCTGCTGTGTCTTAGTCAACCAGGAAGGAGATTCCCAGATGGCCATGGGACTTGTGGACATCGCTGTACAGAGATGGGGCTCAGTTAAGTATTAGAGGTGCTGAGGGGGGCTGCTGCACCCAGAATGCTTTTTATGTTAATACACAGTATGCATTGATAAAAAAAAAAAAAACTTCTGACTTTACATCCACTTTAATTGAAGTAGGAGGAAGGAGGCCCTGATTCTTCTATATACAGCTTTAGTGAGACCTCATTTAGAATTCTGTGTCCAGTTCTGGAGACGTCACACATAGACATTGATAAGATAGAACGAGTCCAGAGATGGGTAACAAAATTGGTGAAAAGTTTGGGGGATAAAACACATCGAGAGCGACTTCAGGAACTTAATATGTACAGTCTGTAGGAAAAAAGGGAGAGGGGAGACATGATCGAAAACCTTCAAATAGACAGGGTTCAGGAAGGCGGGCTTTTCAATATGGAACCAGAATCAAGAACACGGGGACATCACCTCAAACGCACTGGAGGGAAGTTCAAGACTAATCTTAGAAAGTATTATTTTACTCCAAAGGGTAGTTGATGTGTGGAATAAACTACCAGCTGAGGTAGTGAGACCATCAACCGTAAATGGCTTTGAACTAGAGCTGCACGATTAATCGTACATAGAATCGCGATTTCGATTCACCCCCCCCCCCCCCCCGCGATCTACAGTCTGGATTATCTCGTTTTTTTAGCCGCCGGGAACCAGCGTTTTGAAAATGGCGCCGCCGGCGCCGAAGTACACAGAGCCGGTCCTCGGCTCTTTCCGGCGGCTCTCGTTTACTTTCGGCTCCACTCGTCCCGAGCGGAGCTATCCGAACCTACTCGGATAGCTCCGCTCGGGACTACGAGTGGAGCCGAAATTGAACAAGAGCCGCCGGAAAGAGCCGAGGACCGGCTCTGTGTACTTCGGCGCCGGCGGCGCCATTTTCAAATCGCGGTCGGCGATTTTGAAGCCCTGGAAGCAAGTACAGGGGATCCAAGGCTGCACTGGGGCAAGGCTGCACTGGGGCAAGGCTGCACTGGGGCAAGGCTGCACTGGGGCAAGGCTGCACTGACATGGCTGCACTGACAAGGCTTTATCTTTAAAATAAAATTATTTTTTTGAGAATCGTGAGAGAATCGTGATCTTTATTCCAAGCAAAAGTATCGTGATTCTCATTTTTCCCAGAATCATGCAGCTCTACTTTGAACCTGGTTGGGATAAACATCGATCTATACTCGGACATTAAAGTTAACGGAAAAAGCAAAACAAAAAAACGGGCAGACTCGATGCAAACCTCACGTGATGTCTGTGCAGTGCGATTTGAGCCATTCATTTGTATGGCTCAAATCGCTCCGCATTTGCCCCAAAAAAATGTGCAGGACCATTGAAGATCAAGCAGAGGCCAAGATGACTGATTCCTTGGCTGAAAACGATTGGAGGGTTTAGTTCTGCTTTAATGACAAAATTCAATTTTTACTGCTGCTTACAGAATTATTAAAGTGAACCAAAGTGAATTATTAGGTAAAAGGCAGAAGGTTTTTTTATTGTCATGCATTCCATGCATGAAGATAACAAAAACTTCAGTGTGCAGCAGCCCCGCTTAGCCGCCCTAATGCTTATGAGCCCCATCTCGATCCAGCGATGTTGCACAAGAGACTCTGCTGTCCGTGACTCTCCTGATTGGCTAAGACACACAGGGGATGTCATTGGCTCCCGCTGCTGTCAATCAGTCAGTGAGCCAATGAGGACAGAGAGGGGTGGGGCCAAGCCGTGGCTCACTGTCTGAATGGACACAGAGCAGCAGCTCGACTTGATGCCCCCATAGCAAGCTGCTTGCTGTGGGGGCAGGAGGGAGGGGTCTGGAGCACCGACGAGGGAACCAAGAAGAGGAGGATCTGGGCTGCTCTGTGCAAAACCACTACACAGAGCAGGTAAGTATAACATGTTGGTCTTTTTTAAATAACAATCACTTTAAATCGGAGTTCCAGGCAAAAGAACAACTCTGTCTTAAACAATAGTACAGTATAATATATATTATATATTTTTTTTTTTTCTTCCGTCCTATGTCACCGTGACAAGGTATGTCATTTCCATGATCGCATCATCGTGCCCCCCTGCTGCTTTCTGGGACCTGTGTATGTCCCAGAAGACAACCGAATCATTCAGGAAGGCTTCACTGCTGGTTTCCCTTACTAGTAATATTAGCGCCAGCACCCAGAGCCAATGGACGGATCAGCTTAGGGTGCCAACATCGCTGGCTAGTGTCCTTATATTAAAAGTCAGCAGCTACAGTAGATCACATCATGTACCTGCACATTTTCGTAATTTATTTAGATTGAGAATTAGAGCGCATCAATATTTATTTATTTTAGCTACAGTAGTTGTAGCTGCTGACTTTAAATTTTTTTTTACCCAGGCTGGAACTTTAAGTCGCCACTACTGTATGGGCTAGCTGAATCGAAACCTGCATTGCCAGGTCTAAAACACTGGCACACTGTCAAAGGGGATTTTTTTTTATCTGTTTATTTCGTCTTCACATACCTACTTCTAACAAATCCATCCATCTGAAGTGTTTTTATTTGGGGTTTCTATTGAAGTTACTCCCACACAATCATTGCTCCTTGCCTATGAAATGCAGACTCGTCAAGTAAATTATCTCTCTCCCAATTTCAATATAAGCAGCCACCTATGTAGCCACAACCTCCCTGTCTCTCCTTATAAGCTTAACAGTCTAATTGTAATTTTGATCCTACGTTTTTTTCATAGTTTTAAGGTGTTAAAACCATGACCATTTCTGAGGCTTCTTTGAAGATGCTACTCAGTTCCTTTTTATCAGACATCTTGTCTCTGTTTTTCTCTTGTTGCCAGTGATGTTTGTTTCATTAAATATCTATATGGAAATAAAGCTAACCCATCTGGTGAATTATGCAGAAATTGACTTAATTTTGGCAGATATAGGCAGTCACTTGACATGTTGAAACTTCAGATCTGGAGAATCAGCATAGCACATGAAATAACAGTATAGTAGTACCTTGGATTGGGAGCTTAATTTGTTCCAGAAGCATGCTTGTAATCCAAAGCACTCGTATTTTAATGTGCGTTTCCCTATAGGATTCAGTGGAAACTCGGATAATTCCAGTGTCACTGCTATTGTTTGCAATACTGCATGTAGCCAGAGGTGGGGGGGGCAGGAGACGCTCAGAAACACTTGGGAACCGAGCGTCTCCGGTGCCCCCGTACCTCTGCCTACATGCGGTACTGCACACCCCAGAGGCTTGAATCCTGCTAGTCTTGCGAGACAACGCTCCCAAATCGAGTCAGGATTTAACAAAAAAAAGCTCGTATTGCAAAACGCTCGTAAACCGCGTTACTCACAATCCGAGGTTTTACTGGTATAAACATTTGAGAATGGTCACATGTGAAACAATAAATTGTTTTCTTTCTAGTCCATTGAGGGAGGGACACAGTCATATTCTATTGGGTTATACTACTGTCTACAGGAGGATTGGACCATGGCAGACAAAAAATCTGTAGGCTAAGCCAGGATAACTCCTCTTCTACCCAGCATGCTTCAGTTATTTGCTAGTGCCGTTCCAGGATGGAAATCTAGTCAACTCTGCGAGGAAATGTTCTCACTCTTTTATACAAGTTTATTTCTTGATTCTTCCGCAACCCCCTTTTCAGCTTCTTAGGTTCTAACATTCATTCCTGCCTACCTGTTGAAGTGTTCTCAGAAACCTTACCCCTTAAGTTATGCTGACTTCACGAGATTAAATCCTGGGTTTTCTGCTGGGCTTTAGGAGTCATTTTCACACCCTTGGCAGGCTGTGGTTCCTTGTCACTTTCTGTGTTCTTCCCCAGTGAATCTCGTCTTGGTGAGGTGGTTGTCTGTTTTGACAATTTCTTAAGGTACAGTGTTCTAATTTATTGACTTTTATGGGGTTGGTGAGTAGAAGCTTGGGATCTTTCTACTTGCAAGGATCTACCTGCCCTTGCAAGAATGATTTTCGGGTCTCTTGTCTGGTTCCTTGTTAGCCATATTTGGGTTTTGGTCTTTTCCTTGGTGGTGTTTCACTGCTTGCTGAGTTTAGATTGTCCAGCTTTTTGCTTGGTCTGGTTTCATGCTACCTTCTGTGTTGGGTCATTCCTGGTGATCATGTTTGTCTTGGTCTTGGGCATCAGATGTATTTCCTCTGCTTTTGTTGCAGGTTCCCATGTGAGGAAGGGGGTTTTGCTTTATCCAGCGTCATATTCTGGCGTTTACTCTTCAGATGGCTCTTTGGCTCGCCCACCCCTCAGACTGCTTTTGGGTGCCCCAAAACTCTACCACTTGCTGTGTCGCTCTACACAGGGGGGCTCCACACTTCAGTGTTATGATCATGCTCTTAGTACTTCTTGCTACAATCTGAGGCATTCTGGGCAGAAGAGGTTTTGTTCCTCGGCTGGTCGATTTTTATTTGCCAGTGTCCAACCCTCCTGTAGCAGACATTATAACCTGACAAAATGCTAACTTCTTGTGTCCCTCAATAGACTCCAGGAGAAAAAAAATTACAATGTGCAGAAAATACTATTTTCAGTGATCTAATGCAATAAATGTTTGTAAATCCACATGTTGTAATCCGGATGTCGGACCTCAGATGACGTCTTTTTGATGCTTTGATTTGGGTTGGGGAGCTCTTCCCGTACAAAGTTTATTATTCGCCTCGGGAAATGAATATGTGCATGTCCAATGATTCATCCATTCGTACCACTCGCTCTCTAAACATGAAAGTCTTTATTTTAATAAGAAACAAAATTAGGAACTACATATTTACCCATTCTCCTTCTTTTAATTGAAGTCTAACTTTTTATGGTGTCTGAAACTTTTGTCATTTTGTTGGTTTATTTTGATATTTGTAGTTTTTTTTTTTCACGGGGTTGTGACAGGCAGAGTACACAATGTCTTAGTGTATCATGTGGTCAAAATTTCACGATCTTCAAGTTTGAAAACTCGTATTTCGAAGAATTCCAGAAATATACTTCCTTGAATTCAGTGACACATGTTTACTATGCCCTGTAAATATATATTGCTGCGTCACAATTTCACAGAGCCTGTCTTCTGAACTACAAGAGGAGGAGAGGAGGAGTTTCAGAAAGCAGAGTCACTACATGAATCCCTTCTTTGTAGGCAGCAAGGTACCATGGATTATGTAGTCCTTAGAAATTGAAAATGGAGATTTAGAAGCTGCAAAGTATGCAGGAAATCCAGGAAGTTGTGAAAAGAGATGGCCATAAGACAGGCAGCTATAAATTTAGGTTTAAAGTGTTACTAAACCCGGGACCCTGCAATCACTATATCTGGTCTCCCACAATACACAAAATATGGAAATGCAATTATTTTAATAAATATAAACAGCTAAATACCTTTTCTCATCAGCAGTATATAGCAGTCTTGTGACTTCTATTGGTGTCTGGTTAAAGCTTGTAGAAGGAATTCTCCTCTGGCTGTCCTATAAGGGCTGCATGACCCCTGACCCGTGGTCTAGACAGTGCTGATTGGCCCTGTGCTGATCACATGCACCCTCCCAAGGAAAAAAAAATCTCTCTAGCAATACACACCATACTGAGCATGTGCACCTTGACTCCAAAGGCTCTGTTCTATCAGGAGATAGATTGGGGACTGTGGAAGAAGGGGAGGATCAGAGAAGACAGGATCAAACAGCCTTTTTACACAATGTGCAGGATTAACCCCTTAGGTTCCACAGTGAGTGTAACAAGCATGCTTTACTGCATATACAAACTGATTTTACTGTTGTGGGTTTAGTAACGCTTTAACTCCAGTATGAATAAAAAGTACATAAGGGCCTTGAAAACAGAAAGTTATTTTGATTTACATACCTTTTTATTGGAAAAGAAGCATTAGACACAACAGATACATCATTCCATACCTCTTATGAATGTAAAAAAGTTACATAACATGCATCATTTAGTTTTTTCTAAATTGCAGTCTTGGCATTTTACATATTCACTTGGACACCCCTTGACGAGGAGTATTTTGGTTTCCATACATCGATGCCTGTGGATTAATTGTCAGGGCCCAATGCATTTTGTCATTACCTGTTTGTCAGGGGTATCCAAGTATGTGTAATCGATGAACACAGAACCTCAGAGGCCCCAATTATCCACCAGTATAAAGACTGTGATGAAAAGGGAGAGGCCAATATGTTGATGGTAATTAGCTACAGTTTAAAAAAAAAAAAAAAAAAAAAACAGCTGTAAGGCAATTGCTTGACCACTTGTCTACTGGGCACTTTCACTCCCTTCCTGCCCAGGCCAATTTAAGCTTTGCGCAGTCATGCAACGCTGTGCCCGAACAAAATTTTTGAATTTTGCTGCTGTTTTTTTTTTTGCTTTAAAATAAAAAAAAAAAAAGTTTGTTTCTGTTTATAAAATTTTGTAAATGAATAATTTTTCTCCTTAACTGCTGTGCGTTGAGGAGGCACTGAAAGGTAGCACTGACTGGCATCACTTATTGGGCACTGTTGGGCCTGCACCGATAATCAGGGCAAATCTCCCCTGTGGGGAAATTCTGCTGATCGACTCTCCTCATACGCTGTGTGCGGAAAGGAATGCTGATAAACGGCATTTCCTAGTTTACATGTGATCAGCTGTGATTGGACAAAGCTGATCACATGGGTAATGAGCCTCCTCATCTGCTCTTTACTGAGATCCGTGATGCGCCGTGTCCCAAGGACAAAGTGAACCACTGATTGCTGCACGCAAGTGTGGCAAGAGTGGAACGATGTCCTATGACTTTGTCTCAGAACAACAGAGCCACCGCTCACCCATCATTTGTCAGTGGGGGGGGGGCGCGCGAGAGGTGGTTAATGTGCTAGTATGCATTGCAACAAACATTGGAACAAAGCCCTCCAGTGACACACTGTCACTGCTAACATGGCTTCCATCTTGCCCTGGTCTTTCTTCCATGTTCACGGGCTCCAGCTGTATGAGTGGCCAAAGCCACGATTATGTTACTCTTCAGAGCGCATGCATCGTGATGTCCCCAGCTGCATCCAGGGGGAATATCTCCTAAATGGTGCAGGTTTAGGAGATATTTGTTTTATCTACAGATAAGCCTTATTATAGGATTACCTGTAGTTACAAATCACAAAGAGGACTTTACTACCGCTTTAAATGGGAGTAGATTTGTATCCCTAGTAGTTTTGGGATTTGATCTGACCTGCCCAGTTGCGTACATATTTGGCAGCCTGCCTTGGGCCATATAAATAAAGTTCTTCCATCATTCTTGTCTGTCCAATTCTCAAGAACCATTCTGTAAGCATTGGAGGTTTTGTTGTTCACCAAACTTGGGAATGCACATATGGGCGGCATTAATGAATTGTCACTGTGAGCATCTTGGCGTATTGAGTCGGCGCATGGATGATGTAGAAGGAATTGGGCTGCCCTAAATTGCAAGGATGGAGTAGTAATTGAAGCTGTATGTCAATGGACTTTTGGCAGTATGTGCAGGGCTACAGCTACCTATTGAGGCACCCCATTTGGTATGTTGGGATGCGTGGCGGGAAGAACTAAATACTGACCTTTCAAAGATGAGCATTTGTCGTAGGAGCAATTCTTGCATGCCTTTCAGCAGCGGATCAGGAGGTCATTCATTATTAGGCAGAATCTACAGGCAACTGGTTTTAATATAAAGCTGGTTATATGCTGTGTGTGTGTGTGTGTAGGTGTGTGTGTATATATATATATATATATATATATATATATATATATATATATATATATATATATATATAAAATATATTCATTCTCTTCTGAGCAGGGCCCTCTTAATCCTCTTGTATTTTATTGTATTATAACTGTATTGTCTCCTTTTATATTGTAAAGCGCTGCGTAAACGGTTGACACTATATAAATCCTGTATAATAATTAAAAAAAATATATATATATAAATAACAAAATAAGTCCTACATGGGTTTGGTTTTGCAGTGTCTGTCTCAAGCCATGCAGCTAACACAACTGAACAAGGGCTTTCTTTTCCTTGCCTTTATTTAGTTCTTCTTCACCTCTGATGCCATCATTTTGGGTCCATGCTTGTTGCAGCTTTGTGTTGGTCTGTTCGTGACAAGTCTGCTGCTGTACATTCATATAGAGCAGTACAGTTCTTGCCAGTGGCAGTCTATCTGTGTTACGGGGAGCCTGTAGCAGACATAAAGTGCAGCCTGTTGTAAACTGCTTAGTGGGAGCCTGCCAAGAACGCAGCAGACAGAACTAATTGGGGAGAAAAATAATTTTGGTGCCCTTCTCTTTTCTTTCTTTTTTTTTTTTTTTTTCTACTAGGCTTGTGTTAAAGTTAACTTTTTATATATGATTTATCTGCCTTTAATTTTTTTGATGTATGAATTATTTTTTAACTTTGTGTTTGTGCACTGCAGGTCACTGAACACTTCCACATGGAGGCTGGCACAGACCCAAAGTCAAGACACGCAACTCATCACTGTGGATGAAAAATTGGTGAGTTTTCTTTTCCTCAAGCTGCATCTTTCCTTGAGGGGCTCCGACTGTGCTGTGGGTAACCCGTAGTGCTCTTCTATAGGAAATCTGGGATGTGCAAGGCAAACCCTGCTGGGATAGGGGGGGGAAAGGAAAGTTTGCAATGTGCAAACAGTTAACTTGATGAGCAGACCCATGTCATAGTTATCTGTCAGTGAACACTAAACATTACCATAACACTGTGCTGGCACACTAATTGTGTGTACACTATGACCATCCGCCTGTAGCAGCTTATGCAGTGAAACTGACAAATGGGAATTTAAGCTTTTGTTTTCCGTATATCCTCAGTAAACCATTTTAACCCCTTATGTAACCATCAGCTTTTTGGCAAATTATTGCAAATGTGGTCAGCCTAGGGACTTTGGTTTTTCTTTTTAGAATACTCTGGGAGTTCTTGTGAGCATTTAAAGGGAATCTGTCAAAAAAGCAACACACTTGTTTCAGAAGATTCGGATGGAAGCTGACTCACAAGCAGCACCATAGTTTAAAGGATTTTAAACATTTAAATTTCTTTTAAAGAAGTCATGCCATGCATACCTGCTTTTGTATAATTTTTCACAGAGCAGCCTGATCCTCCTCTTCTGGGGTCTCCCACCAGTGCTTCTGGCTCCTCCTGCCTTTTGAATACCAAGCAGCTTACTAGGGGGGTATATGTGTGTGTGTTCGCTCGCTAAAAGATTAATTGACAGCCGTGGAGAGGGAGTGACCAGTGAGGAGGGAGAGAACCTGACAGTCGCTGCTCTCTTGCAAAATGTTGGATCAAAATGGGGGGTGGGGGGGGATCCTGCACACAAAGTTTTTACCTTTAATGCAGAGAATGCATTGAGATTAAAAAAAACATTCAGCTTTAGAACCACTTTAAATAAACGTATTGCCGGCCCGACAATACACATAGAAGTTCATTGATAAAAACAGCATTGGAATTCCCCACAGGGGAACCCCGAACCAAAATTAACAAAAAAATGACGTGGGGGTCCCCCTAAATTCCATACCAGACCCTTCAGGTCTGGTACGGATTTTAAGGGGAACCCCGTGCCAAAAAAAGAAAAAAAACGGCATGGGGTCCCCCCAAAAATCCATACCTGACCCTTATCCGACCCTTAGCCGCAGGAAAAGAGGGGGGACGAGAGAGCGCCCCCCCCTCCTGAACCGCACCAGGCCACATGCCCTCAACATTGGGAGGGTGCTTTGGGGTAGCCCCCCAAAACACCTTGTCCCCATGTTGATGAGGACAAGGGCCTCATCCCCACAACCCTGGCCGGTGGTTGTGGGGGTCTGCGGACGGGGGGCTTATCGGAATCTGGAAGCCCCCTTTAACAAGGGGACCCCCAGATCCCGGCCCCCCCTGTGTGAAATGGTAGGGGGGTACCTACCATTTCACTAAAAAACTGTCAAAAATGTTAAAAATGACAAGAGACAGTTTCTGACAATTCCTTTATTTAAATGCTTCTTCTTACTTCCTTCATCTTCTTCTTCTGGTTCTTCCTCCGGCGTTCTCGTCCAGCATCTCCTCCGCGGCGTCTTCTATCTTCTTCTCCTCGGGCCGCTCCGCACCCATGGCATGGGGGGAGGCTCCCGCTCTTCTCTTCATCTTCTTCTCTTCTTCATCATCTTCTTTTCTTCTCTTCTTCTCTTCTTCTCTTCTTCATTTTCTTCTCCGGGCCGCTCCGCATCCATGCTGGCATGGAGGGAGGCTCCCGCTGTGTGACTGCGTCTCCTCATCTGACGTTCTTAATCAGGGGGCGGGGCCACCCGGTCACCCCGCCCCCCTCTGACACACGGGACATAAAGGGACTTATCTGTGGCATTCCCCGTGACGTCACAGGGAAGTCCCGTCAAGTCACTGTGCGTCAGAGGAGGGCGGGGTCACCGGGTGGCCCTGCCCCCTGTTATTTAAGAACCGTCAGATGAGGAGACGCCGTCACACAGCGGGAGCCTCCCTCCATGCCAGCATGGATGCGGAGCGGCCCGGAGAAGAAAATGAAGAAGAAAAGAAGAAGATGAGGAGAAGAGCGGGAGCCTCCCCCATGCCACGGGTGCGTAGCGACCCGAGGAGAAGAAGATAGAAGACGCCGCGAAGGAGATGCTGGACAAGAACGCCGGAGGAAGAACCAGAAGAGCCAGAAGAAGAAGAAGATGAAGGTAGATAGAAGAAAGAAGAAGCATTTAAATAAAGGAACTGTCAAAAACTGTCTCTTGTCATTTTTAACATTTTTGACAGTTTTTTTAGTGAAATGGTAGGGGTACTTTTGTACCCCCTTACCATTTCACACGGGGGGGGGGGGCGGGATCTGGGGGTCCCCTTGTTAAAGGGGGCTTACAGATTCCGATAAGCCCCCCGCCCGCAGACCCCCACAACCATCGGCCAGGGTTGTGGGGATGAGGCCCTTGTCCTCATCAATATGGGGACAAGGTGTTTTGGGGGGCTACCCCAAAGCACCCTCCCAATGTTGAGGGCATGTGGCCTGGTATGGTTCAGGGGGGGGGGCGCTCTCTCGTCCCCCCCTCTTTTCCTGCGGCCTGCCAGATTGCGTGCTCGGATAAGGGTCTGGTATGGATTTTTGGGGGGACCCCACGCCGTTTTTTTTTTTTGTTTTTTTTGGCGTGGGGTTCCCCTTAAAATTCATACCAGACCTGAAGGGTCTGGTATGGAATTTAGGGGGACCCCCACATCATTTTTTTTTTTTTTTTTATTTTGGTTCGGGATTCCCCTGTGGGGAATTCCCATGCCGTTTTTATCAATGAACTTCTATGTGTATTGTCAGGCCGGCAATGCAATAGCCACGAGTAGTTTTAAATGGCTTTTTTTCTGCGAAATGTCATTTTGCTGTCAGACTGTTCTAAACAAGGAAAACATGCGCCCCTTTACAGGCATACTATAGACACCCCCCAAGTACGAAATTTAAAGGGATATTACACTTTTATTGTTTCACTTTAAGCATAATTAAAATCACTGCTCCTGAAAAAACGGCCGTTTTTTTAAAACTTTTTTTTGCATTGATACATGTCCCCTGGGGCAGGACCCAGGTCCCCAAACGCTTTTTATGACAATAACTTGCATATAAGCCTTTAAAATTAGCACTTTTGATTTCTCCCATAGACTTTTAAAGGGTGTTCCGCGGCATTCGAATTTGCCGCGAACACCCCAAATTGTTCACTGTTCGGCGAACTTGCGAACAGCCAATGTTCGAGTCGAACATGAGTTCGACTCGAACTCGAAGCTCATCCCTATTGAGAACCATGGTTAATTATTGTGCCTCCCAAAAAGTTCTCTTGGGGTCTCTGCAGCTGTTTTTGAAGCTGGGAGCTGGAAAACTTGGAGGCTTCAAAGTACTGAACTGTGATGCTATGAAAGTTCATGTTGTATGTTATGATTTAAAAAGAAAAAGAAAAAAATCTTCACCATTTAGGCCCTGTTCACACTGGTGTGACATACACTCCAACTTTGGGAGCACATGTTGCATGACATGTATGAATCAATAGTTCCCTTTAAGAGCTGTCTTAACTGGTCCGACTTTGAAAAATGTTCCTGCATTACTTTGATCCGACTTGGGCGCGATTTCAGCCCAGTGATTTGATGAATGTAAGTCGCGTCATCATCTTAACTGATCCGACTTGTGGCATGCAAGTTGTGCTCTGAGGATCTTGAAGGGGAACCACACGCCAACATTTTAAAAAATGGATGTTGAGGGGAAACCCCATGCCTTTTTTTTTATTTGACCCTTGCTGACCCTTGTAAAGTGATATTAGTGGTAATGTTAGTGGTATTTGGATGTCCCTTTGCGTGTGTGCGGGCTGCGTTTTGCTTGGGCACGGCAACCCAGTTATTTGAATGGGCTGCCGTGACTGCATTTTCCGCAAAAAAAGTGCATGCATTTTAACCATGTGATTTCTCTGTGGTTCCTGCTCTCGCAAATTTGGCTGTGTTTTTACATGTGTGGGGGTGTCATTCAGACTGAATGCAGACTCGTGCGTTTCTCACAGCAGCACCTTTTCACTGTGGGTGGTTGCTGGTGCAGGAATCGCTGTATCTGCTGCACCCTCATACATGTGACCGAGCCTCAGACACCTGCTCAAAGGAAGAGCGGGGGAATCTTGACCTGCACTCTGGTCTTAGGGTCATAACTGGTTTCCAGTAATTGCAGCTCCCTGTACACATTGGCTGTAGATTCATTTTATACATCCATATTTGAGCATGCAGTGTGTGAAGTGATGGTATAAATGCAGAGGGTAACTGTTCCAAAATTAAACACAGATGTTAAAGCGCAACTCCACATTTGTTGAGAAAAAAAACATTCCCCCTCTGGGTGATCTATGTACATTGCAAGGATTATTATAACCTTTGTTGCAGATTCCTACCTTTTTGTTATTCTAAAGTAATCCCATGTGTATCTCTAAACTACAGTCCTTCAGCGGTTGTGGAACTACACGTCCCATGAGGCATTGTGAAACTGACATTCACAGACATGACTAGGCATGATGGGATTTGTAGTTCCTGAACAACTGGAGGGCCATAGTTTGGGAGGGCCATAGTTTGGGAGGGCCATAGTTTGGGAGAGCCATAGTTTGGGAGAGCCATAGTTTGGGAGAGCCATAGTTTGGGAGAGCCATAGTTTGGGAGAGCCATAGTTTGGGAGAGCCATAGTTTGGGAGAGCCATAGTTTGGGAGAGCCATAGTTTGGGAGAGCCATAGTTTGGGAGAGCCATAGTTTGGGAGAGCCATAGTTTGGGAGAGCCATAGTTTGGGAGAGCCATAGTTTGGGAGAGCCATAGTTTGGGAGAGCCATAGTTTGGGAGAGCCATAGTTTGGGAGAGCCATAGTTTGGGAGAGCCATAGTTTGGAGACCCCTGGTCTAATAGGAGTGGTTTCGTAATTAACTGTCAGGGGTGAAGCTGCAGGGCACTAATGAGGAAATCTGCTGGACCTGCATCCCTTTTTAGATGTGCTCCTATTGAAAGTATCTCTCCAAAAATGACATTTTTGTAGCAGGGGATGCCTGAAAATTGAGCCAATCACACAAGCAGGAAGTGATGTTTCTGGGGAGTGGTCATTACACACGCTGTGTACAGAACAACTCCAGGTAGCCATATTGCAATGTATTCTCAGAAAATTATAGTGGCTGCGAATTGAAAAGGAAAGGCAATTTTTAATAACATTCAATTACAATGTGATTAGTGTTGCAATTTTATGTGCTATATTATTTTTTCTTTCTTTGCTATTTTTTTTCACCCACGAATGTGAAGTTACCCTTTTAAAGAGAAGAAAAATCACATTGGTAGGTGAAACGGTTTTCATATATGTGTGGTACCAGTGTAGCAGCTTGTCTGATGTTCTAATGTAAAGCTTGTTGTCTACTAGAGAGATGTTCAAAGGACTTACTAGCGATTATATAAGTAAATGATGTCCTAGCTGAAAATTAGGTTCTTGCATCAAAACTATAAAGGTGCTTTCACACTGCTCTGTTGAAAAAACCACATATGCATATGCTTTTTCAATGTTTTTTCTGGTTGGCATGCACCTGTGAAGCATGGGCATGTGACTCAAAAACGCACCAAAAACTCAAACTGCTTTGGTCACCTCTCTCTTTATTGGACATTGACAAGGATTGTAGTAGCCACACTGAGGTCACCTCATGTGAGTTGTCTGTAGTGGCCTGGCCTGCCTGCAAGCACATCCTCCATTGTGAAGTGACAGGCAGGTAAACCAATTGTGCTATTCCCCTGCAGGTGTGAGAGGGTTGTGTCTGGGCCCTCTAAACATCCACCTTCGCCTTGGAGATGATCTGGCTCAGGCTTACTGCAACAATGAATAAAATATGTCCAACTAATGACATTGAAAATTGGCATTCACCCCGTGAAAATGATCAGTTTTGTGTAGAGTCTTGTGAGCAGAATCACCCACCAAGTTTATCTGTTGGCTTAAACGTTCAACATTTGTGTTCCCAACTACCTTTTGCCTGGCAACCAAGAACTTCATTCTTTTAGTTAAGGTGAAAGATCTGAACTGGATCATCTGATGGCCAGAACTCTCACTGAATATACCCAAATCTGAATTATTAATTTAGATTTAGGCAGGCCATACATTATGCAGTTTTCTTTCCTTCAACCACGGTTTGAAGGAAGGAGAATCACTCGATTCCCGTATTAACACAGTCAGTGTTGATGGGGGAATCCTTCCCGCAGCGCTTTTTTGTTCTGCCGGTGGGGAGCACATAGAGAGATTTCCCCACCGGCAAAATACAGTGATTACTGCTGGCAGATATAACGGCCAGCAAGTGATCAGACCAAAAAAACCTGACAGGCTGGTTATACTAAAGACGATCGATGGATCCACTTCTGTACAACCAGCCTGCTCCATAAACGGATCGACATTTGGCCGGTTCCTGCTGAACCAAATGAATTTCAATCTGTCTTTGGCCGGCTTTAGCATTTAGAATCAAACTAAAAACTGTGTATTTAGACTGGGTGTTTGCTTTTTTTCACTTTTTTTTGTTTTTTTTTGTTAACAATTTCCTTTTGTATACAGAACAGAAATATTTTTCATCCTGCTAACCAAATAAATCAGACACTGTTTGGAAGACTGTCTTACTATGGTACACAGTGATACACCTGGAAGCACATCTTGTATTTGATTGTCCTTGGCCCACAAATATTTACTTCATAAAGAGTAGAAAATAAATGGAAAGGCGCATAGAATGGATTTATAGTGTCCATTTATTATTATTTTTATGTGTTAATGTGATGACATAAGTGATAAAACCTTCTATGCTTTGTCCCAAGGCAACTTGGGTGAGTTTACGGTCATAAATGTTGCAAAATCCAGCAAGTTCCACATAGTACATGGTGGTAGGTTGTACTTTTCACTGATTCGTGCTAATTATGAGATATAATAAATATTTGTTTGGAATCAACTTGTTAAAGGATAACTCCACTTTCATTGGGGGAAAAAAAAAATTGGCAAATAAAAAAATAATATAGCATATACAATTGCGACTCAAGTCATATTGTAGTTTAATGTTATTAGAAATGGCCTTTCTTTTTCACTCTGCAGCTCTAATTTTCTCTAAAATGTAATATGGCAACCCAGAAGTGCCCTGTATGCAGATGGTGTACAAAACGCCCCCCAGATATGTCATTTCCTGCTTGTGTGATTGGCTTACTGATTTTCCCAGAATTATGCACTAAGATACAAATCAGATTTTGAGCATCCCCTGCAACAAAAGTGGCATTTTTGGTGAGATAGTCTCAAAGGGAAATCATATGTAAAGGGGTGCAGGCCCTGCAGCTTTGCTCATTGGAATCCTGCAGGTGCAGCAGCTGATTTGATATTTATAAAATCTTTCCCATTCACATCGCACATGGACACAGACAAACAGCAATTTCTTCAGAACAACAAAAGGTAGGAATCTGGAACAAAGTTTGTTAAAATCCTCAATGTACATAGGCCACCCAGAGGTGATTTTTTTTTTTCTTTTTTTTTTTGTTTTCTTTTTGTTTTTTTATAAACAACAGTGGAGTTACTCGCTAAAGAAGCTAGAACTGTGCTGCCCTCAGAAAAAGATTCAGAAAAACTGCCACCTTCAACTGCTAGGCAAAAGTTAATTCTCCAAAAAATGGAAACAAAAGCTGCTTTCACACTGGTGCGGTGCCAGCGGAAGCGATAAAGCGCCGCTCATTTTAAGGGCGTTTTACCGCTGTTATAGCGGTGCTTTGGCGCTGCTTTCTGGGCAGTAGCAGGGAGCTTTAACCCCCAAGAAGGGGTTAAAAGCGCCCATGATGCGGCGCTTCCAAAGTGCTTTTCAGGTGCTTCGAAAGTTGTGCCCATTCATTCCAATGGGCAGGGGCGGTGTGGGAGCAGTGATGCAAGCGCACCTCCCCAGTGTGAAAGCACTCGGGTTTTCACGCGCTTTCACACTGGGGCAGTTTTCAGGTGCTTTACAGGTGCTATTTTTAGCGCTAAAAAGCCTGAAATCTGTCTCCGTGTGAAAGGGGTCTTGCTGATCCCAGTTTTTACATTCTGAAAAAATGAAACTATTTTGATTGTACATTCTGCCAAATTGTCCTATCTTGGGCTCTGTACACACTAGTGCAACTTCACCTGTGTGTTCTGTCTCGCTGCTATGCTGGACAATGAGAATCACATTATGCTCTATGGTGCCCATTCACATCAATGTAACAATGCAGTAGCTCCATGAGTGATTATGTACGAGCCGCCATGATTAGCTGCAGGAACTGTTAGCCCCTCATTGCTTTCAGTGGGGCTGTCACCCATAGCTATTCACGGGGAACCTCTGTTGGGATCCCCTGCATACAATTGCTAGCGGCCCCATTCAAAAGGGCGATTGAGGCCTTAATGTTTCCTGTTGATCATGGTGGTCTTTGTATTGTTTTTGGATTGCAGCAGAACTTGTATACTAGCCATTAATTTGAACCCACTTAAAGTATCCATATTCATTTATTATATATTAAACAGCGATTTTTCATCTTATAATGGAAATTTGCTGTAAGAATGGACCTAGAATACCCAGGTAAGGAGCTAGTTGGCAGAGATTTATACTTGGCTTAGTGACACTTCCCACACCAGGCTCATTTTGTATTCCAACACAGAAAAATTCCTGTCATTCTTTTTCATTATTATTATAACCTAAGAGCCTCACACAACTTCTGGGTTACACATTTTTGTTTCAATGCCAGGCTCGTTTGGAATTAGTTTTATTGTTCTTTTATTTGTGGATATTCAAAAAAAAATGTATAAACTTGTAGCTTCTCCCAGGACTAGTTATGGCTCATAGATATCTAGTCATGGATTTCAGCATTTATAGTAATGATTTTACATGCGGATTTCAAGGTGGTCATACATATACTGACCATCGGCGCATAGTGAAGGCTGCTTTTTGATTAGCTCTCATGTACTCTGCTTGAGTGAATATAGCATTATAGACTTATAGCCTCTACAAACTATGGGATATATACTGGAATTTAACATTTTTTTAATTTATACTTTTCAGGGGCTTATAGCGGGACTGCGATATGGCGGCGGACGATCGGACACTGACTTTGCGGGAACCAGTGACACTAATTTAGTGATCAGTGCTAAAAATATGCACTGTCACTGGTACTAATGACACCGGATAGGAAGCGGTTAAACATCTAGGGTGATCAAAGGGTTAAATGTGTGCCTGGCCAGTGTTTGGGTACTTTGTGGTGCTTTTACTAAGGGATGTGATGGATTTTACTTCCTGCTGTGCAGGGAGAGAATCAATCGGATCCCTGCTGTCAGAACGGAGCTCTGCCTTGTTTACATAGGCAGAGCTCCGTCCAGCCTCTCTCCTCAAGGATCGTGGGTGCCGATGGCCGAAAATGGCAGTTTTTAAAAAATATTTATATTTTTATATAGAATTGTATTAGACTTTTTAATAAATTTAGCGTCGGCCATTATTGGCACCTTTTTAGCGCAAGAAAAACTCAAGAGAAATATATCCCTTTTAAATGTATGTCTGCACACTGGCTGGTTGGGCTTCCTTTGTGGTGTTAAACATGCTGCATTTTTGGTCAGTTAAACGCACCTCCCAGTTGAACTGCATTGAAAACGCAGCGAGAACACATCAAGGCACCCGTGTTACATTTTTGATGTGTTCGTAGCAAAATCGCCATGAATTTGTGGAGTTTGTGCGTGTTTAGTGCGATTATCTGCACCTTTTTCTCTTATCAGCCGAATACCGATAACACCATTTTTGGCCAACGTTTCAGGTGCATCACCCATATATATATATATGCGATTCTGCACAGAACGGCTGCCTTGTAGCAGTAAATCTGCTATGGGGTGGTCGTTAGGTGGTTAAAGTTCACCTGAAGTCAAAAAAGGAAAATTTTTCCAACTGATATGAAACACCTAGAATTGTTTATTGTGCCTAAGAATTAACCAGATGTATATCATCTATCTTTTTGTCTTCAATTCTTACCAATTTCTTCCAATACCAATCTTTAGAAGCAAAAGTTAGGATTAATGTATCCCTAGACTGGCTGTGTGCTAAAAGAAACAAAACAAATCCCCTAAAGCCGTATTAACCCTTTTGCTGCCAGAACCACTTTTTTTTTTTTTTTTTTTTTTTTTTTTTTGCACACATGCTTAAAAAAATAATTTGAGGCCTGAAGATTACATAAAACCCCCAAACATATATTTTCTGAAAGCAGACCCCCTAGACAATAAAATAGTGGTAGTTCCAATTTTTTATGTCATACGATAGTACCGCAAACACTAAAGTTCATTTTTAGGGCACACAAACGCAATAAATCACTCAATTTATTATAAAAGACGAGGTTGCACCGAGTAAATAGATGACCCAACATGTCAAACCTTAAATTTGCGTGCGCCCATGAAATGGCGACAAACTTCAGTACCCTATATTCTCCATAGGTGACACTTTAAAAGCCCCCTATAGGTCATCAGTGTAGCGTCATGGAGGAGGCCTGGTGCTAGAAATATTGCTCTCACTCCGCGGCGATATGTAACTTGTGTTTTGCAATCAACGCTTTAATGCGTCGACGTCCTCGACACCTGTGTTTACGATTGTGCATGTGTAAAATGTGGGGGGGCCTCAATTTTATTTGGGGGAGTGGATTTTTTGTGCTTGGATTTTTTTTTTTTCATCAGAGGACAAAGTCCCATGTGTGATGAGTGTTGGTGACAGGTTCTCTTTAATTGAGACCTCCAGGGCCTTAAAGACCCTGCATGTCTCCCCTGTGCTCCACTGAATGTAGTGCAATGCAGATCGCTCTGCATTACATTGTTTCCCGGCCATCCTGTGAGACGGACCAGGCAGTGATGTCGCTTTCCAGGTCAGCAACAAGGAGGGGAGGAGAGTGGACATGAGTGATAATTTTATGTGGCCTGCGTTCCTTCTGGGGGTTTCTGCATGTGCTAATCTTTGGACATGGGGTGTTCCATCACCTCAGCTCCCGGGACGGACCATTCCCACGGCTTCGGTTTTGCCTATTCTGCATACCGTCGCTACGCACGGGCATGTAAGTACCCAGGGCATACCACACCATCAGTTTTTCACCTGCTGTACTTACCTACATTAGAATAAATTTTTATCATTTATACAATTTTTATAGATACCCCACCATATCCTCCCCTGAAGAAGTGTATCTCACACAGAAACGCGTCGGGCATTAAGGATGTAGTTACATGCCTACTAACTCCATACCAAGATATGTTACACATATTTTCTGTATCATTCCTTTGGCTGCCAGCTGTCAGGCTAATTGATTATGTCATATATATGTACCAAGTGTTTTTCATGTATACATCTACCCATATGATGTTATTGCTCTATGCATACGTATATTACGATGTTACTTAGTTATTGATCTCTGTATATGAAATTTATTATTACTCAGCAATTTGAATCGAGTATGCATATGTACACTATGACAATACTTCATTATATGCTTTTCCATATGATGTTTATCACCTATATGTATTATACTTTTTATATTTTTTTTTATTCCAATAAAACTGACCACGTTTTCTACACAAAGTCTACCACCTCATTTAAAGTCCCAAATTTCCCTTTTTATTCGAACCTCTACGATTTGGAGACCCTCTGAACACATTTGTGTTTTTCTGTTTCGTGCAACAGTTACCCTTAAACATTTACAGCTTTCCCTTTCTTCAGACCTGCGGACTTGAGAACAGGTCTGATTTACTTTGAGATGACTTGTAATTTATCATCACAAGGCAGGATCAAAGCAGAGTAAAATCATACGCTTCTTTCTTATACCGCAGTTTTAGTTTTAACCTTTCCGATTATGATAGTTGGAATACAATTAGAAAAAATAGATGACATTCCAGTTCTAATTAGTAGCAGATTAGACTTTTGGCAGGTCTGTCTTAAAGTGCTCAGCTATGTGTGGTCTGTTATTTCATGTGCAACCTGATATTTGTGCTTGTTTTATTCCAAGCACAAATTTTGGTAAGCTTTCCAACTCTTCCTAATGGGTCACAGAGAATGCATGTTTGTCACTGAGTCTCAAACCATAGTCTTCATGCTCTTTAATTGTGTTTTTGTTCTGTCCACGTTTATATCTGTCTAAAGAGCCTAAAGGGAGTAACAGTTTCACTCAGGTGATTAATCATTAATGGATTCTTTGAGTAAAACTGAAATCTGATGTTTTATACTACCGCTCGTAAAGGCAATCTATAGTCTTTCTGTGAGTATGATACGTAAATAACGAATACAAATTTTGGACATCTTTTCATACATGTCCAATTTCTGGATTGTAAAACACCTTGAACAGTGGGAGAAATTGTGACTCATCGTTGGTGTCAGTGGGAGGAATCGTGACCCTTCTTTGGTTTCAATGGGAGTAATGGTGATCCGTTGTTGGTGTCAGTGGGAGGAATGGTGACCCATTGTTGGTGTCAGTGGGAGGAATGGTGACCCATTGTTGGTGTCAGTGGGAGGAATGGTGACCCATTGTTGGTGTCAGTGGGAGGATTGGTGACCCATTGTTGTCAGTGGGAGGAATCGTGACCCATCTTTGGTTTCAGTGGAAGGAATCGTGACCCGTTTTTGGTTTCAGTGGAAGGAATCGTGACCCGTTTTTGGTTTCAGTGGAAGGAATCGTGACCCGTTTTTGGTTTCAGTGGGAGGAATCGTGACCCGTTTTTGGTTTCAATGGGAGGAATCGTGACCCATTGTTGGTGTCAGTGGGAGGCATCGTGACCCGTCTTTGGTTTCAGTGGGAGGAATCGTGACCCGTCTTTGGTTTCGGTGGGAGAAATCGTGACCCATCTTTGGTTTTGGTGGGAGGAATAGTGACCCATTGTTGGTGTCAGTGGGAGGAATCGTGAGCCATTTTTGGTTTCAGTGGGAGGAATCGTGACCCGTTTTTGGTTTCAGTGGAAGGAATCGTGACCCGTTTTTGGTTTCAGTGGGAGGAATCGTGACCCGTTTTTGGTTTCAATGGGAGGAATCGTGACCCATTGTTGGTGTCAGTGGGAGGCATCGTGACCCGTCTTTGGTTTCAGTGGGAGGAATCGTGACCCGTCTTTGGTTTCGGTGGGAGAAATCGTGACCCATCTTTGGTTTTGGTGGGAGGAATAGTGACCCATTGTTGGTGTCAGTGGGAGGAATCGTGAGCCATTTTTGGTTTCAGTGGGAGGAATCATGACCTGTTTTTGCTTGCAGTGGGAGGAACCATGACCTGTCTTTGGTTTTATTGGGAGGAATCGTGACCCGTCTTTGGTTTCAGTGGGAGGAATCGTGGCCCATCATTGGGGACCATTGACCGTCAATTCCACGGGTTACTGCACTGACCACCAATGCAAAAGGCATTTCCAAGGACTATCTTTTTAAGGGTTGTTCTGCTACTCTTCCACTTCTGTGTATGTAAAGGGGTCCTTCTCCCATTGACCCCAATGGAAGGGGCACTTTTTCATATTTTTTTTGCCTGTCATACCTTTTTATTTTATGATTAAAAGAAAAGTGTGGGTTTGTTTTTTTGTTTTTGTTTTTTTCAGATTCATACTTGCCAACATGGATGCAGCATCGGTCCCCTGCCGGCTCTAAAACTGAGAACTGAATGATCAAACACTGCTGATAGCTCAGTTCTCAGTTTCCTAAGCAGAGAGCTAGTGACTCTGTCACCGCTGTCTGCTCTGCCCCCCCCCCGTCCCGCATGCCTATTGGCGCTCTGGGCTGTGGAGGGGGCGGGAGCGGCCGGCTCATGCTCTCAGCGGCTCGCTGAGAGGCGGTGCCGGTTCAGGCATGTGGGCAGATCCCGACCATATAGTCCCGGTCTTACCCGAGCCTGGACCGGCTCTGTGACATCAGCCTTCAGCGGGCTCGAAGTAATTTTCTAGCAAAAAATACAGATTTTAATTTGTAAACACCAAATTTCAAAAATAGGCTTAATCATGAAAGGGTTAAGTATATGAAAGCATCGACCTATCACTCCTTTCCTGTTACCTAGTTACAGTAGTTCCTCTTGAAGTTGCAGTTACGATAAACCTCATTAGGTGTATTTATTTATGGACTTTTATCGTTACCTTGTTACCGGCTAGGATTAGGTCTCTTCTATTTTTGAATATCATTACTGATGAGCTTCGTCCAGCCTGCCTCCAAAATTCTTGTACTTTACTAAATATAAGCCCTAGCTTGTTTGATCATGTGTCCTTTAATTCCAGCAGTGATTATACTGAGGACAAACTGTTTTGGAACACAGCTTGTAACTCGGATTGCAGAGTCGGAATGGATTTTTCATTCTTTGGGTCTATTTATAAAGATCAATAATACATTTTTTTTTTTTTTTTATGGCCAATGGAGAGACTATTTTTACCAAATATGCTTATGTATCAATATAACTGGTCAATCTTTTTTTTTTTTTTTTAAGAATCGTACTTACCTAGGTAAACTTATGTGTCCCCTGGTGCCTCTAACACTGAGAACCGCTCAGTTCTTTCTAACGACTCCCTCAGCAGAGCGCTATCAATCAACAGCTCTCTGCTCAAACCCCCCCCCCCCCCCACTCACTGGAGTGCCGTGCTGTGGAGGGGGCGGGGGCGGCTGGCTCGGAGCCTGAATTCGGGTGCCAGTCCAGGCATGTGGGTGGATCCTAACTTCATTGTCACGATCTTGCCCGAGCCTGGATCGGCTCTGAAGTCAGCCGACACCGGGCTTCAGGCTGCTGTCTGCTGAAAACGGGTCACAGGAGTGCAGAACAAACAGACAAAAAGCTTTGGCCGTACCTCTCCTTTTTAATGCCATTTATAGAACAAGGTGAAAAAAAAGTGAAATGTCTTCTGCAGTTGGCTTATGTTTTTTTTTTACTTTTTTTTTCTTTTTTTTTTTTTTCCATTTTAAATTTCACCAGTAATTTACACCAAACCAGGTATATAATGTTTGAAAGAAAGCTGAAGAAGGGAATTTGATTAAGTTTGGTGTTCCTGTTTTCTAAAGATGCCCAGTTTTTTTTTTCCATTCAGCCAGTGGGTGAAACCCTTATGCCCCGTACACACGGTCGGATTTTCCGATGGAAAATGTCCGATCGGAGCGTGTTGTCGGAAATTCCGACCGTGTGTGGGCTCCATCTGACATTTTCCATCGGATTTTCTGACACAAAGTTTGAGAGCAGGCTATAAAATTTTCCGACAACAAAATTCCAATCGTGTGTACACAAATCCGACGGACAAAGTGCCACGCATGCTCAGAATAAATAGAGATGAAAGCTATTGGCCACTGCCCCGTTTATAGTCCCGACGTACGTGTTTTACGTCACCGCGTTTAGAACGATCGGATTTTCCGACAACTTTGTGTGACCGTGTGTATGCAAGACAAGTTTGAGCCAACATCCGTTGGAAAAAATCCTAGGATTTTTTTGTCGGAATGTCCAAACAAAGTCCGACCGTGTGTACGGGGCATTAGACTGCACATTGATCAGTTTTTCTTCCGTTTTTGCGATAAACTGACACTGGTCACTAATACTGGTCAGTTGCAGGTCCGTTGTGTTTTTCAAACTCCTGCAAGCTATATTTTTGGTGCTGTAAGAAAAACGCACTTCCACATTATTTTTGCAATGGAGAAGTGTGAAAGTAGCCTTGGCCCTCGTTCACATTGAACATGGCTTTGAAATTGCGCAACTTCATCTGAACTCGCACGATTTCAAAGCCGCATTTTAGTCCGACTTTGTAGGTGACTTGAAAGATATCTGTGTGGGTTGATGCACAGATGTCTATTGAAGTTAGAGGTCGACCGATATTTGCCCATTTTTGATAAATTGGCATTGGCCGGTTATTATCAAAATTAGGCCAATATTTAATGACCGCCATTCCTCCTCCCTTCTCAACACTCAGCGCGGCACTTGATGCTTGAGTGTGTGAAACTGACACTGAATTGAGGTTGATGTCGGGGGTGGGCGGGACCCGGCCGCTATCAAACACTAGCTAATGGGATGGGATCTGGGCGGGCCGCTACGTGTATGTGGCCCCGCCCCTTTTCTTAAGCAGCCCAATCATTGGCTGGTGGTTGATGGCTGCTGGGTCCCTACCGCCCACCCCAACATTAATTTCAATTCTGACATCTCCTCTCTGTTGTCAGTTTCACACACAGTTACACGGCTCAGTGAAAAACCTACCAGTGCCAACCAGTGCCTGCCAGTGCCACGGCCAATCAGTGCCACCTGCCAGTGCCAACCAGGGCCAGCTGCCAGTGCCACGCCAATCAGTGCCACCTGCCAGTGCCTGCCAGTGCCACCTGCCACCTCCAACCAGTGCCACGCCAATCAGTGCCACCTTCCGGTGCCACTGCCAATCAGTGCCAACCAGTGCCACTGCCAATCAGTGCCACCTGCCAATCAGTGCCACGTGCCAGCGCCACCTGCCAGTGCCATGTCAGTTCCAAACCAGTACCACCTACCAGTGCCACCTTCCAGTGTCAGCCAGTGCCACCTGCCTAAGCCAACCAGTGCCACCTGCCAATCAGTGCCACGTGCCAGCGCCACCTGCCAGTGCCATGTCAGTTCCAAACCAGTACCACCTACCAGTGCCACCTTCCAGTGTCAGCCAGTGCCACCTGCCTAAGCCAACCAGTGCCACCTGCCACAGCCAGTGCCATCTGTACTGAGGACATCAAGTGTGTGGTAGAGTGACAGGAGCAAGCAGGGAGGAGTGGAGTGGGTGAGGTGTTTTTTTTTTTTTTTTTTTTTTAAATCAGCCTAAAATATCGGCCACAAAAATCGGCATCATATATCAGCCGCCCCAATTTCTAAATATCGGCATCGGCCAGAGAAAAACCTATATTGGTCGACCTCAAATTGAAGTCATCAAAAGTAGTGCAGGAACGACTTTTGAAAATCAGTGTGGCGTCACACCGATTGGGACGCTCCAATTTCCGGCAATAGACTGCGAATTGACCTGTCAAATCGCATGTCAAATGGTGCCAATGTGAACGGAGCTTAATGTCTGAATCGTGTGAGTGGATGGAGCCTGCTTGATTCAGTGCACCTGTGTAGTCTTACAGGAACTAGCACATGCAACTCTAACAAAAAAATGATATACATACATTTTTTTATATATATCGCTAAATTGTCAAAAGTATTGGGACACCAACATTTACACGCACATGAACTTTATAGCGGGGGGGGGGGCAACTCAATATTGAACCCTACAGACTAAGACGCCATTAAAAATCATATGGTGTAAAGCAGGGATATGCAATTGGGGACCTTCAGCTGTTGCAAAACTACAAGTCCCATCATGCCTCTGGGTATCATGCTTGTGGCTGTCAAGAGTCTTGCTATGCCTCCTGGGGCTTGTAGTTCTGCAACAGCCGGAGGTCCGCTAATTGCATATCCCTGGTGTAAAGGAAGGTGTCCCAATACTTTTGACAATATAGTGTATTTTTTTTTTTTTTTTATATAGGTTTTTTTAATGTAATTATTGGCACGCGTGTGATCTGCTGCCTTCTGAGACATGAATACCTGTTTTTGTTGCCTGCAATGCTGAAACAGAATTCACAAAAAAATATCTTATGTGCATAATCACCACTGGCTGAGGGAGGAATATTTCTCAATTTAGGGAGAGGAAATCTACAAATTAGAAACATGTTGACAGATAAGGAAATAGATTGGCGGAAGTCTGACCTTGATAAAGTTGACGTGGCTCATGTTTCACACAAGGCATGTCCTGTATCGCTGTGAGGAAAAAGAATAGGTATTGCTGAAGACGGTATTGCATATATTTTTACATGTATGCTTTGATCAGAAGACGGCAAAATGCCTGACACTTTGTCATTTAAAGCTGAAGTCCTAAAAGAATTTGGATCCACGTCAACATGATGTGATGGGTGTTAGCACCAGGCTCGAAGGCTTTCTTTTGGATTAGCACTAGGAAACATTCTTTGCGGTATGCACATTCATTTGCACTCTGCATATTGAAAACTATACCCTGCTTCAAAGTTGTAGGACTTAAAACTCTTTCCTGTTATCTTTCCATGTATAGCGTGCTCTTAATAATTACAGAGCCTGGGAGTAAATGTTGCCAGACGGGCCTGCAAATATTGAAGAGCATTTGCCAAAAGTATGAATATTGTAGATTTTTAATGTTCTCTTGGTCTGAGTTTTTTATAGGTCTTGGGAATGCCAGTGAACACTTCCCTACCAAAATTTCTGGTTTTGTCCAACTGCCTTGGCCATTACAAGGCCAATAGAGAACACCAGGATATCATTTTATTCTAGTCTTGTGTGGGAAGGTAGAGAAGCAGCCTAATAAAGAGGAATCCGGCTAATGTGAATGATTCAACCTAATTATGTTCTCCATAAATGTAACTGATAACTGTCCTTGTAGCATCTGGGCAACTTCTTTCCTTTGGCGAGTCAGTCTGGTATGTGTTCCAGCACTGGGCATCCCCACCAAAGGACTGAATAGAGGTATTTTTGCATATTTGCAGTGGAAGAAGCTGCCCAGCAAGGAGACTTTGCAGAGGCAGCTATGTGGTTCCTGGGGTAGATTTGGCAGGAGTCAGAAACAAGTAAGGGTTTATTTGGGGGGGGTTGTATAAAATCAACTGTGATTTTCTTTAAGACCCCTTTTGTATTGAGGCTCTCAAAAAACTGCCCATAAAACGTCGGGTGTTTTTGTGCGTTAGCGGTGTCCTTTTTTTTTTTTTTTTTTTTAAGGTCACATTTCTCAAAAAAAATTTTGCGGTGCTTTTGAAGAGCTTTTCGTGCACTTTTCAGTCGCCTTTGAAGCACTTCCTATTTATTTCAATGGAGAGGGGTGTTTTTTGAGGCACTCCAAACCTTCTGCCAAACAACCACATTGTTACACTTAGAGGCTCCTCTCTTCTCTTTTATACTCTGTAGCTTCTGATGGATTCTGCTTCTAATCCCCTTTTGGAGGCTGCCATTTGTGGATGGCCATTATATGGTTCACAACTATATGGTTCACATTGCTATAATCTTTTTATATTGACTATAAATTGAAAGACCTTTGAATAAATGGTTGTGGAACGAATCATTTGAGTTTTCATTATTTCTTATGGTGAAATTCACTTCGATATACAAATGCTTTGGACTACAAGCATGTTTCTGGAACAAATTATGGTCGCAATCTAAGGTTTTACTGTATACATGTGTGTGTATGTATGTATATGTGTGTGTGTGTGTGTGTGTGTGTGTGTATGTGTATATATATATATTTTCCTAGATTGTAAGCTTTAACGAGCAGGGCCCTCTGATTCCTCTTGTATTGAATTGTATTGTACTTCTACTGTCTGCCCTAATGTTTTATTCGGACCCCCTTAAATTTTTCACTCTTTGTTATATTGCAGCCATTTGCTAAAATCATTTAAGTTCATTTTTTTTTCCCTCATTAATGTACACAAAGCACCCCATATTGACAGAAAAACACAGAATTATATATATAAATACTTTTTAATTAATATCATGAATTTATTGTCGCCCATTATCGGCAACTTTAGTGTAAGAAAAGCTCAAGAAAAATGCATCCCTTTTTAAATTCTATGTATGTCTTCACACTGGTCTGTTGTGCTTCTGTTGTATTGCTTTAAAAAAAAGTCAGTTAAAAAAATCGCACCAAAAATGCAACTGCGCGTTGGAATGCATTGTAGATGCGGCAAGAACGCATCAATAATGTACCTGTGTTACGTTTTTATGCAGTTTTTGAGTCACATGACTTATGAAAAACACACCATAAGCACAATAAAATCACAGCAAAATCATGCGCGTTTTTGGTGCAATTATCGGCACCTTTTTCGCTATCAGCAAAATGCCAAAAATGCCGTTTTCAGCTGCTAAAATTTCTGTGCATCTCTGATTTTTTTCTTAAACTAAATTAGATGAGGATTTAGTTAGATTTAGGCTCCATTCACACTTAAGTGATTTGTCATGCGATTTTGGACATCAAAGTTGCAGGACAAGTCGCACCCCATTCTTTTTAAGGCATCGGTGTGACTTTGACATCGGTGTGACTTTGACATCAGTGTGACTTTGACATCGGTGTGACTTTGACATCGGTGTGACTTTGGCATCGGTGTGACTTTGGCATCGGTGTGACTTTGGCATCGGTGTGACTTTGGCATCGGTGTGACTTTGGCATCGGTGTGACTTTGGCATCGGTGTGACTTAAAAAAGGTGCCTGTACTACTTTGGTGCGACTTTTGATGCAACTTGGATCCATTAAGTCTAAAGTCGGATCAAAACCGCACCAAAAGACGCTCTAATGTGAATAGAGCCTTATGTTATTGACCTTCCACTAATGTTTTTAAGCCCCAGGTTTTATAGCTCTTGGTGAAAAGGAAATGTTTGTGCTGTCCTTATATGTTTAGAAATCCCCTTGGCACTTTACCATAACCTTTATCTGTTGTATATTTCAAGAGAGCTGATGTTCGTGTTTGTCTCTTGTATATTTCTAAAGAACTGATGTTCATGGGCTGTGGTGACATAAGTGCTGTCTAATAATGCTTAGAATGGCCGCTGAGGCTATAAAAATACTTTTATTAGGCTCCTTTTTCCCAAATGGCAAATCATGACACTCCTTACAAGAAACATGTGATGTGTATCTGCGTAATCGTCGGTTAATGGATCAGATAGTATCGCAGTGCTAAATGCATTATATGGAGGTATCAGACAAGAATTACCATTAGGGGAATTTCTTTGAAGCATTTTACATGGCATATAGGATCAGCTTTGGAAGCTTCTTGGAAGCTGCAGTTGTAAGACATCCCTGCAATGTTTTGTCTCTGCTCTTCCCTCAAGGCCATAACAATAGTGTCCTTCTCTTCTATCTGGACCCCACATTTGTTCGTTCTTTCCTCTGATTCCTTGTTTCTGATATACAAAACCCCTAGGTATATTTGTAATGGCAACAGCAGGAGTGGGCTTTTGTGGAATACTGTTGTAAGGGATATCTTGCCAGAGAAGTCTGATTCAATTTTCTAACAACTGTATGCAGATACAGCGCGTGTTTTGGGTGAGCTGCCATTAAAGCACAACTGTGATTTAGTAAGAAACCTGCTGTAAAAAGGAACACACAGAGGTAGACATTTGCTGGAAGAATGGCCTCTGGTAAAACTTTGGATTAAAGAATATGTATAGGGGTACCATCATCCTTAGAGCAAAGATTAAAGGGCAGGAGACAGTTACACCCCACCACCCCACATGTCCCTAAATAGTTTGAATAAATGGACTATCTCGGTACCCAATGATTACTGGTTAAGGATAAAACATAAATTTATTTTTCATACATCACGGAACACAGAGTCAGGCTAATATTCATTACCTGCTGGGTTATAATTCATCAGGTGAATGGACACTGGTAGACCAAAGGTCTTTAGACAGGAAGTGATCCCCTATATAACCCCTCCCACACAGGAAGCACTTCAGTTTTTTTACCAGTGTCTGCCAGGTGGATGGCATGGTTTGTTTAAGCTCTCTGAGCTCCAGGTCTCTAGTCCCACACACTGTTCTTAAATGAATCAAGGGATTGACCAATCGGACCCATTTGACACAGGCTTTATATGCTTCGATGGTACCCGAGCCTCCCAAAGAAGACTCAAGATCCTGCAAGGTTTAGCCTGTAATGCGGCATCTGGGCGCTGGACCCTGCAGAGTGGAATCCTGGACACCACAGCACTAAGGTATTCCTGCAGGGTGCTGAAAAGGTCCAAGGGAGTGGACCCTAAACATGACAAGGGTACCCAGTCCTTGAAGGTCCTCAAATGACAGGAACCTGCCATGATGGGTGAAGTTTGGGCTCTTAGTTTCTAAGCTGCCCTGTGCATGGATGGATAAGTGAAACCACTTTACTTATTATTCTGGGGTGTCCCAGTGATTGTAGCAATCAGTCAAGCTAGCTAGAGGCTGGACACCTGTGTGCAGTGACCATACAGGGGAGTTTTGGGTGTTTGAAAAGTATATCTTTTTTGCTTGTGTCTGGCTGTTTTTTACCTGTATGATGGTGCACGACGGTGCGCCATTTCGCCTTGGTTCGCCATGGTGCATGTGCGTTCGCAAGAGTGCCGCTGTGCTCAGCAGTTGTTTGGCGGCCATGGCGCACGTTCATTCACAAAATCACCGTTGGACTTGGCAGTTTGGCAGTCATGGCGCTTGCGGCTTTGCCGCACATGTGCAGTAGCCTTTATCTGGGAGCACAAAGATTTGCGCCATACACGAATACAACCACGCTCGTTCGCCGGGACCACACACGTCCATGCACACGCATGCACAGAACATTCCTGCGCACAGCCAGCTTATTTAAACTGTATATGCCAAGCATGCGGTGCTTCCAGAAGGTAACTGTGGACACAGAGCAGACTCTGAACATACACTTGCAGCGGTTCATTTCTCCATACCCAGGTCACGTGAGTCACCAAGTGTTGCTTGCAGGCTAAGGTGCTTAGCAGAATTGTTGCATAGGGGCTTGGTGAGCCCTATTAAAGGGTCTCCCTTCTGAGGTGTTTTTATACCACACCCAAGTACTCTTTTTGTGGCTAGTAAATGTCTTCAAAAAAGAGGAGTGGGACTAACACTACAGGGAAGGGCACTCCTATGTCGTCCGTAGTAGTCGTATCCCAAGTGTTGTGTCCCCTGAAGGACCAGAGGCTTCCGGGCAATCTGAGCCGCTGCCCCATCTGCGCCCATCTGCTATTGTGCCTACAGTCAATGCTGCTTCACCCTTTTTCACCAAGAATGAACTGTCCTCGGCCCTAGCCATCAGCAGGTTCCTGCTATTAATCAGTGGCTGGGACCCACTGACTAGCTTGTACTGTAGTCAATGACTGCATTTCCGGGCAGGGTGCGCTCACCCGCCCCCTGCCCCAGCTGTGCTGTCATTCACTACAGCATAAGCCAGTGGGCGAGTCCCAGCCACTGATTTATAGCAGGAACCCGCTGAGCGAATGACAGAAGAGAGCCCCGTGTTGGTAAACAACACAGGGCTCTGTACAGACAACAGCAATGTGTCAGTTTTTTTTCTCCCTGCAAAGCAGGAAGTAAACACCGGCACATTGTTTAGTAAAAACGGCACACACCATAAGGCTTCATGCACACAGGACATTCAAAAAAGGCTTTCTGGATGTCGGATTGCTGGCAGGAAAAAGTTGCTTTAAAAACATGCTTTTAACAGCGTTTTTTTTTAAACACGTTTTATGCGCGTTTTTCAGTATTTCTGGGCTTCTTTTAAATTACACCCAGCTTACATTCAGCTATGCAATGTAAAACAACGCTGATAAAAGCGCGTTTATGCACATCGTTCAGCGTTTTTTTGTGGTAAGAACTGCTCTTGAACGGGATTTTAGGGAGTTCAGACAACCGTCCATAAAATGCCCTGCTGATAAACTTAAAAAAACATCCATGTGTGCATGGACACATAGGATATCATAGAGGGGAGTTTAAGGGCTGTTAAAAAAAACAAAAACAAAAAAAACCCAAACTCCCAAAAATGTCAGTTTATCAGCTTCAGTGTACATAAGGCCTAAACATAGGCCCTGCGATCGCCCTAGATGTTAACCCCTGTCCAATGTCATTAGCACAGTGACAGTGTACAGTATATTATGCACACTGATCACTGTAATAATGCCACTGGTGATGTCACAGTCAGTCAGTTAGGAACCCCCCCCAGCATTAGTTAGTGTCAGATTGTCCTCTGCACTATGCCAGTCCCACTATGAGTTTTGGATCACAGCCATTACTAGTGTGTGTGTGTGTGTGTGTGTGTGTGTATATGTATGTATATATATATATATATATATATATATATATATATATATATATATATATATATATATATATATATATATATATAATAAAAATTCCAGTGTACATATACCATAGTTTGTAGACGCTAGAACTTTCACACAATCCATTCAATATACACTTTTTGGGATTTTTTTCTCCCAAGACTTGTAGCAGACAACTTTTTTTTTTCTATTATATATCGAAAAAAAAACAGTGGTGATCAAATACCACCAAAAGAAAGCTGTATGTGTGTGAAAAAAATGATATACATTTCATTTGGGTAGAGCGTTGTATGATTGTGCATTTACCAGTTAAAGTAGCGCATTACTAAATAGCAAAAAATGGCCTGGTCATGAAGAGGGTGAAATGTTCCAGAGCTGAAGTGGTTAAAATACTTGCTCATTTTGAAATTGTGAGTGCATCACTAGAGAAATAATTTATTTCCTCTAGGTTTCAGTTCTGGTTTGTCATGACTTCTTCCATGTTTCTGTAAAGCGAACGCAGCTTTGGCAGTCATACAACCCTGTGTAGAAGAGCTGCCACGAGAGGGACATCAAAGTCCAGCGTCCAACCGCACCGTATTTATGATATTCTGCTAAATGACATGTCAGCCTTGTGAACCATTGTACACGATGCCCCATTTCATGTATCCAGTGCATGGAAAAATGACACATTCATTGCTTGTAATTGCTGACTGGCACATAATGCAGAGGGATTAGAGTGTCATGTCTTTTGAGTGAGTGCTTGCCTGTGTCAGACTATGTATCCTATTCACCTCTCCTCCTGAGCGCTCTTCCTCCTGTTAACACTTTAGTCTTCTGATGTGTGCATGGTGCAGCGTGGGAGCTTACATAACCCAGAGGATCATGATTTGAAGAGCGAGCTCAATAAGTGTTTACTCAGAGCTGGTTTTCAAGATGGTATTCGTGTATCAGCGCTAATCCTCGTCTCTGAGCAATCCTAGGGCACTGCTGTGTGTCTGCCTCTCACTTGGGTTATTCTCTCATGTCTGTAATTGCCAAACTGCATCTAACCTTTTTATATGGTAAGACTAATATTTAGGAGGGTGGCATTTTAAAGAGGAACACAAGTAAAACAAAAAGTCTTGAATTGGATTCTGTATTGTCTCTCCCTATAAATTGTAAAGAGCAGTGTAATATGTTGGCGCTATATAAAGCCTGCACAATAAGAAAATATTATTCACATATACAACAGACTAACCCGCAAATTATTTTCAAATTTACTAGAACTACAGTCCTTAAGTAGTGCCTCCTACACAATACTATGTTTTCGTCTCAAATGGATCCCGACATGTTTGGAGGGACAGAAGATGCTCAAAGTAAATAGCTTTAACTTTGGATAGAGTAGGGAATATGACTATTTATTTATATATATATATATATATATATATATATATATATATATATATATATATATATATATTATATAATACGGAAAGTATTCAGACCCCCTTAAATTTTTCACTTTTTGTTATATTGCAGCCATTTGCTAAAATCATTTAAGTTCATTTTTTTTCCTCATTAATGTACACACAGCACCCCATATTGACAGAAAAACACAGAATTGTTGACATTTTTGCAGATTTATTAAAAAAGAAAAACTGAAATATCACATGGTCCTAAGTATTCAGACCTTTTGCTCAGTATTTAGTAGAAGCACCCTTTTGATCTAATACAGCCATGAGTCTTTTTGGGAAAGATGCAACAAGTTTTTCACACCTGGATTTTGGGATCCTCTGCCATTCCTCCTTGCAGATCCTCTCCAGTTCTGTCAGGTTGGATGGTAAACGTTGTTGGACAGCCATTTTTAGGTCTCTCCAGAGATGCTCAATTGGGTTTAAGTCAGGGCTCTGGCTGGGCCATTCAAGAACAGTCACGGAGTTGTTGTGAAGCCACTCCTTCATTATTTTAGCTGTGTGCTTAGGGTCATTGTCTAGTTGGAAGGTAAACCTTCGGCCCAGTCTGAGGTCCTGAGCACTCTGGAGAAGGTGTTCGTCCAGGATATCCCTGTACTTGGCCGCATTCATCTTTCCCTCAATTGCAACCAGTCGTCCTGTCCCTGCAGCTGAAAAACGCCCCCCACAGCATGATTCTGCCACCACCATGCTTCACTGTTGGGACTGTATTGAGGATGGTGATTGGTGATGAGCAGTGCCTGGTTTTCTCCACACATACTGCTTAGAATTAAGGCCAAAAATTTCTATCTTGGTCTCATCAGACCAGAGAATCTTCTTTCTCACCATCTTGGAGTCCTTCAGGTGTTTTTTTTTTTTTTTTTTTGCAAACTCCATGCGGGCTTTCATGTGTCTTGCACTGAGGAGAGGCTTCCGTTGGGCCACTCTGCCATAAAGCCCCGACTGGTGGAGGGCTGCAGTGATGGTTGACTTTCTACAACTCCCATCTCCCGACTGTATCTCTGGAGCTCAGCCACAGTGATCTTTGGGTTCTTCTTTACCTCTCTCACCAAGGCTCTTCTCCCCCGATAGCTCAGTTTGGCTGGACGGCCAGCTCTAGGAAGGGTTCTGGTCATCCCAAATGTCTTCCATTTAAAGCGGGGTTCCACCCAAATTTTGAACATTATCTCTATGCATTCTCTTCCTTGCCTAGATGCTGACATGCTGTGTAAAAAAATTTAAATCGGCGTAATTACCTTTTTTTTTTTTCTAATCTTCTTAGCACTTCCTGGTTTTCCTCCCATGGGAGTAGGCGTGTTTCTAGCCTCTCCCAGACCTCCCACAGTCCCCTGGGAGCTAGTCTCAGGCTTCCCAGCATGCATTGTGCAACAGCGTCATCACAACATCTCTGTGAATGCTGGGAGCACAGCATTCACTGCATCCAGGAAATACATGCTTGTGGGCTTCAAATGCCCACAATGAAGATGGAAACCGCCTGCAGTGAATTTATTAAGTTATTCTTTACAACGAAATCTGACACAGGCGGACTTATAACACAGAACATGTGAGTAGATAATCATGAGAAGAAAAGTTTGTGAATGAACTCCAAAAAAAAAAAACCGATAGGTGGACCCCCGCTTTAAGGATTATGGAGGCCACTGTGCTCTTAGGAACCTTAAGTGCAGCAGAAATTTTTTTGTAACCTTGGCCAGATCTGTGCCTTGCCACAATTCTGTCTCTGAGCTCTTCAGGCATTTCCTTCGACCTCATGATTCTCATTTGCTCTGACATGCACTGTAAGGTCTTATATAGACAGGTGTGTGGCTTTCCTAATCAAGTCCAATCAGTATAATCAACCACAGCAGGACTCAAATGAAGGTGTAGAACCATCTCAAGGATGATCAGAAGAAATGGACAGCACCTGATTTAAATATATAAGTGTCACAGCAAAGGGTCTGAATACTTAGGACCATGTGATATTTCAGTTTTTCTTTTCTAATAAATATGCAAAAATGTCAACAAGTCTGTGTTTTTCTGTCAATATGGGGTGCAGAGTGTAAATTAATGAGGAAAAAAATGAACTTAAATGATTTTAGCAAATGGCTGCAATATAACAAAAAGTGAAAAATTATTTATAGCATAAGATCACGTAACAAGCACAATAAAGAAAAGCAAATTGAATTTTCTGAATTTAATACAGTTTCATTGTTCCTAGGGCCATCTTACTTTTTATATCCCTTTTAAACAGAACATTTTATACTAATATTGCATTGCAACAGTTTAATCTGCATTGCCCACCCAGCTTGTAAATTGAAATATGCGTAAGCATTTCCTGTCATGTTTGGTTGCAATGAGCATGGCTCCTCCCACTCCTTGTTGTGTTGCTGAGTCAGCTCAGCATTCATAAAATTGTAGACTGTTTAATAAAATAGCATCTTATGAATGTAGTGTATTATGCAAGGATGCAGGGTCTTTTTTCTTTATTTTTTTAATAGGATGTGTCAGTAAATTGTCATTGTAGTACAGAATACAGATTGGTTGAATTTATCCACATGGCACTGCAAGCTGCACTTCTTTTTTTTTTTTTTATTCATTTATTTATTTTGAGGTCATGGTCAAGTTCTATGCCTCTGTTTGCAGGACTGACACACATGCGTGGAAAATACCCCAGAGGCTGTGTGAGTTTGCACCTGTGTGCTATCTGCTTTTGTCTTGGTCAGTCAATGCTTTTGAAGTTTTAAGTAACTAGAATATATTGTTGGACAGGTCCTAAAGAGCTTACATGAAGCCTGGCATTATGGTGTATAAATCACTCAGCTTGCTCTGAAAATTACACTCTGATGTGATGATTTGAAGTCAGCTGGCAGCTGCATCCTTTACAAGTTCTTTGTCCGGGTCGTCCAGTGTTCTCCAACCTTCGTGTACTGCATTGTGTCGTCTGCCTGATAGCATAGCCTGGACATGTGAAGTGTTTCAGCAGTTTTCCTGCTCTGCTAATGCTAGTGATGAATACAGTCTTCCTCCTTTGCTGCATTGTTGGGAACAGACAGATTCCTTGATAACCTAACAACTTACTTTGTCTCAAAAAAAGTACTTTGATATGCAGCAGTTCACTAGGTACCACTGTATGTTACTGCATGTCTGTCAGTGTCTACAGTTAATCAACTGTGAGGGTCCTTTCACACCTAAGTGACACAGAGCGTCGCTGTGTTTTTTTTTTTTTTTTGGCGCAATTTTGTAGTGTGTTTTTTGAAGCACCCCCATTCATTTTGAATGGGCCTCCCTCTGCTCCAAAATGCTCTTTTGTTTTAGTGTTTTTTTCTTTCTTTTAAAGGCAGCTCCAGTCAGATTTGAAAAGTTAAAAAGAATTCTCATAATCGTGAAGAAAACTGAATTATCGATCAGTTTATTAATGTATACCAATCTGTCTCCCTTATCCAGTGATCTGCTAGTGTTCTATAAAGAAAATCACGACTTTACTGTCGTCCTGCTCCTCCCCTTATTGGAGCCCGATTTGTGGGTGTTTCAGTTGTTGAAACTGACCCCTGTGTAGTGAGCTTGCCTGTTGGGAGAACCTGTTGTGTGTTGTCGTTTTACACAGACTTGTAAGCACCCCACGTTCATCTATATGAGCAGCACGTGTGATAAACCTCGACTGTGAGCACACCTGGAATGGTTTAACTGGCCTGCTCTCCCACCCTATGAGATGAGCACCATCAGCCAGAGCCCACTTGTTTATCTTCTTGCTAGCTTTGTGGTCAGACAACAGTGGTAAGTTGGGCTCTCAACCATGCGATCTTGCCTTATACAGCATCTTGAAAGAGTGGACAAAGTGCTACATGCACTTCATCTCCTAGGGGACCAAAGCCACTAAAATAAAGGACATGAGACTTATTTAAGATCTGAAAAGCTTACGGAGAAGAAAAATTCCTACCTGTGTTCTGTAGTGCATCTGACCACAGTCAGACAAGACTAAAATTATTTGGCCTCAACACCAAACAAGATGTCTGGCAGAAAATCTAATACAGCTCACCATCCAAATAACACCATTCCTACAGTAAAGCATGGAGGTGGTAATATCCTGTTATGGGGGTATTTCTCTCCAGCAGGGAATGGAGCACTTGTCAGGATAGAAGAAAATTGGATGGGGCAAAATGCCATCAAATTCTTGAAGAAAATATGCTGCGCTCTGCCAGAAAATTGTCAATGGAAGGTGGTTTACCTTCCAAAATGACAATGACCCAAAGCACACAGCAAAAATGACCACACAGTGGTTGAAGGAGAAAAAGGTGAATATCCTTGCATAGCCTAGTCAGAGCCCAGACTTAAAGTGGTTGTAAAGGCAGAAGGTTTTTTTTTCCTAATGCATGCTAAGCATGAAGATAAAAAAAAAACTGTGTGCAGCAGCCTCCCTAATACTTACCTGAGCCCATCTAGATCCAGCGATGTTGCAGCAGTGTCTCGGTTGCCCGGGACTTCTCCCCTCATTGGCTAAGACAACAGCTTAGCACCTGCTGCTGTCAGTCAGCCAATGAGAACAGAAAGGGGGCGCGGGGCTGGGCTGCAGCTCCGTGTCTGAATGGACACATGAAGCTGTGGCTTGGCTCGGGTGCCCCTATAGCAAGCTGCTTTCTGTAGGGGCACTCAACAGGAGGGAGGGGCCAAGAGCCACAAAGAGGGACCCGACGAGCGGAGGATCTGGGCTGCTCTGTTTTAAAACCACCACATACAACAGGTAAGTATGACATGTTTGTTTTTAACAAAAAGAGACTTTAGTATCATTTTAAAACACATTGAAAATCTGTGGAATGACTTGAAGACTGCAGTCCACAAAAGATCAACATCAAATTTAACTGATCTTGAGATGTTCTGAAAAGAAGAGTGGGCAAATATTGCAAAGTCTAGACATACAAAGTTAGTAGAGACATATCCCAACAGACTAAAGGCTGTATTTAAAGTAAAAGGTAGTTCAACAAAATACTGAAACAGGGGGGTGATCCTTTTTCCAACTCAGTGATACAGTTTTTGATTGTTTTTTTTTTCATTTCTGACATGTTTGTGTTATATCTTTAACTTGGATGTTCTAAGGTGCACTAGTAAATAGAGCTGGATAAAACAAAACTGTGTCTTCATTTCAGTCTGCAAAGCAAAAGAATTTGATTATTTTAAAGGGGGGCAATTCTTTTCTATACCCACTATGTATGTGTGTACGTACAGTAGCTCACAAAAGTGAGTACACCCCTCACATTTTTGTAAATATTTTATTCTATCTTTTCATGTGACAACACTGAAGAAATGACACTTTGCTACAATGTAAAGTAGTGAGTGTACAACTTGTATAACGGTGTAAATTTGCCGTCCCCTCAAAATAACGCAACACACAGCCTAATGTCTAAACCGCTGGCAACAAAAGTGAGTACACCCCTAAGTGTAAATGTCCAAATTGGGCCCAATTAGCCATTTTCCCTCCCCCGTTGTCATGTGACTCGTTAGTGTTACAAGGTCTCAGGTGTGAATGGGGAGCAGGTGTGTTAAATTTGGTGTTATCGCTCTCACTCTCTTACGGGTCACTGGAAGTTCAACATGGCACCTCATGGCAAAGAACGCTCTGAGGACCTGAAAAAAGGGGTGTACTCACTTTTGTGAGATACTGTATATGTGTAGTACCAAAATGAAAATTTTGGACTTAAACTGAAAATTCAGGATGCACTTGGCTGAAAACTGAAATAGACAGGTTTTTAAAAAATATATATTGTTTTTATATATAATTGTATTCAACTTTTTAAAATTGTTTTTGAAGCACTTTACCTCCCCATTGAGATGCACTGAAATGGCAAAAACTCGTGTGTTTTTGATTCACATGACCTATCAAAGTCGGTAAAATCGCATGCGTTTTTCAGTGGCCCTTAGCACCCTTTTTCCTTTCGGCAAAACGCTGATAACCCTATTTTCGATCAATATTTTTCAATCCCATATATATATATATATATATATATATATATATATATATATATATATATATATATATATATATATATATATATATAATTTTTTGCATGCAAAGATATGTTTATGCTAATATTTCTGGTGATGTGGCTCATAGCTTTCATCACATTCTTAACCACTTGCCGAGACCGGGCCATAGCCAAAAAGCGGCTACAGCGCGGTCGGATAACTCTGGGAAGGTGTGCTATAACCGCGCAATTGTTATTCAAAGTGCGACAGTGCTGAAAGCTGAAAATTGGCTTGGGCAGGATGGGGGTGAAAATGCCCTGTATGGAAGTAGTTAAGAACCACTGCCTTAGGCTTTTCCATTGGAATAATGTAAAAATCTAAAACTATCACTGGTTTTATTTCGTAGCCAGGTAGACAAAGTTACAAAGAAAAAGGCCAGCTGCGCCACTCTTGAGCCTTTTCTATTGTAAGCGGAAGTGTTTTCCTTGAACAAAAATACAAATGGGCTTTTGTAGTACTATTTTCACTTAGGGGTGTACTCACTTTTGTTGCCATTGGTTTAGACATTAAACCCCTTTCACACTAGGGCAGGGGCGGCGGCAGTGGTAAAACTGTTTTATTTTTAGCGCCGCTTTACCGTCGTCTCAGCGTCGGTATTCAGCCGCTAGCGGGGCGGTTTTAACCCCCTGCTAGCGGCCGAGAAAGGGTTAAAACCACCGCAAAGCGCTGCTGCAGAAGCGATTTGCCTAACGGTATAGCCGTGCTGCCCCAGTGATTTCAATGGGCAGGAGGGGTGAAGGAGGCTTCGGGGCTTTCACATTGGAGACACAGCAGCGGCTCTTTCTGGGCACTTTGCGGGAGCTATTTTTAGCGCTGTAGTGCCTGCAAAGCACCCCAGTGTGAAAGGGGTCTTATGGCTGTGTGTTGAGTTATTTTGAGGGGACAGCAAATTTACACTGTTATACAAGCTGTACACTCACTACTTTACATTGTAGCAGTGTGTCATTTCTTCAGTGTTGTCACATGAAAAGGTATAATAAAATATTTACACATTTATTTCACTTTTGTGAGATACTGTGTGTGTTTTATGTACAGAAGTGTCCGAGTCCTTGGTGTGCTTGGCATTATTGTGCCAGTGATTGTGCATCTCCATGCAGACGTTTGTTCCGGTCGAGGTGCAGTAGTAGTGTATGGTGGTGCCTCTAGTGTTTGCCACAACTTGCTTTTGTAACTAATTAGTGTTTGATGAAGCATGCTGTGGGGTGATCAGCCCCAGCTGGCAGCGCAGTGATAGAGATCAGTGCTGAATGTCTGCAGGCTCTTGCTAATCCCAAAGCCTCAGAGGTGGCAGCTCTTTGTAACTATGTTGACAGAGCGAGCGTAGAAACTGCTGGATCTATTATCACTTGTAAACCTTTTATAGACCTTGTAAAGATCATACTTTTCTGCAAGCATGCAGGGCTGCCTGTCCTATAATTTATAGCTGCGCCCCGGCATTAATGACCAGGGTCCTGTCTAAAGATTAGCACCGGTGTGATATTCTTCCAATGGTGTTGTTTTGTCGCCTGTTGTTCTAACAGAGATTCTGTCACTTGCTACTGTGCGACTGACGTAAAAACACATCTCTCTTTTGTAAACAAATTGTTTTATTGCTTTAATTATGGGGGGGGGGGGGGGCAGAATGGCTTCTCCTGACATGTGCGGTGTTTTATGACATGTTTGTGCTATCAGTGTTACGTTTTTTTGGAAAGAGGGGTGAGAGGTTTGAGGATTTGCCACTCCCCCTACATCTCAAGTGTCTGTTTTGTCTGGACTCCCCTCACGCAGCATTCTTCTACAAAGAGGAGAAAAAAAAGTCTCAAGGCTGCTGTCTAGAGCGCTGGGTCATAGAATACGGCTCTCTGAAAGGCAGACAGGAGGGGCTTTATTCACTGAGCACCATTTTACTTCACATCAAAGAATAAGCATCTCTGAGAGCGGCCGGCAGTGCCAGTGTCGTACAGTCTCATAATAAGCCATGGAATTATGGCATTTCCTTTTTTTTTTAAAGGAGGAAAGAGGGAGATTCTGTTCCCTCTGAACACTTGTCTGGCTGGGAAGTTTAATATGCCAAGTGCAGACAGACTTAACAACTAGCTGAAATTAAAACAAAGGAGGAAATTGTTTAATTGCATTGCAGTCTTCAAGAGGTTTACATGGCTAAGGACCCGATCTCCTATTCTCCCAACCATTTCCGAGAGCTAATCGCAATAGACGGCTCATTAAACAAGACAGTGCAAAGAGCAGTGGGGTGCAGTATCCCATAGCAATGAGACGTCGGGGATATTCAGTGTAGAGCACTTTGACCAGTAAAAGATGAATGGTTACTATGGGTCCGTCTGTGACTTCTCTCTGCCTCCTAAAGGCGAAACTCCTGGAGTTAGTTGAAATGCATATACAAGAACTGTTTTATTGAGTAATAACAAAGAAAACTTGTGTCTGAAATTTACCCTGTGCATCACATCCCCAAATACAGCAAATTACTAAGAAGGTAGATGTGGGATTTTAAAGATGCCAAATACAAAATATATAAAAATTCGTTTTTATTATAGTCATTTAAATATTTTATCAGATAAAAACATTGAAAAAGAATTTATTCATACAGTACCTCTGCAATGTATTCACCTCCACATGTTTCGCCAGACTATGGCTTCTTCAGGAGATTTTGCCAGATTATTGCATAACCGTTTACTACAAAAGAGCAATATATCAGTATACAGATACATCAACACGAAAAATACCAATAAATCTGCACTGAAACGTTAAATCGTGGTATATATTGTTCAAACAAATGTTCGAAATTTAAACCCATGGTGTAAATGAGCACCCATATTTATGGGTGAACTGGGGGAGTCTCCTCACCCTATTGCTTAATAAATAAGTGAGCATCCAACATCATATGCTGCATCGGGACATCAGAGACCACAGAGGGGAAAACGGGAGCGCAAATGACAAACCCACTGCCTGAGGGGGGGAAGAGTAGATTTGCCAAGTAACAATGACATTGCCTTTTTTCTGCTCTCTCAACTAGTGGTGAAGAAGAGCTTAGTACTGGTCACAATCTTCCTCAAAGCAGCTTCTTTTAGATAAAGACATTAAGGCTGGGTTCACACCGGTACAACACGACAGTCATACGACAGTAAATCTGACTTTGCCCTGCGACTTGAAGTCCGACTTCCATCCGACTTCAATTAATGGGATCCCACTTTAATCCCGACAATACCAGGCCCTTTGAGTCTGGTATGAATCTCCACGCCAAATACAAAAAATAAAAAGGCATAGAGTCCCCCCTTAAAGACCCTTCGGTCTGGTATGGATTTTAAGGGGAACCCCCATGCCAAAAAAACGGAATGTGGTCCCCCCCACAAAATCCATACCAGACCCTTATCCGAGCACGCAGCCAGGCAGGTCAGGAAAGTGGGGGGGAACGAGCGAGCTCCCCCCCTTTAACAAGGGGGCCCCCAGATGCCGGCCCCCCACCCTATGTGAATGAATATGGGGTACATTGTACCCCTACCCATTCACCTAAATGTGTCAAAAATAAAAACGGCACACAGGTTTTTGACAAAATAATTTATTAAAGCGGCTCCGGCGTCTCTTCTTCTTTTGATTTCTTCTCCCTCCGCTAATGTCTTCTCCCTCTGCCGTTTCTCCTCTCTTCGACGTCTTCGCCCTCTGCCAGGAGGGAGAAGACAGCGGGGAGAGGAGAACCGACAGAGGGAGAAGACAGCGAAGAAAGGCGAATGCAAAAAAAACAACGGACGATCATTCGTCCAATAATCTCATCGTGTGTACCAGACTTTATAGACCCAGTTACTAAAATAAAGAGTGCAAAATCTGGTGCAGCTGTGGTGCATGGTAGCCAATCAGCTTCTAACTTCAGCTTGTTCACTTAAGTTTCAACAAAAAAATTGGAAGCCGATTGGTTTTCTATGCAGAGCTGCATCATATTTTGCACACTCCAGTTTTAGTAAATCAATCCTACAGACTTGGCCTAGGTTGACATTGGAACGATTTGTCATGCGATTTGAGAGATCAAATCGCATGACAAGTCTCAGTCTATTGGAGGCAATGGCACTGTTCCAATCGGTGCGACACCGATTTTGCGGCACCGCACCGATTTGCAAAAGTTGTTCCTGCACTGCTTTTTGCAGATTTCAGGTGCGACTTCAATAGACATTGTGCATGAAGCCACACAGATGTCTATTAAGTAGCACCCGAAATCGCACTGACCTTGCTACTTTGAAATAGCGCTACTTCAAGTGAAGTAGCGCAATTTCAATGTAGCATCAATGTGAACCAGGGCTTAAAGCGGAGTTCCGGACATTTTTTTTTTTTGTTTTAGATAAAATGACCTCCATTTTTATAGTCACCGCTCATTCTTTCACAATTCACTATGTTTAAAATTGTCCCCTTTTTAGTAGTTGTTCAGCATTGATTACTTCTTTGGCACAGCGCGGCCATCCTGACTGTGGGCATGTGAAGCACGCTGGGTCTCTCTTCTGGGATTTGGTGCATGCTGGCTACCCAGCATGCACCTCCTGATCTTGCGCATGTGCAGTGTGAAGAAAGCTCGCTCCATTACATGCACTACATTCCCTATTTAAAAATGGCGCTGATCTCCGCCTAGTATTGTGTCATTTCCGGTTAGCAGCGGGTGATGCCAAATGACTCCTGGGGTTGATGATACAGCAATCCCAGGAGCCGATGCGGAAATGACGTACCTCACCGCAGCGAGGTTAGGATGGAAGTACACCTTTAAAACACTGGAAAAAGTACAATACAAATAGAAAAAAAAAAAACCTATATCCAAAAATGCGGGGGTGGGGTGGTCTATTGTTCAAGACCTAGTTGTATTTTTGCCTGGAACTCTGCCTTAAGATCTTACCTGAGTTTATGTCTTAGTTAATTTTTGTAAAGCAATTTAACATTAACCAATATAAGAAAATTTAGGCTACATTCATATGGGTGATTAGCACATCCAGCGATTTCCAATAATCTGTAGACTGCTGTTTCTGGAATGACAGGTGTATGGGAATGGCTTATTGAACCGTCCTGAATAGTTGCGGCCCCTGTCAGCCTGTTTGTTTTGGGCTGGACAACTACAGCTTTTCACACACACCTGCCTTTCCAGACATAGGAGTCTGCAGATTCTTGGTGCTGCAAATCGCAGGGTGTGCCAGTTGCACAGGTGTATGTCGCCTTTAGCCTAGGTTCACATTGAATGCAGGTTTAAAATGATTTCAAACCGGTATTTCAGTCTGACTTCAGGGGGCAGATGTCTATTGAAATTGCCCCGAAGTCGCCAAAAGTAGTGCAGGAACTACTTTTGGGAAACGGTGCTGTGCCACAAAGTTGACGTCGCACCTATCCGGCCGGTCCCGGCAATAGGCTCTGATTCGGCATGCGATTTGACATGTCAAAGGGTTCGTTTGTTACTAAAACTAGTCAGCTGCAAAGTCTTTTGACAGATGTGAAACTTTCTGAACGCCCTCTAGTGGTAATGCTGAGTGACAAGTGAGAGGAAATCTCTTTGGGGCACAAACAGCAATACAGGCTTGTCGGAGGATCTAACTCTTCCCTTTTACAGTTTTTCTCCTTGGCAATCTGTAAGACTGTTTTCAGTATTTATTATTTAGTAATAGGTATGCTGTTCAGACGTCTTCCTCTTTGCTGTGTGTTTATATATTGTGAAGCAGTCATTCTAAAATATTGAAGATGGTTAGGCACCGAACATTTTTGGAAAGAGGTCAACAATGGCGGTCTGTGTTTATCACCCAGTGCAGATTTCATTGTAAAAGTTCAGTTTAAGTTCCCAAAATAAATTCCAGATGCAGCAAAACAAGAAAATGTGCACACTCTTGCAGTTCTCTTTTGAAAGCAGCCACATACTGAATAGAAAAGCCTGTGCCCTGCCAGCATGCTGCAGAGTGGGTCCCTTTTCTCTGTGTGGATGTAGTGGTCTCTGCAAGGGTTCTTCCCAGCAGCTGCTGTCAGGGGACAGGATTGTACTCAGGCTGTGGCTGCTTTTTTTTAGAAAGAAAAACTTGTTTTGAAGCAACTGGAATATATTTAATGATTTAAACTGAAGGTTCATTCGTGCTTTAAGGCCGAAAAGTGCACCTATGTTATGTGCTAGTACTGTACAAAGTAAAGATGCATTTTATCTTGCCACAATGCAATACACTGTAATGCACACTACCCCGTGCATCGGATGAGTGTGCCCTCCTTCTGGATGGTATCCCAACACACGAGCACAGTAGGTGCTGACTGACTTTTGCTTCAGGTCCTTTTTTTTTGCTCTGTTGAGGCACTTTAGCAATCCAAGCAAAAGGCATGAGCCACCTTAATGCAACGCATGCTAATATGCAACAAAACCTGCGTTATGCATGTGCAGTAATGCAGCACTCAAGTGTGAGCCCTGGTTCACATTGATGGGATTTGGCATGTCAAATCGGCAGCCATTGCCGGTGTCTTGCCGAGAAAGTTCCCCCGGCGGATGAGGACCCCCCCTGTACTGCGCAGACGCAGCGCTTGCGCAGTACGAACGACTAGGAGCCGCCGAAAATAGCCGAAGCTGAGAAACTTCAATCAGCTGTACACGGCGCCTGCGCCCTGGGTCCAGATTCAAGCCCCACTATTCAAGTGGACATAGAGGGGGGAATAAAAAAGTGCTGAGCGAAGCGAGGCCGTGCCCGAAGCGCGGCGAGCGAAGCGAGCCCGCGAGGGGCCCTCTTACAGGCGCAGCGTACAGCTGATTTGTATTCTTTTCGGCTATTTCCGCCTGCTCCTACTGCGCAAGCGCTGCGCCTGCGCAGTAGAGGGGGTCCTTATCCGCCGAGGGGAACTTTCTCGGCAGAACACCGGCAATGGCAGCATCCGAATTGGTGTGATGCCACACAGATTCCCAAAAGTAGTTTCTGTACTACTATTGGCGATTTCAGGGTGCGATTTCCATTGACGTCTGCAGAAACCCACACAGATGTCTCTGAAATCGCCCCCAAAGTCCGGACTGACATGTGGGAAAGAAAATCACGCGAGTTCAGCTGAAATCTCACGATTTGATTCCCGCAGTCAGTGTGGACCGGGGCCAACGGAGGGCTGTATGTGTACAATGACAGCTTATTGAGGTTTAACCACATTTTTGTGGGTGGACAGAAGACTATTGTTATTTTTTATTATTATTATTATTAGTAAAGTTCTTTTTTACCTTTCACTATTCTATGCAATAATAGCAAACACATAATATCGTGTAATATCCTGCAATGCCCAAACCTCCTAAAAAAACAAACTAGTTATGTAATACAAAATAAAGTGCACAGAGACACAGAGCTGAGTTTGATTTCAGATCTCTAATATTTACTCAGAGCTGTCATCTACGGGCTTTTTAAGATGTAAAATTAGTTGAATGCTTTTTCTCAATAGCACAAACAGATGTAATACCCATTAATGTTTACAATGTAACATTGTTGAAGTTGTAATTACATTCTCTGTGGGTGAAGGAAAGACGATAGAACCGTATAATAAAAACACGGTGAAGAGGGCGGACGAGGTAGTATTGTACAAATAAATGCAGCCCTGCAGCTGAACACCAGTGGATGTGTAAGACGTTTTATCCATCTCTGCTAAAAACCAAACTCCAAACGGAGGAAAGATGAAACAGATGAAGTATAAAAGTTTGTTGTTTTTACCTACCAAAGTGTTTGTATCTGTCTGTCCAGTCCTAGGATTTACACAGCCCTGTCTGGTAGTGCAGAAGACCAGATCTTTCTCTGCTGCAGTTTAGTAGCACGTCTTATCCATCACCCATCCCGGGACTTGACATTAAGGGAGAAGCAGCAGACTGAGCTCATCCCTCCATCATTCTGCTCTCTCCATCTATCAGCAACAGATTGGCTCCCTTATCCAGTTTGAGCGCTGCTGTACAAAATGTTGCAAGGGGCTGACACCAGGTCCAATTCAGGTACTTTCCCTCTTTGCATAAAAAGAGAAGTATGGACTTAGAATCATATTTACCTAGGTGGATGCAGCATTGGTCCGATTCTGCATCTGTCCACCCCTGAGAGCTCTAACACTGAGAACCGTGCGATTAAACACCGCCGATCGCTCTGTTCTCAGGGCTCTCTGGCAGAGAGCTGATCAGTCACCTCTGTCTGCTCTGATGACCCCCCCTCACTGGAGAGCTGGGACTATGGAGGGAGATGGAGCGGCCGGCCGGGCTCACTGACACAGGTGCCAGTCCAGGCATGTGGTGCCCAAGCCTAGACCAGCTCTGTGACGTCAGCCGACTATAGCCCGCTGTCAGCTGAAAATGGGTTACAGTAGTGCAGAATGAACTGCACTCCTGTAACCATACATTTTTTAAATGTCCACATTGTAACAAGAATAAAAAGGTGAACTGACGCAGTACACCTGTCCCAACCCCCGTTCTACATTGTACTCACCTCCGGGGATGCTGACCAATCCGAATCGCTCTGATCCATCCCGGAAGTGCTGCACAAAGAAGAAGCGTGGGGATTTCAAATCTCCCGCCCACTGGACTAGCTGCACGGTCACTGACAGCTCAACACCCCCAGAGGTAAGTACTGGGGGTGGGGTGGGGAGGGTGTGTAGTGTTGGTTTATCTTTTCATTTTTCCTGTAAAAGTGAAAGAACACTTTAATAATGTTTACAAAGCTGCATTAATGTGTATACTTTGTCTGCCTGGTGTTCAGCTTTTAGGCAATTGAATCTGCAGGAACGCTGTGTATAGCCAGTTTGTTGTATTCTCCTTTATAAAATGAGGGCATTGTGCTGATTTTCTGAAAAAGGCACTGAATTTGTGCACTTTATACAATGTATATAAAACGTGCATGTATTTGATGTCTTCATACGTTACATTATTTCTTTCCCACAGTTCTTTGACTTCTAAAGTCTTAATAATCCCTGTGTATTTTGAAATGCATGGGTACCTGTGAAAGTTTTGCCTTGGTTGTCAATAAGAGTTACCACTAGAGGGCGATCAGTAAGTTCCACATCTGCCAAAAGACTTTGCTGCTAATGAGGATTGGTAATGAACAAGTGCTTATTTTTTCTTTTTTTTTTTTTTTATGAACTAAATTCTTTTGTACTTCCTTAATTAGGCTTAATATTTAATCATTAAATTTTTGATAGATATTGTACCACCCAGGTTTATTTAAAAAAAAAAAAAGTGCATGTGCAGTTAAACCTCACTAATAATATAAGCGGAATTGTCTTAACTTCTTCCAGCGGCCAAGTGGAGGGTGCTCTGTTATCGTGGGAGGATGTACGAGTAGGTCCTCCCATTCGCACACCTCAATCGTAAAAACCCGATCACCCTCCCAGATTAGTACAGTGTCCCTGATCACCGGCGCACCAGTCGCTGTGTCCCTGATCACCGGAGCACCAGTCGCTGTGTCCCTGATCACCGGCGCACCAGTCGCGCTGTCGCCATAAGGACTTCTTTACATGTGCGATGCTCTCTGAAGAGCCATCCATGTTCTGATTGCACTTCAGAGAGCACTTGGCAGGCAGCAAGGAGGCATTGAATTGTACAGATTTTACTACCTCTTTTAACCCCTTGGAGACAACACAAGCAACCCTACTGTGAAGGGCTCACGTTTGGTGGGCGTACAATGCATCGCAGCCACAGCAGGGTGGTAGCAAATGAGGGGCGGTAAAACTGCGGCTCAACCACAAGGTTTTACTGCCCCCAGCCTCATGAACTCTAATAGTGCAGCCAGTCAGTTTTCCGATCAGCCAGTGTTGCCAGAATCTGTGTTTCTGGTTTGCCCATTTATTGACCATGTTTCTGTTTTTTGCTGGGCCCATCCATTGCCCGTATGCTGACTGTGTCACTGCCTGCTCTGTCTGTGTTCCTGCAAGACACCAGTCCCAGCCATCCCCTGCAGACAATTGCACTCCTGGCATGGGAGAGTTGAAGGAAACAAAAAGAATACGACTGAGGGATATTGAAGTCGGAGATTAGTTAGGAAAAAGAAATCAAAGATTTATCCAAAATGATCTGTGTCACTGTTTTTATCTTAAAATTAGTCCAAGTATAGGGGTCGGGTAGTGAATAGAAATGCTCCAGAGTGGGATTTAACCAGAGGGGAGCATTAGGTGATATTGCCTGTAGGGGATATCGTTCAATTTTGAGGCCCTCTCCCCATACACGTAGCGTGGTAAGCATAGATGGTGTCAATGAATATGGAGCACGAGGGCCCCGAAATATCAAAAATTTCAGCACCTCTAGGGATCCCAGCACTGCTGCTTCTACCTGAGTAGCGGAATTTGTGGTATCTGGCTTAAGACACCAGGCCGTAGTTACTAGCTGAGAAGCCAAGTAATATTTATGGAAATCTGGACATGCCAGGCCACCTTGGGAGGTCGGGCGTACCAATGTCGCCCAGCTATACCTAGGGGGCTTTGATCTCCATATGAATGCTGAGAAATACTATGTAGCCTTGCAAAGAAAGATTTTTGGATCCACTGGGGAGAGTGTCGAAAAAAATATGTGAATTTAGGTAATACATTCATTTTTAATAAATTTATGCGTCCTAACAATGAAAGGGGTAATAACTCCCATGCCTTCAGCCGTTGTTGAGCCTCCTGGATCACAGGTGTTAAATTTAGGGATATATAGTCTGAAACCTGTCTGAAAACCACCACCCCTAGATATTTAAAATGCTCCACCCATCTTAGGGGGGTATCCGTATCGGCGCACGAGCCACAAAGTCTATAGGAAATAGAAGTGACTTTTCCCAGTTTACTTTAAGGCCTGTGATTGCGGAGAAAGAATTGAGGACCTGTAGGGCCCCCTTAAGTGATGGTCCTGCGTCATTAAGAAAGAGGAGTAGGTCATTCGCATACAAGACGACCCTTTCCTCCAGCCAGCCAACACGCAATCCCTTAACATGAAGGGAAGTACAGAGAGCCTCCGCCAGAGGTTCCATCGCTATGGCGAACAGGGCTGGAGAGAGGGGGCAGCCCTGTCGAGTACCCCTTGACAGAGAAAAAGACTGTGATAAGCTACCTCCCAACTTGATAGCTGAGGTGGGGTTTTGATAAATTATCTGTATCCATTTAATGAAGATCAGGGGGAACCCCATCCTTCTAAGGACCTCCCAAAGAAAAGGCCATTCGATAGTATCGAAGGCCTTTTCAATACCTAAGGAGGCCACCACCCTAGTACCTTCATTCAAATGCTTTGCATGTATATTAGTGAACAAACGTCTCAAATTTACATCGGTTGACCTGTTGGCCATGAAGCCAGTTTGATCAATATCTACAACAGATGGTAATAGTGGCTGTAGTCTGATGGTAAGTAATTTAGTCAAAATTTTAAAATCTGTATTAAGTAGGGCAATTGGCCTATAGGAGGCACACAATGAAGGATCTTTTAGATCTTTATGAATTAGTATAACATGGGCATGGCTCATAGAAGTTGGAAGGGCTCCATCTGTCAGGCATTGAGAATAAAGTTCTCCCAAGTTAATACTCTCTGTAATTAAAAAAAAAAAAAATTCATCTCGGTAAAGTGTTGCATGATTGAGCAATTGTCATTCAGAGTGTGAGAATGCTAAAAGCTAACAAATAGCCTGGGCAGGAAGGGGGTGAAAATGTCTAGTATTGAAGTGGTTAATTTGTTGCCATTACTATGTTTGGGAGTACAAGGCCCCATTCACACTTGTGCAACTTTTCAAGTGACTGTAAACGCCATGATTTCTTCAGGCTAGAAAGCCTGAAGCTGCTCCTTGTATTTTTGGACCCCCCCTATGTGGCTAGGCTGTGAAAAGGTCTTACATGTTGTATCAACCTGATGACAAGTCGCACCTCATGTTTCTCAGTGAGTACCGTTCATATCTGTGAGACTTAATCGTTCCTGCACTACTATGGTCCCACTTTCATGCAACTTGAGGGCCATAGACTTCAATGTAAACCCTCAAATTTCGCACCTGCATGACATACATGCGACTTGTGAAAAGAATGCCAGCAATTGCAAAAACAGCATGGTGTCCCCCCCATCCATACTAGGCCCTTTGTGTCTGGTATGGATTTTAAGGGGAACCCCCATGCCACATTATTATTATTATTATTTTTTTTTTTAAATGGCGTGGCCCCCCAAAAATCTATACCAGACTCTTATCTGAGCATGCAGCCTGGCAGGTCAGGAAAGGGGTGGATGGGTAAGCGCCCCCCCCCCTCGTCCTGAACCATACCAGGCCACATGCCCTTATCATGGGGGGGTGCTTTGGGGCAGGGCGGCTCTGTGCCCCCCTGCCCCAAAGCACCTCGTCTCCAGGTTGATGGAGACAAGGGCCCCTTCCCCATGAGGGCAAGGTCCTTTAGAGGGGGGGGGGGGGCAGAGTGCTCGTCTCCCCCCCCCCCCCCCCCTTTACTGACCTGTTGGGCTGCATGCTGGGATAAGGATCTGGGTTTTTTTTTTTTTTTTTTTTATATATTGGTATGTGGCTTCCCTTAAAAATCTATACCAGACTTAAAGGACCTGGTATGGCAGCCCACTGTCAGAGCGGATGGAATACTATGGAATATGGGGGAAAAAAAAATTACTAGGCAGGGCGGTGTTATCACTGTTGCCACACATTTAATACTGTGTAAGTGGACTTTTCCTTTAACCACTTAAGGACCGAGACTCTTTTTTTAGATGTGGTGTTTACAAGTTAAAAACTTTTTTTTTTGCTAGAAAATTACTTAGAACCCCCAAACATTATGCATTTCCCTCACTCGTCTCCATGCCGCTGACGTGAAAGGACCGGATCGCCTCCGCCACTGCCGACGCCTCCTGTAAGCGGCGGAGGGGGGCCCCTCTCTCGCCGCTGATAAAAGTGATCTTGCGGTGAATCCGCTGCAGAGATCAATTTTATCTTGTAGCTGACTGCCGGCCGAACACGAGGATACCCGGGTTATGGCAGCTAGCTGCTGCCATAACAACGATATCCGCCAAAGTAAGGACGTGTATCAGCGGTCGGCGCGTGGTTAAGACCATGACCACAAATCTGGGACCATAAACATTTAGCCAAGTGTTGAATGAAACCGAAGTATGGTTTACTCAAGAGGTTACAGTAATTACTGGCCTATACATGCTGGGGTTCTTTGTTTTGTCACCTTTTAGTGTTTGTGCATGTTAATATGTTCTTTGTTAGGCTGTACAGTGTGAACTGTGACGGATCTCTTCTAATTGGATAAACGCAGCGAAAGTGGAGTAGCAAAGCGAATGGCACTAGATCCCGTTATGCAGGCGTTATCCAATCACCTTTATTTTTTTTTTACACCCTTTAAACAAGCATTGACACTTTCCTAACATCGCCCCCTGTGAGCTAAGGTTTGTTTTGTCCACTTGGGCTCTAATGTAAAACATTATTCAGCTTTATTCTTCTGGTCACCTCTGGGTCAAGCTGAACACTTTGAGAAATGAAAACCTCAAATATTGTTTTTACTGATTGGTACAAGTAATAGAAAAAGCTTTCTGTCCCCTCATGACTGGGGCAGGGGGTGGTTTTTACCTTTTTGACCAGTGTTCAATTCCCAGTTTCCCAGTTTTGCTGTGTATAGGATACATATTGATAAAATAAGTTACAAAATGGCAATTAATGCATTTTTAATATAAAAAAGAAAAATCACAACTCTGTGCAATTCAAACTATTACCACCCATGATATCTGTTCTATCTATTTTCTAAGGTGGTGACTCGCACACATAGGAGGTTATTTACTAAAGCTGGAGAGTGCAAAATCTGGTGCATAGAAACCAATCAGCTTCCAGGTTTTACTGCCAAAGATGAATTGAACAAGCTGAAGTTAGAAGCTGATTGGCTACCATGTACAGCTGCACCAGGATTCTGAGTGCACCAGTCTTGGTAAATATACCTCGCAGTTTTGTACCTGTATTGATTACTTTAAAGGATAGTGTGGGGGGCTGGATTGCAGATTTTTTTTTTCCCTTAACCACGTCCTGCTCAAAGGACATCATATGACATCCTGGACTTTGAGTGGAGATATCCGAATAATAGCTGCAGCCATCATTCAGATATCTTTTTGTTTCCGCCGGCGATTACCTGCAAAGTAAAAGCCATCATAATGGCTGTTTAACCACTTGATTGCTTTTACAGGTGACGTGGACGTCCCCGCCGCCCTCCGGTGCCTTGCCTGGCTTGCCCCTGCAATCGGGAAGCCGGAGAATGAATCCGCCGGCAGCATCGGTTTACCATTGAGCAGACCGTGAACCAGATAGTCCTCGGCTGTCTCTATGACCCTCAGAGATTGGAAGTGATGTCATGACATCCCTTCCAATGTCGGCAGATGTAAACACTTTTTTTTTTTTTTTTACTGAAAAGCTTGAAATCTATTTTTTTCCTTTTTTTTAATGTATTTTAATTTTTAAACTAATTTTTTCCAGCATAGAGGAGAGATCTTGGTACTTATAGACCCCAGATACCCATAAAGAGTACCTGTTATGCCCTATTCCTATCACAAGGGATGTTTACAGCGCAAAAGCAATAATTCTAGCACTGTACCACCTCTAACTCTAAACTGGTAACCTGTAAAGATTTTTAAAGCGTCGCCTTTGGATATTTTTAAGCACCGAAGTTTGGCGCCATTCCGCGAGTTTGTGCAATTTTAAAGCGTGACATGTTGGGTATCTATTTACTCAGCAAAATATAATCTTTCACATTATACAAAACATTGGGGTAAATTATTGTTTTTGTATTTTTTTTTTTTATTCTTGAAAGTGTTTGTTTTTTTTTCCCCAAAAAAAAATGCGTTTGAAAAATTGCTGCACAAATACCATGTGACATAAAAAATTGCAACAACCATTTTATTCCCTAGGTTCTCTGCTAAAAATTATATATAAAATGTATGTGTGTGTGTGTGTGTGTGTATATATATATATATATATATATATATATATATATATATATATATATATATATATATATATATATATATATATATATATATATTGGGGGTTCTGAATAATTTTCTAGCAAAAAAAAAATGATGATTTTTACATATAGGAGACAAATGCCAGAATTGGCCCGGTGTGGAAGTGGTTACACCTTTTTCTTGCCCCCCCCCCCTTTTTTTTTTCTGAAGATTACATGCTCTCAGAGCAAATAAGGTACACTGGTATGTATCAATTAACTTGACCATAAAGTTGGGCATACAATAGTAGAATTTCATTTGACACTTTTCGAGCATTGCAAGAGTGTTGTAAGAACATTCGTTTAATCATTAGTGGGGTCAAATCGACGTTCGTTTTTCAACCGCAGTGAAAAAAAAAATTTGAAGGAGCCAGCTACTGCAGACTGGTGGGCCGTTCATCCAATGGCGAGGTGTGGTGGGTGGGAGCTGGCAGCAGCCTCAGCACCAGGCGTGGAGCGTGTGAGGTGATGTCAGCTCAGGCTGTGTGATCCCAGTGAATGGGCTTACAAAAGTCCAGCAATTTCTAGTCGACAGCAGAATGATATTCATGACTTATGGCAGCCCTTTTTACAGAAACTTGCAACAAGAGACAACAAAAGATGACATTTATAATATTCTAATCATACAGTAAAGGACATAGGCATTAGTTATAGGCATGTACCTTCAGGTGATTCGACACTGGCTAAGCTTTAGAGGACACTCCCCCTGGTTGCCTCCCCAATAAAACGACCGCACTCCGTGAATCCACAGTTTAATGTTTAGTTAAGGTGATGGACCTTTTCTCCTTCATGGAGAAAACCACCCGAAGCTGACTAGTTTATAGAACAAGAGAGAAGGATAGTGATTCAAGTTTCTCCAAACTGGCCCAGAGGTGCCTGCTAAACAGACCAACCTGAGCTTCTACTATGCTAAAAGCACAAAAAGCCTCTTCCAAGGAGATATATAATATTGCGCCTGAAAATGTTTTTTTTTGCTTGGTGTGAACACGGACACTTCAGTCCCAGAGATTACTCTGCATCTCGCATTCTGGCCTGTCTACAATCAGGTCTTGACCTTAAGTACTCTTAAAAGTCAGGTCTCAGCCTTAGCCATTCTTTTTCAAAGGCCTCTGGCGTTGCTCTCTTTTGTGTAAAATAAAAAAAAGTCCTGTGCTTTCTGCGGATCTCAATTTGGTTTTCTCTCCCCTGCAGAATCCACCCTTTGACCCTATCAGACGATGTCTCATTCAAAGTAGCCTCTTTGGTAACGTCTCCCAGACGTGTTTCTGAGCTGGTGACCCTTTCCTGTAAAGAGCCTTTCCTTTTACTTCACATTGACAACGTTTTCTTACGCTCAAGGCCATCATTTCTCCTGAAAATAGTCTTGGCATTCCACCTCAATGAGGACATTGTCCTCCCATTCCTGTTCCCTGCTTCTAAGCATCCAATGGAAATCCCCTCAGCATTGCTTGGAAGTAGTCCGTCATTAGAGTATACCTCAAAGGTACTGCTCCAAGAGATGGATTCTGTCTTCATGTGGTACTCTGCTTCAAAGTCCACCATTGAATGATGGATACAAAAACTGCAAGAGCTTACATTCTTAAACAGAAATCTCCTTATGGATTTTTACTTGCTGATTCCCCCAGATGGGTGGGAGTTTCATGGGTCTTTTGGCACCAAGCCTCTATAGCCAAATTGTGTAAGGCTGCCAACTGGTCTTCTGTTCATACGTTTTTTAAAGTTTTTCCGGGTGGACATCCAATCTTCTGTTTGCAGTGGTTGGGTCTATTTGACCCTTGTTTTTGTTGTTGTGGCTGTTGGCTCAGTTCTGTTTGCCTCATTGTTGACCACCCTTCATATTAATAAGTTTAGGGATGTCCCATGATCTTTGAATATTCTGCATGTGTACAGTACAGTTAAGGTAAGCGGAATTTGGACTTGCCATATCTTGGAGTATGGTACAGGACACAGACCACACTCCATTCCATTCTTTAGTTTACTCTCCATTGCTTGCTTTAAAACTGAGGACTCTGAGGTGGGTAAAGCTATACAGGAGGTGCCCAGTTGGGATTGTCCTCCAAAGCTTTTCAAGTGTCCAATCGCCTGAAGGTACTCTAAGATGTAGAATTTACAAGCAAGTCAAAATTTCTCTTTTTCTAACCATCATTGGATGGCATTTAGTGACACTATGGACTGGTTTTAGCCTATTCACTGACTCCAGTGGCCAACATACAGTGCAATGAATCTTACATTGAGGCCTCTCTTCTGTTAAGATGCCTAATGTGAGCAAACAATGAATCGCCACAATGCAATTGGATTAAGCCATGTGGACATTTTCATATTACAAATTGAGATATTTGTTTTGCATCAGGGTGATCTGTGTCAAAACAATTAAGTGCAATCTGTGTGAAACTACCTCAGTCCCTGCCTTCAAGGAGCTCACAATGTAAGGCCCCTATCTTACATGCGCACACACATACTAGGCCAATTTAGACAGGACTCAATAAACCTACAAGCTTGTTTTTGAAATATTGGAGAAAACTTGGAGTACCCAGTGGAAAACCGCACAAGCATAGCGCAAACATGCAAGCTCCATACATTTAGAGTCATGTCCGTGACTCTCAGCATTCAAGCCAAGGACCCCAGTGATCCAAGGCAGTAGTGCTAACCACTAAGCCACTATGCTGCCCAATTGCCAATAAAAATACCTTTAACCCTTGTTACACAACCATACAGCAGACCTAGAAGAGTTGTAAAATAAAGAGGAACCGGGATTTGGGAACCCAAATTGTAGTAAGCTTATATCATATGCCCTAAATACTTGGATCTGCAGAAATTACGAACCTTTGCCTCGTTTCCCTTTCTGTCACCTCTGAAAGTGTTTTCATGGAAACTGAATAGGTGAATGTTTTACATGTAGAACAATTTTTTTTTTTAGCGATTTTCATTGACAGCACTTTCTTATCTCTAATACAAGGTAACTCCGAAAACTGGTTCTCTTTATTGTGTGTTTGTCAGACACGGCTTTCGCTGCTGCTGCTTCATTGCTTTCTGAATCTAACAAGTTCTATCCTTCATATAAAATTATGAATTCATCCTTTGATGACCCCAGAATACGTTACAAAGTAATGAAGTTGTGAAAAAGGAAAGAAGAATTGGACTCATAGAAGGAAGATTCCTTATTGGCTGTTTTTAGCATAGTGCTTGCCATCTTCCTGTGAATGAGCCTTAGAGGAAAGCCTCAAAGTGGTGTCAGAAAAGAAAGTGACATAGCAAAATATTGTTCTCGCTTGTCTTTTTGTGCCAGTGAAGTGGAAAGGTTTCCACGTTTTACCCCTCTTCTGATATGTTATCTACATCCAGCCAGAGGGTAGTGAGTCACAGATTTGATTACTTGGTGGTTTGTGGGAGTCGCTGATGGAGAAAGTCGTTGTCTCTTCAGACAGAAGCGCAGTGACAAATTATTAATGCACCATGTCCTTTTAAACTGTTCAGAACTTTGTAGACCTTTGTATTTGGCAAGCATGCAGCTCAGATAATGACCAGAGAGGGTGGTCCTCGCAGGTCAGGACAAAGGTCGTAGCAAGGGCGGCGGGAAATCGCATGCTGGGCTGTTTTTTTATGCTTGGGTTGAGCTTTGTGGTTAACTAATAACCTTTAGGGACACAAGTCTTTTAAATTGGTAAGCTGTGCTCTCAGTAATAACACAGGAAGAAAAACAGTTGCTAACATTTTTTTTTAAATTTCCAGAGATACTTTAATGCTGAATGTTACACTTAGAGGAAGGATGGGTCAATTGTAGTGATTCAAAAATGGGTCTGTCTTATTTAGGAACCAGAAGGTATGTTCATGAAACCAGAGAATAGGAGCTTCCATTGTCAGTAGTAAATATATAAATATGAAAAAATAAATAATATATATATATATATATATATATATATATATATATATATATATATATATATATATATATATATATATATATATATATATATTATTAATAATCTCCATCAAATACTCTACCAGCTCATAGGAATTGCCTGGTCCTGATTTAACCACTTGCCCACTGGGCACTTAAAACCCCTTCCTAACCAGGCCAATTTTCAGCTTTCACTGCTCTCACACTTTGTTGTATGACTGAGTATTTGTCATTCACTGTACCTACCGTATATACTCGAGTATAAGTCGAGTTTTTCAGCACATTTTTTTGTGCTGAAAGTGCCCCCCTAGACTTATACTCGAGTCAAGCACTTTTCTGCAGCAAAAAAATTCATTTTCCGAACCGACTTTGGGCCCCGTATCTCAGGGCCACTTGGTGCTAGGTACCACAACATATCCAAAGCTGAAGTTCCTAGCATTAAGTGGCCCCGAGATACAGGGCCCCAATACGGTTCGGAAAATGTCATTCTCTGCTGCAGAAAAGTGCTTGACATTTTCTGAACCGACTTTGGGGCCCCATATCTCAGGGCCACTTGGTGCTAGGAACCCCAAATTTGGTGTGCAAACCCAGTGAAACCGGTACCATAACATATCCAAAGCTGGGGTTCCTAGCACCAAGTGGGCCTAAGATACAGGGCCCCAAAGCCGGTTCGGAAAATGTCATTCTCTGCTGCAGAAAAGTGCTTGACATTTTCTGAACTGATTTTTGGGGCCCTGTATCTCGGGGCCACTTGATGCTAGAAACCCCAGCTTTGGAAATTTTATGGTGCTAGTTCCACTGGGTTTGCACACCAAATTTGGGGTTCTTAGAACTAAGTGGCCCCGAGATACGGGGCCCCAAATTCGGTCAACTGTGTCCATCTGCAGCAATGTCATTTTGGGACCCTTTGGGTTCAGAGACCCCAAATTTTGGCTGCAGCTAGGGGGCATCTAGGAACCCTTAACTACCGAGTTTGAAGTTCAGGGGACCTATGGCTGCAAATGGGCACAGTGAGGCATGCAAATGGGCACAGTAATGCTGCAAATGGGCATTGTTGACCCTCTTTTCCACTTTATAGTAGCTGTACATTTCTCACCCTCGTCTTATACTCGGGTCAATAAGTTTTTCCCATTTTTTTTGTGGAAAATTAGGGCCTCGACTTAGGCTGCTTTCACACTGGGGCGGTAGGGGGCGTCAGCGGTAAAACAGCGCTATTTTTAGTTTTAACCCCCCGCTGGCGCCCGAAAAAGGGTTAAAACCACTCGTACAGCGTGGTATTGGCGCGGTATAGCCGCGCTGTCCCATTGATTTCAATGGGCAGGAGTGGTTTAGGAGCGGTGAATACACCGCTCCTTCACCGCTCCAAAGATGCGGCTCGCAGGAGATTTTGGGGCGGTTTGCAGGCGTTATTTTTAGCGCAATAACACCTGCAAACCGCCCCAGTGTGAAAGGGGCCTTATACTCGGAACGACTTATACTCGAGTATATACGGTATATGCAATGTTTGTCCTCCCCCCCCCCCCCCTACCAAGTAGAGCTTTCTTTTGGTAGTATTTAATCACCACTGGGTTTTTTTGAGCTATAAATAAAAAATATTTTGTGGGGAAAAATGCATTTTTCTTGGTTATTGTTATAGCATTTTGCAAATGAGTAATTTTTCTTCATAAATTTTAGCCAACATTTATACTGTCACCTAACATATCTTTGGTAAAAATAACCCAAATCAGTGGATATTATTTGGTCTGTGTGAAAGTTATACAATCTGTACAAACTTTGGTTCCAATCACTGAAAATTTGACCACACCTGATGTACTGATGGCCTATTTCATTTCTTGAGACCATAACAAGCCAGGAAAGTAAAAATACCCCCCAAATGACCCGTTTTTGGAAAGTAGACATTCCATTGTATTTAGTAAGAGGCATGGTGAGTTTTTTTCCACAATGCAAAATGAAGATTTTTTTTTTTTTCACAACATTTTCATATTAACAAGTTATTTCTCTCACATGGCATATGCATACTTACAACTACACCCCAAAACACATTCTGCTACTCATGAGTATGGCGATACCACATGTGTGAGACTTTTACACAGCCTGGCAACATGCAAGGAGCACCGTCAGGCATTCTAGAAACATTAATTACGCATCTGATTTCCTGACAACCTATCACACTTTTGAATGCCCTGGAGCACCAGGACAATAGAAACGCCCACAAAATGACCCCATTTTGGAAAGACAACACCCCAACGTATATTCTATGAGGCATAATGAATCTTTTGAACATGTAATTTTTTTCCCCCACGTTTTTGGAAAACGTGGAAAGAAAATGAACGCATTGACGGGCTCTGATGAGGATCCACTGATAGGGTGGCACTGATGAGTACTTACTGATGGGCACTATATTGGCACAGTTGGGGCACTATAGAGCACTGCTGGGCACAGTTGGGGCACCCCTGGGCACTGACGGGGCACTGATGGGGCACCCCTGGGCACTGATGGGGCACCCCTGGACACTTGGAATAACGAAAACAAACCACAAGCAACCTCACGCTACAGCTTCTCTCTCCTCTCCTCACACGATCAGTGTGAGCAGAGGAGAGAACTGGACATGATGCTGGTTTGTTGATGGTGATCGTTCCGTCCAAGGGCTGCTGGGATTGGCCCTTTACCCCGATCCATGACGCGCCAAATCCCGAGAACCCTGCGGTCACGGACATTCCTGGGTGCACGTCCCAGGCTTTTTGTTGTCTAACACCACCACCCATATTTGACACTGCAACTACCTCCAACATCTGATCTATGTACAATGCAAGGATTAGAACACGCTTTGTTGCAGATTCCTACCTTTTTGTTCTGAAGAAATCCAAGTGTTTGTCTGTGCCTCTTTGCTGAGTGAATCTAATGGGAGTGGTTTCATAATTATCCATTAACTGTGGCAGCTGAAGAGCACTAATGAGGAAAGCTGCTGGGCCTGCATCCCTTTAGACATGTTCCTATTGGAAATATCTCACCAAAAATGACATTTTTGTTGCAGGGGATCCCTGAAATCTGACTTGTATTTAGGCAGACTTCTGGGCAAATTGGTGAGCCAATCACCCAAGCAGGAAATGTTTCTGGGAAGTGGTCAGTACACATTCTGTGTACAAAACAACTCCATGTAGCCCTATTGCATTGCATTTATACGCTTCTTTTGACAATTGTCCATTTTTCTGCCAACAAATGTTGGATGACAGGCTAGTCAATTTTCGGCGATCAACGGTTTAACATCAGATTTTCGCATTGTCAGTACACAAATCCGTCACACAAAAGTCGAAAGTACAAACGCGCATTTCTTGGAATCAATGCTCACCAAACACGACATTAGCAGAAGGGGCCCAAAGGGTGGCGCTCAAGAGCTGAAATCCCTTGTAGTACATCACTACGTTTGTTTGTGGCATAACAATTGTGTACCGTTAGTATGCAAGACAAGTTCCTAGCACACACCCTTTTGACAAAAATCAGATGCTCAGTTGGCCAACAATCGTATCGTGTGTACGAGGCTTTACACTCCCTGGGGCTGAAAAGTTTCATGCTTATTCTGAGATCACTGTTGAGATATTTGTATATTGCTATCATATCTCCTCTTGTCGTTCCTCATAATTGAGGTCCTCCTGTGCCCATATTGATTTAGTTGCCCTTCTCTGGACTCGCTCCAGCACATCCTTTCTGAGGACTCGTGACCAGAACTGGACGGAGTACCTTAGATGTGGCTGAACCAGTTTTATAAAGTGGCAGGATTATCGTTTTATCTCTGAAGTAAATTGCTTTTTAAATGCATGCTAATATTCTGCTGGCTTTGGTAGCCGCAGCATGACACTGCATGCTATTGCTCAGTCTGTCTCCTACTAGGACCCCCAGATCCTTCTCCATCCTGGAATCCCTTAGGGGTTCTCCCCCTAGTGAGTAACTTGCATTTATATTTTTACCCCCAACATGTTAAGGGCCAACTTCCTGATCTAACTCCTATACCAGCAGTCTTCATGATGGGACATTTTCTTGGTACAACCATCATACTGAACACATGAAGCAGCATTACAACATGTATATGGTGCAGACACTGTTAATTTCACTAAGCTCTTTTGAGGCAGGGGTTAGGAATGCATATCAGGTGGTGTCTTTTGAGGCCCTGTGTCTGGACAAGCTAGACCTGAGCCAGAACTGAGTAATCCCTATTATGGGGGCTAAAGTAGTATTACCCTCACTTTGAAGGTGTGTTAGATGTAGAAGCTACTAGTACTTATGATTTAGGGCAGAGGCCAAGTTCATATAACCTCATAACCCTCCAGAAGGAAGAAATGTGCAGAGAAAAGGAAGTATCAGATTTAGAGTCATCCATCTACTTTCTCTAGTGAATAGCCAATTGCTAGTGGATAGCTTATTGTTGACTGATTTAAATGACTTTAGGGTACCATAGTAGCTGTAGATAAAGAACAACACAAGACGTGTACATCTTTTTTTATGTGGGTTAAAACCATAGTATGTTTTTAGTGAATATACATTTTTGACTCTTTTTTTGCCCATTTTACTTGCCAGTTGTTCTGAGGTCAGCAGTTTTACATTTTGCAGCAGATTCTTAAATGACTGGCTATCTGTGGTAAATCATACAGTTGGCATCCCTGTTGAACAAGAAAGGAAAGAAATCGGGAATGTAGTCCAAAGCTTAACTAAAGGCACACATACTTGTGTTCATTCCAGTGGTCTGATGCCTGTAGGTATCGCACTGGCATCTTCTCCCTGGGTTCTACTGGGTGTCAGTTTTTGGCCATTTCGATTGGCTGGTGTGGAATGACATCACTCCCGTGCATGCAATGGGAGTGCAGTCTTTCTGGCACCCCTGACAGTGTGCTGGAATGTAATCTGAGCTGCGCATGTGAACATTCTGCATAAGATTGCGAACAGGCAGGTAAGTATACTTTATTGCAGAAGAGACATCTTCAGACATTTCCAGTATTGGTTGCAAGCAGAAAATTGTAGATTGCTGGAATAATTACATTTCTGCAGTCTGGCAGGTAATTCACCCTGCCGGCATCTGCTGAGACGTGAATAATCCGTTTTCGGTGGACTGATCCATTCCAGTGGACATACACTCCAAGATTAATTTAAGTTAATATTAACAGTCTAATTTAAAGGTGCTGCTGGAGGTCCTCTCTAGTGCTGGTTGCATATGTAAAAAGCCTAGGCATTTCGTCATGTAATCTCTGTAAAGGGAAGGATCAGTTAATCAGAGCTTTTAAAAGGGACGACCTGACTAAATGACCAACCTTTTGGCTATGGTGCCAGTACTGAAGATAATATGGAGTTGTCTTTTCCACAGAAAAGGTGATGTTCTGTCCCTATGTATTTTTCTGTGTTATATTGAACTGCATCAGGTGGTTCTGTAGTGTGCTGACATCTAGTGGTGGTTTAGAGCCACTATACCATGTTTACATATGTGATTTGGTATTGTCCTCTGTCCTCCCCTCTTGTTTAATGCTACTTATTAAAGCCCTAGCTAGACTCTCCCTGTTTTTCCCATCTTCCCCCAGTTAGTGATGGTACTACGCAGAGACAGGGCAGGAAAGTGATTGTCCTCTTACACTTCAAGACTAGAAAAACATCCTCTGTACTGCAATTATCTGAAGTAAAATTGTGATGGGTTTATCTTCTGTATCCGTTTTGTAGATTTAAGCTACTTGTGGGTGGTGTTAAGTCAGCAGGTGACCATATTGTCCACCCAGACCACCAGGTATGTCCATGTTTAAAGCAACATTTGAAACGGCACTGGTAAAAATTACAGACAAATTTAAAATTACAGAAAGCTTTTACTTTGCAGTTATATATTGTCTCCTCATCATCGATCATTGAAATACGAGATAAAGGCTAGAAAGTAGCTAAATTGGTTTTCTTCCTTTTGAAGAAATTGGGGGAGTGCCAGACAATTAGGCTTTTTTTTTTATGTTTTCATCTCTGTTGAGATTTCCCTTTTTATCTTCAGTATGTGTGGTGGTCACCAGGAGATAAAATTAGGGGAAATTTCCACGTTGGGAACTCCAAATAGCAATAATATTTTGGCAAAGAAACGACTTGAATTACAAGTTTTTGTTTTTTGTTTTTGTTTTTTTTTTTGTTTTGTTTTTTTGTTTTTTGTTTTGTACAAGAATTTCAAGCATCTGTTATAGACACAAGAAACATGAACATGCTTTGTTTATTACTAGACCTTTATCCAATGGCATCAAAATAACCGATGCTTTGAGAAATTGTGAGATTGCAATGCCCAACCTGCTTCTGAAAATGCTACTTACCTGGCTCCCTTATCTAAAGTCAGTGTGAGCTGAAAACTCCAGCTCTACAAGCTTGTTAAAAATCAAATATTAAAAGGCGCTGGATCAATATGACGGCCAGGCAACTGTCATTTTTGTATGGACAGGTCCATAATTAGTCGTACATATCCTCTGTACAGGTTTCCCTTAAATGAAAGCTGTTGAGCATTTTAATACATTGAGTGTGGGTAATATTTTCAGAAGGCTGTTTTGTCAGATGCGCTTTCCATCGTCAGCGAGATTTGTAAGATGAGACCAGTTATAAGAAAAGGCGCTGTGTGCTGAGGGGGCTTATTCACCTTGATCACACTAATGGCTATAAACCCAATCACTAAACTTCATTTTCTTAACGTGTTATGTTTATTTGGAAAATCAGTTTAATTATATTTAAAACAGTGCTCCAGGAATTCAGCTACTTTTATAAAAAGTGCAGGCATACTACAAGTTAGGCTGGGTTCACACTATTACGAAATGAATGTGGGTTTCCCCGCATCCAATTCGCATGTCAGGAGACTGTGACCGACCCTCAATGGACCCGGTTCACACAGCTCTAGGATGGCTGCGGAGCGAATTGAACAGGGGTCCTGTGTGTCTTCTGGTCCATTTCAGGTCCAAATTCAGCCCAATTGTTTGGACTGAAATCGGACTTGAAAGGGAGAACAGGGACGCAATGGAACCAACTATGAGCCGCTCAACATGGCAGTGTGAACCCAGCCTGAAGTCCAACAAGGTGCATGACACCTCCTCTCTTTAGTGTCTCTATTATTTACAACTGACAGGTTTATGGTGCTCCAGGAAGATAATTTCAGAGCTCCAGTGCTGGACTATCTGGTCTTGGATCCTTCAGTGCAGAGTTGATGTAGCTGCTATGCCTGCCCCTCCAGTCTTCCTGCCCAATTACAGAAGCCTTTGCATTACATAAACTCATTCAGCAGCAGTGCCAACTTTCAGCCACAAGTAGGTTACACTATTTGTCGCCTTCACAAAGCGCATTCTGAGTAGTGAGATATAGTCAACCCTAGACTGGGATACATGCATGTAAAGAGGAAGTGGCTGCAGAGAATGAAGACTATTAAGATGCAACAAAACATTATAGTTGAGAACAGTGTGGTTTTTTTTGTTTTTTTTGCATATAAGAAGAAAATTTGCACGCACGTTATGTGCAACATTGATCACTGAATTCTATAAATGCCTAAAGTAAAATGTAGATTCCCAGGTGGGTAATTTGTTTGAGTCTTCCAAAGTCACCCATCATTCTAACTGTTACATGCTCTGGGTGATGCGCTCATGACATTGAGTCCTCGTTCACACTGATCGCAGGTTTGAAATCGCGTGAGTTCAGCTGAACTCACATAATTTCAAACCGGCATTTCAGTGCGAGTTCGGAGTCAATTTGAAAGACATCTGTGCGGGTTCATGCACAGATGTCTATTGAGATTGCCCCTGAAGTCACCAAAAGTAGGGCAGGAACTACTTTTGGGAATCGGTGCGGCGCCGCAAAGTCGCACCGATTCGGACGGTGCCGTTTGCCGTCAATAGGCCCCAATTTGGCCTGCGATTTGACCTGTCAAATTGGCCCGATGTGAATGGGGCTCGGTCTTAATTTTGGAACACGTTAGGGGTGCCCCGAATGGGGATTTTGGTACCGAAAATGAAGGATGCACTAGGCCAAAAACCGAAACAGATACCGAAAATGACAATTTTAAATTTTTTTTTATATTTTTATATATAATTGTATTATTATATTTTAACTTTTTAATTAATATCATAATTTAATGCAAGAAAGGTCAAGAAAAATGCAGTCTGCAGTCTCTAACCATCTCTTGTATAATGTCTGCAATGTCTTACCTAAACTTAAACACACTGCTAATAGTATTAGCAAAATTTCCATTCGGTGCACCTCTAGCAGACATGATACTAGAGATCAATGCAGCCTCACCAGTGCCCGTCACATGCAGCCTGCCTGTGCCCAGCAGCCTCGCCAGTTCCCGTCATGCAGCCTCGCCAGTTCCCGTCATATTCAGCCTCGCCAGTTCCCGTCATATTCAGCCTCGCCAGTTCCCGTCATATTCAGCCTCGCCAGTTCCCGTCATATTCAGCCTCGCCAGTTCCCGTCATATGCCGCCTCGCCAGTTCCCGTCATATGCCGCCTCGCCAGTTCCCGTCATATGCCGCCTCGCCAGTTCCCATCATATGCCGCCTCGCCAGTTCCCGTCATATGCCGCCTCGCCAGTTCCCGTCATGTGCCGCCTCGCCAGTTCCCGTCATGTGCCGCCTCGCCAGTTCCCGTCATGTGCCGCCTCGCCAGTTCCCGTCATGTGCCGCCTCGCCAGTTCCCGTCATGTGCCGCCTCGCCAGTTCCCGTCATGTGCCGCCTCGCCAGTTCCCGTCATGTGCCGCCTCGCCAGTTCCCGTCATGTGCCGCCTCGCCAGTTCCCGTCATGTGCCGCCTCGCCAGTTCCCGTCATGTGCCGCCTCGCCAGTTCCCGTCATATGCAGCCTGCCAGTGCCCGTCATATGCAGCCTGCCAGTGCCCAGCAAGCCTCACCATTGCCCGTCATATGCAGCCCGCCAGTGCCCATCATATGCAGCCTGCCTGTGCCCGCACCAGCAGCGATCTCCGTGTGTCACAGAGCTGGATTTGAATTGCCCGGGCCGCAGTAACCATGTCCCTCCTCCTGTTATAACATCACGCTGATTCAATGCCCCGACATTGGATCAGCGTGCCATCTATCACAGGAGGCGGGACATTGTTACTGCGGCCAGGCAATTCAGCTCCGTGAAACACGGAGATCGTGGCAAGTTCTAACAGTCATACTTGCCTCCACTGTGCAAGTTGTTTTGCATAGAGTGGCCCCGATCCTCCAGTTCTGGGGTCCCTCAATGGCGTTGGTAGCTCATCCCCAAATCGGGAAACCACGTAGGAGCAGCGCTCTTCTTGGGGGGGGGGGGGTTACCCGTGCGTGCGAGCGAGCTCCCGAGTCTGGCTTTTGCGTCTATAGACACAGAAAGCCACAGAAAGCCGGACTCTGCCCCACTCCCTGGCGCCCGCGTCATTGGATTTGATTGACAGCAGCGTGAGCCAATGGCTGCGCTGCTATCAATCTATCCAATCAGGACATGAAACACCAGCTAGTGCTGCTGTGCTCGGCCCCGGGGAGAAGAAAACTGGGTTCAGACAAGTAAAACCGGGGCTCTGGGGGGGCTGCAGCACTAAAGAAGGTTTTTCACCTTAATGCATGGAATGCATTAAGGTGAAAAACAATGAGGTTTTACAACCCCTTTAACTAAACCTATTTGATTTTAGCCAACTAAAATGTAGGAAATTTTAGTCGACTAAAATACAACTAAAACGGCATTTTAGTCAAGACTAGAACTTAAAACTAAATGGAAATTTGACGTCAAAATTAACACTGCTTAAATCAATCATATTTGTGTATAGCTGTCAAAACCATTGGTGTTGGCATATGTCTACAAGCTTCATGATATGCCTTTGCTGCAGTGCACTCATATCTGTTGTATTATTGTCTTCATCTAAATTAATCCAAATGTTCACACCACTGCTCATTTATGCAGGACCTTTTATTTGCAGAGGCTAAATGAAATGTGTACCATGAATAGACTGGGATGACCCATTCAGCGTCTGGAATTAATCGGCTGCAGTCAGATGAGGACTATCAGTTCTGCATAACATCAGCGGAACAGGCCAGAGGCATTGACCCAATTGCTCAGTGGATGGTGCAGCATGTGTCATTAGGAAGCCCCTTATCTGGGAACAGCCCTACTACTGCCACAAGTTCAGACCATAACACTGTGCACTCTCATTAACTCCTTGTTTATTCAGTAAACAGCAGTATAATTGAACTGTCTAGTCAAGGCGTGATTTAATAGTAAACCAGTCTCTACTTCACCAAATGTTTTTTTTTTTTTTTACCAAACATTTTCAGAGCAGCTCCTTGTGTGTCAATTAAAATAGGATCACTTTAGTCATTTGCAACCGCAAATGCTTGTTTTATTTATTTTTTAAAGTGGTTGTAAACCCTTACAGACCACTTTTACCTACAGGTAAGCCTAGATTAAGGCTTACCTGTAGGTGCAAGAAATATCTCCTAAACCTACATGGTTTAGGAGATATTTCCAAAAGCGCATGCACCATAGACAACGGCGCGCAGGCACATTGAGTGTGCCATCTCCAATGGCGATCATGCCTTTAGTAGCGGCACCAGCGCACATGCGCAGGAGTGATGTCATCGCGTCTCCGGCCAATCACAGCGCCAGAGCCGCGATACCCTGAAAGAAGATGGACCCTTCGTAGAAGAAGGGACATCGCAGGCTCCCTTGTCAGGTAATTGACACATAATGGGCTACTATGCGATGCAAAGTAGCCCCATCTCCAATGCTTTACCTTTGCAGGGAAACAAAGAGGAAGTAAACTCATCAGGGTTTACTTGCTCTTTAATAGGGAGGTTAAGGCCCCTTTCACACTTGTGCGAATTGGGACTGCAAAGTCGCATGACAAGTCATACCCCATGATTTCCAATGAGTACCATTCATATCTGTGCGACTTCAAAGTAGACACTGCACTACTTTGGCCTGACTTTGATGTGACTTAAGGTCTATAGACCTCAAGATTACACAGGCATTGATTCAAGTTGCGTCAAAGTCGTGCTACTTAGGTCATACAAGTGTGAAAGGGGCTTAAGGGTTATAACATTTATTGTGGTGTCTTTTTTTTTTTTTTATGTTTTTTGTTTTGTTCCCCCTCAATTCCCATGTGATCATAAAGGAAGAAGTGAAGGGAGGGATACAGACAACAATAAAACCATTTTTTTGGCTAATAGATGTTGACGGGTGCGTGAGACTCGGTGTCGGTGTTTATTTGTATGCTATCCGTTTTACGGGAAGTATCAATACAGACAGCAAAAAAACCCTGAGGCTCGGTTCACACTGCAGCGATGTGGGAACCCTGCAAATCCACTGCGGGTTCCCACATCGCATGTCTCCCGGCGGCAGTTCACACTGCCCTATGCGAACTGCTAGAAGTGTCAATTGAAAGTTAATGACACCCCCAAATCTGTTTCAAATCGCAGAGCGAACTGCAAATTCCGACAGCAATCAAATCCGATTCTGCTGTGGACGAAAGAAAGGGTCTTGTGCGAGTTTGGTCCGAATGCAATGTGAATTCAGCCATACTATCTGTATAGTGATGGCATGTGATTTGCGGTGCGAATCACATCCGATGTCGGACATCGCACCAGTGGGAACCGGCCCTTAAATCCAAACAATATTCACCATTAGTGAATAAACTAAATGACAAAAACAAGTTTTAAAATGCATTAAAAGGACTGTTGCATCTTAAACCGTCCATCCGGGTAAGATGTGTAATAAACTACAATAAAACAATATTCCAAAGTGTACTGTCCTTATACAAATATATCTCATTAGAAACAGAGCAAAGTGCCTTAAACATATACTAATAAATTCATCCAATATTACCAAATCCATATAAATCAAGTCCATAAATCATGTGCAAAAATACAAATATGCTAGAAAGTGCTTAGTTCCAAAACATCAGCATTTCTTCTCTCTTACAAAAAAAAGAAAAAAACGATGATAATGTGCACCACCATGAAAAGTGCTCCTGAAAGGAATCACCACAAATGGTTTAATGAGCTCCTTACCAGCTGCTCTGATCCCACAAAGAGATCACTAAACGCCTTGCTACATAGCAGCCACATACACCACAATCTGGAATACAAAAGCTCCCTGAACTCCTAAACCGAAACTGACTCCATGGAGGGGATTAAAGTAAAGAGAGAGATCCACATAGTGTAGTAATTCACCAATTGATTTTGATAAAACATTAAAATTGCACTTAGAATCCCCAAGGAATCCCCCTGGTGTACTTGCTCGGGGCAATAGATGAGGAAATATACCCAAGGGTCATGTTATGATCACTAGACTGATGTACTTGGCCAGGAAACTTATAGCATGGTATTGGATGGCACTTGTGGTCCCCACAGGAAAACAGTGGATTGCAAATGTTAATTCTTTACTTCTCAGAGAGCGGTTGGCGTACAGCCACAGGAAGGCTGTGGGAAAATGTAATCTTATTTGGCAACCATGGCTGGATGACCCTAGCCTAGCTCCACCACAATTGGTAATGGATAGACTCCTTCAGTTAAAAGTCATCAACAGATGGGGGGGTTTTCAGAGAGCAAGAGAGAGACAGGAAACACAGGTTTGGTTAAGTTTAAAGGTTATGCACTAGATTTTGCTTTATCCGTGAACTGAAGAAATGTATAACACTGTTTTATCATAATAGGTCGAAAGTGCTGGTTAGACCCCTTTTAATTTTTTCTTCTTTGGGGATGGAAAGGGTAAAAAAAAATGTATCATCTGCACCATCTTCTGTTATTGCTCAGACACTATGTATACCTACAGAGACATATATTGTATTTCTTTGTATTGCAACAATTATATGGAGCATATGAGCACTTTATCAATAAACAAGTTTTGATTAAAAAAAAAAAAATCCCCAAGGAATGAAACTGCATGTGTTACAAATGGCGAGCAGGTCCAAGGGTCCAAGCGGTCAGCCTAACTTGCGAAACAGCATCATGTGTGAGGCCCCTCTCAATGCATTTCTCCATAACAAGTGTCGTCTGGGGATCTGACAAAAACCTGACAAAGATCCTAACCCTTTCCCACTCTGGTGACTAAGTTAGTAAAAGAATTTAGGTGGTGATGGTAAAATGCAGACATTTCTATATATATGGATTAATTCAACCTAAAATGTAGTTTACCTGATAGGTCTGGATTATTCTGTGACAAGTCCTCTCCCTCTCCCTCTCCCTCTCCCTCTCTCTCTCCTTCTCCTCTCTCTCCATATCTATCCATCTATATAAATTTTCTTTATTGTAGATCATGGGACACAGAGCCTTAAGTAATTACTTAATGGGTTATAGGCCACCAGGTGATGGACGCTGGTTATACCCAATCCAGGAAGTTCACTCCCTATATAACCCCTCCTCCTTCCAGGAGCACAAATCCGTTTTTTCACCAGTGTCTAAGGTGTTGGTCACGAGTGAAGATGTGCTCTGAGGAGCCCCAGGAGGGATCCATGCTGGATTTAAATAGCCTCCATAGACCAGATCCATCCAAAGTGCCATTGAGGCCTAAAAGGATGGTACCTGGGGCCTCGTATCCGAAGCACGAGGTTTTGCCTGTAACGCCTCTTTGTAGGGCTGGACCCCAGGAACCCAGGGCTTAGCTTTCCTGATGGGGTGCTTTACAGGTCCAAGGGAGTTGGAACCCCGTTTTAGGGACCCGGTCCCTGAAGGTTTGCTAAAAGTTTGCTAAACGCAGCCCACCGTGATGGGTGAAGGGTGGATTGTCTGTTAATTCAGCAAATCCTGCAGCAGGGAGAAGGTGTGGGAAGAAACTTGGGTACTAAAAACCTATGTATTCTTCCATTAGGGAAAAAATGTTGTCATGCCTTAATTCTCCACTAAAGGGAGTCTATGCACATACCTTACTCTGTTGTCTTCACTGTAAAGCTCAGTCAGTCTGTGTATGGCCGCAGCAGCACGTGCAGGGAGATTCCTCTCAGGTAAAAGAAATCTGCCAAATGTTTTCTTTTCTCCCCCCTGAAGGGACCAGAGTTTAGGGGGACATCAGCGGTGTACCCCCCTTACATTACCCCCCCGCAGGGGGGTGTGGAAATCCCGCTGGTACTGCTAATGTTGTTAAACTGAATGCTGTTGTGTGTGCCTGATACAAACAGGTCTCTGCTCCCCCCCTCTCGTGTTGAGTCTGTAGACCCGTAAGCGCTGCGTGGGAACATTTTCAAATGTAAATAGTGGCAGAATTTTTTCTGAGGGGGTGGAGCCTAAGCGCTGTGCCGTGAACGTCCATGAGGACGCACGGCAGGCATAAACAGATAAAAATACAACTGGAACAGCCTCTCCTCGGCTGACGAGGAGGAAACAAACAGCCTGCACACAGGGACACAGGAGCTGTGGGACACGTGAGGGTGGATATTCTTGATTCCTAATTCCTGATACAGGAAGGACACTTTTTTTTTCCCAGCACTAAGCTGAACTTTATAGCGGCTTTAAATGTCATGACTATGTTCAGCTATTATGCCGGATAAAACAGCATCCAATTGTATAGTGCCTCTGTTTTTGTGCTTAGGACTATGCCTACCAAAAAAGACACCACAAAGACCAGGCGCTAGGATCTCGAGTCGCATTTCCATGTTGTCATCCTCGCCTGAATTGCCAGTTATGGCAAGCCAGCGTGAGCCATTGGAACAAATTTATGGTGCAGCTGCTTCTCACATCTCAGCCCCTGTATACGTGACTGAAGATGTCCTTTCCGCCTCACTGCAGGGTCTGGAAGCAAGATTAGCAGCTTTAATCGCATCCTCCATTCAAATGGATAGGAAGCGTGCTAGATCCCCCTGCCCCATTTCAGAACCTGTGAAGGGGAACAGTGGGCTCAGGATGAGGTGTTACCCTCAGTCAATCGGGAGGAAAAACAAACCGATGATTCCTCTGTGGAGAAAGCAACAGTAGATGAACCTTTTTCAGCCTCACAATCTGAGAAATTGTTGATACAAACTCTTACAGAGATGGTTCGTTCCACTTTCATGCTGCCCCTAACGCAGTCTCCTGAAAGTTTGGTTTCTTCCTTCGGTTCCTTTAGAACCTTCTCAGCCTTTGCATGCATTTCTAGAACCACTTATTTTTGCTGAATGGGATCACCCGGATAAGCATTTTCTCCCCCCTAAGGAATTTTCAATTCTCTATCCCCTGGAGGAGAAATTCCCCACACAGCACCCCATATTGACAGAAACGCAAAGAATTGTTGATATTTTTGCAGATTTATTAAAAAAGAAAAACTGAAATATCACATGGTCCTAAGTATTCAGACCCTTTGCTCAGTATTTAGTAGAAGCACCCTTTTGATCTAATACAGCCATGAGTCTTTTTGGGAAAGATGTAACAAGTTTTTAACACCTGGATTTGGGATCTTCTGCCATTCCTCCTTGCAGATCCTCTCCAGTTCTGTCTGGTTGGATGGCAAGCGTTGGTGGACAGCCATTTTTAGGTCTCTCCAGAGATGCTCAATTGGGTTTAAGTCAGGGCTCTGGCTGGGTCATTCGAGAACAGTCACGGAGTTGTTCTGAAGCCACGGAGTTGTTCTGAAGCCACTCCTTCGTTATTTTAGCTGCGTGCTTAGGGTCATTGTCTTTTTGGAAGGTAAACCTTCGGCCCAGTCTGAGGTCCTGAGCACTCTGGAGAAGGTTTTCGTCCAGGGTATCCCTGTACTTTGCCGCATTCATCTTTCCCTCGATTGCAACCCGTCATCCTGTCCCTGCAGCTGAAAAACACCCCCACAGCATGATGCTGCCACCACCATGCTTCACTGTTGGAACTGCATTGGACAGGTGATGAGCAGTGCCTGATTTTCTCCACACATACCGCTTAGAATTAAGGCCAAAAAGTTCTCTCTTGTTCTCATCAGACCAGAGAATCTTATTTCTCACCATCTTGGAGTCCTTCAGGTGTTTTTTTTAGCAAACTCCATGCGGGCTTTCATGTGTCTTGCACTGAGGAGAGGCTTCCGTCGGGCCACTCTGCCATAAAGCCCCTGGTGGAGGGCTACAGTGATGGTTGACTCTCTACAAGTTTCTTTCATCTCCCGACTGCATCTGTGGAGCTCAGCCACAGTGATCTTTGGGTTCTTCTTTACCTCTCTCACCAAGGCTCTTCTCCCCCGATAGCTCAGTTTGGACGGACGGCCAGCTCTAGGAAGGGTTCTGGTCGTCCCAAACGTCTTCCATTTAAGGATTATGGAGGCCACTGTGCTCTTAGGAACTTTAAGTGCAGCAGAAATGTTTTTGTAACCTTGGCCAGAGCTGTGCCTTCCCACAATTCTGTCTCCGAGCTCTTCAGGCAGTTCCTTTGACCTCATGATTTTCATTTGCTCTGACATGCACTGTGAGCTGTAAGGTCTTATATAGACAGGTGTGTGGCTTTCCTAATCAAGTCCAATCAGTATAATCAAACACAGCTGGACTCAAATGAAGGTGTAGAACCATCTCAAGGATGATCAGAAGAAATGGACAGCACCTGAGTTAAATATGAGTGTCACAGCAAAAGGTCTGAATACTTAGGACCATGTGATATTTCAGTTTTTCTTTTTTAATAAATCTGCAAAAATGTCAACAATTCTGTGTTTTTGTGTCAATATGGGGTGCTGTGTGTACATTACAAAAAAATGAACTTAAATGATTTTAGCAAATGGCTGCAATATAACAAAGAGTGAAAAATGTAAGGGGGTCTGAATACTTTCCGTCCCCACTGTATAATGTATGTGTGTGTGTATATATAATATATTCCATAGCAATTGAATAATTTGCCATAGATTGAGATTTGCAGGGCGATCTGATAGCAGTCATGAACTAGTAAAGGGTCCTTGGCGCCCCTTAACAGCCCGGGCTCCCCCTGCACCCTTTTGCAGAGGGGTTTCTTGCTTGTGGGGTTGTGTTATAATCTGCGTCATGCGATGCACTTACTGTAATGAATCAATTGCTTTCTTGGGGTAATAAATCCTTTTTGACTTTCATAGTGTAAAACAAGGCAATCCTGTTATAGTCACATAATGCACCCATCATTGTAATAAAGAATGACTTTTGGTGCATTTACTTGCCAACCTTGGGTAGTACGGGGAAAATAGTATAAAGTAGTAGAACAATTAGAATCCATCTTTCTGTCACCCTTCAATGCCATTTAAAGCGTTCCACCCTGAAATTTTTTTTTACATTTTCCAACTCCTTGATCAATAATGACAAACATTTGGAGTACAAAAATGTTTTACTTACCCAAAGTGCCCTGTTGCTAGGTGGTGGCTCCTAATCTGCCACTTCCAGCTCCACGACGCTCCACATCACTTCCTCCCTCGCCTGTTCTCCTGGGAAATGTGAGTCATCATTTCCCAGGAGTCAGTGGGCAGGAGTGTGTCAAAAAACTGCGTTGTTTCCCGACAGGAAATTACGCGATTTAAGGCGGATCTATCTAGGTGGCCATAACAACCGGGTGGGACCTTCGTCCCTTGCCACCCTTTGTTATGGCAACTTGATCAACAATCGACGCTACAGCAGCCAAAGCATCACGCAAGATCGAGAGGTGCATGCTGGTTGCCCAGCATGCACCTCTCGATATGTTATCCAGGATGAGGTTGCGAGTGGGCTTCATATGCCCACACTCGTCATGACATTGGCTAGAAGAGGATCAGATAAAGTGTAAGTAAAAAAAAAAAAAAATAGGATCACAATCAACTAGCATATACACATATAGTTTGTGTATTATTAATGCAGTGGAAGAGGATGCCTGTAAAAAAAAAAAAATAATAATAGTTTTGGTGGCCGGAACTCTGCATTAAGATTTTACTCTGGGGGGCGTGGCCGGATGGTGAAGGGAGCAGTCGCATAGACACACAGCTCCGGCTCCCAACGACCATCCTACAGCTATCCTGGGTCCTAGATCCTCGTGGAAGACACCCTCAGGTTCCCCACGGCTGTGGGCATCCTCCAGACTGGCTGACATGGTGAAATACGGGCCGCCGCGGCCCTCACACACGGCGGAACAACTAGCGCGGTTCCGGAGGCAAAATGGCGCCGAGACACATGCAGGGCACTCAGACGCGCTGCAGCCCTCCTCCTCAGCCATCCAGGACTCTGTAACAGGGGTGAGTGCATCTATTCCTGCTATATTCCGCACACCTACAGAACCCCTGCAGACACCAGAATCACAGCAATCTGCTGAATTTAGTCAGACCACAGACTTCCCCCATGCTGAGCCTACATTATCTACAATTATGCTGGCTATTCAGGATTGCAAGGCCTCCCTCTCCACTCAAATAGCCTCTATCCGTATGGACTTTTCTTTATTGAAACAAGATGTCCAGAATCTCAGAGACCGCACAGGGGATGCTGAGGAACGGATTAGTACATTAGAAGACACTGTACACCCCATGTCTGTTACTATACGTGATACCACAAGTGAGATGGCGGCACTACGCGCTAAAATCGACGATTTGGAAAATCGCTCTCGCAGGAACAATCTCAGATTTGTAGGTTTCCCAGAACGCGCGGAAGGTTCCCATCCTGAAAAATTTCTTTATTCATGGCTGCGGGACATTTTCGGTAAAGACGCACCCTCATTCTCACATGTTATAGAACGTGCACATCGCACTCCCCCTCGTCCACCCCCAGTGGGAGCCCCACCGCGATCCATCATAGCACGTATCCTTAACTTTCAAGATAAAGTTGCCATCCTACGTCTGGCACGTGAAAAAGGCCCGCTCTCATTCAATGGCAATAATATCTCTGTTTATCCGGATTTTTCTGCGGAAGTTCAACGCCAGCGGATCTCCTTCTCAGCAGTGAAGTCTAGATTGCGCACAGAAGGTCTCTCCTACGCCATGCTTTTCCCTGCTAAATTGCGCATTATCCATGAAGGTAGGGCCCACTTCTATACTAATCCTAAGGAGGCCATGAAATGGCTGAATGATCATTATGGTGCAGCACATAGAAGCAGAGGAGACTGAGGACACTCTTAACCTGCAAAGAAAGATCTACACCCTGCTATGCAAGTTACAGTGTTAACAATTTGCATGTCCCCTTATTGCAATGAGGGAGTTTTTGGTTTCTTTCCCCTTTTCATATACCCCTTTTTTTTGGGGTCCCTTCTACTTTACAACCCAGCCTGCATTGCTACGATTTACATCTTGTGAGGTCCTGCATACTGGAACAATCACACCAGAACAACTATCCACCAAAGAAGGGGGAGAGGAAGGATATTAATTTTTTTCTTCTCCTCTTCTACACCATTCCTTTTGTTTTGTCCTTTTTTTTTCTCCATGTGAACAGACAGCTTATCTACCCTTCAACAGGACTTGTCTACTGGGGGGGGGGGAATAGAGAGAGAGAGGAAAAATTTTTTTTTCTCTCTCTTTCTCTCTCTTCCCTCTCTCTTCGGTCAATAGTTGGGGGCCTCACCAGACCCCACGTTACCCCCCTTACCAGCTTGTGGCGAGGCCACGGTACAGTTTTTTCTTCCGCAGTTCCTAGTTAGGAAGGACTTTTAGTTTAGGGATCCAAAGCTTGCTGTGTTTGGGATGGCTAAGCAGGGTGGGGGGCACGAAGGTTTAAAGAAAAAGGTGATTGGGGTTTTTTTTCATGTTTTTTGTTTTTTGTTTTTCCCTCCCCTTTTTATTTTTTATGTTCTTTCTAACACACCTATATCATTTGCTAATGGAAGGTCATCAAAAATATACCGGGTTATCACATGTAGAGGTTTATTAACACCTCTGTGGTCATTTATATGTCCAATGTTTTTTTCTAAGGTAAAGCAGGGAAAATGTTCATGGTCCATGTTACCTTATCGGCAGACCCACGCATTTTTTTGTTATGTGCTTGTGTGTGCTTCAGGTGGCGCGGCATATCTACTTATATTGATACCAACTCAGAGGTTTACTTATGCATCTTTACCACTTCCTGTCTTATTATGGCACAACCCCTTAGGATAGTCTCCTGGAACACTAGGGGCCTGAATACACCTCAGAAAAGATCCTTGGTTTTTTCTGTGCTAAAAAAATGTCACCCTCACATTATTTGCCTCCAGGAGACTCACCTGACAGGTTCTAAGGTACGGGCTCTAAAACGTCCCTGGCTCTCTAAGCTATATCATGCCACCCACACTAACTACTCAAGAGGTGTATCTATACTCCTGGCTAAATCCCTTCCAGCTGAATTAATTAGTGTTAAAACAGACCCAGAGGGGAGGTATATTGTTCTTATATTACGAATTTCTACTATAATCTTTACATTGGTGAACGTCTATGTTCCCCCTCCATTCTCAGTGGAAGTACTCTCTAAATTATCCCTGCACTTACTGAATAGACCCTTGGGCCCTCTGCTTTATATAGGGGATTTTAATGCAGTCCTGGACCCAACGGTGGATCGCCTGGGTGGGGGAGGCAGATCTTTTCCCTCCTTTGTAGACTGGGCTCAGGTTCATGGACTGACGGAGGTGTGGCGATGGAAACATCCGGAGAAACGCCAATTTTCCTGCCATTCGGATTCCTTCCATACTATGTCTAGGCTAGATATGGCTTTTGCGTCGACGGAGACCCTTCCGGTCGTCTCCGCCGTCTCATACCTGCCCAGGGGGGTTTCCGATCATGCCCCCTTGTCTGTGTCCCTTCTCATCCTTCCAGGTTCGGGACCTGTTTTGTGGCGCCTGAATTCATACTGGCTGGAAGACGAGATAGTGCAGGGTGAGTGTAGGACGAGTATTTCTAACTACTGGAAGCAAAACTTAGACAAAGTAGACCCCCCCACGGAGTGGGATGCGTTTAAGTCCACATTAAGAGGTACCTTTATGTCTATTACAGGAATTCTACGTAAAAATAACAAGATGCGCACTGAGGAATTAGAAAATGCTATGTTAAGTGCAGAATCTGCCTATGCCTCTAACCCTGTCTCTGACACTAGAGAGACATGGTTACAGTGCCGTAGGGAATATGAAATTCGTTTGCTGGATCTCACACAAAAACGCATGTTGTATGTCTCACAAAAATCGTTTGAATATGGTAATAAAGCAGGACGTCTCTTGGCATATCTGACCAAACCTGAGCATACCCCCATTTCTATACCACGAATCCTGACTGCTCAAGGCACGATCAGCGACAGCCCACGGGATATCCTAGACTCCTTTCTAAATTTTTACAGTAAATTGTACACTTCCAGGGTTGACTATGACGACTCCCAGTTGTCTAACTATCTGGCTGACATATCCCTTCCCTCCCTGTCAGATGAGGGACGGGACATGTTGGAGGAACCTATCACGGTAGAAGAGATTGCAGCAGCTATCTCCCAAATGCCAGCACATAAAACCCCCGGTCCTGATGGTTTCCCGACTGAATGGTATGCTAAATTCAAGGATCTCCTATCCCCCTTCCTTCTCCGAACCTATAACAAAGCCCTGGAGGCTGGGATCCTTCCTCCATCAATGAGGGAGGTTTTGATAGTCCTTCTGCTGAAGCCCCGCAAGGACCCACTTCACTGTGAATCTTACCGTCCAATTTCACTTATAAACGTGGACGTTAAGATTCTGGCCAAGATATTAGCAAATCGTTTAAATACTGTGGTCACATCTTTGGTCAACAGCGACCAGGGTGGATTTATCCCGGGCAGGTCTACCAGAATGAACATACGCAGATTGTTCCATAACTTGCAGTATCCACATGACTGCCCTTCTACACGTGTCATTGTGTCACTGGACACCTGTAAAGCATTTGACAGTGTGGAATGGCCGTACCTCTTTCGGGTGTTGCAGAAGTATGGTTTTGGTCCCCGAGTGATAAAATGGATAAAAATTCTGTACACCTCCCCAACGGCTAAGATAAGGGTTAATTCATTTATTACTGACTCCTTCCCAATTACTAGGGGCACTCGACAGGGGTGCCCATTGTCGCCTCTGTTATTTGCTCTGGCTATGGAACCGCTTGCAGTTCGCATTCGCTCCTCCCCTATAATTAAAGGCCTCCCAATTGCAAATATAGAGGAGCGTATTTCTCTTTACGCAGACGATACACTGGTATATCTGGCAGATGCTGATGAGTCTTTGGGGGCGTTACTGGAAGAGGTCAACACCTTTGGGGACTACTCAGGATTCCGAGTTAACTGGGATAAGTCCAGTCTTTTCCCTTTAGATGTGAGTGACCCCCTTCGGGTGCACCCAGACTCTAAGCTTCAAGTGGTGTCTTCTTTTAGATATCTTGGGGTGTTGGTCCAGGCTCCTCTATCTTTGTATGCCACTAATAATCTTGACCCTTTGCTGACCCGCCTCCAGGAGCAAACTAAACAATGGATGGATCTACCGTTAGACCTCATGGGGAGGGCCAATATACTTAAAATGATTTATTTACCTAGACTACTCTATATCCTTTCTAACTCCCCATGTAAAATATCCAAAGCTACTTTCAAACGCATAGATACGATATGTACTTCTTTCCTGTGGAGGGGCGGATCCCCCAAAGTGGCACTAGAGACCTTGAGGTTACCAGCCCATCTGGCAGGCCTAGCATTCCCTAACTTTTTCCTTTACTACATGGCATCTCAGCTGGTGCATATACATGACTGGATGAATCCAGATCCAGCTAATGCCTGTACAGCCACAGAGGGGGCTATCGCATCCTCCCATGAAACCTTACATAACATAATATATAGAGGCCAGGTCCCAGACCGCCCTGGAACCTCTCTGCTCTCAGTCTCCCTCTCACTGTTTAAACACATTACTACAAAAATATTGAAACATTCTTGGACAAAATCCCCTAATAACCCCTTGTGGTTCAATCCCAATCTGCAAGAACTTTACTCTTTTCCAGATGCCAATCGTTGGTATTCAAAAGGAGTTAAATATCTATGCCATTTATATACTACGCAGGGCTTTAAAACCTTCTCTCAGTTGAGTACAGACTTTGATCTACCAAAATCTCATTTATTTTATTATTATCAACTTAGACATGCCATACATACCCAATTCGGTACCCTAAATGATGTCACTGATCTGCCTCCACTGGAAAAACTACTTAGGCAACCAGAACCCTCTAAATTAGTTTCCACCTATTACGCAGCTTTAGTGACTGACTCAAACCCTAGGTTTCACAGAGCACAGGAGAAGTGGGAGACATTAGAAATTGATATGGCAAACGACGATTGGACAGAATTTAGTGACACATATAAAACCTCTGTCATTTCCTCCCGAGACCGTATTATACAAATTAAAATTTTTCATCAAACTCACCTCACCCCGGCCAGACTACATAGGATGGGTCTATTGCCATCAGCTGTCTGTTTCCGAGGCTGCGGCCAGGAGGCAGACTTTTTACATTGCTTCTGGTCATGCCCAATAGTTAGTGACTTCTGGGAAGAAGTGGGTGGTTTTATTTCAACTGTGTTGGGCCTTCCCAATATAATACACCCTAAGAACTGCTTATTGGGAGTATTTGGAGATTTACACATACCATCACATGCCAAGAGACTGCTCCGTATTCTTTATTTTTATGTTAAAAAATCTATTCTACTGTCCTGGAAAGGTGCACAGACCTCTTTGAAGTCCATCTGGCTAAAACTTATCAATGATTCTATTCCATTATACAAACTAACCTTTGAAATTCGTAAAAGAAATAAAACCTTTTATAAAATCTGGGGGAAATGGTTGGATAGTCCACTAACTCTTTCCAAAAATTGAATACAATTGATCATTGATGGACCGTACCACAGGGACTTCAAATGCCAGGTCCATTACTATGGTAATGCTGTGTAAAAATGCATATATCTGACTGTTGCGATTACCAATTTCCTAACTCTTTTGAAACGAAATAACATGCCTACAATGACCTGTGTGATCTACCCACTGATTGTATATCGCCTGTGTATACTGAACGGATCAGATATTCATGTGTGTTTTGTTTTTTTGTTTTTTTTTTGTGACTGTTTTGTGTGTTGGTTCGTGTAGAACCTAAAACCAATAAAAATATCTTTAAAAAAAGATTTTACTCTACCCAGGTGTGTAAGACAGCTGTCTGTAAAATGTGCAATTTTGAGCAGAATGATTGAGAAAGATCCGTTAAATATCTTTCATAGATAAAAGCATCAGAAAAATTGACACACACATACCTGGAAGCATCTACCCCATTTTATCAGGCAATGTAGTGTGTATATTTTTAAACTATTAAATAAGACAGGTACGATTATGAAAAAGATCTTCGGTACAAATTTTGTTTCTTTGAGTATGCAGTCTGACGAATGATGAACTTTAATGGCATCCCAGTCTTAGTCCGTAGGGAATATTGAGTTGGCCCACCCTTTTCAGCTGTAACAGCTTCAAATCTTTTGGGAAGGCTGTCCACAAGGTTTAGAAGTGTGTCTATGGGAATGTTTGACCATTCTTCCAGAAGTGCATTTGTGAGGTCAGGCACCAATATTGGACGAGAAGGCCTGTCTTGCAGTCTCTGCTCTAATTCATCCCAAAGGTGTTCTATCTGGTTGAAGTGCAGGCTAGTCAACTTCCTCCACCCCAAACTCGCTCCTAAACCTTGTGGACAGCCTTCCCAGAAGAGTTGAAGCTGTTATAGCTGCAAAGGGTGGGCCAACTCAATATTGAATATAGCGCTACACTTTGTTTCACTGGGTAATTTAACAAATATTCTATTTGTTGTGTTAGCTGCTCATTTAGAGTAAGCGCAAAATTTACCATTGTTGTGTTAAACTCAATATTGAACCCTACGGACTAAGACAAGGTTGCCATTAAAGTTCATGTGCTTGTAAAATGTACCAATACTTTTGACAATATAGTGTACATGATGTTGAAGCTGTCACACAATTTCAAAAGACGTATCTTCTGATATTCTGTGATACTGTATGTGTATGTTATAATATATTCTTGAGAATATTTGGCATTTAAAACAATTTTCTTGCTAGAAACAATTCCCTTTGGCACAATCTTTCATACAAATGATTGTTAATCGGATAATCCAACCACAAAAATTGTGTACGTTTCTATGGGCAAAGCATTGTTCTCTTGTGTTTGGATTACCCCATTATTTTTTTCTCACGATCATTTGGCTTTGCAAGGCTACTTTGACACTGGGGCGGGGGGTGTTAGCGGTAAAGGGCCGCTGGTTTTCGCAGCGCTTTACCGCTGTTATAGCGGTCGCTAGCGGGGTGCTTTTAACCTCCGCTAGCGGCCGAATACAGAGTTAAAAGCGCCGCTTCTAAATCACTTTGCAGGCAATTCGGCAGCGGTGCCCATTGATTTCAATGGCAGGGGCGGTGCAGGAGCGATGTATACACTGCTGCTTGCAGGACTTTTTTTGATGCCGTATATGGAATCCAGATAGCAGGGCTACCGGTAAGTCAAAGTTACCAGTAACTGTTAAAGAGGATGTCCAGCCTCCTTACGAAAAATTTAATTTAACAAATACTGCAGCTGCTGACTTTTTTAATATATGGACACTTACCTGTACAGGGAGCCCGGGACGTCGGCACCCCAGCCGACCTTTGGTTTGGCTGTCGGGTGCAGTTGTTGCCATTCCTATTAAGGGAACTCTGCAGCAAAGCCTTTCGGGCTTCACAGCCAATTCCCTACTGCACATGCACGAACTGAGCTGCGCTTTCTAATTGGTCTGGCGGCGGAGGCAGGAGGAGGGGGCAAACTTCTGAGAAACCGGGCCGTGGCCCCATCTCTCGTAAGTGGGGTACCTGTCAGAAACGGGTACCTGTTTCCCCCTCCCCCCTGAAACGTGCCAAATGTGGCACCAAAGGGGGGAGGAAACAGATAAGCGGCAGTTCCACTTTTGAGTGGAACTTCACTTTTGAGTGGAACTTCACTTTAAGATGTAAAGAAGAGCTCCTGTCATCCGAATGCTAATGGGTAAGGAGGGGAAAAGAGGAGACCAGGAGGAGGTCAGAGAGGAAAAAAAAGGGGGGGACACAAGAGGGTTAATGAGGATTATGGGAGGGGGTGGTTTTAGAAGGGTGGCAAACAGAAGTGGGAATTGATAGGTGCCTCCGGTCCCCCAACTCATCTGTCCCTTGGGTGAAGGTAAGCGTCGCAGAAAGGTGGTGGTACACAAAGTTAGGAAGGCCCGCCAATGAGCTACGTGTTTTCTGCAGTGGTTTGGAAGTGGATCCAGCAGAACCAAAATACTTCAGTTTATAATCCTTTCAAGTTTGAGTCCTCTAACTTTCTAGGAAAATAAACCCTCTCTGCACAACTTGGAGGAATGTGTAGCATTCTACACAGTGCCGTATAGAACCAGAATTCTGAGGAAATTACCGTACGTAGAATGTAACTTTCACAGTTAATCTCAGTTTGTATTGTGATAATAAAATCAGGTTGACATGTTAAAGCAAAATGTATATTAAACTTGCATAGTTTTTCCTGAACCTATAATTTGTCACACTGATATATCTTTGTCAAAGCTATAATAGGAAAATAATCATTTCATGGTGTATGTTAGCCCATTTGCGTGTTTCATTTTGAAACATTATGTAATGTTTTCCAGGTTGTGCTATAATAACACTTTAGTGGAACCCAAGGTCAAATGTCTCAGAGAAAAAAAAGTGTATATATATCTATCTAGATATATATCTTTTTCTGTTCACTTGCCATAGGATGTGGAATTACTTGGTGCTTCCTTGTTAGAGGCGCATGTTATCATTTCTTCTGACAGTGGAGTTGCATGATGTGTGAGCCACCAATAGCCAGGCTAGAGCATGGTCATGTGGGTCACAGGGAAGTTAATTGACTCAGTGTAACCTCCATCATAGAGTATAAGCAGAAACCGAAAAACGGGGTGGAAGGGTTTTTCTATTTAAACACATGCTGCAAATGAATGCTGCTTTATACTTTCCTGTCCTGCTGCGTGTTCCTCAGATCTTTTATTTCGCAGAGCATAGCCACTGGCAGGATTTTCAGTGTCTTGATATACTGCCCTGGGATATAGTAGGGACATAGCAGCCAGTATGTGGAACAACACATACTGGCTGCTAGATACTGCTTATGCACCATTAATGCGTCTAGATGTTCCCCGCAGCATAGCAAAACTATACCTATTGAGATCAAAAAGGGTTAAAACCGCCCGCAAAGTGCTGCTACAGCGGCGCTTTGCCGGCAGTTCGACAGCGCTGCCCATTGATTTCAGTGGGCGGTGGCGCTTTAGGAGAGGTGAGTTTACCACTCCTAATGTGCTCCAAAGAAGCTGCTGGCAGCACTTTTTCTGACTCCCTGCCAGTGCACTGCTCCAGTGTGAAAGCCCTCGGGCTGCTGTTTCACGGCGCTTTGCAGTCACTATTTTTAATGCTATAGTGCCTGCAAAGCGCCCTAGTGTGAAAGGGGTCTAATTGTGAAGTAGAAGGAAAATGATAAATTTTTTTTTTTTTTTTGGAAATATCTAAAAAGTGTGGTGTGCATTTGTATTAAGCCCCCTTTACTCCAGTGGAACCAATTGGCTTCAGAAGTCACCTAATTAGTAAATAGAGCCCACCTATGTGTAGTTTAATCTAAGTATAAATACAGCTGTTCTGTGAAGCCCTCAGAGATTTGTTAAAGAACCGTTGTGAACAAATGGCATCACAAAGGCCAAGGAACACACCAGACAGGTCAGGGATAAAGTTGTGGAGAAGTTTAAAGCAGGGTTAGGTTATAAAAAAAATATCCCAAGCTTCGAACATCTTACAAAGCACTGTTCAATCCATCATCTGAAAATGGAAAGAGTATGGCACAACTGCAAACCTACCAAGACATGGCCGTCCACCTAAACTGACAGACCGGGCAAGGAGAGCATTATTCCGAGAAGCAGCCAAGAGGCCCATGGTAACACTGGAGGAGCTGCAAAGATCCACCGCTCATGTAGGAGAATCTGACTAACTATTAGTAGTGCACTCCACAAATCTGGCCTTTATGGAAGAGCGGCAAGAAGAAAACCCTTGTTGAAAGAAAGTCATAGGAGAAGCCATGTGGAGGACACAGCAAACATGTGGAAGAAGGTGCTCTGATCAGATGAGACCAAAATTGAACTTTTTGTCCTAAAAGCAAAACACTATGTGTGGCGGAAAACTAACACTGCACATCACACTTAACACACCATCCCCACCGTGAAACATGGTGGTGGCAACATCATGTTGTGGGGATGCTTTTCTTCAGCAGAGACAGGGAAGCTGGTCAGAGTTGATGGGAAGATGGATGGAGCCAAATACACAGCAATCTTAGAAGAAAACCTGTTAGAGTCTGGAAAAGACTTGAGATAGAAAATTCACCTTCCAGCAGGACAAGGGCCCTAAACATACGGCCAGAGCTACAATGGAATGGTTTAGATCAAAGCATATTAATGTGTTAGAATGGCCCAGTCAAAGTCCAGACCTAAATCCAATTAAGAATCTGTGGCAAGACTTGAAAATTGCTGACAGAGTTTGAGCTATTTTGCAAAGAAGAATGGGCAAACGTTTCACTCTCTCTAGATGTGCAAAGCTGGTAGAGACATCCCCAAAAAGACCTGCAGATGTAATTACAATGAAAGGTGGTTGTACAAAGTATTGACTCAGGGGGGGGGGGGGGGGGGGCTGAATACAAATGCACACCACACTTTTCACATATTTATTTGTAAAAAATTCTAAAACCATTTATCATTTTCCTTCTACTTCACAATTATGTGCCACTTTGTGTTGGTCTACCATATAAAATCCCAATAAAATACATTTACATTTTTGGTTGTAACGTGACTAAATGGGGAACTTTTCAAGGGGTATGAATACTTTTTCAAGGCACTGTACACACACTCTTCATTTTTCTTTGATACATTTTTTTTCTTTTACATTTTTTAATACAAAAAAATTGAGAGTAATTAAGGTTACATAAAAAGTGTAATTAGCAGAAGACCCAGAAGTTGGATATAAGCCTTGACAAGCAGGGATTGAACAGAGAATGGCTTGTGATTGAATTACAGAAGAGATACTGGGTGGGCTAAATAAAAACAAGCAGGAACTTTCTAAAAGTGATTGATGGTGAGATTGCTAATCCCACTACAAAGTATTGCCCTTGTGACCCTATGATGTATGGATCCCAGGTAGCTGTTTGGAACCCAGCTTTAAATCCTTGTTTCTTATTTAATCCTATTTATACAGGTACAGCAGATTTTAGCTATAGAATACCCTGCCATGTTTATCCTTTTTCCCCAGTGATAGCAACACTAGCCTGTCTCTATATGAAGTGTTGTTTCCATCCAACATATTTTGGCAATGGTGATAACATTCTATACTTTATTATAGTAAGCTTGTTTTTGGTTATACGTTTGTTATATTTTCTAGTGCAAATGCTCATTTCTGGGGAGATCAAAATAATTCTCCTGCTCCCCCTCCCATACCCTATCCGAATTTTAATCCAAATTTTAAAATAACGAAATGCCCCAATTATTATCCTAAAACTGGTCACTTGATGTGCCATATCCCTTATCGTTCTGATTTGTAATGTGTGGGGGGTTCTGATCTGCAGTGCCCATAACTTACTGGTGATTGGCTGCTACAAGTTGCTATTAGTCCTGAACCATTCTAGTGTGACATCATGGTGAAGAGCAGACACAAGACCGATCCGCTGAGCTGCAGAAGGCAAAGAGTGGAATTTACTGGGGTTGATTTACTAAAGGAAAATAGTCTGTGCACTACAAGTGCAATTGCTCTAGATCTGATGGGAACATGCAAGGCAAATAAAAAAAACTGAATTTTTGCTTGCACATGGTTGCATGATGGCAATCATCAGAGCTTTCTCTCAATTCAGAACTTTCCCCTAAGATCTAGAGCAATGGCCCTTGCAGTACACAGTATATTTTCCTTTGGCAAATGAAACTCGTGGTCTCTGAGACTTTTTTTTTTTTTTTTTTTTTTAAGGGAAAGATTGTGTGGATAGTGTAAGATTTTATATTTTACTTTAATCTGCTAATATTTTATATTAAACTGCTGCTTTTTTAAATTTGATATTTTCAATTTGATAGGAATAAAGTTTGCCTGAAAACTGAGCAGCATCTTTAAGACTAACTACACAAAAAAGTAAAGGTACATTCCAGCTAAAATTGAGAATGAAACCTTGAAATGAACACATCTTGACATTGCTCTACTGCTCCACCCCACTCCCCACTCCATTTATTCTGTAAATATGGTAATCCTATAACATGCTTCTTTTGATACTGAAACACCCTTCTTGCTGCTTGCCAATTGCAGCTTAAAGGAAAAAAAAAAAAGAAAGAAATATCAGCGCTAAGAAGTTTCTTACAGGCGCCAATCAGTTTGACTTGCCTAGGAAGCTTGAATGTGATTGGTTGTACAGTACAGGCTTTGAAAGGACATTACTATTGACCCTGTAGAGCAGGGATCTTCAAACTACGGCCATCCAGCTGTTGCAGAACTACACGTCCCATGAGGCATTGTAAAACTCTGACATTCACAGAAATGACTAGGCATGATGGGAATTATAGTTCCTGAACAACTGGAGGACCATAGTTTGAAGACCCCTGCTCTAGAGTCTAGGGAGATACTGTTCATATTCTATAGATAATTATACAGAACTCTAGAGATAATTTTTCAGATAAAAGCCGGCCATAGATGGTTTGAATCTTAGCCGGTTTAGTAGGAATTGGCCAAGATTCAAACCATGTATGGGCAGGCTGAATATACCAAAGTTGATCTATCAACTTGGGTACAACCAGCCTGCCGGATTTTACATGCAATTATTGCTAGCGGCTGTTATAACCGCTAGCACTAATCGCTGTTTTCTTAGGAGGGGATGGCTTACCGCTACCCCTCAGCCCTCCATTAGCTCACGTTAGAGCTTTTTTTGAACTTTGAACTTTTTTTTTTTGTTCTTTCTGAGTGATGCTTAGCAGGAGGCACATTAACACAACTGGACTTTGATGGGAATTGGTTTTATTGAAGTTTTAGATAAATTTAAATTCAATTAACTTTTCATAGTGATTCTGTCTCTCAAGGATTTAAGAGAAGAGGAGTTATAATACTTACCATTTTGTAGAGTGGTGATGCCTATCTGCACTCATTTAGAGCTACACCAGCTGAAGAATCTTCAGTATCCAACACTGTATCAAATGTCTGCATTTCCCATTTTGCGCTCTGGTTTTATGTAATTTCTATACTACAGGCTGACTTTCATCACACAGAGGCTGGTGGGTGGAAACTTAGTATGAGATGGGAAACTCAGATATTTTAGCCCCGCAAATGTGTTGAATTTCCATGTGTCGAATGATGAACATTTCTCAGTTGGTATAGCTATTCTAGATGGCGAAGATTAGAGGCGCCCACCATTTGAGCTAGCACGTATTATAACTTGTAAAAAATAATCATAAGCAATTGTGCAGCTTAAAACACACCTGATTACTAATATAATGTACATTAGTGCTGTGAAAATAGATGATCCAATAAAATCATACAAATCAATTTATGAAAAAAACAAAAACAAATCAATATTGAATATATGTTGCCAAAAACCAATGTATATAAAGTCCTTAAAATATACAAGTGAAAAAACAGTGTCTATGCAAAAGTAAAACCAACTTAGCCAAAAGGATAGAGTATCCCACAATTGTGTATTCCACAGTGGTGCTTATATGCAATCCATTCTTCTCGTGCTCAAAAGTAGTGCAGATGTATATCACCGCATGTGTGGGGTAATGTCACCTGAAGCAGTGCGACCCCCACATCTAAATAGGGTCAGATGCAGCTTTTTAGCCTCTCCAGGGCTACACCATAGCAACTCCAGATCTCCTCTCCACTCCTTGCTCCCAGGAGTGGAGAGGAGATCTGCACTACTTTTGAGCACGAGAGAAGTGGATTGAATATAAGCACCACTGTGGAATACACAATTGTGGGATTCTCTATCCTTTTGGATCAAGTTGTTTTTACTTTTGAATGGACACAGTTTTTTCACTTTTATATTTTAAGGACTTATATATATATATATATATATATATATATATATATATATATATATATATATATATATATATATATATATATAAATATATATATATATACACACATACACACACACACAATTTGTTTTTTTGGCAACATCTATTCAATTATGATTTATTTGGATTATCTATTTTCACAGCACTAATGCACATTATATTAGTAATAAGGTGTGTTTTGGATATTATAGCACTGCACATTTGCTTATGATCAAGTATTATAACTTCACTTGCATGGTGGATTTTTTATTTCTTTTAGATAATCTCTTTAAACCACAGTTGCAGTGTTTCCAGGATTCTGCTAACAGTTAAGTGATTGATTTTCCTTGCTAACTGGAATAGCTTTTAAAGTTGCACAGTGATTTCTCCTTGACCTCCTCAGTCATGCGTTTAGACTGGTGCCACACAGTTCCTTTCAAGAAATCATATTGTGTTGGTAGAATTGTACTGCCCAGGCTTTCATTCATTGTAATGTCACTGAAGGATAGGGATTCTTGTCATTTGTAAAAGACTCTGTAGATGGAACATTCACAAGTGTGCTATAAGCCATGGTAAATGTGAGAAATCACTAGGTCTAGACTCGTGAGTTCCCCGCCAAAGAAATAAGAATATCAACGCTTCTGTGCCCTTTTGCTGTCAAGTGTGTGTGAAATACTTTGCCGCAGTGTGGTAAGTATTTTCATCACCCAGACAGTGGACATGGATGATTCAGAGCTGGCCATGCAGCATAATATTTATATAATATTTGGGGACTGGACAGAATTCAGTAGTTTTTACTATAAGTTAAAGTTTATCTCTCGGCAATAAATATATAGTGGGGAAGGGTTAGTCACATCTATTGGATTTTTATTGCTGTCTGTCTCCACTAAAGCAATTCACCCCTCTATTTGTAATGGTGGCCACAGTACTAGTGTACTGGTGTGTCAGAGAAAGAAAGTGAGGGGAAATAATTTTTTTAGAGTTATCCATAGAACAAGAGGTAGGGCAACATCTTCCAATGGGGGACATATGTTCCGTGGACAACTATCTAAGAGGAAACTCTCCCTCAGTATGTTATCATCTTAACTTTCTGTTGCATCTTTGGGACAGAGAATTGAGGGAAATTTCCACAATGGTGCACAAACAGCAATAAATAAACTGGCAAGGGTTTTTAATATTTTCTGCTCTCTCCAAAAAAAAAAAAATGGGTATACATACACTATTCCTTACAGAACTGTCTTGTCTCTGGTTCACGCTTAGCAGGAGAGGGTGGACACAGGACTTTGGCACGTTTCATTAAAATTGGGGATTCTAGGTTTGCTTTGGGAGCCAGTGGTTGCACGTTGGAGCCAACATAAATGTGTGCTGCCTGCATCAGTAGCAATTTGCTACTGATCAGTTATATTCTTGCATACAAAATCAGGACTGGTTCTCTTTAAGTGTAGGAAGACAGGCCAATACTAAGGCTAAAAACTGGCAGTGCTGGGTGCCCACAGAAAACAAAGTAGAGATGATATGCTGGAAAAAAGGGAAGGCTAGAAAGTCTCCCTAATGGAGGCCTTTCAGATCCAAAATGAGCCCCCTTTTGGTTTTGGAACAGTGAAAAGGTTGGAATAAAAATCTTGAATCCTTTACACAGTTGGAACAATAGCAATCACTACTTGGTTCAAAGAGGGGCATATAGGTCTACTAGCCTGTGCAGAGACGTACGCAATTTGGACAATACAGAATGGGTTGGAAGTAGAGCATGAAATTTTATTTTGTAGACCCTGGAGACCAAAGCTTTTACCCATGCATCTGAGTTGCTTGCTAACAAGGTATCCATAACGTCTAACAAACGTCCCCTATGTCATGCTAAAAATGACTTGTTTGGAGGCTTAAGGTTTTCTATTGATTTTGGTCCTGACTTGGGTCTGACTTAGGAGTTAGTGGCCTGGAGAAAAAAAAAGGGGGAACCCTTTTTAGCTTCAGAGGCAGGAGGATTGGCATTACAGCTATAGCAGGTTGCACAACTGGACCTGCTAGCTAAAATAACACTTTGAAAAGGGGTTTTCAGACATTTGTTAACAGGGTTCCTAAACTCTGTGGCATCCTCCACCAGAACAGTCAATGTTTTGTTTGTGTTGTGGGGATAGCCCATTTCTTAATAAGTCTCATCATTTGGATATTGATCAGAAAAATGTTTGGAGGAGTCTCCATATAGAACTGGCTTGAGTAAGAGTGGACAGGAAATATTTTGATAGTCTTTAGAGAGTCCAGACTAGCAATGACACAGCCTGGCTGTTCATCTTTAAAGTGGTTCACACCTCAGCAATAAAAACCCAATAATCTGGCATCTTTGAAGCAATATCAGTTGCGTGTGGCTCACAAATCATCCAGAACAGTTTCATGAGATTCCTCATACAATAGCCCATCTGTAGCAGAATGGCTCAGAGGCCACTTCAGTTGCAGAAATGCCGAAAAAGACTCTGGGGGTGTAGGCGTTGAGTCAACCATTATAGCTGTAATTTATGTCCATAAAATCTAAAATGGGTGTAGTAAACTCCTCCTTGGGTAACGTTTGGGAAGAGGCCACACTGGATGGAGCCAGGGGGAGTTGGTCCATTTGAGACGTGTGTGATCTGGGCTATCTGTGTCAGGTCCCTGAGGGACGGTTAGTAGATTGTGAGCTCAAGAATGCCAACACCAAAGAACTGATCTTCTTGCATTTGAAATATTAGACTGAGGCTACTTAAAACACCAAGATAATTTTGGGTACTCAGACCTGCTGCTGAGAGCATTAGAGGTCAATAGCCAGAGGTGACTGGGTCATTGTAGGTGGCAGCAAGGACTAAATGAAGTGTAAACCATTCATCCCTTACCATTAGAGCTGTGGCGGGAAGCTCCACGGGCAAAGTTCAGTACCTGTAACTCAGTCTAGGTCTAGCTTTCACCCTGTCCATGGACATACTAGTTTCAGAGACTGGGTTACACCAGATGTTCTGCCATGGGTCTGGACCTATAATGAGCTCTGCAGCTAACTAACATGATACACAAAAGTCTGGGCGCAGTGCCAGAAGGTGAGATTGCAGGGAGCCTTTGTCCTGGTAGGGTCCAGGTCCGGCCTCGAGGCATGTTTGAGGATTGGCTGTTTTGAATTGCTTCAAAAGGAGCTCATCTCAGCAGCATTACCATAAAGTCTTGAATGAAGGAAAAAATATTTTCATTGAATTCCATGTACAGTATAGGTTTTTAGTGTAGTTACAATGGTCCAGCTTGGACCAGTGTAAATGTGCATATTGCATACTTTGCTGATCCTTGTGAAGAATCACTGTAGTAGCTGCTGCATAGTATGCATATGGGGCTGCCCTAGTAAAACTTTTCTCAGTAGAGAAAATACATCCCATTAAAGCATAATTGGAGTGGGAGGGGTTGTACTTGGCTGGCCAAAATCCAGGGACACTAGCAAAACACTGAAACATGATGGGTATGGGAGGGGTTGTACCTGGCTGGCCAAAGGCTTTTTTTTTTTTTGCCAGTGTCCAATTCCTCCTGAAGGTGTCAGTATACCCATACTGTCTGAATTTCTACCAATCCCAGGCTCACATGATTGAAGACCTTTATAATTCAGAATTCTTATTTCAGACTCAGAACTTTTATGTTTTAGGCTGTTGTCCCATCAGCCTTCAAATTGTGATTTGTTTATCACAAACATACAGTATATGGCCTATACTATGAAAGAGTGTATTTACTGTACATGCTTCTCATTAATAAAGGTCATACTATATGTAACTGACACGAAAAAGCATTTGAATATAATTTTTCTACATGTTCTGAGAAAGCGAGATAATAAAGCTGTAGCGTTGCTGCATTCTTTAATGGCACAGTATGACATGTTTATATCTATCTCTGAAAAGTCTACTTGACTTGTTATCAAGAGGAAAACCACATTTTTTATCAAACATGTTTCATTATCTCAGCAGTATGAAACCTCTCCATAGTCATAACATCCAGTTACTGTGTCGTCTCACATCTAGGAAATGTCTTATCGGACATGAACTGTCTTGTTCAGAAGAGGCAATATATGCTTTATATATCAAGTTATTTATATCCCCACTCACACAAAACTTTTAAACAGGTGGTTCTCAGCATTGGTAAAGAAAACAATTAGTAGTACCTTTCATTATTACTACTTAAAGCTCATCTCCAGCACAAATCATTTTTTAAAATGTGGCATATAAGCGCAAACCTTGTATGATGGCGACATTCTTTTGTAGTCTTCTCTCTTCACAGTCTCCAAGCAAAGTCTTTTGGCACAGAGTTGGGATTTTAGAAACTTTCTGGTGAGATGTGTCATCCCTTCTGCTTACTATGCACTGGGTGACTAGACTTCATTCCCACACTTGGTTAGCAATTAGGCAGCTCTGATGTCATTACACGTCCACCGCTCAGCCACCCTCCCAGCAATGTTTGTACACAGGGACTTTTGTGAGTTGTAGTTCTACAGAGTGTCCTACATGCACAGGTTGAGCTGTATATGCAGAGTATAATCCAGAACACTCCTCCTGCTGTTAACAAGCATTAATGAATTGACAAGAGTCCAGGGTACCGGCTGCTGTAAATAAATAGCTTTAAGTGATACAAAATGTTGTCATTTAAAAAAAAGATAAATAAATAACAAACGTTATCTATACCTGCTCTGTGCAATGGTTTTGCACAGAGCAGCCCCAATTCTTCTTTTTGTCCCTCACTGGCACTCCTGCCTCAAACCCCCAACCCCCCCGCTGAGTGCACCCAGCAGCAAGCCTCTTCCTATAAGTAGCACTCAGGCAAGCTTGCTCCGTGAATGGACATGGTCAGCCTCGCTCCTCTTTGGCTCATTGGCTGTGATTGGCAGCAGCAGGAGCCCATGACTCCCACCAATGAGGAGAGAGACCCGGGAGAGCCAATGCTCTCATACGCATCGCTGGATCAGGATGTGGCTCAGGTAAGTATAAGAGGGGGCTGGGGGGAGCTTCTCCCAGAAGGTTTTTTTTTACCGAACAGTGGTAGTAAACTCTTTTTTTTTTTTTTTTTACCTACAGGTAAGCTTATAATAAAACTTACATGTAGGTAAAATACCTCCCAAATGTGCACCGTTTAGGAGATATTCTCGCTAGCAGCAGCCGGTGATGTCACTGGCATATGCGCTCTGAAGGAACAACATACCCAATGTCATTCCTTCAGAGATGTGTGCCGCGGTCGATGCGTGCGAGAGTGATGTCATTGCAACTCCGCCAATCAGACAGCCGGAGTCCCCAAAGCCGGCAAGAAGACCCAGTGAAGATAGAAGCCTCTGCAGCAATGACAGCGTGCTGCTGGAGAGCTTTGTTTTAAGGCAAGTCTTTCATAATGTGTTAGTATACACTGCATACCAGCGCATTATGATATTGCCTTGCAGGTGGAAACTTTTTTTTTTTTTTTTTTCCTTTTCTTTTCTTAGTTTACTATGGCTTTTATGCATTAAGGCAAAAAAACCTTCTGCCTTGAGGACCACTTTAATCCTATTTCTGATAGCTTCATCTTATAGCCTGAGATAATGCTGTGGACATAATGTTAAAGATGGCCATACACAGTACATTTCAGAAGGCTCCGAATGAATCGGCGGAAATCTTCTTTTTGGGGGGCCATGTCTGCACCAATTTTCCCAACATCCTTTGAAGAATTGAAAGAGCTGGGTGGAAAATTGTTGAACAGCACCTGCACCCAGTTGTATGCAAGCACTGTAAGGATATTTTCACAGCCAGCAGTACCGGCTGTTAGAATACAATAGCCACAGCAGGAGATTTGTCCATCCTCACTGTTTAGCATGAATGGATGAATCTGTAAGATTTTGTTTTTCCATTCAGCCTGTATATATAGCCAGCATCACAGAGCTAGTCTGCTGCAAGCCATTTTGTTCTGCCATAACTTACACCTATGGCAGTAAAAGGGTTAGAGTCTACCACTTAGCCCTGATTTACAGTAGGGGTCTCTGACAATTGTGAACTAAAATGATTGATACATGTTATTTAGATTTCGCCCTTACCTTTTAACAGTGCTCCCAACTGCTCAGACATACTTGCTGTTCTCATAGCTCACATTGCCAGCATGATGGATTTGACATCTTCCATTCAGGTTTATGAGGTGAAGAAGAAAAACAAAGTGAGACATGGCTCACTGGCATTAACGATGATCTGGTGACAACATCAAGACCTTGTTGCTTTGCTATAAAATGTTCAGATTGAAGCTGGAGGCTTGTAAAATCAAGAAAACATTTGATTAAATTGTCTGTCTTCCAATACAATTCCTGTCATTGCTCCTGAGACAAGAAACAATCTGCTTGGAGCTCCAAATGCTGCACTGGGATTTGCTGCTGGAAGAGAAGAAGCAAGAAAATAGTCTGTGATCTGAGTTAGAGTAGACAACACATGCCAGTCTTACCTCTATACATGACATTGCAAAGGTAATGAAACCTGTATAAAATGTTTCTGCGTCTTTGAGATTGTCTTTATTTATGCTCTTCACAACAATCTCTGCTGTTAGTAATACCAGCATACGCCAGCGCCACTTTTAGGTGGAACATCCCTTGTGCGCTGCAAACTCCAGGCAGCTAATAAAAATCAGTCACAGAATTTCTTGTGCTCTCCAGATATCCAGGATCTTTGCTGTGCTAAAGGCACAGTCTGATCAGGTTTTTGTTCTTTCTAATGTAACACCTTGCAACCAGATTTTTCAGGCTTATTTTAGTGGGGCTGCAGATACTTGTTATCCAAATGACTTATTGAATATCCTTTGTCTCACAAAGTACCAGAACCAGAAATCTCAACAGGCTGCATTTACATAGGGTGAGATTGAAGGCCTCATAAGATAAGAATATTGACAATTATAAGGATTTAGCAAGAGGAGCCCCATAGCGGCATGGACGAGAATGCATTTGATAAAAATTCTCTAAGTCAGTGTAAATGTAAAACTGCCATGTCTAACGAAGGTCTACCTTTGGCTTTATTAGAAAACTGTGTCTGTGACTTTTCTTACAGATTATATTAAATCTGAACTCCAAGTAAACGGCTAAATACGCAATATATAAATAAACAGGAGTAGTAGAGGATTTACAAGTCTGTCCATCCAGTCTCAAAATTGAAGCTGGGTACACATTATAAGAAAATTCCATACACTTGTTTTAATTTTCGTATAGTGTGTACACAACATTCCACATCAGATTCACACTTTCCAAATAAAAATTTCCGAAGGGACAAACTCCCAAACTTTTCTTGTACGTGAACGTTCTGATTTTTGTTAAATGTGTACGGTTTTCATACAGTTTTGGTACAAGCAAAATTGGATATGAATGACTGTGCACAATCAGAAACCATAAGCAACAAAAAAAAGCTTTTTGTACGAGAATTTTTGTACAATTAGTACCATCCTCGGTGTAGACTTGCTGTAAAAAAAACCGTAGAATCGTTCTCCCCATTTTCTTATAGTGTGTACCCAGTGTTCGATCTGTCCACCGCAATGTCACAGTACCGCTAAAAATTGCAGATCATCGTTGTTACTAGTAAAAAAATAAATAAAAATGCCCTAAATCTTTCCCATAGTTTGTGGACGTTATAACTTTTGCGCAAACCTATCAATATACGTTTATTGCAAATTTTTTTTTTCCATAAATATGTAGAAGAATGTATATTGGCCTAAACTGATGAAGAAATTTGTCTTTTAAAAACATTTTTGGGGATATTTATTATAGCAAAAAGTAAAAAAAATATAAAAATTTTTTTCAAAATTGTCGCTCTTTTTTTGTTTTTAGCGCAAAAAATAAAACCCGCAGAGGTGATCAAATACCACCAAAAGAAAGCTCTATTTGTGGGAAAAAAAGGACATCAATTTTGGGTACAGCGTCGCACGACAGCGCAATTGTCAGTTAAAACGACGCAGTGCTGTATCGCAAAAAAATGGCCTGGTCATTAAGCAGGAACATCTTCTGTCTGTAAGTGGATAAGGACCAGCCGCTGTAGTCGTACTGCAGCAGGTTGGCTCCCCTGCATGAATCGCCATCATTGTACATCAGCCGCTTTAAATAGAATAGGAGGCACGCAACGCTGGAGCCGATGCGTGTAGGTGGAGGCCGCAATATCCGCCGGCCAACCGCGATCCCTCCACAGAGACAGAACGGGGATCTGTCAGTGTAAACAGCCAGATCTCCATTCTGTCAGGGGAGGAGAGAGTGATCTGATGAGAAAATTTGTTTTTTTTAAATTTTATTTTGGATATGTATTATAGCAAAAAGTAAAAAAAAAGTGTTTTTTTTCAAAATTGTCGCTCTTTTGTTTATAGCACAAACAAAAACCGCAGAGGTCATCACATAACGCCAATAGAAAGCTCTAATTGTGGGAAAAAAAAGGACGTCAATTTTGCTTGGGTAGAACGTCGCACGATTGTCCATTAAAGCAACGCAGTGCCATATCTCAAAAAATGGCCTGGTCATTAAGGGGGCAAGTCTTTTCCATCCTTAAGTGGTTAAAGAATATGGGGGTTTTTAATTTGTGTGTTACATCTGCATGGAGTTCAGATTAAACGCCAGCACCAGCCCATACTACTTTTGTTTTTGAACAATGTTGGTAAGAGTTAGAGCCTGCGTCAAGTTTTTGCCTGATTGAGAAATTGCTGCATGAAACATACTGTATGGCCTCAATTGCCCCCTGCAGACTTACCACTCTTATACAGTGCCAGACCTCTTCTGGGTTGAATGACACCCAATGTCATCCAACCCACTTCCCGTGAGCACAGACTCCCATGGGAGCACTACCTGGAGGTTCATCATCTCTCCAGACTGGGCTCACAGTACTCCTGGACAGTGCTCTCTACATCACATGAGCTTCCAACTCTATCCAGGTGGAAGACGTTTCTATGTACAGAGAGGGAAGAGGATGATGTGAAGAGCGATGTTAACAGAGCAACCAGAAAGCTGCAGAAAATGTATGAAAAAAATTACACATGGTGCACCACTTCTATTGCAACTCCTAAACATTTTCAGGCCCTAAGCCATACATTCTTTGGTATGGAATTCCTAAGTTACATATAAGATTACCATGAGAATTCTGGAAATGTGTGCCTGCAGAGGGCCAAAGGGCATGCCAAATGTAAGAAGAGTTTTTTTTTTTCTATTTAAGGGAAAACTAAACTACATAAATACATCATCTCTGTGGACTTTGTATTATGTGGGATATAAAAACAAGCCTCAAGTTCTACTTTAAAATGTTTTAACTAAATCCACTAATGAGGTCTCCCCCCGGCGGGATGTAACAGTGCTTTTTCCCAGGGTAAAATTTGCATGTAACTAGGGTGTATATTGCTTTGTGACTCATAAACCATTTACAGGTTTGGTTATTGCTTCAGGGCAGGGAAAACTATTACCAAACAACTATCTGTCCACACTTCAGTACCCATAGGACCTAATTTAGCATCTATTTTGTCATTTTATATGAGCACTGTGCAAACTTATAATTGTTATGAGTTATTGTATAGGTAGGCATTTGCTGTGAATTTTTTCTTGTGTATAGAAGGGTTACATTGCATTCTTGAGTATGGGTTGAGTTCTGTAGGCTGTTTTATGTTACATTATCAGAACTTTGACATCCTTTACTAACCTACAACAGCAGCATGGACTTGAAGTTCGCTAAATGTAGTTGTGTACCATTCACACGGTTTATTTGTAGTTGCAGCATAGTGTAACTGTGTCCATACAAGTGCAGGTCAGAACAAGTTTACTTTAATTCACACTGCTCCCAGAAACATAATTCCTTCACCCCACCATTCTGTTTAACTGTTGGGAGCAAGGGATTCTCTGTTGCTTTGGTTGGTGCTTGTACACGGCTTAGGTTCCGAGTGCACTGACAAAGCGCACATTTGCATTTAAAGTATATCTATAACCAAAACGTATTTATTGGTTTGATTAGAGAAGGGAACCCCGAGGCTTTTTCTTCTGTCTGTGTCCCCTCTGTACTGGAACAGAAGTTAAGAGGAAATCCTTCATTGGGGACACTTGTTCTGGTGACCACTGTCTAAGATGGGATTGCCTCTCCCTTGCTGTTGCATCTACCTAAACTGATTACCCTACTTTAACGTACTATTACGTTTGTCTACATAAGACTTAGTTTTTATCTCAGTTTTATGTATAGAAATAGATTTTTTTTTTTGTTCTTGATGAGAATATTTATGCCTGTGCCCATACAACTTTCAAATCAACTATGTGAAATCTCCCTTTTTCTTTAATGATGAATTGAGCATTTACATTTGTAAAGCCTTAAAAATCTGGGCAATCCTGTGACTGAGTTTTGTGTTTGGTATACTTTATCTATAACAATATTGATATCGATGCTTTGAGGTATTGTTTGGCTTAGAGTTGATCGTACAACCTTTCATAGACTGGATCCATGTAGTCATCCCTTTCTGGGGGAAAAAGATATAGTTCTGTTTGGTGCACAGTGCAGGCCATTGACTTCCTGTTGCACCACTGGTGATTTCAGTGGATTTTTTTTTTTTCTTGTAGCTGTGAGGTCAGAAAAGAATGTACCCACCACAAAGGTAGCTAAATCATTATAGGAATAATACTTCCAGTTAGTGTATCACAGGCTCTCCCAAAATGGCTTCTGCTATTGCCTATAGTGGCACTCCCATTGGGGCAAGCCATTGGAATAATCATGTTTACTCAAATTATAGATCTAGAATTCTTGTTCACTGTATTTTTTTCTTTGCTTGTTGTATGACCATAGAAACTAGATGCCACAGTCATATTAGGGCAGTAAGCAGGTAAACCTAAAAGCTTTAAGGAACACAGCAATGCCACTACCCGAGTCCCAGTGTACATTTGGCTAGCAGTACACTGATGAGGTCAAATTTGTGCTCTCCTCTCCTGTAAGTATGCTCATTGTTAGACAGCGCTGATCAATGCAATAGAGCCCATCTTTCAGTCCTTTAAAATAAGCTATAGCTTTTTTTGAGGTGCTTGTACTCTGTTTAAGAACATGTTCAATTATATTTTTTCAGGTTTGTATCAATTTGCTCGTTCAGGGTAAATTGTCTGTGATAAGTCCCTCCTTGATACCTTTGCAGAGCTACCTCACTGCTCCTGCTCCTGCTGTAGGTGGGGCCAAATATCTGCAGCTTCCAGTATGGAGGAGGGTAGTATGTGACCACCTCCTGTGATGCAGTGCTCAGGCCGAACGTCCAACCGCTAGACCCATATGCTGTCTCATGGTTGGGGATGATGTTCTTAGCTCTGATACATAGCGATTTTTTTCAGGCAGTTTAATCCGGATTTTTATTGCAATAAGGACTGAACATCTAAATGTAATAACAAGCGCCTCCATTAGCTGGACACACTAGTCATCGCACAGAAACATTCTAGCATGCTGTGAAATCTCCTTTGAGTTTTCCTTTGCTCTACGATTGAAGTGTCCTGTCCATGTCCAGCAAGGTTTGTGGCAGGTCCTTGTTCCCTAATGGGCACATGTAGCTTTGAGAATTAACTTATTATCTTCAGTTTGTATGGTGACTGAGGAGTCAAAGGTGCCGATCACTCATTCTCACACCATGCCCCCTGATATCTCCCAGCATATCACACACAGGACTGTAGGCTGCCTGTTTGTATCCTGATTTGGAGACGCAGAGACAAGATACCCTGCAGGACATTTTACTGTATAATCTAGGGAATGGTCCTTACTAAATATTTTAATGTTGAACTTCCTGGATTCACTTGAAATGGTAAAGCTGGATTTCTCTGTCTATTACATTAAGCTTTTTTTAGTCTGTGTTGTATTAAAGGTCAGAGGTTAAGTGCCGGCAGTCACAAAACTTTCTTGCGTTTTTATTCTGGCATCTTCTTTTCTCAACCTGAATAGAACAATCTCCATCTGTGGAATGGATTTATGCTAGCATGGATGTGCAAACCATTCAGCAGAACTCTAATAGCACTGATCGTTTTTATGACTAAAATGCAGAGCAGAAAAATTTGTGGTATTTCTACTACATTTCTTTCCCCCTTTTTTTTTTTTTTTTTTAAGACAGAGACAAACTATATCTGCTACAGAGAAATCCCACTCAATTTATTCAGCATTGATTTTTCATCTTTGTTCAAAACGGTTCTTGTTGTAGAGCGGTGTTCACGTGTTTTAAAAGCTCAGCACAGGTGCGGACTGTCATGTTTTTTGGCCAGTTTCTTTAATATTGGGGCCTAGGGGGTAACAACTGGGGTGGCCCTGGTCAGACCAGACCAAGAACACGACTTCATAACTGATACTCTATGGCCAAAATTTTGTGGATGCCTCTTCAAATGATTGCTTTCAGGGTTTTCCAGTGAGGGATACTGTTAATGCTACAGCGTACAGTACAAGTGGGGACACCTTTGTTCCATAATAACTCGGATGTTTGAAACCCGGGGACCACCTGTACAATCACTTTAATTCAACCATGATAAAAAACCTTTGAGATCAAAAGGGAAATCTCCCACAGACTCTTCAGAATCTTGTGGAAAGCCTTCACTGAAACGTGGGGTCTGTTATAGCAAAAGCTGGGTGGGAGGGGCGCAGCACTATAATTCCCCTGGTTTTAGAGTGGGATATCCATAAAGCTGACTTGTTTTCTAAACTGAAATATAACTGCAATGCAAAACAAAAAGTTTTTCCTAACCACACTCTTCCTCAGCGAGTTGTCACAGCAGGTGGAAAAATCGGGCCGTTTAAGTTTTTCATAATGTGCTAGTATGCGTCGAATTAAGGCAGACTTCCCTGAAAACGAAGCCCTCCAGCAGCGTACTGCCACCGCTGCAGGCACTGCCATCTTCACCCGGTCTTCTTTCTGGGTTCAGAGGCTTTAGCTGTCTGATTGGCTAAACCAGCAATGATGTAACATCCGCGTGTTTTCCGGGGATGTCACCGGCTGCATGTAAAGTAACGTTTAGTATTTACAGTACCTATAGGTACAGTAAGACTTATTGGCTTACCTATAGGTAAAAATCGTACATGGGAGTTTTTCCTCTCACTTTAAGGCCTCGTTCACATGGATGGATGTAAGTATATGCCTGTGCAAGGGCCCTGTTTACCGCACAGGGATGCACAGCTATTTTGTTGATCCCCGTGCATGGAGTCCAATTCATGTCAGTTGGAATCCCTGCACAATTCATGTCAATTGTCAACTGACATCAATTGGGACACATTGGCTGCACACACAACCTCTGCTTCCAATTTGACAGCCTGCAGGTGTGTGTGTGTGTGTCGCCCTGAATGCAAACAATGTATGTTTGGGGCCGTGTACCCACACTGCTGTCAGATTGGGACCCGCGTCTGTATCCATGCAGCCACTGTGTCCCATTGATGTCAGTTGGGATGCATGGAACACCAGAGCATCCCCATATGGGCAAAGAGGGCCCTTGCATGGACATACACCCATGTGAACGAGGTAATGCAGGAGAGACAGACAGCAAATGTAGACCAGATGTATGTGGATAGAACAAGAACTAATCTGTATAGGAGCAGTTTCTTTCAGCTGATACTACATTTTTAACAAGATCATGATGACTATTAGAAACTATAACCTAATTTTGCTGCGTTTGTGTTTTGGATTATTTGATGTCTAGTATTTAGATATTTTTGCAAGCAGTTTTCTTATTTTCTATTTATTCATATTTTTTTTTTATAACAGCATGGAGTTATAATTTATTACAGACTGTAGAAATGAAATGTTTGTTTATACTGGATTTCTCTGAATGTGTATTGTGTTATATAATGGCTTGGTAGAAACAAAGGGGCTCATTTATGAAACTGGAGGAGCGGAAGTGTTCTGCTCGGAGAACCAAGTCATAATTTGGATGTCATTTTTTTCAGTGAAGGTTGGAAAATACTATAGGGGGCTGCTATTATCTACATAAATTTTACCATCCTCGCCTCTATATTGCCACAGTTAAATATATTCGAACCACTGAGCGGGTATAATGGCAGCACTCTCTGCCTACATATAAAACCAGTATAGAGGCAGGGAATTTCCAGTCTAACCATTTTATATGTAGCGGTGTCAGTGGTGCCATTGTCCAAGTGCACACCTGTGCTGGCTGGCAGGATTGTGCCTGTGGAGGCAGGCGGTACAGCTCTACACAGCTTGATCCATTTCTGGAGGATATATATAGACTATAAAGTATTTATTTCTTCAAGTGGTAAATGTTCTTGTATCCGACTTTAATTATGCAGTTTAATGTACACAGACACACATTAGACAGCCATAAACACGGCTGGGTATAAAACCATTGCAGCATTCATTGCTGCCCAGGGTGCACCTGTTCTTGAAAATCGTGCTTATTTATTGCTATCCACTTTAGCCAACAAGCTGTTCTTGGTTAACAAGTGACTTTTTTTTTTTTTTGCTTTGTCAGCCTTCAGGGTGTTTTGTGGACAATTTTTCCATACAAAAGCACAAATGTCATCTGAATACGCCAGTCTAGACATTATTGCAAGAGGCTCTAGCAGAATGTGGGTCATAGCAGGCCGTGGAATCCCTCTGCATTATGCATACCACGCTGGATTCGCTTTAATTTATGCAGTAAATTTGAGTCACCTTAGTGGACTGTATTTGTGTAAAGATTTTTAAGCACTAGATTGGAAAATATTGCTTATTTCCCCTTTCTTCCTGTGATAGTTTTCTGTACGTTAACTGTCTCTATTATTTTTAAAGCAGAACTAAAGTCCCACTGTAATGCACTGTGAGCAGGCTTTTTTTTTTTTTTGTATTGCAGAAAAGACAATTAATGTCTCTTCTGCAATAAACTACACCTACCTGCCTGCTCACAGCAATCCCAGAATATAAGCTGTGCATGCTATTAAACATACACAATATATTGCATCCTTCATGTTCATATATTAAAAACATAAGAAATTTTATAAATCCTACAAAACGCAGAAAAAGTCCAACAAAAGTTTATGAATCATGCCGTGCTCCACCACCAGAAAGAATGGTTGCTCACCTGAGATATTTGACCTATATAATTATACAGGTCATAATGCACATAATACCAAAAAATTCGCTGGTGTCACCACTTCAGTATACAGAATGGGGTGGGTTCCCCTTTAAAACCGGCAGGTCCCCTTTAAAGCATCAGCATGCCTCGGTTCACCAGATTTTACATCTCTAGTTGAGGGGTATAAATAAAGGCGCTGCATGTAAAAGAGGGGTGTAAGGCACTGTGAGGGAGATTTTTTTTCAAAATGGCAAGATGGCCGCTGCTCATCTCTGTGCCCTTGAAGGACCGGAGCAACGCCATACGTCTCTTCTGGTTCCAGCAAAAAAAAAAAAATACGTTTTTTGATCATTTGCTTTTAAGGCCTTATGCACACTAGACGTTATTAAAAAAAAGCCAAGTAGCATTAACTGTAGCTGTAGAATTAGCACTTTTTAGCAGTGGCTGCCATCCATTTCCACGGCCGCCACCCCTAATTCATGCGTCCGGCTCCTTACAGGACGCCAAGCACATGAATTACAGCAGCATGTTTTTCTTTCTTTTTTTTTTTTTTTTTTTTTTTTTTTAAGCACCTGATTAGTGCCAGAGACTCTAATAGGCTTCAAACTAGGATGGGCTCCAGGCGCAGAGCATTGTGCTATGAGCCCACCCAGGTGTTACAACAGCAAATTAGTATTCGCTATTGAAACTGATCCTCAATCGGGCCAATCAGCGGTTCTGAGACCCGTTTTTCCAATTGACCGAAAAGAGAAAAGTCCAGATTGGTCGCTGAGGAGGAGGGAGGAAACAGAAGCCGCCTCCGCCGTGATGCCCGTGGAGAGCAGGGGAAGGGGAAGCCATCAGTGAAGCCCGGGAGGAGTGCTGCCCACCGTAGATGGAGTAAGTGGTCCAGACCCGACCAGGGTTTTGGTGCTGTTTGCCGCCATTTTATTCTCTAGGATCTCTGATTGATATATATATATATATATATCAATTTATATATATATATATTTAGCTTGAGGGGTCTAAGTAATCTATCAAAAAATGCAGATTTTCACTTTACTTTTAAACAACAAATGTCAGAAAAGGGCTGGTAGTTAAACATTTCTAAGGTAAGAATGCTAAAGTTCAGTAATTACTCCCTTAGCTCATTGTTTGCAGCCTTACCAGTAGCCGTGTCATTCCCCAAACTAATCCTTGTGTCTTCTTCTTTTTTTTTTTTTTTTTTTTTACCACCCCATGCATCTTTCTTCCCAGATTCTGCACGAAGCCTCAACTTCTGATGTGAAGATGAAGTGTAGCCCCCTCCTGGCACTAAGCCTTGCCCCATATTTCAGTTGTCAAAACCCAAACCTCTACTGCCCATTGAAGTTATGGCATTTGATGGTTGATTCCTAAGGGATAAGGCTTGGCACTATAGGAGAAGCAGAACCTAATCTTAATTTGGACACAGGCCAAGTCCTAAAATCAACCATTTACAGCAGAATTAGAAGACATTTTAGACCAGGTCAGCTTTGCTTAAACAAATTTCTGATAAAATGATTGGCTATTCGGTCAGAAAACAGTGAACCCTTATTCAGTTCACAATTGTCCGTTTTTTTTTTTTTTTATAAATTGGTAGCTTCAGTGTAGGCTGATCAGTAAAATATGAAAGTAGGTCAATGGATCTTAATATTTCTGCAAAGCACATGGCCACATACCACAGTCATCAATGATCTTTGCTTTTATTACAAAAGCTTGAGGATATATATTCTTATGAATTTATTTTCATAAAATTTTCCCTATTTTTTTCATAACCATACCCGGTCTGATAAACGTATGAAGAAATGTTTGGGACCCTCTTTGGTTTTTCAGTTTTCTGAACAGACATTTAAAAAATATTGTGGAGCACCTGGAGCAGATGTCTTTGTTTTATACCAGAGCAGCTTGATCAACTGGTGCTATTGTAAAACAGGTTACAATGATTACAGTAATGCCTGACTGGAATGAATGATTTCATTCCTATTAAATAACTTAAAATGCCCTGCTGAGTCCTTAATTAACAACGTATTGCCAATAAATCTCCGTGTGAATATTTAATGAAAATAGGAAATACCCTAAAAACACAAGTGATTTGAACAAATTGCTTGTGTAAATTTAAAGACCAGAAAAAGGTGCTGTAGGCAATATGCCGGATTAGAATATTAAATTATTTTAAATTTTCTGATTTAGTATAGCTGCTGTCTGTTTCTTGATTTTGTGTTCCTGCAGAGTTGGTTGTGGTGTAATAAACAGTATTTAAGAAGGCCTGGCAATTTTTATGGCTTTAAGTAATAAAAATATTTGTTCATAAAAGTTTGATATTTACAAAATAAATTACCAAAAATCTTGTTAGCCTGTTCATCTTCAGGATATTTGGTTTAAAACCGCAGAAAATGGTGTTAGCGATGCTTTGGAGAGCAATGAATTTGCTGGCCTCTTTTATTTAATAGGAATAGTATTCAATTATAATAATCATGAGACCCGGCTTTTAAAAAAAAAATAAAATAAGGTATGCATTAAGTGCATTAAATTCTGTGGTGGATGCTTAGGGTTACATAAGGTTCCTCTCAACCAACTTCTCTTTGTATCACTGAAGTTCATTTGTTTTATGCAAAATTGTACTGCTGGGTTGCATAACACAAGCAACTTCTGTGTCTAGAAGTTGTATCAAACAGTCTGAAGCCTTGTCAGACAGTTTGGTCATCAGAAAGTTGAAGGTGGCAGTACGCATGACATTTTAGCATCACTTGTACACCTTTTAAAACCTAGCTAAATATTTTCATTATTTATTGAGTAGTAAAACTTTTTTTCTCTTCCGTTCATTGATGAACACAGCTCTCTTGATTCTTGACCATAGGGTTTATAGCGCCAGCTATAGAAGTAGGATGCTAGGCAGAAAAACGGTACAGCACCATCTGTGGTCATTTCTAGCTGGTATAAACTCCCTCTCTGCTCTAAGGGAAGCCAGTTATTTCTTCAGGAAATAGAAAATCGGTGCAGCACTAAAAATGAGGGAACCACTATATAAAAATAAAGAGAAATCCACAGGCAAGTGCTCTGGCTCGGATGTCCTCCAATCATCAAGTCAGCCAGTTATTTCTGCCTAGTATTTCAGTGCTGAAGGCATCACACTTTTTTCGGTGGGCAGAACAGCATGTTCTGGCTTTCTCCACTGTGCACATTACAGGCGTTTGAAAATTGGCAGAGAAATACCTCAGTCGCCAGGCAATGGATCAGAGGAAGTGGTCCCTACACCCAGACGTGTTCCATCAGATCTGTATATGCTGGGGGACCCCGGACATGGTTTCCCACCTCAACAGAAAAGTACCAAGGCTTGTTTCAAGAGTGCGGGGCCCCCTGGCATATGCAACAATCGGGCCGGTGGCACCGTGGGACCAGTATTGGCCAACTTAGGCCTTTCCTCCTCTCACCTGCTGTGCAGGATAGAGGCCATAAGGAGTTCGGCCCTTCTGGTAGCTCCAAACTGGCCTTGCTTATGGTATGCCAACATGTTGCGGCTGGTCATGGACACTCCCTGGCAGTTGCCTCTTTGGGAGGACCTCCTGTCCCAGGGTCCAGTCTACCACCCCCTTTACCGTCTCTGACTTGGATGGCATGGCTATTGGAGCCAGGTTTTGAGGAATGGGGTTGTCAGGTTCAGAGTTCCCTACAATGTTGAAGGCAAACAAGTCTACTTTCTTGGAAGATATATTGGTGCACCTGAAAGGCTTATATTGCCTGGCGCAAGGCTCTGGGTGTCCGTCCATGTTTCTTCTTGGTGGCTCAGGTTTTGGCCTTTCTCTAACTGCCTGCATGCCTTGAGTACCGTTTAAAGGCAGGTTTCTGGCCTTTTTTCTGTGTCCCTTGGCCACACATTCATGTGACACCTATGCGTTTCCTTTTGCCACCGTAGGACCTAAACTTGGTTCTTCTGGTCCTCCAGAAGCCTGCCTTTGAGAGTATTTGGGATATTCCCATGTTTACTTTTTCTGAAAGGTTGCCATCTTGGTCTCCATCATTTCTGCGTTTTGGGTGTCAGAGCTGGTAGCCTTATCTTGTGAGTCTCCCTCTCTGGTCTTTCCCAAAGTTATGGTGGTTTTCCACCCATGCCCTTCCTGTCCTCCGAAGGTGGTGTCAGATTTTCATCTGAATGAGGACATTGTTGTGCTTTCCTTGTGTCTGCGGGCATTGTAAGGAGTTTGCGTTGCACTCCTTAGATGTGGTCCGAACCGTTCATGTGTGTCTGCTACGGCCTCCTCCTGAAGGTTGGATTCTTTGTGCTCTCAGATGGTCCAAGAAAAGGCCTGGTGGCTTCCTCTGCTACTATGTCCTGTTTACTTCAGCAGTCAATTGTTCTGACATTAAAGGCCGGCACATCTCTTCCCCGTTGCAGCACTTTCTACCAGGGAAATTGGTTCATCTTTTGGCATTTAGATCTCAGGCATCTGTGTCTCAGATTTACAAGGCGGCTTCCTGTGTCTATCAATGAACGTAAGAGAAAATTCGATTTTTGTTACTGTAAAATCCCTTAAATATCCTTTCAACAGTTTTTTGCCGTAATTTGACATAAAAAATGATCTGATCCTCATCTAAGTCACAACAGGCAAACACAAAGTGGTTGGGCTGATAACACCAAAACAATTCTAATTTCTTTATTTAACCCACCCATTAAACTTTTAAAGTGCTGGAGGAAAAAGCAAGTGAACCCTTGGAGTTATTAGCTGGTCAAATCTCTTTTGGCAGCAATGACTTCAAGCAAGCTCTTTTGATAGCTCGGGATCAGACTTGCACAATTTTCAGGGGGAATTTTGACCATCCCTCTTTTTTACAAAACTGCTTCAGCTCAGATACATTTGTAGGATGCCTGGTTTTATTGGATCTCTTGAGGTCATTCTACAATATCTCTATGGGGTTAAAGTGTTTCTAAACCAGTAAAATCAGTGTGTATATGCAGTAAAACATGCTTGTTTTACTCACTGTGGAACCTAAGGGGTTAATCCTCTGCATTGTGTAAAAAGGCGGTTTGATCCTGTCTTCTCTGATCCTCTCCTTCTTACACAGTCCCCAATCCATCAGCTGATAGCACAGAGCCTTAGGAGGCACTCTGCACATGCTCAGTTTGGTGTGTATTGCTAGGTGTTTTTGTTTTTCCTTTTCTTGGTGTCCAGACAGAGGGACAGGGGTCATGAAGCCTCATAGAATGCAAACCTCTCCTACAAGCTTTTAACCACTTAAGCCCCAGACCATTTGGCAGTTCTATGAACTGTGTGTGTCATATATAAAAGCTTTGGGTGTTAGGAAAATTTTACATCAGGCTTTAATTAATCTTAAAGAGGAGGGCCAGTCAAAAAAAAAAAAAAACATTAAAAGTCAGCAGCTACAAATACTGCAGCTGCTGACTTTTAATTGGACACTTACCTGTCCCAGGGTCCAGCGATGCGGGGGATCGAAGCCCCGCTCGTCTCCCCCTCCGTTCAGCGGCACCGGCGTTGCAACTGTGGGCGCCGGGCTGTGGCTTCACAGCCTGGCACCCACTGCGCATGCGCGAGCGGCGCCGCGTGCCACGATTGGCCACTCAGTCACCTGGGACCTGTAATGGGTCCCAGATGATTGACAGGAGGGAGGGAGCAGAGCTGAGCCCTTCCTGTGCCGAGACAGAAGTGATGTCACCAGCCCAGGCACTGAAAGAGGCAGACTACGAGGGACCGCCTAGCAACAGGCATTTAGAGGTGAGTAAAAAAAAATATATATCCAAATTTTTTTTGTATTTTTTTTTTTTTTAGAATTTTTCATGTAATTTTTTTTTTTTTTTTTGGGTGGAACCCCACTTTAAAGAAGAAGTAAACCCTGATGGGTTTTACTTCCTCTTTGCTTCCCTGCAAAGGTAAAGCCTAATGCATAGTAGCCCATAATGTGTCACTTACCTGACACAGAAGCCTGCGATGTGCCCGCTGGCTGGAAGTGTCCATCTTCAGCCCTCTTCCTTCCGGGGCCCTGAACTCCGGCTCCGTGACTGGCCGGAGTCGCGTGACGTCACTCCCGTGCATGCGCGTGGGAGCCGCCAGTCACGGCATGACCCCAGGTAGAAACAACACAGCGTGCCCTTTGTAAAGGGTTTACAACCACTTTAAACATTTTATCTGTTTTGCAAAATATGAATGAATAGGGTTTACTAGGAGAATGCTACAATTCTTGTAGTGGTTACTAGGGAATATATTTTTCCACAATAATTCATTGGTAGATTTATAATTTCTTCAAGAACCTTACATATTTAACAAATCCTCGGTAATCTGATGGACAGCAGAATAGCATGCTTCATGATTTACTTCAACATGTTTGTGTCATTGTGATCTGCATTTGTATAAGGTGTCTGCTATGGAAATGTCTTTCCCATAAGAAAAGGTTGGATACAATACAACAGCTCGGTTAATTAATTTTTTTTTTTTTGTTAATTAAAACTCAACCTAGACAAAAGTGTTTAGAGATGTTAATTACTTTCACTTTTTATGAATAACCCATGTGTTTTTGAAGTTAGCCATTGCCGTGGAAATATGTCAACTTTAAAGATAGAACTTCAGAACACTAGGGTTAATATTAACTCTTTAAGTGTTGTCTTTCTGACATGAAAAGGTTCAAAGTCTTATGTTGGCATTTGTGGAGTAAATCTATTTTAAAATAATGAGTTGTCTGGTGTGAGCATTCTCTATTGTAGCAAGTCTTCTGCCATATAAACAGACGTACCCGTTTTTTCTTTTTTGTTTGTTTGGTTTTTTTTTTTTTGGTCTAATAATGTCCTTGCTTCATCTGCCCTCATCTGTCTGAAAACATTTATACTTAGTTGATATTTTGTCTTCAATATAAGAAATGAACCAAAGATAGTATTTCTCTTTATCTGTAAACTTTGTGACCCTACATGTCCTCTATTCTTTTCTGTTCTTTGTATTAAATATCATTTTAAATGTCATTTACATTGTATTGTACACCAGGCATATTTTGAAAAAAAAAGATAGATATATAAAATATCTATATATATATATATATATATATATATATATATATATATATATATATATATATATATATATATTATATATATCTCGCATACAATATACACCAATCGACCATAACATGAGTGCCAACCATAACCCTTCGAGACCTCTGAAGTGTATGTTGTGGTATCTGGCACCATGCCATCAGTAGCAGATCCTTTATCTCCTGTGATTTGCAAGGTGGGGCCTTCATAGATTGGACTTGTATTTCCTGCCCATCCCACAGATCTGGAGAATTGAAAGCCAAGTCAACACCTTAAACTCTTTGTTGTGTTCCTCAAACCGCTATTGAATTAATCAGACCAGGCCACCTTCTTCCCTTGCTCTATGGTCCAGTTCTGATGCTCACGTGAGGGAAACACTCACAGAATGTGGGTTTCCTGCACTGCGAAGGTCCTACCCTGTTTCATTTCAGAGTGCAGGATCTAAACAGAGCCACCTGAGTACCTTTTGTGCTTTAATTGGGACTAATTTATGATAAGTGTGGGCTTGGATGGGGGTCAACAACCTGTAGATCGTGGACAGGTGACTGGTAGATCTCCGACTTGGCTTGCTGACCCGCCATTCCAGAGCATCAAACAGAGTGCAATGCAGAGGGACTATTTGTGATGTTGGAGCTGTAGTAGGGAGCAAGAGCCGCATAAGCTGATGCCTCCTCTGTAGTGCTGGCTCCTGTCCCATGTGGAGTGATACCGACTGCACTCCACCTCTTATCCCGGCTAGCAGTTTTCAGAGTGGTGCCACCAGCAGGAAATAGATTGTCAGGTCAGTGTAAAGCAATACACTGGGCATAATAGTATAGGGCTGCTTTCACACTGATGTGCTGCGGTTTACCTACACGGTGGGTGCAGTACGGTTTACTTGCAGCTTTCCTTTGGGTTTCCTGTGCTTAGCCATATATGTCTGTTATATCCTGCTGTTTTCCACCCCACAACGTTACGTGTGAACATGCCCTAAGGGTGCTGCTGCTGAATGCAACTAAGGGCTCATTCACAAGTACAGAACGAACTGCTGCTCCTCTGAAAAGCAAACTGAGTGTGTGTTGACAGGTGGTGAGGAGGTAATATGTTGCCTCCTCACCACCCAATTTAAACCCACGATTGCCGTGCAATGCATGCGATTGCAACACTCCTCAGGTGTAAAGAGGTGGCACTGGGTGACACTATGCCTGGTGATCTTTGACTTCTCCCATGTTGTCCAGGTAGATCTTGACCTCTTTAAGGTTGCCTACCCCTGGGTTAGGGCAATTTACACTTCAAAGGTAAACATGAGTAATGCAACATATATGCTAATTAAAAATACACTGAAGGATTGTAAACCTTAGGTTGGTATCTCCCTGGGGATACCTTGCGGGTGCGCTCCCGAGTCCAGCATTTGCATGCATAGACACAGAATGCTGGACTCGGCCCCATCCACCGGCGCCCGCGTCATTAGATTTGATTGACAGCAGTGGGAGCCAATGGCTGCGCTGCTATCAATCTATCAAATCCAATGTCAAAAACCCTGAGCAGAGATACAGATTTGAACACTGTAGATATTGGAGATTTTCACTCTAAACAGACACTTAGGAAGCAGTCAGGGCCAGGTTTCATTTAGTCGCAGTACTACTTTAAAGCAGACAAAGAAAAAAATGATATGACTGAAGATGTAATCTTGTAGTAAATCTGTTGCATAATCTGTCTCACTGCTTATTTATCATTGCTTTGCTATGTGACAATTGATAAATGTCCCCCAGTATGTTCTTTCTTTAAACTCCGGGCAAAAATAATAGTTTTTCCATGCTGCGGGGCTGTGCCTGGGTTAACTGCCTGTTTTGTCCAGGGGCAACCAGAAAGCTTATACTCGCCTGATACGCCGCTCCAGCGGTGACGATGGCCCCACCGATCCAGCGGTTCAACTGTTCCCGACATCCTCATGTCCAGAGCAGGGCTATGGGCATGATGACGTCAGGAAAAGTCCACTGCACAAGAACGATAAGACTGCGTGGGGTTGGGGGTTGTTGCAGGAGCCTCGGGGGCCGGTCTTGTATGGGGAGGATTATGCAGGTTTATCTCCTTTATCCAATCCCTTAAACCAAAACCTGCACTGCAACGGAAAACCTTTTTTCTTTTTTTGTCCCAGAAGTGGGCTTTAAAGACTTTCTAGCTAGACAAATAACCGGATAGATAAAAAGTAGCATCACAGATTTCTTTGTCAGAATCTTAACCAGTTGTGGAGCATAGTAGGAGCTATTTAGGTTTCAGGTGAATGTTTTCTTTAAATATCAGCCTAAAAATATTTTCTGTTTCCTTAGGATATCACCACATTGACTGGTGTTCCAGAGGAACAAATCAAAACGAGGAAAGTCCGAATTTTTGTTCCAGCTCGCAATGCTATGCAGTCTGGTGTACAGAACACAAAGAAGTGGAAAATCGACTTTGATACCCGGGAACGCTGGGAAAATCCCTTAATGGGTTGGGCATCAACGTAAGTAGTAAACCACTTATAACACAAAAGGGACGTTCACTTAAAGTGTACATATAGCCAAAACTTTTCTTTTCAGGTTTGGATAGAGTAGGGAAGGGCTAAAACTTCTGTCGGGTTAATTTTGCTGTTTGGGGGATGATGTAAACATTAGCCATGTGCAATCAGCAGCAGCTCAGCGGGCTGCACATTATTGTATTTGCACCACAGCCCTAAGCAGCAGTGAGGCCAGCAGGGTTCATGAATGCTGTAGGCATGTAAACGTTTGCACTAACGTTACATTCATACAGTATATGGACAGCTTTTTATACATCCTGCGTAAAAATAATATGCCCATGTTCATCAGTCCATTGAGTTTTGTACTATGTTGGCTATTGATTAGCCACTTAACAGCCAGGCCATAGCCGAATAAAAACAGCTACAGCGCGGCTCGATATCTCTGGGAGGCCGTACATTGGCGTCCTCCCAGAATCGCGCTCCCGGGGAGTATCTGTGACCGCCAGGTCCAGAGGACCCGGCGCATCACGGATCATAATAAATGGCCACTGACAGCGGCCGTTTACCACGTGATCACTCTGTCAAATGATGGAGCGATCACTTGTAAACAAACCTCCGTCGTGTCCGGTTCCTCTCTCCCCTCTCTGTACCGATCAGTACAGTGTGAACGGAGAGGGGAGAGATCAGTTGCAGCAGCGCTGTGGGCTCGATGTGTAGTGCCCACAGCACTGCTCTGCCCATTGCAGCCTCATCCATCCATGCTCAGCCATCCCTCTGTCATACTCATCCATCCATGCTCAGCCATCCATCATCCATGCTCAGCCATCCATACTCAACAATACTCATCCATGCTCAACCATCCCTTTGTCATACTCATCCATCCATGCTCAGCCATCCACACTCAGCAATACTCATCCATCCATACTTAGTAATACTAATCCACCCCCAGCCATACTCGGCCTTACCCAGCCATACTCGGCAATACTATTATTATACAGGATTTATATAGCGCTTTACGACATTAGGGCAGACAGTACAATACAATTCAATACAGGAGGAATCAGAGAGCCCTGCTCGTTAGAGCTTACAATCTAGGAGGGAGGGTCAAGTTATACAGAGTGGTAATAGCTGTGGGGGATGAGCTAATGAAGAAAATAGTGCAGTTGTTAGATGGAGGCAGGAAAGGCTTCTCTGAAGAGGAAAGTTTTCAGGGGTCGCCTAAAAGTGGATAAATACCCAGCCATATTCGGCAATACCCAGCCGTGCTCAGCCATCCCCAGCCATCCCCATTCATGCTCATCCATGCCACATCAGTTCTCATCCATGCCACTACAGTGCCTCACAAAAGTGTAATAGGTAGTGAAATTAGATTTGAGAAATGTATGCCCCTAGAACACCTGATGCTGCTCCTTGCATGTTGGGCCTCTACATAGTTACATAGTTAGTAAGGTTGAATAAAGACACCAGTCCATCCACTTCAACCTGAGTGAGTGTGCCTGTGTGCCTACAATTATCCCTATTTATTTAAGGTACCCATATAGCGCTGTCAATTTACGCATCGCTCCACACATACATCACACACTCATGATCCCTACCCTCAAGGAGCCCACTATCCAAGGTCCCCAAACTCGCATCCATATACTAGGGCCAATTTTGGACAGAAGCCAATTAACCTACCAGCATGTCTTTGGAGTATGGGAGGAAACCCACGCAGGCACAGGGAGAACATGCAAACTCCAGGCAGGTAGTGTCGTGGTTGGGATTCGAACCAGCGGCCTCTGTATGTGACCAGGCTGTAGAAAAGTCTCCCACATGTGGTATTACCATACTCAGGAGTAGGAGAAACTATTTTGGGGTGTAATTTTTGGTATGTACATGCTATGTGTAAAAAAAAAAAAATGCGTTTTAATTTTCTTTGCACATTTTCCAAAAACTTGTAGAAAAAATTGACATGTTCAAAAGACTCATTATGCCTCATAGATTATACGTTGGGGTATTTTTCTTTCCAAAATGGGGTCATTTTTGGGGCTTTTCCATTGTCCTGGTGCTCCAGGGCCTTCAAAAGTATAAGAGGTAGTCAGGAAATTACATGTGTAATTTATGCTCCTAGAACGCCTGAAGGTGCTCCCTGCATGTTGGACCCTCTCTATGTGGCCATACTGTGTAAAAGTCTCACACATGTGGTATCGCCATACAGGAGGAGTAGCAGAATATGTTTTGGGGTGTAATTTGTGGTATACATATGCTGTGTGTGAGAAATAACCTACTAATATGACAATTTTGTGGGTAAAAAAAAATCTTTATTTTTCAAAGAAAAAAAAAATGAAAACTTAAAAAACTCATTATGCCTCTTACTAAATACATTGGAATGTCTACTTTCTAAAAATGGGTCATTTGGGGGATTTTTGTACTTTCCTGGCTTGTTAGGGTCTCAAGAAATGAGCCGTCAGTACTTCAGGTGTGATCAATTTTCAGATTGGCACCATAGTTTGTGGACTCTATAACCTTCACAAAGACCAAATAATATACACCAATTTGGGTTATTTTTACCAAAGATATGTAGCAGTATAAATTTTGGCCAAAATTTATGAAGAAAAATGACTAATTTGCAAAATTTTATAACAAACGAAAAAAAATGCATTTTTTTAAAAGAATTTTCAGACTTTTTCTCTTATAACACAAAAAATAAGAAACCCAGTGGTGATTAACCGCTTCAGCTCCGGAAGATTTTACCCCCTACTGACCAGAGCACTTTTTGCAATTCGGCACTGCATCGCTTTAACTGACAATTGCGCGGTCGTGCGACGTTGCACCCAAACAAAATTGACGTCCTTTTTTTCCCCCACAAATAGAGCTTTCTTTTGGTGGTATTTGATCGCCTCTGCGGTTTTTATTTATTGCGCTATAAACAAAAAAAGAGCCACAATTTTGAAAAAAATGCAATATTTTTTACATTTGCTATAATAAATATCCTCCAAAAATATAAAAAAAAATTTTTTTCCTCAGTTTAGGCCGATATGTCTTCTACATATTTTTGGTAATAAGCGTATATTGATTGGTTTGCGCAAAAGTTATAGCGTCTACAAAATAGGGGATAGTTTTATGGCTTTTTTATTATTATTTTTTTTACTAGTAGTGGCGGCGATCTCCGATTTTTATTGGGACTGCGACATTATGGCAGACACATCGGACAAATTTGACACATTTTTGGGACCATTGGCATTTTTACAGCGATCTGTGCTATAAAATTGCATTGATTACTGTAAAAATGTCACTGGCAGTGAAGGGGTTAAGTGTGTCCTATTGTGTGTTCTAACTGAAGGGGGGATGGGACAGTGTAGGGGAGATGACAGATCGCTGTTCATACTCTGTATGAACAGACGATCTGTCTGTTCTCTCCTTAGAGAGAACACACACAGATCCCGGTTCTCCGTGTGCCCCGAGTGATCGCGGGAGCCCGGCGGTGATTGCGACCGCCGGACACTCGCATCGGCTCTGTGGGCGAGCAGGGGGCGCGCACGCCCCCCAGTGGCTATCTATGTTACTGACGTAACATGGCGGCGATTCGCGCAGCCGAGCCATGTTGCCGCAGTGCAACTGCGGCGGCTGGTCGGCAAGCGGTTAAATACCACCAAAAGAGGGCTCTATTTTTGTAAAAAAAAAATTTCATATGGGTACAGTGTTGCATGACTGAGTAATTGTCACTCAAAATGTGAGAGCACTGAAAGCTGGTCTGGTTAGGAAGGGGGTTTAAGTGCCCAGTGGGCAAGTGGTTAATGCAAAAAGTTTTTGGAGTTTTTGGAGTTCAAATGAAATGTAATAAGGATGTAAGCCATTGCATTGCTCTCTTTTGTAATTAAAAAGTACATCTGTTTGAACTTTTTTTTAGTTTTATTTTTAATTACTAAAGCTCTACTTTTAGGTTAACCATTAAGGCTCCATTCACACTTGTGCAAAGTCACAGCCCATGTATTTCAATGGAAGCCGTTCAAATCTATGCGACTTAAAGTTGCAGCAACTTTACATGAAAATGCACTATTTTCATGTGAAGTGAGTGCAACTGCAAGTGAGTAGACTGCAATGTAAACTCTCAAGTCACTTTGTCTTAATGTTATCAATGCGACAGTTGTGCAGCAGCCAAAGTCACATTCAATTTGCAATGTAAATCGCATGGCTTATGAGTCGCACAAGTGTGAATGGAGCTTTAGGGTCCTTTTACACGGGACGGATCCGTGATGATCCGCCCCTTGAACATCCGCTTGCTCAGCGGGGATCGCTCCGCCGATCCCCGCTGAGCAGGCAGATGACAGGGCTGTCGCTGCACACTGTGCAGCGACGGACCTGTCAGAGCGCCGCTCTCGCCTATGGGGGATCGGATGATGACGGACCGTAGAGTCCGTCGTCACCAGATCCGAAAATGGATGGAAAAGTAGGTTTTTCCTCCGTTACACTTTTTCGAATCAGAGCGGGTTGGATGTTAGCGGACATGTCACCGCTGACATCCGACGCTCCATAGAGGTCTATGGAGGGTCCTTTCAGGTCCGCCTAAACGGATCGTTCATTTGAAAGAGGCCTTAAGGGTATAACGTGGTACGACACCCCACTACTGCTTAAGTATGTATGCAGATGTTCTGCTTATGCTCTGATACAGAACAACAGAATACCGATTTGCAAGAGTTGGAGTCAGTTGCCTGTGGTTCATTTTTTTGGTCCTCCTTTACCCCAATTCCTGTATAGCATAATAGTCATCCAAACCTGTCAAATCTAAGGTATGGACATATACGGAGGTAAAAGTAAATTTTCCAAAAAAATTGGCAATTCAAAAGTTTATTGGGCTCCATTCACAAAGCGGTATGTTTCCTCTTAAAGAATGCAGGAAAATAACGCTCAACGTTTTTCAAAAAGTTTTTTGGAATTCACAAGAAAAAGCTACTAAAATACGGCATGAGTTATTTTATGAAGTCTTGCGGTATGTTAGTAGTGAACACATGCAGTAATTTAACTCCTTCAACTAGCCGGCATATTTATCATTAATAAATAGGCCTTGTTAAGGAGCGGGTAGTCACTCGTGTCCTTAAAAGCGTTGAGTTGTAAAGGAAGATTTTTTTATCTTAATGCATTCTATGCATTAGCGCACAATGATGTATGTCAGCACAATGGCACAGCTGGGCAAATGGGCATGCAGGTATGTCCCCTTTAAATCGCGGCATTGTGGGCGCACGTGTACTCCGTGACAGTGCCCGCGGGTCCCGCGGACTCTATGTTTGTGTCATGGAGCGGCAGAGCGGGGAGATGCCTATGTAAACAAGGCATTTCCCTGTTCTGCCTAGCAACATGACAGCGATCTACTGCTCCCTGTCATTGGGAGCAATGACCTCTGTCATGTCGTTATGAGGCCACCCCCCCCACAGATAGAATCACTCCCTAGGACACATTTAACCCCTTGATCGCCCCCTAGTCTTTAACCCCTTGATCGCCCCCCAGTGTTTAACCCCTTCCCTGCCAGTGTCATTTACACAGTAATCAGTGCATTTTTGTAGCACTAATCGCTGTATAAATTATGATGGTCCCAAAAGTGTCCGATGTGTCCGCCATAATGTCGCAGTCATAAAAATCACAGATCGCCGCCATTACTAATAAAAAAACGAATAAAAATTCCACTAATCTGTCCCCTATCTTGTAGACGCTATAACTTTTGCAAAAACCAATCAATATACGCTGCTTGCAATTTTTTTTTTTTACCAAAAATAAGTAGAAGAATACATATCGGCTTAAACCGAGAAAGAAATGTGTTTTTTTATATATTTTTTGGGGATATTTATTATAGTAAAAAGTATAAAATATTGCTTTTTTTCAAAATTGTCGCTCTTTTTTTTGTTTATAGCGCAAAAAATAAAAACCGCAGAGGCAATCAAATACTACTAAAAAAAGCTCTATTTGTGGGGAAAAAAAGGACATAAATTTTGTTTGGGTGCAACGTCACACGACCGCGCAATTGTCAGTTAAATCGACGCAGTACCGTATCGCAACCAGTGCTCTGGTCAGGAAGGGGGTAAATCCTTCCGGTGCTGAAGTGGTTAAGATAAAAATCCTTCTCTGTGCAGCCCCTCTAACACTTACCTGAGGTCTCTCTCTGTCCAGCGATGTCCACAAGTGTCTCAGCCGTCCGAGATTCTTCCTCCTGATTGGCTGAGAACAGCAGTGGCGCCATTGGCTGTCGCTGCTGTCAGTCAAAGTCAGCTAGCCAATCAGGGGAGAGAGGGAATCGCGCCAGGTCAGGGCCCTGTGTCTGAATGGACACAGAGAGCTGTGACTCGGCTCGGGTGCCCCCATAACAAGTTGCTTGCTGTGGAGGCACTGAACAGGAGGGAGGGGCCAGGAGAGCCGAAGAGGGACCCGAGAAGAAGAGGAGGATCTGGGCTGCTCTGTGCAAATCCACTACATAGAGAAGGTAAGTATAACATGTTTGTTATTTTTATGGGGGAATAAAATGAGACTTTACAATATTTTAACAACCATTAACCACTTAAGCCCCGGAAGGTTTTACCCCCTTCATGACCAGAGCACTTTTTGCAATTTGGCACTGCGCTACTTTAACTGGTAATTGTGTGGTAATGCAATGCTGTACGCAAACTAAATTTGCGTACTTTTTTTACCCTCAAATAGAGCTTTCTTTTGGTGGTATTTGATCACCTCTGGGATTTTTATTTTTTGCGATATAAACGAAAAAAGACCAAAAATTTTGAAAAAAACGATATTTCTTTATCGTACAGCATGGGACACAGAGCCTTAAGTAATTACTTAATGGGTTATGGGCCACCTTCAGGTGTTGACACTGGTATACCCAATACAGGAAGTTGACTCCCCTATATAACCCCTCCTCCTTCCAGGAGTACCTCAGTTTTTTCGCCAGTGTCTAATGTGTTGGTCACAAATGACGATGTGCTCTGAGGAGCTCCAGGAATTATCCATGCTGGATTTAAAAAACCTCCACAACCGTATCCATCCACGCCACTGTGGCCACCGGATGGTACCCGGGCCTCGCATAGAAGAACAAGGTTTTGCCTGTAACGCTTCTCTTTGAGGGCTGGACCCTAGGAACCAGGACTCTTTTTGGTCTTGCTACATTACCTAGAGTTGTCCTGAGGGGTGCTATACAGGTCCAAAGGAGTGGAACCCCTATTAAAAAGGACCCGGTCTTTGAAGGTTTAACTACGCTGCCCGTCGTGATGGGTGAGTTTTGGATCTGTCTGTTTTCAGCAGTATCCTGCAGTGAGGAAAAGGTGAGAGAAAAGCTTCGGAACGGCAAAGTCCACCTATGCCTTTTCTTTCGTATTATATTGTAATGCCTTAAAGTCTCCTCTAGAGGGAGTAAGAATACACATACCCTATCAGCAGCTCCGTGTCCTGCCACAACAGTGTGGTGTGTCCTAGCCGCATATTTTCCTCTCCCCCCAGTTGGGGAAATTGAGGGGCTCGGGGTACAGGTACAGTGTGGTACATTGCATCCTGATCAGTTTTGAGCATTTCAGTGTGGCAGCACTAAAGGCTAATTCACACTTATTGTGAGCCTCAAACTGCCAAGAACCCCCGCCCGTTCCCTCTCTCCCTCCCTCCCTCTCGAGGGGTGTGGGGCAGCTTTCTTAAGATAAACATTTCTATGTTTTTACTTACGTTAAGGAAGCCAGCCTGGGGGTGATCATATTTTCTGAGAGAAGATAGTAACACCACATGGCAGCTGCAGCCTCTCTCCTTCACGCGATCGGAATGTCCACACACAATCGGAAAGTCCGACCGTGTGTACGCGGCATAAGAAGGCTGGAGTATTTGGACCTAAAACCAGTAAGAAGGCTGGTGTATTTGGACCTAAAACCAGTAAGAAGGCTGGTGTATTTGGCCCTGATCATAGACACAGCCCAGAAAAGGGTGTTCTTGCCTTCTGCAAAGATCAGCTTCATATGAGAGCTGGTGCGTATGGTCAGGTCGAAAATAAATGCTTTGCATGAGGTTGTTAGGAAAGATGGTAGCTTCATTCGAAGCAGTCCCCTATGCCCAGTTCCATATGGGACTGTTGCAAAACAGTATCCTGTCTGCTTGGAACAAAATCCAAGCTTTGGACTTGCCAATGCGGCAAGAGTGTCCCAAAGCCTCAGTTGGTGGTTACTAACCCAGAATCTGCTGAAAGGAAAATCCTTCAGACCAATTATCTGGAAAGTAGTAACGACAGATGCCAGCCTCTCAGGCTGGGGAGCAGTACTAGAGAAAACGACTGTCCAGGGACAGTGGTCAAGATCCAAAAGAGCCCTGTCCATCAACATCCTAGAGATTCGGGCAGTGTCTGGCTCTGAAAACCTGGACCTCCAGGTTAAAGAATTGTCCTGTCAGGATCCAATCCAACAATGCCACAGCTGTGGCCTATATCAATCACCAAGGGGGCACCAAGAGTCTCTCAGCTCAGAGAGAGGTGAACCATATTCTAACTTGGGCAGAAAAGAATGTCCCATGCCTATCGGCAGTTTTCATTCCGGGAGTAGAGAATTGGCAGGCGGACTACTAAAGTCGCCAGCAGTTATTCCCGGGGGAATGGTCTCTTCACACCAACGTTTTTGAGGCTGTTTGCCAAAGATGGGGAACTCCGGACGTAGATCTTCTAGCGTCCAGATTCAACATGAAGTTAGTCAACTTTGTTTCCAGGACAAGGGATCTACTCGCATGTGGAACAGATGTGCTGGTAACCCCATGGGATCAGTTCTCACTGACCTATGCATTCCCCCCTATTCAGTTCGGTCCGGAACTGGTTAAACAACATTGTGGTTAAGGAGCGGGTGGCCACTGCATCCTTAACAAACGATAAGCCATCAAATGTCAGCAGGGTACCCTGCTCACAGTTGAATGTAAAAAAAAGAATTGCCAGCAATAAAAAAAATCTGAAAAAAGTCCCCTCCCAATGCAGGACTGAGGGGAATCCCACACCAAAATGTAAAAAAAAAAAATATGGCGCGGGCCCCCCATGTTGATGGGTGCAAGGGCTTCTTCTGCACAATCCTGGCTGGTGTAGTTATGGGGATCTGAGGGTGGGGTGGGGGGGCTTATCAGAATCTGGCTCCCAGATCCTGCTCCCCCATAGTGCCCCAGCATCCCCTGACCGAGCGGGAGCCTTCAGGACATGCAAACCTTTTTTTTTGTTTTTTTTGTTTTTTTTGTTTTGGTTTTTAGGGTCGGTGGTGGATGGATCTGCATCGGGGGACTTTTATTTTTAAAATACAGGACTTGTCAAAAACTGTTTGTTTTAGAGTGTATCTGTGTTCAAAATGTTAAATCATATACAGACGGTCCCCTAGTTACAAACGGAGGGAGACAACAGGAAGTGAGAGGAAATCTACCCATAGGAAGGGAAATTCACTGATGCTTTATCACCAAGGTTTATTTCTACAACAACCCAAAATTTTCAAAATCCAATTATCATTGGGCCAGAAAGTGAGGTGAAATCTTCTGAACAGGGTCACAGACAGCAAAACAAACATAATAGGGGTGTTAACCCTTCCCTATGCTATCCAAAAAGCTTAAAAATCGTTTTTTTTTTGGCTGGAGCTACACTTAAAAAATTGATCTGTTCCGACTTACAGATTCAACTTAAGAACAAACCTACAGGCCCAATCTTGTTTGTAACCCGGGGACTGCCTGTATTCATTTCCAAATTTTATTTCAATTATTTCTCGCCTAATCCTATAAATCTGAATGATCTTGAATTTTTTTTTTTAATTTATTTTTCTTTTATATAAACAGGAGAGAAATGGACAATCCTTCTGTATATTACATTCCATTTCTGCACACATACAGCCAGACAAGAAATAAATAAAAAAAAAACATGATAATAACTTGTTGAATTCCATTCCATCTACTCCTGTCTGTTTCTAATATATTATCCAATAAAGATGGATAAAAGAATGAACCCAAATAAACATAAAGAAGTCACAAAAGAGGCAAAGAAATAAGAGGAGTAATCTTCCTCTCTTATTTCCGCCCTCCATGTTGTTACTCCTTGCCGCGTCAGTAGGGGGGCGCTTCCCCCAGACCTGGCCATAATACTCCAACTACCTCTCAGTATTCCGACTGCAGTTCCTATTTATAGTCCATTTCCCCCTCCTTTCCTTACCCCCCTCCCAAAAAAAAAACAAAAAAAAAAAAACATTTAACTTTCCTTCTCCCCCCCCCCCCCCCCTCTATTTGTATCAATTTGTTTTTTCCCTTCCTCCGAAGAAATAAAACAGTTCCTTTGCGACCACGTTTTTAAATAAATTTCCCTTTTTTTTCTAGTTGTCCAGACTAGATCTTCCATCCTGTTTACTTCCTCTACTTTCCTAAGCCACATACTCACTGTAGGCGGTTGTGCCTGTTTCCACTTAAGCGGGATGCATGCTTTAGCTGCATTCACCAAATGACACAAAATAGAGTTCCTATATATTTTCCCCGGAATCTCTGACAGATGCAAAAGGAAAAAAGCTGGGTCTTCCTGTATTTCCACATCACTAAATTTTTGAATTATCTCCCGTACCTCCCTCCAAAATGTCCTCACTCTGGGACAAGACCAAAAAACATGTAACAAAGACCCCTGTTCTATCTGGCATCGCCAGCATCTAGCTGATGCATTTGGGAAACATTTTTGAAGTTTATCTGGGGTTCTGTACCATTGTGAAATGATTTTATAATTTAGTTTCCTGTAATATGGTACATATTGCTGTCTTAAATATTTAATGTATCATATTAGATTTTTGTTCCTCTGAAAAGGTCCTCCCCAAATCTGTTTCCCATTTCCGGAGGAAAGGTAACTGATAGTTCTCCGATGGTTTAATCAACAACACATACATTCTGGAGACAGCATGCTTTATTGGTTCAGTCTCCATACAATATTTCTCAAGTAGTAACAGATTCCAATCCAGAGTACTTGGCGGTACCCTAGTACATAGATAATGTCGTCGTTGTACCGCCGACCAAAAATCTAATTGGCAGGGGCCATTTCTGTCTACCAATTCCTGCACTGTTGGCCATCTGCCAGATCTCAGAAAATTCGATGCCTGATACAGTCCCCTTTTGATCAGGACGTCAAAAGGTCCTTTTTGTCCTAATATGAATTGCGGGTTCCCCAATATAGGTACTAAAGGTGATTCCTGTGTTGATAACTTACCCTTAAAAAAGAGGTTATAACAAACACGTAGGGTAGGTCCTATTGTTGGGTGTGTCTTAGTTTTAGATGCCAAATCCTTAAAACACCAAGGGGTCCTATGCAGTAACTCCCCACTCTGCGCTTGCTCCAATCCTGGCCAGATTTTAAGTTCTCCATGTCGGCACCAATCCAACAGGCAGCCCAGATGTACTGCCTGGTAATATTTATATATATCTGGGACAGCCAGCCCCCCGTTTTGTTTTGGTAGGGACAACAGTGTCCTCCTGATCCTAGGATGTTTGTGTGCCCAGATGAATTTTGTAAATAATATTTGTATATTTCTAAAGAACTTTCTAGGGATTGCAATTGGGATTGCCTGAAGGAGGTACAGAATCTTTGGTAGAATATTCATCTTAATTATATTGCTTCTTCCAAACCAGGAATGTAATCCCTTATGCCATCTCTCCAATAAGCCTCACACCTTTTTTAATGCTGGCGGGAAATTAAGCTCATATGTTTTAGAAGGGTCCACTTCTATACAAGTCCCTAGATCTTGAATTTTTTTTAACCTAAAGCGGAGCTTCACACAAAAGGGAAAGTTCTGCTTTGAGTCCTCTTCCCCCACCCCTTCTCTTATATTTGACAGGTCTTTTTTTTTTTTTCTTTCCATTTCAGTATCAAATAATCGATTATATTCCTCCATCCATGCTAAACCGCATGGATGGAAAAATCCACACTGTCCCTTCAAGCAATTAAACTTTACAGGGATTCAAATTTTTCCATAGTCTATCTAGGAAAAAAAAAAAAGCGTTGGCTATAAATGTGCTTTCTTTTATTAGTAAAGCCAAAGTAGTGCCGCTCTAGGTGAGTGACCGACTCCAGAATATTGCTGCACTCCTTGATGTCTTTATTGAAGGATTAAAATGACATCACAGGTATAACAGGAACATTAAGGCCTCATGCACACGAGGCGCTGTTAAACTCGTGTTTAGAGGCAGTTGGACACTTTTTTTCAACTGCCTCTGAACCCATTCAATATTATCCTATGTGTCCATGTACACAGTCTCGTTTTTTGGCGTTTTTAGGCAGTTGCGTTTAACCTCGTTTTTCCAGAAGCAAAAAAATGGGTTCAGACGCAAAAGTTTTCCACGTTTCAGACGCCATACGCGGTGGTTTGCGTTTATAAGTGTTTTTACAACCCGACTTTGGGGCCCCATATCTCGGGGCCACTTGGTGCTAGGAACCCCAAAGATACCCCGAGATACGGGGCCCCAAACTTGGGTCGCAAAATGTCATTTTCTGCTCTGCAGACGCTTCTAGACGCAAACGTGGCTAAACGCGGCATGCAAATGCGGCAAAACAGGCGTTTCTAAACGCCAGTTTCAGCTTTTAAAAACGTGTTTAGCAGAGTTTGCACCAGCGTCTCGTGTGCATGAGGCCTTAAAGGTTATGTGTTTCGCGTTAAATTCAGCTCTTACTCAAACTTCATACATAGCATGAAATATATATGTATGTGTGTGTATATATGTATATATAATATAAAAATTTACAGTGCATCCGGAAAGTATTCACAGCTAAAATGGAATAAATTAATTATTCTGTTCAAAATTCTACAATAAAATAATACCCCATAATTATAACGTGGAAGAAGTTTGTTTGAAATCTTTGCTAATTTATTAAAAACTGAAAAAACATACCGTATATACTCGAGTATAAGTCGTTACGAGTATAAGTCGAGGCCCTAATTTACCACAAAAAAATGGGAAAAACTTAGTGACCCGAGTATAAGACGAGGGTGAGAAATGCACAGCTACTGTAAGTGGAAAAGAGGGTCAACATTGCCCATTTGCAGCCTCACTGTGCTCATTTGCAGCCGTAGGTCCCCCGAACTTCAAACTCGGTAGTTAAGGGTTCCTAGATGCCCCCTAGCTGCAGCCAAAATTTGGGGTCTCTGAACCCAAAGGGTCCCGAAATTACATTGCTGCAGATGGACACAGTTGACAGATTTTGGTGTGCAAACCCAGTGGAACAAATTTGGTGTGCAAACCCAGTGGAACTAGCACCATAAAATATCCAAATTTGGGGTTCCTAGCACAAAGTGGCCCTGAGATACGGGGCCCCAAAATCGGTTCGGAAAATGAATTTTTTCGCTGCAGAAAAGTGCTTGACTCGAGTATAAGTCGAGGAGGGCACTTTCAGCACAAAAAAAATGTGCTGAAAAACTCGACTTATACTCGAGTATATACGGTAAGTACATAAGAATTCACAGCCTTTGCTTTACTTTGTTGAAGCACCTTTGGCACCAATTACAGCCTCAAGTCTTTTTGAGTATGGATGTTACAAGCTTGCCACAACTATTTTTGGGCAGTTTCTCCCATTTTTCTTTGCAGGACCTCTCAAGCTCCATCAGGTTGAATGGGGAGCGTCAGTGCACAGCCATTTTCTGATCTCTCCAGAGATGTTCAATCGGGTTCAAATCTGGGCTCTGGCTGGGCCACTCAAGTTAATCCACAGAGTTGTCCATAGCCACTCCTTTGTTATCCTGGCTGTAGGGTTGTTGTCCTTTTGGAAGATGAACCTTTGCCCCATTTGAGGTCCAGAGCGCTCTGGAGCAGGTTTTCATTAAGGATGTCTCTATACATTGCTGCATTCATCTTTCCCTCGATCCTGACTAGTCTCCCAGTTCCTGCCACTGAAAAACATCCCCACAGCATGATGCTGCCTCCACCATGCTTCGCTGTAGGGATGATATTGGCCAGGTGATGAGCGGTGCCTGGTTTCCTTCAGAAATGACACTTGCCTTCCAGGCGAAAGAGTTCAATCTTTCACCAGACCAGAAAATTTTGTTTCTCATAGTCTGAGAGTCCTTCAGGTGCTTTTTGGCAAACTCCAGGTGGACTGTCATGTGCCTTTTACTGAGGCGTGGCTTCCGTCTGGCCACTCTACCATACACGCCTGATTGGTGGAGTGCTGCAGAGATGGTTTGTTGTTCTGGAAGGTTCTCCTCTCCCCACAGAGAAACGCTGTAGCTCTGTCAGAGTGATCATCGGGTTCTTGGTCACCTCCCTGACTAAGGCCCTTCTCCCCCTATTACAAATTAATTTAGTTTTTTGGTTTTTTTTAAGATTTTTTAAAATTTTTTATATACACAGCACAATATGTTACAGAATTCCCATAGACTGACTCCACTAGGGAGCATTGCACAGTTAGAGTTCACAATATTATATCCACGTCAAACGTGTTCAAGGTAATTCCTTTGTCATCCATATTGTTGAAGATTTACAATTGCATAACAGGATGTGTTTTTATAGTATGGCACATATAGTTATAATAATGGCCAAAAGAATAATTAAAAGCAGTCTATCCAGAATAGAAGTAGGCCAGCCCCGAGCCAAGCATGCAACCACAGAGGCCAATGGGACTACATCTGAAAGGGTATCAGGGAAGATAAAATAGTGTACAGAAATGTCTAATATGAGACTCGTATATCATTTTATCCGCCTTGATACCTTTAAGCTGTGGTACTATTGGCCTCTGTGGTTGAATGCTTGGCTTGGGGCAGGCCTCCTCTATTATGGTGGGGAATGATAGGATGAATCCATACTAGGGTTGCACCAATACGTTTTGTTTTTTTTTATCGGCGAGTAGGAGGACCAATACTTTCGGTATTCACTGATACCGAGTACAGATACTTTGCGGTGCGATTTGCGTCAATACAAAAAATGTATGCAAATCGCACTGCAAACAATTGCTTGCGATTTGAACACGAATGCAGTGTGATTCCTGTACGAATCACATGCAATTTTTTCCCCCACCGATCCTGTTTGTGTGTGTGTATAGAAAGGGATTAAAGCGCCATCTAGTGGGCAGTTTAATAAATGTTAGAACTCACAGTATATATCTGGTAGCATATCAGGGCAGCTGGGGGAGAAGTTCCAGGATTTCTGTGGGTATATGACAGAAGTGATGTCAGCTTGAGGGAGGGCGGGGCGCCTCTACATCTCCTCCAGCTATGTGAACACCTCCAGCGGCCCTGATTTGCTACCAGATATGTATTGTTCTAAAAAAAAAATTTAACTGCCCACTAGATGGCGATTTAATCCCTTTACACACACAGTGGGGGAATTCACATGCGATTCAGGTAGGAATCACACTGCATCCCTGTTCAATTCTTATATGATTCTTTGCAGTGCGATTTGTGCCCATTCATTTTGTATTGACACAAATCGCACCGCAAAGCATTGGTTTTCGGTATTGGGATCATTTGGGCAAGTACCGATACTCAAATGCTTGGTATCAGCACGATGCCATGCCAGGATGTTGCAGATTTAGAAGGAAAATGAACTGTAAGACAAAATATTGTTCTGATACAGAATATATTTACCGGATTTAAACTGAAGGTTCAGTTGGCTTTTAAAGATTGAGATTTTAGTAAAGAATTTACATAGATGTAACTTTGTGATCTTTTAATGGTCCCACAAATCTTGTTTTATTGGTGGATGGTGTCGGAGACTGCCCACCTGTTTTATTGATTGGTTGCAGTAGAATTATTCGAAATGTGGAGAAATGGTTTAAAGATCCTAAACCTCGCAGTAGGTAACAGGTATACTTTTAGGAATGTGGAAATGCAGAAACATTTGGAGGGCATGTGTTTTTCCATTAGAGTTCACATTCAGAGATCAGCACATATGAGACGCGTATGTCGGCACAGAGGAAAAACCTTGTGATGTGGTTCAAAAAAGGCCTGACTTCACTTGGTCAGTTTCACAACTAATTTTATGTGAAGTAAATGCGCACTTGTCTATAATTACCTTTAAAATTCACTTCAAAGTGGGTTAAATTCTCTTTGTTGCCAATGCTGAAAATATCCAATTTGCCTGTTTTATCAACTGAAAGAATTGAATTGAAACAATGAGGAATTGAAACACAATTCTGACAGATTCTTTCCCTGCCCTATGTCGCCAATAAATATTATGTTAATTGTTGTCTTTGTCCCATTGGGGAGATTTCCTGATACTTCCTGTTCTGGTAACCATTGTCACTACAGGAAGATACAATGTCATTAAACAGACTATGAAAAGCTCTCATTACATGGTGTTCGTATCCACAAAGCCACTAAAGCAAGTGTGGTGTCAAGTGAAATATACCTGGTTGATCCTGCCTTCAGCTATCCCTCCTATCTTCTCTGTGTCCCCACTGTAAGTTGAGATTGTGTAGACCAGCTGGTGTCCTCCTATGGAGTATGCTCAATTTCAGTTCCCTTCTAAACTTTTTATTTCCTTTTTCTTATCTGTGCAGCCCACATGTGGGTGTATACACAGTGGTAAATGACACTCCCCTCCCCCTCCCCCATGTCCTTATATAGCTAAAGTATATAGGGGTGGGATATAGTATATTGATGACTTCACTAAGAAACTCACAAAAATACTGTGTTTTAATATAGATCAGTATTAAATATATGATCTGTAATTGCGAATACATGTAATGTAAAAAAAAAAGCCTTGGATGCAGATGCCATCTGAACAAAATGAACACCTATACCATATTAATGCACAAAAAAGTACACATTTGTTGTTCAATAAAGATTTAAAGGGAGCTGCAAACAGTCATTTGATATTTATAATCTAATTTGAATTACTCTTCTGAAACTTTTTTTTTTTTGTCATGTGACTGGCACAGCACCAATCAGGGCTGTGCAGACACAGATGCACATTTTAGAGAGCATACATCAGCTCAGTAATAGAAGCCCCTCCCAAAGATCTTTCCCTGCAGATGCCAAAGAACAGGGGAAGATCATGTGACCAGTGCTGCAAGAATAAGGTACTTCGGAGATTAAAAAATAAAATACAGTGGCATGATATATACGATTTATGGGCATTAACACTTCTCTGTTTAGTCTCTTTTTAGGGCCTTTTCACAACGGGCCCACCCAGCAGTTTTTCATCCATCTCTCTCTGGAGCGGTGGACATGTGTTCGTGGACACCCGCCAACATCTGATTCTTTCCACTAAAAGCAGACGAATGGGGTTATGTTCCCCACTCGTCCAGGCGATCGGATCGAATGACATTTGGATAGAAATGGACAGACAGTCCGGTTAGATCCAACCTCCCCGGCTGTGTCTGTGTCCGCTCTGCATCAGCTGCCATCCGTCTGCTCAGCGGGTATCAGCGGAGAGATCTCCTGCTGAGCTGGGTGGCTCCATCAGTGTGAAAGGGGCCTAAAAGGATATCTCCTCAAAGGGACACAAAATTAAATATCTTCAAATACACGTTTTTAATCCTTTTTCCTTTTCTGTCTCAAGCATCAAAAAGCTTTAGTTACATTTAATGTATTTCATATTGCATAGTTAATAAGGATGGGGAAAAAAGACAGATGGTTAGGTTTAAACCCCCCAACTCCTACAGCTCTGGTGCATAGCACAATTTTGCATTGAAAGAGATAACCGTCCCTTCAATGGAGCTGTGTGTGTCATCATTTTTAAATGCCTTGAATACTGGAGTACCTTATTCAGTGTTCTAGCAAGGCTTTTCTAAAAATGTTCACCTGGCAAACATTTCCCTTATTTTTCGCTCCATAAGACGCACTTTTTTCCCCCAAAAAAAGTAGGGGAAACGCCTGTGCGTCTTATGGAGCAAATACTGACTAGCTGCCGTCGTGTTACAATGTTAGGCACCTCCCCTCTCCTTTCCCCGCTATGTCTTCTGGGTCCTGTAGGCTTACTGGGGTTCATGTCACTGGTGCACGCGCAGTGACGATTTTTCGTCCCTGCTTGATCAGTGACGTCAGATCGAGTGGGGGATACAAGAGGTCGGCATCTCCAGCTTGTCACCTGCTGGAGTGACCATGCGATTTGTGTATATGGCGACAGGTATCTAGTCATTCTCAGGTCTTCCTTTATCAGACTGCACTTGCAGTGCTGTGCTCACAGCCTGCATGGTGAATTTGTTATAAGATGGTGATATTTCCTATGAATTGTATATACACTGCTGACTGGAAGCTATTTGGCACACTTTATAGATGCCTATTTTTAGGCATCAGCTTTGATTGGTTGTGTAAGTTACAAACTATAGTATATTAATTGGGGATGTGGCCTCCTCTCCTGTGCTCCAAATCAGCAGAATTTGGTGCAGAATATATTTTTTTTCTTGTTTTCCTCCTCTAAAACCTTGGTGCGTCTTATGGTCAGGTGCGTCTTATGGAACGAAAAATACGGTAAATGTGACAAAGAAGCGTAGCAACAAATGGGAGCCATCTATTTACTGTTATAAAATTTTTTTTATAATGGGCATCATGTATAAAGTTGTCTGGAAGGAAGAATTATGGTGTGTTTTCAGACGGCCATTTAGACTGTCTGTGTTTGGCACATGGCAGAGATGAAGGGAACATGTCAGGCTGGGTTCACACTTATGTGAATTGTATGTGGATTTCCCTGTATCCAATTTGCATAACAGGAGACTGTGACTGGCTCTCAATGACGTCGGTTCACACAGCTCCGAAGTGGCCACGGAGGGCACTGGAAAAGGGTCCTGTGCATCTTTGGCTCCGTCTCAGGTCTGAATTCAGACAAAAATTTCAACCTGATTCACCCCTGAAACAGAGAACAGGGACGCACTGGACCCCTGCTGCGAGCCGCGCCCTAAATCTCCCACTAAAGCCGGCCAAGCGATTTTCTTTCCTGCAGCCATGGGTCAGTGTTGATGAGGGAATCTTTCCCGCGGAGCAATTGTGTTCTCCCAGCTGGGGGAACTGACCCCGCTGGGAGAACACAGTGATTGCTGCTAGCGGCTATAATAGCCACTAGCCATAATCGCATGTAAAATCCAACAGGCTGGTTGTACCCAAGTTGATCAATAAACTTGGGTACTTTCAACCTGCCCATACATGGTTCGAATCTTGGTCCCTGCGGAACCGGTCAAGGTTCGAACCATCTATGGCCGGCTTAAGTTAAACACCTGTGTAGTAAGGTTCTGAAGGAAGAAAACCAGACTTATGCCTTGTACTAGCAGTAAAGCTAAACTTGTTGGAGTATGAGCCTCAGTGTATAAAAGTACACCTGTCATTTGGTACAAGTAGCCTAAATGGCCTTGCAGAAAACTGCAGGTGGCTGCACTTACCTGTGATCAGAATCTTTAGTGCCCCAGGAATTCTACACTTCTGAGTAATGTGATATGTACAGTAGATTTAGACTCTTCCTCTGCCAAAACTGCATATCGGAACACCCTGGAGTTTGGGTCTTATAGGGAGCTGAAGGCAGTCTCCAGAGATATGTGCAGTTTAGCTATTTAAACTTGGAGAACTGAAGTACTAAAATATGAAACTTCTGTTTTATTCAGAAACAAAATCCACCCCTTATCTCAAGGTTGATCTTAGCAAACCTTATTCTCATTTTCTTTTGTTGAAGATGTGTCTCGTGCGCACTGAGCATTTAACGCCAGTTCACTTACAGCGGGTGGAGTAGGTGTTGAGCATGACACCATTTTTCTGGGTAGGTTTATTTCTGGAGGTGCTGTTGGCATGACATTTTCACCACATGTTGGTGGCGGCCTGTGCAGTCCATGCATATGGGGAGGCTAGGACAGGTAAATTTGGAGACTGGGCTCTGTGTGATGAAGTTGAGTGACACAGGGAAAAAGTGTTGAACACATGAAGAAAGGGAGGTGCAAAAAGACATGGAAAGCCAAGACACCAGCTGAAATCTATCCGTAATTTGAAAGCAATCCTGCCCCTTGTCAGTGCAAATTAATATCAGCTGGTTCAGTGTCAACGGGTGGCCTATAAAAAGGTGTCCCATTACCAAGGTGTCACACAAGAAACATCTCATGATGGGTAAAAGCAAAAAGCTCTCAAGACCTTTGCAACCTTAGCAAAACATACTGATGGCATTGGTTACAGAAAGATTTCTAAACTCCTGAATTTTCCATTGAGCACTGTTTGGGAAATAATCCGGAAGTGGAAAGAACATAATTTTACTATAAACCAGGCACAACCACGTGCTCCTCGCAAGATTTCTGACAGAGGAGTGAAAAGAATTATCAGAAGAGTTGTTCAAGAGCCAAGGACCACTTGTGGAGAAAGACCTGGAATTAGCAGGTACAATTGTTTCAAAGAAAACAATAAGTAATGCACTCAACTGCCATGGCCTGTATGCACGCTCATAACGCAAGACTCCATTGCTGTAGAAAAAATGTGTTGACGCTTGTTTAACCACATCTGGACCACCGCACGCCAATATATGTCCTAACTTTGAAGAGGAATATCGCTGTTATAGCAGCAGCTAGCTGCCATAACCCTAGTATCCTCTTCTTCGGCCGGCAGTACGGTTTCTTGGTAATGGTGGTCTCTGCGTCGCGAGATCACTTTTATCGGCAGGCAGGAGAGGGGCCGCCGTGCTCCAGTGCCCTCCGCCGCTTATCTGGGCCGTCGGCAGTGGCGGAGGCGATCGGATCCTCTTCCTTGCTGGGTATGGAGATGAGTGAGGGGAAAGATAGCCCCCATCAGTCTCCATACCATTTCAGGGCGGAAGCGACGTCAAAAAGTCACTTCCGCCCATAGCTTTTAAAGGGCCTTTTTTTTTTTTTTTTTTAAATTGCATTTTTGTGTAAATATGAGATCTGAGGTCTTTTCAACCCCAAATCTCATATTTAAGAGGTCCTGTCATGCTTTTTTTTTCTATCACAAGGGATGTTTACATTCCTTGTAATAGGAATAAAAGTGACACAATTTTTTTTTTTTTTTAAAGAACAGTGTAAAAATAAAAGGTAAAATGCATACGCGAGTAGCGCCTGCATATGAAAACGGTGTTCAAACCACACATGTGAGGTATTGCCGCATCGGTAGAGCGAGAGCAATAATTCTAGCCCTAGACCTCCTCTGTAACGCAAAACATGTAACCAGAAAACATTTTTAAAGCGTCGCCTATGGGGATTTTTAAGTAGCAAAGTTTGGCACCATTCCACGAGCCTGTGCAATTTTGAAGGGTGGCACGTTGGGTATCTATTTACTCGCATAACTTCATCTTTCACATTATGCAAAAACATTGGGCTAACTTTACTGTTTTTTTTTTAAGGCACAAAACTGTTTTTTGTTTTTTTTGTTTTTTTTCCAAAAAAAAAAACACGTTCGAAAAATCTGGACCCGGCGGTCACGGATGTTCTCGGTTTGCGCGCCCCAGGGAGCGCACGAGAGCAGGATTCTGGGAGGATGTTACTGTACGCCCTCCCAGAGTTAAGCAACCACCCTGTAGCCATCATTCGGCTATGGGCCGGTTGCTAAGTGGTTAAAGTTTGCTGCACAACATTTAGACAAGCCTGTGAAAAACTGAGAGAGTATAGTCTTAACAGATGAGAACGAAATTGAACTCTTTGAAAGCTATAATACGCACCATGTTTGGAGGTCAAATGGCACTGCACCCCCAAAAACACCTCCATACCAACAGTAAGGTTTGGAGGAGGGAACATCATGGTTTGGGGCTGTTTTTCAGCATACAGTACTGGCAATTTTCATATCATTGAAGGAAGGATAAATGGAAAAATGTACCAAGACATTCTTGATAAAAATCTGCTGCCATCTACCAGGATGATGAAGATGAAACAAGGGTGGACATTTCAATAAGACAATGATCCCAAACACAAAGCTAAGGAAACTCTCAATTAGTTTAGAAAAAAAAAAATAAAACTGCTAGAATGGCCCAGCCAATCACCTGACTTGAATCCAATAGAAAATCTAATGAAAAGAGAGAAAAAAAACAGAGAAGGGCAACAAAACGGATAAAGGGACTGGAGGACCTTAGTTATGAGGAAAGGTTACAAGCACTGAACTTGTTCTCTCTATTTTAACTTTTATTTTTACACTGTTCTTTTAAAAATAAAATAGTCTGCCACTTTTATTCCTATTACAAGAAATGTAAACATCCCTTGTAATAAATAAAAGCATGACAGGACCTCTAAAATATGAGAACTGGGGTCAAAAAGACCTCAGATCTCATATTTACACTAAAATGCAATAAAAAAAATAAAAATTTAATGCCTTTTGAAAAAATAAAAATGTTGCTTTAGGAGCTATGGGCGGAAGTGACGTTCGACGCTGCTTCTGCCTTGCGTATGGAGCCGGGTGGGGGCCATATTCCACTCACTCCGCTCCATACCACAGAGGACACAGTATCCGATCGCCTCCGCCACTACCGATGGCTCCGGTAAGTGGCAGAGGGCATCGGAGCGTGGCGGTCCTCTCCCCCTCCGCCGATAAAAGTGATCTTGCGGCGAATCCACCACAGAGACCACTTTTATATGTAAGCGGACCACCAGCTGAAGAAGAGGATACCGGGCTTATGGCAGCTGGATATTCCTCTTCAAAGTACCGACGTATAGCGACGGCGGGCGGTCCGTAAGTGGTTAAGCATAAATGTTTTTTTTCACAAACCCCTCCTAAAGTCTTTGGGCACAAGTCGGATAGAAGTCGCCTTGTAGTAGTACAGGAAACTTTTCTAAAGTCGGAACGACTTCAGTACTGCTAATTGACAGCTCTCATTGACTAAAATGGGAGGTGACTCTACTCTTATTGCAAGACCTCGCTCGTTTATCAAGTTAAAATTGATTAAAAAAAAATTGCTCGTCTTGTATAATACTCGCAAACCAAGTTACTCACAATCCAAGGTTTTACTGTATATATAATATAGTTTGTGGACTCTATAACTCTCTTAACGTAAACTAAATGATATACACTGATTTGGGTTATTTTTACCAAAGAAATGTTGCAGAATAAATTTTGGCCTAAATTTATGAAGTCATTCAAAGTGCCAGCATGAAAATGGCCTGGACTGGAAGGGGGGGGGGGGGGGGGGGGGGGAGTGTCCGAACTTGAAGTGGTTACAGCCCACTTTGGGAATTACAAAAAAGCTACTCTTATTCCCCATTATATTTAAACTTCCCTTACTAAATGAAGCAAAAGTGGCAGTTAGAGGATTGAGACAAACCATTTACCACTGAAGGGGTGCTTTCCGTGATCATTTTTTAGTCATTTATGTGAAACTTTTGCTGGAGTTTGGCATTTGTTAGTCAAGCCCATGTAAGTTTGCTGTTGCATCTAACACCTTTTCCAAGGGTGGCTTTGTTTGCTCCTTCATACTGTTAAGCGGGGACACCCTAAGACAGCAAGTGTGCTTACTGGCATGACCACCAGGTGAAAATAAAGGAAAAAGCCAAAAAAGAAAAAGTAATGCAGCCATCATATTTAGGAATTGATCATTTGCAGTATTTTGCATATTTGTTTTGGCTATTGAAATATTTAGATACAGTGGGGAAAATAGTTATTTCATCCCCTGCAGATTTTATAAGTTTGCCCACTTGCAAAGAAATGAAGGGTCTATAATTTTGATCATAGGTGTATTTTAAATGATAGAGACAAAATATCAACCAAAAATCCAGAAAAACACGTGATACAAATGTTATAAATTGAGTTGCAGATCAGTGAATAAAATAAGTATGTGATTCCCAAGCAAAACATGACTTAGTACTTGGTGGAGAAACCCTTGTTGGCAAGCACAGAGGTAAGACTGTTCTTTTAGTTTGTTACCAGGTTTGCACACGTCTCAGGAAGGATTTTGGTCCACTCTTCTTTACAAATCTTCTCTAAATCCTTTTCGGTTTCTTGGCTGACGCTTGGCAACTCAAAGTTTAAGCTCCCTCCATACATTGTCTATAGGATTAAGGTCTAGAGACTGGCTAGGCCACTCCATGACTTTAATGTGCTTCTTCTTGAGCCACTCCTTTGTTGAGGGAAGAAGGTTCTCAGCCAAGATTTTACAATACATGGCCCCGTCCATTGGCCCTTCAATGCGGCAAAGTCGATCTGTACCTTTTAGCAGAGAAACCACCCCAAAGCATTATGTTTCCACCTCCGTGCTTGACTATAGGGATCGTGTTCTTAGGGTCATAGTCAGCATTTTTCTTCCTCCAAACATGGCCAGTCGAGTTAATGCCAAAGAGCTCAATTTTGGTCTTATCTGACCACAGCACTTTCTCCCAATTCTTCTCTAAATCATTTAGATGTTCATTAGAAAACTTCAGATGGGCCTGGGCATGTGCCATCTTGAGGAGGGGGACCTTATGGGCGCTGCAGGATTTCAATCCATAGCGGCATATTGTGTTACTAATTGTTTGGTGAGTGTGGTCCCAACTGCCTTAAGATCATTCACAAGCTCCTCCCGTATAGTTCTAGGCTGATCCCTCACTTTTCTTATGATCATCCTTACCCATTGAGCCAAAATCTTGCATGGAGCTCCAGACTGAGAGCAATTGGTGGTTATTTTGTATTTCTTATATTTGCGAATAATCGCTCCCACAGTTGTCTCCTTCTTCTTACCAAGCTTCTTGCTGATTGTCTTGTAGCCCATTCAAGCCTTGTGCAGGTCTACATACTTGTCCCTGACGTCATTTGACAGCTCTTTGGTCTTGCCCATGATGGTGAGGTTTGAATGGAAGAAAAAGATTCTGTGGACTTTTATACACATAACGAGTTGTCGTTAGGAGCAACTTATTAAATTGACAGGACTAATCTGTATACCACATGAGCAGATACTAGAGCCAGTCTGTGGGAGCCAGAATTATTGTTGGTTGGTAGGGGATCAAATACTTTACTCATTGAACTGAAACTCAATCTATAATATGTGTATCGTGTATTTTTCTGGATTTTTTGGTAGATATTCTGTCTATCACGTAAAATACAATTATGATAAAAATTATAGATAGTAGTAGTAGTAGTCTTAGAGGTATGAATTGTACTTGATCACACTCACTCTGGTAAAAATTTACAAGCTGACAAGCTACCAAAGCAAAGAATCCCATCGTTGATAAGAAGTGTAAACCTTAGAGATTAGGTCAGGCAGTGCTGAGGTAGGATTTTAACGACAGTCGTAGCACAAGGGACAGGTGGCTTTCAGGTAGCGTCATGTTAGATGTCAAAGCAAGGCAGCGTCATTACTGAGTTAGAACAGGACACCTGTACAAACTCACAGGGACCAGGAGGAAGACTTTTCTCTTTGATGAGGCTACTGCCACTGCCACCCAGTCATGCAATACGCACACTGGACCATACATGCTTTGCAGTTCCATATTTAGGCCAGCAGATGGTGTCTGCCTACAAAGTGGTGAAGGAGTAATTATAGTAATCAATAGCAATGATTCAAAAATCATTTCTCAACTGATCTACCAACATAAAAGTGAAATATGATTTGCCAAATTTGTTTTATTAATGGCTTCTAATTATGCTCATCTGCAGTTATTGCATCCTATTACATTGTCTTGATTGGCTGACTTATGTCACATTGAAACATGGCTTGACAAATTTGCTTTGAATCTAGGAGCCAGCTTAAAAAGTTAGGAGCCAGTTTTTTTTTTCTTTCTCTAACTAGTAAAGTTTACAGGTGGAACATGTAACAGGTTCCCGAAGGTGAAATTATCTTTTAACCCTTTCACAGCCAGAGCTGTTTTTGCATTTTTCGCATACATTTAAAAGATCATTTTAGGCCTGAAGATCACATAAAACCGGCAAACATTATATATTTTCTGAAAGCAGACACCTTAAAGAATAAAATAGTGGTAGCTGCAATTTTTTTATGTCACACGATATTACCGCAAAGGTCCAGGAAACCCCAATTTTCATTAAACTCCATTAAAGTTTATTTTTAGTGGTCACAAAAACATAATAAATTACCCATTTTTTTGTAAATTATAAAAGATGAGGTTGCACCAAGTAAATAGAATACCCAACATGTCTTAAAATTGCATGTGCCCGTGCAATGGCGACAAACTTCAGTACCCTACATTTTCCATAGTTTAGCGTTACAAAGAGGATCTGGTGCTAGAATTATTGCTCTCATTCTGGCGTGCGCGGTGATATGTAACGTGTATTGCAATCAATGTTTTCAGCCGTATATGTAGGGGGGGTGTTTATGTGCTTGGGTGTAACTTTTTTTTTTTTTTTTTTTTTTTTTTACAATTAAAGTTTTTTTTTTTTTTTTGTTTTCTGTTTCCATCAAATAGGGGACAAAAAGTCCCCTATATAATTTTTGGTGACAAGTTCTCTTTAATGAGATGTCAAGGGTCTGAAACACCCTGCATGTCTCCCCTGTGCTCCACTGAATGCAATGCACATCGTACTGCATTTCATTCTTCCCCAGCCCTGATGGCCGGGGAAACTGCCAACAGGGACCCGGAAGTGACATGAGGAACAAGAAGGGGAAGGAGAGCGGACGTGTGTCCTTCACCTCTACACGGCAGCACCTACTATGCCAGTCCCAGGCCTGCAGATGGGCAAAGGAAGCCCAGGATACATAGTGGGGGGGGGGGGGGGGTGGTATCACTTTTTTCATTTTACTGAATTAAGTTCCTTTTGGGGAAAGTACATGTAGTACTTTGCCCTATCTTCCTAGATGCCCTGTACGGCTAGCTGCAATGTCGAATGGAGGGCGCTACCCTCAGCACACGGCCTCCCAGTACTTGCTCAAGACAAGCACTGGCAAAAGGAGTGCAGAGGGAGGTTAGGCTGACATACCTTCCTCTGCCAGTGTTTGCCCTGGGCAAGTGCTGAAAGCCAAAAACAGGTACTTGGTAGCAAAGCAGCAGTCTCCTTGCTAGCTGCTGTGTCCAACATTGCAGCCAGTGTTACAGGGCACCTAGGAAGATGGGGGGAAAAAGTAGTACATGTCGTTTGTCCTATGGGGTGCTGAATACTGTAAAAAAAAAGAGTGTGAATGTGTTTAGTGTTCTTAAAAGACTAAGACTTCTTCTGACACTTGTTGCTTACAAGTTAAAATCTGTACTTTTTGATAGAAAGTAACTTGGAGCCCCCAAATATATATATATATATATATATATATATATATATATATATATATATATATATATATATATATATATATATATATATATATATATAATATTTTTAGCAGAGACCCTAGAGAATAAAATGGCGGTTGTTGCAATATTTTATGTCACACTGTATTTGCACAGCAGTCTTTCAAACGCAATTTTTTTGGTAAAAATAAACTTTAGTTTTTTGGCCAGAATCGTGCAGCTCTAGTAAGTAGAGAACATTTCTTTTGAGCTTACCAGAAATGCTGTCTTATTGCCATGTAATGGAGATTCACAAGGGCAAGCATGTTTGAAGTCCAGCCTGGGTGGCAGCCATGGCTCCCTCTATAGATACAGTGGAGGAGTGAATGTAGCATTGAAGGAAGTGTGTTATTTGCAGGATCAGCAGGGGGAATAAAAGACAAAAAGTCTAAACATAGAAAATGAACGCAGCCACCATATTGAAGAACTAGTAAGCTGCAATATGTTACGTTTTTGTTTTGAGGTTTAGATGCACTTTAGCTCAGTGGGGTTGATTTACTAAAACTGGAGATTGCAAAATGTGGTGCTGCTCTGTAGAGAAATCAATAAGCTTCCAGGTTTTTTTGTCAAAGCTTAATTGAACAAGCTGAAGTTAGAAGCTGATTGGCTGCCATCCACAGCTGCACCAGATTTTTGCACTCTCCAGTTTTAGTAAATCAACCCGTATGTGTCAGTGAGACACTCGGAGAAAATGAAAACCAAAAAAAAGTTTGGATCTGTACTTTTTGACACAAAGTAGGACGTTGGTAAACAGTAACATCACGCATGGCCTTATGTTTCTTTACCGGCCATGTATATGTTTATTACATTGTTGCCTGTTTGCCATTACTTGTGTTGTTTTCACCTGATTTTAGGCAGGTTGTTCTATATGGACTTTCATTTTCTTTGTAGTATAAGATTACATTTCTCATAACATAGACATATCTTATTCATTCACAATTCATTTTCTAATTATTTTGTGTACATTGAACCCAAACATAGTACATATGGAAGTGGCTTTAGTGTGGGTAATTTTGTTACAGAAGATTAACTGTGTTATGTTGTTATAATAAACATTGGAGGGCATAATCAAGGTCGGCCTTCTCCACCTCACCTTTATTGAGCCCCTTCTTTGTTTCTACCAACAGTTTATATTATCGGCTGCTTACCTAAATTTATTGTTTAACCAGACTTCTGGTTTTCGGCGACCTACATGCCACCCAGAGCTGCTTAAACTGGCAGTTGACACTGCATCTTTACAGACTACAATTATCTCTGTGTCTGGGACCTGGCTTCCGAAACGTTACTAAGCTTTTAGTATAGTGGACATCACAAAAGGTGATGAGGCCTACAGCCTGGCAGAGCAGTAAGAGTATTGATCAGTCTTGTTTACATTTACTGCTTTGGTACAAAATGAGATGACTGCACTGCGATCTTGCTGCTAGTCCTATCCAGTGTTATTGAAGCATTGGATGTACAAAAGAAACTGAATATTTGGATGCTTCCACTCTTAAAGTGTTACTAAACCTAAAAATGTTTTTTACCTTAATGCTTAAATGTTTTCAGTTTCCCTGTGTGAAGAGTAATGGAGGGGAGAAGAGATCCGCGCTGTGCAGGGCTGCATCTTTTCTCCCCTTCCTCTTTGCACAGCATTCGAGCTGCAGCAGGAGCCTTTGGCTCTTGCTGCTGTCAATCAGAGGAAGTGGGGGGCAGACCTAAGTTCTGCTGTGTAAATCTATGGACCACGGCTCTGTAGACACAACTCGGTAACGCGGGGACCACCTCTCCCCATAGCCAGCAGGTGACTATTGTAGACCCACAGAAGATGAGGAGGAGCCGAGATCGCCACCGGGGACCCCAGAAGAGGAGGTTTGGGTCCACTCTGAGCAATACCACTGCACAGAGCAGGTAAGTATAACATGTTTGTTATTTTAGTAAAAAAATTGGAGTTTAGTAACACTTTAAATAAGAGTTTCCCAATGGAGAGTGTTCAGTAACAACTCATGCGCCATAGTGCTGGCTGCTGTGATATGGTGCTTAACCACAGGCAGTGGGATTATTCTCACAATTCCTAAAGTAAGCCAGTTCCAAACCTTTGCTTTCTGTACTGAGTAAATGATGAACAATGTATAGGCAGAAATTAAAACAGTCGTACAATCCAGAGATAGAAATGCATTTCTGATATAATTTGGAGGAGCCTTTTTCTGCAGAAATTTCCGGTACACATTTTTTACAGTGCTCATTTATCCAATAAGATCTGCCCTATTGTGTGTTTGTTTTTTATGAGTCTACTATAAATGAGCCTCACCCACCTATGAGCACAGACAGATGTGGTTGCTTGATGCAATCAAACTGAGCATATAGTTAAACCTGCTCGCTTGATTAAATGCCCCCGTTGGCACATCTGCAGTGCTGAATAACCGGTCCCCCCAGAAAAGGAACTAGAAAGGGACTTAAACGAACCCTCACAAAGTATTGGAAAAACACATACTGAGTGGATTAAAGGGAAGCGAGAGGGAAAAAAGGGGGGTTAGGTTTTGCCCAGCAATGGTCATTAACAAAAATGTATAAGCAAAGATTGTAATTAGTGAAAGCTAAAATTAAAATTAGTTGATGCAGTACAAAAAAAATGAAAGATCCAGAAAGACAACTGAAGTGTATCATGAGAAATCTTAATTCCTCCAAGTCTCACTACTGGTCACTGGAGCCAACCTGTGGTTGTCCACTCAGGGCACAGCAATAGGGTTGCATTCATCCACCATAAACCCTAGCATATTATGCTCATCTTCTTTCACTCCTCTGACGGCTCATTCTTGGTACTTTAAGATATTGAGGCATTGACTTGACCATGTTACATCAATGTGCCAATCTACAGTGTCAGATTGAGACTTCATAGCCTGTGTATGCCATGGCCCTGGTTGCTGAAATATTACACAGGGCTTTAATTTCAGCAAAAGTAAGCTGAGTATATGTGCCTGTGGTGGTCTTCCTTAAAGTGAACCTTGCATAGACAAAGTACAGATTCACTTTAAAAGTGATGTGCAACTTTCTTGACTACCAATAGGAGGCGTGTGAGCTGAAAACATAATTTACCTCTTAGATCTCTGGATCTACTGACCATTCTGCCCATGCTACATGTGAGGATAAAGGCTTGCTCATATTGAAGCCACACCAAGGATCACAGTAACTCACTGGACAAATGTACAATGATGACAATTGCACATCTAGGTTTTTTTCACCCTACATTGTCCTACACAGTCATTAAAACATGTAATAAATGTATTTGCAAAATATGTGTTTTTCACATGGACTGCATGTAAATTATAATCAAATACTTTACAGCTCTTCTTTTTAGCACTGGCAGAGTTTTAGGGCTTCAAGGTAAAATAGTTAACATATATTGGATCATATTTTTTTTTTTTCTTTTTGTAGTGCTGATCCCTTATCTAACATGGTCCTCTCATTCACCTCCAAAGAAGAAGCCATTGCATTTGTTGAAAAGAATGGTAAGTAACACCTGAATCCTTGCTTTTTGATTCTGTCAGTTGAGGAATGCGCAGCAGATTCTCCCTTCTGTACAGTAGTGTATTTAGGATTTGTGCTGCCCTAGGCCTGATTAAACTCGTGCACCCTCTAATTTAAATATGACCCACCCCTTCCTGTTTAACACCCGCCCTGAAATTTTCGAGTGGGGACACTAGTTCTGAGGGCCTGGGGGGAGGCAATGGATTCCCTTAATTTTGGATAGATTTCGTCTCACTTCCTGTTTGGCTATGGGGCAGGAAGTGAAGGGAAATCTCTGCAATGGCACAGGGATGTTAAAAAATAAACTGACAGGGGCTTTAACCCTCCCTTATTCTATCCAAAATGAAAAAAAAACTGTTGCTTATAGTTCTACTTTAAGCACAAATTTCTGATAATTTGATGGAGAGGACTAAGAAGATATAACCATGCCAATGGTGCAGCAGAAAACATATAGCACAGTGAGGAAGGTTTGTGGTCCAAGATGATAGGACAGTCAAAATTAGAAGCACAAACACACAGTTGCGGAATGCCGGTCACTCGCATACTGGAAGCAGCGTGGCCACTTTATGAGGGAGCTAGACTAATTTGCCTCTCAGCCCACTCCGTCCCACAAGACTGTCGCTACACTAATGGTGTAGCACAAGCCGGCGGAGACTCTTTCCGTGCAGCCCCCCTGCAAAGTGCTGCCCTAGGCCTGGCTCTTGTCGGCCTAGGCCAGGATACAGCGTTGCTTCTGTACCTTTCACTGATTGTCAAGGATGCTGTTGGCTGCAGCCAGCAGCCTCCTAGCAACCACTCAGCCAGCAGCCTCCTAGCAACCACTGATGCTGACAGTGGGTAAAGCCTGATGGGAAAAATGAGGCACAAGTCCCCCAATCAGGTGGAGTCTACAGACAATACCAAACTGTCTATTGACTATGGACACACCCACTAACTACTGTCAAGCACAAGAGGATTGGACCTGATGGGGAACTAGTGTTTCTGAATCCTCATGCTCCAGCTGCCCAGTTTTAAAAATCCTAAAAAAAGGGTTGTAAAGGCAGAAGGTTTTTTTTTATCTTGATGCATTAAGATAAAAAGCCTTCTGTGTGCAGCAGACCCCTCATACTTACCTGAGCCCCATCTCTATCCAGCGATGTCCATGAGTGACTCGGCTGTCAGGGACTCTCCTGATTGGCTGAGACACAGCAGCGGCGCTATTGTCAATTAAAGGCAGTTAGCTAAATAGGAGAGAGAGGGGGCAGGGCCGAACTGGGGCTTCGTGTCTGAATGGACACAGAGAGCTGTGACTCGGCTCAGGTGCCCCCATAGCAAGCTGCTTGCTGTGGGGGCACTCGACAGGAGGGAGGGACCCGAGAAGAGGAGGATGCAAACTGCTCTGTGCAAATTCACTGCACAGAGAAGGCAAGTATAACATGTTTGTTATTTTTATGGAAAAAAAAAAGAGACTTTACAATCACATCAACTGCTGCGCTGTCTGTGTGACAACTGTAGCATTGGGGAAGGAACTCAACTGCACTGAGGATGTCATATGTCATCCATATGGACATTCCAGTCTCAATGTGCCTCTACAGACGGAGCATTCCCAAAATGAATGGAACATGAGTCTTTGGGCCGCACCAACACTTTTTATGCAGCGGCACAGTGGAATTTTAAAGCGTGTCGTAGACACTCTAAGATTCCCCCTTTTATTCAGATAACATTTAGGGCCAGTTCACGCCACATTCAGTCCAGTGCATTTTTTTTCTGCATCAAAAATGCATGGAAAGTAAGTTATATGGTTTCCAGTGCCATAGTTAACACCAGCGCTTGCAGTTCGTGTCTTCCTGTTCCAGGAAAAAAGTAGAATATGCTGCATTTTTCCTGTACTGGACTATACTAGAACGCTGTAAAATGCATCAGAAATGCACTGGAACACACATATCCTTATTTAAGGTTAAGGAAGAAGAGGAAGAAAAATGCACTGGACTGCATCAAAAATGCAGCAAAAAATTGCATGCAGAAAAACATCTGGAACGCATCTGGACTGCGTTCCTATGGTGTGAACTGGCCCTTAAAGGATTTGCCTTATTTGATTTTTCTTTTTGAAGGCTTGAGGGAGAAAATAAGGGTTCAGAAGGACAGTTCACAATACCAAACTACCAAGCAGGGAATGTTGAGTTGTCTGTCAATTGTACTATCTTCCTAGCAGCCAATCTACTGTTTAGTATGTATGATTGATGTTTAGGATGTATGATTGACTTTCAAGGCCCTCCTGGCTCCTCATTGTATGACTAAATGCCTCTATAGAATAGTATAGAAAATGTCCCATCACCTAAGAAGATGCTGGGGCTATAAACTGCACAAAGACTTTCAGTGGAGGACCGGGGATTCCACAGTTGGAATAATGTACACTTTGTACTTTTTTAATATTGAGACCTATGGCCCGTACACATGATGCGATATTCAGACAAAAAATATCCCTTTTCGAAGCAATCGTGCGATAATCTTAGTACACAGCTTTTGAGAGCCGATCACGACATTTTATCTGATCAGATAATACCAGATTGTTCGGTTTTTGCTTAACCAGTATAGTTGTCATACGAAAATACAATACATTACATTACTATCAATTTTTTCTTATTCTGTCTTACAATAACTTTCATAACTTTTTAGTAAACTCTTCATTTTCGATATGCGAATAGCATGCAAAGAAAAAGACGATCTGTCGTCCGATTTTCGAATTGTGTGTACGGACCATTAGCGAAGATTGCACAATTCAAGTTGTGGATGTTGAAGGAGCATATTGACCACCAGTTAGGAGAAGGCTCACTGAGGGGTAGCCAGTAGGAGGGGGTGTATTTATTCATGCAGACGTGCATTTTTGTTTGCTATAAATGCTTAAGTGTGAATATTGTGAAAAATGTTTTGCATCTCTGGGACAGGAAGTGAGGAGAATTCTTCGGAACAGGACAGTTTTAAAATACGTTGTAAAAATAAACAGGTTGTAACCTACAATTTCCTACAATGACTTAAATATATTGTTATGTTACAACTGAATAGGAAAATGGCACAGAAACCAAGCTGGGAAGACATTTTACAGAAAATTTAGGATGCATTAAAAAAAAAAAAAAACGTAATTGTTAATTACATTTGTTAAGTTCTCCTCTGTGTAGGAAATAGAAAACCTCTTTTAAGTCTTTTATGTCTCATTTATATTTTATCACAGTATGCGGCTTGTATGTTTATGTTATTCATGTATATAAATGTTCCCTTTGATGGTAGATGGAACCGCCAAACCGCATACAGACCAGTTTCAAAAATGTCACTCACTGCTAGTTTTCTATGTTTAGCTTATGCTCTGCTTTCGTTTACATATAATCATACTACAGTATATATATTTTTATAGGATGGAGTTATGAGGTTGACGAGAGGAGGATTCCAAAACCAAAATCCAAGTCTTATGGTGCAAACTTTTCTTGGAACAAGCGGACCCGGGTATCCACGAAATGAATTGTTATTGGCTGTCCGTAAGTCTGACTGTGAGCAAAGTCAGCTGTGCTGTATTTATAGAACAAGTATAATACAACTCTTAATCTCCTAATAAATATGACCTTTAAACTACAAACACATCTTGTGGTGTCTATTTAAAATGTTTTTGAAGTTTCCAATTGAGCCTTTGATAAATTTATCTATATATAGAGGAGGTTTATAGAGTTCATACCTCTAGGAAGCGCCTGAGCGCCAAGTCCGGTAATAGCTGAATCCAAATCAGCTGCAGCATTCAGTAAAGTCACAGTATTTACGGGGACGTTCAGTAATCCATCAAGGGAAATTCCTGCTATGATCTTGCCCTGGTACATTGGTCTGTATCCCTTTCTATTTCTTTTCCTACTCTGCTCTCATTGTGAATGTACTCTTAGGGTTGTCCTTTTGGTTGATTCAAACTGCTCCCTGAAAATTGTTAATCCTGTAGTATATATCCCCACTGCAGATTATTACTATTCATTTAAAGTTTGCTTTTTGTCTCTGCTTCCCTTCTTCCTTCCAGTGTGGCACCTACCTTCTTGACCCACTCTTACATTCCCTTTCTTGGTTTCTACAGGTATTTCTCTAGCTAGAGGCTTTGTTTCAGGATTCTAAAGCAGTAAACCTCATACAAACCCAGATGATCACAACTAAACATGCAGCTCTGCAGGGACACTATTATTGATATTCACAGCTGGTGGATAGAACCACAGCACGCAGCAGGGGAACACAAGAATTCAACACACCTTGAAGTGTTTGATTCTGAAAATCCTCACAGTGAAGTTGATTTATTAAAACTAGAGAGTACAAAATCTGGTGCAGCTGTGCAGGGTAGCCAATCGGCTTCTATCTTCAGCTTGTTAAGTTAAGCTTTGACATAAAAACCTGGAAGCTGACTGGTTCCTATGCAGGGCTGCACCAGATTTTGCACTCTCCAGTTTTATTAAATCAATCCCAGTGCTTCTACCTCTGCAAGCGAGTAGATTTGATTCTCTGGTAGTAGTAGTGGTTGGTATATGAGCCAGTGTCAACAGACACCAGGATACCAGGTCAGCTAAGGCTCCATAAGGGAGGTGTCAAAATCGGGGACAAAAATCTATTAGCCCAAGGTTCCCAGATTTTGGTGTATCACCTTGTCCTGGATTGCCACTATCTTGGCATGTATAATCGCCTGGGTGACTCTATTTTTCATAGCAACCACACAAAGTACCGGCTTCTTCAAGGCTTTCGCTATTGTCTGCTTCGCAGCAGTCATGAAGAAGAACCACCAACATTGGTTCCTGATCAGCTCTAAGGGCATAGAGTTCAACAGGACTATTCATAGATCGGACAAGATGGAGTTGTCAGATAATGAAAACAGGATGGAAAAAAATGTCTTCCCAATAGGACGGTAGAATGGAACAAGACCACCATGTGTGTAAATATGTGCTCGGCTGCCGCATCCCCGAAAACGGGCAAGGGGTAGCCCGGGACATATTTGGATATCCTATGTGGCACTAGACACCAGCGAGATAGTACTTTATAAGATGTCTCCAGAACAACAACATTTGGAGAAACCTTATGGGTTGTTTGCCAAGTCTCCAACCAATCCTCTGGAGAAAGGACTTGGGCTAGATCTGTTGTCCATTTAGCAACATAGGCTGGTGGTGGTGGCTGTGAGGTGGATAGTAATGTTGTGTACAATTTAGAAATAACACCCTTAACGTGTTGGTCGCATACACAAAAGTGTTTTTTTTTGGGGGGGGGGGGGGGGTTACTGACCTAACCCATCTGTGAGAAATGGATTGACTAATCTCTACTATTGTGAGAACACCTATATTGGGAGATTGCAGGTTAAAGTGGTTGTAACCCTCATACATGAAATATGAAAAAAGCACACCCTTCTATACTGTGTACTTGCTTCTCTCCAAAGCTCTGGGTGTAATTTCTCTCTGCTGCTTGGTTCCTCTGTTATCAGCATGAGTCACTTCTGTCAGCTTTTCTCGACACCAAGAGTTACAGTGGTTAAGGGTCAGAGCTGCAGCACTGAGCCTGTGGCTGTTAGCCACAGCTGTGCTTGTTCTCTGTTCTGTGTGAAGGGTGTCCCCTTCTGTCAGGGCTCAGAGCTGTTGACTGTGTGGAGACTTAAGATCCCCGCCCCTGCTCATAGAACTAAGAAAAAATCCTTTCCTGTTTTTGTTTTCAGAACAATCTACAGAAGAAATGGCTGCAGATGCACAGCTACAATTTGAGGAGTATTTGTTTTTTTATCTGTGTATCATCTGAGGCCTGTCACTTCACTGGGTATATGTGAGGGTTTACAAACACTATACTAACTTTGTTCAGCTTTTATGTTCTTCCTGGCACCACACCACGCTGCCTGGATCAGCAGAAATCAGGAGTTCACGCAAACTGCACTAAATAATGGATGCACGCGGCAAGTGACTGCTTAAGGTTCTGAACAATCACACCAGAGACCCTATCGGTAGACCATTTATTTTAACATATATCTTCCAAAAGCCCTGAGACATCTGCTGTACAAGGAGGGCAGAGATGCTGGGTCAGTGCAGACGGTAATTAGACCCTTCAGGAGAGAAGAGGGCTGGTATGTGCCAGAGGAGAGGGGGCAGTGTTAGGGAATTGATGCTTCTGAAGTAGTCCAATGTTCTAGCAAGTTCAAAGGGACATTGCAAGTCAATACATAATTTGTGTATGTATAATATGTAAAGGAAAATGCTGCAAGTAAGCATTTAACCGCTTAAGGACAGCGCCACATACATATACTGTGGCAGGGCAGCCCTTAAGCACAAAATCGTGTACCTGTACGTGATTTATTTTTTCGGCTCTAGGGCACATGCTGCTGGTGCCCCACTCCTGCTATGATTGGACACAGCGGGTGCCAATCAGCGGGTCCAACGGATGCGATCTTTCTGAGGAGAGGCAAAACAGCTGTCAGCCTATGTAAACAAATGCAGATAGCCTTTCTGTAAGAGGGGAAAATGGAGATCTTGTGTTTCTCTTAAGCAGGAACACGGATCTGTTTTCCCCCAGTCAAAGCACATCCTCCACAGTTAGAAAGCACCCCCTAGGCACACATTTAACCCTTTGATCCCCCTGAGTTAACCCCTTCCCTGACAGTGCCATTAGTACAGTAATAGTGCATTTTTTTTTTTTTTTTTTAGTACTGATCACTGTAATGTCACTTGTCCCCAAAAAGTATGATGCCTGATTTGTCTGCTGCAATGTCGCAGCCCCACTAAAAATTATTGATCGCCGCCATTACTAGTAAAAAAATTAAAAAACTCCATAAAAATATCCCATAGTTTGTAGACGCTATAACTTTTGTGCAAACCAATCAATATATGCTTATTGTGATTTTTTTTTTTTTTACCAACAATACATATTGACCTAAATTGAAGAAATTTGATTTTTTTACTCTTTTTTTTTATTGGATAGGTTTTATGGCAGAAAGTAAAATATACTGTATTGGGGCTTTTTTTTCAAAATTGTTTGTCTTTTTTTGTTTTTAACGCAAAAAATAAACGCAGAGGTGATCAAATACCACCAAAAGAGAACTCTATTTGTGGGGAAAAAAAAAGGACTTCACTTTTATTTGGGTACAGTGTTAATTTAAAGCAGCGCAGTGCTGTATCTCAAAAAATGGCCTGGTCAGGAAGGGAGTAAAACCTTCCGGAGCTCAAGTGGTTAAAATGATTTTTTTTCTGTGTTTTTACTGTGTTTTACCAAGTGACCGTGTCACCTTGCTAGTTAGACCCCTTTAGAAGGGGAAGTGCGACAAAAGCTCCCATGTGTCTCAAGTATGATTTGCTTTATTGTTGCCCCTGGTCTGTGTAAGCAGACACTAATGAACATGGAATTTTTACTTCCAAGAATATCCAGCTTCTAATGTGAAATCGGCTGCAATGTTTTACTAAGAGACTATTCATGTCATTTGCTGAAAGCTAATCAAGGTGCAGAAAGATTTTCCTCATCAAATCCACTGACAGGTGCGCTCACATTATAAAACAGATATAAATATATATGTGGCCTATAGCATGTTACTGTTCTGCTTAGTCTAATGGCAGCAGGTGTTTTCCAGTTACCATGTGTGGCCTCTGGCAAATAGAGACACTGTGCTCATTGACACTTGTGTTGTATTGTTCTAAATATAAAAAGCCCGGTCAAAAAAGCTATTTTTCTATTGCATCTCGTGGGTAAGGTTGCTGTAACTTCAAATAATAGCACTCATCAACACACATCTGAAGTACAATGGTCATATGCAAATTGGCCGATTTCCTAACAGGACGGAATACTGTTATGTTAGAGATGTATAGGCTACCATTGCTAATCTTTGTTTTTGAAAGTGACATTTGCCTGGTGGCATACTGATCCGCTGGCTTCAGTGTTTACATAAACTCGGACCAAATACACAGAACAAGACATTTGACTTCAATTTCTACATGCCTGTTCCAGTTAAGTAACTCAGAGAGGGCCAAGTAACTACACTTCAGTCAGTGAGTGGCACTGCCATATGGTTTCTTTTCAGTATCATTGGAATTTGGATATGCCCACCTCCCACTATTGCGTCAACATGGATGATGTGGAACAATGAAAAAAATACTTTCACCTCAAGCTAGATGTGGCACACTGAGGAGGAGTGGGCACCCACAGCTATTATCTTAAAGGATAATAAATAATGCACATTTTCATGCAGAAGCCTGGAAAGCATTGCACCCCTGATCAGGGGTGTAATGTTAGGCTTCTGCAGACCAGTCCTGCAGCTTTCTGCCTGTACCTGCATGAGGGCTGTCTGTTTGAAAACTACGAGAGCGCTCATCTGCACCCTTGCAGTTCATGCAGAACCACAAGCTGTCACTCATTCACAGCCTTGCGCTTTTCAAAAAGTGACAACAGGTGCAGGGAGAAGATTCCCCGCCCGCTGTCAAAATGAGGGGGGAATCGAGGGACCTGGCAGCAAGAGCTGGAACATGTTACATGTCCCAACCCAAATAAGGGTGGAGCATGTAACATGTTCCAGAAGGTGACCTTCGCCTTTAATCACACAGTATAGGACACAGGATTGGTGTTAATTAACCATGGGTTATATGCTGCTACCTTCAGACAATTGGACACTGGCAAAACCTTTTGCTACTGGTGTGTATATAACTTCACTCACTTTATGGGGCCACTTTTTTTTTTTTTTTTGCTAGCCTTCTTATGTGACCAGACCTGTTCCCCTCTGGAAAGCTATATTTTTTTATACTATTAAAGGTTTTTTTGTTTCAGTCTGTCAACATCTGACTGCGCTACCTAGCAGTTTCCAGATCTGTTACACTCAGTGTATGCCTCGGTTAACTGTACCTGGACCCCACTGCAATATGTACCTGCCTGTAGTAATTACTTAGTGCACTGGATTCTGGGTTAGATGCTCACCTTGGCGTGCAATGTTTGAAGTTAGCTGCATGATGCTTGAACGTCCAGCACCGTAGTCCATTTCTATGAGACCCTGATCTTCAGGATTCCTTCTAGGGTATGCCCAAGGCAAGAAAGGGTTTTCCTCTATATGGAATCCAGTTCCTGGCAATAAACTACACTATCATCACTATCTTATTACAAGCCCTTGTCCACCAAGCCTTTCCAAAAGCCCTTCTCACAATAAAGGAGTGTTCTCAGTGTAGGGGCATGTCTGTTGAAATTTGTGCAAGTTTTGATCTGAGAGAGTATGGGCCCTCTGGGTTCACTGTCATTTCCAAGGGGTACAAAATGGTTTCTATCCCTGCCCTCTCCTCCCATTTTACCTTCCAGTCTGCCAGCTTCAGACCAATGCAAGGCAGATTTGATGACTATCTTACAACTTCAGGCAAAAGGAGTGGTTGTTGCAGTTTCAGAAGAACAGTTTCAAGGTTCCTATTCACAGCCCCAAAACCAAATGGGGGCCAATATTCCCAATATAGTACTCAAACACTTAAACTGATTTCCCCATATTCCAAAATTCTGAAAAGAATCTACAAAATCTGCCATTGCTTCCCTCAGAAAAGGGGATTTCTTGCATCAGTAGACATGCAAAATACATATTTCCAGTCCTATTTTCTCATCACACCAACACTTGCTGCATTTTGCTGTGGCAGACCAGTGCCTCCAATTTTTATTTCTGCCTTTTGGGCTCACCTCTGCATCCTGAGTGTTCACAAAAGTGCACCCTTCTTCTGGCTTTTCTATGAACCCAGGGTATTCATGTCACATGTTACCAGGACCACCCTCCTGCTAAAGGACTGCTCAGCCAGGAACTTGTCTGCCAACTTCCAAAAGCCTATCCAGTTTGTTCAAACCTTTGGCTGCATTTTAAACTTTCCAAAACCATTGCCAGGTGGATCAGACTAATTTCCAGGACCTACATCTTTAAGGAAAAAGGTTCCTTGGATTCTTATCAGAGCCCATTCCACCAGAGCGGTTTGTGTCTCCTGGGCTTTTCAGCATCAAGCACCTGTATCCCAGATTTGCAAGGCTGCCACCTGGTCCTCTTCACATGTTTTCCAATTACTATCAAGTGGACATTCTGATTTAGACCGGGTTTACACTGGTGCGACACGACAGCCGTCCTACTTTGGATACGACTTTGCCCTGTGACTTGAAGCCGACATATGCCCGACTTTCAATGTACAGGGATCCGACTTGAATCCCCGCCAATACCAGGCATCATGTTTGGTATCAATCTTGAGGGGGAGCACCGCACCAAATTTTAAATAAAAAACCCTTCAATCTGATATGGATTTTAAGGGGAACCCCTTACGCTGAAAAACCGGCCTGGGGGTCCCCCCAAAATCCATACCAGGCCCTTTTCCGAGCCCACAGCCCGGCCGGTCAGGATAAGGGGTGGGGACGAGCGAGCGCCCCTCCTGAACCGTACAAGGCCGCATGCCCTCAACATGGGGGGTGGGTGCTTTGGGGCAGGGGGGACAAGAGCCTCTTCCTGACAACCCTGGCCGTTGGTTGTCAGGATCTGCAGACGGGGGGCTTATCGGAATCCTGGAGCCCCCTCTATTAAGGGGGCCCCCAGATCCCGGTCCCTCACCCTATATGAATGAGTATGGGGTACATCGTACCCCTACCCATTCACCTAGGAAAAAAGTGTCAATAAAAAAACACACCAGACAGGTTTTTAAAGTGAATTATTAGGCAGCTCCGGGGGTCTTCTTCCTACTTCGGGGGTCTCTTCTGACTTCTCCGCGCTCTCTGGCCTCTTCTCAGCGCTCTCCGGTATCTTCTGCCAGGCTCCTCTATCTTCTGCTCTTTTGCCCGCTCTTTTGCTAGCGTTGGCCTGGTCTTCGTCGTCTTTTTTCCTCCGGTCTTTGATGTTGACACGCCGCTCTCTACCGCTGTAATGCAGTGTGCGCGGTGCGCAACGACTTATATAGGGATGGGGCGTGGTCACCGGGTAATGTCACCCGGTGACCCTACCCCTTATGACGTCACTGCCCATCATGCCCCGGGCCGTGACGTCCTAAGGGGCGGGGTCACCGGGTGATGTCATGCCCCATCCCTATATACGTCGTTGTGCACACTGCATTACAGCGGGAGAGAGCGTTGTGTCAACATCGAAAGAAGACCGGAGGGAAGAAGACCGGGCCAATGCTAGCAAAAGAGCGGGCAAAAGAGCAGAAGATAGTGGAGGAGCCCGGCAGATGACACCGGAGAGCGGAAGAAGAACCAGAGACCGGGAGAAGAGGCCAGAGAATTCGGAAGAGACCCTCAAAGTCAGAAGAAGACCCCCGGAGCTGCCTAATAAATTACTTTATAAACCTGTTTAGTGTGTTTCTTTTTTTCTTGACACTTTTTTTTCCCCCAGGTGAATGGGTAGGGGTACGATGTACCCCATACTCATTCACATAGGGTGGGGGGGCCGGGATCTAGGGGCCCCCTTATTAAAGGGGGCTCCCGGATTCCGATAATCCCCCCCGCTCGCAGATCCCGACAACCAATGGCCAGGGTTGTCGGGAAGAGGCCCTTGTCCTCATCAACATGGGGACAAGGTGCTATGGGGTGGGGGGGCCGCCTTTTCCTGACTGGCCAGGCTGCGTGCTCGGATAAGGGTCTGGTATGGATTTTGGGGGAACCCCCACGCTGTTTTTTCGGCGCAGCGGGTTCCCCTTAAAATCCATATCAGACCCAAGGGCCTGGTATGCTCTTGGAGGGGGAACCCATGCCGTTTTTTTATTTAAAATTTAGCGCAGAGTTCCCCCTCAAGATCATCAGAGCACAAGTCGCATGCCAAAGTCAGATCATGCAAGACGGCGATCCGACTTTGATCCGAGTTCAATGATAGTCAATGGGCTGAAGTAGGATCAAAGTCAGACCAAAGTAGTACAGGGAGCATTTTCAAAGTCGGACCAGTTAAGACGGCTCCCGTAGGGAAACATTGATTTTCACACGTCATGCGACATGAGCTCCCAATGTCGGAGCGTTTGTCGCACCAGTGTAAACCCGGCCTTAGGCTACATACTGAGGCACTACAGCACTAACAATAGCGCCTGTAAAGAACCTCTCCTGTCTCTCCAGTGTGAAAGCCCGAGTGCTTTCACACTAGAGCGGTGCGCTTGCAGGACGGTAAAAGTCCTGCAAGCAGCATCTTTGCAGCGCTGTAAGAGCAGTGTATACACCGCTCCTAAAGCACCCCTGCCCATTGAAATCAATGGGGCAGCGGTGCTTTGCGGGCGGTTTTAACCCTTTTTCGGCCACTAGCGGAGGTTAAAAGCACCATGCTAGCGGCCGAATAGCGCCAGTAAAGCGCCGCTAAAAACGATTCCTGCCCGCCCCAGCGTGAAAGTAGCCTTATGCTTCAGCTGCAAGGTACTTCAAGGTGTTATTAGAGTATTTGTTCAGGTTCTTTAAACCTTTGTTTTTCTTGTGGGCCTGTTGGTAGTTTTATTTTATGTTGTTGCCCACCCCTCAGTTGTATTTAGTAGCTTGGGTACATCCCACTGTCTATGAATACTAGTCCTCTATTGTATGATTTAAGATATTAGGAATTTTGACTTGCCTGTAAATTTCTTATCTTGTAGTAAAGTACAGGATACAGTTCCCTCACTTTTGTGTCTTGATCACTGCTTACTGTTTGCTAAAAAATTGGAGCTCCAGAGTGAGCAGGGTTATAGATGTAAGCTTTTAGGGGCAGCCCTAGCAAAAGTTTTTGCCAGTGTTTAATCACCTGAAGCATGCTGAATAACGCATGGTCTATGAATACCAGTCCTGTACTGTGTTCCAAGATTAGGTATTTACAGGTATGTAAAAATTCCTATTTTTTAACCCATATTTGCATGACTGGTGGAGAATATGAACCCCAGAAACAACTTCAACATTCAACTCTGCGGTTCAGAAAGGACAGTTGAATGTGTTCATGGGGCAACAAATTTGGTTGCATGCTTTTCATTTATCAGCTTTATTAAATTTTTTCAGAGGTTTTATTCTTATGAAGTGTAAACGGATGCCGTCATTGCGCAAAATGTTTTTGTAATATGGCCTATTGTTACCTTGACTATTCTCTGGCTTGTGTAGCACAATAATTCTTTGAAATCAAAACTGAACCTGTTCACTATGTTGCTACCCTGGAGCGTATATGTTGCTCTGGAGTTATATACATGTTTGTTCTTTAAACCTAAAGTGTATCTAAACCCAAAAGGAAAAAGGAAAAATTTGCAGCTTGACAAATTGGAAGAAAAGCCAAGGCTAACTATTCCCTCCTTCCGCCCCCTACCTATTCTGCCTAACTGGTATAACAAAAATCTGTATACTTGCCGATTTTTAATCCAGTCCAGTCATGTGAACCTGCAGCTTCGGCTTCGGGAGCATGCGACAGTGCTTGGAATTCCAAGAGTCATGACATCATCCATAGGCTCCCATGGCCCCAGCCATTGCTGGTGCCCAATCCTCTCCCCTGCAGCAGCCACTCACTGACACAGGGAGGCCAGAGCTGTGGCATCATGTGATTGGAGCAGATCAAAATTGGGTAGAGTACACGTCTTCTTTTTTTTTTTTTTTTTTAAACAGATTAGGAAGGGGAACATTTTTAAGAGTAGGTGGATTTAAGTTTTTATTCCACTTTAAATGTGGTGACTGCATTAGTTTTCTTTTTTTTTTCTTTTTTTTTACTTTCTACTCACCTGGGGATCTGGCCAGTAAGTTATTTTTCAGCTTCCTTTAACAGACCAAGCTGTCCAGCAAAAGTAGCAATTTGAGGGTTGAGACAAACCATTTGGCACTGACATGGGTGCTTACAATGGTCTGCTTGTAATCAAAACCTTTATCCCAAAATTGAAAAAAATTGTTACTCTAAATCTATAATTTGCCAGATCCATCTAAATCTGCTTGTGCACCTAACACTTCGCACTCCCTGCGTTGACAATGCTGCTGCCAAGATCACTAGATAAAAAGGCCTATAATGCTGCCACCACATTTAAAAATTGCCACACTGAACTTGAATAATTTGTTTTGTTTTTGGGTTTAGATATATCTTAAGTTATACACGCATGACATGGACGTGCTTGCTGGAACCTTTGTGGTTTTCCCTCTTTAGGCATTCCAGAGCCCAAAAGCACCAAGAGGCTATATCTTGCTGTTTAGTCCTCAGTAAGAGATCCTTTACCCCTATGTCAGATGCATACACATATTCAACATGTATTTACCCATGTACTCTTTTTAATTCAGTCAAGTAATTGCCAGACCATTGTTCCTAATTTTTACTGACAGTCTACCGACTGGAATGCTACCAGCGCATTGGAGAAAAGCTAATGTAGCACCAATATTTAAAAAGGGCCCAAAATACATCCCTGGGAATTACAGACCACTTAGTATGCAAGCTCTTGGAGGGGATGATAAGGGACTATATACGAGATATAATATACACGGTATCATTAGCAGTAATCAGCATGGATTCATGAAGAATCCGTTCTTGCCAAACCAATCTATTAACCTTCTATGAGGAGGTGAGTTGCCATCTAGATAAAGGAAGGCCCGTAGCTGTGTATCTAGATTTTGCAAAAGCATTTGACACAGTTCCCCATAAACATTTATTGTACAAAATAAGGTCCGTTGGCATGGACGAGGGTGAGTACATGGATTGAAAACTGGCTACAAGGGCGAGTTCAGAAGGTGGGGATAAATGGGGATCACTCAGAATGGTCAGAGGTGGGTATTGGGGTCCCCCAGGGTTCTGTGCTGGAACCAATCCTACTTCATTTGTTTATAAACGACCTGGATGATGGGGTAAACAGTTCAATCTCTGTATTTGCGGACAATACTAAGCTAAACAGGGCAATAAATTCTCCGCAGGATGTGGAAACCTTGCAAAATCTGAACAAATTAATGATGTGGGCAACTACATGGCAAATGAGGTTTAATGTAGAAAAATGTAAAATAATGCATTTGGGTGGAAAAAATATGAATGCAATCTATACACTGGGGGGAGGACCTCTGGGGGAATCTAGGATGGAAAAGGACCTGGGGGTCCTAGTAGATGATAGGCTCAGCAATGGCATGCAATGCCAAGCTGCTGCTTACAAAGCAAACAGAATATTGGCATGCATTAAAAAAGAGATTAACTCCAGGAATAAAGCGATAATTCTCCCGCTCTACAAGACTCTGGTCTGGCCGCACCTGGAGTATGCTGTACAGTTCTGGGCACCAGTCCTCAGGAAGGATGTACTGGAAATGGAGCAAATACAGAGCAAGGCAACAAAGCTAATAAAGGGTCTGGAGGACATTAGTTATGAAGAAATGTTGCGAGCACTGAACTTATTCTCTCTGGAAAAGAGACACCTGAGAGGGGATATGATTTCAATTTACAAATACCATACTGATGACCCCATAATAGGATAAAATGTTTTCTTATTGTACATCACGGGACACAGAGCCATAGTAGTTACTATGTGGGTTATAGGTCACCTTCAGGTAATGGACACTGGCACACCCTAAGACAGGAAGTCCACTTCCTATATAACCCCTCCCACTACTGGGAGTACCTCAGTTTTTTTCGCCAGTGTCGAAGGTTTTGGTCACAAGTAAATATGTGCTGTGCTGAGCTGCACTGGAGCAATCCTTGCTGGGGCTAGCTATGTAGCCGGATCCATTCAAAGTGTCTTTTAGGCCAAATTGGATGGTACCCCGGCCTCGTGCCCTAAGAAAGATGGTTTTGCCTGTAACGCTTCTCTTTTTAGAGAGCTGGACCCCGGGGATCCAGTACTTTGGTATTTTGAGCCATAAAGTTTTACTGGGGGGTGCTATTACGGGTCCACGAGTGTGGGTTCCCCGAGGGTCCCCGGTTCCTGAAGGTTTGTTTTCTTATGAAATGTCTCCTTTAAAAGAAAAATAAAAGTAAATGTCATGCCTAAGAGTCACCACTGGGGGCTGTATAGAGCACGTACCTTCTCATGCTTTCCTTAGAGATCACGCTGTGTCAGGAAGCAGCAGGCTTTTTCCTCTGGCTAGCAGGCAGACCTCTGGTAAATTTGGGGGGGTGGTTTCTTTCACCAGACACCCCCCACTTGGACAAAGTTCTCCCCCTCTGCCGGGAAAGGGGAAAGCTAAAAATGACCTGCATATCGCTCTGTTTTCCTACCGCCCCTGCACGGTGGCTTGTCTAGGTCTCCTCGCCATCCCTCCCTCACACACAAGCCGATCCTGTCAAATCAGAGGCCCGCGCTCGCGCAAGAAAACTCTCTTTTGGAAGAGATACGAGGGGGAGCGCGATGCGACGGAGGGGGCGGGGCTTAGCGCAGCGTTGGCGTCCGGCGCAGGAGTGTGTTTAAAAAGCTCAATTTTTGCTGCTGCAAGTTGTCAGACACAAGAGCAAAGAGGAGCATGCAAGAGGTTTGGTGACACAGGCATTCCTATTGACACATTTACTATTCGCATCAGGTTAAGCATTAATAGCAGTGGCTGGACTATTGCTCAAGCAGTGGATGCGATTTCTTCTGGTAGTACTTCTGCTTTTGTGCATCGGGCTAAGGTCAGAAGGGGGGGGTTGAAACACCCCCAAAAAAGGGCTAAAAGGGACTCCCTCAAGCTCTGCAAAGCCTACTTATCTCTACAATGGCATCCTCCCCTATGAGGGGGTGGCTGGTCAGAGTGAGCATCGGGGCCATGAAATGTTTGCAACTGTTTTCAACACTGCTGCCCCTGTTTTTTCCGAAAAAGATATTTTTTCCTCAGCCATGATAGGATTGAAAAAAAAAAAGGTTAGCGGCTTTAATCCCAGTGTGGGACAAAATGCGACAGGTTCTCTTCCATTACCCAGGACCCTCAAACTGAGGAACTAGGGGTGGGAGGAGATGAATTCCCTCAGGGGACCGTGGTGAGCCTGATGACTCCTCTCCTGAGGTGTCAAATGCGGGGGATCAGCTTTCACAATCTGTAAGATTGATGGTGCAATTTCTTGCTGAATGGTCTGCTCCACATTTATGTACCCTAACTGAGTGTTTGGGTTTGCTAAAGCATCCTCAATCTGTGTATTACGCCTTTCCTGTCCATTCATTGCTGGAAAAGCTTTTTGTATCTGATCACCCAGATAAGCATTTTTTTTCCCTCCTAAAAAGTTATTTCACACTTTATCCTATGGAGGAGAAAATTCACTTAAAGTGTGCTATACCAACAAATAGTGCTGCTATATCCTCTGTGAATAAGAGTTTGACTTGTCCGGCAGACAATGCTTAGGGATCCAACGGATAAAAAGTTGGAATTCCTATTAAAAAAAACAAAAAAAAAACACTTTTTTTCTCTGGCAGATTGGGTGTCTCTGCCTGCGCTGACAGTAATTTGGTAATTCGTTGAGAGACCAGTTTAAACAGGTGTTCAAGGTTATCCTGTTCAGCAAGCCCAGGATCTGGCAAGCTACTAGCAGCTTTATGATTGCAATAGTTGCTATGAGAGATTCTATCCTTCAGGCCTTGCGCCCTTCGCTAAGCGCCATGCAAGAAGCTCCTGGCTAGTCTTCCTTTTTGCTGTGAAGCAGGTTTTTTGGGGATGATTTGGGTACTACATCCAAAGAAATTCTAGTGGAAAATACCCCTTTGCCATTTAAGAAAAGGAGTAAACATATTTTCATTTTAACAAGCTCCTTCTGTGCCAGGGGCATCAGCCTCCAAGCAGTCACAACGGCCTCCACCGTCAAGTTCAAAAGGTAATCCTCAGGTCAACCTCAAGGACAAAAGAGGTCTTGGGGGAGGAAACCTACAAAATACTAAAGCCTCCTTATGAGGAGGCGCCCCGGCTCGCTTGATTAGGGGGAATACTTCTGCAGTTCTCAAGGATCTGGCAGGAAGAGTGTCGAGACAGATGGGGGACTTCCTCAATAGCTCCAGGGTACAAACTGGAGTTCCAAGAGTTCCCTTCTCCTCGTTTTCTCAGATCAAACGTTCCTAAGGATCCAGAGAAAAAGAAGTCTTTCTTTCAAGCATTGGACCATCTTTTGGCAAAAAGTGATCATGGTGGTCTCCATGTAAGAGCAGGGGTTGGGGTTTGGTTCAAACCTTTTTTTCACAGCGCCAAAACCTAATGGACATTCTGGATCTCAAAAATATAATTAAATTCCTGAATATAACCGCTCTTTTTTGGCATGCAGTCAATCCAATCAGTTGTCTCCATCCTACAAGGAGGATAACTTCTGGCGTCAATCAACATCAAAGATGCATACCTCCATGTGCCTATTTCCTATTTATCTACTTTTCAAGGTAGAAAATCTTAATTTTCAGTGTGTAGCTCTGCTTTTCGGTCTAGCTACTGCACCTTGAGTTTTTATAAAGGTTCTGGCCCCTACTCTAGCCAGATTAAGGGCCGAAGGTATAACGATAATAGTTTACCTAGATGATCTGTTCTTGATAGATCAGTCGGTAGCCCTCTTAGACCAAAGTATGGTCACCACATTCAACTACCTGGAATACCTAGGTTGGATTCTTAACCTAGAAGAAATGTTCCTTAAAACCATGAAGAAGGCTAAAATACTTGGGTCTGATCATAGATACACCCAGAGAAGGGTATTCTTGCCTCAGGCAAAGATCAGCGCCATAAAGGAACTGATTCAGGTGGTCGAAGCAAGATGAATTCTTCTATTCAGCTTTGCATGAGGTTGTTGGTGGCTTAATTCGAGGCCATTCCTTATGCTCAGTTTCATTCGAGACTGCTGCAAAACAGTATCCTATCGGCTTAGAACAAAAGGGTTCAAGCTCTAGATTTCCCAATGTATCTGATTCCAAAGGTGCGCCGAAGCCTCAGTTTATGGTTAATAACCAAAAATCTGCAAAGGGGAAAATCCTTCCTTTGGTTATCTGGGAAGTGGTAACAACATATGCCAACCTTTTTTGGGTTGGGGAGCAGTCCTGGAAGAGGCAACTGTCCAAGATAAGTGGCCCAGATCAGAAATAGCCTTACCAATTAACATTCTAGAAATTCACGCAGAGCACTTGGTCCTGAGGGCCTGAACGTTCAGTTTACGGAATTGTCCTGCCAGGATTCAATCCGACAATGCCACAGCAATGGCCTGTATTAATCACCAAGGGGGCACAAGAAGTTGTGCGACCCAGAGAGAGGTGAATCATATCCTATCTTGGGCAGAAAACATTGTACTTTGCCTATTGGCAGTCTTCATTCTAGGAACAGAAAATTGGCAGGCGGACTTCTTGAGTTGCCAGCAGTTCCCAGGAGAATAGTTCCTTCACCCTGAAATCTTCCTGTCAATATGTCAAAGATGGGGGATCCCAGACGTAGATCTGTTTGCATCCAGGTTCAACAAAGGATTTGACAACCTTGTGTCAAGAACAAAGGATCCGCTAGCATGTGGAACAGATGCCTTGCTATTCCCATGGAATCGGTTCTCACTGATTGATTTATGCATTCCCTCCTATTTGGCCTGCATGCACGACTTCTTTGCAGGATCAAGCAGAAAGAAGTTGGTGATTCTTGTGGCTCAGGAGATCTTGGTATGCAGAGATTGTAAAGATGGTGGTAGGGGACCCATGGCCCTACCGCCACAGCCAGACCTTCTCTCGCAAGGTCCGTTATTCCATCCTACTTTACAAACGCTAAATTTAACGGTTTGGCTATTGAGACCCACATCCTGAAGAAGCGTGGGCTGTCAGGTTCAGTGGAGTCTACTCTGGTTAATGCAAGGAACCCCGCCTCCAAAGTCATATATTATAGAGTCTGGAAGGCATATGTCTCCCGGTGTGAATCCAGGGGTTGGCACCCCAGGAAGTATATCATAGGTAGAATCCTTGACTTTCTACAGACAGGATTAGAAATAAAGCTGGTCTTGAGTACTATCAAGGGCCAGGTTTCGGCCTTATCAGTATTATTTCAACCACCACTTGCTTTGCAATCTCTGGTTCGTAGCTTTATTCAGGGGGTAACGTGGCTTAATCCTCCGGTTAGGTCACCCCTGAACCCTTGGGACTTGAATTTAGTCCTGTCGACATTACAGAAGCAACCTTTTGAGCCGATATCTCATATTCCCTTGGTCCTTTTGACAAGGAAATTAGTTTTTCTGGTAGCCATATCTTCTGCAAGAAGGGTATCAGAGTTGGCTGCTCTTTCTTGTAACGAGCCATATTTGATTATTCACAAGGATAAGGTTGTGTTACGTCCTCATCCTAATTTTCTACCGAAGGTAGTGTCAGGTCTTAATTTAAATCTGGATATTGTTCTACCTTTATTTTTTCCAGAACCCTGTTCTGTGAAAGAAAGGTCACTACATTCTTTTGATGTGGTGAGAGCAGTCAGTCTACTTGAAGGCGACTGCTCAGATTTGTAAAATGGATGTTTTGTTTGTGTTGCCTGAAGGTCCGAAGAGAGGACAGGCAGCATCGAAATCTACCATTTCTAAATGGATTTGTCAAGTGATTGTTCAAGCTTATGGTTTGAAGAGGAAAGTTCCACCTTTTCATATTAAAGCGCACTCCACCAGGGCTTTGGGCGCAGTGTACTGCAGGCAGAACTATAAGTCCTCTAGTCTCCTGGTGCCCTACTTTTGTTGTGTCTCCCTCCCTTCAGTTGACATTGCTATGGGACATCCCACATAGTAACTACTATGGCTTTGTGTCCCGTGATGTACGATAAGAAAATAGGATTTTTATAACAGCTTACCTGTAAAATCCTTTTCTTTGAAGTACATCACGGGACACAGAGGTCCCTCCCTTCTTTCTGGTATTCTCAGTAGTGGGAGGGGTTATATAGGGAGTGGACTTCCTGTCTTAGGGTGTGCCAGTGTCCATCACCTGAAGGTGGCCTATAACCCACATAGTAACTACTATGGCTCTGTGTCTCGTGATGTACTTCAAAGAAAAGGATTTTACAGGTAAGCTGTTATAAAAATCCTATTTTATCTTGCCAGCAAATAAAAAAAAGTGCATTTATTTTTTAATTTTATTAAAAGGTGAACTTGTCCTTTAACCTTTGTCACCATCGAGAAACCCACCATAAGAAATGCAATGCATCCATTGCTTGTGTTTTTGCAAAGTTTTTGTTATGCTTTTTTTTTTTTTTAACCACTTCGGTAGATTTACCCTCCTTTATGACCAGGCCATTTTTTGCAATACAGCACTTCATTAATTTAACTGACAATTGTGCAGTTGTGCAAAGCTGTACCCAGATAAAACCTTTTGTCCTTTTTTTTCCCCACAAATAGAGCTTTCTTTTGGTGATATTTGATCACCTCTGCATTTTTTCTTTTTTTTTTGCGCTATGAACAAAAAAAGGCCAACAATTTGTAAAAAAAAACAATATTTTTTTACTTTCTGCTATAAAACATATCCAATAAAAATATTTGAAAAAATCTATTTTTTTCATAAATTTAGGCCAATATTTATTCTGCTACATGTTTTTGGTAAAAAAAAATCCCAATAAATGTATATTGATTGGTTTGCGCAAAAGTTATAGCGTCTCCAAACCACGTCATCATTTTACTATTTTTTATCTATTTAATTTTACTAGTAATGGTGACAATCAGCGACTTATAGCGGGACTGCAATATTGCGGTGGACATTTGGACACTAACTGACACTTTTGACACTTTTTTGTGACCAGTGCTAAAAAATATGCCCTGTCACTGTGCTAATGACACTGGCTGGGAAGAGGTTAGCATCAGGGGTGATCAAAGGGTTAACTGTGTGCCTAGCCTGTTTTTTACTACAGTGTGGGAGGTGCTTTTACTCAAGGAAGAGATGGATATTAGTCCCTGCTTGGCAGAGACACAGGATCCATGCCTTCCCTCCTGTGTACATAGGCAGACTGTTCTGCCTCTATGCAAGATGATCAGCGGGTGCTGGCAGGTATCGAGACCGCGGTACCCTCTGAAAGACTCCCATTGTGTATAATCACAGCGGAAGCGAGACGCCGGTGGCGGTGTGCATTCGCGCCTGCTACCCAGAGGAACCGGATCATATATATATATATATATATATATATATAGAGAGAGAGAGAGAGAGCGTGCCTTGCAAAAGTATTCACCCCCTTGGCTTTTTACATATTTTGTTACATTATAGCCTTTTTTTTAAATCTGAATTATATGTGATGGATCAGAACGCAATAGTCTAAGTTGGTGAAGTAAAATTAAAAAAATATATACATAAAACTATTTTTCAGAAATAAAAAAATGATAATTGGCATGTGCGTATGTATTTACCCCCTTTGTTATGAAGCCCATAAAAAGCTCCGGTGCAATAAATTACCTTTAGAAGTCACATAATTAGTGAAATGATGTCCACCTGTGTGCAATCTAAGTGTCACATGATCTGTCATTACATATATACACCTTTTTGAAAGGCCCCAGAGGCTGCAACACCTAAGCAAGAGACACCACTAACCAAACACTGCCATGAAGACCAAGGAACTCTCCAAACAAGTAAGGTACAATGTTGTTGAGAAGTACAAGTCGGGGTTCGGTAATAAAAAAATATCCAAATCTTTGATGATCCCTAGGAGCACCATCTAATCTATCATAACCAAATGGAAAGAACATGGCATAACAGCAAACCTGTCAAGAGACGGCCGCATACCAAAACTCACGCACCAGGCAAGGAGGGCATTAATCAGAGAGACAGCACAGAGACCTAAGGTAACCCTGGAGGAGCTGCAGAGATCCACAGCAGAGACTGGAGTATCTGTACATAGGACGACAATAAGCCGTACGCTCCATTGAGTTGGGCTTTATGGCAGAGTGGCCAGAAGAAAGCCATTACTTTCAGCAAAAAACTAAATGGCATGTTTTGAGTTTGCGAAAAGGCATGTGGGAGACTCCCAAAATGTATGGAGGAAGGTACTCTGTTCTGATGAGACTAAAATTGAACTTTTTTGCCATCAAAGAAAAAGCCACCTCTGGCGCAAACCCTACACGTCACATCACCCAAAGAACACCTTCCCCACAGTGAAACATGGTAGTGGCAGCATCATGCTATGGGGATGTTTTTCAGCAGTCGGGACTGGGAAACTGGTCAGGGTTGAGGGAAAGATGGATGGTGCTAAATACAGGGATATTCTTGAGCAAAACCTGTACCACTGTGTGTGTGATTTGAGGCTAGGATGGAGGTTCACCTTCCAGCAGGACAATTACCCCAAACACACTGCTAAAGCAACACTTGAGTGGTTTAAGGGGAAACATGTACATGTGTTGGAATGGCCTAGTCAAAGCCCAGACCTCAATCCAATAGAAAATCTGTGGTCAGACTTAAAGATTGCTGTTCACAAGCGCAAACCATCCAACTTGAAGGAGCTGGAGCAGTTTTGCAAAGAGGAATGGGCAAAAATCCCAGTGGTAAGATGTGGCAAGCTCATAGAAACTTACCCAAAGCGACTTAGAGCTGTGATAGCCGCAAAAGTGTCTCTACAAAGTATTGACTTTAGGGGGGTGAATAGTTATGCACATTGACTTTTTCTGTTATTTTGTCCTATTTGTTGTTTGCGTCACAATAAAAAAAAAAAAAAAAAACATCTTCAAAGTTGTGGGCATGTTCTGTAAATTAAATGATGCAAATCCTCAAACAATCCATGTTAATTTTAGGTTGTGAGGCAACAAAACATGCCAAAGGGGGTGAATACTTTTGCAAGACACTGTATATACACGTGATCCAGTGCACAGCTGATAGATGGTGGTCAGCAAGTGGTTAATCTCTGTAAATACTAACATTTACCCTATTTATTTTACATTTACTGGCCCTTTAAGCTTGTCTGATTATGCTGTGTACATCATTCACGAATTCTGGACATGTTCTAGCAATTATAGGAAATATTTTGCTGGTAACTGAGTTAGACACTAAGAAAAAGATGTTTTTCAATGAAAATTACTCTGTCGTTTATTTCTACAACCACAAGAATTAATTTCAGGCGCAAGACTCTAATCATGAAAATTATACATATATGGCCTTTAATTGCTAAAATGATAGATAACATAATAAAATTCAGTTCCTTTACATCTAAATCTGGCATGAATGTTATGTAAACATTTGCAAAAATAACTGCCCTTGGCAATTAAGCAGATTTATTTTTTTATCCTTTTTGTTCTAAGAATAGAAATTGCTAGACACAAAACTGAATTTCACAATTGGCCTAATTTTGGTTCTTGACTGCCAGGTTAGATTTAAGGTTATTTCTTTTAGCAAAACTTGACAGTAATTCATATTATTTTATTTATACATATTGATCTTGAGTTTTGTCTGTTCTAAGGTGTTTAAGCAAAGCTGTAGCTACGTATGTTTTTAAAAAACACATTTTGTGCTTTGCTTACGTGTCTATGACAATGGGTGTTTTGTGAGGGAAGCCAGTGAGGTCAAGAGGCTTCAACTCTCTCTAGTAGTTCATCTCTCTCTACCCCTTGATGGCAAAAAAGCAGCTCGGGAGTTTAGGGTGAAACAAAATCTGTGCTGGTTTTTTTATCATTATTATTATACAGGATTTTTATAGCGCCAACATTTTGCGCAGCGCTTTACAACATGAGGGCAAACAGTATAGTTCCAAAACAATTCAATACAGGAGGAATCAAAGGGCCCTGCTCGTTAGAGCTTACAATCTAGAAGGGAGGGTCAAGTGAACCAAAAGGTAATATCTGTGGGGGACAAACTGATGGAGAAAATTAAAATACAGTTGTTAGGGGTGGACAGGTAGAGCTTCTCTGAAGAGGAGGGTTTTCAGGGATCGTCTAGGTAGGAGATAATATGACAGATTGGGGTAAGGAGTTCCATAGGACAGAAGAGGCTCTGGAAAAGTTCTGGAGGCGAGCATGGAAGGAGGTGACGAGGGAGCTAGAAAGCAAGAGGTCTTGAGAGAAACAAAGAGAATGATTAGGTTGGTATTTTGAGACTAGGTTTATGATGTAGCTGGGGGCTAAGTTGTGGATGGCTTTGTAAGTTGTTGTTAGTATTTTAATTCGTTGGGTGAGTGGAAGCCAGTGGAAGGATTGACAGAGAGGGGTAGCAGACACAGAGCGATTGGTAAGGTGAATGAGTCTGGCAGCAGCATTCATGATGGATTGAAGGGGGGATAGCCTATGTAGAGGTAAGCCAATGAGAAGGGAGTTGCAGTAGTTGGGGCGAGAGATGACCAGGGAGTGAATTTTTGGCATATTTTGGCGATGTTGCAGAGGTTGAGGAGGCAACATTTGGACAGTAATTGGACGTGGGGCTTAAAGGAGAGTTCAGAGTCCAGGACTACACCTAGGACCTTGGCATGCGGCATGGGCTGATAGTTGTGCTATCGGAGGGGGGGAAGGAGAACTTCCGCTCGGAAGTGGGAGCTTTCCCTCCCCCCCCCAAAAAAAAAAAAAAAGTTAAATGTCATAGAGGAGTGGGAGAGGCGTCAAAGGGGTTGTAATCCCTCATGTTTTTTAACCTTAATGCATTAAGGTGAAAAAACTTCTGACACTGACCGGCTTCCTAGCCCCCCCCCCCCCCATTTTACTCACCTCAGCCATTTGTTCCCTCGGTGGAGACGTGCTGTACCTCTCTGCCCAGGGTTCTCGGCTCTTGATTGGATAGATTGATAGCAGAGCAGCCATTTTCTCCCGCTGCTGTCAATCAAATCCAATGACCCGGGAACGGGGCCGAGTCCAGCGTTCTGTTTCTATGAACGCAAATGCTGGACTCCGGAGCGCACCCCCAGGGTAACCACCAAGGAGAGCGTTTCTCCTAGGAGATGCGAGGAGGAGCCGCGAGCGCCGTTGGGGGGACCCCAGAAGACGATGATCAGGGCCGCACTGTGCAAAACAAACTGCATGGTGGAGGTAAGTATGATATGTTTGTTATTTATTTATGTATTTTTTTAAATGAGGGTTTACAACCCCTTTAAAGTGAAACCTTCCCCTTTTGTGTGGAGTTCTTTGTTATGGGTTAAGTTTTAAGCGGTAAAGTATAAGTTAAGGATTAATTTGCATGCATGAGAAGCAAATGTTGGACTGAGGATAGGAGAAGGCTGGGGGCCAATGGTAGCATACTGCAGCATTCACATTTGTTTTGGGTGCTAACTGCACGGAATCTTCTATTCCAGATCTTGGTGCAAAAGAGGGAGACAGGTTTTTTTTTTTTTTTTTTTGCTTTTACGATTAGGAGTTATTCTGAACACTGCTTTTTGTGCTTCAAATGACCGTAATCACCAGATCTGGTCTTGCATTTGAGTTGGTTTTAGGAAAAGATTTTAGGAAAATTTTAAAGAATTAACCACCTCCAATACCCCCATTCACCCAAGCTATACTCAAATCATAAACGCATAGTAACTCCAATGTGGTACAACTTTTATAACAGCCTCTTCAGATTCTTTTTCAAATCAAGTGATAAAATCTTACTAAAACATCAAAGTGATGACATTTTAAACAGCAACAATATTTGTAATATTTCCGTTTTATTTGCCTCGAACTATGGAAGGGCTAGTGCGCATATATATGGTTACTCATTATTGATGATTATAATATATTTGGAGGTCTTCTCTTCAGCTGCAATTTCCACCACTTCTCTACTTATGTGTTTCAGTTATACACATCATCCTATGATAAAAGCAAAAGAATTGCATATAGTGTAATGTTCCACATAAGTGCCTGTCAGCACTATACACATTGGTTGTGCATACCAGAGTGGATGCCTCTCTCCCTACTGCTTGCTCTGCATGGCTTGCCAGTACACTGATCCCTGCTGCACATTACAATTGTGATGCCACCCAAGAACCCATCAATTCTGTCACCAAGCTATACCCTGATGCGGTTTGTCTAATTGGGTTTTCAGGGGTATGACTTAGTAACTGTTCAGAATCTTCCTGTAGACTATGTACTGTATTAGCATCAAACCAATTCAGTAGCATGGAACCTTTAGGGATCATTTAAACTTCAACTTCTACACACATTAAAGTGCCTACCGCTTCAACATTTTTTGATGTGTTTTTGATTCTTCTGCGATGCTTCAGTGGTACTTTGATGATGCTTTGTGGTGCTTTTTTGAAGCTTGGTAGATGCCCTGTGTGTGTTGATATCTCATACCTGCAATTTCTCCAAAACAAAGCGAAGCTAATGCTGAAATAAAGCCCCTCAAAAGCTTTTGGTGCTTCAAGCAAGTCTTGTCATAGACTTCTATGGAGGCTTTAAAGACGCTTTGAAGCGCCACTAAAGCGACATGGGGTATAAATTTTGAAGCAAAGCAAAAGCAAACACAAGGTGTAAACAGGTCTGTAAGCTAACCATTTCAATTATACCCCATGTCACTAAAGTGACATAACAAAGCAAAAGAAAACACAAGGTGTAAACAGGACTGTAAGCTAACCATTTCATTTAGTGACAGTGGCTTTGACTGGTGTTGAGAGAGCTTTAAAAAAGCCTGTCCGAAGCCATGTTTTGAAGCAAGTGTAAATGAGCCCTTATGGTTTATACCAGTGTTTCTCTAACTTTTTTGTCTTGCGGTGCACCAAAAAGATCTAAAAACTTTCACGGCACACCTGAAAAGATTTTTGTGGTGAAGAACTTATTTATTTTTACATATACAGTATATTTAATTTTAAATTAAATGTGAAGGATGTGCCTACTTTCGAGAGCAAATCAGATTGAAGCGCTTGTAATCTTCTTTGTACTTTCGCTTGTTTCCTTGCTTTTTATTTAACCACCGCCCATTATCATATAACGTCCGCAGGAGGGATCTCCCATCCTGGGCGGGCGTCATATGACGTACTGGGCTTCCCGCCGCATCACTCGGGAGCCGATGCGTGTGCCCGGTGGCCGTGATGTTCGCCGGGCACCCGCGATTGTTAACAGAGCAGGACCATGGATCTGTGTGTGTAAACACACAGATCCACGTCCTGTCAGGTGAGAGGAGACCGATAGTGTGTTCACCAGTACAGAGGAACACCGATCGGTCTCCTCCCCTACAGTTAGAATCACTCCCTAGGTAACACAATTAACCCCATGATCGCCCCCTAGTGTTAACCCATTCCCTGCCAGTGCTTTTTATAGCACTGATCGCTGTATAAATGTGAATGGTCCCAAAATGGTGTCAAAAGTGTCCGATATGTCCACTACAATGTCACATTCATGATAAAAATCACAGATCCCCGCCATTACTAGTAAAAAAAAATGCCATAAAACTATCCCCTTTTTTGTAGACACTAGAACTTTTGCGCAAACCAATCAATATACGCTTATTGCGATTTTTTTTTTTTTTTTTACCCTAAAATATGTAGAAGAATACATATAGGTCTAAACTGAGGAAAAAACTTGTTTTTTGTTTTTTTTAAATTGGGATATTTATTATAGCAAAAAGTAAAAAATATTGTGTTTTTTTTTTTCAAGCTTGTCGCTCTTCTTTTGTTTATAGCGCAAAAAATAAAAACCACAGAGATGATCAAATGCCACCAAAAGAAAGCTCTATTTGTGGGAAAAAAATGATAACATTTTCGTCTGGGTACAGTGTTGCATGACCGCGCAATTATCATTCAAATTGCGACAGCGCTGAAAACTGGCTTGGGCAGGAAGGGGGTGAAAATGCCCTGTATTGAAGTGGTTAACAGTTTCTCTTTCTGAGTTCCAGACTTGATTACGCATTTCTCCATCGCTAAACAATGAACAAACTTTTATAAGCATCAAAGTTAAAATGGAATGGTCTATATTATTATAATATAATTAGAGCAATAAAGTTCTCCCGAGATCTCGCACAAGTCTTGCGTTACGAAAGGAACAAATGTATGAGAGACCGACAGAGATTGTGTTTTTATATATGTTACTTTTTTAACTTTGGTGACATTGATTTACAATTTATTTTTCTGTATGTTCGAGGTTTCAAAATGCTAGCAATTTTAAATTTTTTTCAAAACTCCCATGGCACACCTGCAAATCTCACACAGTTTGAGAATCACTGGTTTATACTAATATTAATTTAAAAAATTGTAACCCGAATTCTAGACAGATATAAAAAGCACAAACTAATTGAGATCTGTAGATAATAAAGCATTACTGTTTGTTTGTGTTTTTTTTCTTCAATTTGACTTGATATTGACCACTTGCAATCTCTTGTGCAGCATCACTCAGACTGGGAGGCAATGTGCTGTATGCAGAGGTGTTGACAAGGAATATATTTATAAGAGGAGCAGGGAGAGTGAGGGATGACCTCAGTCAGCTGCTGCTCTTTCACTGCCAATCAGAAGGCTGGGGTGGAGAAAGAACACCACTATCCTTTCTTCTGTGGCTAAACAATGTTCGTACAACATACAGCAGTCTCTCCTTCGGTAGTTTGGGTGCCTCAGGGTTACTTCAAGTGGATGTAAACCCTCACATATACCCAGTGAAGTGAACAGCCTCATATGATACACAGGGATGAAACAAATCTCCCTACATAAGTTTTACATGTATATCTGCTGTCTTCATCTTTATATACTGTTTAGAAAGTTCAGTTCATGTTAGATTTTCTCTACCTGGTTAATATGCAGTGAAGCCTGGGCATACAGCCAAGACAGCTGATTGGAGGAAATGAACCTCCCCCCCTCCTCCACATAGGTAGAGGGTTTCAGCTCTGTTTGTTGAATTGTTCAGGGCTCTGCTAATCTATGTATAGCATCCTCCCCAACACAAAACTCAGGCTGCTTTTATCACATGTGAAGGAGAACTTGTCAAGAGTTATCAGGCTGATAACAGAAGAATGGAGCAGGAGACAGCTACGGGACATAGTGCTTTGAAGAGAGATAAGAAAACGCTGTGGATATATGTGCACAGCTCAAATTTCATGAATCTGGTTTACATACACTTTTAGGCAAATGCACATCTACTTATTGAAAAAATATTATAATACATGTTTAGGGTTTAAAGTGATTCTAAATGTTTATTGTTTTTCTTTAAAATAACAAACATGTCATACTTACCTGCTCTTTGCAATAGTTTTGCACAGAGCAGCCCCAATCCCCTTCTTGCTATGGGGGAACTCATGTGGGCTCACTGATGAACCTCGCTGTCTTTGTCTATTGACACAGACAGCAGGTCTCAGTCCCACTCCCTGTTCCCTTGTCGCTGACTGTAATTCTCTTTATCAAAACCATAAATATTCAGACCCCATATACACACCTCTTTTGCACTGCCCTGGTCTGGCTAAGTTGTTGGTTTCTGCAGGATTGCTTATGTACTAGCACTGACCATAGAGAATAATGGCCATAGGTGCCTACCTCTGTCAAGTGTTGCTGTTTACCACCCAGCTAACTTATTTTTTTTGCCTTTCTCTGAAATCTCCGGTTATGGTTATGTTTTCTGAAACTTTCATATAGAAGCTCAGCAGATTTCTGATGTTTTGTAAGAGGAGACAATACAGGTCATCTGTTCTTCTGAGACTATTGCTTAGGGTATCTCCCTGTGCGACATGATGCACTAAACCTGACACTGAGCTTTCAACAGATTATTCTCTAAGCACTCAGAAAATAATATGTTCTTGGCATGTTTCTTAAAAACTTTTTTTTAAATAATGGCCCAGTTAAAAAAAAAAAAAAGTTATGTTAATATGTTTATTTGAATCAGATTTTAATGTACCTAAAATCCTATTTGTATCTGACATAAACGGCATCTGCGATGCTGCACCAAAAACATTAAATACAAATATATATATATATAGATAGAGATATATATATATATCTATATATAATTTGCAACTGCATGTGTTGTTATTATTTTACTGGATTTATATAGCGCCAACAGTTTGCACATCGCTTTACAATGTGAGGGCAGACAGTACAGTTACAATACAATTCAATACAGGAGGAATCAGTGGGCCCTGCTTATTAGCACATATTCTAAAATTATACAGCTATAGTTAGAGTACAGTAATACCTCAGATTGCGAGTAACGCGGTTAACGAGCGTTTTGCAATACAAGCTATTATTTTTTTTAAATCCTGACTCGGTTAGCGAGCGTTGTCTCGCAAAACAAGCAGGATTCAAGTCTCTGGCGTGCAGTACCGCATTTGACCAGAGGTGTGGGGATGCCAGTGACACTTGGGAAACACTCCATTCGTGAGTGTCTCCAAGCGTCTCCGAGTGTTTCCGATTGCATCCGATCGGTCTCCGAGTGTCTCCGGTACTGCATACAATAGAAGTCACCGTGGATCGAATTATCTGCACTTCCATTGACTCCTATGGGAAAACTCGATTTGATATACGAGTGCTTTGGATCACAAGCATTCTTCTGGACAAAATTATGCTCGTAATCCAAGGTACCACTGTATGTGCTAGATGCCTTTCAGACTCAGAATACATGCCTAGTACCTACACATTTAACCCAACGAAGGTCATTGAATTATATCAACCTTTTCATATAACCATTAGTGAAACCCAGTCCTATTTTTGAAGGATCTCAGAGACTTTGTGAACTACAATAACTCTGAGAAATGATAATTAAAAGCCTTGATTCATCAGTAGAGGGTCATTCACTATATACTGGGCATCATTGCTCAAGACAGGCCCAAAGCAACAAGTAGAAATACAATGTTTTCAATGGGCCCAGTTCACACCGATGTTGGGGTGTGCTGTGTGAAAATAGAACCTGCTACATATAGGTGTCCGTTTTATGAAGCAGTGAAAAAATGTCACTGCTCCATTCTCCAGCATTTACAGAGGAGATCGTTCTTCTCTGGATGCCAGTTTATGAAGCTTTGTAGATCGCTTCTCCTTTGGAGGAGTGACGTGATCTACAAACGCTTCAAACAGTGGAGAACGGCCCCTGATATTAGAATCTTGTGAGACTTTACGAGATTACATTACCAGAAATTCACTGAAACACTGAGGTGTCTGTTAATTAAGCAGTGATAAATTATCATTGCTCAGTCCATAGACATTCCCGGAGGACACTGCCCACCTAGTAATAAAATATTTGTCCCCCTACACTATATATATATATATATATATATATATACATATATATACACACACACACAAACACATGCAGATTATATATACATACCGTATATACTCGAGTATAAGTCGTTCCGAGTATAAGTCGAGGCCCTAATTTACCACAAAAAAAATGGGAAAAACTTATTGACCAGAGTATAAGACGAGGGTGAGAAATGCACAGCTACTGTAAGTGGAAAAGAGGGTCAACAATGCCCATTTGCAGAATCACTGTGCCCATTTGCATGCCTCACTGTGCCCATTTGCAGCCATAGGTCCCCTGAACTTCAAACTCGGTAGTTAAGGGTTCCTAGATGCCCCCTAGCTGCAGCCAAAATTTGGGGTCTCTGAACCCAAAGGGTCCCGAAATAACATTGCTGCAGATGGACACAGTTGACCGAATTTGGGGCTCCGTATCTCGGGGCAACTTAGTCCTAAGAACCCCAAATTTGGTGTGTAAACCCAGTGGAACTAGCACCATAAAATTTCAAAAGCTGGGATTTCTAGCACCAAGTGGCCCCGAGATACAGGGCCCCAAATATCAGTTCAGAAAATGTCAAGCACTTTTCTGCAGCAGAGAATGACATTTTCCGAACAGGTTTTGGGGCCCCGTATCTCAGGGCCACTTAGGGCTAGGAACTTCAGCTTTGGATATGTTATGGTACCAGTTCCACTGGGTTTGCACGCCAAATTCGGGGTTCCTAGCTCCAAGTGGCCCTGAGATACGGAGCCCCAAAATCAGTTCGCAAAATGAAAATGTTTGCTGCAGAAAAGTGCTTGACTCAAGTATAAGTCGAGGGGGGCACTTTCAGCACAAAAAAATGTGATGAAAAATTCGACTTATACTCGAGTATATACGGTATATGTATACACACACACACATTACATATATACATAGACATGGCAGGGGGGCATGGCTACTGTCTTGGGGGGTCTGAACGAGGAAGAAGGAAATCAAAAATCTTCCTCCTTCCCCCAGGATTCTCTCTTCACTCTCTGATTCTTCACCTCTGAGCTGGTGAATTGGGGAGTGTGAATTCTGACTCAGATCGCCAGTGAAGTGCTCAGATCACAGCTTCATAAACTGTCCGTTTCTGTGTCAGTTAGCTTCTCAGTGTGTGGAGATGATCGGGGGAGAACATGTGTCTCCCGCGATCATCTCTGTTTCATAAACTGCTAATGGACTGTGATCAGCGGTGATCTATGGGATCACAGTTATATAAACGGACACCTTAGAGTACCACCATGTGGTACATAGCATTTAAGGCGCATATGCTAGGTGCCTTTTTTTGATTCATTCATTTACTAAAAAATTAGTCTAAGCTATAAACGTGAGTTTAATTTTAATTGTGAATTGAGAAAGCCTAGTTTCTTTTGCTAAAAGCAAAAGCAGCTGATTTATAGCTGCTGACATAGAAAATAGAGTTTGTATAAAAGTTTAGGCTTGTAAGTTTTCACTGTTTTCCAACACAATTGAAAGAAATGTGGCAATCAAATATATCTGTATTCTCTGAAGTATGTGTGCAACTTAAATATTTTGAGTGAAGTGTAATATTTGATATAGTACATGCTAAAAAAGATTGACCACTAGTTCTTACCACATGCAGTCCAGTGCTTGCATCAAAAAAACACATGGAAAATAATGTAGCACCCTCTACCAATAGGTGAGGAAGTTCTGGAAGCAGTAGTCTGCAGGAGTTACGCAGAAGAGAAGCAGTAGACTGCATGGTGATGCAGGGAGAAGAATGTAGTTGTTAAACATGCACATCGTTCCTTCAGGCTCAAACAATGTGCTTATCAGAAAAATCCCTAAATATGATGGCAAATTGAACTATTCTATGGGCATCCCATATACCCCTTTCCCCAACCAAGTTGTTCCCCCCAATAAACAAAGCAAAACACAGCAAATTACTGATGTTTGTTATTGGTGGCAACTACACGGCTACAGTAGGTTATATGGTTTTCAATGGAATAGTTCACACCAGTGTTTGCAGTTCCAGAAAAAAAAAAAAGTATGCTGCATTTTTCCTGAACTGGACTGTACTGGAATGCTGTAAACCACACTGGAACGCACCAAAAACGCGCTGGAACACACATGTCCTTGACTCCGCAGCGTGGATGTTAGGTCTTTTTGGTTTCAAAAGGTTTAAAACTTTTAAAGCATTTTGTAAATGTAAAATTGTTCCCATCATTAGTGTTCCAAATGCTGTTCTATAGTATTGTGCTGAATTTGGTAAGTAATGCAGATACCCCAGCTTCCTATTGCTCTTGGTAATTGTCTTGTCTAGCTGCATCAAGCAAAGGCCAGCAATCACCTCCCAGTAACACTCCCCTTCCTTTGTGTGCTTTTCAGCATTTTAGCAAGCACACTAATGTACATACAGCTCAGTTTGCATTGGAATTTTTTGTGCAAAATTCATATTGGTAGAGCACATGACTTATATATATATATATATATATATATATATATATATATATATATATATATATATTACACAAAAACTTTACTGAGGCACAAATGGGCACGTATGGGCATGTATTATCTTACAGGAGACAGAAGTTTTTTCTTAAACCATAGATTAAATGGCACCTTCAAGTGATTGGACACTTGCAAAAGTTTTGCTGGGAACTGCTCCCCAATGTACCCATACGATGCCACCCACTTGTGAGGCTCCAGTTTTAGTATGCCTGTGAAATGCACCCCTTGTCATGTTGGAGAATATTTTTTTTCTACTTTTTATGGTTGAATATATTTTTATTAACAAATTTCAATGGATTACAAAGACAATCCAAGTTTTTTTTTCTACTTTTTAACAATTTTCCTTCCTACTTCAACTTAAAGGCTAAGTTCACCTTTTTTTCCCCTAAATTCCAGCTCCGCTATGTATCAATATACCATTAATGTACTTATTTTGCAAAAATAAAACAGCTTTTCATTAATTCCACACTGGCTTAACTAACTCTTCATAGCTGTTTAAACACACTGCTCGATTACTTCTGACTTGACAGACTTTAGGTAATGACACAGGAAGGAGTTGACCAGCTGAAGGTAAAGGACCTTGAGACAGTAGATCGATGCGGCGTGGAAGCATCCATGGCCCATCTATTGCCAATCTCACAATCTCTGGGAACCAGGGTCTTCTGGGCCAGGCTAGTGTCACCAGAATGACTGGAACCCCCTCTCTCTGAATGCTGCGTAAACAAATGTGGAAGGAGAGGGATCAGGGGGAAAGCATAAACCAGGGAGAACTGGCCCCATGGAACTATCAGAGCATCTGCTCCAATTGCCAGGGATCCCTTGTTCGAGACACAAAATGATGTAGCTTGTTGTTGAACCTGGATGCCAACAAAATAACATTCGGTCGTCCCCATCGCTGGCTAATTTCCAAAAAACACATTCGGGTGTATGGACCATTCCTCCGGGCAGATCTGCTGGCGGCTGAGATAATCCACCCTCCAGTTCTCTACCCCTGGGATATGGACCGCCATTAAAACCAGCACATGTCCCTTTACAGTCTCCAAATTTGACGGCATGGCTATTGAAGCTAGGGTGCTGAAGGATCGTGGCATCTCGGGACCAGTGGTGTCTACCCTAGTGAATGCTAGGAAAGCGGTCACTAGGAAGATCTATAATAAGGTCTGGAAGAGTTATATTGCTTGGTGTGAAACCAGAAAATGGCATCCTCAGAAATACATGATTTGGAGAATTCTCTCTTTTTTACAGTCAGCTGTGGAAATCAGATTGGCTTTGAGTATAATCAGAGGTCAGATTCTTCCAAAAGCCTTTGGCCTCCCATTCGCTGGTCCGAACCTTTATACAGGGGGCAACTAGTTTGCTTCCCCCCATAAGGTCACCTATGTGTCCTTGGGATTTAAAGTTGGTGCTGCCTGTGTTACAGAAACTAGGAACAGGAAATTCCATTAGTCTTGTTGTCACACAAGCTAGACTTCCTGATGGCCATCACCTTGGCTAGAAAGGTGTCAGAATTGGTGGCCCTTTCATGTAGGGGACCATACCTAATCCTTCACCACAACAAGGTGGTGTTGTGTCCTATTCCATCCTTCATGCCAAAGGTGGTGTCAGCCTTTCATTTAAATCAGGACATTGTTTTGCCTTCTTTTTTCTCTCAGCCTCGTTCGGCAGAAGAGAGACGACTGCATTCCTTGAATGTCGTCCGGGCTGTCAGAGTTTGTCTAGATCTGCAGAGATCCAAGGATCAGACTCCTTTTTTGTTTTACCAGAAGGACCCAAGAAGGGGCAGGCAGCTTTCAAAGCTTCCATTGCCAATTGGATCTGCCAGTTGGTCATTCAGGCCTGTGGTCTAAAACGTAAGGCACCTCCCTTCAGGGTGAGAGCTCATTCTACCAGGGGTGTAGGAACCTCCTGGGCTTTTCGCCATCAGGTATCTGTGGCTCAGATCTGTAAGGCTGCTACCTGGTCTTTGGTGCATACATTCACAAGATTTTATCAGGTAGATGTTAGAGCAGCCGAGGATTCAGCTTTTGGCCATAGTGTACTCCAAGCTGCCGTGTAACGTCTGGCTATTTTTGATTTGATTTCTCCCTCCCCTCAAGGATGTTTGAGTAAGTAATGAATAATAGCCTAATCCTGTGTCCTGTGATGTATGATAAAGAAAATGAGATTTTTTCATCATTACCTGTAAAATCTTTTTCTTTGAATACATCACGGGACACAAAGGTCCCTCCCCTCTTTTGAGGATTCAGTGCTTGCTAAAAAACTGAAGTACTTCCTGTATGGGAGGGGTTATATAAGGGCGGACTTCCTGTCTAAGACCTTGTCTACCAGTGTCCATTCACCTAGAGATGGTGTATAACCCAGTAAGTAATGAATAATAGCCTAACTCTGTGTACCGAGATGTATTCAAAGAAAAGGATTTTAACAGGTAAGTATGATGAAAAAATCCTATTTTTAATAATTGGCAGTATTTACTTTCACTAGCGGAAGTTTCTCTCCGGCTAGTGACGTAGTACTCATAATTCTCCTGACTGCACTTCTGACCACCCTGTCTGGCAATGACACAAACAATCTGTTGTATTATACATCAGAGGCACAGCCACATGAGCTTGGTTAGCTCCAGAGCTATTGTAATTCCTTCATACTGGACATGCTCAGTCTTCATCCATCCTGTGAGTACCCTGCAGTGGTGGGTGACTGAGAAGCTATTTATCTTTTGTGTATTAATTTACTTTGGATTTGTTGATCAGCTCTTCAATCAACTCCTCGCTGTCTTCTAATTCAACAACAGAAACGGTGCATCTGGATTGAGCACGCAGGGCACGCACTCTCGGCACGTTTGTTTACATTTTGGTACGCAAATATGTGGCCGCTCGGTGTCAAGGCCCACCCTCCAAGAGGCTGCTTTTTTGCGGACTCTCATCGCATCCAAAGATTAATCAGCTAAATCCAAGATCATGTGATTTTTCAGTCCATCTTCCTCTGTTTAGGAGATGGTCATTGCCTACATGACATAGACACTTTCTATTGGCCATCCAGCTGCGATGTCCTCTCTGGGTCAGAAGAGGATGACATCAGCCAAACGAGGCTGGCAGACTTATCTGCATTGCTTGATTACCTGTCCACCACATCAAAAAATGGTTCCAGCAGGACCTTGATAGTGAGCATATACCTACTGCACAAAGTATATAAAAGAAGACTGGGCAAGATGGGTGGATGGGGTTTTATGTTTTTTTTTATGTTTTTCTGGAGAAAGGCTTTGTGGGGTTTTTTTTGCCTGTTTAGCTTTAAAGGGTCTAGACTAGAGAATCCCTTATGTCTTCCAGCAGGTAATGATAAACACCAGCTACTGCTCTTTGTTTGAAAAATGTCAGTATTGTACATGTCAGTAAAAGGAATGTGAGGGGGTTGAAAAGGGGCTTAGGTGTGTCTTCTCTCCACATCCTTAAAAATGTCACACAATTTCCAGGTGAGAACGGTCTTTGACAGCACGTGGAATAGATGTTTCCTGTACAACAGTAGCTTGCCTAGCGCATTCCATCTACTTAGGAGGTAGCTTGATTTAGTCTAAGTGAATATTTAAAGGAAGTCTCTGCATTCTAAAACGCTATTACCAGTAAAATCTTAACCTCAATGAAGCAGGCAATAATTACAGCAACACATTAGGGAAATAGACACCCAAATGAGCAGCCTCTGTTTAAAATAAAAAGGAATGTAAAAACTAGCTAACTTTGCAATTCCCAATTTTTTTTTCAAAACAACATTCCTTATTCTCATTACAAACTAGAAAGCCAAGTTATATGTTTGCGGTTCTCTGTTTTATAAGAGTGGATATGTAAAGGCAGTTTACTGACTTTTTAAACTATGTTATATTAAATAAAAGATTGTCAGGCAGTTTCCAACACCATTCCAATTTCATTACTTAATGTTCAATAGCCACCCCTAGAGAATTCACATTGGACTATAATCTAATGCTGGAGCGGGTTGTTAGCCCCAGTTGTTGCCATTTAAGGTTCCCTGTATTGCCTGTTCCCTAGGAGTAAGGACAAATATTTTAGTATTAAAAAAAGTGCCTGCTCTTTGTATTTTTTTTTTAATTTGCAGACATTTATGATCTACTGGTTTCATTTTAAAGGGCAAGTTCACCTTTACAGAAAATCTGTAAGGTAGATGTACACAGGACCCCCTCCCCAACTCCCGGGTCCCGTTGTCAGGCACTGGGACACCGCTTCACAGGTCTGTGGATTTGAAATCCTCCTTGATTTCTCCTCCAGTGCTGACAGGATGGGCTAGACGGAATCTGATCTGCATAGTCCATGTAACGGTGCTGACCAATTAGAATGCCTCCTATCTGTACATGCTGAGAGGTACGGATAGGAGAATAAGCCATAGGGGTTTAAAATCCCCGAACTGGTGAAGCGGCGTCCCAGTGTCTGACAGCGGGGGATCGCGGGACTCTGGTATAGTAGGACCCAGGGGGGTGAGGAAGGGGGTCCAGTGTAAATTTCACCTTACAGATTTTCTGTAAAGGTGAACTTATACTTTAAGTGCCTGAGTTCATGAAAAAGCTTGCTAGACTGCTCAGGTTTCCTGTTAAGGCATGATACAGAAGAGACCCAACTCTCAAAAGCTTGAAGTTCTAAATGAAACCTGTACTAAGAAAATCTTTCCTGCCTACCCGTCTTACCTACCTATTTAGCTGTTCTGGAACAAGTAAGCACAAAAGATATCGAGTCTGAGCTTCATGCTGAAGATCCTTACAGCTTTAGACACATCACTTACTTGTAATAAAGTATGTCTCATGTTGTGCAGGCAGTTGGATGCTGGAGAAGTCTTTTATGTAGGGATGCCTGCCCTCTTCTTGTCTCTGAACTTTCTGTGCTGCAGTGGTTAACAGCTTTCGATCCTCAAGAAGAATAGCAGTTCCTATGGCCTGATGGGGACATGCCTCTTCCTTCCTCCTCCATTGAAAAACGTTCTTTCACTGATTACACTGTTTGTAACATGATCTGTAAAAGCCCCTGAATTGTTTTGTGATTTCTCCGCACATCTGAAGATGACACACCTCACTCACCCAGCACTTACTGACACACCTTGACATAGTTCAAAGAATTTATTAGGTCACGTATAGCCTAAAAAAAGAGAGGCTTAGCAAGTGTACTTATAAAACAATCAATAAGGCAATAACATTACTCTGAGAGATATGGTAAACATCTGCAGTATTTGGACTAACTGCAATTAACTGAACTGAACTGCATTTGTCTAGCAACAGTACATAAGGTCAGTCCTAACTTGCTATATCATTGCCTGTTTTGTCACACTGGCCAGCGAATAATGAAAAATAATGCTGGGCCCTTGAAAAGGCACAACAGTTCCCAGCAGACAATAGATTAACTTATATATTAATCCTTTACCAGACACAGGGCACCCTCTTCTGGGTCACTGGACACATGCTCTGATTTAGTAAAAGTCAAGCTCATATCAGACAGGGACAAAAGTTGCTGTGATCTCTCTCTTTAAATCCTGCTGAGACACTCCCTCTTTTCATTCCCTACGAGTGATGGGAGTGCTCTCCAATACAGTCTTTGTAATCCAAAGGAGGCTTTAGATTATTCCCAAATAAAGGGGAAACAAGAAAGGTCAATGGGCAAGAGGCCTCTTACCACAGTGGACATTTCCATGTAGGTTTGCAAAAGAGTCATTACTCGCAAGCTAGCACTCAGCAGTAGAAGCCAGTGGTCCTTTCCTGATGGTCAGTGGTCTGCTGATGGTCATAGTCACTCTTTGTGTCCAGCAAGTGAAAAACTGATCCCCAGTGTAAGCTCTCAGGATCCAGGTCTCACATATAGCTTTGCAGAGAGTATATATATATATATATTATCACTCTTTTCCTGGGCAGTACAGCTCCAGCAAACTCTGGCCACACACCATTGTTCTCCCTTCACTGCGCTCTGTCAGCTGCTTAGCATATGAAATGCTTTCAGCAGCATATGGTTCCACTGTGGCTCCCCCCTGCATTCTGTAGGCTGGTGGCACTACAGAGTTTGCTTTGTCCAGCAATGCAGTTGTCTCATAGGCACCTGGTTATACTTCCCCAGCACGCACAGTTGCCACATAGCAGCAGCACTTATCCTTATCACCCCTTACTCCATGATGTTTCCACATCTCTCTCCAATTGGGCACACCACTCCCCTTGACTCTCTAGGAGAAGTAGTCCTGCTCTTCCTCCCAGGGCTGTGTTGCTCTAGGAACTACATTCCCCAGCAGCCTGCAGACCACTTCTCCTTGCTCTGTTGCAACAGCCGATCCAAACCTAGCTAGAATAGCTTCCCCTTGCACTGGAGACACTCCATATATGAGCATTGCAAAGCAGTTTCCTTAAAAATAGCTGCTGCACTTCTGCATTCATGGTTAGTCCTGTGCACACTGCAGAAGGATAATACAGCAGCAACAAATGAAGAAGTTCCACAGCAGTTTTCAGCTCCAGTCCAGGTAACACAAGCAGTGTAATCAGTGAAAACACTTTGCTCAATGGAGGAGGAAGGGAGGGGACAAGTCCCCATTAAACCATCTGTAAATCTGTTCTATCTAAAAATGAAAGCTGTTAACCATTGCAGCGTTTGAGGTTCAAAGACAGGAAGAGGACAGGCATCCCTGCAGTGAAGATTTGTTTAGGATCCAGGTACCTGCACAATATGGGGTATGCTTCATTACAGGTAAGTGATGTGGCTAAAGCTGTAGGGATTTATTTTCCTAAACTTCAGCTTTAAAGAGTTTCTAATTAGACAAAGTGGCAGGGAATGGGTAGCTTTGTCTTCCTGATGCTTTTGCATATGAGGGAGTATGACCTGCTCCCAAGATGCAGTGCTTGGGCCTGAACAGTCAATTGTCAGGCCTCAACATTCTTTCATGTGAGAAAATCATACACATTGTGTAAGCTCTCACACCATTTCCTGTGAACCCTAAGCTTGGTACACATGGTAACTTATTTTCTCAAATTGAGGAGCTCGCAAGGAGGTCCTGTACTAATGATGTTTTTTTTTTAAAGCTCCCCATCCCTCCATGCTTGCGTGCAGAAGTGAGCGCATATGTAAGTCGCGCTCGCATATGTAAACAGGTAGGTATGGCCATGACCGTTAGAGCGAGAGCAATAATTCTAGAGCAAGACCTCCTCTGTAACTCTAAACCGGTAACCTGTAAAATTTTTAAAGTGTCGCCTATGGAGATTTTTAAAAGCCGTAGTTTGTCGCCATTCTACGAGCGGGTGCAATGTTAAAACTGACATGTTAGGTATCTATTTACTTGGAGTAACATCATCTTTCACATTATACACACATTTTTTTAAATTAATTTAAGTGTATTTGTCTCCAAAAAAATTGCATTTGAAAAGCCTCTGTGCAAATACAGTGTGACATAAAATATTGTAATGATCACCATTTTATTCTCTAGGGTCTCTGCTAAAAAAAAAATATATATATATATATATATATATATATATATATGTATATATATATATACTGTATATATATATATATATATATATATATATATATATATATATATATATATATATATATACTGTATATATATATATATATATATATATATATATATATAATGTTTGGAGGTTCTAAGTAATTTTCTAGCAAAAAATACTATTTTAAAGTTGTAAACAAAAAGTTCCAGAAGAGGCCTGATCAGCAAGTGGTTAAGGCGGTACAATACTCTGCTAATAGTAAATATCAAAAATACCTGACATGTTCCCTAGAGAATCACACAGTTATATAACTTTCCTGTTTTCTTTCTTTTGTTTTGTTTTTTTTTTGTAATTGTTACTGTATAAAAAGAGGCTTTTAGCAATAATGTTGACAATGTTCAGAATAATAAGCGGTTTTCAAATGATAAAGTTATTCAGAAAACTACAAGTGACCCCTCTTTAGAGCACGATCAATGTATACACCTTGCAAGGAAAGACTCAAAGGATGTTGTCAGTGTTGCACAATGCGCTGTGTGCAGACAGTTCATAGCACTTCCTAAGCTAACAAATCGTTAGGCTGTGTCTGGCAAACACAAAACAAATATTGATTCATTTCACTACAAATTTGGCTAAAAAAAAATTGTTGACTTAAAACTTTCGTTCAGTCTGAAGGAAACTACCAACTCTTACAAAATGTTTTACAAAAGATTAAACTGTCACAGTTAATGCACGATAACTGATTGAAGTGTAAACATTTTTTTTTTCTCTTTAAACCTTTTTTAAGGACACAGATAACAACACTTAGATGTTTTGTGCCAGTAAAAAAAAAGGTTATCCTTTGTATAAAGCAATGGTATTCATACAGAGCATCAAGGTCAGTCCACCGAAAACTTATTTGATTTTTAGAAGATGCAGAAGGCTGAACTCTGGGCACCATCACTTTAATAGCTTTAGATGGGTTTTTTAGCTGTTTACAGCTGCTGTATAGCAATTTTTTGCGTGAGCTTTAGTTGCATGCAATAGTACTTCTGCTGTATTTCTGCCCATCACCAACATTGCTGCAGGTATTAAAGACACCATTGCTGGTGTCATGTCTCTTCCCTTGTCTGTCTAACAATTCACAAAACACAACCTGCGTTGACACAGTCATGCAGTTTGTGATTGATCAAACATAGAATGGCGTACAGCAGTGTTTCTCAACTCCAATTCTCAAGGCGCCCCAAAAATTGAAATGATATGCACCTGTCAAACAGGTGTGGAAAAATTGGTCTTTGGGTGTTGATGGCACCTTCACATAGTAACCCTATACAGATACTCTTGATGAAAGCAAGAATTGGCCTTGCTGTCAAAAATTGCAATGACATTCACTTGTCAAACAGGTGCGTAAAAATTGGTCTTTGGTTGTCGTGGCGCCTTCACACCATAACCCTATTGAAGTAGTCTTGATGAATACAATAAAAGGCCATTGCTGTCAATAATTGAAATGATATGTACCTGTCAAACAGGTATGGAAAAATTGGACTTTGGATGTTAATTGTACATCATGAAATCTACATCCACATAGCAAGGCAGCTTAGAAGTCCTGCAGAGATTCCAGATCCCAAAAACACTTAACCAGCGACATCGGCATCAGGGGCTTCATAGCTGCTGGTAATCCAGGACTGATTCATTTTGATAAATGTCAGACGGTCCACGGAGTCTGTGGACAGACGCGTTCTATTATCAGTAACAAAACCTCCAGCAGCACTGAATGCCTGTTCCGAAAGCAGGCTGGATGCAGGGCAGTGCAGCAGCTCAACTGCATACTGGGCTAGTTCAGGCCAGTGGTCTATTCTCATGACCCGCTAAGCCAGTGGATCGTCGACTGGAAAGCTCTCAATCTTAGTTTTCACCCCTAGTTAATCATTCACCATGTGATGCAGTTGCTGCAGATGGGATGTGGAAGCTGGCAGCCCTGGACAGCAAGGACTAAAAAAATTGTAAAATGCATCACTTAGGCGGCTGCCTTCTCCACCGCTCCTCTTTATGCCACTTATTCTTGGGTCCTTTCGCAGGCTTGGAAGCACGAGGGAGCCCATGCACTGCAAATTTGTGGAGGCATGAGAAGCAGACTCCTCGGGGTCACTGAGGATTATAGTATCTGGAACTGCCTCCTCCCAACCACTGTACTACTCCCAAGGTTTTGGGATTGTGTCCCTGATGCATGCATTTTCACGGCTCACCATCCTTGTGGCCTCCTCAAATGGTGACAGTACAGTGCATGCATCCTTTAGAAGCAGCCATTGGCGTGGGGGAAAAAAAAGCAGAGCCGGCCTGAGCATGTTGTACCATACTCACACAGGTACTCGTTGACAGCCCTCTGCTGCATGTGCAGCCGCTGCAGCATTGCCAAAGTTGAGTCCCACCTGACGGGCATGCCACAAAACAGGCAGTTTACGGGCAGGTGGAATTCCTGCTGAATTTCAGCCAACCGAGCACTGGCTGTGTATGACCACCTGAAAAGGCTACAAACTCTTCTGGCCTGCTTTAGCAGATCTTCCAGCCCTGGGTACCTTTTTGGGAAACGCTGCACCACCAAATTGAGGATATGTGCCAGGCATGACACATGTGTCAACTTTCCCTGTCTAAGAGCGGACAGGAGGTTTGTGCCATATTCCCACACCACCATTCCTGGCTCCAACTGGTGTGGCGTGAACCACCTCTGGGCCTGCCTCTACAGAGCTGCAAGAATCTCTGCTCCGGTGTGGTTCCTGTCCCCTAGAGACACCAGCTGAAGCACTGCATGGCACCTTTTAGCCTGACTCATTGAATAGCCCCATGAACGCTTAGGGGGTACTTGTGGTTCATAGGACAATTCAGCAGAGGAGGGCATTGAGAAGGAGGGGGTAAAGCTGACAAATTTTGCATCATCACGACTAGCTGTATGGTGATGTGGGGGCACAACAAGCTGCAGCACTGAGCCCTGTCCTGCATCCTTCCGAGTTGCAAGTAGAGTTACCCAGTGTGCTGTGAACAAAATATATCGTCCCTGCCCATGCTTGCTGGACCAAGTGTCAGCAGTAACGTGGACTTTGCGGCTTGCTGCCTTGCCCAACGACCCCACAACATTGCCTTCCATGTGATGGTACAGAGCTGGAATGGCCTTACGTGAAAAGAAATAGCAACTGGGAACCTGCCATTGTGGTACAGGACATTATGCAAATTCACCGGAGGGGGTAGAATCCACCAGACAGAAAGGCAAAAGTTGTAGAGCTAGCAGCTTTGACAATCTTGCATTTAGATGCTGGGCATGTGGGTGGCAATGATTGTATTTTTTATTTTTTTTTGATGCAGCAGATGGGGCAGAGAAATTTGCTGGCTATAGTCTACAGCTGATGGTGTGGTACTGGCAGATGTGCTGGAAAGACCTGTGACACCCTGGGCTATGCCATTATGCCTGTCAGTGGAGGCTGCTGAGAGGTCATGAGGTATAGTGGGGGCAGACTGAGGTGAGTAAGGAGGAGGAACAGAATCGCACCCCTTTTGTGTGGCTTTCAGGTGCTCTTGCCAATAGGCTGAGTAATGGGAGGTTAAATGCCTTGTCAAGCATGTGGTACCCAAATGGCTGGTGTTTTTGCCACGCTTGATGTGCTTTAGACAAAGTTTGCGAATTGCAACAGTGCGATCAGCTGCTCATGTGCTTAGAAAGGCCCAGACAGCTGAGCTGTGGTATCTGGGCCCAGAGATAACAGCTCCACAATGTGATGGAATAGGGTGGCTGCTCTCTACTCTTCCATGCTTGCTGCCTTGTTGGGGTTGTGCCTCACCCTCACTTTCCTCCTCTACTCTATCCGGCACCCAAGTCACGTCAGTGACCTCATCATCATCATCTCCTCCATCCTCATTACCACTGAATAGAGATGAGCTTCAAGTTCGAGACCTGACCTGCATGCTTTGGCCAATCACAGCATTATCCTCAGCAAGAGCCATAATTGGCCAAAGGCAGGGTGCCTTTGGCCAATCATGGTTCAGGGGGACTAAGTCCACTTCCCACACTATATAAGGCTGCTTACACAACGCCCATATAGTGTGCTATAGAGGATAGTGAGATTGAGCTGGATTAGGCAGGCAGGTTAGTTAGTGGCAGTGTATTTGATATATATATATATCAAATACACTGCCACTAACTAACTATATACAGTATATCACAAAGGTGGTGAGTACACCCCTCACATTTTTGTAAATATTTTATTATATCTTTTCATATGACAACACTGAAGAAACTACACTTTGCTACAATGTAAAGTAGTGAGTGTACAGCTTGTATAACAGTGAAAATTTGCTGTCCCCTCAAAATAACTCAACACACAGCCATTAATGTCTAAACTTCTGGCAACAAAAATGAGTACACCCCTAAGTGAAAATGTCCAAATTGGGCCCAATTAGCCATTTTCCCTCTCCGGTGTCATGTGACTTGTTAGTGTTACAAGGTCTCAGGTGTGAATGGGGAGCAGGTGTTAAATTTGGTTATATTTGGTGTTCACTGGAAGTTCAACATGGCACCTCATGGCAAAGAACTTTCTGAGGATCTGAAAAAAAGAATTGTTGCTCTATATAAAGATGGCCTAGGCCAGTGATAGCAAACGTTGGAACCCCCCGATGTTTTGGAACTACACTTCCCATGATGCTCATCTACACTGCAGAGTGAATGAACATCATGGGGAATGTAGTTCCAAAACATCTGGGGTGCCAAGGTTCGCCATCACTGGCCTAGGCTATAAGAAGATTGCCAAGACCCTGAAACTGAGCTGCAGCACGGTGGCCAAGACCATACAGTGGTTTGACAGGACAGATTCCACTCAGAACAGGCCTCGCCATGGTCGACCAAAGAGGTTGAGTGCACATGCTCAGCATCCTATCCAGATGTTGTCTTTCGGAAATAGACATATGAGTGCTTCCAGCATTGCTGCGGAGGTTGAATGGGGTGGGGGTCAGCCAGTCAGTGCTCAGACCATTTGCCGCACACTGCATCAAATTGGTCTGTATGGCTGTCGTCAAAGAAGGAAGCCTCTTCTAAAGATGATGCACAAGGATGCCCGCAAACAGTTTGCTGAAGACAAGCAGACTAAGGGCATGGATTACTGGAACCATGTCCTGTGGTCTGATGAGACCAAGATAAATTTATTTGGTTTAGATGGTGTCAAGCGTGTGTGGCGGCAACCAGGTGAGGAGTACAAAGACAAGTGTGTCTTGCCTACAGTCAAGCATGGTGGTGGGAGTGTCATGGTCTGTGACTACATGAGTGCTGCCAGAACTGGGAAGCTACAGTTCATTGAGGGAACCATGAATGCCAACATGTACTGTGACATAGTGAAGCAGAGCATGATCCCCTTCCTTCGGAGACTGGGCCACAAGGCAGTATTCCAACATGATAATGACCCCAAACATACCTCCAAGACAACCACTGCCTTGAGGGTAAAGGTGATGGCCTGGACAAGCATGTCTCCAGACCTTAATCCTATTGAGAATTTGTGCGGCATCCTCAAATGGAAGGTGGAGGAGTGCAAGGTCTCTAAAGTCCACCAGCTCCGTGATGTTGTCATGGAGGAGTGGAAGAGGACCCAGTGGCAACATATGAAGCTCTGGTGAACTCCATGCCTAAGAGGGTTAAGGCAGTGCTGGAAAATAATGGTGACCACACAAAATATTGACATTTTGGGCCCAATTTCGACATTTTTACTTAGGGTGTACTCACTTTTGTTGCCAGCGGTTTAGACATTAATGGCTGTGTGTTGAGTTATTTTGAGGGGGCAGCGAATTTACACTGTTATACAAGCTGTACACTCACTACTTTACATTGTAGCAAAGTGTTTTTTCTTTAGTGTTGTCACATGAAAAGATATAATAAAATATTTTACAAAAATGTGAGTGGTGTACTCGCATTTGTGAGATACTGTATATGTACAATGCAATAAGCAAATTCTGAGTAAGACCCCCTTAGTGCGCACAGATGTAATACGCTGAGTCTTTTATGTGGGGAGAGAGGTGGAGAGTCCTTGTAGTGTAGGTGTTCAGAATCTTCAGCTAGCTCAACAAGGGCCCTGTCAGGAAACCTTCCATCTGCTGGTAATATCTGTCATTTGGCGTGCAGTAGTGAGGTCCACCAGCAGGTGTCTCCTGGCAGTTTGGAACTGTCAGGAGAGCTTTTCCCTGCTGATATTATGTTATCTTTGGGCTGCAGTACTGGCGTCCACCATCGGACAGATCCTGGCAGTGTGGAGCAGACAGCACCCCCTGCAATCAGGTGTCACTTGAGGTCAATCACAGGCCTATAAATACCCGGCAAGCACTCACATGTTTGTCTTGGTTTTGTCCTTGAGCCCTGACCTGAATCCTGTTACCTGTTGTACCTGATCCTGTCTATTCCTGCATCCCTGGAACCTTGTCCTGCAACCTGTTCCCTTTCTCCTTGTCCCCCCATCTGCTGACCTCCTGTTCATGACCCTGCCCTGGCCTGGCTTGACTACGATTCTGGTATCCCCTTTGTTATATACTGTATATATACCAGTATATACTGGTTGGTTTGTTGACACTGTCTTAGTTATTTGGTTTTCTCAGACCCTTGTTAGACGGGCAGCATGTGATCTGTTTTTTGTTCAACCAATACTCTCAGCATAGTCTGATATGTTACAACCAGCCCCAACCAACCCACAACAAACCACCTCTGCCATCAGACACCTGCCTGCCCAAAAGTCTGTTTCCCCATCACCCATGCCAAACTCAGTTGCAGCCCAGTATACGTTGCTCCCAACCAAATACTCATATCCGGTCTCTGCTCCCTGTACCTATCCTGCATTCAACCCACCTGCCTCTTCTCAGCTGCCTACTAATCCACAAGAACTTCCCCCAGCTGCTGTTACCTCTTCTCTGCCATATCCCAATCCTCCTTTCCAGTCTGCTGCACCCCCCCACCTACAGAGCTTTAGTGACTAAGCCAAAGAAAAAACAAAAGTTTTTCCCAACCAAAACGATCCTGCCATTAACCCAACCTGCCTCCACATCCACCAATCTGTCCCAGCCTGAAGTGCCAGAGTCCCAGCCGGAGGTGCCATTGTTCCAGCCGGAGGTGCCAGAGCCAGCGTACCAACCGGAAGAGCCAGAGCCAGCGTACCAGCCTGAAGAGCCAGAGCCTACTTTCCAGTCTGATGTGCCCGTTTTCCAGTCTGATGTGCCTGCTTTCCAGTCTGATGTGCCCGCTTGCCAGTCTGATGTCTCGTTGCCTGCTGCCCAGATCGACGACCTGGAGCCTGCTGCCCAGCCTGATGAGCCTCTGCTTGCTGCCCAGCCTGCTGAGCCTCTGTCTGCTGCCCAGCCTAATGTGCCACTGTCTGCTGCCCAGCCTTATGTGTTCCTGTCTGCTGCCCAGCCTGATGTGCCTTTGTCTGCTGCTCAGTCTGATGTGCCTCTGTCTGCTGCTCAGCCTGATGTTCCACTGTCCGCTGCCCAGCCTGATGAGCCACTGTCTGCTGCCCAGCCTGATGTGCCACTGTCTGCTGCCCAGCTTGATGTGCCACTGTCTGTTGCTCAGCCTGATGTACCCCTATCCATGGTTCTGCTTGATGCCATAGACTATGGACAATTACAACCAGTTGGAGCATCCGGGGGCCGCTCCTTTGGGGGGGGGGGGGGTACTGTCAGGAAATGTTCCATCCACCATATCTGTCATTTGGCGTGCAGTACTGAGGTCCACCAACAAGTGTCTCCTGGCAGTTTGGAACTGTCAGGAGAGCTTTTCCCTGCTGACAGCACCTCCTGCAATCAGGTGTCACTTGAGGCCAATCACAGGCCTATAAATACCCGGCAAGCACTCAAATGTTTGCCTTGGTTTTGTCCTTGAGCCCTGACCTGCATCCTGTTACCTGTTACCTGTTGTACCTGATCCTGTCTACTCCTGCATCCCTCAAACCTTGTCCTGCAACCTGATCCCTTTCTCCTTATCCCCCCATCTGCTAAACTCCTGTTTTTGACCCTGGCCTGGCTTGACTACGATTCTGGTATCCCCTTTGTTATATATATACTGGTTGGTTTGTTGTCACTGTCTTAGTTATTTGGTTTTCTCACTCTGTTTGGTATTGGTGGTATATTCACATTATATGCATTTATCTTAATAAAATCACTTTCACATACTTATGTTTGGTTTACTCTGTCGCAGTCACACAGTTTTGGTCACATCTGGTTTATGACAGGCCCAGAGAGAATGCTGTGCAGTGGCTACCACAATAGTGAATAGCATATGCAGTGTTTCCTTTTAGAAACTTGTTGTGTAAAGAGATGGGGTAAAGCTGTCTGCATTCAGTGTCTTTTGTAGGATGTACACAGGGTGGACTTCTGCCTGCTCACCGAGCCTGGTGATACCAAGGCTCAAGGGAATAGGATATCCCAGAACAGGCTCTGCAACCAGTGAAGGGTGCCTGACCGTGCACCTGGCGATGCTGGGATTCAGCTGGGTCTGTAACGGTGATGATGACAGTGACGCCCAATAGTCACTTGGCCAACAGGGAGCATGTAATAGTGGATCTGCCTGCAGGTGTATGGCTCAATTGTTGAAGACTCTCCGCGCTGTCCGGGCCATGGTGCCTGCTCGCATTCCCCAAAGGCTGGGTCCCTGCTCTCAGCTGAAGACTGTGGTCCCAAGAGGAAGAACTTCTCCCCGGGCCAGGCTATTTATGTCCTCTCCCAGCATTCTTCTCTCTCCAGTTAATATTAGAAAGTGGTTGGGACTATATATCCCGTGGGACTTTAAATGAAACCATGACCTGATGTGGTCATGCGTTTCCATCCCTGTACTAGTCTAAGAGAAAGGAGGGTGGGACTTTAAATGAATTGCGTGAATGCTCAAAAACAAAAATCGATGAACAACTGGGAAAATTTTATTCAATTCATAAAAATAACATGCACAAAATATATATCAATCATAAATTGAGAGAAATATTGGCAATAATAGCAGCAATTATACATGATTATATGAATACAAAAATTCTCCATGGTACACCAATTGGATATTATTATACAACCATATATTGAAGAGTAAAACATCCAAAGCCTCCAAAGGTTCCAAATAAAGATGAAAAATGCATGACGCTGGTAAAAAACGCGACAATGGTAGCTCTACGCGTTTCGTGGCTATTGTGCCACTCGTCAGGAGCAAGCGCGTATCTTATCTAGGATAGAAAATATAAATTATAAAAAATTGGTCTGGTAAGTATATACATGAAACAAAGGTGGGGTGATGAAAAGCCCCACACAAAGTACATGCTTACGCATTCTGGTTTGTAGGGTGGTGGCAAGGAGCCGTATACCGCCTGACCATCGGAGACGCCACCCCCCAGGAGCTGAGGTGGATGGATCGACGGGGGCAGCCCACAGGGCGCCATCCAGGGCAGGCATGGTCCCCCGAGGCAAAACCTGAAGTGAAAGGTGAAGGTTAGAAAAAGAAACTGCAAAACTGCCAAGAAATGAGGAGCGGTGGGAAAGTGAGAATGCCAGGGTGATATAGCCCCAAAGGAAGAAAGTTGAGCCCGTGAGGGGATTAAAGGAATCTAAGTTGAAACACCTGGGAAATGCTAAGGATGGAAGGGAGAAAAGACCAAATAACCAGAGGTGGAGATATGGAGAAAAAGGATGGACAAACCATAAGAGGACATGATAGAAATACCTGGCGTGCAGAGTGAAACAGTGTGAGGGGAAGAAGGCAGTGACCCCCAAATGAACGTGACATCCAGTGAAGTGAAAGCCTCGAGAGCCAGCACCGCCGAGGCTACGCCCATATAGGCGCTACCACGGGGACCGCCCACCAACGTCACGCCGCAAAACCAAGAGAGGGGCGGGCGGCCACGTCGATCGGGTACTGAACGCCCGACCCGTCGACGTCACCGCCACATCCCCGTGATATGGGGGATGAACACCATCCAATCAGACGTGTGAGCGTCCTTGAGGACGCGCACGTTAGATGGGGAATGCGTGACGCTGACGTGCAGTGGCGGCAGATCAACCCCCCCAGAAGGGGGAGGGGGGAGGAGCCGACAGGCACGTCACAGCTCCCGGAAGGGGGAAATCCAAAAAAGCCGGCGGTGCATTGGGCCATAGGAGCCACCACCAAACAGACAAACCATAGACATAACAAGTATCTTAATTAAATTGCAAAAAGATAAATAAAATCCAAAATAAAGATGTCTAGTCAAATAATAAGATCGAGCAATTAACTGAGAGGAGGCTTAAATGGAAAAATATGTATGTACAACATCACAGATTTGCAAAACAAATGTGATGAGGTTAAATATCAGAGCATTGGTTTCACGCATATTCCATCCCTATACATTAATATTAGAAAGTGGTTGGGACTATATATCCCGTGGGACTTTAAATGAAACCATGACCTGATGTGGTCATGCGTTTCCATCCCTGTACTAGTCTAAGAGAAAGGAGGGTGGGACTTTAAATGAATTGCGTGAATGCTCAAAAACAAAAATCGATGAACAACTGGGAAAATTTTATTCAATTCATAAAAATAACATGCACAAAATATATATCAATCATAAATGGAGAGAAATATTGGCAATAATAGCAGCAATTATACATGATTATATGAATACAAAAATTCTCCATGGTACACCAATTGGATATTATTATACAACCATATATTAAAGAGTAAAACATCCAAAGCCTCCAAAGGTTCCAAATAAAAATGAAAAATGCATGACGCTGGTAAAAAACGCGACAATGGTAGCTCTACGCGTTTCGTGGCTATTGTGCCACTCGTCAGGAGCAAGCGCGTATCTTATCTAGGATAGAAAATATAAATTATAAAAAATTGGTCTGGTAAGTATATACATGAAACAAAGGTGGGGTGATGAAAAGCCCCACACAAAGTACATGCTTACGCATTCTGGTTTGTAGGGTGGTGGCAAGGAGCCGTATACCGCCCGACCATCGGAGACGCCACCCCCCGGGAGCTGAGGTGGATGGATCGACAGGGGCAGCCCACAGGGCGCTATCCAGGGCAGGCATGGTCCCCCGAGGCAAAACCTGAAGTGAAAGGTGAAGGTTAGAAAAAGAAACTGCAAAACTGCCAAGAAATGAGGAGCGGTGGGAAAGTGAGAATGCCAGGGTGATATAGCCCCAAAGGAAGAAAGTTGAGCCAGTGAGGGGATTAAAGGAATCTAAGTTGAAACACCTGGGAAATGCTAAGGATGGAAGGGAGAAAAGACCAAATAACCAGAGGTGGAGATATGGAGAAAAAGGATGGACAAACCATAAGAGGACGTGATAGAAATACCTGGCGTGCAGAGTGAAACAGTGTGAGGGGAAGAAGGGCGGTATACGGCTCCTTGCCACCACCCTACAAACCAGAATGCGTAAGCATGTACTTTGTCTGGGGCTTTTCATCACCCCACCTTTGTTTCATGTATATACTTACCAGACCAATTTTTTATAATTTATATTTTCTATCCTAGATAAGATACGCGCTTGCTCCTGACGAGTGGCACAATAGCCACGAAACGCGTAGAGCTACCATTGTCGCGTTTTTTTACCAGCGTCATGCATTTTTCATTTTTATTTGGAACCTTTGGAGGCTTTGGATGTTTTACTCTTCAATATATGGTTGTATAATAATATCCAATTGGTGTACCATGGAGAATTTTTGTATTCATATAATCATGTATAATTGCTGCTATTATTGCCAATATTTCTCTCCATTTATGATTGATATATATTTTGTGCATGTTATTTTTATGAATTGAATAAAATTTTCCCAGTTGTTCATCGATTTTTGTTTTTGAGCATTCACGCAATTCATTTAAAGTCCCACCCTCCTTTCTCTTAGACTTCTTCTCTCTCCAGTTGGCTGGAACTTGTAGTTTGCACCAGCACTGGTTCCATGTTAAACCTGGCTCTCCAGACCACATGTCCCATGACCCGTGCTTTCAGTAGTGGTTTCTCTCTCTCTGCTTTTAAGAAATGATGTTGTAGTGGCCAGGCTGGACACTAGAGGGAAACAAACTCCAGGCAGTCTTTGTTAAAGAATGTCCCACGGTGACACAGGCAGACTAGCCAGCAAGAGATAAGATAAAATAACAAGAGAAACACTAGAACCTCCACCTTTCTGGCTACTATTCTTCCGATATTGTGTGATGCTTTTGGATGCTAAGACCCACCCAGTGACTTCCATCCTCAGAAAAACACCTTAGAGCCCAAGCTGCATGCAAATGTGCTGGCAAGGAATATGCTGATAGGATTGGCAATTCCATACGTGTATAGTCTGTACACCTGCTGTTGCCATTTTAAGGGACTCCCACTGTCCCTGATGACATTTTTATCTTATATTATTAAGAACATAACAGGGGTAGTTGGAACATGCAGAGGTGGGAAGAAACATCAAAAACTTACTTAGTTGGATGTAATATGATGTATAAATGAACAAGGGGGTACTTGGGGAAAAATATATAGTTTGCAATATTTTAGATACATTGTCGTATTGATGCTTTTTAACTGGTAATTTTTTTCTAATGTGATTTTTAATTCATCACTGTGTTGAGTCCTTGGGTACCAATAAAGTCCTCCTGCTTTAATACAATATTCTTTCCATTTTGGGAACAGAGGCTGGAATTTTGGTAGCAATATCTTGCTTCCAGATGGACTGCCCCTATAGGTTGAACTTCCTACTGTTATTCTATCTGTTATATATTTCATCTCCACTCAAAATTGTTCTGGGGGGCGTGGCTTGGAGCCGAACGAGAATGGCTGCCTGATCTCCTCGCTCTGTCCCACGGAGGTCCTGCAAGCTGCCTAAAGGAGCCCTTAACTGCCGCTCACATGGGGAAACCGAAGGACAAAACATCCCAGTCCCGGTCCCGATCCCCCAGGGGCACGGATCCGCTCTCCGGACATAACATCCCGGAAATCTTCCGGCCGCGATCACGCGAGGCCCCGGCTTCATCTCCGGCCTACTCCGGAACACGCGCCTCAAGCCTCAGCCCTGCCAGGAGAAGCTCACAGCGTGCAGAGAGCCCATCTACCGCCCGACCACTTACCATGGATGATCTCAGGTCGGTGGCCACAGATATAGAAGACTCCTTTGCTGCTGCCTTTACAGATCTCAGGAGGGAGATTCAATCGATGCACATGAGGATTGATGACCTAGAAACAACCACTACCCGCCATGATGCCGCCTTACAACAGATACAGCACTCGTCCCAAATCTACAACAGCCAGCTCAGAGATCTACACAGGCATATGGAGGATTTGGACAATCGCGGACGTCGCCATAATGTGAGGGTAAGAGGCATACCTGAGTCCATTGAGCAGAATCACATTATACAGGCCACTATCCAGATTTTCAATGACTTACTGGGAAGACCCCCCGAGTCCCCCATTGAATACGAGCGTCTACACAGAGCTCTCAAACCCAGAGGCAGGGACTCAGACCCTCCCAGAGATGTGATATGCTGCCTAGTAAATTTCAGATTGAAGGAAGACATACTAAGAAGAGCCAGAGAGCACCGCAGCTTAATGTACAAGGGTGCAGAAATCAAGATTTTTCAAGATCTGTCCCCCATAACCCTACAAAACAGAAGAGACCTACGTCCGTTGCTCGACCTACTGCGCCAAAAAGGGATCCAATATCGCTGGAAATTTCCCTTCTGCCTGTCTGCAACAAATGCTGGACGTACTGCCAATCTGAAAGTCCCGGAAGATCTCAGGGGGTTCTGCAATACTCTGCAGATACCATTCATTGAACTCCCGGACTGGTATAGAGACTTTCGCTCCCCCCAGCTCCAAAGAACCAACTCCATGGAAGCTATCCCGGTGAGAGATGAATTCCACATTAGAAGGCGCAGATCATCCTCTCCAAGACCATTTCCTCAGAGGGAGCAGCTGGACAGAGACCGACAGAGCCCAACAGCGTCCCCAGCTCACAGGCGGGCTCGGCCAGATCAGCCTTAATCAATCCTGTCCAAATGTTTGAAAACAGCACTCATGTTCAGAGTTACAGTTTCTTTTAGGTCGCCACCCCAACCCTAGTTCCAGGACCATAGCATCAGAGCAGAACAGCAATCCGATCGACACTTGAAATCCACATGACAGCGGCCTACCTCAAACCGGACCCGAACTGGATCCACCAGATACAGACAGACAACAATACACTCCTACAAACCTAGAAACCCAGGAAGACCCCACGCTACACACCTCCACATCAACTAAATTCCAGGACATTCGCCTCGAGGACACATCCCTTACCCTCAGGCCTCAACAGAACTCAATCCACTCTCCTAAGTAGCAGAACTTAAGCCGCTTACATCCTCAGTGAAATTCTGTCTGGCTGAACAACAGGCCACCACACAAACCACCAACATCTTCACTCAACTGCCAGCCTTCACTGAGTCCAGGAATGACAGCTTGCGATGGACCCCCCCTTCAATATGGTGTCATACTCCACAGCTCCCTACACCACTTGGGTACCTTCTCCAGACTGAAGACGACGCAACAAAGAAACGAACTGAACCTCTGGAATCAAAACAAGTCAGATGCTTAACGCACGGTATTCCACCATGCGCTGAGATACATTTAGAGTTCTCTCTTTTTTTTTGGCCCCCTTTTGTTCTTTGTTTTTTTTTTTTTTTTCTGTTTCTCCCCTTTTTCTTTTTATCCCATTAACTTGATTTACTGCTTTTGAACATGCTTATGTTGAATGTTTTGATTTGTTTATAGGAAAGAAGAGGGGCTCATCCCACATGGATAAAGGCTTTTTCCCTACCTGACACACTCCTATTTGCTTTACATTTGCCAGGGACGTCCATGAGGGATGAGCTTCCTAAGGATAGGCAGGTTGTATTAAACCAACCACTCTAGGGCCACAGCCGCTGAGTTGTGTACAGTCTACTAGACACCTACTAAAGACCACTTCATACCTAATCTACTGCTAAATTTTGCTAGGAACTACCATAGACCGCTTTGGGAATGAGCAACTGCTCGAGGTACAGCTCTATCCTAACTCGGTGTCTAGTCTGCACTTAGACTAATCCTTACACGTAAACATCCATGGATCCTTATTTATTTCCCCCCCCATAGTCAAATGCCTCCCCAAATTATGGTGAGCTAGCCTCGTAGAGGCTGCGCCACCTCACACCCCCATAAAGCCTCAATACTTACCACAAGCTCATAATCTACACTAAAACCAACCTTTCTTTAAGATTATGGCTGCTGCTAGTTTCAGTTTTATTTTTAAGATATAACTATAGATGGTCTAGCAAAGTCACTCTTCCTGAGCCTTTGTATTTGCTGTCCAGGTGGCGACCTCCACATGTTTTCTAACGTAACTAGTTTATTGCTAGGACCACAGTTTATTGTTCAATGTTCCAAATGTCTATATTATTGATTGTTTCTGCTTTCACATCATCAATCTGAGATCTTTAACCACACATTCTCCCCTTCATACGTAAGCAGGCTCCCTCCTTACAAGTCGAATAGACCCAGGATGACCTCCCACGGACAGAACGTCTCTCGAACCTTTTTTCGAGCCCCTTCCACTCCTCCACACAACAGGACAGTGACTATCCTAGTTGACCCACACCGGACGTTTCAACCCATAACAGGGTAAGGTAGCCGGACTACGTTTACCTCCGGTAAGTACATCTTACTCCCCGTTACTAAACCCCACTTGACTAACCTCCCCCCTCCTTTCTCCTATCTCTCCCCCCTTTTATTTACACTCTCTTCCCTCCCTCCCCCCTCCCCCCTTTATATATCTGGGCTACTCCCCCTCCCTGGTCTCCACCGTAGCATTTCCCACTATAAAGCTTAAATACCTTTGAAGAGCTTACGTCTCTCCACAGATTACACGCACCCACATCGGCCACAACGGCAATTTGCACCCCCTCCCTGTACCTAATATACCAACTAGACTATACCCAACGATCATGGACCCCCTACATTCTACTACGCAACACAACACGCTCAAAGTAGCCTCTCAAAATGTCAAAGGACTAAATATCCCTGAGAAGCGTAGTCAAATTCTCAGCATGATGAGTAAATTAAAAGCAGATGTGGTGTTTCTGCAAGAAACCCACTTTCGCACGAACAATACCCCTAAACTAGCAAGCCGCAGATACCCTACCGCCTTCCATGCTACAAACCCTCTAGCCAAAACAAAAGGGGTTACAATTCTGCTCTCTAAAAACCTTCCATGGCAACTGATAGATTCCCTAATAGACCCAGAGGGCCGCTACGTGTTCCTGAAGGGAACCATCCATAATCGGACGGTCACTCTAGCAAACATATACAGCCCCAATACTGCCCAGGTCAGCTTCTTCCGTTCTATCGCAGCCATCCTTGCAGGCTTCCAAGCGGGGACTACAATCCTTGGAGGCGATTTTAATGTGACACTTCAGCCCATCCTAGATTCCTCATCGGGGTCTTCCACCCTTCCCTACAGGGCACTGAGACAAATTAAAATACAAATACAGGAACTTCTTTTACACGACACATGGCGTACCTTACACCCGAATGGGAAAGATTACTCCTTTTTCTCCGCACCTCACAATAGGTACTCTAGGCTTGATTACCTCTTCCTCTCCCAAAAAGATCTCCCATTCCTAAAATCCGCTACCATTGAACCCCTACTCATCTCAGATCACCACCCGATCACCCTCTCCCTTTCCTTCCCGGAAAGAAACTTGGTCACAAAGATATGGCGTCTTGACCCATCTCTCCTCACTTCAGAAATTGACACTAACCACATCCGCACCAGCCTCAGCAACTACTTCAGGGAAAATGACAACTACGAAACAGCACCCCTTTCCCTCTGGGAGGCACATAAGTGCGTCATTCGAGCGGAATTCCTCACACTTCAGACCAATCGGAAAAAACACAACAAATAACCTTACGGGAACTCACTAACAAAATAAAGAGACTAGAAATACTTCACAAGCAGTCCCAATCACAAGACACATACCTAGAACTTACCCAAACCAGGAAACTTCTGTTGGAAGTCCTCAACCGTAAAACCCGACGCAAATTTATATTAAACCAAAAGCTATTTTATGAACAGGGGAACAAGTGCGGGAAGCTACTAGCTAGAGCGATACAATCCAAGAAAGCTAGCACCAATATTCACACCATTAAAGACCCCTTAGGTAACTCAAGCTCAAACTCCGCAGACATAGCATCTCAATTTGAACGCTACTACACAGAACTTTATAACATACCGCAGCAACCCGAAACAGCCGTAGGCCAAACCTCTAGAAAAGCCATTATCACAGACTTCCTCAAACAATTCAGCCCCAAACCTATACCCCGGGAAGAGGCTCGTGATTTAGACAACCCCATATCCGAAGAGGAACTTAAGAGAGCGATAAAACAACTAAAAACAGGCAAAAGCCCAGGCCCTGAAGACTTTTCAGCACCATATTATAAGACCTTTATAGACATACTATCAGGCCCGTTCCTAAAGACCTTCAACTCCTTAACCTCATCAAAGTTACCTTTTCACACTGCTTGAAGCACATATCACGGTCATCCCAAAGGAGGGGAAGGATGCCACTTCAGTCACTAGTTACAGACCAATCTCCCTACTCAACGTAGATATTAAATTATTTGCAAAAATCCTAGCAAACCGACTCCTTCCCCTCCTTCCTATAATAATAGGGAAAGACCAGGTTGGATTTGTTCCTGGCAGGGAGGCCAGGGACAACACCATCAAGGCAATTAACTTAAACCATTGGCTAACTTCCCAAAAACAAAGAGGCTTCTTTCTATCCCTGGATGCTGAGAAGGCGTTTGACAGGCTGGCCTGGGACTACCTGGGGGCGGTTTTACGTCACCTAGGTCTACAGAACCGAATGTTCAACCTAATTATGTCCCTATACACCACACCAACTGCAAAAGTCAAAGTCAACGGCCACCTGTCAGACGCCTTCTCCATCCGGAATGGAACGAGACAAGGATGTCCATTGTCCCCTATCCTTTTTATCTTAACTCTAGAACCCCTACTACGCTGCCTACGATCGAACGAGAATATCAAGGGTATCCCCATTGCAGGACGTACGTTTAAAATAGCGGCTTTTACCGATGACATTTTGCTATTTCTAAGTGACCCACTTACCTCGATCCCAAACCTCCTCAAAGATTTCGACCTATTTCGGCAAATATCCAACCTAAAGATTAACTTCTCAAAATCCCATGCCCTCAACATTTCCCTCCCGAAAGACCTAGTTTCCCAATGCCAAGTTAATTTTCCCTTTGTCTGGAAACAAAACTCCATCACCTATCTGGGAATCCAATTGACCACACGCCTGTCGGACTTGTACACTAAAAATTTTACCCCGCTGATTCGCAAAATCTCAGAGGACTTACGCAGATGGGACAAACCCCACTTTTCTTGGTTCGGCCGTGCGGCCATCCTCAAGATGAATGTGCTCCCGCGTGTCCTATATCTGCTACAAACAATACCCATCAAACTCCCTGCAGCCTTCTTTCACACGATCAAACAACAATCGCTGAAGTTTCTGTGGAAACACAAGCGTCCCAGGATAAGCTACTCCCAACTCTCGAAACCCAAACACAAAGGGGGTATTGGGCTACCAGATTTGCAGAATTATTCCAGAGCTTGTCATCTGGGAAGAATTGTAGACTGGGCAGTACACGAAGGGGTTAAAGACTGGGTGAGACTAGAAGGCTCGTTCTCCCACTTGCCCATCAGAAACACCCCATGGATTCTCCAATGCCACATTCCCAAAACCCTAAAAGAACACCCCCTAATAGAGGCTACCCTTAAGAGCTTCAGGGAAGTATGCAAAAAATTCAAAATCTCCTCTAACCCAGGGCCCCTTACGCCTATACGCCTTAACCCAGCGTTTGCCCCGGGGATGTCCGATAACTTCCTTAAAGACACCTGGCCACACAAAGACATACTAGCCCAACACTTCTTTAGAGATGGTAATTTCATAAACCGTGATGCACTTCCCAGAAATACAGGGGGCGAACCCTTCCCACTATGGACTTACTTCCAGATTCGCCACTTTCTGGCAACAACACACCGAAATACGTCGGTATCTAGAGACCTAACCCCATTTGAAAACCTATGCTCCCAAACCACACCGCAACAGCACTTGATTGCAAATACCCACTCCATGCTCTTTGCCCTGACCTCCCCCAAAGATACAAAGGCTTGCCAGACTTGGGAAAGGGATCTTCAAATAGACCTAACGGAAGAGGACTGGGAACGAATTTTCACAATAGCACACAAGGGCTCCCTCAATGTCACGATACAAGAGAATAACTACAAAACCCTATCCCGATGGTACCGTACACCTGAATTACTAAACAAATTTAATCCTGATACGTCTAACAAATGCTGGAGATGCTTCAATGATATAGGCACATTTCTGCACGTCTGGTGGTCCTGCCCTCTTCTCCAGACTTTCTGGAAACAGGTGCATGACATCACTTCCCAGGTAACCACATACCCCCTGGACTATACTCCTTCCAGACTCATTCTCCACCATTCCTCCACTTCAGCCCACACATACAGAAAGTCTTTGGGAATACATATGATTAATGCAGCCAAACTATGCATCTCAGCCAAATGGAGATCCCCCTGTAGCCCAACTATGTCTGAATGGTTTTCCCGTGTAGACAAAATTGCTGAAATGGAGGAATTAATCCACATTGCAAAAGATACGCCTTCAAAATACTCCCAAACGTGGGCCTGTTGGACCCACTTTTGCACCACAGAGAGATATTCCTCCATCATGAGGCCAAACTGTCCCGAATCCTCCCACAACGACTGATTGCAATAAGCCAAAAACCCCCTTGAGACATACACCTACCCATCAAAACTCGCTGCTTAGCTCACTCCTGCTTTAATGTGGATCCCGGGGGGATTACCCCTTCAGACAGGGATCCGCACACGAGAATATCCATGCTCTTGAAACTCGGTGGAGACTGGGGAGGGGATACCCCAGCTCCCTACCTCCCCCACCTACCTCTATCTTTACTCCATCCCTCAATCCCCTTCACGTCTATGTCTGATTCCCTCTCTATTCCCCTACCCCAACCGAACTGACGACGACAACCATCTACCTACTCCCATGACTAACCTATCCCCGATGTATAATTCACCATCCAATCTTCACATTTCAAAAACTGACGAGACTAACCTACCATACAGACAGACCCCACGTTACTAGCCCGACACTTCCACGCGTGTTCAGGAACAAACATACGGACTCATAGTTGACTACACTCGTCCATCTCCTCAATTAACCCCTAACTTCTGAAATCGTATCCAAGGCGATACTCCTGCCCAAGATGGTTCCTGATCTCAGATGATGTGGTAAACCTCGAGTTCGAGGCTTTCTTACTCTGCTATACGTCTGATTGACTTACATTTGAATACACAACTGACTCGCTTTACTGTAGTGAAATAAGTCATGTTAATAAGTGCCTTGTTGTCTATCCACCTATTGTTTGTAAAAACTGTGTAACATCATTTGTTCACAATAAAAACTTTTATGGAAAAAAAAAAAAAAAAAAATTGTTCTGCCAGACTCTTCTAAATGTGTATGCTTACCTTAAAATATTTGTGGTCGCTGTATCACGATGGCATACAGTAATACATATCAGATTTCATCCTGGAGCTAAGTAGGGAAATCTGATGGACTGGAGATGTGCTTTGGTACAGAGAGAGAGAAAACCAAAATATATCTTATGCTGGCCATATACTAGATGAAAAATAGTTTACATTTCGGTCATTTTGAACTTTATTCGTTTATCGGCCAGTTAATGGGTGTCAATCAAAAAATGTTTAAGACACTAGAGTCCCAAAAAATCAAACGAAAAGTTTGCACAGTTTTTGCCGTATGAACGATAAATCTACAAATGAAATAGTTGTATGTGTAATGCATATGACATAAAGAAGTTGGTTTCTTTGCACAAACGTTCATTCCTACAATCAACGACTATCTATAAACATAGCACGAAAAAGAAAACAAAAAAGACCACCAAATACTGCAAAAAAAAAACTTTACTGCAAAGTTGAGTCCAGCAACATGCTATATATTAGAAAATTTGAAATTTCAAAATGAGTTACCATAATTATATACAGTATTTTTAGAAAAGCATTATTACAAAATACCAAGATACATATCTTTGTTGTTAAAGTTATCGCTGATTTTTGTGTCCAAAACAGACCTTTCAATGATTTATTGTAATGTTTGTTAAAAAAAAAAAAAAAAAAATTTTAGCAATGATTTCCATAACAATAGCTTCCTAAAAAAAATGCATTTCTTTCATTGTCATCAAAAATTAGCATCAGTGGTTTATGTGCTGCATATATTTTGAAAGGCGGCACATGTACCACTGAGATCTGAGCCTAGAGTCACATATCTACATGTGCAAAGAGCAGACAACATCAGAAAGGGCCAAATGGCAAGTGCAAAGCTTCAATAAAGTGTATCACTTAAAAAAAATCTAAATAAAATAAAAATTCAAAGACTAAAAAAAACATATAAAACTCTTATGACTTAGCAACCCCAAAAAAAGATTAGTAAAATGTTTAAACTTTAGCAAGGGTATCAACAACATCCAATAAAGTTTGTACTACAGAGCCCACATGATCCCTAATTTTTTTGAAGTCAGCTGTGTGGTGACCCTATTCATAGTGTTGTCTTCAAAAAAAGAACTGTAAATAAAGCTGCAAAATCACAATTGTGTGTATGTACTGTATGTTTTTGCAAACATACCTGTGCTGCTAGTAATCTCCCCTGACAATTCTATAGGATCTTGTAATTCAACATCACATTGAGCTGTTGTTAAGCTAAGGTATCTTTGCTGTCATCTTGCAGTGGAATGACATCACTGCACTCTTCAGTTTCGGAAACAGCAGTCAAAGCAGATTTCCTTTGTGTCTCTGCGTTTGAAAAAAATAAAAATAAATGAATCCACAGCAATATAAATTTACAATCACAATAATACAAATGAAAACATGCAAACAAGTTCTGTTATGCAAATGGAGGTAGGACATGTATGTATATATATATATATATATATATATATATATATATATATATATATATATATATATATATATATATATATATATTGTACAGGACGCCGTGGCTGGGTCCTGGAAGGACGCTATGTTTCCCCTCTGTTTGGACTGTGGTCCCTTTAAGGGAACAAAAAAGGGTTAACTCACCTGTAAGAGGAAGTGGGTTTAAAAACAAGACAGGAAGTTAGAGAGGGTGTGGAGGAGTGTAGAGGAGAATGTGGATGGTGGATGGTGTGTTGGTGTGCAGCAACAGTGAATAGCAGTGTCCTGCCTAGAAGCCTCCTGCTAGAGGAATCTACCTGCAACAAGAAACTAAGGACTGTTTAACTGCAATAGCAGTTCTGGACTTTGCAAGTCGGTGAGACTGAAACCTTTTTCTTTTGTTTTTGCTGCTGTAAAGCTATTTAAGTTCAATAAATCTCCTTTTGAGTGAAAAGCCTGTGTCCTGCGATCTAGCTGGTTCCCCAAACATTACAAGTGGTGCTCGAATGCGGGCAGGACAGAGTAACAGGCATTTTTCTTGCTGTTTTTTTTTTTTTTTTTGTATTGGACTTAAAACTGACATTTAAAGGGACAGTACAGTGGATTTATGTCCTGGGTTAAAGCCGCACAAACCCTGAAAGCTGAAGCAATGGAGGAGCTAATTAAACAGCTAATTACCTTGGCTAATATACAATCGCAGACTCGCCACGAGGAAGCTAATCAGTGCTTAACAACCCAGCTGGAGGTACAGCAAGAAAACACTCGCCTGTTGGTGGCCCAGTTGGCAACCCAGCAAGCGACCCAGCAAGAGGTTATGCAGGATCAGGTGACTGCCTTAAAAGAAGTAGTGCAGCAGCTTTCTCAGGGCCGTGAGCAAGCGGCTGTTGCCCCTGGCAACCAGGTGACCGTGAGGGCAAGCCATTTTTTGCAGAAGTTGTCCCTGAGTGATGATGTAGAGGCATATCTTGCTACATTTGAGAGGACGGCAGAGAGAGAAGGGTGGCCCCAGGACCAGTGGGCCGGCCTAATTGCTCCTTTCCTAACCGGAGATCCTCAAAAAGCCAACTTCGACCTGCCACCAGATCACGCTAAAGACTATCAAAAATAAAGGCAGAAATATTGGCTCGTTTGGGGGTAACTACAGCTGTTCGGGCCCAACGAGTGCACCAATGGAAGTATCGTCCAGATCGTCCACCACGGTCTCAAATGCATGACCTGGTGCAACTGGTAAAAAAATGGCTGCAGCCCGAAATGTTGTCTGGCCTCCAAATCGTGGAGCGGGTCGTGCTGGACCGATACCTAAGGTCATTGCCAGGCGACCTTCAACGGTGGGTCAGCCATGGAGACCCCAGAACAGTGAACCTCCTTATCGAGATGGTGGAACGATACACAGTGGTGGAGGATCTGCTTGGCCCTACCAAGCAAACAGAATGAGTGCAGCGCTAAAACTAAATATGAATTGTATATCATACTAAAAATAACCATAAAAAAGTGATTGATCCACCAAAAATGAAATATAAAATACACAGAACAAGTCTCCCATAAAGGACGGAGACAAATGTCTCACCATATATCACATGTGAGAATTTATAAAATAAAAGAGTGATATAATAAGTCCCAATTATAAATATTACAGAAAATCAAAAAAGTCCATAAATAAAGTGAATAGATGATCAAAGTGCATATATTCAGGAGAGATGTGACACAGGTGAATCCAGCATCCAAAGTGACTTGCACCCAAGTGAGGTATGAGGCTCCTTACCAGCTCAAGATGACCACTATGACAGTGGTCTCACCAGGCATTTGGGAAATTATCAGGTCACCCACAACCTATACCGATCTATCCAGTGGTAAATGTGGAACTCAGAAGACAAAATCAAGAAAAAGCTCCCATAGCGTAAAATTGCAAAACAGTGTGATTTATTGAGCTAAAAGATTGCACTTACAAGAATCTTCCTTCAAAGACAGTGTGTAACCGAACATAATGATCACGGCGTCTCCACGAGCTTCCGCCTGCTTACTGTGTATGTCCCATCAATCACAGAGAAAACGTAATGACGTCAGCGTCACAGGCTCCTCCCTACGCGTTTTGTCACGATAGGACGTCGTCTGGGGATTGGCCGAGTGACGCGGTCATCACGTATATGGTTTAAATAGTCCCGCAGCGCCATATTGACTACTGGCTACTCAGACCAAGGAGATGGGAACAAAACAAGCGCCACCATATTGACTTCTGGCAGCCTCTATAAGCCAAATAGGGAACATACAAGTAAGAAGAAGTATAGAAATTCCACCATCTAGTGGTAGCTAGTAATAATACCAATGACGAGTATTTATAAAAAAGGGGGAAACAACGAGTGGAATAGAGTTCTCGCCATCTAGTGGACAAAAACCATACCACTTATAAGCCGATGGGTCATACACACCAGCAGGCTGAAACCTCATGGACAACACAAAGCCATACCGCAAGAAATATGTTTACATATTGCATAAAAATAGTTATGATAGTTACACTTCTAGAATAATACAGAATCACTTTAAAAATATATGATCATTAAAAGAATTAAAAAATTACAAAAATTGCAAAAAAGGAAAAATAAAATAAAAATAAAAAATAAGAAAGGAAAAATAAAAATAAAAATAAAGGTCAAATACAGGAATGGGATAAAATTAAGAATTATTGAAAAAACAATTTATGTCCCAGTCAACATTAAGGCCTAGGGGTACATAGGATTTCATCAAAAAAATCCATTTCGTTTCACACCTAGATATGGCTCTCACTTTATTAACACCCCTCCAGTGGGGCTGGAGCTTCTCCAAAGCAACAAACAAGGTCCCCTTAAGCTGTTTATTATGATATTTCGCATAATGTCTAGAAAGGTTATGTTTACTAAAGCCACGTTTAATGTTCCCTGTATGCTCAGAAAGGCGTACCTGCAGGGCTCTCTTGGTACGCCCTATATACTGTTTGGAGCATGGACACTGGATCATATAAACTACACACTCCGTCGAGCATGTAATAAAGGACTCTATATTATACGATTTGTTGGTTTGGGTAGATTGAAAAGATTCACACCTGCGTCCTCTAAAAGAGTTAATATGGCATATTTCACACTTCCTGCAGGGGTAAAAACCCTTCATGCTTTGAAAAAAGGAGATGGTTTTGGAGGGGTTTACAACATTGGGGGCTATCCTATGGCGCAAAGAGGGTGCTCCTCTGAAGATAACTACAGGATGGTCAGGGAGAACTGGACCCAACACTTTATCGTTCTTCAGCAGGTTCCAATACCACTAGATGGTGGAATTTCTATACTTCTTCTTACTTGTATGTTCCCTATTTGGCTTATAGAGGCTGCCAGAAGTCAATATGGTGGCGCTTGTTTTGTTCCCATCTCCTTGGTCTGAGTAGCCAGTAGTCAATATGGCGCTGCGGGACTATTTAAACCATAAACGTGATGACCGCGTCACTCGGCCAATCCCCAGACGACGTCCTATCGTGACGAAACGCGTAGGGAGGAGCCTGTGACGCTGACGTCATTACGTTTTCTCTGTGATTGATGGGACATACACAGTAAGCAGGCGGAAGCTCGTGGAGACGCCGCGATCGTTATGTTCGGTTACACGCTGTCTTTGAAGGAAGATTCTTGTAAGTGCAATCTTTTAGCTCAATAAATCACACTGTTTTGCAATTTTACGCTATGGGAGCTTTTTCTTGATTTTGTCTTCTGAGTTTCACATTTACCACTGGATAGATCGGCATAGGTTGTGGGTGACCTGATAATTTCCCAAATGCCTGGTGAGACCACTGTCATAGTGGTCATCTTGAGCTGGTAAGGAGCCTCATACCTCACTTGGGTGCAAGTCACTTTGGATGCTGGATTCACCTGTGTCACATCTCTCCTGAATATATGCACTTTGATCATCTATTCACTTTATTTATGGACTTTTTTGATTTTCTGTAATATTTATAATTGGGACTTATTATATCACTTTTTTATTTTATAAATTCTCACATGTGATATATGGTGAGACATTTGTCTCCGTCCTTTATGGGAGACTTGTTCTGTGTATTTTATATTTCATTTTTGGTGGATCAATCACTTTTTTATGGTTATTTTTAGTATGATATACAATTCATATTTAGTTTTAGCGCTGCACTCATTCTGTTTTTTTGGTGTTTTGGAGTTTAGTATTGGACTTTTAGTGCTGGCAGCTTTTACAATTCACTTATCAATTTACACTGTTCTAGCGCAGCGTTAACTCTCTTCTTGGGTTTTTTATTTTATTTGCGATTTTTGGTACTGCAACGTTGCTGCTGAATTATCGTTATGGATATTTTTGATTTCAGATCTCAACACAATATTGACACTGAGGGTGTGTTCAATGGTAAAGGGGAGCAGAATGATGAAATAGGGGGCCTTTTCCTGAGACTTAAGAATCTCTTAGTCTCAGAGTTACATACTAGCTGGGACATAGCATACCTTGAGCAGTATGTTGCGCAAAAAATGGTACCCCGTAGCCTAAGATGGGAGGTGAGCCCGCAAAAGGGTGAGACAGATTTAGAGGGCTGGTTTGTCTATTTTAACGATATTGGCATTCGGTTTCTTCAGTTTTTGGTGGGGAAGAAACGGGATAAGCTTAAAAGCCTCAATGATGAAATTTGCTCTGTTAGAGACAAACTGTCTCCTCTCAAGGGTCAAGACCTGTGTAAACAGAAATCTGACCAATTGAGACTCTTTCTTGAGAAAGAAGATGTGGAACAAAAGGCTAAGAAAAAGAAAAAATATAATCGTGACCTAGCGGATTACTCCAATCAGGTTGTCTTTAAATGGCAGATTAAAACGGATGAACCTACGGAGGGTGCAGGCACGGACTTACCCATTATACCAACACAACCCCCCCCCCCTCCTTTGCCTAACACCGTGATACTTCCAATACAAGGTGATGGAGGCAATATGAGGGGATCTAGAGGACATCCCTCTCAGGACCACTATAACGGTTATGGTTCCATTAGATCGAAACATAACAATAAAAATAAGAAAAATAACCACAATCAGTATAGACATCTTGGAGGTTCACAATTGCCTCATCAGTATGGCAATGGCCCTGGGAGACATGGGATGTACCCTCAGAGGACTCCCTATGGAAATAACTTTCCAACACAGGGGACACCTTATAGGAATGATCCCCCCTCCCTGAGGACCCCCCACAGAAATGTTTATAAACATCAGGGGCCCAGGGATTTGAGGGAAGACCCCAGGGATTTTGTCAATTCCCATAGGGGGAGGCCAAATAGGGGTACACCCGGCGATAGGGGTGTTCCCCTACGTAATAGGTTTGCCCCACTCTACCGGGAAGAAAATTATGGCTCAGAATCTGCTATTTTGAGACATCCTAATGACCGATATTCGGAACAAAGGAACAGCAAGAATCCCCTTATGACCTTGACCGGATGGAACAAAATCGTTTTTTTCCCATGGGCAACACCAGGCCAAAAAGGGGGTCCGAAGAAAAAGAGGCACTAGAGGGGGGAGGAGGGTCAGGTCCAAAGAAAAGAAGATACTAGATATTACTGGTGTTTTTAACCTAAGCTCAGCCCAACTCTCTCAAGGGGAACAGTCGAGGACTTAAGTTTGCACCCCCCCGTGCACTAAACAAATTCGAAACATTTATAGATGTCCATAAATTCATCCGGAAAATGAACATAAAAAGACACTTTTTGCTAAATCCGATTGGCAATCGGAGTCAGGTGGCTTCCACTAATGCATATCATAATACTAATGTGGCCCCTACTAATACTACCTCTGATGCTAATCAAGAGGCTAATCTTACATCTACTGGTGGATTGGCAGAAGCAAGTATGGTTCAGATCAGACACACTAATCTGGCTAATGCTTCATTGTTCAACCCTCCTGGATTTGTAGCCCCTTCTGTTCAAGTGTTTAAAGAGATGGTGATTAAGGATTTAATTGCTCTCAAGACACCAAGATCTGGCAGCAATTACGATCTTCAACATAATATCAAACAAATCTGTGCACGCAATGATATTATTATACGCCCCGCTGATAAGGGTGGTGGCGTTGTCGTTCTGAACAAAACAGACTATCTAGACGAAATGAACAGACTTTTATCTGATAGTGTAACCTATACTAAATTAAGGTCAAATCCTACTTTTAAGTATAAGAAAGCACTTCTATCATTGGTTGATTCTGGATTTCAAATGGGCATTTTGAGTAAAAAAGAAAAATTACATCTGGTGCCCTCAGCACCAAGGGTACCAGTAATATATTATCTGCCCAAAATCCATAAAAGTCTAATAAAGCCACCTGGTCGCCCTATTATTAGTGGCATAGATTCGATTACATCAAGAATAGGTTGTTATGTCGACAGTTTTTTGCAAACCCTTGTGGTTAAAACACCTGCTTATTTGAGGGACACAACTCAAGTAATCAAACTTGTAGCTGAGTGTGACTGGAGAGAGGGTTGCACTTTGGCTACTGCCGACGTTGCTTCTCTCTATACTGTCATATCTCATGAACATGGCTTTGAAGCTGCTAAATTTTACTTGGAACAGGATCAATCCTTACCTGCCAATCAGAGGGAATTTGTTTTAAATCTTTTGACTTTTGCTACCAGTCATAATTATTTTTGGTTTGGGGGGGATTTTTTTCTGCAGACAGTCGGTGTGGCTATGGGGGCAAAGTTCGCGCCCAGCCTAGCGAACCTCTTAATGGCCCGCTGGGAAAGTGAAGAAATTGATGCTAATCCCCCTAAAGAGCTACGCCTCTGGAGAAGGTACATCGACGATGTCCTTCTCTTGTGGGAGGGCGATTTACCTTCCCTTGAGGCTTTCTTTCACAAGCTCAATTCAAATGATAGAGGGATCTCCCTGCAGTATGAGACTAGCCACACTCAAATTCATTTCCTAGACCTTAATATTTGTGTCAAGGATGGTAAATTGATTACAACTACTCACTTCAAAGAAACCGACCGTAATGCCTATATTCCGCTCAACAGTTGTCATCATGCCTCTTGGCTTAGGGCAGTTCCTAAAGGGCAGTTCCAGCGGATTAGGCGTAATTGCACCAACTTATCAGATTATCAGCAACAGGCCCAGATCCTTAAAGTGGGATTTCTGGATAAGGGATACGATGAGAGGGAGATTAATGAAACCATTATCAGTGTTGGCAATATGAACAGGGACACTATGCTTCAAGGACCCAGTAGGATCAACCAGGGAGATACTAATAAATTTGCTTGTTCCCTAGTGACAGGATATTCCAACCAGCATTTCTCAGTCAGTAAGATCTTTAAGAGGTATTGGAACCTGCTGAAGAACGATAAAGTGTTGGGTCCAGTTCTCCCTGACCATCCTGTAGTTATCTTCAGAGGAGCACCCTCTTTGCGCCATAGGATAGCCCCCAATGTTGTAAACCCCCCCAAAACAATCTCCTTTTTTCAAAGCATGAAGGGTTTTTACCCCTGCAGGAAGTGTGAAATATGCCATATTAACTCTTTTAGAGGACGCAGGTGTGAATCTTTTCAATCTACCCAAACCAACAAATCGTATAATATAGAGTCCTTTATTACATGCTCGACGGAGTGTGTAGTTTATATGATCCAGTGTCCATGCTCCAAACAGTATATAGGGCGTACAAAGAGAGCCCTGCAGGTACGCCTTTCTGAGCATATAGGGAACATTAAACGTGGCCTTAGTAAACATAACCTTTCTAGACATTATGCGAAATATCATAATAAACAGCTTAAGGGGACCTTGTTTGTTGCTTTGGAGAAGCTCCAGCCCCACTGGAGGGGTGTTAATAAAGTGAGAGCCATATCTAGGTGTGAAACGAAATGGATTTTTTTGATGAAATCCTATGTACCCCTAGGCCTTAATGTTGACTGGGACATAAATTGTTTTATCAATAATTCTTAATTTTATCCCATTCCTATATTTGACCTTTATTTTTATTTTTATTTTTCCTTTCTTATTTTTTATTTTTATTTTATTTTTCCTTTTTTGCAATTTTTGTAATTTTTTAATTCTTTTAATGATCATATATTTTTAAAGTGATTCTGTATTATTCTAGAAGTGTAACTATCATAACTATTTTTATGCAATATGTAAACATATTTCTTGCGGTATGGCTTTGTGTTGTCCATGAGGTTTCAGCCTGCTGGTGTGTATGACCCATCGGCTTATAAGTGGTATGGTTTTTGTCCACTAGATGGCGAAAACTCTATTCCACTCGTTGTTTCCCCCTTTTTTATAAATACTCGTCATTGGTATTATTACTAGCTACCACTAGATGGTGGAATTTCTATACTTCTTCTTACTTGTATGTTCCCTATTTGGCTTATAAAGGCTGCCAGAAGTCAATATGGTGGCGCTTGTTTTGTTCCCATCTCCTTGGTCTGAGTAGCCAGTAGTCAATATGGTGCTGCGGGACTATTTAAACCATAAACGTGATGACCGCGTCACTCGGCCAATCCCCAGACGACGTCCTATCGTGACGAAACGCGTAGGGAGGAGCCTGTGACGCTGACGTCATTACGTTTTCTCTGTGATTGATGGGACATACACAGTAAGCAGGCGGAAGCTTGTGGAGACGCCGCGATCGTTATGTTCGGTTACACACTGTCTTTGAAGGAAGATTCTTGTAAGGGCAATCTTTTAGCTCAATAAATCACACTGTTTTGCAATTTTACGCTATGGGAGCTTTTTCTTGATTTTGTCTTCTGAGTTCCACATTTACCACTGGATAGATCGGCATAGGTTGTGGGTGACCTGATAATTTCCCAAATGCCTGGTGAGACCACTGTCATAGTGGTCATCTTGAGCTGGTAAGGAGCCTCATACCTCACTTGGGTGCAAGTCACTTTGGATGCTGGATTCACCTGTGTCACATCTCTCCTGAATATATGCACTTTGATCATCTATTCACTTTATTTATGGACTTTTTTGATTTTCTGTAATATTTATAATTGGGACTTATTATATCACTTTTTTATTTTATAAATTCTCACATGTGATATATGGTGAGACATTTGTCTCCGTCCTTTATGGGAGACTTGTTCTGTGTATTTTATATTTCATTTTTGGTGGATCAATCACTTTTTTATGGTTATTTTTAGTATGATATACAATTCATATTTAGTTTTAGCGCTGCACTCATTCTGTTTTTTTGGTGTTTTGGAGTTTAGTATTGGACTTTTAGTGCTGGCAGCTTTTACAATTCACTTATCAATTTACACTGTTCTAGCGCAGCATTAACTCTCTTCTTGGGTTTTTTATTTTATTGGCCCTACCAAGCGCCAAGGACCCAGTCTGCCACGGCCTATTCGTTTGACTGCTGCCCTTCGAAAGGACGTTCCCCAGAGCCCTGGAACCAACACCCCGGAAGGTCAAGAGTCACTCCCGATACCTTCTCAGTGATCTGTTCCTGTTCGGAGAGGAAGGGATGTACAATGTTGGCGATGTCATTCCTGGGGCCATACCCGGGCCCACTGCCCACTGCAAGAGGAGCCAATGGAATGCGGGGTTCTTCGGAGGGGGTCTATTTATGCCCAGAAAGCATGCACAACACATATTGATCTTGGAGAAGAGAAATTCGAGTGTGAAGTCCAAGTGAACCACCTCCCTGCCCGGGCTTTGCTGGACTCCGGAAGCATGGTAACCCTGGTCCATCCTAGAGTAATTGGGAAGATCGGTCCGGTAAGAAAAACTTTACGGGTGGTGTGCATTCACGGGGACACTAGAGAGTACCCTCTCATCTCGGTGTCCATCTCCACAGCATGTGGCACTGGTACTCAAGAGGTGGGGGTGGTAAAGAACTTAGTACATGATGTTATCATAGGACGAGACTGTCCATTATTTGCAAAACTGTGGGGACAAGGAGAACTACCTGGACGATCCAGAGACTGGGGAGAAACTAGTCCCTCTGTTCCTGCTGTTGAGAGAAATAACCCTGAAATGCCGAATGTTCTTGAAAATGCTAATGATTTGGTTAATGGGGATGAAAGTAGTGCTGATATTATTAAGGGTGTCAAAATGTGTGGTTCACAGACCTACCTGCACACTGAAGAGGGGGGGGAACCTTCCCCACTTCAGGTAATGCTGGGGGGAGAGGATGAGGAAGTGGCCGTTACCCCTGCCCTGCTGGATTTGGGTGTTCCGCAGGGGGCATTTGGTACTGCCCGGATGCAGGACCCCACTTTGGCCCATGCACGGGAACAGGTTTTAGTAATAAATGGTGTTCCCCAAGAGCCAGGTGCGAATGAGCGGTGGCCACACTTTGCAATATGTAATGAATTGCTTTATCGGGTTACCAAAGTGAGAGAAAATGTGGTAGAGCAATTATTGGTACCCCAAAAGTATAGACGCAAGGTCCTGGACCTGGCCCATGATGATGTTTTAGGGGGACACCTGGAAGTTGAAAAGACGGAGGCACGGATCACCGACCGGTTTTACTGGCCAGATCTGAAAGCAGAGGTAAGGAGATACTGTACCTCTTGTCCCACCTGTCAGTTGACCGCTCCGGTGACCCACTTCCGGAATCCTTTGGTCCCTCTGCCCATAATTGAGGTCCCATTTGAAAGGATAGCCATGGATATAGTGGGTCCCTTGGTGAAGTCAGCTCGAGGTCACTCCTACATACTGGTGATTCTCGACTATGCCACCCGATATCCTGAGGCGCTACCCCTGCGGAATACCTCCTCTAAGGCTATTGCCCGGGAATTATTCCAGTTGTTTACACGGACTGGTTTTCCCAAGGAAATACTAACGGGCCAGGGCACCCTGTTTATGTCGAGGGTTATGGCCGATGTGTGCAAGCTCTTCCGGATTAAACAGCTGCGCACATCGGTCTACCATCCCCAAACGGATGGGTTAGTAGAACGCTTTAATAAGACCCTTAAATCTATGCTCAAGAGAGTTGTACAAAGGGATGGAAAAGACTGGGACTGTCTGTTACCAGCTCTCCTGTTTGCTATCCGGGAAGTGCCCCAGGCCTCCACTGGGTTTTCGCCCTTTGAGTTGGTATATGGGCGGAGACCTCGCGGACTACTGGATTTTGTTAAAGAGGAATGGGAAAGTGAACCTAGTTAGCATAAGAGTGTTCTTGAATATGTTTCCCAAATGCAGGAGAGGATCCGAACTGTGTTGCCACTAGTCAAGGAACATTTACAAAAAGCTCAGGAGGCTCAACGACGAGTCTATAATAGGGCTGCTAAAATAAGGAACTTCCAAGTGGGGGATCAAGTAGCGGTGTTGATTCCCACTGTGGAAAGTAAATTCTTAGCCAGGTGGCAAGGCCCCTTTGAAGTTGTAGAAAAAGTGGGAGAGGTGAATTATAAAGTCCACCAACCTGGTAAGAGGAAACCCTATCAAATATATCCATGTAAACTTGTTAAAGCCCTGGACAGAGAGGGAACCAGTGACCTCCCTGGCTAGTGCAAGATTGGAGCCTCGGGTTGGGGTGGAGAGTGTCCAAGTAGCAAATACCCTGTGTAAAACCCAAAGTCAGCAGGCAAAGGAGTTCTTGCAGAGAAATAAAGAAAAATTTTCAGACTTGCCAGGGCTCGCGAGTACCATAGAGCATGATATCATCACGGAACCAGGAGTCAAAGTTTTTGTCCGGCCCTACCACATCCCAGAGGCCCAAAGGAAGGCTGTTTCAGAGGAAGTGAAGAAGATGTTAGACCTGGAGATTATTGAAGAATCGCAGAGTGAGTGGTCGAGCCCGATTGTGTTGGTACCGAAGCCCAACGGGACTCTGCGATTCTGCAATGATTTCCGGAAACTTAATGAAGTTTCACGGTTTGATGCCTACCCCATGCCCCGGGTAGATGAGCTTATTGAGAGACTAGGTCCAGCCAGGTTTATCACTACGTTAGACCTTACCAAGGGATATTGGCAAATCCGTTGACTAAGGCTGCTAGGGAGAAAACTGCTTTTTCTACCCCAGAGGGGAGTTTTCAGTACAAAAGGATGCCTTTTGGATTGCAAACTGCTCCAGCCACATTCCAGCGAGCAATGGATAGGATTTTACGACCTCACCGGAAGTATGCCTCAGTGTACTTGGACGACATAGTCATTTTTAGCAGAGACTGGGAATCACACTTGCCCAAAGTCCAGGCAGTGCTGGACTATCTTTGGAAGGAGGGGTTTACAATAAACCCTGAAAAATGTGCTTTGGGAATGGAGGAGGTGAAATACCTGGGCTATATCGTGGGTAGAGGGGTAGTGAAACCTCAGGTCAGCAAGGTAGAGGCTATACAGAGTTGGCCCCGTCCCCTCACAAAAAAGCAGGTACGTGCATTCTTGGCCATGGTGGGATACTACAGGAGGTTTGTACCCAACTTTGCCACGTTGGTGGCTCCATTGACCGATCTGACTAAGGGTCGGAAATCGGTCATGGTGGAGTGGAATGCAGATGCTGAGAAGGCCTTTTTGGAGCTCAAGTCGGCACTGTGCCAACACCCTGTCCTGGTAGCACCCAATTTTTCAAAAGAGTTTGTTGTCCAAACTGATGCTTCCGATGTAGGGTTGGGAGCGGTGTTGTCACAGGTTGTTCATGGAGAGGAGCACCCGGTAGTCTTCCTCAGTAGGAAGTTAACACCAGCGGAGAAAAACTACGCTATAATTGAACGAGAGTGTCTGGCCATTAAGTGGGCTCTGGAGTCCCTCAGATATTACCTTTTGGGGAGGAAGTTTAGGCTGATTTCTGACCATGCCCCTTTAACATGGTTGAGACAGGGTAAAGGGAATAATGCCAGGGTTACTCGGTGGTTCCTGGCACTCCAGGAATTTAAATTTGTAGTGGAGCATAGGCCCGGGAGACTGCATCAAAATGCAGATGCCCTCTCCCGAGTCCATTGTTTGAGCTCCACTGTTGCCTCCACCTCCATGGCGTTGGGGCACAGGGGGGGGATATGTACAGGACGCTGTGGCTGGGTCCTAGAAGGACGCTATGTTTCCCCTCTGTTTGGACTGTGGTCCCTTTAAGGGAACAAAAAAGGGTTAACTCACCTGTAAGAGGAAGTGGGTTTAAAAACAAGACAGGAAGTTAGAGAGGGTGTGCTCAGTTTGAAGCTGTGGAGCTTGGTGTAAGTGGAGCTGGATTAAGTGGGAGTTAAAAACAAGAGTTAGAGTATACAAGTCTTGGTGTTTGTTTGGTGTTTGCTGTCTGTTGGTGTTTGCTGTCTGTCAGTGTTTGCTGTCTGTTGGTGTTTGCTGTCTGTTGGTGTTTGCTGGGTTGCATTTTGGGGACTTTTCCTTTTAGTTTTTAATTTGCCTTTTGCTGTCACTTTTTAAATAGCTTTTTTTTTTCTTGGTTTCATCAGTCTATCAATTAAGGGGTGTGGTTAATTGCTCACAGGTGCCTATTTAACTTGTTGTAGGACTCAGTCTGAGCGTGCTCAGTTTGAAGCTGTGGAGCTTGGTTTAAGTGGAGCTGGATTAAGTGGGAGTTAAAAACAAGAGTTTAAAACAGGAGGTTATAACAGGGGTTATAGTACCTGTGTAGTGTGAGTATCTGAGTGTTGTCTGAGTAGTGTGTGTGGATCGTTAGTACTTGTGTATTGTGTACCTGTGTATTGTCGTGTACCTGTGTATTGTCTTGAGTATTAGTGCCAGGAAGCTAGCTGTTAGGTAATTTGGACAGGGTAAAATCCCCAAATCCTCACTAAATTTAATAGGTACGATGCCCGGCGGGTGTGGAGAGGCGACTCTTTGTACATCTTGCCGCATGTATGCGTTCCTTGATCATCCGATCGAGGGCAAATACTGCTGTGCAAAATGTAAGCACATTGTTTCCCTGGAAGCCCAGGTTCTGAATCTGGGGAAGCAACTGTCAGCACTGAGAAGTCCCTCCATACTAAAGGTGAGCCAGGAACGTACACGGCAGGTGGCGGCAGGGGCCAGCACAGAGGCGGGTGGAGACAAAGAGGTGCAGGCACTAGCAAAGAGTAGATGGGTGACAGTCAGGAGGGGTAGAGGGGGAAGTGCCAGGGAGGCCGATCCAGGACTGGAGCATCCCAATAAGTACGCTCCATTGAGTGACATTGGTGAAACCAGTCAGGGACCAGCACTGCTGGAGATGAGGGACTCTCCTAGCTGCCAGGGGAAGAACTCCTCCAGTGAGAGTGGGGGGGCAGCAAAGGGAAAGGAAAGACAGATTCTGGTGGTAGGGGACTCAATTCTTAGAAGGACAGAGAGGGCAATCTGTAACCAAGACCTGAAGCACCAAACAGTATGTTGTCTACTGGGCGCTCGGGTTCGGCACATCACGGATCTTGTGGACAGATTACTGGGAGGGGCTGGGGAAGACTCGGCTGTCATGGTGCACGTTGGCACCAATGACAAAGTCAGAGGCAGATGGAGTGTCCTAAAGAACGATTTTAGGGACTTAGGAGCTAAATTGAGGAAAAGGACCTCCAAGGTAGTGTTCTCAGGAATACTACCAGTACATCGAGCCACACCAGAGAGGCAGAGGGAGATTAGGGAAGTAAACAAGTGGCTGAAGAGCTGGTGTAGTAAGGAGGGGTTTGGGTTCCTGGAGGACTGGACCGACTTCTCAGTCGGTAACCGGTACTATAGAAGGGACGGACTGCACCTAAATGAGGAGGGTGCAGATCTGCTGGGAATGAAGATGGCCAAAAAGTTAGAGGGGTTTTTAAACTAGGCGATGGGGGGGAGGGTCCAGAGACAGTGATAGCCAGCGCGGAAGATATGCCAGAGGGTAGTATTGGGGGCATTAGTGGTAGGTTAACCAAAGCACAAAAACACAAGGTGAGTATAGTAGCAAGTCCTAGTTGCAATCTTGAAACACCCAATACGAGGACAATATGCGACCGGTCTAAACTATGTGGCATGTTCACCAATGCCAGGAGCCTGGCGGACAAGATGGGTGAACTAGAGATACTGTTGTACAAGGAGGATTTGGATTTTGTGGGAATTTCAGAGACCTGGTTCAACAGCTCTCATGATTGGCTGGCAAACATTCAAGGGTATACCCTATACCGCAAGGATAGAGAGGGTAAAAAAGGGGGAGGGGTATGCCTATATATCAAGAATAATGTACAAGTGAATGTGAGAGATGACATCACTGAGGGGGCTAGGGAGGAGGTGGAATCTTTATGGGTAGAGCTCCAAAGGGATGAAGCTAAGGGGAAAATAATACTGGGAGTATGCTATAGGCCCCCTAACCTGAGGGAGGAAGTGGAGACAGATCTCCTATCACAAATTGGATTAGCAGCAAGGATGGGAAGTGTTATCATAATGGGGGATTTTAATTATCCAGACATAGACTGGGCGGAGGGAACCGCGCATTCATTTAAGGCTCGCCAGTTCCTTAGTGTCTTGCAGGACAATTTTATGGGTCAGATGGTAGACGCACCAACTAGAAATAAAACCTTACTAGATTACCAACAATACAGACCTAATAACAGATGTGGAAATACGGGGCAATTTAGGTAACAGCGATCACAGGTTAATTAGTTTCAGTATAAATCACACAAATAGGAAACATGAAGGGAACACAAAGACACTGAATTTCAAAAGAGCCAACTTCCCTAAACTACAAACCTTGCTAAAAGGCATAAATTGGGATAAAATATTAGGAACAAAGAATACGGAGGAGAGATGGGTTTGCTTTAAGAGCATATTAAATAAGGGCATTAGCCAATGTATCCCATTGGGTAATAAATTTAAAAGAGCGAACAAACATCCTGGATGGCTTAACTCCAATGTAAAAATGCATATAAAAGCAAAGGAGAAGGCCTTCAAAAAATACAAGGTTGAGGGATCATCCACAGCATTCAGAATTTATAAAGAATGCAATAAGAAATGTAAGGGTGCAATTAGGATGGCTAAGATAGAACATGAAAGACACATAGCGGAGGAGAGCAAAAAAAATCCCAAGAAATTCTTTAAGTATGTAAACAGTAAAAAAGGGAGGACAGACCATATTGGCCCCATAAAGAATGAGGAAGGACATCTGGTTACAAAGGATGGGGAGATGGCAAAGGTATTGAATTTATTCTTCTCCTCAGTCTTCACGAGTGAATCGGGGGGCTTCAGTAACCAAAACTGCAGTGTTTATCCTCATGACACAACACAGGAAGCACCTACATGGTTAACAGAGGACGGAATTAAAATTAGACTTGAGAAACTTAACATTAATAAATCACCGGGACCAGATGGCTTGCATCCGAGGGTACTTAGGGAACTCAGTCAGGTGATTGCCAGACCGTTGTTCCTAATTTTTACAGACAGTCTATTGACTGGAATGGTACCAGCTGATTGGAGAAAAGCCAATGTAACACCAATATTTAAAAAGGGCCCAAAAAACATCCCTGGGAATTACAGACCAGTTAGCCTAACATCAATAGTATGTAAATTCTTGGAGGGGATGATAAGGGACTATATACAAGATTTTAGTAATAAGAATGATATCATTAGCAGTAATCAGCATGGATTCATGAAGAATTGTTCTTTCCAAACCAATCTATTAACCTTCTATGAGGAGGTGAGTTGCCATCTAGATAAAGGAAGGCCCGTAGACGTGGTGTATCTGGATTTTGCAAAAGCATTTGACACAGTTCCCCATAAACGTTTACTGTACAAAATAAGGTGCGTTGGCATGGACCATAGGGTGAGTACATGGATTGAAAACTGGCTACAAGGGCGTGTTCAGAGGGTGGTGATAAATGGGGAGTACTCAGAATGGTCAGGGGTGGGTAGTGGGGTTCCCCAAGGTTCTGTGCTGGGACCAATCCTATTTAATTTGTTCATAAACGACCTGGAGGATGGGATAAACAGTTCAATCTCTGTATTTGCAGACAATACTAAGCTAAGCAGGGCAATAACTTCTCTGCAGGATGTGGAAATCTTGCAAAAAGACCTGAACAAATTAATGGGGTGGGCGACTACATGGCAAATGAGGTTCAATGTAGAAAAATGTAAAATAATGCATTTGGGTGGCAAAAATATGAATGCAATCTATACACTGGGGGGAGAACCTCTGGGGGAATCTAGGATGGAAATGGACCTGGGGGTCCTAGTGGATGATAGGCTCAGCAATGGCATGCAATGCCAAGCTGCTGCTAATAAAGCAAACAGAATATTGGCATGCATTAAAAGGGGGATCAACTGCAGAGATAAAACGATAATTCTCCCGCTCTACAAGACTCTGGTCCGCCCGCACCTGGAGTATGTCGTCCAGTTCTGGGCACCAGTCCTCAGGAGGGACATACTGGAAATGGAGCGATTACAAAGAAGGGCAACAAAGCTAATAAAGGGTCTGGAGGATCTTAGTTATGAGGAAAGGTTGCGAGCACTGAACTTATTCTCTCTGGAGAAAAGACGCTTGAGAGGGGATATGATTTCAATTTACAAATACTGTACTGGTGACCCCACAATAGGGATAAAACTTTTTCGCAGAAGAGAGTTTAATAAGACTCGTGGCCACTCATTACAATTAGAAGAAAAGAGGTTTAACCTTAAACTACGTAGAGGGTTATTTACTGTAAGAGCGGCAAGGATGTGGAATTCCCTTCCACAGGCGGTGGTCTCAGCGGGGAGCATTGTTAGCTTCAAGAAACTATTAGATAATCACCTGAATGACCGCAATATACAGGGATATGTAATGTAATACTGACACATAATCACACACATAGGTTGGACTTGATGGACTTGTGTCTTTTTTCAACCTCACCTACTATGTAACTATATAACTATATGTGTGGAGGAGTGTAGAGGAGAATGTGGATGGTGTGTTGGTGTGCAGCAACAGTGAATAGCAGTGTCCTGCCTGGAAGCCTCCTGCTAGAGGAATCTACCTGCAACAAGAAACTAAGGACTGTTTAACTGCAATAGCAGTTCTGGACTTTGCAAGTCGGTGAGACTGAAACCTTTTCCTTTTGAGTGAAAAGCCTGTGTCCTGCGATCTAGCTGGTTCCCCAAACATTACAATATATATCTATATATAGTGAAATATGTCCAAACATTACAAGTATGATCAGAACAAATGAGAACATATGAATGTAGGAAACAAGCAACAGCATACGCATAGACAAGCACATCTGAATGCAACATAGCATTTACGAAACAATACCTGTAATAAAAGATATATACAGTACATACCGTCTGACAAAGAAATCATTGCACCATATTTAAAGAATACATTTAAATTACATTTTTTTTTTTTTGCACAGTTGTGACAGACTTTAATAACTTGATATGCCTTTTTGTATATCAAGAGTTTTTGATTTTGTTTTGGGGTTGTTGTTTTTTTTAGGCAGAATGGTAGACAAGTTTACCTCTCCTGAATTTTTACCTCAGTTTATTGAAATCTACAAGGATAAGTTCTGCTTATGGAAAGTTAGGTCAAATTAATATAGTGACTGAATAAAGTGTGAGGAGGTGTATGCTAAATTGCAAGAGCTATGCACTATTGCACATGCCAAAGCAGAAGTCAAATATGTGTAAGGCAAAATAGCAAATGTACTATGTTTGTACCATATTCAAAAAGGAATTAAATAAAATAATGATTCAAAAAGGTCTGGAGCAGGTGCAGATAAAGTATGTATGTTCCACGCTTGTGCTTTTTTGAAAGTTTGTTTGCTCACTGATCAAGATGATGCAAGACCCTCAGTGTCCAGCTTGATGTCAACTAAATCTATGTCACCAGAGCATGGGGATGTGAGCACGGAGGAAATCACAGAAAGTTAGGTAAGTTAACTGTAAAAAAAATATATATATATTATAATAAATTTGTTTTCCTCATGTACAATTTTTCAAGACAAGCTTTCGGGGTATGTCCTCTTCTTCAAGGTCCAAACATTACTTGAAGAAGGGGACATACCCCGAAAGCTTGTCCTAAAAAATTGTATATGGTAATTGCTGTCACTTGATGATAACTATTGTTGTTTACCTAAAGGTGTAGCCCATCACTAGAGCTGTCCTCGGGCCTAGGCAAAATGGCCGCCGACACAATCCGATTGGATCATAGGCGATATGTGATTAGGTTTCACTTTCCAATCATTACACAGTATTGGAGTCACATTATAGGTGTAGCCCATCACTAGAGATGTCCTCGGGCCTAGGCAAAATGGCCGCCGACACAATCCGATTGGATGATATGTGATTAGGTCACATTATAGGTGTAGCTCATCACTAGAGCTGTCCTCGGGCCTAGGCAAAATGGCCGCCGACACAATCCGATTGGATGATATGTGATTAGGTTCACTTTCCAATCATTACACAGTATTGAAGTCACATTATAGACTGGTGAGCACAGGCAAAATGTCCGCTATAGTGATTCGTCTCTTAATACGGTGGTCGGCGGTCCTCGGCAAAATGGCCGCCGACAGCATATATATCTCACACTGTGCATCCGTCCAATGTTATCCCCCAGAGGAAGGCACGAAACCCCTGTGCCGAATACGCGTCGGGGAGGGGTAGGACGGAGCTGTCAGCAGAAGAGGAGGATTGCACATGCCATACCGCACGCCATACGATCAGCTGCTTATTATTTTACCTGTACAGTCTGGTGCACTCTAGCACCCATCCAATGTGAGTACCCTCTTGGAGGGCTTATTCTTTAATAAATGTCCTGGCTATATTGCACTATGGAGTCCCTCTGTTTGTTTTTTCTATGATTTTGGATCTTGGTTTTACCTGAGAGGAGTGTTTTTGCACCATTGTAACCTGAGTGAGCCTAGCAGTTTCACCTGGGAGGAGTGTCTTTGCATCATTGTATCCTGAGTGAGCCTAGGAGTGGCCCCAATGCTTATTTTGACACCGTTTAATTACTGTCTCACAGGACTGAAGGTGAGCGCAAGCACATGTGGGGTGTCACGGGAGAGCACAGTTTTCACGTGTTGTGATTTATACACCCATCAGAAGAAGCATGATGTTTATTCATTTTATGGACACTATTTATTCAAGTTTTTTGTGATTTATATTTATTAATTGGGATATACACTCATTTGTCACTGGAAAGTGTTTTGTTATTTATATTTTAGCACGTTGCACTTTTATTAGTTACTACCACGATTGCACCTTTATATGCACTTGGTGGTTTATCATTTATAGTTATTTGCATTATATTTTACCTGTATGGTTTTATTTATCACATTACATGTGTTTTATATGTGAAAATATTTTTTATATATTTTATATGTGACACTATACTAGCGCGGGCACATTTACTATATTTTTTATCTATCTACACGCAATGAAACGTGGTTAAGTGCTTGCAGCTTAAATAGTTTACTCCTTAGAGGCATTAGTCCATCTGTGGCTCGCAAGACACCTATATTTTGTTCTAAAAAATTGTATGTTAGTGCAAATAAAAAAAGTATCACGGACAGTACTCAATTTTCTCTGTCACAATTGCACTAATTTGGCTACAATCACATCAAGTTTTCCTCATGTGTTAGGAATATGCAGAACTCTAAATTCAAATGAAACAATGGATGTCAAGCAGAAATTATATTTGTACAATTAATGTTAACGTAACATAAAAAGCTAGCTTTATGAACATACAAGCATTATTTATTATGCAGCAACAACATAGTAACTTTATATATCCTCAGCAGTTTTAAAAAACAACACATTTACATAAACAGATTACATATTGTTCTGGCATTCAACAGCTCCACGTCCCAAAAAGTATTCCATGCAATCTAGATGGTTTTGGCCTTCAAGTTGAGTAGGAAGCCGTGGTTGTGCATGACCTAAATTCATCAGTCCCTCTCTCATTTCTCTACTCCCCAAGTGCGACATTTCCTGCAATAATATCTTGCTTGTCAAGATGAGACTGTGGTATTTAGGAGGCACTGGTACGGCACAAATAGTTGTGTACAATAGTATAAATTTGTGAATGCTAAGGTTGATTGCCTTGTGAAAAATTCTAAATCAGTTAGACATAACTCCAAAAGCATTCTCTTGTCACATTTGTTTATTGCATTTTAACAATTAGTATACATAAGTACATATGGTGGCAGCTAAAGAAAAGATCACATATATGGTAGTAATATTGAGTTGTAGTTCCAACATAAACTAAAAGTAGTTTAACTAAAACAATTTTAGCATGGATCTAACTACTCAAAAGATTGCGTCATACATTGGATATGAGAGGATAAAACCAACTTAGACCAAGTTAATATAAGATGACCTCAGATAAAAAAAAAAGGTCTTTATTACTATCAAGAGTATAGTTTTTAAATAAAAAAAATAGAAATAACTTATTATAGAATCTAAAATCTTATACTACATATTGTAACTATGTACAATTGGGATGATAATCAAGGAAGTTCTGCTACCATAACTATATAAAGAGTAAATTGAAAGAGGAGAGAGAGAATAGGGGGAAAAAGTAGAAGAGAGAAAGAAGATAAAAGAAAAAGTAATGTTAGGTAGGAGAAAAAATAGATAGGGAAGAAGATAAGATAAGAGGTAGTAGGGGTCCCCGGGGTAGTACATGGTAGTAAACACATACCATGAATGCAGAGAATGGAAGTATAAATTGAGATTACCAAGGTCTTAGTAGGGAAGCATCAAAATTGGAAGGAAAAAAGTGAGTCACCCAGGGATTCCATATATTCTCAAAGTTGGATATTTTATCTTGAGTTATAGCCTCTGTTTTGGCATGGATCATTGCCTTATTGACTCTATTTTTAGTTTCAGCAATTATTAAGGACGGGGATTTCCAAACTTTGGCAATTGTTTGTTTCACGGCTGTAGTGATCTGTAATAGGAGTTTGAATTGGCGGTAGGAGGGAGTGGCCAGTTTTAAGTTTAAAAGTGCTATTGTAGGATCAGGATAGGGATTTCAAACAGTGTTGAAATCATAAGAAATACACCTTTCCAGATTTTTTTTTGCTACCAGGCAATCCCACCAAGTATGAATACGTGATCCATGATCACCACAGCCACGAAAACAAGATGGGAAATAATTTGGAGCATATTTCGCAATTCTGACAGGGACCAAGTACCACCATGTGAGTACTTTGTAATTTGTCTCTAAGGCAGCTATGTTTTGTAAGGATGACTTAGTTGTGATCCAAATCTTATCCCAATCGGCTGCTTCCAACGAAAACCCAATATCCATCTCCCATTTAGCCACATATGATGGTGGGTCTGAGTTGGGTTTAGTAATAAGATGAGTGTAAGAGCCCTTTCACACTGGGGCGGATTGCAGGCGCTATTGCGCTAATAATAGTGCCGCTGCTGTGTCTCCAGTGTGAAAGCCCGAGGGCTTTCACACTGGAGCGGTGCGCTAGCAGGATGGGAAAAAATGTCCTGCCAGCAGCATCTTCGGATCGTGAAGGAGCGGAGTGTATACCGCTCCTTCACAGCTCCTGCCCATTGAAACCAATGGGACAGCGCGGCTATACCGCCGGCGAAGCGCCTCTGCAGAGACGCTTTTCGGTGGTTTTTAACCCTTTCTCGGCCGAAAACTGCCCCGCTAGCGGCCGAATACCGACGGTAAAGCGCCGCTTACAATAGCAGCGCTTTACTACCGACGCCGCCCCCGTCCCAGTGTGAAAGGGCCCTAAAGAGTTGAAATAAGTCCTTTATGCCGCGTACACACGATTGCACATTCCGACAACAAAATCCATGTTTTTTTTCCGACGGATGTTGGCTCAAACTTGTCTTGCATACACACGGTCACACAAATGTTGTCGGAACTTCCGAACGTCAAGAACACGGTGACGTACACCACGTACAGTGGCACTATAAAAGGGAAGTTCAATAGCCAGTGCGCCACCCTTTGGGCTCCTTCTGCTAATCTCATGTTTATCTCGTGTTAGTAGAAGTTTGGTGGGAGACGATTTGCGATTTTCAGCCACGTGCTTTTCAGATTATTACTGCTCTTCAGTTTGTACTTATGGATTTGTATCTGGTTTTCAGTGCTTGCCCCCCCCCAAAGCGCACGTGAGGTCCGTATAAAATATATGGAGTACTTTGCGGGTAGGGGGGGCCATTGATATGCCAGAAAATGTTACATTTTAAAAATAATTTTCTTTAGTTACATTTTTTTTGCTACCAGGCAATCCCACCAAGTATGAATATGTGATCCATGATCACCACAGCCAGATGGTGATAATGGATCACATCAGGGGTGTTCTGGTGTCCCACACTAGTGCTGCTGCGTCCAGATGTGTAAACAGCTGCTGAGTGTCCTCTCCTTACACTTAATAAGGTTTGCATTTCATTCTAGTTACAAACCCATCTAGATAACAAACTTCTTTTAATACAAATAGGCATGAACAAATGTAGTTAACCTGCATCTGCCAAAAACATCGTATTAGTGGGTGAACAAACAATGTTTACTACGAACGATTACTGTGCCCATGAACCTGAAAGTTGCCATTTTAAACTGTCCAACAGTAAAGAAAAGCACATGGAGCAGCATGCAAGTAATAATAAGAATAGGAACACACAACAACTACCGTATTTATCGGCGTATAACACGCACCGACGTATAACACGCAGCCCAATTTAGGAGGGAATTTTAAGGAAAAAAAAACTTTTAGGAGGGAAGTTGAAGAGAAAAAAAAACTTACATTTAAATGCCCATCATTGCAGCCTTCTCAGTGCAGCCATGTCAGTGCAGCCTTGTCAGTGCAGCCATGTCAGTGCAGCCATGTCAGTGCAGCCTTCCCCAGTGCAGCCTTCCCCAGTGCAGCCTTCCCCAGTGCAGCCTTGCCCCAGTGATCCCAGCCATTCTGGGCTTCAAAATCGCCGATCGCAATTTGAAAATGGCGCCGCCGGCGCCGAAATACACAGAGCCGGTCCTCGGCTCTTTCCGGCGGCTCTCGTTCACTTTCGGCTCCTCTCGTAGTCCCGAGCGGAGCTATCCGAACCTAGCCGAGTAGGTTCGGATAGCTCCGCTCGGGACTACGAGTGGTGCCGAAAGTGAACGAGAGCCGCCGGGAAGAGCCGAGGACCGGCTCTGTGTATTTTGGCGCCGGCGGCGCTATTTTCAAATCGCGGTCAGCGATTTTGAAAATGTGACAGGTCGGGATCGCAGGGGATCGGCGTATAACACGCACCTGCGATTTTCCCCTGGTTTTAAGGGGAAAAAAGTGCGTGTTATACGCCGATAAATACGGTACTTACTTTTTTGAAGAACTCTCTTGATCTTTCTGCACTGATCGTGCTCCCTCAATTTGAGGTCTGACCATAGTTTCCTCAATTGATCCTTGGATCGTCGTACCCCAAAATTCCTGTGCAGACTTTTCAGAACTTTAGTCATGATCTTGGACTTTCTCACATTTGGGTTTGGGTAAGGTCCATGCTTCCCATCATAGTCAGCCCTCTTCAAGATGTCCACCATCTCCACCATCTCTATAAAGGACATATTTGAGGCCTTAAATCTCCGGGATCGGGACATTCGTGGCTTCGGTCTTTCATCGTTGCTGCTGTCTGCATGCACTTGCTCTTTCTCCGCCATGTGCTCTCCCACTGTGCCAAAAGACAAGGGGCGGGGAATAGACTAGATAGAATGTCAGGGGCGGGCGGAGTTTCACGCATGTGCAGTGTATATAAAGCGTAACGTGTGCAACCTGTGAGCGGAGGAAGGAGTAGCTGAAGCGTCGAACGCAATAACAAAGGTACAATTTGAACTTGGTGCATCAGTGGCCTATACTGCTTCTAGATTGAGGCCTATATTGGGACAAGATTAGAAGAGTGTGGCCTGACATTAGGGTTTGTCTTGTGTTGTGTATTGCAGAGAAAATATTCAATGATAGGGAATTTCTAGCAATATTCATTGACATGTTCAGGGAGCTGTCCTGTTTGTGGCAGGTGAACCACCCGTTTTTTTAATAAGCTAAGAAAAAAGAAGGCAGCGCTGGAGAAACTGCTTGAATTTGTGATGTCAATGATCCCCACGGCAGACATCACCTATTTGAAGGCCAAAATTGGTGGCATGAGTACTTATCTTTGGGAGCAAAAGAAGGTCCAGCATTCCCAGAGATCAGGAGCAGCAGATGATGTTTATGTACCCAGGCTGTGGTACTATGACAGACTGCATTTTCTGTCAGACCAGAGTGAACCCAGGCCAGCACTCTCCACTCTTCCTTCAAGGCTTCCTTCTACCTCAGCTGAGGCTTCCGATGTCCAACCTGGGCCTTCCACCCAGGAAGATGTGGAGGAACCCAGCTTGAGTCAGGTAGAGCATTGTTCAACATATTTCTTGTCGTAAAATTAATGAGGTTAACTAGATGGTATTGCTGATCACTAATTGCTGATTTAACAAGGTGGTTTACATATCAATAGACAGTAGTGGCTACAAATGATTTGGACAAGAATGAAAAAATTCTGGGCTCAGAATGGGATGGCCTGGGTTCAGTCTGGTCTGGCAAAAGATGCAGGCTGTTGTATGACCACAGCCTGGGGACATATGTCATCTGCTGCTGTTTCTGATCTCTTGGACTCCTGGACCGGATTGTGCTCACTATTATATGGACTCCTCAGGTCACCAATTTTGCCTGTAAAATAATTTTGATCTGTGCCCTGGGGTTCAAAGGCTTCCCAAATTTCACCAGTTTATCCAGCGTTGCCTTCCTCTTTATTTTTTTATGACCCATAAGAAATGGCTATTTTTTGAAATACTTGCCTATGTGTTTTAATTCAAAAAGGACAGTTTGTTTGTGAGTAGGCAGGTACATTTCAAAAATACAATGTCAAATTAACAAGGGACACCAACCAACCTCCTTGAGGTTAAAAAATACAAGATAATAATGGTGTTGTGGTAACTTGACACACAAAACAAACAATAATATTATGGAGATCACTAGAAAAAAATAAATAAAACAGGAGATATTGATAAAAAAAACACTATAAAAATAAATACAAAACAAATAAATACAAAACATTATTATGGAGATCTGAAGAAAAAAATCCAGATCTCAAATTGTGTTTGTCGGAAATTCTGACGGAAAATGTCCTATGGAGCCCACACACGTTCGGAATTTCCGACAACAAGCTCCCATCGAACATTTGTTGTTGGAAAATTCGATCGTGTGTACGCGCCATTAGTGTGTGGGTCACGTTTACATATATTTTCAAAGCACGTTAATTTATCTAAATGAATTCTTCCTTGTATATAAGGCATAAAAAATGTTTTATTCTGAAGATATCAAAAGAGCTCTGAATTAGGAAGTTTGTGACTTTCACATAAGTCAGGGAAAGTTTTTAATGAAGTAGAGGATGCTAGTTCACAGAGTTGAGTTAAATTAGTGGAGGTTCATGCTTTAAAAGATTTAGGAGAAGACTAAGCAGGATAGAAAAGTGGATTTTTAAGAAATGATAAAAGAGGTATATGGGGAGCTTGTAGTCCATTTACTAATTTAAATTTATCCCAAATGGCTAGTGTATGTTTAGTTATAGGATTATTGAGTTTTTTATGGTTGGAGGAATTAGACCATACGAGGTTGGTTATTGAAAGTGGGTCGCAATCTATTGATTTCAGCGCCACCCAAAGTGGAATTTTACATTTTGCGTGATATTTAGGGACATTGGCTAATTGAGCTGCGTGGTAATAGGTGGTAATATTAGGAAACCCTAGTCCCCCTTTTGGCTTTGGAAGGTAAAGAGTGTGTTTGGGCAGACGGGGTTTCAAGGAGCCCCAAACGAAAGTGAATACCTTATTCTGAGAAAGCATGCTGGAACAGGGATAGGTAAAATTCGAAAAAGATAAAGAATTTTGGGCAGTATCTTTATTACGTTAATTTTACCTATCCAAGATAATGGTAGAGAGGACCATTGTGTCAGAAGATTAGATATTTGACGCAAAATTGGAGGATAATTGTCAGTGAAAATGTCAGAAAGATTGGGTGTGAGAGTTATCCCTAGGTAAAGAAAGCATGAAGTGGACCATGAGAAAGGGAGGGATGTTTGCACTTGTAAAATATGAGGAGGTACAGATATATTTAATGCTATAGATTTTTGAGAGTTAATAATTAGACCAGATACATGGGCAAAGTGATCAAGTTTACTTATAAGATTAGGAGCAGAAATGTGAGGGGATGACATAAAGATTAAGATATCATCAGCTAATAGGCAAAGTTTATGTTGGGAACCAGCTAAATTTAGACCATTAATAAAGGGGTCAGTATGGATTGATTGAGCAAGAGGTTCAATAAGTAGGGCAAATAAGAGTGGGGAAAGTGGACATCCCTGACGCATACCCCTACAGATGTCAAATAGGTTTGATTTATATCCAGCATATTTAAAATAAGTTTTGGGATTTTTGTATAATGAGGAGACCCAGCTCAGAAAATTATACTTACATAGTTACATAGTAGGTGAGGTTGAAAAAAGACACAAGTTCATCAAGTCCAACCTATGTGTGTGATTATGTGTCAATATTACATTGTATATCCCTGTATGTTGCGGTCATTCAGGTGATTATCTAATAGTTTCTTGAAGCTATCAATGCTCCCCGCTGAGACCACCGCCTGTGGAAGGGAATTCCACATCCTTGCCGCTCTTACAGTAAAGAACCCTCTACGTAGTTTAAGGTTAAACCTCCTTTCTTCTAATTGTAATGAGTGGCCACGAGTCTTATTAAACTCTCTTCTGCAAAAAAAGTTTTATCCCTATTGTGGGGTCACCAGTACAGTATTTGTAAATTGAAATCATATCCCCTCTCAAGCGTCTCTTCTCCAGAGAGAATAAGTTCAGTGCTTGCAACCTTTCCTCATAACTAAGATCCTTCAGACCCTTTATTAGCTTTGTTGCCCTTCTTTGTACTCGCTCCATTTCCAGTACATCCTTCCTTAGGACTGGTGCCCAGAACTGGACAGCATACTCCAGGTGCGGCCGGACCAGAGCCTTGTAGAGTGGGAGAATTATCGTTTTATCTCTTGCGTTGATCCCCCTTTTAATGCATGCCAATATTCTGTTTGCTTTATTAGCAGCAGCTTGGCATTGCATGCCATTGCTGAGCCTATCATCTACTAGGACCCCCAGGTCCTTTTTCATCCTAGATTCCCCCAAAGGTTCTCCCCCCAGTGTATAGATTGCATTCATATTTTTGCCACCCAAATGCATTATTTTACATGTTTCTACATTGAACCTCATTTGCCATGTACTCGCCCACCCCATTAATTTGTTCAGGTCTTTTTTCAAGGTTTCCACATCTTGCGGAGAAGTTATTGCCCTGCTTAGCTTAGTATCGTCTGCAAATACAGAGATTGAACTGTTTATCCCATCCTCCAGGTCGTTTATAAACAAATTAAATAGGATTGGTCCCAGCACAGAACCCTGGGGAACCCCACTACCCACCCCTGACCATTCTGAAAATGAGGACCAAATCCCCAATGCTGCAGGACAAAATGATGGTAATGCCACGAAACTGTATCAAATGCTTTTTTTTATATCTAAAGATAAGAGACATATGGGTATTTGTAATGGTTTAGCTGTGTACATTATCTGCCGTAACTTAATGTGAAGGTTGAGTAATGATATGGGTCTATAGTTAGAACAAGATGTATCGTCTGACTGAGGTTTGGGGATCATTGAGATTATAGCCGTTAATGTTTTGGGCCAAAAGGATTGATCGTCAAGGAGATAATTAAATGCGTCTGTTAACATTGGAGCAGGATATGAGAGAATTTCTTATAGTATAGGGCAGAGAAGCCATCTGGGCCTGGACGTTTATTTGGTTTAAGAGAGTTCATTGCTAATTTAATTTCAATAGCTGTAATGGGGCTTTCAAGACAATCGCGTTGGGCTAAAGGAATAGTAGGAAGTTTGATTTGTGAAAAAGTTTGATCAAAAGATCCTTCCTTTTTAGATAAGGAGGTAAGATGTTTTTAAAAGGTGTGGAGGATCTTTACTGGATTACTAGTAAATGTACCATGAAATAATTTCAGTCGAATCGGTTTAAAGGGCGATTTAGTTTTTTAAGTGCTCGGGCTAAAAGAGTGTCTGGTTTATTCGATTTAAGATAAAATTTATGTTTAGACTTACATAACATTTTATCTACAGATTCAGATATAAAAAAGGTCAAGGTTTAAACGTGTTTTATCAAGCTGTAATTTAGTCACGGGTAGGATTGTATTGAAATATTGCGTGGCATGTATTAAACTCTTTTAAACTCTCTTTTTTTGGTTGTTGTTTTTCTCTTTTAAGAAATGAGGCTTAGCGTATACAAACCCTCACAGAGAACAATTTTTTTTGAGCTTCCCCTGGGGTCAGTGGGGATATATTAGGGGGTCTCATTATTGGCCAGGTAATCTTTTATGTTCATTTATAGATCAGAGGAGTGTGATGGATGAGATTGGATTGAGTCATTAAAATGCCATGTAGAATCTTGTGTTTTAGGTATTAGAGAAGTGAAAGTTGAAAGTACAGTACAGTGGTCAGTCCATGTAAAAGGGATAATAGATGAAGAAAGGAGTTCAGGGGTCATGCCTATTGAGATGAAAATGTGATCAATAAGGGAAAATGATTTATGGGGATGGGAATAAAAAGTAAATCTGCGCCTAGAAGGATTGATTTCACGCCAAGAATCTAATAAAGAGTGTTGTTGAAGAAGTTGTTGGAGCTTATGAGATTGAGAACTAGATGCAATAGGAGTTGGGGATTTATCTAAAAAAGGATAAAGGACTGGATTCATATCTCCACAGACTAAAAGTGTGCCCGTTTTTATGAGTATCAATTACCTGTAATAAATGGGAGAGGAATGAGGATGGCGTTTGGTTAGGAGCATAGTAGGATACCACTGTGATTAGAGAATCGAATAGATATCCCGTGAGTATAAGATAGTGACCTTCTGGGTCTTTGATCTCTGTCAGAAGGGAAAAGGGTGTAGTACGATGAAACGCTATTACCACCCCTCGTTGTTTTGTTTTGGCAGAGGTTGTGATAAGGGAACAAGCTGAACCAAAATATTTAGAGGTCGCCTTATCTGTGAAATGGGTTTCTTGGAGGCAAACAATATGTGCTTTTGAGGAAACTAAGGAGCGAAAACTTTTGTTCGCTTTTGTGGGATATTTAGACCTTGTATGTTTAACGTAAGGACATTTCAAAAAATTTTTTTTTTTTTTTTTTTTTTTTTTGGGGGATTTGGGACTTTGAATGAGGCACCAGAGTGCCTCCATCCCGGCTTGAGTAAAAACAAAGGGGAGGTTTGGGACTTTGAATGAAGTGGTTGACTCATGTGGGTGAATGAAATACAATTTATTGGAATAGGAGGTAAGCAATTACATGAAAGTAGTATAATTCATATATAACGTGAATCAATGGATAAATGCCATGTTCTATATACAAAAAACGATCAATGGATAAATGCCATAATCTATATACATGTTCATGATAGAATACCATCCAATCCATAGTGTATAACATAATCAGCACATGAAAAAAAGTATAACACATATTCCCATAATTAATTGGCAGTGGTTCAATAGACAAATTGTAGATAAAAATATTAAATCCAGATATACAGCATAATAAAACACACAGCTACATCCTCAAGGCCCGACGCGTTTCTGTGTATAAAAACACTTCCTCAGGGGCGGATGTTGTAGGATATATGCCACAAGTAACAACGGAGCATGGTCCATGCAGAGCTGAGGCCACGGAAGTGGTCCATCCCGGGAGCTGAGGTGGCCGCCACACGACCAAGGGGGCGCACACATGAAGCCTCAAAGAACGCAACCCTCCCACCTCAAGGGCATGTCCAAGGGTGCAAACCAAGAAAAGAGATATCCCCCGAGGTGGGTGGGGCAGCCACCAACGTCACGCGCTCGACAAGCACTAGGGCGGGTCAACGTGTGGCCTCTGCCGACAGCACAGGTCTGGCGTCCCGCCTTGGGCGACGTGTGTCCCCGCACACGTTGACCCGCCCTAGTGCTTGTCGAGCGCGTGACGTTGGTGGCTGCCCCACCCACCTCGGGGGATATCTCTTTTCTTGGTTTGCACCCTTGGACATGCCCTTGAGGTGGGAGGGTTGCGTTCTTTGAGGCTTCATGTGTGCGCCCCCTTGGTCGTGTGGCGGCCACCTCAGCTCCCGGGATGGACCACTTCCGTGGCCTCAGCTCTGCATGGACCATGCTCCGTTGTTACTTGTGGCATATATCCTACAACATCCGCCCCTGAGGAAGTGTTTTTATACACAGAAACGCGTCGGGCCTTGAGGATGTAGCTGTGTGTTTTATTATGCTGTATATCTGGATTTAATATTTTTATCTACAATTTGTCTATTGAACCACTGCCAATTAATTATGGGAATATGTGTTATACTTTTTTTCATGTGCTGATTATGTTATACACTATGGATTGGATGGTATTCTATCATGAACATGTATATAGATTATGGCATTTATCCATTGATCGTTTTTTGTATATAGAACATGGCATTTATCCATTGATTCACGTTATATATTAATTATACTACTTTCATGTAATTGCTTACCTCCTATTCCAATAAATTGTATTTCATTCACCCACATGAGTCAACCACTTCATTCAAAGTCCCAAACCTCCCCTTTGTTTTAACGTAAGGACATTTAAGGGGGTCGGTAAATCTTAAAGAAAAATATTGTAGTATACTGCATTCATAGATTGTGAGTCTACAGTTACCACGGGGGGGGGGGGGGCAAGAACCAAGAGGGGAGTAGATACAGAATAAAGAGGAAGAAAGAGAGAGTAATGCCGCGTACACACGAGCGGACTTTACGGCAGACTTTGCCCGGCGGACGGGATTTCGTCGGACAATTCGATCGTGTGTGGGCTCCAGCGGACTTTGCTCAAAAGTTGGACAGACTTAGATTTGAAACATGTTTTAAATCTATCCGTCAAACTCGAGTCCGGTCGAAAAGTCCGCTCGTCTGTATGCTAGTTCGACGGACAAAAAGCCACGCTAGGGAACTATTGGCTACTGGCTATGAACTTCCTTATTTTAGTCCGGTCGTACGTCATCACGTACGAATTCGACAGACTTTGGTGGATTGTGTGTAGGCAAGTCTGTTCATTCAGAAAGTCCGTCGTAATGTACGTCAAAGTCCGCCGGGCAAAGTCTGCCATAAAGTCCGACGGTGTGTACGCAGCATTAGAGTCATATAGTCAAATAATAGTAAGTAAATTGTGCGAATAAGAAAAGTAAAAAGGCGGCGTACTGAGTGCGTAAAAAAAACGCTAACTCAGAGGCCTTTTATCTATCTGAGGCGGTTCTCCAATAATAGGACAGAATTCAGGTTTATCCTAGGACAGAAATATAGGAGGAGCAGTGACAATCTCTCGAGAACCCAACGGCCTAGATCTACAGTGGGGACGGAAAGTAATCAGACCCCCTTAAATTTTTCACTCTTTTTATATTGCAGCCATTTGCTAAAATCATTTAAGTTCATTTTTTTCCTCATTAATGTACACACAGCACCCCATATTGACAGAAAAACACAGAATTGTTGACATTCTTGCAGATTTATTAAAAAAGAAAAACTGACCAGATGTATACAAGTACTACCAGGCAGTTCACCTCGGTAGACTGCTCGATTGGTGTTGTCAGGGATGTGCCGGTGCCCGTCGGGCGAATATGCACGCGTGCGTGCGCACACGGGGCTTGTCCAGGGCGTTACAGCTGAACTCTCCACCGGGGGGCGCCGGCGCGCGTCCACGCGCCCGTGCGCGCTAGCGCTGTTTGGCACCAAAAGCTTTTTAAAAGAATGTCAGTTGCACCCATGAGGTGCTGTTTGTCTGCAGCTCTGCACCTGTGTTCCTGTATCCTGCCCATTGTTGTATCTGTTATTGACCTGGCTACGTTTGACTATTCTGCTATCTCTAATCCGACCTGGCTTGCCTGACTCTGCTTAATCTCCTGTGAACTGTAGCCGAACACCTGCCTGCCTGCCTGACTACTCTGTGATTATCCTTCTCCCTATACCTACCTGATCTCCTGCCAAACTGACTGTCTGACTCTGCTTTTGCCTGTGTCCTGTGATGCTGCTTCTCCAGCTTGTTTATCCAGCTTCAGGTTCTGCTGCTGCTTTACCACCTACCGGCCTGCCTACTGATCTGCTTCAGCCTGCCAGCATCTGCAGCCCAGCCATCCCGGAGGGACTTCTCCTCAGCTTCAGAGCCGGCCCCCACAAGAACCTGCACCAGGCACTCCTACCCCACTGTGCTCAAGAGACCACTGTTCCCACTCCAGTGGCTCCTGAACCAGCGCTGTAAGAGAGGTCTTCTTCTACCAGTCAGGCTCAACAACCAGGTACCTAACAGGTGTAGGCATGAGCCCCTCAAGATGTGGATTCAGCTTAAACAAGATCAGAGCCCTATCCCTTTGAAAAGGGCTCCATGGTTTTACGATTCCTTGCCTAATAAGGTAAAGTCACACCCGCTAATCGGCCAGACTGCAAGGGTGTGCTCCCTTCTGTTCAAAAAGGAGTCCCTCTCATCCGAGACCACGCCAATCCTCCCGATTCTAGGGAACTCGCTTTTTACATCAGGAAGAATCCTTCAAACACATACTACTTTCGGGTTATACGCAGGCCTCACACTTCTTAACACAGGGAAAATGGCCCTCGCTGCAAGACCTTATGGAGCCATCGGGATCTTTTCGACTGAAATTTTGGAATGGTCTCGAACTCTCCCACTTCCTTAGGACTCTCCCCCCTCAAGCAAGTTCGATCAACCTCTCACAACCTTAGAGGAGATATGTTCAACAGAAGGGACATTACCACACACGCTCTCGAGCATGTATCATTTTCTGATCACTCCCTCAGACTCCCACCTTAGCTGCATTGCTGACTGGGAAAGGGACTTGAATCGCACATTTAGTCCACAACAAAAACAACGCATCCTCCATTTCACATACAGATCATCAATCTGCACGAAAATGCAGGAAACCAATTTTAAAATCTTGACCAGGTGGTACAAGACTCCAGGCTAAGCATAATTTTCCCTGCTTCCTCGGATAGATGCTGGAGTTGCCAGGAGGAACGGGGTACACTACTACACGTCTTCTGGACATGCCCAATCATAGCACAATTTTTGTCAGAGGTCAAAAATATTTCCCAGAAATTCTCAGATCGGCAAATTCCAGATGACCCTGCCTTCTTCCTCCTCCACGTCTCGGCTACCCCGGTGAAATCCTACAAAAAATCAATTATCAATTGTCACCTCCTTGACGCGGCCAAATCATGCATTCTGCTGAAGTGGAAAACCCCACAATCTCCGACTATTGGGATGTGGCTCAGGAAGGTTGAACAAATCAATAAATTTGAGGACCTAATCCTAACAGCACAGCAGCAACAAGAACGATATTCCAAGACGTGGTCCCTTTGGAACATGTTTGCCTATTCTGAAGAGGATCGCACTTTATTTGAAAACGCAATCCTAGACTAAAGTAGTAGTAGTAACACACTAAAGTTCTGGAGACCTGTCCCCCCCCCCTCCCTTTTTTTTTTTTTTTGCCACCTCATCCCCTTCACCCACCCCCCCTCCCATCTTACCCATTATCCCAACTACCGCCTCTCCTTCTATCTCTCTTTACTTTCTGCTCCCTTAGTCTTCTATACCCTATCTCTCCTTTTCCTTTCGTGCTCTGTGATTTCACAGTTGCAACTGTTTTATTGTTATTAAGTTAAAAAGAGAGGGAAGGGCCACATGGGACCACCGTACTGAACAATGTATCTCTTGTTAGAGTTGGACAACTTGCTGTCTTATCATTTTCTATCTCTTTTGTACTAATTTTTGTATGTTCTGTACACATTGTTATGTTGTTTATTTAGTGTCAGGGGTCCATGGACCTCTCCCTTGATTAAATAAAAGATTTATAAGAAAAAAAGAAAAACTGAAATATCACATGGTCCTAAGTATTCAGACCCTTTGCTGTGACACTCACCTATTTAACTCAGGCGCTGTCCATTTCTTTTGATCATCCTTGAGATGGTTCTACACCTTCATTTGAGTCCAGCTGTGTTTGATTATACTGATTGGTCTTGATTAGGAAAGCCACACACCTGTCTATATAAGACCTTACAGCTCACAGTGCATGTCAGAGCAAATGAGAATCATGAAGTCAAAAGAACTGCTCGAAGAGCTCAGAGACAGAATTGTGGCAAGGCACAGATCTGGCCAAGGTTACAAAAAAATTTCTGCTGCACTTAAGGTTCCTAAGAGCACAGTGACCTCCATAATCCTTAAATGGAAGATGTTTGGAACGACCAGAACCCTTCTTAGAGCTGGCCGTCTGGCCAAACTGAGCTATCGGGGAAGAAGAGCCTTGGTGAGAGAGGTAAAGTAGAACCCACAAAGATCACTGTGGCTGAGCTCCAGAGATGCAGTCGGGAGATGGGAGAAAGTTGTAGAAAGTCAACCATCACTGCAGCCCTCCACCAGTCGGGGCTTTATGGCAGAGTGGCCCAACGGAAGCTTCTCCTCAGTACAAGACACATGAAAGCCCGCATGGAGTTTGCTAAAAAACACCTGAAGGACTCCAAGATGGTGAGAAATAAGATTTTCTGGTCTGATGAGAATAAGATAGAACTTTTTGGCCTTAATTCTAAGCGGTATGTGTGGAGAAAACCAGGCACTGCTCATCACCTGTCCAATACAGTCCCAAAAGTGAAGCATGGTGGTGGCAGCATCATGCTGTGGGGGTGTTTTTCAGCTGTAGGGACAGGACGACTGGTTGCAATCGAGGAAAGATGAATGCAGCCAAGTACAGGGATATCCTGGATGAAAACCTTTTCCAGAGTGCTCAGGACCTCAGATTGGGCCGAAGGTTTACCTTCCAACAAGACAATCACTCTAAGCACACAGCTAAAATAATGAAGGAGTGGCTTCACAACAACTTCGTGACTGTTCTGGAATGGCCCAGCCAGAGCCCTGACTTAAACCCAATTGAGCATCTCTGGAGAGACCTAAAAATGGCTGTCCACCAACGTATACCATCCAACATGACAGAACTGGAGAGGATCTGCAAGGGGGAATGGCAGAGGATCCCCAAATCCAAGTGTGAAAAACTTGTTGCATCTTTCCCAAAAAGACTCATGGCTGTATTAGATCAAAAGGGTGCTTCTACTAAATACTGAGCAAAGGGTCTGAATACTTAGGACCATGTGATATTTCAGTTTTCCTTTTTTTAATAAATCTGCAAAAATGTCAACAATTCTGTGTTTTTCTGTCAATATGGGGTGCTGTGTGTACATTAATGGCTGCAATATAACAAAGAGTAAAAAATTTAAGGGGGTCTGAATACTTTCCGTCCCCAATGTATATACAGAAAAAGAGAAATACTTGGACACACAAGTTAGGCCATTGAGAAAAAAAAATGAGCGAGGGTAAAAATAAATAAATAAAAGGATAATTAACTATTAACAACTATACTGTAAGGTGAGTATATATACCTACGGGTAACCCTTGGGAAAAATACATTAAAATAAGAAACTGTATAGTTTGCATAGCAATATTACTTGTCAAAGGATTGCCAATAATGAAGAAGGAAAACAAGTGATATTGATAAATAGGATCATTCAATATAAAACAATAGAAGTACTTCAATTTAAAAAAATAACTAGATTTTTCTCTAAGATAAATATAAGTAAATAAGGTTATAATCGAGACAATAGGTATCTCATTGGCTTAAGGAGGGGGAGATGGGAGGGAGAAAGGGGGTAAATTGATGAAACATAAAATATGTTTATCTGAGGTTGTGGGGGGTAAAAGGGGGAAGTTCAAAACTTAAAATTACAGTATTATTATAACCACTTCAGCCCTGGAAGGATTTACCCCCTTCCTGACCAGAGCACTTTTTGCGATACGGCACTGCGTAGCTTTAACTGACAATTGAGCAGTCGTGCAACACTGTACCCAAACAAAATTGATGTCCTTTTTTTCCACACAAATAGAGCTTTCTTTTGGTGGTATTTGATCATCTCTGCGGTTTTTATTTTTTGCGCTATAAACAAAAAAAGAGGGACAATTTTGAAAAAAGCACAATATTTTGTACTTTTTGCTTTAATAAATATCCCCAATTTATCTTAAAAAAAACTCATTTTTTGCTCAGTTTAGGCCAATATATATTCTACAAATTTTTGGTAAAAAAAAATAGCAAAAAGCGTATATGATTGGTTTGCGCAAAAGTTATAGCGTCTACGAAATAGGGGATAGATTTATGATTTTTATTATTTTCTTTTTTTTTTACTAATAATGTGGCGATCTGTGATTTTTATTGTGACTGAGACATTATGGTGGACACATCGGACACTTTTGACACATTTTTGGGTCGATTGACAATTATACAGCGATCAGTGCTATAAAAATGCACTGATTACTGTATAAATGTCACTGGCAGGTAAGGGGTTAATACTAGGGGGCGCTCAAGGGGTTAATTTTGTTCCCTGACTGTGTTCCAACTGTAGGGGGAGGGGACTGACTAGAGGGGATGACAGATCGTGGTTCCTAGCTATTAGGAACTCATGATCTGTCTCTCCTCACAGGGCAGAAAACGTCCCTGTTCTGCCTTTTGTGCCTGCTTATGCTCATGGCCAGCGATCATCGCAACCGTCGGACATAAGCATCGGCATCTCCACAGTGCAGCAGGCACATGTGAGTGCCTGCTATCCCGCTTAAAGGAGCCGACGTAAAGCTACGACGTCTCGCGGGATTGTGCCGACCTGCTGCAGTATAATGACGACGGCTGGTTGGCAAGCGGTTAAATACGTTTAGTCAGATTATACTAAAGGTGGTAAATTACTTATACGCTTTAAGATGAGGAGTGAAAGTCATTCAGTCCATTGTGTCTACAGGATCTATATCAGGAGAATTGAATCGACTTTTCTTAGAGGAATTTTGTCGGCCTCTATCTTTTTCAGATTTGGAGGATTCTTGAGGGGAGCTGGATGCTGTGCGTTGATGAGGGCTAGTTGAAGATCTTTCGATAAGATGTAGTTCTTGTAGAGTGTTTTGTAGTTCATCTGAGGATCTTACAGCAGTGATTCTCAACCTTTCTAGTGTCGTGACCCCTTGATAAAATTCCCCAAGTTGTGGGGACCCCTAACAGTAAAATAATTTTCATAGCATGGGTTGTCGGCACCCAAGGCAAGACAAGTGATTTGCGCCCCTAACCCACGGACATTTAGCGCTCATTTAGGATGTACCACTCTTTCTCTTTGTTCTTCTTTCTTTCCTTCCCTTTTATCTCTTTCTATCCCAATTTCTTGATTGTTTTCCCTTCCCCTCTCTCTAGCCATCGTTCTTGTTCTCTTATTCTTTCTCCCCCTTTTCTTTGTTCCTCCCCCTCTTTTCCTCTCCATTCCATGTATTCTCGATTTTTATTCCTTCTCTTACTCCTTGGTGGGGGGGAATGGGATGAGTGGCAGTGCTGGCGGGGAGTTGAACGAGGGGCAGTGCTGGTGGGGGGTGGGATCAGTGGCAGTGCTGGGGGGAGTTCTGATCAGCTAACTTAGGTGCTCTTGTTTAAGGTCATCTGCTGATCTGAGAACTGTAGTGGGGACTTTTAATGGCAACTAAAATCACAGGTAGTGTTACTGTGTCTCCGACTTTGTGGTTGTGTGTGGTTTTGTGTGCAGTGACACCTATGCTGAAATCAGGAGATAGGGTCTCCTCCAGCCTCTCCCACTTCACATTCCTCCCCAGTCAGCTGACCTTTAGTCTCTGCCCCCCAGCCAAGCTGTGAACTGAATGGGTGGCTGCGAAGAGGCTGAGTGGGTGGTCACGGGCTCCAGGAACTGCCCAGCTGTGCGGCCACGAAAAGGCTGGGAGAGCAGTGCGGGATTCAGGAACAGCCCAGGATTTGGTGACCCCTGGCAAATCATCATTTGCCCCCCGGTGGGGTCCCGACCCCCAGGTTGAGAACCACTGATCTACAGGAATGTTTGACACCTTGATAGGTAAAGCGGATAGAAAATGGGAATCCCCATTGATAAGGGATCTGTTGTTGCTGTAGATTATGAAGTAAAGGTTTCAGTGCACGTCGTTTAGCCACAGTAATTAGGGAAAGGTCAGGAAAAAGCTGATAAGGATGATCTTGAAAGATGAGGAAATCTTTTCCTCTAGCTGCATCCATGAGTTTTCTTTGGTCCAATAGAAGTGGAATTTCGCAATAATATCACAAGGGGGACCTTCTAGTTTGCGTGTTGTTAAAGCTCTGTGAATCCTATCCATCTCCAAACGATTGACCGGGAATGACGGTAGTAGTTCTTGGAAAAGTGCGGTCATAGTAGAATGAAGGTCAACAATAGTCTCAGGTATTCCTCGCATATGAAGATTTGATCGACGTGCTCTATTTTCAAAGTCCTCTAAGCGTGTTTGCAGAATAAGGTTTTCTTCCTTAAGAGTCTCTAATTCATTATCATTATGGGGCAGTACATTCATTTCCATGTCATCCACTCTGATTTCTAGGTCAGAAGTGCGCTGGCCTAACGGATTTCTTTTGTGAGACTATTATTTATATAGTCTGAGGTCTGCTTTAAGGCTTTCTGTAACATTTTTTCTATTTGTCTCAAAATATTTGGATGTAGGGAATCTGTTTGTTTTTCTTGTGAGGCGGTGCTGTATTCACAGAGTCATTATAGGCATCCTGAGGTAACTGCAGTTGCTTAGCAGCACAGGATGTGCCATTTTACAGGGCCCTTTAGACTGCGTAGCCTTGGCACTCTTTATTTTATTTTTACTTTGGGCAGCACCAAAGACCATTTTATGTATTCCAGGGTCACTGAGGAGGCTTATGGTAAGATTATTTTCAGTTTACCATGCCTTGCGGGTATCTTTATCAGCCGAGGAGTCCCGAGAGATGTGGAGCTTCAGCTGGACATGTCTGTCACCGGTGACTCTGCCCCCTCCTTTCCAAAAGCATTCTCAACTACACGCATTGCCCAAGATAGTCTGTAATTGAAGATTCCTTGCTCCTTTAAGAGGTTCTTCGGGGAAAAGGTTTAAAAACATGCTCCCCCAGAGAAAAAGGCATCATCTACCACAAATACAAAGTTCAAACCTTCGACTGTCTGCTATTTTGTGAGTATACGTAATGTTCCATTTTTCAAACGGGTGTAGAATTTCATTTTTTTCAATTACTCCTCCATCTGAATGTCTTCCATATTTGACAATGTCAACAAATAGGAATTCATATTTGGCATTGACTATAACCATCAGAATAATACTGAAGAAACCCTTATAGTTGTAATAATAAGATCCCAAATTTGAAGGAGGCAGGATCCTTACATGTTTGTTATCTATGGCTCAATTTGAAAAATTCCAGTGATCCTGGAATTGTTTGCTTATTATTTTCCATTCACTGAATGATGATGGGAACTGTGAAAGAAAAAAAACAATATTTTGGTCAATACAGGATGTTTTTTAATCTTATATTTTGCTTTATTACACATGATATGGCAAATAACAAGTCACAAAGCTTTATTACTGCTTCAGAAACAACACCAAGCAATAGGAAAAGGAGGTTATTCCAAGAACTTAACAAACTTCTTTTTGCAAGCATCTGCTGCTATTAATCGGAAGATAGATGAATGCAATGATTTGGGTGGCCTAACCGCTAAGAAAATTTGCAGGATGTCAGATGACCAGAAACAACTTCTTGAGCCATTATTAATTCAGCCACTTAACAAAGGACTGAGAGGTGAATTAATCATTACACATCCTTGAAATATGTATGCTTGGTATTGAGGTTTATGTTTACATTCAATCAAAATATGCTACGTTTCTTTTCTGCACACATTTTCACTATGTCAGGTTTAAGAGAATTTGGTTAATGAAATTAGTCAGTCCATGGTGACAACTGACAAACTGTTATGGTTTCAGTTGACAATTTACACATTTTTTAAGGTGAAGTTGTGGCCAGTTGAACTGTTGCATAAAGTGGTACAACATGTAATTATCTCTCAATATACTGTTGTGAGGCTGTGGTGGGGCCTAAACCACTATTGTTCTGTATGATTAGTTTTATTACAATAAAAAAATTTTTGAAAAATTTACCTTGAAGTATTCACTTTTTTCACAGGTTTCAGAAATTATGCGTCCCAATGACTGTGCAGATATTCCTGTGTTGAACTTTAGGTCCTCCAAACTCTATGGAGCATCTCAAAACGGTGTCTTGTTTGGTCATTAAGGGTGACACCAATCTTAATAGCGTTGAAAGCAATCATCTGGCATATGTATAGTTCCTAAAGCCATCAGGATTGTTCTCCTTCAATTCCTTCAGTAATTTGTGTGAAAAAAGTCTCTCTGCTCTTCAGCCAATCCTTGCTCCTATTCTTCTACTTTTATTTTTCTCTTTCTCCACTTCTTTTATGGCCATCACTCCCAGCATTGCAATAGCAATGTTTTTTTGTGTTTAGTCTACACATTCCATAGTGAATAAATGATGATTGTTTTGCTTGCGTCTATCTAGTAAGGTTACTCTGTGGTATAAGCAAGGAAGCTGAGATTTCTGCAGTGTGTAAATTGTGCTTTTACTATACAAATATGCTGTACATACAAAAACTATTACAATATTAGGAATACAATACAAGACTGACAGATATCTATAACAAACAAAATGCCTAGCAAACTGTACAGCCTATGGTCTATAATAGTACAAATGCACTTAAAAGTTACTTATCTTCGGTTACTGTATGTTCATGATCTCCATTGGCAACGATTTTTCGGGAGAATCAGGCACTGTTCTTCTATCATGGGTGGCTTCAGATGTTACAGCATCATGGTGTGTGTGTGTGTCCCTACTCACCCCTTTTATGTGTCAGGCTGTTTACCATAGTTACCAAACAACAGAAAACATACCTGTTTACTGTAGCTGTAGAAACAATGGACTGTTGCAAACTGTCAATTGAATACAAAAATTATATCTACGTACCATTGTCTAATCAAGCCAACACCTGACAGTAATCTAACAGTCATTCTTTCAGTTTGAAAGCTGAAAGAATCTCAAACAAGTAATGTCTTACTTGTTTACTGTAGCTATAGAGACAATAGCCTGTTAATTGAACTGTCAATTGAATACAATGATATCTACCCCTATTGTATAAAACAGCATTTGTTTGAGAAATCTACTCAAGCCAAAAAACTAACAATATCTCTATGACCAACCACTATTGTGTAATGTTATGTCCCATGTATCGTAAGTCTGATTAAAAAAAAAAAATCATATTGTAACAAACGCAACACATTCCGCCCTAGATTTTTTTTTCTCAGATTACACACACAAAATTTCTTCATTACTAAACCCATTCTAAACATTAATTTTCCTTGAATGCAACACCTTCCATTTCTGTCACTGAGAAGGTGTTTCATTCTTTAACTTAAAAGTTCATTAGAAAGTCCATTCTAAAGTTCTTTAGAAAAAAGTCCAGGCTTGTAATACATCAAAGGCCTTGCGCTCCACAGCTCTTGCGATCTTCTGTAATTCTTTCCATCATGTAACCACTTTTCTCTGGTCTTCCTATGGATCAAATCAAAGACAGCCTGTGGAGTGGAAAGCAAAGTGGATTATTTGTTCCTTCTAATAATACATAAACAGTAGATCCAGGCCCTTCAGCTAAAATCTCTCCTCTAGATGGCTTCTTGCCTGGATATCTGACTAACACTTTGCCCCCTGCCTGTACCCACTTCTGACCCTCCCAAAGAACATCAATAGGGAGGAGAGGAAATATACTGATATTTCCCAGAAGATCACTGCTGTTTATTTTGGAAGGTTTGCTGTTATGTAGCCTCACTTTCCACTCTTGCTGAGAAGTATCCACTAACCAGTCAGAGTCCCGGCCACTATCTTAAAGCTCATCTGTCAATACAAATGTAACTTCAAACCTTCCTGCCATATTCCCTCTCATTCCTAGATAGGATTCAGTTTCAATACGTCACTCTTGGTTTCTATGTCATGGGAAGCAGTAACATGGTATCTGTTAAGCCCTGTTCTTTCAGGAACCTTACATAAATACTGAACTCTGCACTCCAGCTGTGGAATCTGTGCCCCAGCCCCTACCATCCTCTCATATGGTGTGCTTTTGGCTATTGGCCTAGAATTTAACAACAGACTGCCTGTGTGAGGACCCGATCCCACCCCCTTAGTGTATGTGTGGGTTTAAGTTTGCGTATCTGGTCCTTCAATAGCCCGTTGTATCTTTCAATCAAACCAGCTGCCTGTGGATGGTATGGGATGTGGCACAACCAGTACACTCCAGAATCTTTGGCCCACTGCTGTACTGTTGATCTGGTGAAGTGTGAGCCGTTATCATTTTGCACTTGTTTGGGACAACCATAAACAACGACAAGTTTCTGGATCAGTTGAAGCGTTGCGGCTTGATCTGCACGTTTGCAAGGATGAACAAGCATAAGTCCTGAATAGGTGTCCACTGCAGTGCAACAATATCTCAGTCCATTGTTTCCCCGGGGCAGGGGACCGATGAAGTCAATCTGCCAGATCTCTGCAGGCCTCTCACGCCTCTTAATCGACCCGTTGGAGTACTTTTGCAATGGCCATTGTCGCGCTTCTCCACACACTGTACAGTTCCCTATTACAGTCTTTATCATGTCCATGGATATAGGCAATCCTCTCTGCTGTGCCCATTCATATGTTGCTTTCTGCCCCAAATGTCCAGATTGCTTGTGGGCCCAGTTGGCCAAGTTCATCAAGACAGGATCAATTGGCACAACTGCCTTCACTTTGGCGATTTCATCTGCAACACTGTTATAGTTCTCAAAGTCTGGGACTAGGGGCACATGTGCATCAACATGCCCCACTTTTATGGTGCGGGAGTGAGCTTCCTTCCAGATGTAGTCCCAGACTTCCTTGCCTCCCCACACCACCTTTCCATGAATCATCCATTCATTGGACTTCCACATAAGCATCCAAGCTGTCAGTCCTTTAAAAACCGCCCAGCTGTCAGTGTAGATAGTGACATGGGAAGAGAGATCCTTCTGAAGAGTCATCACCACAGCTTTGAACTCTGCATACTGACTGGACCCTCCAATTCCGGTCTCCTGCAGGACTGTGTCTGTACCTGGGTTGTAGGCTGCTGCTGTCCATTTACGTCCAGATGGAGTGACTATGGCTAAACCATCAGTGAACCATGCTGACTCCTTCATGTCTTCTGACAGAGAAAAGGGTGGAGCCTCTTGAATGGGGGATGAGTGCAGCACAGGAATTTCTTCTTCTGGCCGGGTGTTGGTAAAAGTAACAAGCCCTGCCAACTGTTTTGAAATGTCTCTAACATCCCCAGCTGCAATACCCCCTCTTTTTTGAAACGTACCACTTCCATTTCATCAGTGTCTGGTTCTGGGCTACAGCTGCCCTAGTGGTCAGTCCATTATCTCTCACCCATCCTGCTATTGGCAATGCAGTATGGATGGTGACTGTGTCCTTTCCTGTAATGGCCTCTACATGTTGAAGTGCTGTGTAGGCCCCAAACAGGTACTTCTCTAGGGGCGTGTATCTCTTCTGTGCCCCTGTCAGTTGTTTGGACCAAAATCCAATGGGTATTGCTCTCAGTCCTTTCTTTTCATTTGGCTGCCACAGACTCCAAGATATGGTACCATTCTGCTCCACTACATCCAGCTCAAATGGTACTCTTTGTCTCACGGGTCCTAATCCGTGATGCTGCAAAATAGCTTCTTTAGCAGCCAGGCATGCAGTCCGCTGCTCTGAACCCCATGAGAACTCAGTCTTTTTTCTGGTGACATTATATATAGGCCTCAGAATCAGTCCAAGATGTGGGATGAACGATCTCCAGAACCCCACAACTCCAATGAACTTCTGTGCCTCCTTTTTGTTAGTAGGGGGTGACAGCGCCTGGATAGTTTGCACAACTGTCTCTGGAATTTTCCTCTGCGGCCCAGTCCACATCATTCCCAGGAATTTCACTTCTGTGGCAGGTCCTAGGACTTTGTCTCTGTTTATAGCCCACCCTCTGTTATCCAAGTGCTCTATCAGCAGGTGCAGTTCTTCAGTTACATCTTTTTTTGTCTCAGAGATCATGATGTCATCAATGTAGTGAAACACAGCGACTTTCAAATTCAGGGCACTTAAATCTCCGGCAATCAGTCCCTGACAAATCGTTGGAGAATGAAGATAGCCTTGCGGGAGGACAGTGAAAGTGTACTGGCGGCCGTCCCACACCATAGCAAACTGGTCTTGACACTCTGGGTCTATTAAAATCGAAAAGAAAGCATTACTCAGGTCTATCACAGCATGATATTCTCCTGCATTTTTAGCAATTTTCTCAACAATTGAGATCATATCTGGTACAGCTGACTTCAATGGAGGTGCCACTTTGTTTAGACCTCTGTAATCCACAGTCATTCTATATGTCCCATCAGGTTTTTTTTACTGGTAACACCGGAGACGAGAAAGGACTTACAGCAGGTCGTAGGATCCCTACTCTCGACAGTCCTTGAATAGTCTCCTCAATTTCTTTGTGGCCTCCAGGAAGTCTGTACTGCTTGAGACAGACTGGCTTCTCTGGTGGAGGAAGGTAGACAGGGGTCCATTTCGCATGACCTTTGACCACAGCCTTCACCGCCCTAGCCAGAGACGCTTTATCAGGATACCCGAATGTGAATGTACCTCTTTCAGTCTGAATTGACTGACCTTGAAGTACATCCATCCCAAGAATATTTTCGGGTAACTCTGATACCAAAACATTTGTCATAAATCCTGATCCCTTGCCAATAGCCAATTTCACCCGTATCCTAACTGCTCGTGTAGTTTGCCCTCCCAAACCTTCTACATAAATCAATTCTCCTTTGTGATGGGAAGGATTACCTTGCAAAAGTGTAACTTCAGCTCCGCTATCAACTAAAGCCATTACATGTGTAGGAGAAGATGACTTCCCCCACCATACAGTGACAGGTGCATATGGGGGTCGGTCTCCTGCTGTCACTGCCCTCACGGCTATTACAGGAGACTCACCTTCCCTTCATAAAGGATAAGGAACCTCCCAATCCCCTTTTCTGATTCTCTCTAATTCCTCCCTAGGATAAAGGGATTTGGGTTTGGGTTCATGTTCAGTTTTGGGAATTGGTTTGGGGCTAACAGGAGGGGTCTGTTCTGTTTTCTCTAAGTCTAGGCTGATGTTATCTTCACTAGGAGTAGTGTTTCTAACCCTGACAGTTTTCCCTACTAAATGTTTCCACCTCTTCAGCATTTCTGCAGTAGAAATCCCATCTATCTCATCTTTAGGAACTCCTGCCTTTAATAGGTCCACCCACATTTCTTTCCTAGAAATAACAAGCCTGGTTTTCTCTTCACCTCCTGTCTTCTCTGACCCATTCCCTTTCTTCTCTGTTCTTTTCTGCTTGTATTCTTTCTGTCTGGCCTTGACCTTATCTACTGCCCTGACAGGTTTTGTTTTAGTCTCCTCTAGCTCCCCCAACTGGCTTAAAAGGGCTGTGGCTTCATGAATCTTGCTGTTTAATCCCAGGCCTCCCAACAAGGACAATAAGGGAGCCCTGATATTAAATGGCGCAGACTTCATCAGCTCAGAGCACAGAGCAGATGTAAAGGGTTCCATATCTGGACCCATCCATTCTGGAAACGTATTTAATCCGGTTATACAACCCATCTCACGTAACCTGGAAATACCCTCTCCTATTGCTCTCCATGAGTAGGTATTTTCCAGGTCAGTAGGACTAGTGACCTGTATAGGACTAGTATACTCGGACTATTCCATCTCTCACGAGGTCTAACAATGAAAAATTCACGCTAAACTCTCAGGCTTTTCGCATTGCCTGACGCAATTGTGGATCATGGGTTAACACTCCCATAGTCACTGCTTTCTTACCTGACAAAACAACACTGTCCACCCCTTCATCCCATAAGCGTAGGAGCCAACTCACTAGGGGTTCCCCAGACCTTTGTTTGTATTGTTTTGCCAGCTCATGGAGTTCAGTTTGTGTAAACTCTCGTACTTCTTCAAATTCAACATCTCTGGGGTTGCGATAATGCACCTCCCCATCTGCCATATCCTCTCTATCATGTTGCGGCTATGCTTAGTAATGAGAGGTCTGGCATACTTTTTCTTTCACACTAGCAGATCATCATGCGAAATATCAAACTCTATCTCCTCATCCTCACTATCATTTGAGGAGAGCACATCCTCACAATCCCAATTTTGGCACGTACCCTGGCTTTACTAACAGGTTTACGCCCCTTCCTTTTCCTTAAGGCATTAATTGATTTTGTCATGAGGGCTGCACACCGCTGTTGCAAATCATCAGCCCGACTAGCAGTTGAACGCAGACACTCTGAAGCAACTGCTAGCTGGTCTTTTAATACCTTAACTTCTGCCTCTGCCGTCTCCCTTCTCTGTGATTCAGTGTAAATAGCATTAAGGAAGTGCCAACGCACTGTGGACACTGTCCTCTTCTCTGCTTTACTTAAATCCAACCCCTTAAGGCTAAAATCTACAAAATGATCTGAGACTTTATCACCCCGAGTCAGGTTCAAGGGAGAAGCATACTTCACAAATTTTTTAGCAAGAGGCTCCCACTCATTGTCTCTGGCCCAGATAAGTAAGCTGCACACTTCCTTCTGGCCACCAGAACCCTCTGCAGCCTTGCTTTTCCTAAACGGCTTACGCAGCATTTTACCTAACACAAGCTACATAACACACTACAGAAAAAACAGGTCTGCTTCAGTTGAATTATAGCACAGATCGCGGCACGAACCCCCAAATGTTTTGCTTGCGTCTATCTAGCAAGGATCCTCTGTGGTATAAGCAAGGAAGCTGAGATTTCTGCAGTGTATAAATGTGCTTTACTATACAAAGATGCTGTACATACAAAAACTATTACAATATTAGGAATACAATACAAGACTGACAGATATCTATAACAAGCAAAATGCCTAGCAAACTGAACAGCCTATGGTCTATATTAGTACAAATACACTTAAAGGTTACTTATCTTCTGTTACTGTATGTTCATGATCTCCATTGGCAACGATTCTCCTGGAGTATCAGGCAAGTTTCTTCTATCATAAGTGGCGTCAGATGTTACAGCATGATGGTGTCTGTGTGTGTGTCCCTACTCACCCCCTTTTATGTGTCAGGCTGTTTGCCATAGTTACCAAACAACAGAAAACATGCCTGTTTACTGTAGCTGTAGAAATAATGGACTGTTGAAAACTGCATCTACGTACCCATTGTCTAATCAAGCCAACACCTGACAGTAATCTAACAGTCATTCTTTCAGCTTGAAAACTGAAAGAACCTCAGAAAAGTACATTTCTTACTTGTTTACTGTAGCTATAGAGACAATAGCCTGTTAATTGAACTGTCAATTGAATACAACAATGATATTTACCCCCATTGTATAAAACAGCATTTGTCTGAGAAATCTACTCAAGCCAAAAACTGACAATATTTCTTTGACCAACCACTATTGTGTAATGTTATGTCCCATGTATCGTAAGTCTGATTAATAAAAAAGAAATCATATTGTAACAAACGCAACACATGATTCACTTTGAAAACAAGCACAATAAAATATTCCCTGCTACCAGAAACTATCGACCAGCTCCACAGGAAATGTACAGGTGTGAAGGGTCAAATATTGCATCACTTCCCAAAACCAATTTCTCAAAAATTAAATCATCACATATGGCATTCAAACGATCTATCGGTCAAAATTTTGAACCTGCATGATAGTAGAGTCGTTTGCTCTAAACAACCGATTTGACGTTTAAATTGAACTTGACAGGACAATTTTTTGTCTAGTGTTTGGCATTAGAGAGATACTGTTACCTTGCCCATTCAGAGAAAAGTGACCATGTTTATGTAACATCCACCCACCAACAGCTTTTGGTAGCAAGATGACAACATGTCTCTTTAAAGGAAATCTTTCTGAGAGATACATGAAGACTGTCATTACCATATTTCATTCTGCAAATGCTATTTCTCTTGTAGTCATGCTGACCCTCTTCTTTCAATGCTTCGAGTTGCTAGCTCAGAACAAGTATGTGGATAAAGAGTCAGTGTAACAGCCAGGAAATTCACATCCTCAAAAGCAGGTCAGCAATCGCAGTCTGTTTTACTCCAAAAATGTTTGCTTGTATAATTCTATTTACTACACTTTGTCTGTTTTAAACTTTAATGTTATATACTGTATATATATATTTTTTATATTCATTCTTTCAATTCACCCTTCTCCTTTTCTGACATAACATACTGGAGATACATATCCTGTACATGTGAGAGACTTTGGTAATAATTACCTTTGTGTGGCTCATCACTCTTTCTGTAGATTTTAATTAAATGTATGCTCGGAACACAAATAAATCACATGGTTTCTGGCACACAGCAGACAGCTGTTCTCCCTTTACTGCTGCAAATTTTAGGTGCCTGAATTATCTTTTCAGCAAGCCCAGGAATATATTCCTATCACCTCTGTGTAATGTGCCCCAAATTCTGTTTATCCATTTCTCAAATACTGTGGGACCTTTTAATAAAACAATAATGATCAATTTGCCAGGAATCCTTTATATTTTCTCCTGTAGCTATAGTTCTCATTCATTTTTCATTCGGAAGTCCAGGTCACACCAAATTTCACCATAATTCAAATACAGCAAATATTACATGCCAGCTCTTGAAGAAATCGCAATGCTAGCTCAACACTGAACATACACCCTGGAGGAGCACCAGTGGGGGATCCGAGAAGAGAAGTATCAGGACAACTCTGTGCAAAACCATTGCACAGAGCAGGCAAGTATGACATGTTTGTTATTTTAGTTAAAAGAAAATCCAACGTTTAATATCACTTAAGTTTCCTTGGCTGATAACTGCGTCTACGGTCCTTAATGTTGCCCATTTCTTTGTACTTTTTCAAAAGAGCTTGAACAGCACATCTTGAAACCCCGGCCTGCTTTGAAATCTTTGCCTGGGAGAGACCTTGCTGATGCAATATAACTACCTTGTGAATTGTTGCTGTGCTCAGTCTTGCCATGGTGTATGACCTGTGACATGAAACTGTCTTCCATAATCTCACCTTAGTAGCAGAGTTTGGCTGTTTTTCACCCAGTTTAAAAGCCTCTTACACATCTGTTTCTGTCTCAGTTAATGACTGTGTTTCAACCTGCTTATGAAATTGATGATCATTATCACCTGCTTGGTATAATTGGTATAATAATTCACACCTACTTCATCTGGAGCCTCCTGATTTCCTCCTCGGATTGCTAGCTACATTACCCCCTTTAAGAATCCCCCCTACTTCCACACTTTTCTACCAAACATCCTCATACATTACCCCCCTTCAGGTAATCTCCCTCTTTCACAGTGCTTTCTACCAATACTCCTTCTACATTACCATCTTCTAGCAATCTCCATCATCCAGACCTCCTTCCACATTACTTTCTTCTAGGAATCTCCCTATTCCATACACCTTTCTACCAAACCGTCATCTACATTATCTTCCTCTAGCAATTTCCATGTTTCCTGCTTTCTACCAAATATCTTTCTGCATTGCACTCTTTTAGGAAACTTCCCTTGTCTATAATCTTTCCTAGCAAACATTTCCTTTCCATATTTACTGCTAGCATACCTCCCTCATTGGTATCCACTTATAGCAAAACTAATTTTTTAAACATCCCCCCAAGCTTTTATTTGCCCTATCTATATCCCTTGCCTTTTGCCTTTTAACTTCTCGTTCACACTGAACACGGCTTTGAAATTGTGCAACTTCATCTGAAATCGCACGATTTTCAAAGACATCTGTGTGGCTTCATGCACAGATGTCTATTGAAGTTGCACCCAAAATTGGCTAAAGTAGTACAGAAACTACTTTTGCAAATCGGTGTGCCGGCAATAGGCTGTCACTTGTTATGTGATTTAACCTGTCAAATCACATGACAAATCGTTTCAATGTGAACGAGGGCTAAATGTAAATACACCAAAAAGTTTGATAACAAACATTACACATTTTGTGACTCAAGCAATCACTACAGCTAGATGGAAATAGATTTCTGGTGCAGTAAAGTGAAACAAAGGCATATACTGTTGAAGAGAGAATATTTCTACATTCCAAAGTTTCTGTAGACAGATTACTCTTCATAGCGAAATACAGTTGAGCAGAACAAATATTACTTTTAAAAAATGCTGCTTGTAGTTTTCACAGAGGTGGATGAAAGGGACAGATTTACAGCTGGCTATGCCCACTAAAGTTTTTTTTTTTTCCTTAGAGAGTCACATTACAGTTTCAGACAGTAACCAAGAAAGATGTGAAATCCTACAAGTGGATCTTAAAGGTATAAAAGAACCCTGTATAATGCAACAAGAGTTATGCAGAGTCACACACAAATATAGTGTGTGAAAAACATTAGCTGAAGAATTCAATAGAGAAGTAGGAAACAAAAAATAAACAAACAGCAGCACCATGCAGCTCTCCCAGACCAGGATAAGAACCAGCCAGGTGCCACCAATAAGGTATAAGGATGAATATAACAGTAACTAAAATGATATAATCAAGTTGTCGGGGGTGAGGTAAATGAACAAAGTAAAGTGAGTGTCCTGTAGGGCAGTGATCATCAACCCTGTCCTCAGGGTCCACCAACAGGCCAGGTCTGCAAGATAACTGAAATACATCACAGGTGATATCATTTGCTGCTCAGTGATTGCAGTATTCTAGTCTGCATCTCCCCAAGGTAATACATAAAACCTGGCCTGTTAGGGTTGATGACCACTGCTGTAGGGGATTGATAGCCATCTTTATTCCCATCGAACGTGTCCCTGTAAGAGGCTTTAAGATGTTGGGTGCTGCAGCAACCACCAGCTGGAAACAAGGCTGTCACAGAGGTTTTGAGGTTGCTGCCTGTTGCCTCAGGAATGTCGCTCAGGCAGATATTATTGCGGCAATTGCAATTCTCGCTATCATCTATTTGCAATTGCATATTGATGAGTTGGCGAGTGGACACTGTATGTGCAGATTCTAAGGCAGTTACCCTGGACACTAGATCAGCACCAGTGGACTCCACTGTGGTAACCCTCCTTTCCACAGACTCTACATGCTGTGCTAGGTTCTGAATATCCCTAGAGAGGTTACTCACAATAGATGTAGCCATCTCATGACTGTCCTGCTTGGTTAGCAGAAGAGAAAGCAGTGCCCTCAATTGTCCTGCAGTGAGGCATTTGACTCTGTTGGGGGCTCAGCTCTGATGAGGATTGGGGTTAGGATGGGTGAGTCTAGGCAGCCAGATCTCTGGTCAATGTCTCCAAGCAGGAGTGTCTGCTATCTACCCTGCTCACTTCCCCATGACCAAGCCACGCCCTAAAAGTTATTTCTTTATGGTGTGTATTCAATACATTTTAAAGACTAACTCCAGGTTTTAATTTTACTTTAAATAGTTTGTCTGGGCGAAGCTGGCCCAAACTAACAACTTTCATTACTAATAGATGTGCCTGTTCTTAGCGCGGTATAGGCTGCATGTAGCTTTCAGCACTGTGTGGTCCGGGGACTTCCTCTTTGCTGCCAGAACAAAATCAAGTAATCAGATGAATCCTTGTATTTACTAATAAAATACAATCTTGCTGTGGATGGGTAAGCAGCTCTCAGCCTGTCTCAATTTTGTTCTAGCAGCACAAAAGAATCCCCTATTTCGCTGTTGGAACACAGTGCTGCATACTGTATGTAGCTGACAGTTTATTCAGCACTGGCAGCAGCCTCATCTATTAACAGACTGTCAGGGGTGGGCTCCTGCTTTTTACTAACAGCATTTTCTTTCAGTGCACAGAGGCTGCCCAGCTGTCGGTTAATTACCAGCCATTCATTTTTTCCACAGTGACTTACCTGGATACCATTACCTGCCTCAGTAATGCAGCCACTTCACCCCCGGAAGGATCTACCCACTTCTTGACCAGGCCATTTTTGTGATATGGAACTGCGTTGCTTTTTTCCCCACAAATATAGCTTTCTTTTGGTGGTATTTGAAAAAAAGTAAAAAAAAAAAAATTTCTTCATCAGTTTAGGCCAATATGTATTCTACATGTTTTTTGGTAAAAAAAACGCAATAAGCGTATATTTATTGGTTTGCGCAAAAGTTATATTGTATGGGATATATTTATGGCATTTTTATTATTATTTATTGTTTTACTAGTAATGGCGGTGATCAGCAATTTTTAGCAGGACTGCGACATTGCGGTGGACAGATCGGACACTTTTGACACTTTTTTTGACCAATTACATTTATACAGCAATCAGTGCTATAAAAATGTACTTATTACTGTATAAATGACACTGGCAGCGAAGGGGTTAACTCTAGGGGGCGATCAAGGGGTTAAGTGTGTCCTAGGGAGGAGTTTCTAACAGTGGGGGCACTGGACTGACTAGGAGTACAGAGAGATCGCTGTTCTTATTCACTAGGAACAGACGATCAAACTGTACTCCCCTGACAGGATGGGGATCTGCTTTGTTTACACTGGCAGATCCCCATTCTACCTCTCTGTTAAGGGATCACGGGTGACCGGCGGAAATCGCGGCCACCGGCCACACGTATCTATTACACAAAGCTCCGTATACCTGCGGAGGCTGGTCGGCAAGTGGTTAAAAGAATTCACAAAAGTCACACCACCAAGTACACCAAAACCAAAACTATATCCTTTATGGTCATACAGAATATAGTTCTAGTGTAATTGGTGGTGTGACTTTTGTCAATTAGGCAATACTCATATTGTGATTTCTTTTAAGAAATGTGTTTCTCTAATTTTTTTAAAAAACTTTTTTGTATTAACGATATTTAATTTTTAGCTATGTGTATCTCAGTGCCTACAAAGTCCATTGCAGGTTTCCCAAGCAGTATCTCAATGTAGATAGGACGTGGCATATTTTCATCCATTCTGTATCCACAGTACCACCCTGTGGTTATACAAATTCTTTCCTAGTATATGACTTGGCCTGGCTGACTTCTCTTCTGATTCCTGCTCCTGATTTTTGGCTCCTGACAACGCTGATTTCTGGTTCCCTGATCCTGGCTCGTCTGATTACCCGCTTTGGCTTCCAAACCCTACTTCTGTTTTTGACTATGTACCAGAACTGTTGTTATTTTTGCTATTACAATAATGGTGTGGTTTTAACTGCATTTTCTGTCTCTGCCTGGCTTATGGTACCTGACATAGAGAAACAGTTTGGCCCAAATTAACTAATTAGGTTAAAAATAAACATGAGGTTAGGATTTAACATTTACCCATGCTGCATTTTTAAAGTCTAAATTAGGCCTGATTTACACCTATGCAATTTTAGTGCTTTTTGCATTTTGCAGATTTTCACTACAGAACGTGTTCCATAGGAAACCATGTTAAATGGACTGTAGTGCAAATCTGCAAAATGCAATAAGCACTAAAAATGCATAGGTGTGAATCAGGCCTTAAAGCCCAACTTGAAGCAAGTAAGCATTAGAACGTACATCTTCATTGCCATCTGTGTCCTTGTTGGGGAGATTTCTTCTTGCTTTCTATTTTATGGCTTGTAATAGTGAGAGTCCCTGTCTCTGGGAAAAGGGGGTTAAAAAGGAACACAGAGTTTGCATATCTGTGGATTGCAGAGCTACGGAGCATAGGTTTGAAAAGGAGAGGACTGCTCTGGCAGCTTTCTCTGGAACTTGCTATTTCCAGATGGGGCTGTGTAGTTTGGAGATCCCTCAGAGTCTTGGGTGGGACGAGATCTCCAACCCTGTGTCCAGGTCTTGTGGATAGCCAGCAGGGTGTGTTCCAGGTGCACACAGCCCATATAATGAGGGACTGGTGAGAGAAAGAAGGTGGAGTGAGAGCAGCTTGCTGCTGCTGCTGTTTGAAGACAAACCTGTGTTTGGAGAGTCGTCTGCCCTGTGGGAGACTGTAGCCTATGTAAGGGGGATTCTTTGCCCAGGGACTGGGAAAGGCTGGCCAGCCTTGAGAGTCGGGAAGACTACAGAAGCCAGTGAGTCCAGGGGGCTGGAAAGAATCAACTCTGTTGAGAGCAAGCAGAGGAATTGCTGACAAGAGAGCCAGGTGGCTTGGTATGTTTTTATTTATGAGTGCTTAATGAAGTTAAACCCCTGCGTGGGATTTCTGGATAGACTTTTGTTTTGTTTTTTCCCTTTTATAAACGTGGGCTAGCAGGCCCTTAACTATAAATGCCTGTCTGATGTGGACTCACTGCACAAAAATGCATCTATCCAATTGAGCTAAACACCCCGATATCACAGGCTGTCAGACAAATCTGCTACTGAATTTTGAAAAATATCTCTAAACTTTTTTTTAGGTCCAGAACACCTGCTTTATATTGGAATGTGTCGCTGTAACAATATTTTTCTGGCAGATACAATTCAAAACTGTGCATCTCCTTTTATTTCAGTTCACAGACATGAGAGTTATTGTCTGGCTGCTGATTGGTTGACTGTGGTGGGTGCTCTCTTCTGACCTACATGAATCTGAGCTCATTGAGTCATGTACTACAGTCACAGTATCAGCTATCACTGTTTCTGATAGGAAGGGGTGATTGCTGCAATATAGACAGCAAAGGAAAATCGCTGCACCAGGTGAGAAACTCCAGGCACAATGAATTGTGTGAGACTCCTCACATGGATGCAAGCCCCGGCTCGCCTGCCATAGAAGACTGAATACGGAAAGAAATTGGCTGCACACCGACGTTCTTGAAGTCCATTTATTGAATGTTCCATACAAACAATGACACATGGTGATGAGTAAGCACTATGTAGCTGTGCGAAACTAGTCCACCTCTGTTCCGGCTACTGCAACCGTGGTGTGTGTCATAGTATGGAACATTCAATAAATGGACTTCAAGAACGTTGGTGTGCAGCCAATTTCTTTCCTTATTCAGATTGCTGCAATGTGCTAGAAAGTATACCCTCTCTGATTTACATAATCAACAGGGATAACAGAAAAAGTAGGTAAATTATGAAAATAAATGTATTTTGTTTCTAGACTGTTGCTAATAAGTTGCGTATAGGATTGATTTTAGCTGTCTCATACCAGCCATTTTGTGTCTGACAAGCAGGCTTTGATGCCTTTGCCATCATTCTGTTGGTATGAATTGCATTACTAAAGTGAAAAAGAAAAACATGCATGTTCCAGACACAGCTTTCGTAAAACAGCCACACGGACAAGCATGCCTCCTCCCAAGAAATCCCAGACAAATGAAAATGTTCACTTGTCTGATTAGCCTAAGCAGCATTTGGGGAAAAACACTTGAAGCTGTCATTTCAGAACTCTCACATGTAAAATCATGTGGAAAATATCCGGTGTGTTGACATGGGGATGTAAAGGAAACAATGAAATGACATCTTACCTGCAAATTCCTTTTCCCTTACTCAACCATGTTACAACATGGGGATTAAAAAAATATTTTCTTTCAGATAGTGTTGAAGTGTAAAAGGCTGGAAGCGCTGGGAAGACATAAGGGGGGATTCATTCTCAACTGCACAGCTACATTTGTATTTCAGAATGCTCTAAATATTTATCGTGAAAAAAAAAAAATAATGTTTTAAAATTGAACTCCAGCCAAACACCTAAACACACAGTTGAAATATTAATATCTGTGAATTGCTTTACCTGCTAAAATATTCAGTCACTTTTTTTTATTCACACACCACTGCCAGGAGACTGACACCACTAGATCTACGTTGTATTAGAGTGAACATGTATGTAAATCTAAAACCTAAAAGTGATGTCCGTGTATTTTTGCTATCTGTGTCTAGTTAGGGACAACTCCTAAATTAAGAATTTCTCTTCAATTTATGTATCTGTGACGGTGATCAAAAGGAAAAATTAGAGAGGTGAATCTCTCCAGCAGTGGCACAGACAGCAATAAACACCTAAACCAAAATATAGAATAATTCCTAGGAATTGCCCATTAAAAGAGAAGTATGGAGATTGTTTTTCTTTTTTTTAGAATAATACTTGCCTAGATGCATGCAACATCAGTCCAATGCTGCATCTGTCCCCTGCCAGCCCCAACACTGAGAACAGTGCGATCAAACACCGCCAATCGCTCAGTTCTCAGGTCTCAGACTGTCAGTCACCAGCTGTCTGCTCTGCCTCCCCCCCTGCAATCACTGGAGCTCTGGGCTGTGGGGGAGCATCCGGCTCAGCCTCTCAGTGTCTTGCTGAGAGGCTGAGCCTAGTGCCAGTCCAGGCATGTGGGCGGATCCCTACCGTATGGTCACGATCTTTCCCGTGCCTGGACCAGCTCTGTGATGTCAGCCGACAGCGGGCTTCAGCCTGCTTTCTGCTGAAAACAGGTCACAGGAGTGCATAATGGACTGCCCTCCTGTGAGCCATAGAAGAAGTACAGCCATACGAGCTTTGGCTGTACTTCTCTTTTAATTAATAATAATGGTAGAGATGGATGTCTTCAAATATAATCTTGGAAATAGAATGCACTCAAAAAAGGCTCCTTGAGAAAAAGGCAACAAGTTTCATGAATCAATGTATGGCATGAGGCATTGGAGGCATCTCCAATAGACTCAGATTAAAAAAAACACAAGGGGAGAGGCCACATTATGTGACCAAGCTCAAAATTTCAACTGTGTGTTTCACAGCCGCCAGAGGTCCCACCAAGGTGGAGCACACAGTTAGGGCCAACAAATATGTCCTCGGATGGCACACCACCATAACATGGGGCATCCCTATTACAGAACCCTGAATAACATCCCAATAAACAAACAATAATAATATAAAACACAAACAATTATCCTCAAAATATTAAAAATGTTAGGTCAAATATATAACACAATAGGGGGAAAAATCTGTAAAGAAAATAAGCACAATAATGTGCACCATTCAGTCCTTAAGGGCACATTTGAATCCATTCTGTAAATCCAATAGCTTTAAAATTTCCAACTCCAGGGATCACATATTCTGATCAAAGCTATAATGTGTTTTGCTGTGTTTATCTACAACAGGGTTTCTCAACTCCAGTCCTCAAGACGCCCCAACAGGTCATGTTTTCAGGCTTACCATTATTTTGCACAGGTGATTTGATCAGTTTCACTGCCTTAGTAATTACCACAGCTGTTCCATCTGAGGGAAATCCTGAAAACATGACCTGGTGGGGCGCCTTGAGGGTTGGAGTTGAGAAAGACTGATCTACAACATGTCTAGCAATACAAGATCTTGGATTGCCTGGGGATATATCTGAGATATGATCTCTCTTCCTCACTGTTTCCATTACTTAGTGGCTAGCTACCACACTCAGAATTAAATATATAAATTATACAAATGGTCTCACATTAACAAAATGTAAAGAAGCTGTACAATTATGTGAAGAATTAAGTACTCCCCATGTAAATTGTTGACATTTTGCACATAACTGAGCAGGCCAACATATAGTATAGTATACAGATAATGGTGATATGCTTAAGCAAATGACACATAAAATTGACTAGGTGTATTCATTTTTATGATCTAAAGTAAAAAATACAGATTTGTCATATGGCAACAGTAAATACACCCCTTCATCCTACATTTACCTCCACTTCAAACCAATGAAATTAGAATCCGGTGTTTTAGATTAGGTGCCAATGATTAAAACCTCCTTGGGGAGTATGCAGGTGGAACCTGCCTTATTTAAAGCTCGCCCATCTAGGGTCTGGTGTTCCCTTTGCTATTGACTTGTGTGGTATTAAAATGTCAAAATCAACAGAGCTCTCTAAGGATGTCTGTGTGCCTGGGAAGGGATTTAAAATCATCACCAAATGAGTTGAAATCAATAATTCCACTGTAGGGAAAATAAAATACAAGTGGGATAGATTTTAAAAAACTGCTAATTTGCCCAGGATTGGCTGGTCCAACAAATTCAACCCAAGAGCTGACTTTTTAATGCTAAAAAGAACTCTCCAAGACGCCCAAAATCTCATTGTGGGGTGTTCAGGTAACTTTTACAGCAGCATAGTTGCCAACATGTAAAAAAAAATTTCCTTGGACACATTTTGCTGTGCATCTAGCAAGCCATTGTTGGCAGAGAATGCCAATGCCATACTTGAATTTAACCTACTGTATATAAGAGAGCTGTAGTTATCATGGCTAAAGAAAAAACAAAAACAACAAAACATTCTGGTGGTAAGCATCCCAAGGTTCAGACAAAAAAACAATATTTCTGCACAGTAAAGAAACTGGAAAAACACTACATGCATAAAAATTAAGCTCTTTCACATTACAGTCACCTTCACAACCACTACCCCCCTTATGTCAGAGTCCCCCCAACATCACTGCTCCTCCCCCTCACATCACTGCCCCCCCCTTTCAATCGCAGACCCCTCCCTCACATCACAACTCCACCCTTCCTCACATCACAGCCACCTTAAAATCATAGATCCCTCCCTCCTCACATCCCAGCCCCTTGCAATGACAGACTCCCTCTCACATCACAGCCCCTTGTAATGACAGATACCCAATCACATTACAGCCCTCCTTGCAATAACACCCCCCCTCACATCACAGCCCCCCCTTGTAATAAAAGACCCCCTCACATCACAGTCCCCTTGCAATCACAAGCTCTCCCCCTACATCTCAGCCCTCTTTGATATCACAACCCTCCTCCTCACAACAGAGCCCCCCACATCACAAACCCCCTCTACATCACAGCCTCCCTTCACATCACAGTTCCCCCCTCCTCACATCACAGCCCCTCTTGCAGTCATATACCCCCTTATACCACAGCCCCCCTTGAAATCACAGCCCCCTTTGCAATTACAAATCTCACATTACAGCTCCCCCCAAACAAAGTCCCCCCTTGCAATCACAGCCTCCCCCCCCCCTCATTAAACCACCGTCCCCATTGCAGTTACAGCTCTCCCTCCTTCACAGTCCTACATTAACACGAGGCAGAGGGTGGGAGGCACAGCGGGGTGGACTCCTCTTCGATGTGTACTCACCTTCCTGCCGCTGCCCCTACCACTCCAGCTGTTAAACTCACATCAGAGCAGAGTGCGGGAGACTCGGCAGGTCTGCACAGAGGATGAGAGCTGCTCAACTCTTCTTGTTAACAAGTGAGTGATTGGCTGTTAGGCCCCCCTGCCTTGTTTCCTAGCACCCATCACCCAATTGGTAATTTAAAAACTAGGGCAGCTCTATCCCTCTGTGCAAACCTGCCATGCCTTCTGCCCTGCTGTGAGTTTAACAGCAGGAGCAGTGGCAGAAAGGGGACTATTTCTTCATTTTCGGGTCCGGTGGAGTAGTCTGCACTGCAGCAGTTCCAGATAATTAAACCAAAGTCCCGGCCTCTTCTATATCAATCCGCTGGAGCAATCCAGTGGATTGATAATATAAAAGAGGCCAGAACTTTAGTTTAATAATACCAAACAGTTATGCCGCGTACACACAGTTAGATTTTCCGACGGGAAATGTTCAATGGGAGCTTGTTGTAGGACATTTTCCGTTGGAATTTCCGTCAAACAAAATTTGAGATCTGGATCTCAAATTTTCCGACAACAAAATCCGTTGTCGTAAATTCTGATCGTGTGTACACAATTCCGACGCACAAAGTTCCACGCGTGCCCGGAATCAAGCAGAAGAGCCGCACTGGCTATTGAACTTCATATTTCTCGTCGTACGTGTTGTACGTCACCGCGTTCTTGACGTTCGGAATTTCCGACAAGATTTGTGTGACTGTGTGTATGCAAGACAAGTTTGAGCCAACATCCGTCGGAAAAAAAACATGGATTTTGCTGTCAGAATGTGCGATGGTGTGTACAGGGCATAACTCTGCAGATTACTCCGCTGCACCCGAAAGTGAAGAAAATGTTTCCTTTCTGCTGCAGCCCTCTTGCTGAATTAATGGGGCCAGGGAAAGTTTTTTTTTTTTTTTTTTTTCCCTTTTAATTGCTCTAGATTCTATCAGAAGTAGGGAGTATCATTTACTTCTGTCCCCTCCCCCCGGCCCTGATCCCAGGACACTGGCTGAGAATGAGCCAAGGTGGGACAGCATGTTAAAAAGCGTGACTGTCCCGGCAAATCGAGGACAGTTGGCAAGTATGCAAAAGATCTAGGTGGAACTGTTCTGATCTGACAAGCTTTGATAATGGATCCAGGGAACTGAATCAGAGAACTAAGAAGAGAGGTTATAGCAGCCAAATGATTGGACTAAAATTCATACAGCTATCACAAAATTAGCTTCCATTCATTAGCTAAACATTTTTTGCTTTTACTTACAATTACTGTTTTTCCATTTCCTGGTTGAGTGATTCAGAGGTAAACCTGATAACACAGATGTATCCTGGGAAGTTCCTGTCACATGTTTCGGGACCCACAATTCGAGGAAGTAAAGAGAAATGGAAATGTTAATTTATGAACTAAGGTATAAAAAAGTCTGCAATTATCTATAAGTATCTGCTTGTAGACTGCCATTACTAAACATTTCTAAAAGGTGCTTTTGTAATAATTTTTATGATAAGGGTGATGCTTCTTTTTAAGAAAATAAGAAATATTATAGACTACATCATTATATTCCAAACTTATTTAGTGATTTCAGCTACAAAGAAATATTGAAAGTAGAACACAGTACTAGCAATGTAATATTAGCTAGTTTATTTATTAAATATAAAAGCAACAATGGTGGGGGTGTTTGGGCGGGGGGGGGGGGCTAGATGTTCATGTCATGATTTTGTGGTACACTTACAATATTATGTATTTGGTAAACTGTAGCACAAGATTTTTGGTATCTGTAATATACAATATGTGTGTCACACAACAAGGAGATGCAACAAATTAAGGCATAGTCGTAGGAGATGTTAGAGAAAATAAACACATTTGGCTAAGTAGACAAGGGGCATACGATTGAGGCTATCATTGACTTTCATAGTACCTTACAAAGGCTTTACACACACAGTATATATAAAAAAATATACATTTTTATACAAAGATTTATCTAAAAAAGACATACATATAATTCATGAAAATAAAATGATAAGTATCATTAACCACTTGCAGACCGCTACACGCCGATATATTTCGGCACAATGGCAGCGGTGGGCAAATGGGCGTACCTGTACGTCCCCTTCAAGAGGCGGGGGTAGCAGGCACACGCGCGCCGCCGGTACAGCAACTCGATGTCCGCCGGTCTCCCAGCAATCATGTCACAGAACCTCAGAACGGGGGAGTGCCTATGTAAACAAGCCATTTCCACGTCCTGGCTTGTGTCATGACAGAGATCAACGCTCCCTGTCATCGGGAGCAGTGATCGCTGTCATGTGATTTGAAGCCCACCCCCCCACAGTTAGAATCACTCCCTAGGACACACTTAACCCCTTCATTGCCCCCTAGTCGTTAACCCCTTCACTGCCAGTGTCATTTACACAGTAACCAGTGCATTTTTATAGCACTGATCACTGTATAAATGACAATGGTCCCAAAATAGTGTCAAAAGTGTCCGATGTGTCCGCCATAATGTCGCAGTCCCGATAAAAATTGCAGATCGCTGCCATTACTAATAAAAAAAAAAAAATTAAATAAAAATGCCATAAAACTATCCCCTATTTTGTAGACGCTATAACTTTTGCGCAAACCAATCAATAAACGCTTATTGCGATTTTTTTTTTACCAAAAATATGTAGAAGAATACATATTGGCCTAAGCTGAGGAAAAAGTAATAGTTTTTTTTATATTTTTGGGGGATATTTATTATAGCAAAAAGTAAAAAATAATGAGTTTTTTTCAAAATTGTCACACTTTTTTTGTTTATAGCGCAAAAAATAAAAACCGCAGTGGTCTCTTGGTTCACTAGATGTAACATAATAAAAATGTCAGTATTGCCTAAATTTTCCTATCTTTTTCAAACTCTACCCATTCATATACCCCCAGAATTCTTTAAACAGACTAATAAGATGATAACTGAATTCATTTGGGCCCATAAAAGGCCCAGAATTCAACGCCGTTTAATGACAATGCCTAAACAATATAGGGGGGTAGCGGTACCCGATATGCAGAAATATTTTCAGGCGGCTCATGTGGCGCGACTAGTAGACTGGTGTAGGCATGCAAGCTTTAAAATATGGCCAAAAATCGAGCAATCACAGTGTGAGGTCCCATTGCGTCGTGCGGTTTGGTGCTTTTGAGACCTGAGTCCAGCTCTCAAAAAGCACCCAACCTTGGGCCCTACCCTGCGTATCTGCTCCCGAATATGTTCCACCACTTTATTATCATCTGTCAACTCCCCCCTATACCCTATTGTAGGGAATCCTCATTTCCCTCTGGGACTACAGGAGGGACCCTTCAGGAAACTTTCAGACTCACGGTGTTTTCAGGCCTCGCATTTTATACAAATAGCGACCGCGACATGGCCCTCATTACCTGAACTAACCTCATCCAATGACCGTTTCTGTCTTGATTTCTGGAGTGGAGCCCAGTTGCGACATTTCCTTAACACTCTCTCACCTCCAGACAGATTTCAACGAACATTGACACCCTTAGAACAACTATGTGAGGGGACGGGCCTTGCTCTCACTTAGTCTCGCAAATGTATACACTACTGGTTGCCCCCCAAGAGGATTATGTCCCTCCATATATAAGGAAGTGGGAAATGACATTAGACAGGACGTTCTCCCAGGCACAACATAGGCAGATAGTAAATCTTGCGTTGAAAACTTCAATATCCACAAGAATCCAAGAAACTCATTTTAAAATAATGACAAGATGGTACCGTACACCCTCATTACTTAATAAATTCTTTCTGGAGATCCCGGACAAATGTTGGAGGTGTCAGGAGGAAAGAGGGACTCTACTCCACGTTGGTCCTGCCCAAAATTAGGAGTACTTCTGGAGAGATACGGCGGATAGCACAGAAATTTAATGAGTATAACCTCCCAGAAGATCCAGCCCTATTTTTGTTACATGTCTCAAACATACCGGGGGAAACATATAATAAATTAATTTTGCGCCACCTTATTAATGCGGCTAGATCATGTATCGTACGGCAGTGGAGAGATATGTACCCTCCCACAATTCTTACATGGGTCACACGAATTGAAGAGGTTAATAGGATTTGTTAATATCGGCTCAAAATCGAAAGGAGACATATTTAGAAACTTGGGGCCAATGGAATACATTTAAATTCTCAGAGGAAGGGAGTTCCCTCTTTGCTCCTGAGAGTATTTGAAAAAGAGAGGAGTGTGGGGCCTTGGGGGTGACCTCACTTCCGTGGATGATGGTATAGTAAACCTGCCTTTTCCTCGGTACGTCTCCTCTCCAACTCCGACTTCCTCTCCCCTATCAGTGTTGTTTTTTTTTTCTTCTTCTTCTCTTTCTATCTTTTTTTATTTTTTTTTTTTATTTTTTTTTTTTTTAGGAATTCTTTCCCTCGTGGGGCTTCTTACTTTCTCCTTTTGCCTCTTCATATATGTAGAGGTTTTCCTTCTTAGTAAAGTATGTTGTCAGGGCATAACAGAGAAGCAGGTCTAACTGAAGAGAGAATGGGGACTATCTCAAATAACTAGTTGTTGTTTTTTCTGTAGATGTATTTAAGATAGGAGTAATGCTGTTATTTGGAGTTTGAATGGATTGATGGATTAATGAAATTGTTTATTTCTCTATATGTATGACAACTAAAATTAAAAAATTAAAAAAAGTAAAAAATAATTAGTTTTTTTTCAAAATTGTCGCTCTTTTTTTGTTTATAGCGCAAAAAATAAAAACCACAGTGGTCATCAAATATCACCAAAAGAAAGCTCTATTTGTGGGGCGTGGCTGTGAGACGTGACGCGAGCGCTGTCAGCCACACAGGAGGTTAGGAATTCGAGTGCACGGAGGAGCGGAGGTTTACCTAGGGAGGGGTGAGATTATAGCCCAGCAGCAGCACACCTCGGGTCCGCCGTGACCGCTGGTTATAAGGTTTTATCCACAAAGTTGAAGATTGATGTGAATTGCACATGGTTTCTGCTGGTTTTATCTTTTTAAGAATGTGAGTGCATTATGTGAAGATTGCAGTGGTTTTAATAAATTTTGTTTGCTGGTTCACACTATTGGAGTATTTATTTTCTTTTATGTGGATCCATTGAATAACTATCACCATGGACATCGAATGATTTATTTGCCCTGGAGTGTGGTAAAATAAGCGTCTTGTTGCCTTGCATGAGAATTCTGGCAATATAAATCGGTGAGTGTATTTCTGGAGGGTGTGATTCACTGAACACGGTGGTGAGGTGGAAGACACACGGAGACACTCGTTTGTGGTCATCAAAAATTGAGAAGATTTTTTGTGGGACACTTGATTTATATTTCGTCACCTATTATATGTTGTCACATACAGCTCCTTGTGGGCTGTTTTTTTCAAATATATGGACTTTGATGTGGAGTGTTGATATTTCACAGCATGGAGTGAAATGTTTGTACACATTTATTTCACTTAAGTGTCACATATATATATATATATATATATATATATATATATATATATATATATATATATATATATATATATATATATATATATATATATATATATAAATTCACTGTCACTTGACATATGATTTATGGTTTGCTAATATTAGTAGATTACACGAAGGTGTAAAGTGCATTAGTAGAGGGTACCACCACTATTGTGTTATTAATATTTTGGTATTTTAGTTGTTTAGAGCGCCTCATATTTATCCTACGTGTCTGTCTGTGGTCACCTGGTGAGGGATATATATATATATATATATATATATATATATATATATATATATATATATATATATATATATATATATATATACAGGGCTGCTGATAGGGGGGAATCACAGATCCTCTTGTAGGGGGCCTGGGCACACGGGGCCCTCACAGGGTGATGGACGACAATTGTGTGTCTCTTCCTCCAGCAGCTGAAAGCTGGTCTCTCCCCCTCTCAAAAAAACTTTGCCTCTACAGGAGTTTTGTGTTCTGCCTGTAGAAGCAGCTCAATGTTATTCTATGTGTCCATGCACATTAGGACAATTACAGGCATATTTTTAGCGCAACGTTTAGAGGCAGGAAAAAAACCCTTCTGGTTTGCATTTCAGATTGGAGCTTACTGGCAGAAAACGTAAAACTCTCCTAAACTCATCTAAACTTTGTACAAAAAACTTTCTATATCAACATTTTTTTCTGCGAAGTGAACTGGAGTTTTTTAAGCCCAGTGGGCATGGAGCCTAACTTTGTTTCTCTTCCTCTGTCTTTCTGATCCCAGAGCCTGTACATATTTTTTTATCTCATCGTTATTTTTATTTATTAACCACTTCAATACCAGGCACTTATACACCTTCCTGCCCAAGCCAATTTTCAGCTTTCTGTGCTGTCACTGTTTAAATGACAATTGGTCATGCTACATTGTACCCAAACATAATTTTTATCATTTTGTTCCCACAAAGCTTTCTTTTGGTGGTATTTGATCACCTCTGTGGTTTTTATTTTTTGCTAAACAAATAAAAAAGACCGAAAATTTTGAAAAAAATAAAAGTTTTGCTTTTGTTCCTGTTATAAAATTTTGTAAATATGTAAGTTTTTCCGATGAGGTGGCACCAATGAGCGGGGACTGACGGGCACTGATATTCGGCACTGATGGGTGGCACTGATATGCACCACTGATAGGCATTGATAGGCACCACTGATGGGCACTCATGGGTGGCACTGGTGGGCACTGATAGGCGACACTGGGCACTGAAAGGCTGCAAAGATGGGTACTTATGGGAGGCACTGATAGGCAGCACTGCTGGGCACTGATAGGCGGCACTGCTGGGCACTGATGGGCATTGATACGTGGCACTGATGGGCACTGATATGCAGCACTGATAGGCATCCCTGGTGGCACTGGCAGTGGTAGGCTTTGTGAGTGGGCACTGATTGGCAGCTGCCTGGGCATTGATTGGCAACTGCTTTGGCACAGATTTGCATTTCCCTGGTGGCCTGGGGGGCATACCTGGTGGTCCAGTGTGGATGGCCATCCTGGTGGTCCTGGGTGGCATGATGGTGGTCCTGGGCGGGATCCAAGGGGGGGCTGCGCTGATAAACAATCAGCACAGACCCCCCCCCATCAGGGGAGCCGCCGATCGGCTCTCATCTACTCGCGTCTGTCAGACGTGAGTGAGGAAAAGCCGATCAATGGCTCTTCCTGTTTACATCATGATCAGCTGTGATTGGACACGGCTGATCATGTGGTAAAGAGCCTCCATCAGACTGACACACCGCACCACCGATTGCCGCGATGTGCACCCCCACGGGCGCACATCGACTGTTATCCTGCAGGACGTCATATGACGCCCAGTCAGGATAACGGAACCACCGCCCGGTCTTCATTCTGCTATAGGCCGGGCGGGAAGTAATTAACTCAGTTTTATCTTTTAGAGTTAACAGGAATTCTGTCAGTTATGTTGTATTAATGTCTGCTAATAATTTTATTGTATTTTAAATGAAATATAGGTTTAATATTTTCTTGAGGGGGCCCTGTCAGATAGTCAGATATATATGTGTGTGTGTGTGTGTGTGTGTGTGTGTGTGTGTGTGTTTATGAATACCTTCCATGTGGAACCAAGTTACCTAATATTGAAGCCACTGTCCCCTTGTTCCCACTCTCCTTTGTTTCTGTATATTCATTTGGATGATGCTACGTTTTTAAAGACTAGTTATCTTTAACTACATGAGGCCATACTCAAAACCTTTGCATAATATTGAAACTTGATAAATACTGCCTATATTTGCTATGTTAATTCTCCACAAAGTACAGGCAGGTCCATAAATATTGGGACATCGACACAATTCTAATGTTTTGGCTCTATAACCCACTACTATGAATTTGAAATAAAAAGAACACGATGTACTTTAACTGAAGACTTTCAGCTTTAATTTGAGGGTATTTGCATCCAAATCAGGTGAACGCTGTAGGAATTACAACAGTTTGTATATGTGCCTCCCACTTTTTAAGGGACCAAGTAATGGGACAGATTAACAATCATCCATCAAACTTTCACTTTTTAATACTTGGCTGCAAATCCTTTGCAGTCAATTACAGCCTGAAGTCTGGGATGCATAGACATCACCAGGCCTTGGGTTTCATCCCTGGTGATGCTCTGCCAGGCCTCTTCTGCAATTTTCTTCAGTTCCTGCTTGTTCTTGGGGCATTTTCCCTTCAGTTTTGTCTTCAGCAAGTGAAATGTATGCTCAGTTGGATTCAGGTCAGGTGATTGACTTGGCCATTGCATAACATTCCACTTCCTTCCCTTAAACTCTTTGGTTGCTTTCGCAGTATGCTTCGGGTCATTGTTTATCTACACTGTGAAGCGCCATCCAATGAGTTCTGAAGCATTTTGCTGAATATGAGCAGATAATATTGCCCAAAACACTTCAGAATTCATCCTGCTGCTTTTGTCAGCAGTCACATCATCAATAAATACAAGAGAACCAGTTCCACTGGCAGCCATACATGCCCACGCCATGACACTACCATCACCATGCTTCACTGATAAGGTGGTATGCTTTGGATGATAAGCAGTTCCTTTCTGGCCTTCCTGTTTTTGAGGCTCACCAATGGTTTACGTCTTTGTGGTGAACCCTCTGTATTCACTCTGGTGAAGTCTTCTCTTGATTGTTGACTTTGACACACATACATCTACCTCCTGGAGAGTGTTCTTCATCTGGCCAACTGTTGTGAAGGATGTTTTCTTCACCAGGGAAAGAATTCTTCGGTCATCCACCACAGTTGTCTTCCGTGGTCTTCCGGGTCTTTTGGTGTTGCTGAGCTTACCGGTGCATTCTTTCTTTTTAAGGATGTTCCAAACAGTTGATTTGGCCACACCTAATGTTTTTTGTATCTCTCTGATGGGTTTGTTTTATTTTTCAGCCTAATGATGGCTTGCTTCACTGATAGTGACAGCTTTTTGGATCTCATTTTGAGAGTTGACAGCCACAGATTCCAAATGCAAATAGCACACTTGAAATCAACTCTGGACCTTTTTATATGCTCCTTGTAAATGTGATAATGAGGGAATAACACACACCTGGCCAAGGAAAAGCTGAGCAGCCAATTGTCCCATTACTTTTGGTCCCTTAAAAAGTGGGAGGCACATATACAAACTGTTGTAATTCCTACACCTTTCACCTGATTTGGATGTAAATACCATCAAATTAAAGCTGAAAGTCTGCAGTTAAAGCACATCTTGTTTGTTTAATTTCAAATCCATTGTGGTGGTGTATAGAGCCAAAAAGATTAGAATTGTGTCGATGTCCCAATATTTATGGACCTGACTGTATTTTGGATTTTTACACTTGAGGCAGAACTTTACCCAAGAGGGGAAGTTCCGCTTTAAGTCCTCATCCATATTTGGCATGCCATTTTTTTTGCGTGGGGGGGGCAAGTGCCTAGTTTTGACTGCTGGACCATTCCAAAAGCGCGGCTCGTGCATGCGCAGTGGGCATCTGGCTTCCCACAGTTAGGCACTAGAAACCTGAAGACTAGTGAAGGGCTAGCCCAGGTGAGGACAGCGCTGGATCCCTGGACAGGTGAGTGTCCTTTTATTAAAAGTCAGCAGCTACAGTATTTGTAGCTGCTGACTCTTAATTTTTTTTTTCCCAGAGTGAACAACCGCTTTAATAAATACCGTATATACCTGAGGGACTTTCTTTTTGGTTTTGTCACTAAAATTCCCAATGAGTCTGTCTGTGCTACAGTTATGGAATTATGCATTTGAATAATTAAAATAACATATATTACATATGTTTCCTTAAATAATTTAAATCTCCACTCTATGCGGCCATTAAATATTTAAATTACTGAATGATACATATTTCCTATGTTTTAGGAATGTCTTACTTTTTACTCTAAGTAAACATAATGATATCAGGGTTAACGATATAGAAATCTATTTGGGTAGACACAGTATTTTGACGCATACTGTACGTAGATGATTCATGTCAAAATAGGATGCTACGGTGGGATGTTACAATTGGTTAGGTTGTAACCATCATTATATTGATTGCAGCTTTCCATTAAGGTCATCTGCTGGCTGCGGATGTTTCAGATTAAGCTGGGTTAAATGTATCCTTCCATCCTATACCCCCCCCCACTCTACAATTAAGCTAATTTATTGAGTGAAATGCGTTGAGAGGGCAAAGGTTCAAGTAGATCTGTCTGTGCACTGAATGCAAGGCTAAAACCTGTATGATGGCTTTCACAATGGATTGTAGCTCCCTTCCTTTCTTCTGTGTAGTATTTTTTTATCTTAGTTGGCATCAAGATGCATTCATCTACAATCAGAGAGAGACTGCACCAATTTAACCTGCATGAGAGTTGTGTTAAGAAAAAAAAGAAAAAGTCTTTGCTGTCCAAAAAGAATCTCAGAGCAAATTGCCATTAAACATATGAACAAGGACCAGGCCTCCTGGAACAATGTGCTGAAGACTATTCAATCAAAGACAGAGTTGTTTGGTCACAGTAGCTGTACTCATGTTTGCTGCAAACTTAAGGTGCTATTAAAGGCTTTCTTTTTTTTTTTATTATAAGAAAAATGTCATACTCACCTGCTCTGTGCAGTGATTTTGCACAGAGCAGCCCCGATCCTCCTCTTCTCGGGTCCCTAACCAGCACTCTTAGCCCCTCCCTCCTTCTGAGTGCCCCCAGAGCAAACAGGTTGCAATGGGGTCACCCATGCAGGCTTGTTCACAAGCCGCAGCTCTGCGTGTCCATTTACACTCAGAGCCGCGGCTCAGCCCCACTCCCTCTCTCATATTAAGAAAAAAAAAAGATGGTACCAGGTAGAGGGTACAGTCCAAAGTGCCTTTTTTATTAGAGACTTACATGGCACAGAAAATAACTCCAAGAGGTCTGAGAGATAAAGTATTTCCCACAGAACATCTGCACAATAACAGGTTCATCCCCAAAATGGAATGAGGTTTGCATATCCCATGGTGTAGACTTAATGAAGCTAATTGTAGAAGAAGAGAAAGCTCAGCTGGAAGATCTAAAAGTGAAGATAGACCAAAGTAGTGTAGATTTAAATCCTTTTAAAGATGAGGAAGAATTTATTAGACAAAACGGGGGCGTGGCTACCGCGCAGCTGAATGGACGCTTAATTCCACAGCTCCGCTCCAGCTCCAGGAACCGAAGCTTTGGGGACAACACAGCGACCCTGCTCAACTCTAAAAACGAGCCTAAAAGCTCTGCTGATACCGCAAGATGACCCGCAGGAAAAAAGACAATGCTCAGCTGAAGAAGTTACCGGATTTCTTTCAGCTGAAAGACCGCAATCCTCTCCAAGATGGCGCCGGCACCATGAGAGATCCTCCTTCTCCCACAGGCAGCGTGCGGTCTGCGATGTCCAGCCCGGGCTCACAAGCAGGCTCCAAGCACAGCTCTCCAGGAGCCTCCACACCTATGTCCCGCAGCCCAGCAAAGTCTAAACCTCAGCTAGCAGAGGACACTCAGCAAGGATGCTATGGAGGACACGAGGGAGCTGGTGGACCCGTTCACAGCATTCCCAACAACGGGTAAGCCAGTATCTGACACCACTTTAAAAGACATGCTTGTCTCCCTACGCAGCTCTATGCACACAGACATGATGCAGTGTGTACACAATTTTAAATCTGAACTAGGAGCTCTAGGGGGAAGAGTTAATCACATAGAGGATAAAATAGGGGACTTTGCAGCATCCCATAACACTCTGATGCCCATAACGACCAGTCTGATGAGATCACATGGCTTAGGTCAAAGGTCGCCGACCTTGAAGACAGGTCAAGAACGAACAACATTAAGATTAGGGGGGTCCCTGAAAATGTTCCTTCTCCACAACTCCAGCAATATGCACAAGATTTAATCCAAACCTTCTTACCTAATATTCCAGAGAACGAAATCTACATCGATCGCATTCACAGACTCCCAAAACCGTCACACCTCCCAGACAACATACCCAGAGATGTGCTGATGTGAGTACACTTTTATCAGACCAAGGAACAACTTATGTCTGCGTTCTGCAAAAACCAACAACCCCCAGAAAGATTTGCACATCTCCAACTATTCGCAGACCTTTCACAATTTACCATGCAAAAGCGAAAAGCCTTATTGCCGGTGACCAAAGCTCTCCGCAACCACGATATAATTACGGTAATTACAGATGTGGAGGAGGGACTCATACTGCTCCGATCATTAGATATATTACCTGACCACCCCTCAGCGGGCCCTTCACCCCCCACTAAACTCAACACTCGGTACGAATGGCAAACGGTGTCCAGAAAGAGCAGCACCAAACGAAACAACTCAAAAGCACCGAAATACAAAACCTAATCCTACTTTATCGCATCAAGGTTCCTGATAAAGTCTGGAGCATGTACCAAAGTTTTCCCCCCTCCTGAGATATGGGCATTTGTTTTGCCCTCAGATGCAAGTTCAACTCCAACGTTATTCTGCAATACTTGTTTTTTTTTTACAATTAACTTTTATTTTTTCCCCTACTTTGACCTCTCTCTAGCTCTACTGGTCTGAACTCCAAGTGGACATTCTCATCAATGTGGATCCAAGCAGCACAAATCAGCTCAACAACCGTCGACTCTTCAAAACAAGATGGACTACTCCACTGGAACCAAGGTACCGCACACATCTCACCTCATAATACCTTAAATGGTGCTTAAAATAGTTTCATTTAATGTAAACGGCCTCAATCGACTGGCCAAAAGAGCCTCAGTATGGAAAGAAGCAATAAAACTCCAAGCAGATGTCTTATGCCTACAAGAGACACACTTTGCCACTGGTAACACCCCACATTTTCAACACAAGCAATTTCCTCATGTGTTCTTTGCTTCAGCTCCTTCGAAACAAAAAGGGGTCCTTATCGCTATTAGAGACTCTGTGGCCTTTCACCTATTGGAAACATATGTAGACCCAGCCGGAAGATATTTAATACTTATAGGAGAACTTAATAACAAACCCTTTACCATCGCTAATCTATATGCTCCTAACTCTCACCAACTCCGTTTCCTTAGAAGACTCTACCGCAAAGTCTCTACTGTTCAAAAATATCTCTGGTTGTTTGTGGAGACCACAATATATCACCTGACTACTCTTTGGATACTACCTCCAAGGCCAAACGTCCTCCTCTCTCACTTCAGCCTCTGTTACACTCAGAAAATATATATGATGTATGGCGATGTCAACATGCAAATGAGAGGGACTACACCTTTCATTCTGCTAGACATAATTCATATTCCAGCAGTGGCGGCCCGTCCATAGGGGGCGCCTGGGCGCCGCCGCCCCCCCCTGCTGTGGGACACCTGCTGTGGGGGACTCTGATGGGGGACACCTGCTGTGGGGGGACTCTGATGGGGGACACCTGCTGTGGGGGGACTTTGATGGGGGACACCTGCTGTGGGGGGACTTTGATGGGGGACACCTGCTGTGGGGGGACTTTGATGGGGACACCTGCTGTGGGGGGACTGTGATGGGGACACCTGCTGTGGGGGGACTCTGATGGAGACACCCTGCTGTGGGGGACACCTGCTGTGGGGGGCTCTAAAGGGGACACCTGCTGTTGGGGGCTCTGATGGGGGACACCTGCTGTGGGGGACACATCCTGTGTGGGGACACTGATGGCAACTCTGATGTAAGGGGACAGAGGCTGTATTTGGGGGGGGGGCAGAGGCTGTATTTGGGGGGGACAGAGGCTGCATTTTATGTGACATAGGCTGCATTTTATGTGACAGAGGCTGTATTTGGGGGGGACAGAGGCTGCATTTGGGGGGACAGAGGCTGCGTTTGATGTGACAGAGGCTGCGTTTGATGTGACAGAGGCTGCATTTGATGTGACACAGGCTGCATGTAAGGACGGACTGCTGGGGACACCTGATGGCATCTGGTGGCAGGCAATGTGGCAGGTGACACACTCGGGGCTCCCACTGATTCTGCATTGTGGTGAGTTGAATGATTTCATTTTATATTACAATGTAACTATAGAAACAATGCGCTTCAATCATCCTGACACCATAACAACCATGGTGCCGGGATGATTGAAGCGCTAACACCAGGTGTTTGGAGTATCTTTATCTGCTGATTGTTAAACTTTGTAGAATACATATTTCTAGTGTTGTGTAGGATCTAAGCCTGCTCTCCCTCTCTCCCTCTCCCTCCATCCCTCGTTCATCTCAGGCGCTAACCACACCACCTTAGAGCCACGCCCACTATTTTGCTGAAACCACGCCCCCAAGTGGGAGGGGTCAAAAAGGAAGGGCGGGGTCTGGCGCCCCCCCATCCTAAAACTTCACCAGCCGCCACTGTATTCCAGAATATATTTGATTATGGTAGATAAAATGTTATTGCAGGCTGTGTCCTCCTCCACCATACATGACATAACATGGTCTGACCATGCTCCTGTATCGATCACGGTGGTGGAGGGGCACACTCCAAGTCCTGCATATATTTGGAGAGCTAACACACGTATTCTTCAAATACCACAGCATGTTAGAAATATAAGTAAAAATCTATCTGAATTTTTTTACGTCAATACTGGTTCGGTGTCTGATCCGGCAGTACTGTGGTGCGCCCATAAAGCGTTTGTTAGAGGGTTGATGCTTCAGATTTGTGCAAGGGAGAAAAGGCAGAGGGCGCAAAACCTGAATTCACTAATTAATGATATCAAAGACATGGAGATATCAAATAAACAAATTTATTAGACAAAACGATATGGTTAGAAAACAAATAGACAAGGTACAAAAAAATCTGAAGACTACAAAACAGGCTAAATTTAAAAGGGATCTTTTGGATTGGGAAAAAGGCAATATTTTTTATCTATCCTCTCAAAAAGGTAGAAATAGATCGAGATGTAGACGTTTCAGAACTTTCTCCAAATCCAAAACAGAGGTGGTTACAAGCGAGACTTACAGTAAAGGACCCATTCGTTCTGTCTCTTTTTTAGATCAGAAAGGGGACAGTTCATCGTCCCCGGTGAGAGACCCTCAGGGAAAGGCAGGTATTTTAAAAACAAAGGAAAAAACACAAAAAGAAAGAGAAGGTACAGACTGCAGGAACAGGACAAGGAGTCAGAGGAAGGAGAACGTAGATCATAATCCTCTACCCATACAGTGAGGGAAAAAAGTATTTGATCCGCTGCTGATTTTGTACGTTTGCCCACTGACAAAGAAATAATCAGTCTATAATTCTACATAATATAAATATATATATATATATATATATATATATATATATATATATATATACATACTATTTTTTGTTTATGTTGATTCATTGATGTACTGCTATAATATATTTTAAGCTAATTGTGTCTATACGCAATAGATTTTTTCTACTTGTTGTATACTAATAAAGTTGGCACCTTTTGTGCCTTTTTTATCTACTTTGACCCTTTTATACTCTTTTTCTGCCATTTAAAGTACAAGGGGGCATCTCCCAATGCACTTTGGGGTGTGCTTTCTCTATAATCAGTCTATAATTTGAATGGTATGTTTATTTTAACAGTGGAAGACAGAAACAACAAAGAAATCCAGAAAAACGCATTTCAAAAAAGTTATAAATTGATTTGCATTCAAAGAGTGAAATAAGTATTTGACCCCTTCGCAAAACATGACTTAGGACTTGGTGGCAAAACCCTTCTTGCCAATCACAGAGGTCAGACGTTTCTTGTAGTTGGCCATTAGGTTTGCACACATCTCGGTAGGGATTTTTTCCCACTCCTTTGCAGATCCTCTCCAAGTCATTAAGGTTTCAAGGCTGACATTTGGTAACGCAAACTTTCAGCTCCCTCTACATATTTTCTATGGGCTTAAGGTCTGGAGACTGGCTAGGCCACTCCAGGACCTTAATGTGCTTCTTCTTGAGCCACTCCTTTGTTGCCTTGGCCGTTTGTTTTGGGTCATTGTCATGCTTGAATACCCATCCTCGACCCATTTTCAATGCCCTGGCTGAGGGAAGGAGGTTCTCATCCAAGATTTGACGGTACATGGCCCTGTCCATCGTCCCTTTAATGCTAGGAAGTTGTACTGTCCCCTTAGCAGAAAAACACCCCCAAAGCATAATGTTTCCACCTCCATGTTTGACAGTGGGGATGGTGTTCTTGGGGTCATTCCTCCAAACACGGCGAGTTGAGTTGATGCCAAAAAACTTGATTTTGGTCTCATCTGAACACAACACTTTCACCCAGTTCTCCTCTGAATCATCTGAAGCAAACTTCAGATGGGCCTGTACATGTGCTTTCTTGAGCAGGATTTCAGTCTTTTACAGAGTAGTATGTTACCAATTATTTTCTTGGTGACTATTAGGGTTGCACCAATACCACTTTTTTTAAGACCGAGTACAAGTACCAATACTTTTTTCAAGTACTCGCCGATACCAATTTCCGATGCTTTTTTTAATGTCATGTGACAGTGGCACTAATATGCAGCAATGATGATGCGTGGTCTATGTCAGTATCTTTGTATTTTTATTTTAGTTTTTTTTACAATTTTATTTTTTACAATTTTATTTTTTACAAATATATATATATATATATATATATATATATATATATATATATATATATATATATATATATATATATAATATATATATATATATATATGTATATATATACCCTGTTTCCCCGAAAATAAGACCTAGTGTGATTGTCAGTGATGGCTGCAATATAAGCCATACCCCCCAAATAAGCCCCACCCTGTTTCCCCGAAAATAAGCCCTACCCTGAAAATAAGACCTACAAGGACTTTAACTAGGGCTTATTTAGGGAGTAGGGCTTATATTTCAGCTATCACCGACAATTACACTAGGTCTTATTTTCGGGGAAACAGGGTATATATATATATATATTTTTTTTACAATGCTTTTTTTTGGGGGGGGGGGGGGTTAGTGGAAGGCGTCAGTGTGTTTTTTATTTTATTTTTTATTATTTTTACAATTTAACCTTTTAAATATTTATTTACACAGTTTACAATGCTCAGTTATGAATGGGAGTTCATCATTGAGTGATCACAGACTCTGTTCATTTGCAACAGGAAGAAGCTGGTAAATGACACATTTATCGGCTCCTTCCTCCACTCTCCATCCTGACAGATCGAGCACGGAGGGGGACAGGAGCGGAGCACGGAGGGGGACAGGAGCGGAGCACGGAGGGGGACCGGAGGAGCCTGGAGGAGCACGGAGGAGGATACAGAGGGGAACTGGAGGAGGATACGGGGACAGTCGGGGTATCAGTGCGGGGGTGGGGGCAGTTACAAGCACCGATCCTGTATAGATTTCAGTAAAGCAGCTGAAAGCTACGGGAGAGAGAGGAGGAGAAGCAGCTGTCAGCTGCTTTATTGAAATCTATACAGAGGATCTGTGCTTGTAACTCCCCCACCGATCACCCCTGACTGCCCAGGTATCGGATCAAGCATCAGAGCATTTGCCTGAGTACAAGTACTTGGGCAAATGCTCGGTATCTGTATCGCAACCCTAGTGACTATGGTCCCAGCTGCCTTGAGATCATTGACAATATTCTCCCGTGTAGTTCTGAGCAATGCAAGGAGATCAAGGGCTTTTTGATCTTCTTCTTGCAGGGTCTCTGTCATCTTATGACATTTGTCTTTTTGCTCATACAAATAGCGAAAGAGTACCTTGCTTAGAAAGAGATTAACTAGAAATCCATGCGTCCGGCGTCCTGAAAGGGGCCGGGCGCATGGATAAGGGGGGGAGCTCCCGTGCGCCCACAGTGCATGGGCTGCCACTGATTGCAAGTATATTTTTAGTGCTGCACTTCTTTTTTAGATATAAACTGAATTTGGCACAAAAGGAAGGTCTACTCACTACTAAAATATATTATCTAAAAGTCCTTAAATACAACATCCCAGTCCTCTATATTATCCCAAAAGTTCACAAAGATTTCCTGAACCCCCCAGGTACACCCATCATCTCTGCTTAAAACCATGGTCCCTGCACTTAGTTCATTTGTGAGGGACACTAAAGATGTCCTCAGCAAATTAAGCAATATTAAGTTAGAAGACGACTGGTACCTAGTAGGCATCGATGTGGAATTTCTATACACATCGATACCTCACTACTAGGGACTAAAAGCTGTGAATTTTTTCCTGAATTTTATCCCCGAAATGGCCCATCAAAATTAATTTATCTTAGACCTACTGGACTGTGCCCTCCATAACAATTGTTTTCCAATCGAATTAAATCAATTACCAACAGGTGTCAGGCATGTCTATGGGTGCCCCTTGGGTGCCTTCATATGTGTGCCTGCACCTAGGCATGTGAGAGGAAGCTGTCTCATACAAATGAAATTCAATGAAAAGATCGGTGGGTGTATGGCTACATTACATAGACGATATCCTGGTGATCTTGAAGGGAAACAAGCAGGATTTACATGGATTCATTAATGAGCTCAATGAAAATGACTACAATCAAACTCACTTACCGTTTTGATCTTAGATCGATTCCCTTTCTAGATTAAAAGTCTAAATACCTGTCCAACCACTAAAGTAATTTACAGCCTTCAATTTCAATGTAAAAAAATCTACGTGGGCAAAACCAAATGCTAACTTTGTGTCCACATCGGCGAACATCTTGGTGACATTAAACACAAGGAGCCAAAAAGCCCTTTAGCACAGCATTTCCTCCTTCACCATCAGTCAAAAACTGATGGGCTGCGGGTGAAGGGGATATATGCCTTGAAGCTGAGTAAAAGACAGGGCGATTTTGACAAAGTACTCAACAAGGACTCAAAGCCAAAAGGACTCAACAAGGAGTTAAATCTACAGGTATTCCTGGATTGAACAAACTCTCAATACAATTAAGCCTTTAAAAACCTGTATCCTTTACATGACATGTGCTTTGTTCACCCCTTATACTTCTTTGATTTACCCTTTTCATCTCTCACCTCAGAGGTGCTCTGTCAATGGACATTGTATTTATACACATACACAGTCCACACATTTAATTCTGTAGATATGCAGACGGTGCATCAGATCCATCAGAAAAAAAATAGGCTGGGCCAGATGTATTTATACATGTCCCAGCTAGAGGGCGCCACGTCTTGACGAAGCTGGTGTCTTCCAGCGAAATGCATTAAAGTCATGCTCCTGTGCATCTGACACTGCTCCATGCTCCCCTCTGCTTCCACCGAAGTTTGGATGTACTGGCATGGAAAGGACTGAAGTCTCGGTACAATGGCGTCTGACCGGAGTTTTACCTGAGCCGTCTATTAACAAGCTTCGGCGTTGAGCAATTTAGCAGCATGAGAGTAATGCATCCTTATATGGCGCGCCATTGACGGACCAGATATGAAGAAAGCTTACGGTAGCCTGGATCCCTCTGCACTGGCTGTGGTCATTCACCGTATCTACGGAGATTGCAAGCCGACATACCAGACATCCCAAGTCTCCCGCGAGTCACGGGAGTCTCCTGCATTTGACTGTGGGCTCCCAGACACCCTCGAGCGCTGGGCAATCTCCCGGCTGGGCATGTCACTCAGCCATAGACAGAAGACAGAGCACCCTGAGTGGCTGAATGGAGTACAGTCACTCGGGTTGCTCTCTTCTGTCTGTGCCTGAGTGACAGGCGGATGCAGGGCTTTTTTTCAGGTGGAACGGTGTTACTCCCCCTCCAGCGCTAATCCCTCGCTCCTCTGTTCACTGCTGTCACTTATAAACAGAAAAGCCCAGCTTCTCTGTTTTCAAGTGACAGCACTCCTCTCCTGGCAGCACAAAACCCTCCCTGTTCTGGTTAGCCTTCAGTGTGGTTGCCGTTATGAGCGAGAACACCTACTCCTGTCTCCTATGAGCAAACATCCCCCTTTTAATCTCCTATTTCAGCCAGCCCTACCCTGCGATCTACTGCCACTAGTCTTCTTTTCTCTGCTCTGCAATGTGAACTTCGCCTCTCTGCCCACAAACAGTGCACACACCTCTCTGGCTTCCTATTGACTTTCGGTCCTGGGACACTGTGCCACCTCCAGTTTGTGCAGCATGCTGGCCAGAGCTGTGTTCCTCTGCTGTTCCAGGGACGGGTGTGCTGCTCTACCCTACCTGTAATGGATATGCCCAGAAATCAGTACTCGAGGTAAACTAAGTGCACTGTGGTATATGACACTCAGACACTAAACATGCACAGAACAGTCACACAGAGCACACTCACTTGCAGGGTGTACACTGCATGCCTACACACAACATCACCCCCCCCCACTTAGCACCAATGTCCCCTCTCTCCACACTGATCCCTAATGTCCCCTCTCTCCACACTGATCCCTAATGTCCCCTCTCTCCACACTGATCCCCAATGTCCCCTCTCTCCACACTGATCCCTAATGTCCCCTCTCTCCACACTGATCCCTAATGTCCCCTCTCTCCACACTGATCCCTAATGTCCCCTCTCTCCACACTGATCCCTAATGTCCCCTCTCTCCACACTGATCCCTAATGTCCCCTCTCTCCACACTGATCCCTAATGTCCCCTCTCTCCACACTGATCCCTAATGTCCCCTCTCTCCACACTGATCCCTAATGTCCCCTCTCTCCACACTGATCCCTAATGTCCCCTCTCTCCACACTGATCCCTAATGTCCCCTCTCTCCACACTGATCCCTAATGTCCCCTCTCTCCACACTGATCCCTAATGTCTCCTCTCTCCACACTGATCCCTAATGTCCCCTGCTGAACCCTGCACTCTGTACACCAGTGTTTCTCAACTCCAGTCCTCAAGGCGCCCCAACAGGTCATGTTTTCAGGATTTCCCTCAGATGAAACGGCTGTGGTAATTACTAAGGCAGTGAAACTGATCAAATCACCTGTGCAAAATAATGGCAAGCCTGAAAACATGACCTGTTGGGGCGCCTTGAGGACTGGAGTTGAGAAACACTGCTGTACACAGTGCACCTCTGAACCCTGCACTCTGTATGTAGCACACTCCTAAACCCCGAACTCTGTACTTACTGCGCGCCTGAGCTCTATTTCATGGGCATGGGTATAGCTGTATTTAATTGGGGAGAAGGGGGGGGGGTTGCCAGCGCAAAGCGTCACCTTCCTGAAATGAGTTTTTGCAGGTTGGGATGTCTGACATACAGACATGTAACTATGCATTAAATTACCATACCAGTGCTTTCTGCCTTTCCTCTTGCAGCAACTGTATCCCTTTAGAGGGTGATTTAACTAACATTCTATCACCGCATGAGTTATGCCTATCATTATATGCTCATAGCTTGCTGTCCATCTGAAGCTCTGCCACATTTCTGCAATTGCTTGATTATACAGTGGCTCAAATGTTTTCAAGTTGAGAGATCCTATCTCATCTTTGCTCCATACACATTCACTTGAAATTTCCATACACATTCAGTTGAAATTTCCATTGATTCCTAGATCAACATTTTGGACACTCCATATTTATCCTTTGACTGGCCATTGATGAAATCTTTATATAGTCCCCAATTCCATTTTATTATTTGGTTCATGCTTCATGTATAGGGCTGTTTGGTCGCATGAGTGGTGACTAGACACAATTTCTGGTTCAGACAACGTTGTCTATTTTAGATGGTGGAAGGTGGAGGCTTGACAATATTTTTTGTTATATTTTGTGGAAAACAAATCTTACATTTTTAATATTTATTTGCCATTTTTACTACATCCCCGAGGCTCACCTATGTGGCACTTTGGACTGTACTCTCTACCTGGTACCATCTTTTTGATGTGCCTGCCATTGCCACAGAGCCCCACTTACACTAGAAAAGTGAATGGATGAGTAACAAGTGGTACATTCATGTACCCAATATACTCTAGTTCCCAGGAATTGTAATATTTTCTGGACCCACTCCCTCTCTTCCCTCATTGGCTCACTTTACAGTGAGGAGGGAGACTTCTCGGAGAACCGAGGCGCTCATGCACATCTCTGGATTGAGATGGGGCTCAAGTAAGTTGATCGAGGGAATTATTGATTGCCTCTCGGGGGATCAGGAAGGAATTTTTTCCCCCGTTGGAGCAAATTGGATCATGCTTTGCTGGGGTTTTTTACCTTTCTCTGAATAAATTGTGGCTATAGGATTGTGTGTATGGGATTGTATGTTTGTTTTTTTTTGTTTTTTTTTCCTTGGTTGAACTAGGTGCATGAAGGTAAAAAACCTTGAGCCTGCCCTATGGACTGCCCTAGTCAAAGCCCTGATTTTGAAACCGGTGGTTCAAGCAATGAAACTGTCAGATCTTGCAACAGAATGAGCATTAAATGGAGAAGTGATCAAAAAGTCAAATTCTGGTGGGCCGTTCTACAAAATGCCTACAAGAACTAATTTAGAGGGCAATACCAGCTTTTCATGGCAAGGATATACTTACCTTTTTCCGCAGTACACCATTACATCTATTGATGTTTTTATTTAATAATTATTAAAAATGCATAAAATATATTACCTTTTATATGTGGGCACTATTTGACTAAAGATCTAATGTATGTGTGTTCAAATATGTTGAAAAGGTGTACTAACAAGTAAGGAAAAATGTTGTTGAGAAGTACAAGTCAGGGTTAGGTTATTAAAAAAATATTCAAATCTTTGATGATCTCTAGGAGCACCATCAAATCTATCATAACCAAATGGAAAGAACATGGCACAACAGTAAACCTGCCAAGAGACGGCCGCACACCAAAACTCACGGACCGAGCAAGGAGGGCATTAATCAGAGCGGCAGCACAGAGACCTAAGGTAACCCTGGAGGAGCTGCAGAGTTCCACAGCAGAGACTGCCGTATCTGTACATAGGACGACAATAAGCCGTACGCTCCAAAGAGTTGGGCTTTATGGCAGAGTGGGCAGAACAAAGCCATTACTTTCAGCAAAAAACAAAATGGCACGTTTTGAGTTTGAGAAAAGACATGTGGGAGACTCCCAAAATGTATGGAGGAAGGTGCTCTGGTCTGATGAGACTAAAATTTAACTTTTTGGCTATCAAAGAAAACGCTATGTCTGGCGCAAACCCAACACATCACATCACCCAAAGAACACCATCCCCACAGTGAAACATGGTGGTGACAGCATCATGCTGTGGGGATGTTTTTCAGCAGTTGGGACTGGGGAACTGGTCAGAGTGGAGGGAAAGATGGATGGTGCTAAATATAGGGGTATTCTTGAGCAAAACCTGTACCACTCTGTGTGTGATTTGAGGCTAGGACGGAGGTTCACCTTCCAGCAGGACAATGGCCCCAAACACACTGCTAAAGCATCACTAATAATAATTATTATATATATACAGTTATATATATATATATATATATATATATATATATATATATATATATATATACACATACTCTGCATCCAGTGTAGCTTATATCCACAGTGAGACTGATTCTGGTCAATTATCATATATAAAGATTTCCATCTACCACATATGGACATCACCTTTTGATTCACAGTTATATGTAGGAACTTAATGGAAGAAAAAATGCAGCGCTAAAATAAGTGAGATGTTTGGTGTGCCCAAACCTTATAAATGAATAGTGCACATATTAATGAGACAAAAATTCACAAATCTGAATATAAAATAAATGGCAAATGTGTGATAAGTCCACATAAAACCGGGAAATTAATCCAAATTAAAAAAATATAAAAAGCCTCCAAAAAAAAATTGTGTGGATGATGTGCATCCGCAGATGGTGAAGCAAAGTCAATGGTGAACACTGTAGATCCGTGACTCTGAACCAACATCAAGGTGTAGGACATCAAGGGATAAACATCAAACAGTAGAGAAGAATGGGTACTCTTACCGACTGGCGTGGACTCCCCTGTCTTATGACATGGAGTCAATAAAACATTGAGCCCCACTGAGGCTGAAAATGAACTCCGAAAGGCTGGAACCTCTGCCGCTCTCCTCGACCTCCTGGGAGTGGTGAAGGAATATCCGGAGGGCCAGGAACGACCAGATAGGTGTCATCCGGTGGACATCAAGTTGTCATCCAGAGGGAGAAGGAAGGCCAGCTGAATCCAAATCTCCTGATAGGAATGGTTGGTGGAATGTAGTCTTTCTCATCAGGGTAGTATGCAAAGAGAAAATAAAAACTTCCGCATGGTGCAGATAAACCATGGATTTTTATTGCTAAAAAACACCGTAACAACAAATGAAATAAAAAGTGATCACTATAAAAACATGGGCAGTGTAAGGAAGGGGAAGTCTTGACAAGGGGCTCAAGTTTGTCCCCCCCCAGACCCCTTAATACTTTCACCACTTTTATTGATGTTTCAAATATACGCGAAAACTTAGTGTCCAGAGACACTTTTTGGCCCAACCTTCCTTACCCCCCAGGATGGAGAACACTAATCCTACGACTCCACGACTGAATCTAGAACTATTGTACATTCGGGATTAAGCAATCCTTCTTTGTTTAACCTCCCTGGTCCTCTGGCTCCTTCAGTACAGGTGTTCAAAAACCTAGTGTTGGAGGACCTTGAGAAATTGTCCCTTGCTAAGAAAAGGGTCTATATCAAATCCGATGTCAAAAAGGGACTGGAAACCCCCGCCGATAAGGGGGGTGGTATTGTAGTTTTAGATAAAGCTAATTATCTGAAAAGAAATGAGCAGACTATTAAGCGATACTGATACTTACAGTACCATTCCCACTGACTCCACTACTGTTTATAAAAAATAATTATTACATCTTGTTAACGAGGGATTCTCTTTGGGGGTTTTAAACAAGAAAGAAAAAAGTTTTTTGGTTCCCCTTGCTCGCCGTATACCTACAATTTACTATCTTCCTAAGGTCCACAAAGACCCAGTCAATCCCCCCGGTCGACCCATAGTCAGCGGGATTGACTCGGTCACAGCTCGTATTGGAAAATACGTGGACCACTATTTACAACCATTGGTTCGTTCCACCCCCTCTTATTTAAAGGATACGAGGGACACTATCAAACTTTTGGAATCCGTCCCATTCAGAAAGGGGATGTTCCTGGCCACAGCCGATGTGGCAGCACTATATACGTGCATACCTCACGATCTAGGCTTTGACGCTGTTGAGAGTTTTCTATCGAGGGACTCCCAACTTCCCCTCTTACAACGCAATTTTATTATGCAACTGTTGAAGTTTGCCACTCGGCACAACTACTTCTGGTTCCAGAACCAGTTCTATTTACAGAAGAGAGGCGTGGCTATGGGCGCTAAGTTTGCGCCCAGCCTCGCCAATCTTTTCATGGCACAATGGGAGGAGGATGTCGTCTATGTTGACCGTAGGCCAGAGTTAGTTCTCTGGGCCAGGTACATTGACGACATCCTCCTCCTGTGGGATGGAGATCGGAACTCCCTAGATGATTTTATGACCAACTTAAATTCCAATGATAGGGGAATTTCCTTGAGCTATGAAGTTAGTACTTCTGGTGTTCATTTTCTCGACTTGGAGATTCTGGCCATGGAGGATCACTTAGAATTTAAAACTTATTTTAAACCTACCGACCGGCCACTGAACGGGCCGCAGTGATCTTTAGGGGTGCACGCTCCATTCAGGGGCAAATAGCCCCGAATGTGATCGATCCACCCAAAAAGATATCTTTTTTTCAAGATTGCAAAGGTTTCTATCCATGTCGTAAGTGCAATGTGTGCCATCACAACAGTGCAGGCCGACACAAGATGCTAACCTTTACTTCGACAGTAACATCTCGAGTATACCACATGAAAGAGTTTGCCACGTGTGCTTCCCAATATATTGTTTACTTAATAACATGCCCTTGTCATAAACAGTATGTTGGCCGTACCATCAGGACCTTCTCAGTCCGTGTTAATGGACACATTAACGGTATCAAAGGCGGAAAAAGTAAACACACTGCACCGAGGCATTACTTACAACATCATAATAGAGATCCCTCGGGTACACTCTTTCAGGTTATCGACAGATTCATCCCACATTGGAGAGGTGAATCCCGTCTTCGAGGCGTATCACGCCTCGAAACTTACTGGATCTATGAGCTAAGGTCCTACTTTCCGTTCGGGATGAACGTTGAGTGGGACCTCAACTCATTCATCAATACATCATAACAATTACTTACCAGTAACATATGATTTCTTTCTTTCGATTCCCTTTAATACGCTTTTATATGCCTTCTTTTATATATTCCCACCAGGCTTTATTCTATTGTATCATTTTGGTTGTAAATATTTTTTTACATATTTCTGTTTATTTTTCCTTTTGTTTCATTGAGCTAATTTCTAGTATCCGGTTTTGGATTTTATCCAGTATAGGTTTCTTCCTGAGGTTAACACTTCCATGTTATAGAATATTTTGAACAAATATGTCATATATTTTGTTTGTAATTCGATATATATTACTGTATATTTGCCTTTGTTACTGAAGAACATTGGTTCAGTTCCCATGCTGACACCTTGTGTCAGATTTAGGTAATGTTATGTGGTATATAGAAGATCTCTAATCTCTGTAGCCACATGACAACATCTGACCCGATCACATGACCGGGACTTGTAATTGAGAGATCCGGCGCCTCTGATTGATCCCTCCCTCTCAGTGCACTTCCTGGTGCCTCATGAGCGGGATGCGTCAGTCGTGACGTCGCCTCCCTCATACCACATGACCAGGAGGTATGTGCCGGGTGGACGGGAGAGATCCAGTTCCCTCCGACGGCTCCCTTCCTCTCGGCGCACTTCCTGGTGTCTCATGAGCTGGATGCGTCAGTCGTGACGTCATCCCCTCACACCACGTGACAAGGAAGAGATGCCCGGCGGGTTTTTTTCCCGCCAGCCGGCATGTTATTGTTTGACACGTGGTTGTTTTACTTCTGGGCACCAGTGTCACTGTGAGACTGCGCCTTTGGAGCACACATCTACATATCACTTATCCCCTTGTTTGATTGGTTCTGAAGCTAACATTATTCAGTTCCGGTTTACCTACATCATAGCTTCATTGTGATTGGTTTAAGGCGTTACCCTTATAGATACATTATTTATAAATATTAGCAGCATGGAGGGGGTAGCTCATGCCCCTGTTGAAGACCCTCTTGGTCGAAACGCGTTTAGGCGACTTCCCCTTCCTTACGCTGCCCATGTTTTTATAGTGATCACTTTTTATTCCATTTGTTGTTACGGTGTTTTTTAGCAATAAAAATCCCTGGTTTATCTGCACCATGCGAAAGTTTTTATTTTCTCTTTGCATACTACCCTGATGAGAAAGACTACATTCCACCAACCATTCCTATCAGGAGATTTGGATTCAGCTGGCTTTCCTTCTCCCTCTGGATGACAACTTGATGTCCACCGGATGACACCTATCTGGTCGTTCCTGGCCCTCCGGATATTCCTTCACCACTCCAAGGAAGTCGAGGAGAGCGGCAGAGGTTCCAGCCTTTCGGAGTTCATTTTCAGCCTCAGTGGGGCTCAATGTTTTATTGACTCCATGTCATAAGACAGGGGAGTCCACGCCAGTCGGTAAGAGTACCCATTCTTCTCTACTGTTTGATGTTTATCCCTTGATGTCCTACACCTTGATGTTGGTTCAGAGTCACGGATCTACAGTGTTCACCATTGACTTTGCTTCACCATCTGCGGATGATCATCATCTACACAATTTTTTTTGAAGGCTTTTTATATTTTTTTAATTTGGATTAATTTCCCGGTTTCATGTGGACTTATCACACATTTGCCATTTATTTTTTATTCAGATTTGTGAATTTTTGTCTCAATAATATGTGCACTATTCATTTATAAGGTTTGGGCACACCAAACATCTCACTTATTTTAGCGCTGCATTTTTTCTTCCATTGGTTACTTATTGTTTTTCACAATGTATGCAGCAGCTGTTATGTATTTAATTTGGTTTCTTCACTAGAGCGCAGTGTTTTTTGCATTTCCCTATATGTATGGACTTATATATATTTTTCTGATTATCGCAATGTTTCACATATATACATGAATTTTCTAACAGAGGTTTTTGGGACATCGATATAAGAATATTTCACATATCTTATTCATATATATTTTAGCGCGGTTATTTCTTTTTCTTTTGTCATTTTGGTGCACATCTCACTGTTTAACTGCTGCTTTTTGGGGGGTTTATCGATTTAGTGGTAGCGCAGTATTTTTTCTTGTTTTTTATATATTTTTTCTTATATCCACAGTGCATTCCATGGTGTACTGTTTCTAATGCACTTCAGGGGGTGTTTTAATATATACAGTCGTATATATATACATATATATATATACTCTGCATTTAGTGTAGCCTATATCTACAGTGCATTCTGTGGTGTACAGTTGCTAATACAGTGCAGGCGGTGTACACAGTATCTTATACAGTGTTTACAGTTCCTAATACACTTCAGGTGGTGTACACAGTATCTAATAAAGTGTGTACAGTTTCTAATAGGCGTCAGGCGGTGTATTAATATATATATATATATATATATAATATATATATATATATATATATATATATATATATACTCTGCATTCAATGTAGCCTATAGCCTATGTCTACAGTGCATTCCATAGTGTACTGTTTCTAATACACTTCAGGCAGTGTACACAGTATCTAATACAGTGAGTACAGTTTCCACTGCACTTCTGGTGGTGTACACGGTATACAATACAGTGCAGCCATTGTACAGTTTCTAATACACTTCAGGCGGTGTACACAGTATCTAATACAGTGTAGTGTGGTGTTGCAAAACAAAAAATACATCATGTCCGGAAGGCCACGAAGGAGAGGCAGATGCTCACAGGCCACTAAAAGAGGGCAAGCAGCCTCTGTGTCTACAGTCAACAGTGGTAGTCGTGGACATGGTGCATCCTCTGTGGGTGGCCGTGGGGCACGCTTGTCCCTTCTTGCTGCTGTTGGCCGTGTTATTGAGCCACAACATGCAGAAGAGTTGGTCCTCATCCTCTGTCACTCATGCTCCTGTGTAGTTTGCCTTCCAACGCAGCTGCCAAAGGGGCCTATTCCACCGGCTCCTTGTCCACAGTCACTCCTTCCATAGCCCCACCATCATGCCCGAAAGAGTCCCCAGAATTATTCAACCACAGTGCCAGTTATATGCTGATGGAGGATGCGCAGTGATTTGAAGGGTCCGATGTTGGTTCCAAGGTTGAGGAAGGGAGTAACAGGAGCCTAGAGAGAGGAAATGTCACAGAAGGACAAGAAACTGGCAGTCATGTTTCACAGCAGGGCCCATTCCTGCGCCCAATAAGAGTAACTGTGAGGGCTTACAGTGTTCTGGCACCACCAAAACCGGAGGCCCAATTTTTCTTCCCCTGTTTAACAGGGGAATGTAATTACAAGTTTTGATATAATATTTCACAGCAGGGCCCATTTCTGCGCCCAACAAGAGTAACTGTGAGGGCTTACAGTTTTCTTGTACCACCAACACCTAAGGCCCAATTTTCTGTAGAGTATTTAGGGCAGGCTGTATAGCATATATACTGCTATTAAGAGTTTATAGTGCCTGTGGGACCCCAACGCCATTTTAAAAAAAAGTTTGGTGCGGGGTTCCCCTTAATATCCATACCAGACCTGAAGGGCCTGGTATGGATTTTGGGGGGGACATGCGTGCCATTTTTTTTGGTATTCTTGGTATTTTTATCTATATTGCCGGGATCCGACAATACATTACAGCCATGAGCAGTTTTAAATGACATTTTTTCCTTTAGAAATGTCATTTTGCTGTGGCACTGTTATAAACATGGTAATGATGTGCTACTTTACAGGCATACTATAGACACCCCCCAGGCTCGATATTTAATGGAATATTTCATTTTTATTGATTCACTTTAAGTATTATTAAAATCACTGCTAATGAGAAAAACTGCCATTTTTAAAACTTTTTTGCATTGATACATGTCCCTTGGGGCAGGACCCGGGTCCCCAAACACTTTTTATGGCAATAATTTGCATATAAGCCTTTGAAATGAGCACTTTTGATTTTTCAAGTTCGCGTTCCATAGACTTTAATAGTGTTGGGCCCAATTTGGACATTTTCACTTAGGGTGTACTCACTTTTGTTGTCAGCGGTTTAGATATTAATGACGGTGTGCTGAGGGGACAGGAAATTCACACTGTTATACAAGCTGTACACTCACTACTGTACATTGTAGCAAAGTGTAATTTCTTCAGTGTTGTCACATGAAAAGATATAATAGAATATTTACAAAAATATGAAGGGTGTACTCACTTTTGTGAGATACTGTATATACGATTGACCACTCTACCATTATTATTTGATTTCACTCACAATTATTGTAGCAATTTTGCAAGCGCTGTTTAGCACATAAGTTACATTGTGTTATTTGTGATTCAAATAGCGTTTTATGTTTGTTGTGCTCAGATTCAGGTAAGTTCTCCCTTAAGAATGCCAGGCAACAAACAAAATGTGTTGACGAGACCCCAAAAGATTTGCTTGCAGCAAACGTTTCTTTGTGTGTAATGCATTGACCACTACAGGTTTGTGTCCTGAGCTATATATGGACACGCTTCCATTCCGCTAATGTGGTCACTGCAACTGCTTTGAATAGTATTTTTAATGTTAGCAGAGGTACATTCACATTTAAAGCAAATACATACCAAGTGCACATAAAATGGTATTATAAATGGACTTGTATTTTTTTCTCTGGACTGTATTCCTTAATAATTTGCTTGATAAAGAACACGGAAAACTGTTTCCAAAACGATTTCCTACATAATCCACCTGCTTCTTGAAGCTCTGTTTATTTAGGTGGAGTCTGTGTTGACTGTTTTGCTTAATATCTTATTAAAAGGAACATAGGTCCAGACAGTTTCTGGTTTCTGCTTCTCTGCAGCTGAAACAAAGCACGAGAGGTGTCTCCATATTTACAGGCCAGGTGCAGGACTGAACATGTGCCACTCTGGGATGGTCTTGTGCTGTGCCACCTGTCTTACTGTTTCATTTGGCACAACTATTCATTTTTTTTAAAGCAAACACTGCACCCATAGGAGTCTTTCACTCCCCAGAAAGAGTTGCAGTGTTCCTCACATTGCACTGAATATGTGCTATGTGGCCATTTTAATGACAAACTGAACTTTGTAGATTTCTTAAAGGGGATGTACAGTATATTTGTTTGTTCATATTTTCTTCCATTCTTCATTATGTTTGTAGCTAAAAACAATATCAAAAGAACATTTTTCTCCCTTTTCTTTTGTTTAATAAATATGAAATATTGCAGATTTTGAGCCATCAGGCAGAACTCTAGATTTCTTTTTCATGTTTTCAGGCAATCTTTGCCTGTTAAAAAAAAAGTCTGTAAACAAGTTCAATAGCTCAATGTGAAATGTACACACAGAGGTGAATGAGTCGGAACATGGACTTTGCCCCTCTCTCCGCCTCCCTGTGCTCTGTTGAGACAGCACAGTATAAGGCCTCATTCACACAGCCATAAAATACATATATATACCTAGGCAATCTTCTTATAGCCTAGGCCATCTTTATGTACAGCAACAATTCTTTTTTTTTTCAGATCCTCAGAGAGTTCTTTGCCATGAGGTGCCATGTTGAACTTCCAGTGACCAGTATGAGAGAGGGAGAGCGATAACACCAAATTTAACACACCTGCTCCCCATTCACACCTGAGACCTTGTAACACTAACTAGTCACAAGACACTGGGGAGGGAAATGGCTAATTGGACCTAATTTAGACATTTTCACTTAGGGGTGTACTCACTTTTGTTGCCAGTGGTTTAGTCATTAATGGCTGTGTATTTGGTTATTTTGAGGGACAGCAAATTTACACTTTTGTGAGATACTGCATATATATATATATATATATATATATATATATATATATATATATATATATATATATATATATATATATATATATATACACTAATACACTGCCTGCACTGTATATATATATCCTACACTGACTACACTGTATCTGTGTGTGTGTGTGTGTGTGTGTGTGTGTGTGTGTGTGTATATATATATATATATATATATATATATATATATATATATATATATATATTAAACAGCCTGCACGCCACTAACTAACCTGCCTGATCTAGCTCAAGTTCTCTCAATCTTCTCCACGTATCACAATACACACGGCCTTAAATACTGTGGGGCGTGGACTTTATTGGCCAAAGGCACCCTGCATGCTTTGGCCAATCAGCAGCCGTCAAAGCACTGTGATCTCTGAAATTTGCTGCGAACGCTCTATATGTTTGGCTCGTTTGCGAACAAACGAACACCCGATGTTCGAGTCGAACTTGCATTCGACTCGAACATCAGGACCATTTTAGGTCTGACCCTTCCAATATCTTTAAAGGCCTCTCCAACCTCAAACTTGTTTCGAACCTCCATGTCAACGAAACTAAATCCAATAAAGTTAATAGTATCACCACAGAGTGGTCCTGTGGATACTTCTAAAATATTCTGTGCCACGTCCTATAATTTGAAACAAAGAAATTGGAATAGAAGGCTTGGACTTCTTAGGCACGACCAAATAGGTAATTAATACATAAAAAGTTTATTATATATAGAAAAATACATTAAAAAATGTCAGCATTAGAAAAGTCAATACAACAGGGTTGGATATTTTATACTGTGCACAGCCATAGGAAATTAGCGTGAAAAACTTGGAGGTGAAGAACCACTCATTCCATAGTCAGATTTTTATTCCAAAGTAAGGCTATGTAACAGGTTATGATGATAATGATATCCTAGGCTCTACATTTTACGAGCCTTGCGCTTCTTCAGGAACATCGACAGACTTATGCAGACTTGGCGATATTGCACAAACAGTAGACACAATAATACGTGCAACAGGGTAATTTTGGACAGATAAACAGAAAATACAGGATAATCCTGACAACACACCAGTGTCTAAAGAATCAGGAAGAATTGAACATTAAGGTAACTGGTATATACCAGGGGGGCTGTTGGTGTCACAGGAACAGTCCCTAAAAGCTAACCAAGCACTGAAGGGATTCCTGGGTAAGAAATCGATACACAAAAGATCCTCCAGCAGGGGTGTGATTACCTCAGTGTTTTCTAGAGAGTTTTGAAAAGTAGTTGGAGTGCTGGTAGTTCAGGGGTAAATAAACAGGTAATAGACCTTATAGTCACCATGTAAAGAGAAATCCCTATTTAGAGCCGCCACTCATGTATAAACAGCTGTTGCAGGTAGTAGGCAGCTCTTCTAGCCACCTGGAAAATGAAATCCTTATTTTTGTTTGGCAGAATCCATGCCCTAAAAATGCTTTAACCCCTTCACGCCCATGTAACGCAAATATGTGGCCTTTGGCTTTAAAGGGTTTTTACCGGTGTGATGCATGCAACTGCGGGCACCACCCTGGTATTGGTCTTTTTAGAGCCGATGGTCGACTTTCTTGTGATAACAACCAATGCGGCTAAGCAGCCACTTGGCTGTTATCCCTAGCAGCGGAAGGGAACATCCCCCCCCCCCTCCCGCGGCTCGCCCGGGCTCTCCTGTCTCACCGCAATTAGCTTTGATCGGGTCTTGAATCTAGTAACCCTGAGGCGTTGTCATGATATCACTTCCGGTTTATTGAAGACTTGAAGGCTCCAAATAAAAAAATGGCATTATTCAAATCTGCCAAACTTGGCATTTTGAATGCTTTTAAGTGCAAAGGAGGGATTTGGGGTCTTATAGACCACAGATCTCTCCAGAAAGAGTACCTGTCACTGACTATTACTGTCACAAGGGATGTTTACATTCCTTGTGACAGCAATAAAAGTAATCAGAATTTTTTTTAAAGGGACAGTGTAAAAATAAAAAAATAAAATAAAAAATAATTTTTTTTTTTTTAAATGCCCATATCCCTCCGTGCTCGTGCGTAATGCAAACGTAAGTCGCAGTGGCAAATGTAAACAGTGTTCAAACCACACATGTGCGGTATCGCCATGGTCGTTAGAGCAGGAGCAATAATTCCAGCACAAGACCACCTCTTTAACTCTAAACTGGTAACCTGTAGAAATGTAAAAAATGTCGCCTATGGAGATTTTTAATTAACATAGTTTGTCGCCATTTCATGGGTATGCGCAATTTTAAAGCATGACATATTAGGTAACTATTTACTTGGCATAACATCATCTTACACATTATACAAAAATTGGGCTAACTTTACTGCTTTTTTTAAAATTCCTGAAAGTGTATTTCTTACAAAAAAATTGCATTTGAAAAACTATCGCCATTTTATTCTGTAGGATCTCTGCTAAAAAAAATATATATATATATATATATATCTAGGCAGGGTAAACTATTAAACTTAATTTGGCAAAGTCCTGGACTGACAGCAACGGTGCTGTACTATTGGAGATTAGTAGGGGGTCTTGCAGCGTATCCCCTTAAAAAACAACTTTATAGTGCCTCAATTAGCTGTTCTTGCTTCTTTACCCACTTCACAATAATTGCCCATATGTACACATTTAATTTGGATGCCCCCCCAGATACTATGGGTCACCAAGCCATCATTGCAACAGGCCCTCTGACAATGGGACTCAGTAGCGTACTCAACTAATCGGGAATTTGGCACATCCTTTCCTTTATTCCCACATAGGAAAACCCTTAAGCATATCTACAATATGTTGACCATTCATAGCATTAAATCCCTACAATACTTACAAGAAAATAGCAGCCTACCCGACAGCAAAGCATTTCGATATGCTCAAATAAAACATTATTTATTTAACCATGTCACATGCCAAACTGAATGCCCAATACTCTTATTGCCTTTTGAAAACAGATGCCTTAAATATGCTTACTCTAAGGACCTAGTTTCAACCTTATATGTTACATATATAAGTCCATAAAGCCTGAAGGCGGTGATTGGTTTTTGGGGTATTGTACGCGGCTAGGCTCCCAAAAAGTCCCACACATGTGGTATCCCTGTTCTCAGAATGTATTTTGGGGTGTAATTCCACATATAACCATGCCATGTTTGAACAATACAGTATCTCACAAAAGTGAGTACACCACTCACATTTTTGTAAATATTTTATTATATTTTTTATGTCACAACACTGAAGAAATTACACTTTGCTACAATGTAAAGTAATGAGTGTACAGCTTGTATAACAGTGTAAATTTGCTGTCCCCTCAAAATAATTCAACACACAGCCATTAATGTCTAAACCACTGGCAACAAAAGTGAGTACACCCTAAGTGAAAATGTCCAAATTGGGACCAAAGTGTCAATATTTTGTGTGGCCACCATTTTTTTCAGCACTGCCTTAACCCTCTTGGGAATGGAGTTCACCAGAGCTTCACAGGTTGCCACTGGAGTCCTCTTCCACTCCTCCATGACAACATCACGGAGCTGGTGGATGTTAAAGCCCTGGCGCTTCTCCACCTTCCGTTTGAGGATGCCCCACAGATGCTCAATAGGGTTTAGGTCTGGAGACATGCTTGGCCAGTCCATCACCTTAACCCTCAGCTTCTTTAGCAAAGCAGTGGTCATCTTGGAGGTTTGTTTGGGGTCGTTATCATGTTGGAATACTGCCCTGCAGCCCAGTCTCCGAAGGGAGGGGATCATATGCTTCACTATGTCACAGTACATGTTGGCATTCATGGTTCCCTCAAGGAACTGTAGCTCCCCAGTGCCGGAAGCACTCATGCAGCCCCAGACCATGACACTCCCACCACCATGCTTGACTGTAGGCAAGACACACTTGTCTTTGTACTCCTCACCTGGTTGCCGCCACACATGCTTGACACCATCTGAATCAAATACGTTAATCTTGGTCTCATCAGGCCACAGGACATGGTTCCAGTAATCCATGTCCTTAGTCTGCTTGTCTTCAGCAAACTGTTTGCGGGCTTTCTTGTGCATCATCTTTAGAAGAGGCTTCCTTCTGGGATGACAGCCATGCAGATCAATTTGATGCAGTGTACGGCGTATGGTCTGAGCACTGACAGGCTGACCCCCCACCCCTTCAACCTCTGCAGCAATGCTGGCAGCACTCATATGTCTATTTCCCAAAGACAACCTCTGGATATGACGCTGAGCATGTGCACTCAACCTCTTTGGTTGACCATGGCGAGGCCTGTTCTGAGTGGAACCTGTCCTGTTAAATCGCTGTATGGACTTGGCCACCGTGCTGCAGCTCAATTTCAGGGTCTTGGCAATCTTATAGACTAGGCCATCTTTATGTAGAGCAACAATTCTTTTTTTCAGATCCTCAGAGAGTTCTTTGCCATGAGGTGCCATGTTGAACTTCCAGTGACCAGTATGAGAGAGTGAGAGCGCTAACACCAAATTTAACACACCTGCTCCCCATTCACATCTGAGACCTTGAAACACTAATGAGTCACATGACTCGGAGGAGGGAATATGGGCCCAATTTGGAAATTTTCACTTAGGGGTGTACTCACTTTTGTTGCCATTAATGGCTGCGTGTTGAGTTATTTTGAGGGAACAGCAAATTTACACTGTTATACAAGCTGTACACTCACTACTTTACATTGTAGCAAAGTGTTATTTCTTCAGTGTTGTCACATGAAAAGATATAATAAAATATTTACAAAAATGTGAGGGGTGTACTCACTTTCGTGAGATAATGTATATCATTTAGTGACAACTTTGTGTAAAAAAATAAATAAATACATTTTCCCGAAACTTGTGGCAAATACAAAATATTCCATGGACTCAACATGCCTCTCAGCAAATAGCTTGAAGTGTTTACTTTCCAAAATGGGTTCATTTGGGGGGGAGGGGGTTTGCTATCTTGACATTTCAGGGCCTCCGAAACTGTCATAGGTAGTGAGGAAGTGAAATCACAGTTTTAGGCCCTTAGAAAGCCTGAAGGCGGTGATTGGTTTTCGGGGTCCTGTACACTGCTAGGCTCCCAAAAAATCTCACACATGTGGTATCCCCGTACTCAGGAAAAGCAGCAGAATGTATTTTGGGGTATAATTTCGCATATGCCCATGGCATGTTTGAGTAATATATAATTTAGTGACAACTTTGTACAAAAAAAAAAAAAAAGTTTGTAATTTTCCCAAAACTTGTGGCAAAATATTAAATATTCCATGGATTTAACATGCCCATCAGCAAATAGCTTGGGGTGTCTACTTTCCAAAAGGGGTCATTTGTGGGGGGTTTGAACTGTCCTTGCATTTTATGCACAACATTAGAAGCTTATGGCACACATCACCCACTCTTCTAACCACTTGAAGACAAAGCCCTTTCTGACACTTTTTGTTTACATGAAAAAATATTTATTTTTTGCTAGAAAATTACTTTGAACCCCCAAACATTATATTTTTTTAAAGAAAAGGCCCTACAGATTAAAATGGTTGGTGTTGCAATTTTCTTTTTCACACAGTATTTGTGCAGTGACTTTTCAAACGTAATTTTTTTGGAAAAAAACACTTTTTTTAATTTTAATGCACTAAAACACACTATATTGCCCAAATGTTTGATGAAATATGAAGAGTACATGGATACCAAACACGACATGCTTTAAAATTGCGCACAAACGTGCAGCGGTGACAAACTACATACATTTTTAAAAGCCTTTAAAAGCCTTTACAGGTTACCACTTTAGATTTACAGAGGTGGTCTACTGCTAAAATTACTGTCCTTGATCTGTCATTAGCGGTGATACCTCACATGCATGGTGCAATTGATGTTTACATACAACACAAGATCGATGCTTGGTTTCGCCTTTGCGCGCGAGCACGGGGGGACAGGGGTGCTTTTTTTCATTATTATTTATTTGGCTTTTTTATTTTTTTTTTTACTGTTCCTTCCATTTTTTTTAATCATTTTTATTGTTATCTCAGGGAATGTAATCCCCTATAATAGCAATAGGTAGTGACAGGTACTCTTTTTTGAAAAAGTGGGGTCTATTAGATCCTAGAGCTCTCCTCTGCCCTCAAAGCATCTGACCACACCAAGATTGATGTGATAAAATGCTTTCCCAATTTCCCAATGGCGCTGTTTATATTCGGGGAAACCTAAGTCATGAAATGCTCATAGCTTTAGAGTAAACAGTATACCGAAGCATGGCGGCAATCCGCCCCTAATGCTAGGAGGAAATCGCCCCTCCACCCCTGCCCCCATGCTTCTGCATATATGCCCTTTTTTTTAACTGTGATGGTGAAATCACCTTCTACAGCGCTGGAGTCGCTGATTTACGTATCGTGGGAGCAAACACTGTTGCTGTCAAGGTAAATAAATCAGTGCTGCAGCTGAATGGCATACCTGAAAACAAAAAAATGGTTAACAATAAAACACAGTACACACTGTAAAACACAAAGTATAGAATACTTACATACCTGAAAACCAAACATAATAAAACATAGTAACAATAAAACATTGCATTGTAGAATACAGTAAAAAAGAGCAGAACATTAGAGAGAGAATAGAGAGAGAGAGAACAATAAAACTACAACTATGTTTTTTTTTTTATTATATATATATATATATATATATATATATATATATATATATATTTTTTTTTTTTTTTTACACTTTTATTTGTAACTGTAACAGTTGTAATGGTTTGGTTCCAGGCTCGGATCTCCCAAAATTTTTACCTGTGATGGTGAAATCACCTCCTATAGCGCTGGAGTCACGGCTTTACGTATTGTGGGAGCAAACGCTGTTGCTGTCTTAATAAATAAGCCCATGCTGTTAATGGTTAACAATAAAACAAAGTAACATTACAGTATAACAGTAATGCCCCGTACACACGGTCGGATTTTCCGATGGAAAATGTCCGATCGGAGCGTGTTGTCGGAAATTCCGACCGTGTGTGGGCTCCATCGGACATTTTCCATCGGATTTTCCGACACACAAGGTTGGAGAGCAGGAGATAAAATTTTCCGACAACAAAATCCGTTGTCGGAAATTCCGATCGTGTGTACACAAATCCGACGGACAAAGTGCCACGAATGCTCAGAATAAATAAAGAGATGAAAGCTATTGGCCACTGCCCCGTTTATAGTCCCGACGTACGTGACCGCGTTTCAAACGATCGGATTTTCCGACAACTTTGTGTGACCGTGTGTATGCAAGACAAGTTTGAGCCAACATCCGTCGGAAAAAATCCTAGGATTTTGTTGTCGGAATGTCCGAACAAAGTCCGACCGTGTGTACGGGGCATAAGACATACCATACCTGCAAAGTAAATACAATAAAACACAGTAAAAATAAAACATTACAGTTATAAAATACAGTAACAATAGAGAGAGAACAATAGATATAGAACAATAGAGAGTGAACAATAGAGCGAGAACAACAGAGAGAGAAAAAAAAATAGAACGACAACAAATTTTGGCTTTTTTATTTTTAATTTAAAAAAAAAATTTTTTTTGCACTTTTATATAAACTGTACTGTAACTGTAAACATTCCAGATTAGGGTCTCTCAAAATGTGATGGCCATCTCATCTTTCGAGACCCTGTGTAAGTGTGCCCTAGGACTTTGCGGTGCTGTACCCTACGTTAATACTCCACTAGTTTGTGGTAGCGTTTGAAACAGTCACGGATGCAGAGACCAGGTTGGTCAGAACAGGAAGGACAATAAAAGCGGTGTCATGTCTAAATCCGCATTTTCTGCAGACACGACATCTTCCCTGGGGTGTTCTTTGGGCAGGGGTACCAGGGAGGACATACGAAAAATGCCTCTCATGCAGCTGGCTCACTGCATTTGCATTGGAAAGTTGGGGCACAGCACTGTCTGGAAACAGAAGGGCTGTGATGATCTCTTCCTGGAAATTTAGGAAGGATCCAGTTCGTCCTGATGCTTTGTATAGCACATAAGCGTTCAGCAGAGCCAATTGAAATAAGTATACGGACACTTACACAGCGTCTGGCCTTATGGGCAATTAAGTAGGGCGCCAACATCTGGTCGTTGAAGTCCACCCCACCCATGTTAAGGTTGTATACGTGGACACAGAGGGGCTTCACAAAAACACCAGTTGCTGTTGGAATTTCACTGTCGTATCTGCGTGAAGGGAGGACAAAAGGAAAACGTGTATCCCTCCACTTCACTGCAAGCAAATGATTACATCTCAAGCAGGCTCTCTCCCCCATCTAAGTTGGGAATCTACAAGCTGTTGGGAGAAGCCCCGGCATTAGAGCGCACGGTGCCACATGCACCAATTCCACAATCAAAAAGGTGACTAAAAAGTGGCATGCTTGTGTAATAATTGTCCACGTACAAGTGGTACCCCTTTCCAGACCAGGTTTGGTACACACATTGCCAATCCCTGCTCTATTATTCCCCTTTCTGAATAAGGGTGACACCAAGTTCCACACAATCTTACCAGTGCTCCCTATGTAGTCTGGGCAGTTCTCAGGCTCCACGTGATTATCTTTTCCCTTGTAAACCATAAAACTATATGTTTAGCCTGTTGCCCTGTCACAGAGCTTATACAACTTGACCCTATATCTGGCACGCTTGCAGGGAAGATACTGTTTGAAAGACAAGCGGCCAGAAAATGTAATCAGGGACTCATCAACGCAGACAACTTGATTGGGAGTAAACAATTCTGTAAACTGTTGGTTGAATTGGTTTACAAGAGGCCGAATTTTGTAGAGCCAATCGTACCAGGGTCACCCCGATGACGACAGAGTTCATTGCCATTAAAGTGTATGAACCGCGAGATCTGCTCATATCGCGTCCTGGTCATGGAGGCAGAGAACTGGGTCAGTGGGCCAATATGACCGCAGCTCACTCTTTTTAGTTATGCCCATTAGGAGGGATAGGCCCAGGAAGGTCTTAAATTCGGAATCCATAATAGGTTTTCAATCTCTGGCAAGGATCAACTGGGGATTAGCAGCAATGAATTGACCAGCATAAATTGCTTTGGTCCACAATAGATCTATAGAGATCTTCCGTGAAAAACTGCATAAAATATCAAGTGACGTAAAATCTACTGTTTCCACCTGAATTCTGGGTTGGCCAGTGAATGGGGGAAGTACAGGCACTGCAGAAGTGGTGGGCTCTCAATTAGGATTGGCAAATGCTGCGGGAAGGGCACTATGGGCTCAACCAGCCTGTCTTTGTCTTCTTGGTGACTGTGGGACACTACTTGTGCTAGCCATGGCACCAGCTTGAACTGCATTTATGGGACTCGCCTTGTCACCAAGTGTTACTGCAGTGCTGGATGTACTAGGCTGCTGGTGCTTGCCAGTTCACCAGAAGGTTGAGTGGCGCTAGTATTGGCTTTCTGCTCCATACGAGAGCCGTGCGGTTCTTGCACTTCAACAACAGAAGAGCAGGGTCGGGTACGCCTGACCTTAACAGGGACCACTACTCCGTTGTCAGAGCTATCTGTCAGGGTGCCGCTGCTGTCTACTGGTTCGTATTCTGAGCCTGAATCTGACAGATGGGTGACCTTCTCTTTACTCTCATCTGTCATGCTCAGAAACATGTAGGCCTCTTCGCAAGTGTACCTCCGATTGGATATTTTGGCCTCTAAATTTACTGGTACATCTAGTGAGACTCAAAGGCAAAAAGAGCACCTGATTGTCAGCCTCCTTCAATCGCTACCAAAAAACTGTTAGCGTTCGCAGGAATCAGGCCTGACTCTGCGAACGCTGCAGTTATGTGTTTTGTAAGTGATTAATTGATACTGCACTTGGGTGGGCTGGGCTGGGTGGAGGGGCTAAACGCAGGTGCTAGCAGGTATCTGGGCTGATTCCGCGAATGCTGCATTTTTGGGAACAATAAACTATTGGTAATGCTAGTATAGATCTAACCAGATCAAAGATATTCATCTGTTCAGACACTATACTAGTAAGGGAGGTGTATGGTGTGTGCGTGGGTGTTAGCGCTACTGGCATTAATCTGACTCTCCCTGGGGCTGACACTGACCCTGACGCTAAAAACTGTACTGGGGGGGGCGATCAGGGGGTTAAACCTTTATTCAGCAATATATGGTGGGTACCCTGATGCTATAAAAACCTGACGGTGACAGTAACTAGCTAACTGGCTAACTAGTGTCACCCTCGACACTAAATACAGCGATCAAAAAAAGATCTGTACACAATATTAGTGACACTGGTGACAGGGAGTTAAAGGGTTAACTGGGGGGTGATCAAGGGGTTAAACCTTTATTAGGGGGGTTTAGGTGGGTACCCTAAACCTATCTGGGCCTACTACTAACTGCCCTAATGATGATTAGTGTCACAAATGACAACAGTACAGAGTTCAAAGAAAAATATGAAAACTGCACTTGGTGACACATTGACAGGGAGTGAAGGGGTTAACTAAGGGGGCAATCGAGGGGTGAAAAGTGTGCCTACGTGTACTGTGTCAGTCTAGTGTTGGTGCAACTCACGTTTGGATGTCCTCTCTCCATGCTCTGGAATCGAAAAGGGTTCCAGGATGGGAGATTACGTCACTTTCCCTGCCTGTGTTTACAATTCACAGGCAGGGGACAGTCTCCCATTCGCCAGAACCGATCACCAGGTCCAGGCTAAAAATAATTGGCCTGGGCATGGAGACTGATTGGTTCTGTAGCAAATTCGATTCTCTGGACTTTCGACCATCAACGCGGTGCCGTACAATACAACAATGACCTGAGAAAATTAAGTACAATGCTTCCTAGCATGCGTCAAATTGTTTCCGAGCATGCGTGGTTTTTTGCGCGTCAGAATTGCATACAGACGAACGGAATTTCCGTCAAGAACTTTTTCCATCAGAAAAATAGAGAACCAGTTCTCAATCTTTTGCTGGCAGAAATTCTGACAGAAAAAGTTGAATGGAGCATACACACGGTCGGAATATCCGACCAAAAGCTCCCATCACACTTTTTTTGACGGAAATTCCGACCGTGTGTATGCAGCATTAGACAATAGATTCTCTTCAGTAATGATTGGTATCCACAGAATCATGTGATTTACATAGCAGGAAGTGATGGAAAATTTCTGCTATGGGGTAATGGATGAAATTAGTTGGAATTATGTTTTTAAACAGCTGGGACCTGAAACACATACACTGTCATTTCTGACCTCCTTTTGAAATTGCAATTTGATCTGGAAATGGCATCCAACAAGTGAAATCAGAAGTTCTGATTTTTATAACTGTTTGGGGTCGCTAACTCAAAGTATTAAAGCCAGTGGATCAGCATAACATAGTATTAACATAGTAGTAACACAATATTTTTTTTATAAATACAGAAATTCAGGATGGGTCTACATTAGAAACTGAAGTGGTTTTCTGAGTATGTCTCTTTTAAGGGATAAATGAAAGGATAAATACAATTTCCATTGTTCCATTAGGACTATTACAGGAAAATGTGAGTTTTTAATAATGACTCACAGAATAGAATCTTCTGATTTCCAGATTTATTTAATTAAATTTCATAGTTGAAGTGTATGTAAACCTTAAAGTGTTTCTAAATCCAGGACCCTGCATTCACTGCAGTATATCTGGTCTCCCACAGTACACAGAACAAGCAAATTGTTTTAGTAAATATAAACTGCTAAATATCTTTTCTCATCAGCTATATACAGAAGTCTTGTGATCAATCGGTGTCTGGTTAAAGCTTGTGGGAGGAGTTTTCATTCTACTCTGACTGTCCTATCAGGCTGCATTACCCCTGACCCTCTGTCTGGACAGTGCTAATTGGTCCTAAGCCAATCACATGCTTCCAAGAAAAAGAAAAAAAAACTCTCTAGCAATACCCACAAAACTGAACTTGTGCAGAGTGCCTCCAAGGCTCTGTACTATCAGGAAATTGACTGGTAACTGTTGAAGAAGGGGAGAATCAGAGAAGACAGGCCTTTTTACACAATGCAGAGGGTTAACCCCTTAGGTTCCACAGTGAGTATAACAAGCATGCTTTACTGCATATACAGACTGATTTTACTGTTGTGGGTTTAGTAACACTTTAACAAATAATGCCAAATAATGCTGGTTGATCCTGCCAGTAATCCAGTGAGCTTCTATCCTCGTCTCAGCAGTGTTATCAGTCCTGCCCAGTTCACCCATGTGAACTACAGCACACACCCCCTTCCATTATATTATGGAAATGTGGGGACAGAGAGGAGTTCTATAATAAAAACAAAGCAAGGCGACTTTAAGACTAGAGCTAACAGAATCCAGAGCAGATTTGCATGGCAAACAATCAGCGTTTAGTTTTCATTTTGAAAGCCTAACTAAATAGGCCGAAGCTAGAAGCTGATTGGTTACTATGCACAGATGCTCCACATTCTGTCAGATCCAAATTTAGTAAATGCCTCCCAATCTTTCCTAGGGTGATGATGCTACCCCTCCATAGTTACAGTGACTGAGTTAGTGTTGTCACCTTAAGACTCCATTTATACATGTGACAGATTGTGCTGTCCGTTTAAAATGCGACCACTTGAGCTCCGGAAGGTTTTACCCCCTTCATGACCAGAGCATTTTTGCTATTCAGCACTGCGCTTCTTTAACTGGCAAATGCAATTTATGTAATTTTTTTACCTTAAATAGAGCTTTCTTTTGGTGGTAGTTGATCACTACTGGCTTTTTATTGTTTATTATATATAGAAAAAAGTCAAAAAATTTTGAAAAAAAATATTTTCTACTTTTTGTAAAAACGTCTCAAATAAAATCAAATTTCTTCATAAGTTTTGGCCAACATATATTCTGCAACATGTCTTTATTAAAAGAAAATCCCAATAAGTGTATATTATTGGTTTGCGTGAAAGTTATAGCATCTACAAACTATGATGTAAATATTTGAAAATTGATCAATCCTGATGTATTGGCAGCCTCTTGAGGCCTCAGAATGCCAGGACAGTACAAGTACCCTCCAAATCACCTCAGACAGTCTGATGCCTTTAGTAAGAGGCATGGTGAGTTTTTTTGAAGTAATTTTTTTTAATCAAAATTTTGGGGAAAAAAGTTAAAATACTTTTTAATTAAATTAATTAAACATTTTTAAAACTTTTTTTTCATTTTTTTTTTCCAATTGTTTTTTTTTTTTTTTACATGCTGTCATCAGAAGAGCTCAGTATCACCATAGTGACACTGTACTACTCTTGGGAGGTGATCAGGGATTATTTATTTACGCTGTTATTGCTTATACAGTGATAGTTTTAGCTGTCATGAATGGGTTAACCATTGAACAGCTTGCTTAAGGTTATGATCTGTGATTGGGTAAGCTAATTACATGGTACAAGTAGCCAGGTAACCATATGATTGCTTTGGGCCAGTTGTAGATCACAACATTAAAGTGGAGGGCCACCCTGAAATAAAAAAATGTCACCAAAAATCCTAAAAAAAATTAAAAAAAAACATTTGAAATTTTTTTTTTTAAACTTACCTGAACCCTTGTTGCTAGGCAGTCTTCCTAATCTGCCTCTTCCTATTCCACGGCGTGTTTTGATCCTAGTTGAGCGGCCCTGTTGCCTTCTGGGAACTGTGTGTGTTCCCAGAAAACCACGCAGTAGGAAACTGGCAGTGAAGCAGCAAGGCTCCACTGCCTGTTTCCCTTACTAAGGATGGCGGTGCAACTGAGTTTAAGTTCAGTGAGTTAAATAAGTATTTGATCCCCAAGCAAAACACGACTTAGTGCTTGGTGGATGTGTTGCGTTTGTTAAAAATATGATTTTTTTATATTAATCAGTCATAAGATAAATGGGACAATATTACAATAGCGAGTTGGTCAGATTACTGTCAGTTTTTTGGCTTGAGTAGATTTCTCAAACAAATGCTGTTTTATACAATAGGGGCAGATATTGTTGTATTCAGTTGACAGTTCAATTAACAGGCTATTGTCTCTATAGCTACAGTAAACAGGTAAGACATTACTTGTTTGAGATTCTTTCAGCTTTCAAACTGAAAGAATGACTGTTAAATTACTGTCTTGGTTTGAGTAGACAATTGTACGTAGATACCATTTTTGTATTCAATTGACAGTTTTCAACAGTCCATTGTTTCTACAGCTACAATAAACAGGTATGTTTTCTGTTGTTTGGTAACTATAGTAAACAGCCTGACACATAAAAGGGGTGAGTAGGGACACACACACATCATCATGCTGTAACATCAGAAGCCACCCATGATAGAAGAACAGTGCCAGACGCTCCAGAAAAATCGCTGCCAATGGAGATCACGAACATACAGTAACAGAAGATAAGTAACCTTTAAGTGTATTTGTACTATTATAGACCATAGGCTGTTCAGTTTGCTAGCATTTTACTTGTTATAGATATCTGTCAGTCCTATATTCCTAATATTGTAATAGTTTTGTATGTACAGCATCTTTGTATAGTAAAAGCACATTTACACACTGCAGAAATCTCAGCTTCCTTGCTTATGCCACAGAGTAACCTTGCTAGATAGATGCAAGAAAAACATTTGGGGGCTTGTGCCGTGATCTGTGCTATAATTCAATTGAAGCAGACCTATTTTTCTGTAGTGCGTTGTGTGGCTTGTGCTAGGTGTTGTTTTGTCAGGTAAGGAAGCAGTGACTATGGGAGTGTCAACCCATGATCCACAATTGCGTCAGGCAATGCGAAAAGCCAGAGGGTTTAGCGTGAATTTTTCACTGTTAGACCTCGTGAGAGATGGAATAGTCCGAGTATACGCTAGTCCTACTGACCTGGAAAATACCTACATATGGAGAGTAAAAGGAAAGGGTATTTCCAGGTTACGTGAGATGGGTTGTATAACCGGATTAAATAAGTTTCCAGAATGGATGGGTCCAGATATGGAACCCTTTACGTCTGCTCTGCGCTCTAAGCCGATGAAGTCTGCGCCATTTAATCTCAGGGTTCTATTATTGTCCTTGTTGGGAGGCCTGGGATTAAACAGCAAGATCCATGATGCCACAACCCTTTTAAGCCAGTTGGGGGAGCTAGAGGAGACTAAAACAAAACCTGTCAGGGCAGTAGATAAGGTCAAGGCCAGACAGGAAGAATACAAGCAGAAAAGAACAGAGAAGAAAGAGAATGGGGTGGAGAAGACAGGAGGTGAAGAGAAAACCAGGCTTGTTATTTCTAGGAAAAAAATGTGGGTGGACCTATTAAAGGCAGGAGTACCTAAAGATGAGATGGATGGAATTTCTACTGCAGAAATGCTTAAGAGGTGGAAACATTTACTAGGGAAAACTGTCAGGGTTAGAAACACTACTCCTAGTGAAGATAATATCAGCCTAGACTTAGAGGAAACAGAACAGACCCCTCCTGTTAGCCCCAAACCAATTCCCAAAACTGAACATGAACCCAAACCCAAACCCCTATATCCTGGGGAGGAATTAGAGAGAATCAGAAAAGGGGATTGGGATGTTCCTTATCCTTTATGAAGGGAAGGTGAGTCTCCTGTAATAGCCGTGAGAGCAAGGAGATCCTTCCCATCACAAAGGAGAATTGATTTATGTAGAAGGTTTGGGAGAGCAAACTACACCAGCAGTTAGGATACGGGTGTAATTGGCTTTTGGCAAGGGATCAGGATTTATGATAAATGTTTTGGTATCAGAGTTACCCGAAAATATTCTTGGGATGGATGTACTTCGAGGTCAGTCAATTCAGACTAAAAGAGGTACGTTCACATTCAGGTATCCTGATAAAGCGTATCTGGTTAGGGCGATGAAGGCTGTGGTCAGAGGTCATGCGAAATGGACCCCTGGCTACATTCCTCCACCAGAGAAGCCAGTCTGTCTCAAGCAGTACAGTCTTCCTGGAGGCCACAAAGAAATTGGGGAGACTATTCAAGAATATTTGAGAGTAGTGATCCTTAGACCTGCTGTAAATCCTTTCTCTTCTCTGGTGTTTCCAGTAAAGAAACCTGATGGGACATATAGAATGACTGTGGATTACAGAGGTCTAAACAAAGTGGCACCTCCATTGAAGTCAGCTGTACCAGATATGATCTCAATTGTTGAGAAAATTGCTAAAGATGCAGGAGAATATCATGCTGTGATAGACCTGGCTAATGCTTTCTTTTCAGTTTTGATAGACCCAGAGTGTCAAGACCAGTTTGCTATGGTGTGAGACATTCTCCAACGATTTGTCATGGACTGATTGCCTGAGATTTAAGCACCCTGAGTTTGAAAGTCACTGTGTTTCACTACATTGATGACATCATGATCTCTGGGACAAAAGAAGATGTAACTGAAGCACTGCACCTGCTGATAGAGCACTTGGAGAACAGAGGGTGGGCTATCAACAGAGACAAAGTCCAAGGACCTGCCACAGAAGTGAAATTCCTGGGAATGATGTGGACTGGGCCGCAGAGGAAAATTCCAGAGACAGTTGTGCAAACTATCCAGGCGCTGTCGCCCCCTACTACCAAAAAGGAGGCACAGAAGTTCATTGGAGTTGTGGGGTTCTGGAGATCGTTCATCCCACATCTTGGACTGATTCTGAGACCTATATATAATGTTACCAGAAAAAAGACTGAGTTCTCATGGGGTTCAGAGCAGCGGACTGCATTCCTGGCTACTAAAGAAGCTATTTTGCAGCATCAGGGATTAGGACCCGTGAGACAAGGAGTACCATTTCAGCTGGATGTAGTGGAGCAGAATGGTACCATATCTTGGAGTCTGTGGCAGCCAAATGAAAAGAAAGGACTGAGAGCAATACCCACTGGATTTTGGTCCAAACAACTGACAGGGGCACAGAAGAGATACACGCCCCTAGAGAAGTACTTGTTTGGGGCCTACATAGCACTTCAACATGTAGAGACCATTACAGGAAAAGACACAGTCACCATCCATACTGCATTGCCAATAGCAGGAGGGGTGAGGGATAATGGACTGACCACTAGGGCAGCTGTAGCCCAGAACCAGACACTGATGAAATGGAAGTCGTACCTTCAAGAAAGAGAGGGTATTGCAGCTGGGGATGTTAGAGACATTTCAAAACAGTTGGCTGGGCTTGTCACTTTTACCAGCACCCGACCAGAAGAAGAAATTCCTGTGCTGCACTCATCCCCCATTCAAGAGGCTCCACCCTTTGAGTCTTTCAGCCCTAGTCACCTCGTCTGGATGTAAATGGACAGCAGCAGCCTACAACCCAAGTACAGGCACAGTCCTGCAGGAGACCGGAATTGGAGGGTCCAGTCAGTATGCAGAGTTGAAAGCTGTGGTGATGACTCTTCAGGAGGATCCTTCTTCCCATGTCACTATCTACACTGAGAGCTGGGCGGTTTTTAAAGGACTGACAACTTGGATGCCCACGTGGAAGTCCAATGAATGGATGATTTATGGAAAGGTGGTGTGGGGAGGCAGGGAAGTCTGGGACTACATCTGGAAGGAAGCTCACTCCCGCACCATAAAAGTGGGGCATGTTGATGCACATGTGCCCCTAGTCCCAGACTTTGAGAACTATAACACAGTTATAGATGAAATCGCCAAAGTGAAGGCAGTTGTGCCAATTGATCCTGTCTTGATGAACTTGGCCAACTGGGCCCACAAGCAATCTGGACATTTGGGGCCGAAAACAACATATGAATGGGCACAGCAGAGAGGATTGCCTATATCCATGGACATGATAAAGACTGTAATAGGGAACTGTACAGTGTGTGGAGAAGTGCGACAATGGCCATTGCAAAAGTACTCCACTGGGGCGATTAAGAGGGGTGAGAGGCCTGAAGAGATCTGGCAGATCGATTTAATCGGTCCCCTACCCTGGGGAAATAATGGACTGAGATATTGTTGCACTGCAGTGGACACCTATTCAGGACTTATGCTTGATCATCCCTGCAAATGTGCAGATCAAGCCGCAACGCTTCAACTGCTCCAGAAACTTGTTGTTGCTTATGGTTGTCCCCAAACAAGTCCAAAGTGATAACGGCTCACACTTCACTGGATCAACAGTACAGCAGTGGGCCAAAGATTCTGGAGTGTGCTGGTTGTGCCACATCCCATACCATCCACAGGCAGCTGGTTTGATTGAAAGATACAATGGGCTATTGAAGGACCAGATACGCAAACTTACACCCAGACATACACTAAGGGGGTGGGATCAGGTCCTCACACAGGCAGTCATGTTGTTAAATTCTAGGCCAATAGCCAAAAGCACACTATATGAGAGGATGGTAGGGGCTGGGGCAGAGATTCCACAGCTGAAGTGCAGAGTTCAGTATTTATGTAAGGTTTCTAAAAGAACAGGGCTTAACAGATACCATGTTACTGCTTCCCATGACATAGAAACCAAGAGTGATGTATCTGAAGCTGAAGCCTATCTAGGAATGAGAGGAAATCTGGCAGGAAGGTTTGTTACATTTGTATTGACAGACAGCTCCAAGACAGTGGCTGGGACTCTGACTGGTTAGTGGATACTTCTCAGCAAGAGTGGAAAGTGAGGCTACATACATAACAGCAAACCTTCCAAAATAAACAGCAGTGATCTTCTGGGAAATATCAGTATATTTCCTCTCCTCCCTATTGATGTTCTTTGGGAGGGTCAGAAGTGGGTACAGGCAGGGGGCAAAGTGTTAGTCAGATATCCAGGCAAGAAGCCACTTAGAGGAGAGATTTTAGCTGAAGGGCCTGGATCTATTGTTTATGTATTATTAGAAGGAGCAGATAATCCGCTTCGTTTTCCACTCCACAGGCTGACTCCGATTTGATCCATAGGACATGATGGAAAGAATGACGGAAGATCGCAAGAGCTGTGGAGAGCAAGTCCTTTGATGTATTAAAAGCCTGGACTTTTTTCTAAAGAACTTTAGAATGGACTTTCTAATGACTTTTTAAAGACTGAAACACATTCTCAATGACAGAAATATGGGAGGTGTTGCATTCAAGGAAAATTAATGTTTAAAATGAGTTTTCATAGTAATGAAGTCATTTTCCGCATGGAGTCTGAAAGAAAAAAAAAATCTAGGGCGGAATGTGTTGCGTTTGTTAAACATATTTTTTTTTTATATTAATCAGACATAAGATAAATGGGGCAATATTATAATAGTGATTTGGTCAGATTACTGTCAGTTTTTTGGCTTGAGGAGATTTCTCAAACAAATGCTGTTTTATACAATGGGGGCAGATATCATTGTTGTATTCATTTGACAGTTCAATTAACAGGCTATTGTCTCTATAGCTACAGTAAACAGGTAAGACATTACTTGTTTGAGATTATTTCAGCTTTCAAACTGAAAGAATGACTGTTAAATTACTGTCTTGGTTTGAGTAGACAATGGTACGTAGATACAATTTTTGTATTCAATTGACAGTTTTCAACAGTCCATTGTTTCCACAGCTACAGTAAACAGGTATGTTTTCTGTTATTTGGTAACTATTGTAAACCTGACACATAAAAGGGATGAGTAGGGACACACACACACACCATCATGCTGTAACATCAGAAGCCACCCATGATAGAAGAACGGTGCCTGACGCTCCAGAATAATCACTGCCAATGGAGATCACGAACATACAGTAACAGAAGATAAGTAACCTTTAAGTTTATTTGTACTATTATAGACCATAGGCTGTTCAGTTTGCTAGGCATTTTGCTTGTTATAGATATCTGTCAGTCTTGTATTGTATTCCTAATATTGTGATAGTTTTGTATGTACAGCATCTTTGTATAGTAAAAGCACATGTACACACTGCAGAAATCTCAGCTTTCTTGCTTATACCACAGAGTAGCCTTGCTAGATAGATGCAAGAAAAACAGTGGAGAAACCCTTGTTGGCAAGCAAAGAGGTAAGACGTTTCTTGTAGTTGGTCACCAGGTTTGCACACATCTCAGGAGGGATTTTGGTCCACTCTTCTTTACAGATCTTCTCTAAATCCTTAAGGTTTCTTGGCTGTTGCTTGGGAACTCGAAGTTTCAGCTCCCTCCATAAATTTTCTATAGGATTAAGGTCTGGAGACTCGCTAGGACCCTCCATGACCTTAATGTGCTTCTTCTTGAGCCACTCCTTTGTTGCCTTGGCGGTATGTTTTGTGTTATTGTCATCTTGGAAGACCCATCCATGACCCATATTCAGTGTTCTGGCTGTGGAAAGAAGGTTCTCATCCAAGATTTTACAATACATGGCCCCGTCCATTGGCCCCTCAATATGGCAAAGTCAGCCTGTACCTTTAGCAGAGAAACAGCCTCAAAGCATAATGATTCCACCTCCGTGCTTGACTGTGTTCTTAGGGTGATAGTCAGCATTTTCCTTCCTCCAAACACAGCGAGTCGAGTAAATGCCAAAAAGCTCAATTTTGGTCTCATCTGACCACAGCACTTTCTCCCAATCCTTTTCTGAATCATTTAGTTGTTCATTGGCAACTTCAGATGGGCCTGGACATGTGCCTTCTTGGATAGGGGATCTTGCGGGTGCTGCAGGATTTCAATCCATGGCGGCGTATTGTGTTACCAATGGTTTCTTTGGGGACTTTGGTCCCAACTACCTTGAGATCATTCACAAGCTCCTCCCGTGTAGTTCTGGGCTGATCCCTCACTTTTCTCATGATCATCCTTACCCCATGAGGCAAAATCTTGCATGGAGCTCCAGACCAAGGGAGCGATTGATGGTTATTCTGAATTTCTTCCATTTGCGAATAATCACTCCAACAGTGGTTTCCTTCTCACCAAGCTTCTTGCTGATGGTCTTGTAGCCCATTCCAGCCTTGTGCAGGTTTACAATCTTGTCCCTGATGTCCTTTGACAGCTCTTTGGTCTTGCTCATGACGGTGAGGTTTGAATGCAAGAAAGATTCTGTGGACAGGTTTCATTTATATACATACCAAGTTGTCATTAAGAGCACATTCTTAAATTGATAGGAGTAATCTGTGTACCACATGAGCACATACTGGAGCCAGAATTATTGTTGGTTGGTAGGGGGTCAAATACTAATTAAGCTCACTGAACTGCAACTCAATTTATAACATTTGTATCGTGTTTTTTTTCTGGATTAATGGTTGATGTTCTGTCTTTATCATATAAAATACACATATGATAACAATTATACACCCTTCATTTCTTTGTAAATAGACAAATTTACAAAATCTGCAGGGGATAAAATAATTATTTTCCCCACTGTATATGTGACTGAGCCTGCCAATGCCGCCCCGCCACAGTAAACGTACTGTGGCGGAGTGGGAATTGGTTAAATACTGCACCACCACATTGCAACTTCTTGCATTACATGAAGTTGCAGGTGCCAGTCCATTCACTTGAATAGGTTGTGGTTTACGGCGGGACCGTAAGCTCCAATATTTTAAGATTATTTTATAGATAATTATATGTCCCACATATCTTTTATCTCTCACACAGTGTTCATAGTACACAATGGCCCATTTTACTGCATAAAAGGATTCATGGGCCATGGTCCAGGTACAATGATAAAGTGACAATGATAAACAGACATGTATCAGAGAGAAATAAGCCAACTACAAGTCAGACATCAGCTGTTTGTTTTTAATTACAGGCTGTCCAGCAATGTTTTCCTCTCACATTAAAGCCAGTGTAGAAAATAGAACTACGGGAAAAGTCTCACAATGTGTGTGAAACATAATAAATAAATAATAAATAATCGTCAGACACTGAGCAGGAAAAGCATGACAATTCTACTTGGAATATGTCAGTGCTTAAATAACATTTATTTGTTGGGACACCTGCATAGTAAATATAAAATGAAACCTGTTATCAGGCTGGGGGTGATATTGGACCTTAATTAGGGGAAGTGATTGAAGATAGAGTTCTTCTTGTTGCCCATATGGAGGTTGCCATCAATCGACATCCTAAGCCTCGTACACACGATCGGATTTTCCGACGGGAATTGTGTGATGACAGGCTGTTGGCGGAAAATCCGACCGTTTGTATGCTCCATCGGACAATTGTTGGATTTTTCCACAGACAAATGTTTGATGGCAGGCTTTAAAATTTTCCGCGGACAAATGTCTGTTGTCAGATTTTCCAATCATGTGTACACAAGCCTGTCAGTTAAACACACATGCTCAGAAGCAAGGAGAAGCCAGAAACGGCTGGTCTTGTAAACTAGCGTTCGTAATGGAGAATTAACATTCGTGACGTGGCAAATTATAAAATCTCGAAATGCAGCGCACATTCTCTTCTTCTTTAATGGGATAATAATAAAGCTGCTTTGCTAGTGATACTGATGGAGTTATTGCAAAGGAATTTTCAAAAGCTTTTTTTTTTCTAGTGATATCAACAATAATATTATTATGCTTGTTATTTATTTTTATTTTTTTGGTGCAATTTACCACGACACCATTATCCCGTAGTTTTTAAGATCAAAGATACAACTTGTTGGTGTCCCTTGTTAATTTTACATTGTATTTTTTTAAATGTAACTGCCTACTCCCAAATTGTCATTTGAATTAAAGCACATAGCCAAGTATTATTTTCCACAATTTTTTTTATTGTGCGTTAAAAAAAAAAAAACAAATAAAATTAGACATGCTATCTGCCAATAGAACTTAACCAAAAAGTGAATTCTATGCATCCAAAAATATAGAAAATATAACAAATCAAATCATTATTATTCAACCAAAAAATAAAATAAAAGCCTCATGCTTGTGTCCTGCTTCTTAATATAGGGGGTCAACAATGCCAAGAATTGGTGAAAGCGGGGGTCCGTCATCCGGAGATAATTCCGAAAATCATCCAGATTATTCTCCTGGAGCTCCCGCAGCAAAGGCATATGACATAATTGGTCACGTTTAACCACTTGCCGACCGCCGCATGAACATTTACATCGGCAGAATGATACGAACAGGTAAATGGGCGTACAGGTACATCCCTTCAAATTTGCTGCCATGTGGTCACGAGCGCGCCACCGGCATGCGCGCGACCCTGCCGCGAGCTCAGTGAGTGTGATTGCGGGTCCCATGGCCTCGATGTCCGCGGGGATACCCGTGATCATTTTACGGAGAGGTAGATTGGGAAAATGCTGATGTAAACAAGCATTTCCCCGTTCTGCCTAATGACACTGACACTAATCACCACTCCCTCTGATCGGGAGCGGTGATCAGTGTCGTGTCACACGTAGCCCACCCCCCCTAAAGTTAGAATCACTCCCTAGGACACTCTTAACCCCTGCAGCGTCCCCTCTTGGTTAACCCTTTCACCGCCAGTCACATTTACACAGTAATCAATGCATTTTTAATCGCACCGATTGCTGTATAAATGTGAATGGTTCCAAAATAGTGCCAAAAGTGTCCGATCTGTCCGCCATAATGTTGTGGTCACGATAAAAAAAAAAAATATTAATAAAAATGCCATAAAACTATCCCCTATTTTATAGACGCTATAACTTTTGTGCAAACCAATCAATAAATGCTTATTGTGATTTTTTTTACCAAAAATATGTAGAAGATTACGGACCGCGCAAACTGAGGACCGAGCAATTGTCAGTTAAAGCGACACAGTGCCGAATCGCAAAAAGTGCTCTGGTCTTTGACCAGCCAAATGGTCTGGGGCTCAAGTGGTTAATAAAGCAACCAATTTTTGGTCCAAGAAATCCTCCTCCTGTTCCTGGACTGGACTTGGGTCAAAGCAATAACACCAAGGCCAATAATAAATAACACGTTATCTCCTCCGATTCCACAACATGGCTGGTTGACGAGACAGCCGCTCAGAAACGAACAGAAAAGCATGAAATAAAAAGCGAGGAAAATGAAAAGGGCAAAATGAAAAGCGTGAATCAACACTCGCCAAACTTCCACTAGCACAAAATTTGCAGAAGGAGCCCAAAGTATGGCGCATGACAATTGATCTTCCTCTTTATTGGCTCGTAGTACATCTAGTACGTCACTACGTTTGGGTTTGTTGGCTGACAATTGTGTGCCGTTTGTATGCAAGACAAGTTTGGGTCCAACGCCCTTCGGACAAAAGTCAGAGGTTTTTTCTGCGGAAAATCCAATCGTGTGTATGAGGCTTAAGATAATGTCTGGTTTGCAAACACTGTCTAGTTCCATACTATTAAACTCAAGTGTTTCTGTATATTGGGGCCACAGGTTCTATATTCTTGAAACATGAATCCCTTCAATGTGAAACTCTTCCTGACAGTAGCAACCCATCCTCTTAGTGAAAGTGCAGCAAGTGTTTCTGACCAAGCAACTACTTACCAATCTTATACCCTTAAAGTGTATGCCCAGACATTACATTTATCTCACCTCCATTGTTGCCTGTGACATAATCAGGCTCGGTGGTCCGTTCCCTAATGATGTAGGCATGCTCTCAGAACTACATCTCCCAAGATCCCTTACCCTACACACAGTGTGCACGCACGCTCTTGGGAGTCAAGGTAGTGACATTATTTTGCTGGGAAATAAATCTATGTATACATGTGTAATAGGACAGGTGTAAAGGCAGACAGGGCTGCTTGAGATTTCAGAGCAGCAGAGGCACTATTTTGTCAAACAGGCTATACAAGCAGTGTTTAAAAGTATAAAAAGTAGGGAAATGTACAGGTAGCCAGGGATATTGAGAGCAGCCAAACAAACCTATTACAGTTAGCAATGGTAGAGCAGAAATGGAGAAAGGCATCATTCAAAAAAAAACCAAAAAACTAGTCTTCACACTGTCCAGTTGAGTGCATATAACATCTCCCTCTCCCAGTCCCTTAGTGAAAGTGAGTTTACAAGTGTCCATATCAGCTGAAAGACTGTTAACGACTCATTCAGTCTTAGCTAGTACAGTATTAAACAGTGTGTCATGTGTAGCCAGGTAATGGGTGAAATTTAAGACTCCAGGCACTGCGATCAGCTGCATTTGTACAATGCGATTACCTGCGTTTACACGCGGTTGCGTTTAGCTGCGGTAGACAATGTTTTTGTTTGGTCCTGAATCTACCCATGATGCATTTCGGTCCTCTGCAGTTCAAATCATCTATTTCCTGTCTTTGTGTACTCGCTGAGTGTGTGTTGGAGTTTTGCAGTGAGAGGAGTGTTCTGTCTATTGTGCTGAAATCTTTGAAGATGAAAGCATTTATGGGTAGTTTGATGGCAATGCTCATATTGCTGTTGATGAGAATGAAGAGGAGAAAAGCGATCGAGCGGAGGAGATGTCCCCGTCTTTACTGGATGCACCCTTTAACCTCACAGCATCTTTCGATCCGCTACTTTGCCCTCATGTTTGGTGACCTGAGAACTCATCAGGACAAGTTCTACAACTACACGAGGATGTCGTTGGCGAGTTTTGACGAATTGTTGGGACTTGTTCGAGGACGCCTTACCAGCCACAGGACCAACATGAGAAGATGCATTAGCGAGGAAGAACGGCTGTTACTTACGTTAAGGTTGGTTTTCCATATCTTGAACATATGCTTACATTCATGCACATGCAGGTTTATAATATTGACAATAGTGTGTGTGTTACATCTATATATATTTCATACTTTTTTCTATTTTCTGAATGCTTCTCAATTTTGTATATCAGATACCTTGCCACTGGAGCGAGTTTTACCTCCCTTCATCACCAGCTCCTCATGGGAATTTCAACAGTGTCGACTGTAGTACATGACACCTGTATTGCCATTTGGGAGGAGCTTAAGAGTACAGTAATGCCGGAACCAACAGCCAGTCTGTGGGAAGAGATAGCAGAGGAATTTTGGGAGAAGACAAACTTCCCAAATTGTATTGGGGCATTTGATGGAAAACATATCAGGCTCATCAAGTCACCAAACTCAGGTTCCCGCTATTTCAATTACAAGAAGTACTTCTCCATTGTCCTGCTGGGACTGAGTGACGCAAACATGCGCTTCATAGTGGTGGACGTTGGTGCTTACGGCAGTTCTGGAGATTCAAGAATTTTTCGTAATTCCATGATGGGCCAGCGGTTGCAGTATGGAGATTTTAATGTACCACAGGCAAGGCCTCTACCTGGTACTGCTGGACCGGATCTGCCCCTAGTAGTGCTAGGAGATGAGGCATTTGCCCTATCCACCCACCTCCTCAGGCCCTATACCAGGCATGGTCTTACTGCCAAGAAGTGTATATTCAATTATCGTCTGAGCCGTGCACGCAGGGTGGTAGAGTGCACATTCGGTATTTGTAGCGCCAAATGGCATGTACTGTTGACTGCAATGCACCTTGAAGTGGATCACGCAGTCAATGTGGTTTTGGCATGCTGTGTTCTCCATAACTTTCTAAGGGGAAAGGAGATTGCGCCCAATGAATCGCCATTACCTTTTTTAGAAGAACACAGAGGGCATGTTACTACCACTCGCCCAAGCAATCATGTGCTACAAGTCCGTGAACACTTCAGCGATTATTTTCTTGTGTAATATTTTCTTTACCCATTCGCATCAACCTGCTTGTTATTACTGTTTAAAGTTTTGTTGAAATAAAGCAGTTGACAGCTTTGTCCAATTAAATTGGATTTTATTTTTATCTTTGCTATGTAAATTAACAAAGGGTATAAAAAATAGAAAAACCTTACAAAAACATAGATGCTTGCATCTGTAGAAATTGTTTTTATTATATTTTTATTCCTTTGGAATGTTGAGATGTTTTTTTTATTTTCAAGTACAACAGGAATTGGTACAACAGATAACATCCTATAAAATATAGAGTGACTCAGTAGAACAGATAACATCCCAAAAAATCCCTTATGTGAACCCTCAAGCAACCACAAATATAGAGTATTCCATAAATATAGAGTAAGGGGTTGTAAACATTAGTTTGTGTAAAGCAGGGATCTTCAAACTACGTCCCTCCAGCTGTCATGATGGGAATTGTAGTTGCAGAACAACTGGAGGGCCATAGTTTGATGACCCCTGGTGTAAAGGAAGTGCTTCAGAGTGTGTCCAACATTCTCCCGAGAGATGGCCCCTCTAAAAAAGTGTCAGAAACCTAACCTTGGTCTCCTTAACTTAAAAGGGTTGTAAACATTAATTTGTGTAAAGCAGATCTTCAAACTACGGCCCTCCAGCTGTTGCGGAACTACACATCCCATGAGGCATTGTAAAACTCTGAGATTCACAGACATAACTAGGCATGATGGGAATTGTAGTTGCAGAACAACTGGAGGGCCATACTTTGATGACTCCTGGTGTAAAGGTATAATTAAGTGCTTCAGAGTGTGTCCAACATTCTCCTGACAGATGGCCCCTCCGAAAAAGTGTCAGAAACCTAACCTTGGTCTCCTTAACTTAAAGGGGTTGTAAACATTACCTCGTGTAAAGCATTAACAGAATCTGAAAAATAAAACAGTCATTAAAATAATAAACTAAAATAATTAAACTACAAGTTTTCATACACTGGGTAAGTGGAACGGAGGGAAGAATGGCTTGGTTCACTGCCAACATCTATAGGTGATCCAGATTGGGAAGATGAGGGTGAACAGACTGGGTGTGACTGCACATGCATTCTTTGAAAACCAGGATTAGATGGGAAAGGTGTATACGTTGGTGGCGGTCCTGCGTATGGGTTCATGGCTGGTGTGGTCTCATGGTACTGATGACTTGGCATTTGTTTATTAAAAGAGCCACTAGGTGTATTAAAACCAAGACCCCATGGCTGAAATCTTGGATATGGGCGTTGCTCTTTGCAAGCAGAAACTATATACGTAAGATAGGCATGTATATCACCCCTGACTTCAGTACACTTATCGGGAGGAATCTCCCTGACTACACACAGTAACATTCTCAAAAAGATCACATCAGGGTCTGAGATGTTGAGGAATTCATCTACTTTTGTGGCAGGTTGTTGTGATTGGTTTCTCATTTCTTCAATTACACGATCAAAATATTCCTCAAATGGTGGCTCTTGCTGAGTACGACATGTTTGACGAGTGGTGGAAGTAGACCAGATTCTCCTATTAAGATTTGCCTGCAAATAGATAGAATATATAGATTATGCTTCTAAGGTGGAGGTCACACTTGGTGGACAGCATACCGATAAACCTGATGCTTGCCCAAATATTAAACTCGTGTCAGAGCTTGCAGCACCTCTTTTGAATAGATCAGACACAGGCATTTTTTTTTTACCCAAAAAAAAATAAACCGATGCCACTGTATTAGCAGCAAGACCTCCAAAGCCAGAAGTAGTGATTTGGTACTTTGCCCAAAAAAAGAAGCCATTGTGTACTAACAACAGCTGCCATTTTAATATGTAAGTAATAAGTTTATTGTGGATGGAGGTTGTGACGTTTTGAAAATACATACCGCAGGTTCTTGAGTGACTGGTTGATGATCTTGGGATGAAACTGTCTCTGAATTGGTTTCTTGACTTGGGTCAGCGTGATCATTTTCCGGTGATGAACTTGCATGCCTTGCTCTTGCAGGAACACTTGAGACAGTTCTAGGTAAGAATAACAACATTACAAGTTAAAAAAAAATACCATGGTTTTTGTGTTTACAGAATAGTGTCATGTGTACCCTACAGAATACACCTCTATCTGGAGCTGGGGGGGAACATTAAAAAAAAAAAAGGGGTTTAGACACCTTTCACACTGGAGCGGTGTGCTGGCAAGACGCCAACCAAAATCCTGCTAGCAGCATCTTAGAGTGGTGAAGGAGCGGTGTGTATACCGCTCCTTCACCTCTCCAGCCCATTGAAATCAATGGCACAGTGCGGCTATACCGCCCACAAAGTAAAATAAAGTGAAAATATATATTTATATATATATCTATATACTTACAAGCGCATCTCGGTCATGAAGGCCTACGAGGAGTTGAGGGTGCTCCGCCTCTATCTGCAGACCTCTCTTCGTTTAGTTCCTTCTTGTACCGGTCGCGTAGGGACCTCCACCGTGTATAAACCTCCTTTCCTGCAATATATATTTCATTGTATATATTTGTTATATATCAAACATAACGCATGTTAGGAACAAAAGTTGAGAGAGATCTGCTCTCACCACCCACCCAAGAAACACTTCTAGGGGAGACATCAACCATTTGATTTCCCATTAGTACTGACCCATTTCAATGCAAGTGACATGAATAAAGTAATCAGTGGCTATAACTCTGACTGCTACTGTCACTGGTCCCCAAAAAAGGGTCAAAAGTGTGCAATCTGTCTGCCAAAATGTCGCTGTCCCTCTAGCAAATTTTTGTTTCACTAATCACCATACTAGTACAGACCAAAAAAATACAACCTTTCCCAAAGACACTGTATTTGTTTAGAAAAAAAAAAAAGAACAACAACATTGCACAATTGTCAGTGACGCAGTGCTGTATCGCCACAAAATGGCCTGGTCATTTTTAGGGGGTAAATCTTCAGCTTGTGGTTAAAGTGTGGTTGGAATGGGAAACAGCTATGATGCAGGTGTACCCTGCTACATAGACACAACAAACGTTGCACTCACCTCGGTTATCCTGTTCAGTTGCAGACATATCGTCCCAGTGCGGTGTGACAAATCTGTATACTTCCTCCCACTTTGATCTCTTCAACACTCGGTCGGCATATCCTGGGCATTCTGAGTCCCATAACTCCGGTCGGACATGCACCAGTGCTATGATGGCCTCATGGGAGATATCTCGTGCCGCCATGCTCTCTTCTCCTCTTTCCTCTATCCTTCTGAACTTCCTGTGTCATTTCCCAGGTATACCTGCTGCTTCTATGATGTGCTTCCTGTTGTTTTTTTTTCTCTCACGCTGCTATCCACAGTTGACACAAAAGACTGCGATTACCTGCGGTTATGTGCAGATAGCTGCGCTACATCGCTCCTGGACGCAGTCAATTCTATTTTTTCTATCCGCACGGAACCGCATGTAACAAAATCACAGCTAAACGCAGTGTGTGAATGGGCCCATGGGAAAGCATTGTGTGCTTTTAGCTGCGGTAGAAATCTAGAAAATCCGCAGCTAAAAGCACCATTCTATCCGTCCGTGTGAAAGGGGCCTTATACTACAGATCCCAATATGCGCTATGCAGTAGGAGTGAAAAGATGATTTTTATTAAACTGCCCAGGAAAGTAGTTCTTCTTGGCACCGTGGGAGTTAGCGAGAGCACCTCTGAATATTTGCCTGATAGCTGGAGACTATACCAGCGGACAGCTGAGCCAGCCCGGGACTGAGGGCACCCGGGGTCAGTGCAGCATCACCCACATCAAAGCAACTGCATTGCTGCTGCGGGGAGACTGGATTATCCACTCACCCTCTGCTTCTCACCGTTGATCACCAGAGGGCTTTGGGGAGAGACCAAGGGCCCCCTCTTCTACAGTGGGAAGTTACTGCAGCTTCCTGAAGACTGGTGAGTGGGTGAGTGGGTTATTTGCTCATTGTTGACACTGCTAGCAGGGGATGAGCCACTGAGAGCAGAACACCAAGGGTACCCAATCCATACTGCACTCTATACAGCACTTATTCCAAACCCAGACTGCACTTATACCAACACAATACCTCATACCAACAAGGAGGCCTCCAGATCCCACCCCCCAAGTGAATGAGTATGGGGTACATATTACCTTTACCCAATGACCAAAAAAGTGTAAAAAACTAATAAAAACACACACACACAGTTTTTGACAATTCCTTTATTTAAAAAAAAAAAAAAAATAGTGTCCCCCAGTGTCAATCATGTCACACCCAAAAAATGAAATATAAAAATCTCCCGTCATCTATGAAGGCTGGCCGCCTACTGCAAGCTTTGCCGTTTTAAAGTTCTTATATAAGTAGGGGCGGAGCCACTTGATGACGTCAACTGGTGGCACCGCCCCCTTTTGAAGTTGCCGATCCAGCATGCACCAGTCCATGACATCAAAAGAGAGTGGTGCCACCAGGTGATGTAGCCTGGTGGCCCTCCCCCTTACCTATTTAAGAACTGTCAAATGACAAAGCCTGCAGTAGATGGCCAGCCTTCATAGACGGCGGGAGCACTTTGTTTTTTAATTTTTAGGGTGCGGTGGGTGGTGTGATTGACGATGGATTTTCACCGTTGGACACGGTTTATTGTTTAATAATGGAATTGTCAGAAACTGTGTGTGTTTTTTTATTACTTTTTGAAACTTTTTTGGTGAATGGGTAGAGGTACTATGTACCCCAAACTCATTCACATCAGGGGGCTGGGATCTGGGGGCCCCCTTGTGAAAGGGGCTTCTAGATTCCAATAAGCCCCCCTACCTGCAGACTCCCACAACCACCGGCCATGGTTGCTTTGGGGTGGCCGCGAGTCATTTTAAATGTGATTTGACTCGTTTTCTTTTCTTGAGAAATTTCATTTTTGCTGCAACATGTTCTATATATGCTACAGATGCACCACTTTACAGGCATACTAGGGGGACGCTCCAGGCTCTATATTTAAAGGGATTTTTGTTTTTTATTGCTGCACTTTAAAGCGATTGTATTCTCCTCTTGCACATTTTTACCAACAGATAAGCCTATAATAAGGCTAATCTGTAGGTATAATGAATATCTCCTAAACCTGTATGGTTTAGGAGATATTCATCTTGCATGCAGCTGCTGACATCAGCGGTGCATGCGCTCTGAAGGTCCGGCGGATGCTGCCAGAAAATAAGAGCTCCTTGCCGGAACGGAGGATTCCTGCGCTGTGAGTGTCCGGAGCCGTGAACCCGGAAGAAACGCAGAGGCAACTTGTCAGCTCCCTCAGCGGTGACCGGGAGGTGGTGCGGTCGCTTTGTTCTAAGGTAAGTATTTCATACTTACTAGCTCATACTAGCTCATTATGCCTTTGCCTTAAGGGGTTGTTTTTGGTCAGGACATACAACCGCTTTAAGCATCATTAAAATTACTGCTCCTGAAAAAAGAATTGTTTTTTAAAAAATTTTTTGCATTGATACATGTTCCCTAGGGGAGTACCCAGACCCCATACCCCTTTGATGGCCAATTACTTGCATATAAGCTTTCAAAATGGGCACTTTTGATTTTTCCTGTTTGGCTCCAATAGACTTCAATGGTATTTGCTGTTCGGATTAGACACCGCACCCGCACCGCCGCCTGCCATTGAAATCAATGGGCAGCGCTGCTGAAGTGCCTGCAAAGTGCTTCGGCAGCGGCACGTTTCGGATGCTTTTAACCCCTTGTTAACCCCTTCTTTGAGGTTAAAAGCACCCCGCTCACGTCCGCACAGTGCCGCTAAAACTAGCAGCATTTTACCGCTAACGCTTGGGCAGTTTGAGTGTGAAAGTAGCCTTATGCCGCATACACACGAGCGGACTTTACGGAAGACTTTGTCAGGCGTACTTTTCGACATGCTTTGCGACGGACTTTCCAACTGAACGGACTTGCCTACCCACGATCAACCAAAGCCCGACGGATTCGTACGTGATGACGTACGACTGGACTAAAACAAGGAAGTTCATAGCCAGTAGCTGCCTTAGCGTCGGTTTTTGTCTGTCGGACTAGCATACAGACGAGCGGACTTTTCGACCGGACTCGAGTCCGTCGGACAGATTTGAAACATGTTTCATTTCTAGGTCCGTCAAACTTTTGAGAAAAAAAAGTCAGCTGGAGCCCACAACGATCGACTCCAGTTCGCCGGACCAAGTATGCCGTAAAGTCCGGTCATATGTACGCGGCATTAGACTCACTCAGCCCAAAGGCACAGACAAACACACAAATTTCTTCAGAATAACATAAGGTAGGAATCTGCAACAAAGGTAGTTATAATCCTTGCAATGTACATAGATTACCCAGAGGGAAATGTTTTTTTCTCAACAAAAGTGGAGTTACGCTTTCAGCTGCAAGTAAATCTTCCATTTATAGAGAAGAAACACACTAAGCCAATCAGAAGATCAGAACGTTATAGTATGTGCTGGTAATACGTATCATTAATGATGTGACCCACTCCAGAATTGTTTTAATCATCTTTTCTATGTATGCAAAGTCACCAGCACTGTGTAAGATCTATACTGGTCAATATGCTGTACCATTTTTGTAATATCTCTTGTATAGAACTTTTGATAATTTCCTTTACACAAAATGACTAGCTTAATGCTGGCCAAGCCTATCACAATTTTGTGATTTTTTTTTTAAGCTTTCCATCAGCTTCTGGTTGAAAATATAGTTGCATTGAACTGCATATCACACAGCAATTTGCCAATCAGTGATATTTTTGAAGTTCTGAGCTATTAAATGATTGAAACTGTAGTGGAAATGGAAAAAGCCTTTCAATCAGTGGCGGCCCGTCCATTAGGGGTGCCCGGGCGCCGCCCCCCTCTCTCCAGCCACCCCCTATATGACTAATGGATAGATTAATGAATAACATGAATCTATCCACCACCGCCGCTACCATCGCTACCGCCGCCGCTACCACCCCCTATTCGGGTGTCTGAGCCCTTTCTGGATGCCGGGCGCCCGAACTACAGCGGCGGGGGTGTATTTTTAAAGCACCTGATTAGAGCCAATGTGCAAGCAAACACGGTGCATATATAAATGTCCTTATGCCATAATATAAAGAAAAGTGTGTAGTCCATAGTGAGAACAAAGACCATTAGCATGTGTTCTTCCATCTCAGGTGCCAAGAGATACACCCCTGACTAGGAATAATCATCACTCCTCTTACCGGAAGAGATGGGCCAAAGGTTATAATGGCCAAAAGCACATAAGATGTTAACACAGGCTGGGCGGTCAGCAAGGAAAACAATGGTCATCACTCCACAGTCAATCCCAATGGAATGCCAGGAAATAAATACAAATCATTGTGAAGTGCATAATAAACCTCAAATTTTATTGAAAGCTTACAGGGTTCACTGACAAGCTTCACAGTAGGGTGGATCAGCAGGCTTATAGTGTAGAGCAGGGAGGACTAGATGGTGCTCGATGGCTAATGCAAACAGATGCTGAGAGTAGCCAAACTCCTACATGTTTCGTCAGCAATGACATCTTATGGGAGGATGGGCCACCAATCAGGATTTATCTTATTTTCCATAAATACAAAACAAGCAACTGGATTGATCACTGTGAGGAAAAGATCCATCTTAGCTGTGTTTTTTTTCTCTGTAGATTTAAAATGTGACCATATTTTGAGAATTACCTAAAACACCCACAGGAATCCATGCAGACTATATGCATAACGTGTATCTGATGGCAGTTAATACCACTTCCTTTGTAAAGACAAATTGCTTCTGGTTGTTGTATGATATGAACAAAATCAGGCCTTATACTTGGTGGTTTAATATCATGTATTTAATTTTTTTTTTATAAATCACGGACACAGCATAAGACAATGACTCTACTTTATTGGTTGATTTATTTATATTGGGGTTATTTTTACATTTGCAGCATAAGCATATCTACCAAAATGTTACGTTAATCATAGACAAAGAGCTGCTTGCTTGCCCCCAGCTGTCTGGGACCACCAGGATTACAAGGAATGCCGTACAAGCCTAAGCACTAGCTAAACTTCTTCTGTTTTTATGATTTATTACAAAATATTGCACCTTCGCACCATACGCTAAGACAAGCATATCCAAATCACGTACTGGAGCAGAAACTTAGACCAACCAGGCCCATGTTAGCTCTAATCAAGTGCACATTTGGCATGTTTAAATTCCACACCTGTTGTCTGGACAAATCTAGAGACATTTTATTATACAGCCAATAAAAATGGGCCTGAGCCTGATGCATTTAGCAGTACATAGTGTATATAAAAAAATCACTAACTCTCAGGGCAGGTCTGACAAGTGCTTGAAATGTACAAGGCTGAATAATGTTGGAGAAAAGGCAGGTGCAGTTACATTGTAAACCTATTTGTACAGCAATATAGCAAGCAAAGGAAAAGGAAAATTAATTAAGGGTAGTTTACATTTCCTCTTTCAGCATTTCTTTTACTGGGCTACATCTTACAGGCATTTTGTGGAACCAATACAGTACAGAGTTTACATTTTAGCAAAGTAAGTGAACTCAGGCCTAAAGCTGGAAGGGACCCAAGACCTATACGGTCTGTTCTCAGGGAGGTCGGCAGGCTTCTGTGCACTGTTGTAGATTATAGGACAATTCAACCTTTTAAGCTGACTGAGGTATAGACAAAACCGCACTCCCACCCAAGAATGTGAGACGTGTTTGTCTTATGCCTTCTGCACCCCCTTTTTTGTGATACAGAATGTTTCATTAATAATCTTTTCCCCAAAACGATTTAAAGATATTGTGCATATAAAAGACTAGGGATGAGCAAACTAAGGCAGGTATTCACGGACCTCCCCCTGGGTTTGATGAACCTCCCACGAACCGAAGCTGGTAGCTATACCTATTAAAATCTACGGGAGGTGAAAGGCTATATTTTTCCGACTTCTTTTAAGGTTAATAGGCACTCTATTATTACGCAAAGGGTATAGGGAGCTGGGCAATACCATGGGAAACATATGCTAAAGTATACTTTTTGTTAAATACTGTTTGGAGGAGAGACAGTCCTTTTAAGTAACAATGAAAATACACAAATCATTCTTGGGGGATGCCTTAAAGCTGCTTGTGAAGTTATGGAACAGTATGACAGTATATAAAAAAAAAATATATAGAAACAAATTACAACCAGACCCTTATCCAGGCATGCAGCCTGGGGTGGCAAGAAAAGAGAGGCCACCGAAAATGTGCTCTGATATAAATCCAGTCAGATCCTGTCAGTTAGTGGGATTCTGTAATTTAGCAGGGTTTTGTCATTTAGTTGTGGTAATGCAGTGGAGCAAAATCAGGAGGCTGGTGTGGTGAAGAGACCTTTGTTCCCTGCCTGTCCTCCCATTTCTACCAACCAAGGCTGTATACCCCACAGTTACCTCCCAAACCATCCTGTCATGGCCAAATGCCCGAACACAAGCATGCCTCTAAGCCCTGCCCTGCACATTTTTATTATTGTCTCATCGCTATGATGGGCAGCCTCACTGGGCAATAGGTATGAGCAAGGGGTAGGAAGTTGAAGGCAATTGGCAAAGCTATTGCTGTTGATACCATGCTGGACAGATGGTACTTTTTGAATGCTTTGTTAAAAGGTACCACCAAGTTGAATTCACATCCATTTCCTTTGTGCATCGGTCACATCCTACAATTACACTTCATGGAGGATGTATGTCCATTAAAATCCATTGTGATGTTACAACTTGGATGATGTAAGCTGCATCTTGCAGCCCACTATGTCTGTATTGTATTCAGCATTCGTAGGAGCTATGGGTGTAATAAGTCAGTAGCTCACATTTAATGTGTGCCCTGCTCTTAGCAACTCTGTTTTGACCCTCAATACCAAGACCTCTCAGCTGCAAATGCCTGTGCCACTTCAAATCTGCCACAAAGATTTGTCTACACAGCAAAGGACATCACCTCCTACCATCATCAAGGTGACTTCCAATGACAAGCCACAGTTCAAACCAAAGCCAGCAGAGGTCCCAGAGACTAATCCACAGCTTAGCGCTCTTGCAACATCATTTTATCCTGGCACACCTCACCTTTATGCACCAGAGAACTTGCATGCTCAAGGGGTTCCACAAGTTACTTCAGCACCAAAGAGTAAGATATAAGATCTATCTGACTTCACCAGTTATATGATGCGTTGTGAGCTCATTAATATCAGTCTCTCAAGGTTTGACTACTGTCCAGAGAACCACAGGATTTGGAGATCAAACTTCAAAGCTGCAATTGCTGATCTCAACCTTACTTTCAAGAAGGAACTTGATTTAATTGTTCAGTGGCCAGGGCAGATTCTGCAGATTATGCATCAGGATAATCCATATGTACTGCTCTCAGTACATATGGATTACCCTGATGCATGGCTTGAGCAAATTTATGGTAGCTCTGAAGCTATAGAAATTGCTAATTTAAGAGACTTCAAACCTTTCAAAAAAATAACAAACAAGGATCATCACAAGCTCCAAAAACTGAGTGACCTCCTAATGGAGCTAGAGTTGGCAAAGGCAGATCCCCATCTGCCGGGACTAAGCTATTTTAACACCTCTCATGATGTTGATCCAGTGGTGTTAAAACTACTATACAGCCTGCAAGAGAAATGGACAGCACAGGGCTCAAACTACAAGAGAGACAATAATGTATCCCTCCTTCCATTATAATATGTTTACAGGTTCATCAATGATCAAGCCTGGACGAGGTACGATCCGCTTCAGCTTTGTGGAACCCAACTTGTCAGCCTCATCATCAAGATATGACAATACAGCAATTATACATAGAAAGTTAAGGGGAATTGTAACTGTTAAAAAGACACATTCCATCTACCACAACATTTTCTACTGAACAGAATGCTTCTAGGTGATAGATACAAAGATCCCAATCATCAGTGCCTAATTCACAAAAAACCTCACCTTCTTTGAAAATGCTATGGATATAGGGAAAAGACTTTGTAAGAGCACAAGGAACATCTCCAGAATTTTGGGATATGCTATAGGTGCTATGCCTCCTCAGACAAAATACGGTAGCAAATGCACAGAATTCAACAGCTACAAGCATGTTGCAGTTATGCATCATACACCACTTACTGACAATTCACAGCATCCAGGTACACCAAGCTTCACCTTAGGGAAATCGCATGGTCTCTTTAATCAAGGGAAATATGCACTTAGTACAAGCAAATGGCAAACACCACTGGCCTTTGTAGCATGGAGCACATGGACGCTTGTCAAAAAACAACAAACAAAAATTCCCAGCTCACTTACTAGCCAGCCTGCAACAAGCTGAATCGACCCTGTCTAACAGTTTGCGTAAAAAAAGGGGTTTAGTTTGCACACATTTGCAAATATATGCATTAGCTGCAGGGACCACGTCACAGTACCCCAGTGTACTGCAGTCCTAAATCTATACATTTTGAGAGTCTCCTGAGTTGGAGCACATGTATAATGGACAGAGTAAGGGCAAGTATGCCTGGAGGGAGCCCACCCCTCCTTAATGGACACCCAGCAATAGCACAATGGCAGCAAAGGTATCCAGTGCATCCCTCGTGTGGCTTTCAAGTTAGCTCTACAGACAAACCATTTACCAAATTTGATGTTATCTCAATTTTGAATAGTCTGTATGATACACTGGGGTTTATAGCTCTTATCACCATACAGGGCAAATCCTTACTATGACAGTTGTCAAAGACTATTAAGGACTGAGACTCTCCACTGCCAACTGACAAACAATCAAAATGGGAGGCCTGGAAGCAATCTCTACGTGCCTTAGAAAGAATCCATATGCCACAATGCTACACTTCCATTTTATTTGCTGCAAGTCAGAAAGGAGATTCACATTTTGCATCCTCATGCATCTACTTAAACCACTGCAGCCATTGTTTAGCTCAAGGTATTAGACTCTTGCAATCAAATCCATGTTGGTTTTCTGTTTGGCAAAGTGAATTTGGCCAATAAGCCTGAGCATACAATTCCTAGGCTTGAACTTTGCGGGATTGTGCTAGTTGTGGAAATAGCAGACTTCATACTGTATGAGCTAGACATTCAGATTGATGACGTAAATCCTCCAAACCTGAACAATGGCATAATGCTCTATTGGACATCAATCCTGCAGTTCCTGCCACCAGGCCAGTGTGCACAACTGCCTTTGCAAATATATTCTGGTCAACAATTCCAGAAATCCTACTGGATCATGCAGAAGAAAGAACAACTGCTGACTTCTTCAGTCTCTTGGACCCAGAGATTCACCCATAAGTCAACAAAAATCTACAAGTTGCACACTTCTTCCTGCACAAAGACCAGAAAACTGAAATAATTGACTGACCCACAGAACTCTCTCCTAGGGGTGATAGCAAGGTACTTAACAGCTTCCCGACCAACCGCCACAGTTATACTGCGGCAGGTTGGCTCCCCTGCGCTAGCCATCGTAGCTATACGTCAGGCGCACCCGCTGCAAAGCGGGGGTGCTGATGCTCGTGGCCGATGGTCGTGATGACCGCCGGCCACGAGCGATCGTGACCAGGAGACACAGGACAGGGACGAGTGTGTGTAAACACAGACTTCCCTGTTCTGTTCTGACAGGAGTGACACATCATGTGTTCCTATTAGCTAGGAACCACGATCCATCACTTCCTCTGGTCAGTCACCTCCCCCTTCAGTTAGAATCACCTCCCAGGGAACACAGTTAATCCCTAGATCGCCCCCTAGTGTTAACCCCTTCACTGCCAGTGACATTTTTACAGTAATCAATGCATTTTTATAGCATTGATTGCTATATTAATGCCAATGGTCCCAAAAATGTGTCAAAATTGTCTGATGTGTCCGCCATAATGTCACAGTCATGATAAAAATCGCAGATCGCCGCCATTACTATTAAAAAAAAAAAAAAAAAAAAATGTTATAAATCTATCCCCTATTTTGTTTTTGCTATAACTTTTGAGCAAACCAATCAATGTTCGCTTATTGCGATTTATTTTTTTACCAAAAATATGTAGAAGAATACATATTGGCCTAAACTGAGAAAAAATTAGCTTTTTTTTTTAAAAAAAATGAGGATATTTATTATATTAAAAAGTACAAAATATTATTTTTTTTCAAAAGTGTCCCTCTTTTTTTGTTTGTAGCGCAAAAAATAAAAACCACAGAGGCGATTAAATACCACCAAAAGAAAGCTATATTTGTGGGGAAAAAAGGACGTAAAGTTTGTTTGGGTGCAACATCACACAACCGCGCAATTGTCAGTTGAAGTGACTCAGTACCGAATCGCAAAAAGTGCTCTGGTCAGGAAGGGGGTAAATTCTTCCAGGGCTGAAGTGGTTAATGTACAGGTGAAGGTCACAAGACAAGGTATTGTAAAACTGTGCTGCTTTTGCCTTTTGGGAACTGAACTTTGTTTTACATGAACTTGATAAAGAGATTCCTGACACTTTTCCCGCGTACACACGATCTTACATTCCGACAACAAAATCCTGGATTTATTTCCAACGGATGTTGGCTCAAACTTGTCTTGCATACACACGGTCACACAAATGTTGTGGGAAATTCCAAACGTCAAGAGCGCGGTGACGTACAACACGTACGACGAGCCAAGAAAAATGAAGTTCAATAATCAGTGCGGCTCTTCTGCTTGATTCCGAGCATGCGTAGAATTTTGTGCATTGGAATTGTGTACACACGATCGGAATTTCCGACAACTGATTTTGTTGTTGGAAAATTTTGAGAACCAGCCCTCAAATTTTTGTTGTCGGAAATTCAGACAACAAATGTCCGACGGAGCCTACACACGGTCGGAATTTCCGACAACAAGCTGATGTGCATATGACATCTAGATGTCCATAAATGTACCTAGACAACATTGTCTTTATAATGGTGGTGGATGGTAGTGATTTTTTTATTTTTGTGTTTGTATAGATTTTTCCAAAAGTTTTTTGCAATTTTGTAGACTAAATTGAATTTAAGGTCTAGTTAAAGCCCCGGAGGCTTATGTTAATGGTTCTTGTATTGACAGATCTCTCTTTCCATCAATGCATTTGTTGAGTATATATACGTTTTTTGATTATTGAGTCCCACTATTTATATTTACAATAATTAGTGAGAGGGCAGCTGACCGGGGGTGTGATTACCCAATATGAGCATGCTCCCTTATTTGTATAACTATTATATGGACTGAATCCCTGAGCCTGAATTCTGACACTGTCTGTTACTTAAAGGTAATGACCATTTAGTATCTCTGAGATGTCACTTTTAGTGGTTCCTCCCATTTCTTTTTTTTTCTCATTTTTGGCATTAGCACCCCTTCCCCTTTTCTTGTATCTTAGGACACTTAGGGCAGGAATACCCTTGAAGAAATAAAATGCATTTTATGATTTTTACTTGTCAAAAACATCTGCCTAACGCTTTCACAGCTTATCTCAAACTTACTTTATTGTACAATGTCCAACAAATATAAGAATTTTACAGGATACGTGGCCATAGAATTACATATGCTATATAAATATATGGGTGTATATGATTACCTGAGAAAAAAGTGCAATATTTTCCTTCAGACAGAGCCTCAGGGCTTGACTAGAATGTGTTTGTACTATGTCAGTAAAAGTTTATGGAATGCACAGACTATACCTGATTGATGGCTGATCAGACTTACAAAACTGTACATGTCTTTTTTAAGAAGACATCTTAAGCCGTGTCCTTCAGCTGTCTTTTGAACACACTCCAAACTGACTTGTAGTGTAATTATTCACATGATGTTAGTTTGTAATCCCAGCTGGGCTATGCCATCAATGAAAAACACTGTTTCAGGCATCTTTCAATGTTTTCATGTTTAGGTTGCAGGATCTTACTGTATATAATAGCTAATATTGGCTTTTCTAAGACCTTACTTAAAGAGATCATATATGAAAGAATCATTCCTTTTTAGCCAATAACCCTGACAAAGTGTATCACCATAAACACCACCATGTTCTTCAATATCACAATCTTAATCTCTTTAATAAGCAAACTAATAGACTGAGTTTGAGCTCTGCTTTTGTATGGACTGCTTGTTTAGTGGATATCTATAAATTATTCCCACTTTGCAGGCCAAACAGCTTGACCTTTATTGTTTTTTTCTTTAAAGGGTTCTCACAGTATTAGAAGTTTAGCACCCAATAACTGAAAGGGAATGAGTATGCAGGCTCAGCTATGTGAAAAGGATCCAGAAAGTAGGGATGAGCTTCGAGTTCGAGTCGAACTCATGATCGACTCGAACATTGGCTGTTCGCAAGTTCGCCGAACAGCGAACAATTTGGGGTGTTCGCTGCAAATTCGAATGCCGTGGAACACCCTTTAACCTCCCTGGCGGTATGATTATTTCTGATTTTAGGTGCTGAAAGCGGTACAATTATTTTGCACAGAAATTTGGCGTTTTATATTGTAGGTCTGTAATTCTTAGGAATAGTTCACTTAAATCTGTCCAAACAAGAGTCTAGTAGACATCCCGGGTATGATAAAGTTTGAAAAACGAAATAAAAAATTATAATATAATAAATAACTATAAATAATTATAACAAATAATAATATAATAATAATAAAAATTATATAATTAATGTAATCAAATCAAAAACACTGAAATTTGCTCAGTTGCAGAATTGTCGCTTTTGTTACTTTTAGTGTTTGGTGACGGATTTCCCCACAAATCACTATCGCTCAATTCTGCGAGTGATTCTAATTTATTATCGCTTTTTTCTAGCTGGTCTAAAAGCACTTTTGATGTAAAGAGACAGTTTTGGTTGCTATGGACAATCTCCAGTTTCCTGGCAGAAAGAACAGTTTTATATATATAAAACTGCATGCAGGACACTGGGCAGACCACTAGGGACCAAGGGGGATGTGTAGTTATTTGATACAGTACTGTAATCTGTAAGATTACAGTATGCTGTATCTATACTATGTGTTTCACTTTTGAATTTACCGCCGAACTCCGTCCCCGTGCGTCGCACCGCTCGCAGGGAACGGAGCTCGGCACTGTGAATCGAGCGAGACACAGCGGCTCGCCAATCACAGCGGGGAGACATCGCAGGATCCAGGGGACAAGGTAAGTATGCTCTTCCTGGATCCTGCGATGCAAGCCCGTGTCTGGCTCGGGGTTACCGCTTTTGGTATGGAAAAATCCAACCCGAGCCAGACTCGGGAATACCGCCAGGGAGGTTAAAAGTCTATGGGAGAAATCAAAAGTGCTAATTTTAAAGGCTTATATGCAAGTTATTGTCATAAAGAGTGTTTGGGGACCTGGGTCCTGCCCCAGGGGACATGGATTAATGCAAAAAAAAGTTTTAAAAACGGACGTTTTTTCAGGAGCAGTGATTTTAATAATGCTTAAAGTCAAACAATAAAAGTGTAATATCCCTTTAAATTTCGTACCTGGGGGGTGTCTATAGTATGCCTGTAAAGGGGCCCATGTTTCCTGTGTTTAGAACATTCTGACAGCAAAATGACATTTCGAAGGAAAAAAAGCCATTTAAAACTACCCGCGGCTATTGCATTGCCGACAATACACATAAAAGTTCATTGATAAAAACGGCATGGGAATTCTCCACAGGGCAACCCCGAACCAACATAAAAAAAAATAAAATGACGTGGGAGACCCCCTAAATTCCATACCAGGCCCTTCAGGTCTGGTATAGATATTAAGGGGAACCCCGGCCAAAATTAAAAAAAAAAATGACGTGGGGTTCCCCCTAAATTCCATACCAGACCTTTCAGGTCTGGTATGGATTTTAAGAGGAACCCCGCGCCAAAAAAAAAAAAAAAACGGCGTGGGGTCCCCCCAAAAATCCATACCAGACCCTTATCCGAGCACGCAACCTGGCAGGCCGCAGGAAAAGAGGGGGGACGAGAGTGCGACCCCTCCCCTCCTGAACCGTACCAGGCCACATGCCCTCAACATTGGGAGGGTGCTTTGGGGTAGCCCCCCAAAACACCTTGTCCCCATGTTGATGAGGACAAGGGCCTCATCCCCACAACCCTGGCCGGTGGTTGTGGGGGTCTTCGGGTGGGGGGCTTATCGGAATCTGGAAGCCCCTTTAACAAGGGGACCCCCAGATCCCACCCCCCCCTGTGTGAAATGGTAAGGGGGTACTTACCCCTACCATTTCACTAAAAAACTGTCAAAAATGTTAAAAATGACAAGAGACAGTTTTTGACAATTCCTTTATTTAAATGCTTCTTCTTTCTTCCTTCATCTTCTTCTGGTTCTTCTGGCTCTTCTGGTTCTTCCTCCGGCGTTCTCGTCCAGCATCTCCTCCGCGGCGTCTTCTATCTTCTTCTCCTCGGGCCGCTCCGCACCCATGGCATGGAGGGGAGGCTCCCGCTCTTCTCTTCATCTTCTTCTTCATCTTCTTCTTCATCCTCTTCTCTTCTTTCTTCTTCTCTTCTTCATTTTCTTCTCCGGGCCGCTCCTCACCCATGCTGGCATGGAGGGAGGCTCCCGCTGTGTGACGGCGTCTCTTCGTCTGACGGCTCTTAAATAACGGGGGGCGGGGCCACCCGGTGACCCCACCCCCCTCTGACGCACGGGACATGACGGGACTTCCCTGTGGCATTCCCCGTGACATCACAGGGAAGTCCCGTCAAGTCACCGTGCGTCAGAGGGGGGCGGGGTCACCGGGTGGCCCCGCCCCCGTTAGTTAAGAGCCGTCAGACGAAGAGACGCCGTCACACAGCGGGAGCCTCCCTCCATGACAGCATGGATGCGGAGCGGCCCGGAGAAGAAAATGAAGAAGAGAAGAAGGAAGAAGAGAAGAGGATGAAGAAGAAGATGAAGAGAAGAGTGGGAGCCTCCCCTCATGCCATGGGTGCGGAGCGGCCCGAGGAGAAGAAGATAAAAGACGCCGCGGAGGAGATGCTGGACGAGAACGCCGGAGGAAGAACCAGAAGAGCCAGAAGAACCAGAAGAAGAAGAAGATGAAGGAAGAAGAATTTAAATAAAGGAATTGTCAAAAACTGTCTCTTGTCATTTTTAACATTTTTGACAGTTTTTTAGTGAAATGGTAGGGGTAAGTACCCCCTTACCATTTCACACAGGGGGGGGCAGGATCTGGGGATCCCCTTGTTAAAGGGGGCTTCCAGATTCCAATAAGCCCCCTGCCCGCAGACCCCCACAACCACCGGCCAGGGTTGTGGGGATGAGGCCCTTGTCCTCATCAACATGGGGACAAGGTGTTTTGGGGGGCTACCCCAAAGCACCCTCCCAATGTTGAGGGCATGTGGCCTGGTATGGTTCAGGAAGGGGGGGCCGCACTCTCGTTCCCCACTCTTTTCCTGTGGCCTGCCAGGTTGCGTGCTCAGATAAAGGTCTGGTATGGATTCTTGGGGGAACCCCACGCCGTTTTTTTTTTTTTTGGCGCGGGGTTCCCCTTAAAATCCATACCAGACCTGAAGGGTCTGGTATGAAATTTAGGGGGAACCCCACGTCATTTTTTTTTTTAAATTTTGGCCGGGGTTCCCCTTAATATCCATACCAGACCTAAAGGGCCTTGTATGGAATTTAGGGGGACTCCCACGTCATTTTTTTTTTAAATTTTGGTTCGGGGTTTCCCTGTGGGGAATTCCCATGCCGTTTTTATCAATGAACTTCTATGTGTATTGTCGGCAATGCAATAGCCGCGGGTAGTTTTAAATGTTTTTTCCTTCGAAATGTCATTTTGCTGTCAGACTGTTCTAAACACAGGAAACATGCGCCCCTTTACAGGCATACTATAGACACCCCCCAGGTACGAAATTTAAAGGGATATTACACTTTTATTGTTTGACTTTAAGCATTATTAAAATCACTGCTCCTGAAAAAACGGCCGTTTTTAAAACTTTTTTTTGCATTGATCCATGTCCCCTGGGGCAGGACCCGGGTCCCCAAACACTTTTTATGACAATAACTTGCATATTAGCCTTTAAAATTAGCACTTTTGATTATTCATGTTCGTGTCCCATAGACTTTAACGGTGTTCGCGTGTTCGAGCAAACTTTTTTCCTGTTCGCATGTTCTGGTGCGAACCGAACAGGGGGGTGTTCGGCTCATCCCTACCAGAAAGTCTTTTTAAAAGAATTATCCAAAAAAGCATCCCCACAATTGTATAAAACAAAACAAAAACGTTATTGCCTTCAAGTGGTTATACCAGGGTTGTGGCTCCAGCTGTATGCCATAACCCTGGTATTTTTTTTTTTTTTCAGCTGGAAATGCTCTTTCCTCTAAAAGCAATCCTAGCAGCTAATTCGTTGCTACCCACCAGCACACTCCCACCACCCACCGGCACCTCTCTAGGCTCTTACATGCGTTGGACCGGGGGAGCTGGTCGATCACATTGAAGAGCCCAGGGGAGTCTAGTATCCAATCTGGTGGAGCCACGTGTTATCATAGAACTGGCTGAGGACCAGAAGGTCCATGGCCATCTCTATGGTCTAGGAGGCAGCCGGAAGCGATGTCATTACGTCACTTCCAGTTAGCATAGATGTAAACACTGCCTTTATTTTTTTTTTTTTTTGGGAAAGCACAAGATCATTTTTTTATATCATACTTTCCAGGATAGAGGAGAGATCTAGGGTCTTAAAGACCCCAGATGTTTCTATAAATAGGACCGTTCATGTCTTATTTCTATCATAAGGGATGTTTACATAACATCAAAAATAAAATTAAAGGGACAGTGTAAAAAATAAAAAGTAATTAAATATTAATTAAAAACATTGTTTTAAGGGTCCCCGTCCCCCTCGCAGGCAGAAACAAACACATACAAGGCATGTATACGGTGTTTGTACAACACATATGTGAGAAATCGCAAAAAACGTTATAGTGAGAGCAATAATTCTATTGCTAGACCTCCTCTGTAACTTTAAACTGGTAACCTGTAAAACAAATTAAAGCGTTGCCTATGGGGATTTTTAAGTTTCATAGTTTCTCGCCATTTCACGAATGTGCGCAATTTTAAAACATGACATGTTAGGTGTCTATTTACTCAGTGTAGCATCATCTTTTACATTTTACCAACAAATTGGGTTATATAGCGGGTAAAATAAGTATTGAACACGTCACCATTTTTCTAGGTAAATATATTTCTAAAGGTGCTATTAACACCACATGCAATCCATACATACAAGGAAACCAAAACAAATAAGTTCAGAAATTAAGTTATGTGTAATAAAATGGAATGACACAAGGAAAAAATATTGAACACATGAAGAAAGGGAGGTGCAAAAAGGCTTGGAAAGCCAGGGCACCAGGTGAAATCTATTAGTAATTAGAAAGCAATCCAGGCCCTTGTCAGTGCAAATTACTATCAGCTGGTTCAGTCTCAATTGCCTATAAAAATCTCATTACCAAGGTGTCACACAAGAAAGCTCTCATGATGGGTAAAAATCAAAGAGTTGTCTCAAGACCTTTGCAAGCTTATTGTTGCAAAACATACTGATGGCATTGGTTACAGAAGGATTGGCCATGACCTGGTGCTCCCTCAAGAGGAGTGAAAAGAATTATCAGAAAAGTTGTCCAAGAGCCAAGGGCCACTTGCAGAGAGCTTCAGGAAGACCTGGAATTAGCAGGTACAATTGTTTCAAAGAAAACAATAAGTAATGCACTCAACCGCCATGGCCTGTATGCACGCTCACCACGCAAGACTCCATTGCTGAGGAAAAAGCATGTTAAAGCTCGTTTAAAGTTTGCTGCACAACATTTAGACAAGCCTGTGAGAAACTGGGAAAATATACTCTGATCAGATGAGACCAAAATTGAACTCTTTGGATGCCAAAATACACACCATGATTGAAGGTCAAATGGCATTGCACATAACCTCAAAAACATCATACCAACAGTGAAGTTTGGAGGTGGGGACATCATGTGTTGGGCTATTTTTCAGCATTTGGTACTGACAAACTTCATATCATTGAAGGAAGAATGAAAGGAAAAATGTACCAAGACTTTTGTGGGGGCGTGGCCAGCTCACGCACAGAATGGCTACCTAAGTGCCAAGCTCCGGTGACTGGTGCCCGCAAAAGCTGACAGCTTTTTTTCCTCCAGCCTGCATGAGGATGCCCAGAAAGCCGAAGCTGCTAGATCGCTGCATGAAGGAGCTTCCCCACCTTTTCCTTCCACACACAGCCCGCTCTGTCCTAGGCCAGCTAAAGCCCACATGAGACTAGATGACAGCACTCAAGAAGAAGAGGTGAGACATGCTGCTGCAGACACTCTCTCTTGTCTCCCTCTGCACTCCTCCATAGCCTCATATCCCACTTCTAACCAGCCAGTAATGGACACCTTACTCAAAGATATGCTATTGTCCTTGCAAAGCTCATTACTGGCAGATTTTGCCACACTCACCCACAAATTCTCCTCTGAAATTAACTCCTTGGGTGAAAGAGTAGATCATATAGAAAATTCACTGAGGGAAATCACCACCACGGTGAATGATCTAGTGGATGCCCATGATGATAACTTGATGATGAGGAACAGCAGTGGATGAAGCAAAAATGTACCAATACATTCTTGATGATGAGGATGAAACAAGGGTGGACATTTCAGCAAGACAATGATCCCAAACACAAAGCCAAGGAAACTCTCAATTGGTTTTAAAGAAAAAAAATAAAGCTGCTAGAATGGCCCAGCCAATCACCTGACTTGAATCCCATAGAAAATCTATAAAAAGAACTAAAGATCAGAGTTCATAGAAGAGGCCCACAGAACCCTTAATATTTGAAGACTGTGTGGAAGAATAGGCCAAAATCACACCTGTGCAATGCATGTGACTAATTTCTCCATACAGGAAGCGTCTTGAAGCTGTCATTACCAATCAAGGATTTTGTACGCAGTATTAAATAAATTTCAGTTAGCGTGTTCAATACTTTCCCCTGTGTCATTTCATTTTATTATGCATAACTTAATTTCTGAACATATTTGTTTTGGTTTCTTTGTATGTATGTATTGCATAGATTGTTATTGACATGTGGTGAACATTTCATGTCTATAACACCTTTAGAAATATATTTACCTAGAAAAATGGTGACGTGTTCAATACTTATTTTACCCACTTTAAATTGTGTTTTTTTTTTTTTGCCTTAAAATTAAAGTGTATTTTTTCCCCATAAATTGTGTTTGAGAAACCTCTGCACAAATAGCGTGTGACATAAAAAAAGGTGCAACAACCACTATTTTATTCCTCTGCTACAAATATATATAATGTTTGGGGGTTCTAAGTAATTTTCTAGCAAAAAAATGCTGATTTTAACTTGTAAATGGTCTTCATTTGGTTAAATGTTGATGCTGGTATGCTGTATAAGCTTATATGCAAGTCTTTATTTATTATAATTTTTACTAGTACAAGCGTTGAGCCTAACATCTGAAGAGAAGTGGAGGAAGTGGGAGGAGCCAGCCATATATAATCGGGGGACATATAAAGTTGGTAAGGCGGAAAAAAGACAATAGTCTATCCAGTTCAACCTGCGTAGGTGCATGTGTATTAGTGTCTATAATGATTTCCCATATCCCTGTATGTTGTGTCCTTTGAGATGTACATCTAATGCCCTGTACACACGGTTGGATTTTCCGACGGAAAATGTGTGATAGGACCTTGTTGTCGGAAATTCCGACCGTGTGTAGGCTCCATCACACATTTTCCATCGGATTTTCCGACACACAAAGTTTGAGAGCAGGATATAAAATTTTCTGACAACAAAATCCGTTGCCGGAAATTCCGATAGTGTGTACACAAATTCGATGGACAAAGTGCCACGCATGCTCAGAATAAATAAAGAGATGAAAGCTATTGGCCACTGCCCCGTTTATAGTCCCGACTTACGTGTTTTACGTCACCGCGTTCAGAACGATCGGATTTTCCGACAACTTTGTGTGACCGTGTGTATGCAAGACAAGTTTGAGCCAACATCCGTCGGAAAAAATCCTAGGATTTTGTTGTCGGAATGTCCGAACAAAGTCTGACCGTGTGTACGGGGCATAAGAGTCTTTTAAAAATATGCATACTCCCCACAGCTACCACCAATTGTGGAAGAGGGTTCCACACCCTTATTGCCCTAACAGTGAAGAACCCCCTACGCAGTTTAAGGTAAACCACTTCTCCTCCAGTCTCATGTTGTGCCCCCGTGTCCTTTTACACTCCCTAGGACTGAATAGTTTATTTCCTATGCTGGAATCCCCATTGATATATTTGTAGATTGCTATCATGTCCCCTCTTAAGCACCTCATCTCCAGCGAGAATAAATTTAGTGTTTGCAGCTGTTCCTCATAATTGAGGTCTTCCAGTCCCCTTATTAGCTTTGTTGCTATTCTTTGAACTCTCTCCAGCTCCAGCACATCTCTTTGGAGGACTGGTGACCAGAACTGGACGGAAAACTCCAGATGAGGCCTAACCAGAGTTTTATAAAGTGGCAGAATTATAGTTTTGTCCCCGGAGTATATCCCTTTTTAATGCATGCTAATATTCTGCCTGCTTTGGTAGCTGCAGCTTGGCACTGCATGCTGTTGCTCAACCTGTCATCTATTAGCACCCCTAGGTCCTTCTCCATCCTTGAATCTCGCAGCTGTTCTCCACCTAGTGAATATTTTTACCCACTTCCCATCCCAGCCATAGTCATATGACATCCGCAGGAGGGATCTCCCATCCTGGGCGGGCATCATATGACGTCCTGGGCTTCCCGGTCGTCTAGGGGGCGCGCCGCGTCACTCAGGAGCCCGATGCGTATACCCGGCAGCCGCAAAGTTTTTTTTCAAACTTGTCGCTCTTCTTTTGTTTAAAGCACAAAAAATAAAAAACGCAGAGGCGATCAAATACCACCAAAAGAAAGCTCTATTTGTGGGGAAAAAAATTATAAAAATCTCATTTGGGTACAGTGTTGCATGACCGCGCAATTGTCATTTAAATTGCGACAGCGCTGAAAACTGAAAATTGGCTTGGGCAGGAAGGGGGTGCAAATGTCCTGCATTGAAGTGGTTAATTTATGTTTTTGACCCCAAGTGCATTACTTTACATTTCTCCACATTAAACCTCATTTGCCATTTGTCTGCCCACTCCTTTATTATATTCAGGTCTTTCTGCTTATCGTTGTGTCATCCGCAAAAACTGAGACTGAACTAGTTATCCCATACTCTATATCATTTATGAATATGTTGAATAGAATTGGTCCCAAGACATAGACATAGACATCTAAAGGAGAGTACCAGCCATGAGCATTGCATAATAGCCCGGGGCACGCATGCTTCCCTCTCCAATGAATTTGTTTTAAAAAAAATACATTTTTGAAAAATATTGCTTAATGTAATTGCCATACCTGTGGACCATTTGCAGCACCCCAAAGAAAAACTCCCATATTGTTAGCATTACCCATTCTGAGTGTTCTCCTTCATTCTAAAGTCACATTTGTGCAATACACTCTCTCTTCCCCGTCACAGCAACAACACCAAACTCAGACATTGTTTCGACAGAGGGAGAGAGAGTGCACTGCGTATGCTTTTTAATGAGGGGAAGCATTCAGTGTTGTGATGCCGGGGTCAAGTGTTCAATGTATGCCATGTTCTAGCCACAAACTAGAATGAGGGAATGCTTGTAAATTAACCACATCCTGTAAGGAGACTTTTTTTTATTTTTCACACACATGTTAACCACTTCAATACAGGGCATTTATACATCCTTCCTGCCCAGACCAATTTTTAGCTTTCAGCGCTCTCACACTTTGCATGCCAATTACTCAGTCATGCAACACTGTACCCAAACAAAATTTTTATCATTTTTTTCATACAAATAGAGCTTTATTTTGGTGGTATTTTATCACCACTGGGTTTTTTATTTTTTGCGACATAAGTGAAAAAAATGTGTGGTGTGGGGAAAAAAAACACTTTTTTTTTTAGTTTCTATGATAAAATTTAGCAAAGTCTTTTTGTTCATAATTTTGGGTCAAAATTTATACTGCTACATCTCTTTGGTAAAAAAATAACCCAAATTAGTGGATATTATTTAGTCTCTGTGAAAGTTATAGAGCCTACAAGCTATGGTGCAAATCATTGCAAATTGATCACACATAATGCACTGACATCTCATTTCTTGAGGCCCTGAAATGTCAGGAAAGTACAAATACCCCCCAAATTACCCCTTTTTAAAAAGTAGACAGTCAAAGGTATTTAGTAGGAGGCATAGTGAGTTTTTTGAAGTTGTAATTTTTTTCCCACAATTCTTGGGAAAATTAAGAATTTAAAATTTTTTTTTTTCACAAAACTGTCATAATAACAAGTTATTTCTCACACACAGCATATGCAAACTTCCAACTTCAGACGTATTTCCGGTGGCACTGACGTAATTTTCTGCTCCTTGGAATGCACTTTCTGGTTTCTGGAACACACGTCGTGAGCAGCGTCCGGATGCATCTCTAATCCCTTTACATGCCTGTTTTTAATCAACTATTTTGTAAGTACCCATTTGTATATGGACTAAATCCCTTTTCAAATAGTACTTTTCACTATTAGTTTCATTTTTTTATCCTTTTTTTGGTGCCTGGTGATTCTGCTGAGAAATTCCAACAAGAAATCCTTTGATCTGATGTGCTCAACACCACTCCTGAGCTTCTCTGGATACCATCACATAAGCCGTGCGCGTGGACAGTACATGTGACTGACTGTGATTGGACACACCCGGTCATGTGGTAAATAGACATTTGTATTGACTCTTTAGATGGATCTGGGATGGGCTGTGTCCAAGGGACACGCTTCATCCCCGGTCGGCGCGCTGCGGGCCCCTCAGGGCCCGCAGGAGCAACGAGAAGCCGAGGACGTCATATGACGCCCGTCCAGGATGGGAGTTCCCATCTGCGGATGTCATTTGACTATGGCCCGGTATTGAAGTGGTTAACCACTTGCCGACCTGTTGGCGTCATTATACTGTGGCAGTTCGGCACGATACCGCGAATCGGCATAGCTGTACATCTGCTCCTTTCAGCGGGACAGCAGGTACGTGCCCGCTGCATTGCGGGGGTGCCGATGCTTGTGGCCAGCGGTCACGTGCGATTGCCGGCACGAGAGGCAGAACAGGGACGTGTGTGTGTAGACACACAAATCCCTGTTCTGTGAGGAGAGGAGAGGCAGATCGTGAGTTCCTAATAGCTAGGAACCACAATCTGTCATCTCCTATAGTCAGTCCCCTCCCCCTAAAGTTAGAACACACACTAGGGAACACAGTTAACCCCTTGATCGCCCCATGGTGTTAACCCCTTCCCTGCCAGCGACATTTACACAGTAATCAGTGCATTTTTATAGCACTGATCGCTGTATAATTGTCAATGGTTTCAAAAATGTGTCAAAAGTGTCCGATGTGTAAACCATAATATCGCCGCCATTACTAATAGAAAAAAAAGATAATAAAAAAATTGCCATAAATCTATCCCCTATTTTGTAGACGCTATAACTTTTGCGCAAACCAATCAATATACACTTATTGTGATTTTTATTACCAAAAATATGTAGAAGAATACATATCAGCCTAAACTGAGGAAAACATTTGCTTTTTTAAAAGAAAAATGGGGATACATATCATAGCAAAGAGTACAAAATATTGTATTTTTTTCAAAATTGTTGCCCTTTTTTGTTTATAGCAAAAAAAAACAATAACGTATAGATGATCAAATAGCACCAAAAGAAAGCTCAATGTGTGGGAAAAAAGGACGTCAATTTTGTGTGGGTACAGCGCCACCCGACCGCGCAATTGTCAGTTAAAGCGACGCAGCGCCGAATCGCAAAAAATGGCCTGGTCATTGAGCAGCCAAATCTTCTGGCGCTGAAGTGGTTAAAATTTGCATTTTTTGCTGAAAAGTCTCTTACAACCCCCCAAGCTTTAGATTATTACATATACGTAAATATATATATACATTATATATTTTCTGAAAACAGGCCATGGAAAATAAAATGGTGGCTGTTGCAAAGTTTTCTGTCACACAATATTTGCACAGCCATTTATCAAATGCAATTTTTTAGGAAAAAATACACTAAAATGAACTTTAGTGAACAGAAAACAATATTGTGTTTAGTAAATAGATACTAAACATGTTAAGTATGAAAATTGAACATGCCTGTGAAATGGCAACAGACTATGGTGTCTAAAAATGTACATAGGTGACACTTTAAAAGCCTTTACAGTTAATCGTAAATTAAAGCCCGAAAACTGTTGCTCTTATTCCGAGGCAATGCCTCACATGTGTGTTGCAATTTCTGTTTACATATGCGCGCCAAACCTATGCATGTGTTTGCATTTGCATGTACTGTATGTGTTGGAGGGGAGGCAGGGTGCTTAAACTTTTTTACATTATTTTCATTTTTTTATTTAAATTCAATTTTCACACTTTTTATTATTATTAGTATTTATTTTCTGCATATTACTTTAGTGCTATCACAAGGGGGCGAACAAATTAGCTTTGGGCAGGTGACTTGTACTCCTTACAGAGAAATCAGGGGTCTATTAGACCCCTGATGTCTCCCCTGCCCTCCAATGCAGTCAGTTAAGCACATATTGTGCTTGGTTAGCTGCTTCCATGGCTGTAACAGCCAGGGAAGCTCTGAAACTGGAAGTGACAAAATTCTCATCACTTCTGAGTTGATTTGTCATAGAGGAGATCAGTGAATGGATGTTCCTCCAACTCCTCTGTGTGAAGTCATTCCCGTTGTTTACCACAGTCCCAGGCCCTCCGGAGGAACAGAAGAGCCTGGGAACCATCACGGGTGGCTGCAGGAGGAGGGATCGCCCTTCACAGAGCTGTAAATGATCTGTAAAAGTGGCTGTAAGGCCACCCGGGTCACTTTTACATAACAGCCAATTGCTGGCTGATAAATTAATGATATAGCCATGATATTTTAATTACCACTTGCGGATAGAACATTTATATATGTACACTATACCAGTCAGCAAATGACTTGTCACCATACAGAGGAGATTTTGTTGTTGTTGTTTATTAGTACTTGAAAAGGACTGGACATTATGGCAGTGACTTGAATAATCATATTGGCCATGGAAAGTGGGTTGAGCTGGGAATTGATGGACAGGTAACCTCATAGTATGAAATCCCTGGAAAAAAAAGAAGCTGAAGTTTTATTATATCCATCAGCCTCTTCCAAAAAAGTAACTGTCTAGGTGGACTAATCTTTGCGTTTTCATTTCAAAACAATCGCTTTCCTTGCTTAGGAAGTATCTAATTTTTTTCCTATGTCACTGTCCTCATGTTATCCTACATCTTTCATAAGTACGATGTTAATTTACTAGGTATCAAGCTTTATTTAAGCCAGATTATAGTCTGGCTCCAGTGTATTAAATAGATGCGCAACCGCAGAAACATAATGGTAACAGCAACATCTTCAAAGGATCAGGCATTTGTTTTTATATCATGACGTCAATGAGCATTTGTCATCTTCCCACCATGTTATCTTTTTTTTTATTGACTTACCAGAAAGGATTTATGAATTACCTGCAACATCTACAGAATAAAATATTATCTATGGCTCCAAGTATTTTATTAATCTCATCTGTAGGATTATTACATCCCTATCTGTGATTATGTAAATGACTCCTGCAAATATATAAATATATAATATATATTACTTAATAGTTTAAGGAGGTCAAGTATGGACGTAAGTTTGACGTACATCTGATGAGTTTTGTATGTACCAAAAGGGTACCAGATGTAGAGAAAAAAGACAGATACTTCAAGTAATGTTGTTGTGATGGTGCACGATGAAAGTAAAAGATGATCCAAGACATTCTTTTTAGGTTAGAAAAAAAAAAGTACATTATTTTCTTAGCATCACATGTTTCAAAGGCCAACACCACAGATAAACAAAATCTGCAATGTAAAGCAGGATAATAGAACGGTTTGTTAATGGCAGGTATATCTAGGTGCGCGTTTGGAGGTCTGAGTTTCACAAAGAGTAGTAGTATTCAACCACATTGTGGGTGGTACACTGCCTCTGGAATAAAGAGAAGAATCAAGTGGAAGATTTAGGAAAAACTTCCTGTCCACTGTTTGAGATTTATGACAATGGCAGACCAAAGGTAAGAAAAAAATAAAATGGCGTGAAAATCTGTTAGGAAAACTAAAGTCAGGCCTGGAGGAAAAATCTGGAAAAAATACTGAGGGACAGCATGACTGGGTAAAAGGGGAGTGGTGGACAGGGGTGAAGAGTTTGTAAAGTTTGAAGGATGCAGGAAGGAGGGGCACTGATCTGATTGGTGAAGTGGATGAGATGGGTGGAGTCCATAGGGGGTTGGAGACAGGACTGTTCCTGGAAAGTTTCAGTAGGAATACGGCAGGCATCGGGGAATCTTACCACCCTCCATCCCCTGTACTTAGTGGTGGTTTTTGTGCTTACGGGGGTGAGTTTCCTGGGGGATTGGAAATATGTCATGGCAGCTGGCGGGGTTCAAGGCTCTAGAAGTTAGGCAGTAGTGAAGGTCAATAGGTTGGGATCTGTCTTGGCTATGGCTTCCCCTAATGGCAGTAATTGAGTACCTGAACCTGTGTCCGAGTCAGTGGGATGTGACTGGAGGCCTATTTTTTATAAGTCATAGGTTTAACCATTCAGTCTGTTGCTGGTTATTTGTTATGTATATTTGGTATTTATATTGCTTATTTAATTTGTTATTTATCATTATAATTTTGTTAAATAAAGTGGCTGCTGTGGCCATTAAATCCCAGTTGGTGTCAGAGTGTCTTATTTGGTTCCACGGTTGAGTAGCAGAGTGGCCACGCAGCATGGGAAGACCTGCACTTTTCTACCCTAGTCATGCATTTCAGTACTTTACTTTTCAGGAGAGTAGGATACCCTATAGGATAGGATACTCTATATTCCTATACCCTATATCTGTAAAAGCCTTAATTGAAATTGGTTTTAAAGCTAAGGCCATGCTGGTAACAGGTATGGTATGCCCTGTGGTGAGCATAGGGAACAGGGTGATTAACACCCAAAGCAGAAGGAAACAGGAGGGCAGCAGAGATGAATGATACATGAGTCCAAGTGCAGTTACTGAAGGTGATATATTCATCCTGAAAAACATAAATTGTGATTTACCAACAGAGACAGGATTACAAGCCAGATGTAACAAGGGACATATGAGATCCTAGGAAACATTACTATAGCCAGTAGAAATAGCTGTAGACAGGCATGTGAGAGAAAAACAATATACCGGTAATATTCTCTTTACACAATTAGTAATTTCACTGCTCTGCCCAATATTTTGAAATGTATCAGAAATAGCAAGTTATATTTTAAATGTGTAGCAAATTGTAATACTTGAGGCTTTAACAGAAAATGATTATCTATGTTTATAACAATATGAAAGCAGGAAAGCACTTTGAGTTCTCTAAGTGCTTTAAGGCTACATTGCTCAAGAAAAGCAGGCAGACTGGAGGGATATCCTGCCAATGACAGTATTTTGAGACCTGGGAATTCAGCATACTTTCTGGGGAGAGATGCAGTTTGTCCAAACCCAGTACAAAAAAACCCATAAAGTTGAACTTCAGACAGATATGTAAGCACCATAGGCACCAGATATATACAGTCAGGTCCATAAATATTGGGACATTGACACAATTCTAATCTTTTTGGCTCTATACACCACCATAATGGATTTGAAATGAAACAAACAAAATACTGTGAACCACACTCACAGCATATGTGAACCACCTGCTGCTTGGAAACAATACATAAGAAATATTCATTTTCAATATTTCATTTTTAGATGACAAAACTATGAAACAGATTTTCTTAATTTTTACCATTTAGTCATTAACATTATATAAAGGAAATTGTGTGCAAAAACACTATATACAGTCAGGTCCATAAATATTGGGACATCGACACAATTCTAATCTTTTTGGCTCTATACACCACCACAATGGATTTGAAATAAAACAAACAAGATGTGCTTTAACTGCAGACTTTCAGCTTTAATTTGAGGGTATTTACATCCAAATCAGGTAAAAGGTGTAGGAATTACAACAGTTTGTATATGTGCCTCCCACTTTTTAAGGGACCAAAAGTAATGGGACAGATTAACAATCATCCATGAAACTTTCACTTTTTAATACTTGGTTGCAAACCCTTTGCAGTCAATTACAGCTTGAATTCTGGAATGCATAGACATCACCAGACACTGGGTTTCATCCCTGGTGATGCTCTGCCAGGCCACTACTGCAACTGTCTTCAGTTCCTGCTTGTTCTTGGGGCATTTTCCCTTCAGTTTTTTTTTCAGCAAGTGAAATGCATGCTCAATCGGATTCAGGTCAGATGATTGACTTGGCCATTGCATAACATTCCTCTTCTTTCCCTTAAAAAACTCTTTGGTTGCTTTCACAGTATGCTTCGGGTCATTGTTCATCTGCACTGTGAAGCGTCGTCCAATGAGTTCTGAAGCATTTTGCTGAATATGAGCAGATAATATTGCCCGAAACACTTCAGAATTCATCCTGCTGCTTTTGCAGCAGTCACATCATCAATAATTACAAGAGAACCAGTCCCATTGGCAGCCATACATGCCCACGCCATGACACTACCATCACCATGCTTCACTGATGAGGTGGTATGCTTTGGATCATGAGCAGTTCCTTTCCTTCTCCATACTCTTCTCTTCCCATCACTCTGGTACAAGTTGATCTCAGTCTCATCTGTCCATAGGATGTTGTTCCAGAACTGTGAAGGCTTTTTTTGATGTTGTTTGGCAAACTTTAATCTGGCCTTCCTGTTTTTGAGGCTCACCAATGGTTTACATCTTTTGGTGAACCCTCTGTATTCACTCTGGTGAAGTCTTCTCTTGATTGTTGACTTTGACACACATACACCTACCTCCTGGAGAGGGTTTTTTATCTGGCCAACTGTTGTGAAGGGTGTTTTCTTCACCAGGGAAAGAATTCTTCGGTCATGCACCACAGTTGTTTTCCGTGGTCTTCCGGGTCTTTTGGTGTTGCTGAGCTCACTGGTGCGTTCTTTCTTTTTAAGGATGTTCCAAACAGTTGATTTGGCCACACCTAATGTTTTTGCTATCTCTCTGATGGGTTTTTTTTTTTTTAGCCTAATGATGGCTTGCTTCACTGATAGTGACAGCTCTTTGGATCTCATATTGAGAGTGGACAGGAACGGATTCCAAATGCAAATAGCACACTTGAAATTAACTCTGGACCTTTTATCTGCTCCTTGTAAATGGGATAATAATGGACTAACACACACCTGTCCATATAACAGCTGAGCAGCCAATGGTCCCATTACTTTTGATCCCTTAAAAAGTGGGAGGCACATATACAAACTGTTTTAATTTCTACACCGTTCACTTGATTTGGACGTAAATACCCTCAAATTAAAGCTGAAAGTCTGCAGTTAAAGCACATCTTGTTCGTTTCATTTCAAATCCATTGTGGTGGTGTATAGAGCCAAAAAGATTAGAATTGTGTTGATGTCCCAATATTTATGGACCTGACTGTATAAGCAGCATTTCAGTATAAAACACTATTCGCAGAAGTCTATGCTACTGTTACATGGTTACATAGATACATAGTAGCGAGGTTGAAAAAAAGACACAAGTCCATCAAGTCCAACCTATGTGTGTGATTTTATGTCAGTATTAAATTGTATATGCCTGTATGTTGTGGTCGTTCAGGTGCTTCTCTAATAGTTTTTTAAAATTATCGATGCTCCCTGATTAAACCACTGCCTGCGGAAGAGAATTTCACATCCTTACCGCTCTTACAGTAAAGAACCCTCTACGCAGTTTAAGGTTAAACTGATTTTCTTCAAATTTAGTGAATAACTGCATGTCTTAATAAATTCCCTTTTGCGGAAAAGTTTTATCCCAATTGTGGGGTCACCAGTACGGTATTTGTACATTGAACTCTTATCCCCTCTCAAGCGTCTCTTCTTCAGAGAGAATAAGTTCAGTGCTCGTAACCTTTCCTCATAACTAATGTCCTCTAGTCCCTTTATTAGTTTTGTTGCCCTTCTCTGGACTCTCTTCAGTTCCAGCACATCCTTCCTGAGGACTGGTGCCCGGAACTGTACCGCATACTCTAGCTGCGGCCAGACCAGAGTCTTGTAGAGTGGGAGAATTATCGTTTTATCTCTGGAGTTAATCCCCTTTTTAATGCATGCCAATATTCTGTTTGCTTTGCTTGCAGCAACTTGGCATTGCATGCCATTGCTAAGCCTGTCATCTACTAGGACCCCCAGGTCCTTTTGCATTCTAGATTCCTCCAGAGGTTCTCCCCCCAGTAAGTAGATGGCATTCATATTTTTGGCACCCAAATGCATTATTTAAAATTTTTCTACAGTAAACCTCATTTGCCATGTAATTGCCCACCCCATTCATTTGTTCAGATCTTCTTGAAAGGTTTCCACATCCTGCAGAAAAGTTATTGCCGTGCTTAGCTTAGTATAATCCGCAAATACAGAGTTAGAGCTGTTTATCCCATCCTCCAGGTCATGCATGAATAAATTAAATAGGATTAGTCCCAGGACAGAACCCTGGGGGACCCCACTTTCCACCCCGTACCATTCCGAGTACTCCTCAATTATCACTATCCTCTAAACTAACCCCTGTAGCCAGTTTTCAATCCATGTACCCACCCTATGTTCCATGCCAATGGACGTTACTTTGTACAGTAAATGTTTATGGGGAACTGTATCAAATTCTTTTGCAAAATCCAGATACACCATGTCTACGGGCCTTCCATTATCTAGATGACAGCTCACCACCTCATAGAAGGTTAATAGATTGGTTTAGTGAGAACGATTCCTCATGGATCCATGCTGATTATTGCTAATGATACCGTTGCCATTACTAAATTCTTGTATATAGTCCCTTATTATCCCCTCCAAGAGCTTGCATACAATTGATGTTAGGCTAACTGGTCTGTAATTCCCAGGGATGTATCTTGGCACTTTTTAAAATATTGGTGCTACATTGGTTTTTCTTCAATCAGCTGGTACCATTGCAGTCAGTAAACTGCTCGTAAAAATTAGGAAAATGGTCTGGCAATTATTTGACTGAGTTCCTTAAGGACCCTCGGGTGCAAGCCACCTGGTCCCGGTGACTTATTAGAGTTACGTTTTTCAAGTCTATTTCTAATTCTGTGCTCTGTTAGCCATGAGGGTGCTTCCTGTGACGTGTCATGATGATAAACATTGCAGTTTTGGTTACTAAAGCCCCCCAATTCCCTCGTGAAGACTGAGGAGAAGAATAAGTGCAATACCTTCGCCATCTCTCCATCCTTAGTAACCAGATTCCCTTCATCTTTCTTTATGGGACCAATATGATCTGACCTCCCTTTCTTACTATTATGTACTTAAAGAATTTCTTGGTATTTTTTTTACTCTCCTCCACTATGTGCCTTTCGTGTTCTATCTTAGCCGCCCTGATTGCACCCTTACATTTCTTGTTGCATTCTTTGTAAAATTGGAATGCTGATGATGATCCCTCAGCCTTGTATTTTTTGAAGGCCTTCTTCTTTGCTTTTATATGCATTCTTACATTGGAGTTAAGCCGCCCATGACTTTTATTAGCTCTTTTAAATTTATTTCCCATTGGGATGCACTGGCTAATACCCTTATTTGATTTCAAAGCATACCCATTTTTCCTCCGTGTTCTTTCTGTCTAAGATTTTATCCCATTTAGTATCTTCTAGCAAGGATCATAGTTTAGGGAAGTTGGCTCTTTTGAAATTCACTGTCTTTGTATTCCCCTTATGTTTCCTATTTGTGTGATTTATACTGAAACTAATTGACCTGTGATCACTGATTCCTAATTGCCCCGTATTTCCACATCCGTGATCAGGTCTGTATTGTTGGTAATCAGTAGGTCTAGTAACACTTTGTTTCTAGTTGGTGCGTCTACCATCTGACCCATGAAATTGTCCTGCAAGACACTCAGGTACTGGAGAGCCTTAGATGAATGCTTGGTTCCTTCCACACAGTCTATGTCTGGATAATTAAAAATCCCCCATTATAATGACACTTCCCATCCTTGCCACTAATCCAAATTGTGATAGGAGGTCCGCCTCCGCCTTCTCCCTATGGTTAGGGGGCCTATAGCATACTCCCAGTATTACTTTCCCTTTAGTTTCCTCCCTTTGGAGCTCTACCCATAAGGAGTCCACCTCCTCCCTTGCTCCATTAGCGATGTCATCTCTCACATTCACTTGTACATAATTTTTGATAAACAGGCATACCCCTCCCCCTTTTTTACCCTCTCTATCCTTGAGATATAGGAAATACCCTTAAATGGTTGCCAGCCAATCATGAGAGCTGTTGAACCAAGTCTCTGAAAGTCTCTGAAATTACTACAAAATCTAAATCCTCTTCGTACAACAGTAGCTCCAGTTCTCCCATGTTGTCTGCCAGACTCCTGGCATTGGTGAACATGCCACATAGTTTAGACAGGTCGCATACTATCTCCTTATTGGGTGTTCTGAGGTTGCAAATAGGACTTGTTACTATACTTACCTCGGGTTGGGGTGCTTTAGTCAACCTTCCACTAATGCCACCAATACTACCCTTTGGAATTTGTTCCGCGCTAACTATCTCTACCCCCCAGTTGCCTAGTTTAAAAGCCCCTCTAACTTTTCGCCATCTTCATCCCAGCAGATCTGCACCCTCCTCATTTAGTTGCAGTCCCTACTATAGAGCTGGTAACTGACTAATAAGTTGGCCCAGTTCTTTCACTCCTTCCCCCATGCTGGGAATATACAGACTCTGTGGGGCAGGAGATCAATGTGCCACAATGGTGCTGTGTCTGCAGAGTGCTGGAGGCAAATGCATTTGGGCCTGTTGGGTGGATATGACCTACTAGAAGAAAATATAAAGAAAAAAGGTACAATGTAAAATACATTTAGGGATATTGGGTTAAATAGGTTATTTTCCTTTTTCTTTACTTTTTCTTTAAACTTAAACATGACGATTCTTAAATCATTTAAAAGTCACTAATTGAAATGTATAATCATTATATTCCATCAGATAGGAAAAGATAAAAGACCTGATGTTATTACAGCCTGGTCTCTATTATGAGATCAGAGTTTGCTATCACTGGAGAACAGATTTGTTTATGTGAAAGCAGAATGCAATGTATCAGTAATCACTCATTATACATTCCATTGTAATATCATATTAAATTGCTGTTGCTGTGTATGTAGGCATTATGTCTCAGAAACACATTTAAAGCTGAACTCCAGACAAATAGCTAAAGAGGACATTTAAAATACATGTATGAAGCTTTCAATGTTTGTTTTTATGGAATAGCCTTGTTGGGTCCCTAACTAATGTAAGACCTGCTGTGCAGAGAATTGATTAAAGGGTATTTCCACTCTTGCTGTCAAATTTGAAAAAAAACCCAGTACAGGTATTCCTCACTTAACGACCAGGTTCCGTTCCAATGACCAGGTTGTTAAAGGAATTGGTCGTTAAACGAGGAGTCACAAGTAATCAATATTTAATTCAATATTGCAATATTTAATAAGCATTCTTAACTACTGTACTGTATTGTGAAAAAAAGTCCAAACACAAAACTCCAGCTCAATAATGTTGCTTTAATTTGCATAAGTACAAAACACAAACAAAAATTCTGTACTGTACTGTACAATACAATGATGTACAGATACTCCTCGTTTAACGACTTACCTGTTTAATGACTGCTTGGACTTACGACCAGCTCTCCCCACCCAAACGACGCGCTATACATCATTGTATTGTACAGTACAGTACAGAATTTTTGTTTGTGTTCTGTACTTATGCAAATTAAAACAATGTTATTGAACTGGGGTTTTGTGTTTAGACCTTTTATTCACAATACAGATCAGTACAGTAGTTAAGAATGTTTAAAATATTGATTACTTGTGACTCCTTGTTTAACGACCAAACCTGGTCGTTAGAACGGAACCTGGTTGTTAAATGAGGAGTACCTGTATAGCGCGTCGTTCGGGTGGGGAGAGCTGGTCGTAAGTCTGAGCGGTCAATAAACAGGTAAGTCGTTAAACGAGGAGTATCTGTATATTTTTGATATGTGTTCTCATTCACACAGCATATATATATATATATATATATATATATATATATATATATATATATATACACAGTATCTCACGAAAGTGAGTACACCCCTCTCACATTTTTGTAAATATTTTATTATATCTTTTCATATGACAACACTGAAGAAATGACACTTTGCTACAAAGTAAGGTAGTTAGTGTAGAGCTTGTATAACAGTGTAAATTTGTTGTCCCCTCAAGATAACTCAACACACAGCCATTAATGTCTAAACCGCTGGCAACAAAAATGAGTACACCCCTAAGTGAAAATGTCCAAATTGGGCCCAAATGTCAATATTTTGTGTGGCCACCATTATTTTCAAGCACTGCCTTAACCCTCTTGGGCATGGCGTTCACCAGAGCTTCACAAGTTGGCACAGGAGTCCTCTTCTACTCCTCTATGATGACATCATGGAGCTGGTGGATGTTAGAGACTTTGTGCTCCTCCACCTTCCATTTGAAGATGCCCCACAGATGCTCAAATGGGTTTAAGTCTGGAGATATGCTTGGCCAGTCCATCATCTTGGAGGTGTGTTTGGGGTCATTATCATGTTGAAATACTGCCCTGCAGCCCAGTCTCCGAAAGGAGGGGATCATGCTCGGCTTCAGTATGTCAAAGTACATGTTGGCATTCATGGTTCCCTCAATGAACTATAGCTCTCCAGTGCCGGCAGCACTCATGCAGCCCCAGACCATGACACTCCCACCACCATGCTTGACTGTAGGCAAGATACACTTGTGTTTGTACTCCTCACCTGGTTGCTGCCACACACGCTTGACACCATCTGAACCAAATTTTTTTATCTTGGTCTCATTAGACAACAGGACATGGTTCCAGTAATCCATGTCCTAGTTTGCTTGTCTTCAGCAAACTGTTTGTGGGCTTTCTTGTGCATTATCTTTAGAAGAGGCTTCCTTCTGGGATGACAGCCATGCAGACCAATTTGATGCAGTATGTGGAGTATTGCCTGAGCACTGACAGGCTGACCCCCCACCCCTTCAACCTCTGCAGCACTGCTGGTAGCACTTATACTTCTATTTCCCAAAGACAACCTCTGGATATGACACTGAGCACGTGAACTCAACTTCTTTGGTCAACCATAGCAAGGTCTGTTCAGAGTGGAACCTGTCCTGTTGAACCGCTGTATGGTCTTGGCCATTGTGCTGCAGCTTAGTTTCAGGGTCTTGGCAATCTTCTTATAGCCTAGGTCATCTTTATGTAGAGCAACAACACTTTTTTTCAGATCCTCAGAGAGTTCATTGCCATGAGGTGCCATGTTGAACTTCCAGTGACCAGTATGAGAGAGTGAGAGTGATGACACTAAATTTAACACACCTGCTCCCCATTCACACCCGAGACCCTGTAACACTAATGAGTCACATGACACAGGGGAAGGAAAATGGCTAATTGGGCCCAATTTGGACATTTTCATGTAGGGGTGTACTCACTTTTTTTGCCAGCAGTTTATACATTAATGGCTGTGTGTTGAGTTATTTTGAGGGGACAGCAAATTTACACTGTTATACAAGCTGTACACTCACTACTTTACATTGTAGCAAAGTGTCATTTCTTCAGTATTGTCACATGAAAAAAAAAAATAATAAAATATTTACAAAAATGTGAGAGGTGTACTCACTTTCGTGAGATACTGTATATATTTCTTACATTTTTGGATATTTCTAAGGAGAAGGAGTCATAGCTGATTCTAGAAATGTCTGGACATTGTTTGGCAGCCCATAGCCCAGACCTGTGGTGGAAGAAAAGAAAGTTGCTTGATTGCCCCATCAACACAGTCATCCTCTTACAGTGCTATTGTGTTCTGCTGGCAGAGGGGCACAGGGAGCCTTAATCATCAGATAATTAAGTCCCAGTGACAAGGCTATACGGCAATCTAGCACGTGTGACGGAAGATGGAGTGACGAGACCCGGAGCATTAGGAAGCAGAGTATTAATTCTAGGAGCGGATGAGACTACCACCAGCATTCACACTCCCTAGGTCTGCAGCGACCGCTGTTATTTGTTCCAACCACTGTATGGATTGCTTTTGATGTGATTTGTCTTTTTTGCCTGCTGTGATATGTTTACATGTGAGTACAATGGTGATGGATCATTGGTATTTTAATAAATTTTTCTGAATGGTATCACACTATTGGAGCGCTTTTCTGTATTCACATGTGGAGCTACTACTTCAGGGATAGTGCTTGACATACATACCGTTGGACATTGGAGATCTGATTTTAACCCCCATGTGAGTGGGGTGAGGCGATTCTGGCCAAACACGAGAGTGTGAGGCTATAGCAGCTGGTGAGTGCGATTTTTAGAGGGGAGTGGAATCACGTCACTGAGGTGTGGTGGATGATTACAAGAATCACACTTTGTTTCTCCTACCGGAGATCTTATCACTTTTTGGACTTTTGTTCACATTATATATGGACTGTTTTATTGCATTCTAATAATAAATTCATTTTTGGAGAAGTGGCACATCCATTTTACACTTGTCACAGGATGTTATTCATTTGTTCAGTCACGTTATTTATATTTTGTATGCATATAGACACAGCCTTTATTTTCTGTTTTAATTTTATTGTGGTGTTGATGCTAAGTGTCACATTACCAACAATATTCTCATATATACACATTTTTTTCACTTACTATTCATCATTTGCACATTAGCGCCACTATTCATTCGTATATTTATTAGAGGTTTCAATTCGGTTTACATGTTCCCTTTTTTTTTTAAGAGACAGTTGTAGAATTGTCTTTGTTCATCTCCTAGAGCGCAGTGGTGGGATTACAGGTATAGGCGGATTCACTTGTAAAGTGTGGCTATATATGTCTCCCTTACTTTCATAGTTTGTGCGCAGGGGGTGTGCCGGTTGTGCCTGTTACAAAAAAATTGTAACGCAAAACAAACAGCATGGTAAAAAAATAATATAAAAATAAATTTGTAGAAAATAATAATACCGTCCAGTGCCCTACTCTTTTTTTACATTTATTTAAAGGCGTGTGTGTGTATCTATCTATATATATATATATATACACACACACACACATACTGTAAAGATAGATAGATTTATTTATTAAACATACACGCACGCATGTTTGAGCTTTGGGATGCACACCCTAATACAATAGGCTGTTCACACCTATGGTTATGTTACATCTGCTCCATTTATATTGGAGCCAACTAAGGGTGAGACTGTTTGAACTGCTCGAATTGAGGTAGGATTTATGTGAATATATATGGGCTACATGTGTATTACTATATACAGTATACTATACATATATTGTGGCATTGAATGCCTAAGCAGTCCCATCCAGATATACTTGTTGTTTCAGTCTATAGAGGGGTTTGGCATTTACTCTGTGTAGGTGTGACCACTCCTTATACTGACTTCAATAAACTAAAAAAAGAATATTATCTTTTTTTTTTTTAAGTTCCAGACATCATTGTTGATTTTGACTCCAAAACAAGGAGATTTTTCTTTTGGTCCTTTTAACCGCTTGCCGACCGGCTCACGCCAATATACTTCAGCAGAAGAGCACGTACATGCATATTAACGTACCTGTATGTTGCCATTTGGGATGCGACTTGTGGGCGCACGCACCCGCTGCAATCTCCGTGAGTGTGACCGCGGGTCCCGCGGACTCGATGTCTGCGGGGATACCCGTGATCGTCTCACAGAGAGGAAGAACGGGGAAATGCTGATGTAAACAAGCATTTCCCCGTTCTGCCTAATGACACTGACACTGATCACAGCTCCCTGTGATCGGGAGTGGTTCGGTGCTTCAGGTCTTTGTTACAGGTTGGCCTCTCTGTCCTTCTAAGAATTGAGTCCCCTAACACCAGAATGTCTTTCCTTTCCCTTCGCTTCCCCCCACTCACACTGGAGGAGTTCTTCCCCCCGGCAGCTAGGAGAGTCCCACAGCTCCAGCAGTGCTGGTCCCTGACTGGTTTCACCAATGTCACTCAATGGAGCGTACTTTTTGGAATGCACCAACCCTGGATCAGCCTCCCTGGCACTTCCCCCTCTACCCTTCCTGACTGTCACCCATCTACTCTTTCCTAGTGCCTGCACCTCTTTGTCTCCACCCGCCTCTGTGCTGGCCCCTGCTGGCACCTGCCGTGTACGTTCCTGGCTCTCCTTTAGTATGGAGGGACTTCTCAGTGCTGACAGTTGCTTCCCCAGATTAAGAACCTGGGCTTCCAGGCAAACAATGTGCTTACATTTTGCACAGCAGTATTCACCCTTGATCAGATGATCAAGGAACTCATACATGCCGCAAGATGTACAACGAGTCACCTCTTACATTTTTTTTTTCTTCTCTACTGTTTGTTTTCTTTCTGAAAGCACAAGAACAAGTCCAGAATTGAAACATTTTCAGTAAACCTCAGGATTAATTTAAAGCTCATTTCACCCAGAAAACCCACCAAAAAGACATCCCTCTTTCATTCCCCTTGTCCCCTATTTATTTTGCCAAAATTGCAAAATTTTGCCATATTTCCAGAATTTTGCCTACAGTTATAAAATGTATAACTCTCAAATCATTTACCATGATATTGGACGTAACCACTTCATATTGTAGAGTGGTTCTATTTTAGGATATCCAAACCTGTGCACTTGTTCTTCTATTAAAATAACTTTATTTTTTAGTGGCTTTGGAATCCCCAACATTTGAAAGCTGGAAAGAGAGAGAGAAAGAGATATCACCATCTGAAAATGTTAGTGGACTGAAAGTCAAGATGACGCACTTGGTTGAATATTTTTGGCCAAATTCACTTAAAGAGGAGCTCCACTCAAAACACTTCATAGGTCCCAGAACACAGAAGACAATTCGCAAAACGCTTCATGCATGCGCAGTAGGAAACCGGCTATGAGGCCACATCTTATTCATCAGAAAAGTCTTGTCATTGAAAACTGGTTCTGTATTTCTTAAAACTGGTTGTAAAAAAAAGTTTTAAAACACTACCAAAACTGTCACTGTATTTTCCATTAATGTTATGAGAATGTGGCAAAATAATTCTAATTCTTATGCTTTTGTTTTCCATTGGCACTGGAAGCAGCATTAGAGGTATTTATAGATCTTATAAAGATTGGAGCTTATTATGCCTTATGGATTTTTCATTTATTAACTTAGTTATGATGTGAAAAACCCTTGAGGCTGATTTACTAAAGGCAAATAGGTTGTTTTCTTTGCAGTGGAAGTTGCACTTTACAAGGGAATTTGCCCCAGAGCTTAGTGAGTGCAGTGAAATTTCACAAAGAATATCCAATCATGTGGAAGGAGAAAAAAAAACTGCATTTTGTTTGCAAGTTATTGGATGATGGAAGTCGACAGAGATTTATTTCATTTACTAAACTTTGGGGAAAATTACCCTGCAAAGTGTAATTTCCCTTGCACTGTGAAGGGTCTATATGCCTTTCATAGATCAACCCCCTTGTGTTTCATTAGGGGTGAGACTACAGAAACACATCCAGAGTAGTGGAAAGGTCTCAATAAAGAATTTCTTACTTTAATTACCAATGGGTGATTGGATTATACAATATACACTATATGGCCAGAAATATATAGTCTTGCTTCCAAAATATTGCTTTCAGGTGTTTTCTTGGAAGGGTATTGTTAATGCTACAGCACACAGCATGATAACCTTTAAGACTATTGTGGTCTTCCAGCCTTGTGGCAACAGTTCGGGAAATGTAGTTTTCTGTTCTAGTACAACCCTAATTCCAGAAAAGTTGGGATGTTGTTTAAAGTCTACATAAAAACAGAATGCAATGATTTGCACATTTCATTAATTCATATTTTATCCACAATAGAAAATAGAAAACATATCAAATGTTTATTCTGAGAATATGTACCATTTTAAGAAAAAAAATAGATAATTTTGAAATGGATGCCAGCAACACATCTAAAAAAAAGGTTGGGACAGGACCATGTTTACCAGAGTATAGCATCCCCTCTCCTTTTATTAACACTCTGTAAACGTCTGGGAATGGAGGAGACCAATTGCTAGAGTTATGGGAGAGGAATGTTGCCCCATTCTTGTCTGATATAGGATTCTAACTGCTCAATGGTCCTGGGCCTTCTTTGTCATATTTTCTGTTTCCAGATGCACCAAATATTTTCAGTTGGTATAAGGTCTGGACTGCAGGCAGGCAGTTAAGCAACCAGACTCTTCTACTATGAAGCCATGCTAGTGTCATACAGTTCCTTGCAAATGCATTCACCCCCCCCCCCCCCTTGGCATTTTTCGTGTTTTGTTGCCTAACAACTTGAAATTAACATGGATTGTTTGAGGATTTGCATCATTTTAATTTACAGAGCATGTCAACAACTTTGATGATGTTTTTTTATTATTGTGAAGCAAACATCAAATAGGACAAAATAACAGAAAAAGTCAATGTGCATAACTATTCACCCCCTAAAGTCAATACTTTATAGAGCCACCTTTTGCGGCTATCACAGCTCCAAGTCACTTTGGATAAGTCTCTATGAGCTTCCCACATCTTACCACTGGAATTTTTGCCCATTCCTCCTTGCAAAACTGCTCCAGCTCCTTCAAGTTGGATGGTTTGCGCTTGTGAACAGCAATCTTTAAATCTGACCACAGATTTTCTATTGGATTGAGGTCTGGGCTTTGACTAGGCCATTCCAACACATTTACATGTTTCCCTTTAAACCACTCAAGTGTTGCTTTAGCAGTGTGTTTGGGGTCATTGTCCTGCTGGAAGGTGAAGCTCGGTCCTAACCTCAAATCACACACAGAGTGGTACAGGTTTTGCTCAAGACTATCCCTGTATTTAGCACCATCCACATCGAACTGTGTTCACAGACATGGAAGCATTCCTGAGCCAATGCAGTGATATCCATAACAGAATCATGCCTGATTTTAATGCATCTGAGGGCCTGAAGATCACAGGCATCCAATATTATGTTTATGCCTTGTGTTGTGTGCACAGAGATTTCTCCAGATTCTCAGATTCTCTGAATCTTTTGATGATATTATGTACTGTAGATGATAATATATTTAAAGCCTTTGACATTTTATATTGAGGAACATTATTATGAAATTGTTTGTCAATTTTTAAATGCAGATTTTCACAGATTGATGAACCTCCGCCCATCTTTACTTCTGAGACACTCTGACTCTCTAAGATGCTTTTTTATACCCAATCATGTTACTGACCTTTTGTTAGTTTACCTAATTAGTTGCAAAATGTTCTTCCAGCTCTTCCTTGTTAGTACTACTTACTTTGCCAGCTTTTTGTTGCCCTGCCCGAACTATTTTGAGATGTATTACTGCAATTAATTTCAAAATAAGCTTATTTTTTTCTTAAATTGGTACATTTTCTCAGTTTAAATATTTGATATGTTTTCTATTCTGAATAAAATATGGGTTTATGAGATTTGCAAATCATTGCATTCTGTTTTATGTAGATTTTACAAACTGTCCCAACTTTTTTGGAAGTGGGGTTGTGTGACTATGCCCCTGTGCACAAAGGCAGATCCAAAAATGCAATTATTTGATGAGTTTGATGTTGAGGAATATATTGGCCTGCACAGAGCCCTCGCAGCAACCCAATAAACCACTTGCCAACCATGCTGTAGCCGAAAGATGGCTACAGCATGGTCATCTGGTTCTGGGAGGGCCTTCCAGAACCTTCCAGAACCCCCATAACCCCCCAGCCCGCACACCCCCTGTCTTTCGGACATAGTTGATCACAGATCAAGGTAAAGGGACAATCACATGACACAGGACAGCTGATCCCATGTAAACAAATACTGGTTATCAGCATTTCCTTTCCTCTGCACTGTCACTGTGTGGGGAAAAGAAAGCTGATAATCTGTTATCCTGATTATCAGTGCCAATCAGTGCCCATCAGTGCAGCATATCAAGACCGCCTATCAGTGTCCATCAGTGCAGCCTCATCAGTGCACACCAGGGAAGATGAAAAATTACTTATTTGTAAAATTTTATAACAGATTTTTTTTCCTAATTTTGGGTCTTTTTTCGTTTGTTTAGCAACAAATAAAAAAAAACAAGAAAAACGGTGATGATTAAATACCACCAAAAGAAAGCTCTTTCTGTCTCAAAAAATTATAAAAATTTTATATACAGTGCCTTGAAAAAGTATTCACACCCCTTGAAATTTTCCACATTTTGTCATGTTACAACCAAAAATGTAAATGTATTTTATTGGGATTTTATGTGATAGACCAACACAAAGTGGCACATTTTTGTGAAGTGGAAGGAAAAATATAAATGGTTTTCAAATTTATTTACAAATAAATATCTGAAAAGTGTGGCGTGCATTTGTATTCAACCCCCTTTACTCTTTTACCCCTGACTAAATTCTAGTGGAACCAATTGCCTTCAGAGAACACCTGTGTGTGTAATTTAATCTTAGTATAAATACAGCTGTTCTGTGAAGCCCTCAGAAGTTCATGAACAAACAGCATCATGAAGGAACACATCAGACAGGTCAAGGATAAAGTTGTGGAGAAGTTTAAAGCAGGGTTAGGCTATAAAAAATATCCCAACCTTTGAACATTAATGGGAGCACTATTCAATCCATTATCCGTGAATGGAAAGAGTATGGCACAACTGCAAACCTACCAAGACATGGGCGTCCACCTAAACTGACAGGCCGGGCAAGGAGGACATTAATCAGAGAAGCATCCAAGAGACCCATGGTAACTCTGGAGATCCACAGCTCAGGTGGCAGAATCTGTGAACAGGACAACTATTAGTGGTGCACTCCACAAATCTGGCCTTTATGGAAGAGTGGCATAAAAAAGTTGCATTTGCAGTTTGAGAGAAGCCATGTGGGGACACAGCAAACAAGTGGAAGAAGGTGCTCTGGTCAGATGAAACCAAAATAAATTGTTTTGCCCTTTAAGCAAAACGCTATTTGAGGTGGAAAACTAACACTGCACATCACCCTGAACACACCAACCCCACTATGAAACATGGTGGTGGCAGCATCATGTTGTGGGGTTCCTTTTCTTTAGCAGAGACAGGGAAGCTGGTCAGAGACTGGGGCAGAGGTTCACCTTCCAGCAGGAAAACCACCCTAAACATACAGCCAGAGCTACAATGGAATGGTTTAGATCAAAGCATATTCATGTATTGGAATCGCCCAGTCAAAGTCCAGACCTAAATCCAATTGAGAATCTGTGTCAAGACTTGAAAATTCCTGTACACAGACGCTCTCTATTCAATCTGACAGAACTTAAGCTATTTTGCAAAGAAGAATTGGCAAAAATTTCACTTTCTAGATGTGCAAAGCTGGTAGAGACATCCCCAAAAAGACTTGCAGCTGTAGTTGTAGTGAAAGGTGGTTCTACAAAGTATTGACTCGTGGTAAAAAAAAATTGAAAACTATCACATAAAATCCCAATAAAATACATTTACGTTTTTGGTTGTAACATGACAAAATGTGGAAAATGTCAAGGGGTATAAATACTTTTTCAAGGCACTGTAAGTACAGTGTTTCATGACCGCGCAATTCTCATTCAAAATGCGATAGCACTGAAAGCTGAAACTTGGCCTGGTTAGGAAGGGGTCGAAAGTGCCCAGTAGGCAAGTGGTTAAAGACCTTTGGGATGAATTAAAATGCTGATTGTGAATCATCTTCTTATCTAACATCGGTATCTGACTTTGCAAACGCTGTTTTGGCTGACAGAGCACACAATCCCACAAACGCTCCATATTTTTGTGTAAAACCTTCCCAGAAGAGTGGAGGTTGTTAAAGCTTATAAAGAGGCCCAATCTATAATAATGCCTATCATTTTGAAAAAGGATGTTCGTGAGGTCATAAAGATGTGATAGTCAGTCAGTCCACAAACTTTTGGCATATAGCAAGTCTGAGAAATTTACAACTTTTGAAAAATTTTCATGGACATAGATATCCAGTTTGCTTCAGGTTAAGAAAATTCTGGGATCACTGGTAACTGATTGGTTGGCAGCCAAAGTAAAAGGATAATGACCATTACAGTGTAAATCATTAAAAAAGAAATTTGTAATGACATTTTATACAACTGCCGTATGTTCTAAGTTTGCATGTATTTTTTTTCATGATCCTTTTTCTTCTTTTGTACTATTTTATTCATTCACAGAGTTTCAGAGATCCTGTTTCTCGTTAATTTATCTTCCTGTTATTTCAGATAATACACTGATTGCACATAATTGCTATAATATTAAAAATGATGTTATCCTTTAAAAAATACATCTATTCCCTTACGTGGTATTAAAAACACTGTACTGATTGCACAAGCCTTCCCTGTAGGTCAATCTACAGTCTTACTCAAGAAAAATTGATAATTCCTCTTTGAGCCACATTTCAAAAGTAAATGCAGTGTGAAAGACATGTAAATAATACAATTGTCTATACTTTGTGCGTAGGTTTATATAGAGTTACCATAGATAGGTCCATTTTGCTATTTCTCTCTCTAAAATCAACCTGACACCACCGATGCTAAACATTTGGAATGGTGAATTTCTAAAAAGACATGAAATGCTTCTCTATGCATCAAACATTCAGCCATGGCAAAATTGTACTGCAATCTCATAATGTTTGCCAAAATTTCATAGCAATCAAAACTTTCGATATCACTTTTTTTGTACTCAAGATGCAGTAGATCTTAGTAGTATGTGAATAGGAATTACTATGTTTTTTCCCAAGTCTTATTATTTATCTTTTTTTGTAAAATTCCTTTTATTAAATTTTTAAATTACATACATAAGGCAAACACATATAACAATCAGGGATAGTCGGGTACCAGGCCTCATTCCCCAACAAAATAAAAAACAAAACAAAAAAAACAAACGAACCCCTCGCCAAAACACCTCTCAGCTTTGGGCCCTCAGTATAACTCCTTATTAATTATCTTGACTAATATACAGCTCTCTCACCATGATGCACCAAAAAGAAACTTCCTTTGAAGTTCCCACAGATGTAGGAAAACCCTGAGAATCCTGATAATGCTTTAAATGAGACATTTGTAATATAATATTCTCTCCAATGCTAAGTAGAAAGGAACACAAATCACAAAGGAAGCGTGAATTCACCCAAAAGAGAAAAGGTTATAGTTTAACAGCAATGGCCATAAACTACTTTAATTTTGCGCATAATCTATGGTAAAATCTCTATATTTTTATCTGTGGACCAGTGCTAAGGGTGTAGTGAAAAGAGCTGCGGCTTTGTGTTAAAAGTATATGAGCTGTAAAAAATATATATATTTTTTATCCAAAGGCTAGAAACTGGAGTACCATTACTCTGAATTACCTACTAACATAAATCAGTTCAGGGAATTCTCATGAACTTGGGGTTGTGGGAAACCACATTGTTGGGGGTGCACTAAAGTCACCTTATTTAAATTATAGGCGAAGGAGGAGAGGGGAAGTCACCAACCATTTGTACAAATTAACTTCGTTGAATTTAGAAGTTCATATCACAGCTTTATATTTTACGTTGGTGTCTGAATGGTATATCTTGAATGTTTTTTTTAACATGTTAATGTTTTTTCAAATATCATTTTTCATATTTTTAAATGTGCAGCTTTCAATAAAATAATACCTGGGAATCCTGCCATGTTAAAGCAGCCATCAATAGGGATAAAATAGCTGGAAGCAGGCTGTGAAAAATCACCAATACAGAGATGCAACACAGGATAAAAAAAATACCACTTGTTTATGATATATTTTAATATGTTTGTGTAAAGTCTGGTACGCAAACATTTTTTTTTTGACTGGATCTCCTAACAAACGTATATACATATATGTTAAGTTATTGTACGCTATCAATGTTTTTTGTTTTAACTAGATTATTGTTATATATAGTTACATATTTACATAGTTAGGTTGAAAAAATACACAAATCCATCTAGCTCCCTGTGTTGACTGTTTGCCCTACTTTGTAATGATGGGCTCACATGTTGTGGCTGCAGTTTGTAGAATCATGGCCAATTGATTCCCTTATGCCAATGTATTGCTGCAACTAGCCTTTCCCTATTCACTAAAAGGTCAGGCAATTTCTTGTTCTGGGTCACACAGCATTTAATGCATGACTCGCACCACAAATGATGGAGTGCTAATGATATTATGGTGAGCTTTCTGTTAATTGCTCTGCCTGTTTGTGTCTGTGTTAGATCGAATTACTGTTTAGCTCTCACCTGCACTAGAACTAGAGACCCAGAGAGTGTAGGGTATGTAGTTTCTTCACAGGAAATGTCCGTTTTTTTACTACTTGCAAAGGTCATGAATTGCCTGTGCAGTGTCACTCCACATACCTCAAACAGAAATTTCTGACACATGAATCTGAAGATATATTCTACTATAGGTTGTGCATACAGGGCAATAAATGACACCATAAATTGGCATGAACAATGCACACGTTATGCAGGTAGAAAGGTTTATTATACATTTAATGTTTGTAATTCTGTACAGTCAGCCATGTGATTTATGGACTTCTGCCCTATTCCAAAGCCAGCCTGGTCCAGCAATACATCTTCCAATATTACCTTACCACCTCCAAGCCAACTCAATGGCCAGCCACTCAGCAGCATCACCTCTGTCTGATAAACAATTGGATGACGTGTAAAAACAGCAAAGGAGAGTCAATATGCAGAAATGCTAATGTCAGGAATTATTCCACCTGCTGGTTGCATTGTCAGACATCTGGCGTGCAGTACTGATGCCCACCAGCGGGTGTCTCTTGACAGTCTGGAACTGTCAGGGGAGCTCTCTCCTGCTGGTGGTATTATTTGATCTTTGGGCCGCAGTACTGGCGCCCACCAGTGGGTGGTTCCTGGCAGTGTGGAGCTGACATCATCTCCTGCAATTAGGCATCACCTGAGCCTGAGCCTGCAGGAGATGTGTATAAATACCTGGCAAAGCACACACTTTGCCTTGGTATCTTCCTTGTGCCCTGACCTGAACCTGAGAGCTCTGTATCTGAACCTGATCCCTGTACCTGAACCCTGTGCCTTGTACCTGGACCCGTCCCTCCTGTGATCCTGTTACCCTTACCTTTACCTTTCAGCCTTATCCATCCATCCTCTTCTTGTCCTGTTTGTTCCCTGTCCCTATCTACTGACCTCCCGTTTATGATTCCGGTATTCCATATTTGTATAAATATATATGTCTGATTATTATTTTTATTATTATTTGTGGGTCTGTTTGTATTTGGTTGCACATTGTATTATATTGGAGGTGGTTGTGTTTATTAACTTATCTCAATAAATCACTATATTTCACTTATAAACGTGATGTAGTGATTGGCTGCCCATCCACATCCCAGAAGACTATGTTTCAGTATGGAATGCAGTTTTGCACTATTTTGGTCCTGGATGTGATTTAGGTTTTCGGGACCTGGCAGAAAGACCTGTGGCATGTCTGCGCATGTGCAAGATCTAAAGGTGCACCATCAGATAGGCCATCTGTGAAAGTCAAGAAGTGAACTGGCTCCCCAAGATAGGAGATTCAAGATGGTGCCACAGAAGCTCAACAACACAAGGAAAACTTCAAGAAAGACATCACTGGACTCCATGGACAAGCAAGTATATTGTTATGGATACAAGGGCACATATTAAAAAGGCTACATTTACTTTTGCATCAGAAGGGGGGTTGTCCGCTTTAAAGCGGGGTTCCACCCAAATTTTGAACATTATCTCTATGCATTCTCTTCCTTGCCTAGATGATGACATGCTGTGTAAAAAAATTGAAATCGCCGTAATTACCTTTTTTTTCCTAATCTTCTTAGCACTTCCTGGTTTTCCTCCCATGGGAGTAGGCGTGTTTCTAGCCTCTCCCAGACCTCCCACAGTCCCCTGGGAGCTAGTCTAAGGCTTCCCAGCATGCATTGCGCAACAGCGTCATCACAACATCTCGGTGAATGCTGGGAGCACAGCATTCACCGCATCCAGGAAATACATGCTTGTGGGCTTCAAATGCCCACAATGAAGATGGAAACTGCCTTCAGTGAATTTTATAAGTTATTCTTTACAACAAAATCGGACACAGGCGGACTTATTACACAGAACATGTGAGTAGATAATCATGAGAAGAAAAGTTTGTGAATAAACTCCAAAAAAAAAAAGTTAGATAGGTGGACCCCCACTTTAAGCTACCAGTAAGGACCCATTACCACCTGTGCTCATGTTATCATGTGTTTTTATCATTCGTTGATTCTGTTGTTACATTAGAACAGGACCTTTAAAGAGCCACAATGTGCTCAAATCTAGTTGCACTATTGTCCACCAACACAGCACACCGCAATGCAGTATTTGTACATCATGGTGTGCTGAAAGTAAGGTTCCACTTTACAAAATAATTGGGATGCTATTTACTGCAATACACATGTACCACATGGATAAGTGTGAAGGGAGCCCTAGAGAAGAAGACAAATAATTAATAGACTGCTTGGCTACTCTGTATAACTTCCCTTTATAGGCGTCAATATCTTTAGCAGCCTCCCAATTGTGTTTTAGCAATAAGTATAATAGGATATGAATGACTGACATGTCCGGAGAGCTGTAAAGACAGTGGAAAATAGGCTTTTAGACATAAACATCAATAATTATAATCATAATAATTAACTCTTAGCAGTCTTGAAGGAATTTTTCCTGAATGCTCATCTGATCCTTTAGCCAGATGAACTCTCTGGTATAATGGCCCTTTGGACCCAGTACTACTGCACATACTGTATATACTATTTACAGAAACCCCTAACATAGACCTCAAGTCTATCAGTGCAAGGTATATAATGGGTATCTCTGTTTAATTTTAGAAACAGAGTATGCATACGGTTGTGAGGCAGGATTACCAACTCCTTTTAATGTAATAGGCCAACTATTGAAGAAACAGAGGGCCAAGACACTTGCTTATACAGTCAATGCTAAGAGTTCTGACTAACAAAAAAGGACCAAGGAAAAATTCCAAGGAGAATTCCAAGCTCTACTTACCAACCAGCCTGCAACCAACCATATTAACCTGTCTTACAGTATGTGTTTTAAAACAGGGGTTTAGTTGCACAATTTTGCAAATGCATGCATAAGCTACAGAGCCCCGCCAAGGCACCCTGGTATCTGTAATCCTATCTCTAACTTATAAGAGGCTCCACAGTGGAAGCACATGCATTCTGATGAGGTAGATAAAGATAGACTGGAGAGAGCCCACCCCTCCTTAAAGCTTAAAGAGCTTGGAATTCTCCTTGGATTATATCCTTGGTCCTTTTTTGTTATGCGTTGCCTTCAAATGCTCCTTGCTGTAAGGGCCAGTTATTATTATTATTATACAGTGCCTTGCAAACGTATCTCCAGGCCTATCTCCAATCAGCTGGTACCATTCCAGTCAGTAGACTGTCAGTAAAAATTAGAAACAATGGTTTGGCAATTACTTAACTGAGTTCCCTAAGTACCCTCGGGTGCAAGCCATCTGGTCCTGGTGATTTATTAATGTTAGGTTTCCCAAGTCTAATTTTAATTCTGTCCTCTGTTAACCATGGAGGTGCTTCCTGTGATGTGTCTTGAGGATAAACACTGCAGTTTTGGTTACTGAAGCCCCCCAATTCCCTCGTGAAGACTGAGGAGAAGAATAAATTCAATACCTTTGCCATCTCCTCATCCTTTCTAACCAGATGTCCTTCCTCATTCATTATGGGACCAATATGGTCTGTACTCTGTTTTTTTACTGTTTTTATTTGCTCTCCTCCGCTATTTGTCTTTCATGTTCTATCTTAGCCGTCCTTATTGCACCCTTACATTTCTTGTTGCATTCTTTATAAAGTCTGAATGCTGATAATGGTCCCTCAATCTTGTATTTTTTGAAGGCCTTCTCCTTTATATGCATTTTTACATTGGAGTTAAGCCATCCAGGACTTTTGCATTGGCTAATGCCCATATTTAATATGCTCTAAAGCAAACCAATCTCTCCTCTGTGTTCTTTGTTCCTAAGATTTTTTCCCAATTTATGCCTTCTAGCAAGGTTTGTAGTTTAGGGAAGTTGGCCCTTTTGAAATTTAGTGTCTCTGTATTCCCCTTATGTTTCCTAGTTGTGTGATTTATACTGAAGCCAATTGACCTGTGATCGCTGTTACCTAAATTTCCCCATATTTCCACATCCGTGATCAGGTCTGTATTGTTGGTAATCAGTAGATCCAGTAATGCTTTATTTCTAGTTGGTGCGTCTACCATCTAACCCATAAAATTTTCCTGCAAGACATTTAGAAACTGGTGAGTCTTAGATGAATGTGCAGTTCCCTCCGCCCAGTCTATGTCTGGATAATTAAAATCCCCCATTATGATAACACTTCCCATCCTTGCTGCTAATCCAAATTGTGATAGGAGATCTGTCTCCCCTTCCTCCCTCAGGTTAGGGGGCCTATAGCATATTCCCAGCATTATTTTCACCTTAGCTTCATCCCTTTGGAGCTCTACCGATAAGGATTCCACCTCCTCCCTAGCTCCCTTAGTGATGTCATCTCTCACATTCACTTTTACATTATTCTTGATATATAGGCATACCCCTCCCCCTTTTTTACCCTCTCTATCCTTGCGATAAAGGGTTTACCCTTGAATGTTTGCCAGTCAAAACTTATTTAACCACTTCAGCCCCAGAAGAATTTGTTTTAACTGACAATTGCGTGGACGAGAGACGCTGTACCCAAACAAAATTTATGTCTTTTTTTTGCGGCGATCTGCGATTTTTATCGGGACTGCGACATTATGGTGGACATATCGGACACTTTTGACACATTTTTGGGACCATTGGCATTTATACAGCGATCAGTGCTGGTTAACACTAGAGGGCAATCAAGAGAATAACAGTGTTCCCTATGTGTGAGTTATAACTGTGGGGGATGGGACTGACTATAGGAGATGACAGATCGTGGTTCCCAGCTCGTAGGAACTCACGATCTCTCTCTCCTCTCCTCACAGAACTGGGGTGTGGGAGTTTACACACACACACGTCCATGTTTTGCCTCTCGTGCCCGAGATCGCTCGTGGCCGACGGTCATCGTGGCCACCGGTCACGAGCATCGGCACCCCACACCAAAGTCCCTCTTTGCTGTGGGTACAGACAGCAGTCATCATGGGCCGACCTGTTAACAGGTAATCTAACGCTATACTTTCATCTTATCTTGTATTGTAAATATGGTTGCTTTGTAAATATCATGTAAGCCAGGGGACCTACATGATATTTCAGATCTAGATATGTACATGTCCATACTACTACAATGATTGATGTGTATGCACATATTCACAGAAACTAGGCAACAGTTTGGAGTGGGGGGGGGGGATTATCACGCTGTGAAAGAAGAAGAGGTATATATATACAGCAGCCAGCACGGCTGGAGACAACAGCAAAAAGTTAAATCATGTAATAAAATGCAGCGCTTATATATAAAAGATGACAATAATTAATAATGACAATGTATGCTGTGACCAGTAAAACACACACTGAAATATAAAAATAGTTCACCAAGTAAAAAAATGGTGTGAATGTAAATGTAAAATGATATCCACCAAGTAAAGAAATGATGAATAATAAAATTCAAAAAGTCCTGGTATCAGTGGATAATATCAGAAATATAAACGTCTAAAAAGCATCGATAAGATAAGTGACATCAAATGTGAAGAGACTCGGTGAGGAGAAGCTTGTAGAAGAGGGGTCTCAAACTCAAATTGCCAGAGGGCCACATGACAAGTTTTCATATCCCATGGGGGCCGCATGGGGGCCGCATGCAAACTTTCAAAACTTCAAAAAACAATAAACTATACCAGCAATAATATACTATACCCAGCACTGATGTCAGCAAACACATTATTAACCCAGCACTGATGTCAGCAAACGCATTATTAACCCCCAACACTGGTGTCAGCAAAACGCATTATTAACCCAGCACTGATCTCTCTCTGGGCTGCAGCAGCGTGCAGCAGAGAGGGCACGGAGACAGAGACAAAGTTCTTCGGCGCCTCCCCCTCTGCAAACCCATCCAGGCTCGGCGGGCCATTTATAACCAGTCCATGGGCCGCTAATGGCCTGCGGGCCAGTACTTTGAGACCACTGTTGTAGAAGACACCACCACCAATTGCATGAAGGCTTACCGGAGGTAATGGACTTAAAGGGGCTTAGACCTCTTAAGTCAAAGAGGCTTATGGCGATAAACACCGTATATAGAAAACCATCAGAACTCCTGGATAGATCTTTGAATAGTGCTGGTTAACATCAAATCCACAACATACAGGCACGTGAGGTTCAAAATGGAAGGAAGGAAAGCCAGCGGGTATACTTTGCTCACACGTTGAAACCAAAAATCAAAGAAAGGTCCCACATAGTGTGATATTGTTTAAAAATTGCATTTATTTAAAAAAGTAACAATGGAGCACTCACACTTAGGAAGTGCATACAGAGCTCATAGAAGGATATGAAGAGACGCAGTAATGTTGGCAGAGGTCGCTTTTTAGACGTTTATTTTTCTGGTATTATTCACTGATACCAGGACTTTTCGAATTTTATTATTCATCATTATTCATCATTTTTTTACTTGGTGGATATCATTTTACATTTACATTCACACCGTTTTTTCACTTGGTGGACTATTTTATATTTCAGTGTGTGTTTTACTGGTAACAGCATACATTGTCATTATTATATATTGTCATCTTATATATACAGTGCCTTGCAAAAGTATTCACCCCCCTTGGCTTTTTACCTATTTTGTTGCATTACAGCCTCTAGTTCAATGTTTTTTTAATCTGAATTATATGTGATGTATCAGAACACAATAGCCTAAGTTGGTGAAGTAAAATTAGAAAAAGATATACATAAAACTATTTTTCAGAAATAAAAAAATGATAATTGGCATGTGCATATGTATTCACCCCCTTTGTTATGAAGCCCATAAAAAGCTCTGGTGCAACCAATTACCTTCAGAAGTCACATAATTAGTGAAATTATGTCCACCTGTGTGCAATCTAAGTGTCACATGATCTGTCATTACATATAGACACCTTTTTGAAAGGCCCCAGAGGCTGCAACACCTAAGCAAGAGGCACAACTAACCAAACACTGCCATGAGGACCAAGGAACTCTCTAAACAAGTAAGGGACAATGATGTTGAAAAGTACAAGTCAGGGTTAGGTTATAAAAAATATCCAAATCTTTGATGATCCCTAGGAGCACCATCAAATCTATCATAACCAAATGGAAAGAACATGGCACAACAGCAAACCTACCAAGAGACGGCTGCACACCAAAACTCGTGGGCTGAGAAAGGAGGGCATTATTTTAGAGAGGCAGCACAGAGACCTAAGGTAACCCTGGATGAGCTGCAGAGTTCCCCAGCAGAGACTGGAGTATCTGTACATAGGAAGACAAAAAGACGTACGCTCCATAGAGTTGGGCTTTATGGCAGAATGTCCAAAAGAATGCCATTACTTTCAGCAAAAAACAAAAAGGCACCCTTTGAGTTTGCAAAAAGGCAGGTGAGAGACTCCCAAAATGTATGGCGGAAGGTGCTCTGGTCTGATGAGACTAAAATTGAACTTTTTGGCCATCAAAGAAAACGCTATGTCTGGCGTAAACCCAACACATCACATCACCCAAAGAACACCATCCCCACAGTGAAACATGGTGGTGGCAGCATCATGCTGTGGGGATGTTTTTCAGCAGTCGGGACTGGGAAACTGGTCAGAGTTGAGGGAAAGATGGATGGTGCTAAATACAGGGATATTCTTGAGCAAAACCTGTACAACTCTGTGTGTGATTTGAGGCTAGGACCGAGGTTCACCTTCCAGCAGGACAATGACCCCAAACACACTGCTAAAGCAACACTTGGGTGGTTTAAGGGGAAACATGCAATTGTGTTGGAATGGCCTAGTCAAAGCCCAGACCTCAATCCAATAGAAAATCTGTGGTCTGTGGAAAGATTGCTGTTCACAATCACAAATCATCCAACTTGAAGGAGCTGGAGCCGTTTTGCTAGGAGGAATGGGGAAAAATCCCAGTGGTAAGATGTGGCAAGCTCATAGAGACTTATCCAAAGCGACTGAGAGCTGTGATAGCCGCAAAAGGTGGCTCTACAAAGTATTGACTTTAGGGGGTGAATAGTTTTGCACATTGACTTTTTCTGTTATTTTGTCCTATTTGTTGTTTGCTTCACAATAAAAAAAAATATATCTTTAAAGTTGTGGGCATGTTCTGTAAATTAAATGATGCAAATCTTCAAACAATCTTCAAACAATTCATGTTAATTCCAGGTTGTGAGGCAACAAAAAAACATGAAAAATGCCAAGGGGGTGAATACTTTTGCAAGGCACTGTGTGCTGCATTTTTTTACATGATTTAACAGTTTGGAATTTGACTGGGCCATTCTGATGCCGCATACACACAAGTGGTTTTGCCGTTGGAATAAACTCTGAAGGTTTCTCCGACGGAATTCCGCTCAAGCTGTCTTGCATACACATGGTCACACCAAATTCCGACCGCCAAGAACGCAGTGATGTACAACACGTACGACGTCTCGTACTTGCTTCAGAGCATGCATCATTTTTGCTACGTCGGAACAGCATACAGACGAGCGGTTTTCCCCATAGGAATTTGTTCCATAGGAAAAATATAGAACATGTTCTCTATCTAAGTCCATCTGAATTGGGGGTGTGTCCAAAATGTCGGTGTGAGCAGCAGTGCTTTCCGGAGCTCTGCTAGAGACTTATCCTGATATTCTCTCCTGCCTGGACTGATTGACCCTGAGCTGGGTGTTCTGACCCTCTATGCCGTCCCGATCCTCCTCCGGACCGAAGAGCGGTAAGAAGCTCAGTTTTCCCCCGACTGTACCTGTGCCTGAAGCTCTCACATTGCACGGAGCGGGAAGCCCGCACTGCCATTCCAATATGGCCACCCAGACAGCGCCTGAGAAGACTGCCTCTCCATCTCTCCCTGGCATTGAAAATAAAATGGAAAGTAGAGGCTGTCCAGACCGATGTCGGCTTGATCAGACTAGACTTAGACAAGATCCGTGGCGTCTGGGGGCTCCTGAACAGCGGGTTGGTCATGTGGAGGATACTGCGGAGGAGCACTCGGTGGCGATTTGGACCTTGTAAAATAAAGCTAAGGTCCTTGAATATCGCGCTGAGGATGCCGAAAACCGCAGCAGGCAAAACAATCTGCGGATAGTGGGACTCGTGGAGGGAGCAGAGGGACAGAACCCGGCTACCTTTGTGGAGGACCTCCTGCGCTCCCTGCTTCCTGGGGCCCAGCTGTCCCTGTACTTCACCGTCGAGAGGGCGCACAGAGCCCCACCGCAGTGGGGACCGGCTGGTTCCCCCCTCGCACACTGATCCTGCGCCTGTTAAACTTCAGGGACCGGGATGAGCTTCTACGGGCTGCACGAGTGACGAGGGAGATCTCTTACCAAAATTCTAAGCTGCTCCTGTTCCCTGATTATACTGTGGAGACCCAGAAGCAGCGAAGATCCTTTGATGCGGTCAAGGTGGCCATGAGGGCGAAAGGAATTAAGTACAGCATCCTTTTTCTGCCTAAGCTGAGAGTGGTCGATGGTGAGACGGTTCGGTTTTTCACCAATCCCAGGGAGGCTACCTCGTGGTGGGAGTCACTGCCTTCCCTGAAATGAGTGGATCCTAATCTTTAAATGTCTGTTTGCTGGAGGCACCCATTTGTTCCGTGTGTTTAGATGTGGGGGGCAGAGATTATGCTGTTTTTACATGCTCTGTATTCCCTGTTGGCCCCTGGAATTTGGTGCTGCCTCCCTCATGCATGAGGGGGCCCTGGGATACCGGGTCATACATGTTTACCTACTGCGGCAGCTCTGGAAACACCGCAGTGGTAGGTGACTGTTCTCATGTGTGTTTTGAGGACATGCCTTACTATGACTAATATCCTGAACAGTTCCAGGTTACCATGCAACTAACCTTTCTAAGCTTTGTGCCCCTGGCTAGCCCAGGTGATTTGAACTAATGTGCTAATATATGACTGGTTAATAGCTAGTTCTCTAGCATCTCCTGCTGGGAAGTTATGTGCCCCTTGTTTGCTTGGATTGTGGTCCCCCCTGTGCATTTGATGTGGAGGGGTGGCTGTCTCTCCCTTGTTGACTGAGGCACGGCTCCCTGAGTAGGTTACTCTGAAGGACTGGGGTTTGGGGATTCATGCATGATTCCAGTTTGGGGGATCTGCGGGGTGGGCACCCGTTGCTGGCCCTTGTTGGTTTTGGTTTGGTTTTATTTTTCACGTTTTTTTTTTCTACACTAATATCCAATGTTTTCATGTACGGTAAAAGAATATGCATCACAGAAATTTCGTGCCTTTTTGTTACTGGGAATGGGGTACTGGTATGTTGATTCCTTGGACACCTGCCTTTCTTAATTTTTCAGTACTCTCCTGGAACATCCGGGGATTCAATTCAGCAGTTAAAGGTTCCCTGGTTTTTAATTATCTAAAAAAGTACGCCCCTCAAATTTGTATATTACAGGAGACTCACCTTGTGGGTTCTCGGGTCTTTGGACTCAGGAGAGCCTGGGTGAGTTCACATTATCATGCTACATATTCTAGTTATTCCCGGGGAGTGATCATATTAGTTCACAGATTTCTCCCCTTTCAGCTCCAAAATATTAAGACTGACCCAGGCGGAAGATATATTATTATGCACCTCACAATTGCCAATACAGAATATGTGATCGTAGGACTATATCTCCCACCTCCTGCGGATAATTCCCTTTTGTATGATATTATGCGATTGGTCATACAATATAGAACGCCAATTGTCAAGTTGTTGGGGGACTTTAATTTGGTTCCGTGTCTGGCTCTAGACAGGCTTCATCAGTTGACTTGAAGAGCACCTGATCTCATGCAGTGGGCTGATACCTTTGAGCTAATTGACGTCTGGCGTCATTATAACCCCTCTGAAAGAATGTACACTTGTCATTCAACCACTTTTCGGACCCTCTCCCGCACTGACCTGGGGTTTGTTACACGGGCAGTGCTGCAGCGTGTATTGAAGGTGCAAATCCTTCCTAGAGGCATCTCTGATCATGCCCCTCTTATGATTACTGTGCTATTGGGGCCCACTGCTGGGCGGAAACTGTGGAGACTGTCAGGGCAGTTATTATTATTGGCTTGAAAATACTGACTCCACAGAGCCATTGGTGGTTTGGCACGCCTTTAAGGGATGGCTGAGGGGGGAATATATTTCCCGCATTACTAACAGCCGGAAGCAGTCTGTGCGGTCGCTGGGGGAGTTGGAGGGTGAGCTCGGTGACAAGGAGGCTAGGTATGTTGCTGCTCTTACCCCCCTCAACTATGGGGCCTGGCAATATGCGCTTAGGGCGTTTGAGCTTCATAGGATAGAGATGACCAAAAAAACAATGCTTAGTATGGCCCAACGAGTTTTCGAGTATGGAGATAAAAAAATGGCAAATTGTTGTCATGGTTGTCTCGAGGGCAATTTGCTAGGACTCATATTGGGAGTGTCCGGGATGAGGGAGGAGTCCACCTTACGAGCCCTGATGAAATCCTTGCTAGATTTATGCGCTACTATAGCTCCCTCTATTTCACTAGGGTGGATTATGAAATATCGGACCTCCGGGCCTACTTGGATGGGGTGGATTTTCCTACCCTGTCCCAGGATGCCAGTGAGAACCTACAACGAGATATTACCCTGGAGGAGGTTCAGATCGCTATGGCCCAAATGCAACCTGGTAAAACCCCCGGGTAGATGACATTCCAATCTAATTCTATTCCATGTACCAAGAACTTCTTGCTTCTAGACTCACCATGCTGTTCGCTCAGTTCACCAAGATAGGGTCATTGCCAGAATCCATGTCCGAAGCTGTAATTGTGTTGGTGCCCAAACCGGGTAGGGACCCTGAGGACTGTGCGTCATATCGACTGATTTCCTTAATTAATGTTGACGCAAAGCTGTTGGCCAAGATATTGGCCAACCGCCTGGCACAAGTTCTGGATGAGCTAATCCATGTGGATCAGATGGGGTTCATGCCTGGCAAGGGCACTGATATCAATTTGAGAAGGCTTCATCTCAAACTGTCCATTCCCCATGATAATGCTGGAACCAGAGTCATTGCCTCTCTGGATTCCGAAAAGGCATTTGATTAGGTTGAGTGGGGCTACCTTTGGGAGGTACTGGGTAGATATGGTTTTGGCTCTCAATTTTTGTGCTGGCTGCAATTACTCTATCAAAAGCCCTCAGCTTGTATATGGACCAATGGTGGCATTTCCAAGCGGTTTCCGCTCCAACATGGCATGCGCCAGGGATGCCCCCTTTCTCCCTCCCTTTTTGCCCTGGTGCTGGAACTCCTGGCTATCCTACTTAGGGCGTACCGGGGGTGGAGGGATTGCGGATCGGCCCCTTGGAGGAGAAGGTGTCATTATACGCCGACGATGCCCTGTTGTATTTACATGACATGGACTCCTCCCTGCGGGCTGCTCTGGAGCTCTTTGACGAGTTTGGCTGCTTCTCGGGGGTCCGAATAAATTGGACGAAGTCTGTACTTTTTCCCCTAGACCCCATGTCGCGGGCCACTGCGGCCACCACCCAACTACAGTGGGTTACTGGTTTTAATTACCTGGGAACTCAGGTGAGTTGAGAAACCTTGGATTTTTATGAGCTCAATCTGCACCCCATGTTACTGCAGCTGAGAGCTAGATGTGCCTCCTGGGGGACTCTCCCACTTAATTTGTTAGGGCATATTAACCTAATTAAAATGGTTTTTCTCCCCAAGTTTAGTTATCTATTTAGAAATTCCCCAGTGTGGATTCCGAGCATATTCTTTAGAGAACTTGACAGCTGTATTGGGACCTTTATTTGGGGGGGGTCCACCCCCCGATTGGCACGATTCACCCTATGTCTTCCTGTGAGGTGCGGGGGATTGGTGTTGCCCAATTTTCGGGTATACTACTGGACGGCCGTTTTGGTTTCTGTCCGCTAGTGGTTCGTCCGCTCCAGGGCGAATGCTGCGGTGTGCCTTGAGGTGGCTCTTTTGGGTTCCCTCGGTGACCTTGGAAATCTAGTGTATAGGGGCTCTGGAGCATATGCCGATCTCCCGCTTCCGACTAGGACGGCGCTCAGAGTGTGGGTGGTTGCTAGGAAGAGGTTTCATAAACCAAACCTGTGGTTGCCTTTTCATCCTCTATGGGGTAATCCTAACCTTCCACACTTCCGTACAATCTCGGACCCACAAGTATGGCGTGAAGTCTCTCGAGTCGAGATATCATGCCAGCAGGGACACTAATGACTGCCCAGATGGATGTATTTTCTATATCACCAATTGCGCCATGCAGCAAGAGCACAGTTTCTGGGACCTATCGTCCTTTCCATGGACCCCATAGAGGAGCTTTTGGCTCAAGAATCACTTTCCAAGCCTCTCTCCTCCCTCTATATATGTCACTGCTCAGTTTGGACTCTCCCAGGCTGGAGAGGCTGTGGGAGGCCTGGAGGACTGATATCCCCACACTAGAGAGGGAGGATTGGAATGACTGTTTTGAAGATGGCTTTGGGTTGGTTATCTCTTCTAGGGATAAGGTGATACAGGCCAAATTTCTTCATAGGGTTTACTACACCCAGCAGTGGCTGCACAGACTGTACCCCCTGAGGGACCCCCTCTGTAATAGGTGTCGACAAGATGTAGGGACATATTACCATATGTTCTGGAGCTGTCCTGGAGTGGCTCGGTTCTGGGCTGCAGTGTTTAAAGCTATTAATGAGCACCTCGGGATATCATTAGTTCAGTCTCCAGAGCTTGCACTGCTTGGAATACAGGAAGACAATCAAAGGCCACAATATACTAAACTCCTGATTGCTTTCTTACTTTACTATGCAAAAAAAACTATTCTTCTTAAATGGAACTCTGCATCCCCCACAATGACTCTTTGGGAGGATACTATTAACAATGTTCTTCCGCTGTATAAAATGATCTGAATAGAAAGTGCCCCAAAAAGTTTGATGGTATTTGGTTGCCTTGGACGGCTTGAAGGCTTTGAGTGTTGTACTTAAACAACACGGCTAGACATTTCCCTTCCTTCGCCTGGGCTGCCCTCTGCCATGTCTTGGTAGGCTAGCAGATGTGCCATGCTCTTTCAATTTACTGATGATGGATTGAACAGTGCTCCGTGAGATGTTCAAAGCTTGGGAAATTTTTTATAACCTAACCCTGCTTTAAACTTCTCCACAACTTTATCCCTGACCTGCCTGGTGTGTTCCTTGGCCTTTATGGTGTTATTTGTTCACTAATGTTCTCTAACAAACCTCTGAGGACTTCACAGAACAGCTGTATTTATACTTAGATTAAATTACACACAGGTGGACGCTATTTACTAATTAGGTGACTTCCAAAGGCAATTGGTTCCACTGAATACAAAAGCATGCCACACTTTTCAGATATTTATTTGTAAAAAAAAAAAAATGAAACCAATGTTTAATTTGCCTTCAACTTCACAATTATGTCCCACTTTGTGTTGGCCTATCACATAAAATCCCAATAAAATACTGTACATTTGTAGATACATGTGCCCAACTGTGAACTCTGCAACAGAATATTCTTCAGGCTTGAATGGAGGAGAAGATTTGGATGCCGCACACCGGATGTAGTCAAAAAAACTTCACTTTATTGAAAAAATGGGATCATCAAAATAACAAGACTGTCATGCAGAAAGTACAGGTAAGCTGACGCGTTTCGTCAGTTTTTTTTACTACATCCGGTGTGCGGCATCCAAATCTTCTCCTCCATTCAAGCCTGCTTTGCCTAGCATTCAGCCAGCACCTGGAGCTCTTCTGCTCTGAAACTTCCACTTACACCTGGGTCAGTGTCAGCCTGAGCGGTGGAAACACTTTCTTTGCTTGTCTGCATCTAAGAATATTCTTCAGGACAGATAATTATTTACTCTGTTAACTCCTGCTCCCAAAATATCCCACTTTCCCTACCCTACTAACCTAATCTAACATAAAACTTTCCCTCTCATACTACATACACACACACACACACCACAAACTCACACCCAGATGCTTACCTACCTCTCAATAACAGCAGTAGCTTTCTTCTGTGTTACCTCTACTCCCCCAGAAATCTTCAAAAGTTGTGGCTGTGCCTGTGCAGAGTGTCCTTGAATGGTCCCATATATATCACTAATGTTTGAGTACACCTGCGAATTTCAAGTCTCTGGGAACTCACTGTGCAGCCAATGTTTTCTGAAGAGAGAGAATAGTGATTAGATACTTCCTTTCAGCCATATTGTCTCATTGGAACTGCAGACAAAGATGTAGGAGGGATGGAGGGAGAGAGATGGGTATAAGTCACTGCTGTCTCTTATTCACTTGTACTGCATGTTTAAATTTTATATGTGTAAAAAGACTTTTTTTTTCAACAGGAGGAGTAAAGCAACTGAAAAACATGTGGAAAGGAGCCAAACATTCCATCTGCTGGCAGGATATATGATTAAAAACTGCTTGCATTCAACGATCACAAATAGGGATGAGCTGAGCACATCTTGATTCAATTCGAGCAGAGTTTAGTAAACATGAGTAAAGTTCTGGTGCCAAATCTGAACCCCACTGAAGTCAATGGGAGCCAAATTCTAAAATCAGCTCTGGCCATTTTTCTGGGCTAATAGGCAAGCGATTGTCCAACAAATTACATTCCAAAGTAATGCTTAAAGTGAAATATTAATCATGCAAAACTCCAGTAAATAACACGCCTGGGTAATTCTCAAAACTTGCCTGTGAAGTGGTTTCCATCAAATCTGGCATTGACTGATAAGGGGGACCTAATGCAAAAGGGCAAGGCCTCTTCCCCACAACCCTGCCTTGGTTGTTATGGGGATCTTTGGGGGGCTTATCGGAATCTGGAAGCCCCCTTTAACAATAAAAATGTAACCTGCTATGAACCAAATATAGAACCCACACACACCTTTCTTTTCCTCTTAACTATCCATGGATTCCTGGCCATCTAAGTGAATGGGGCTAAGTGAGGTCATTAGTTTTTAAGGACTAGGTGGTGCCTGCAGCCACCAGCTTCCTTAACAACCATTGACAGTAGAAAGCTGTCATGTATAATACAGGTAGTAATTCTGATTTTATACATGACATTCAGCTCCTGCTGAACATGCAAATGTTCAGGCATAAAAAACAAACAAGAACAATGGGCATGTCAAAAAGTTAATCCACACTGGTGGAATAATCACTCATAGATAACTCACCATGTAGGGTGTTGTTACCGTAACCAGGAACCATATTGAGCACAGCATATCCCAGTACAGATCACCAGGAAAAAAGGGGTTACAATGGTAACAAATGGATCATACTAGAGTGTATCTAAAAGTTATATATTTATTAATGAGGCAAGATATGGCAAATGTGATATAGTAAGCCAAGATAGTGACACAGCTTCACAATGAGACAGGCCAGTGTTGTCAACCACCAGTATTTTTACTGGCAATCAGTAAAAAAACTGTCACTTTTCTCCTGCCAGTAAATGCCAGTGACAGGAAAAGGTTGCTGTGCAAGAAGCATGTTGACAAGTGGAGAAAGCAGAGCGACAGAAAGATGAGCATATCAGTGGGCTGCTTCTCATTTCACTGTCCAGTCAACGAGTTGGAGATGGGAGGAGACCTGTAAATTCAATGGAAATTGCAACAGATAAAGGTAAATCAGGCAAAACTGCTCCCATATATGTATTTCATCTGTGTATGTAGCTATTTGCCTAGAATTTAGCCTTAAAATGTTCTCATTTCATTTTGTAATATGTGATGTAACTTTCCAAATATGTACTTAATTATAGAATGTAAACTATAAATTTATTTGCGGAAATGTTGCAGGGAATTAGGTATTGTGGTTTTATGAAAATGATTGCTTTCTCTGATGTTTCTTTATTAATTTAGCATGTATTCATTGTTCTGTTTTCCTTTCTATTACATTTTAATAATGCAATTCTCCATTAAGAAGTCTGGTCAGCTTAAGCTGCGGTATTGACCAGTAAACTTATTCAAGCATGTTTAGTACAATAGTGCAGAGGTCAATGATGGTAACCCATGTCAGCCAAACTTCATCATTGAACAATTTAGAGGAACCAGGAAATTTCAGGATGATTTCTCATTGGTTTGTATGGGTAATGGAGTTTGCATATCATACATGCACATTGTTAAATCCCAACTCCAAGCTATGCCCCCTTACCCACGGAGACTCCCAGCACGTATTTCCATACATTTTCAAACCTGTCATATTATGTTCTGAGTCCTTTTTTTCTTTGGAACTTCTCCAGCAGTGGGGGATCCTCAGTGATGCAGAGAGTGGCGTTAATGTGATGGCATCAGCACCACACTTAGCATCATTACATTGTGAGTGCAGGGTGCCTTTAGTTATACTTCCTCAGGAGGCCGATCTGTGACACCCTGCACTCATGTAACATTTAGGGGTTGATTTACTAAAGGCAAATGTTTGCTTTTTAAAAGAAGATGCACTTTGCAGGGGAATTTTCCCCAGAGCTTAGTGAATGTGGCAAAATTTCACTTTGCAAAGAATGCCCAATCACATACAAAGAAAATAGATAAAAAACAAACATTTTTGCTTGTATATACTTTTATGATGGCAGTCAGCAGAGATTCACCTAATTCACTAAATTATGGGGAAAATTAACCAGGAAAGCGAGCAGTCAATTTGCCCTTAGTGAATCAAACCCCTGGTGTTGGTAAGGAATTACTTTCAGGAGACAGCACCTGGGGAGATGGGAGTATTGCAGCTAAAACGGCAATTTTTTTTATCCCCCCAGTGGAACTATCTTTTTTTAAAAATGCCCAGGCTTCAAGTAAGTATGATTAAAGGAGTTGTGCAACATATTATAATAGTATTCAGGAAATTGTTACAGCACCACTTATGTCAGTCCTTGAGTTGTATCTTGTTCTATGAACTCTAAACTCATTTTAGGAGACTGCATTGCATGCTAGAAATATAGCATATATATACACTTTTATAGTGATACATAAAACATAAGTCAAAATCTTAAAGGCTGAAGATTTTTTTACAGTAATGCATCTTCTTCATTAAGGTAAAAAAAACTTTCTGTGAGCACCTACCTCCTTCCTTATACGTAAATGAGCTTGATTGCGATCTAGAGATGTGCACAAGAGCAGAAGCTCTCTTGGCTCTCTACCTCCTCATTGGCTCAGAGACAGCAACAGGAGCTCCTGCTGCTTTCAATCACAACCAGGGAAAACAGAACCAGGGGCAGCGCTGAGCAGTGCTCTGTGTGTGGGGTGGGCATGTGGGCATTTAGCGAGGAGGGGATCAAGAAGGGACCCCAGAATAGAAGGATCATGGCTGCTCTGTGAAAAAACATTTGTTATTTTAATAATAAAATAAGCATTTACAATCACTTCAAGGTAATATGTGTTCAAAATCAGTCACAAACCTTTAGTTTGAAGCTGTGCTTAGACACAATAGTAGGCAAAAATATCTTTCTATTTTTTTTGTCTTAATAATACGTTTTGATTACTTGCTTTCTGTATAGGAGCTACAGAGCAGCACTCTGACTGCATAATTATTTTATTGTTGTGTGTGTTTTTTTGTGTACAATATATTCTCTTTAGTTGGGACAAAGTGACACCAATGGTATATATATTATTTAATACAGCAGTGTGGTGCTTCCAAAATTTTGATCAGTGGTGACCCACTTTGCAGGGTCGGCATATCATAGTACCATCAATAGACCTATTGATTCATCAATAATTTTTGCAATACGTTTGATACAGAAAAAATACTGGTACATAGTTTCCTATTCTGGGAAAATGTGTATTTCTTTTGACAATAATTTCTTGTAAAAAATATTTAGTTTTTCTATACAATCTAAAAACAAAAAGATTTTGTTTTTTTTTCTTAGTTTAGCCAGTGTTAATGTTAACTCAACATACTATACTGTAGATAAAAAGTGCATGCATTTCATTCTGTGATCTGTATCATTTATAATGACACAAAAATGTATATACTAGTATAAAACACAATAAGGTTATTTATGCATGATTTTTTTTAAAGACATATGTGTATATTGTTAATGCTAAGGTCAGCTGAGGAAGAGGAAGGTCCCTGGAAATGCATTCTGTGACCCTCGACTTCAGATGGACCTCACCATCTATCAACCATTGGCATTGGGAACAAGGAAGACACAGCATTGCACATGCTTGCTAGGCTGTCAGAGCCATTTCCCTACTAACAGTCAGCAGCACAGAGATCCAGGCTTTGTGTCTGCAGCAGCTCATTATCCATTCAGCTGCATCCTTTTAGGACTGTGCCTCCACCACAGGCTCACCCTCTCCCATGGACTCCCATATATATATATATATATATACAGGGGAGGGCTGGCAGCCTTAAGCCTGGGGGGCAAGTTTAGTCGAGTGGCCCATTGTACCACCGAATCAGCTCACCATCCATGACCACCTGGTTTTATAATGGTTATTGATGTTATGAAGCAAGACAAATATGACACAGCATGACCCCGATCTTGGTAAAGAGCGGATGAAGCGGCTCTTTAACCATGTCATCAGCTGTGTCCAATAACAGCCAATCACATGTAAATGACAGCGTGTGAGGAGAGGTGAGCCAATCAGCGGCATCTCAACGCAGGGGAGACAGATAATTAGGGCACTAAATACAGTGCAGCCCTAGCAGTGCCCATCAGTGACACCAATCGGTGCCCATCAGTGACACCAATCAGTTCTGCCTTTCAATGCCCATCAGTGCTACCCATCAATGCTCATAATAAGTGCCCAAAAGTACCGCCCATCAGAGCCACCCATCAGTGGCACCCCTATCAGTGCTACCCATCAGTGCCACCTATTAGTGCCAATCAGTGCTGTCCATCAATGCCACCTATCAGTGTCACCTATCAGTGCCACCCATAAGTGCCGCCTATCAGTGCTCATCAGTGCGACCTATTAATGCTGCCTATTAGTGCCTCCTCATCAGTGCCCTTCAGTGAAGGAGAAAAATTACTTAGACCCCTTTCACACTGTGGGCGTTTTTCAGGCGCTACAGTGCTAATAATAATTCCTGCATATCGCCCGAAAAAAGCAGCTCCATTCACTCCAGTGTGAAAGCCCAAGGGCTTTCACACTGGATCGGTGCCCTGGCAGGGCGTCACAAAAAGTCCTGCCAGCAGCTTCTTTGGATCTGTGAACTCACCGCTCCTCCACATTGAAATCAATGGGGCAGTGCTGCAATACCGCCGGCAAAACGCCGCTCTGGCGGCGTTTTGCGGGCGGATTTAACCCCTTATTGGCCACTATTGAGGGGTTAAAACTGCCCCGCTAGCGGCCAAATAGCGCCGATAAAACAACGGTAAAGCGGCGCTAAAAATAGCGCCGGTGGCGGCACAGTGTGAAAGGGGTCTTATTTACAAATGAAACTTTTTTTTTTTTCAAAATGTTCAGTCTTTTTTTGTTTTTTTAGCAAAAAATAAAAACCCAGTGGTTATTAAATACCACCAAAAGGAAAACTCCATTTGTGTGAAAAAAAGGACAAAAATGTAATATGGGTACAGTGATGCATGACCACGTAATTGTCATTAACAGCGGGAATGAAAATGTGTGAGTTTAGCTGAACTCACACTTTTTATTCCCGCATGTCAGACTGACTTTGGGGGCGATTTCAGAGAAATCTGGGCGGGTTCCTGCACAGATGTCTATGGAAATCGCACCCCCAAGTCGCCAAAAGTAGTACAGAAACTACTTTTGGGAAACGGTGCGGCAAATGTGGCGTCACACCAATTCAGACGGTGCCATTGCTTCCGATTTGGCATGCAATTTGACATGTCAAATCGCATGCCAAACCGCTCCAATGTGAACCAGGGCAAAGTGTGAGAGCACTGAAAGCTGAAAATTATCCTGGGCAGGAAGGGGGTGAAAGTGCCTGTCAGGCAAGTGGTTAAATGATAAGCATGAGGGAGAGGATTTTGGGAGAGACAGAGTAGAAAGGAAGAGAGGGAGGAGGGGAGAGTCTGATCACCGCTCACTTACTTACACAGTCCCAGTAGGAGGTTCACTGGCTCAGTCAGCGTCTTCATGATGTGACATTGTGATTTGTCACTGCTGACTTTAAAGTTTCCCGCCCGCACATCCCCTTCACAGCACACAGGCACGGGCTGCATCAAGTGTGGGCGGGCACAAGGAATAGGCAGAGCAGATCCCTTCTGCCATTAGTTCAGAGGACGGGGGAGGGTTGTGCTCTGTAAGACGTTCCACACACTCAGCCCTGTGACAGGACACATCACCAGCTTGCAGCTGCAGCAAGGGATGGAGGGATCTCTCCCTGCAATTCAGACAGACAACAATCCAGCCAGCCCTGTGTAACCCGTCCCCCCCCCCCACACGGAGGTGCCCGAGCAGTATCACTCAGCCAGCTCCGGAAACTGCACATGCGCAGTTCTGAGCTGGCAGCACAGAGGCCCTTTTACACGGAATCAGAGCGGCCCGGGGGGAAATTGCCACTCTGCCCCCCGGCCCAGCCCGCCCCTGTATATATATCCAGTATGTGTGGTTTTTACACTTTTGTGAGTATTCATTTTTAACTTTTCTTTGTAATTAAACCTTGTTGGAACTTACTACACCGGAGTGGCCATGCTCTCCCTCCCTGTTCCTCTCTTTTGTTTTACAGATAGAGTCCCACCTCCATTTTGACAGAAGCACCCCTAGGTCATCAGTACCTTTTGTCTAGTTAGAAGGGCTACATGGTCATAAGCCCCCCCATTTTGGTCTGTATCATTTTTGGTCTGCATCATTTTCTTTACTTACTTAATCGGTGATTTTTCAACTTCATTTATATTTCCCATGAGTGGTTGGGCGCTGATAGCCTAGTGCCATTCCTGGAGTTGGGGAAATAATACTGTTAATGCTACACTATAAAAAGCAATTGACAAATTGAATTAAAGCAATCAAAGCAAATATATGAATTTAAAAAAAAATAGGTAAAGGAAAATAGTTTATTTGGGCTGTTTAGAATTAACAAAGGGTTAATAAGAGGCTAAAAAGGTGTACCTGATAGAAGACTCATATGACGAGGTTGGCCTTTCTTATATCTCCAGTCCTGGCCCCACTGACAGTGAAACAGAGGGTACCGAGGGACAGGAGAAACATGAGTGCAAGCAGGTGTTGATAGGAGATCTTGCAGCTGGAGTAGGAGATCTTGGGAAGCAGGTGGACCATCAGGACAAAAACAGTAGCTGTGCTCAAGACACCAGCCACGATTAAAGGGGCACTCCACTTGTGCTGCAGGTTCAGGACGCGTGGCTTGTCAGAACTCTCGGTGAAGTGCAGAGCAGGTGCAGTGGACAGCCAGGCTAGCACTCGAGCAAGAAGGAGAGCCAGGATCAGAGGTATAAGCGTAGTCACGGGAATAGCCAGGGTCGTCAACAGATGGGCAGCGAGGTACTGAGTCATAAGCAGAGCCAAAGTCAAGAACAGAGCTGGGGTCAGGAATAATGCGACAAATCAGAAGCAGGATCCAAGATCAGGTCAGGGGCAAGCTGGGTCAGCAGTGAGGGAAACGCACAGGAAAAATGCAGCTGAAAGACCAGTTAGCACTTAAACATGAGCAGACACATCCTTAAATAGCCCATCTGGCACCAACTTGCACTGTGTGCGTGTGCCTGCGTGCATCCCTGTGCCTGGTTACTATTCTGCTAATAGTTCCGCGCGCATGTGAATTTCTACGAGCCAAACGTTTGGTAGGCATTCTCTGACAAAATGAATGCTTGCTGTAAAAAGTACAAAACTTATTGCAAGGTTGCTAGTATTAACATTTTCCTTTGATTTGCATATAAGAACTCATTTAAATGCATTATATGCTATTGTTACAGATGTATATAAAAGTTACCATGCAAACACATGCGAACACCTCCTGGTTCGGTTCACAGCAGAACATGCGAACAGACAAAAAATTAGTGCAAACACCATTAAAGTCTATAGGACACGAATGTGAACATTCAAAAGTGTTTATATGCAAGTTATTGCCATAAAAAGTGTTTGGGGACCCGGGTACTGCCCCAGGGGACATGTATCAATGCAAAAAAAAAAGTTTTTAAAACTTTCAGGAGCAGTGATTTTAATAATGCCTAAAGTGAAACAATAAAAATTAAATATTCCTTTAAATATCGTGTCTGGGGGTCCCCTTGGTCTGCCTGTAAAGTCCCATGTTTATAACAGTACCCCAGCAAAATAACATTTCTAAAGTTAAAAATGTCATTTAAAATTGCTTGCGGCTGTAATGTATTGTCGGATTCCGTCAAAAAAACATTGAAAAAACGGCGTGGGTTCCCCCCATTCCATTATCAAGCCCTTCGGGTCAGGTATGGATATTAAGGGGAACGCCACAGCAATTTTTTTTAAAAAAGATGGCATGGGGTCCCACCAAAATCCATACCAGGCCCTTCAGGTCTGGTATGGATTTTAAGGGAAACCTCGTGCCAAATAAAAAAAAATGGCATGGGGGTCCCCCCAAAATCCATACCAGACCCTTATTCGAGCATGCAACCTGGCAGTCCACAGGAAAAGGGGGGATGAGAGAGCGCCCCCCTACCTGAACCGTACCAGGCCACATGCCCTCAACATGGGGAGGGTGCTTTGGGGCCCCCCCAAAGCACCTTGTCCCCATGTTGATGGGGACAAGGGCCTTAACCACACAACCCTTGCCCAGTGATTGTAGGGGTCTGCGGGCAGGGGGCTTATCGAAATCTGGAGCCCCCAGATCCTGCCCCCCATGTGTGTCAGAAACCATGAATCAGACTGAGACAGAAGTACAGTTAAAACACATTCATTTAATAATAATAAAAAAGGTAAACAGAGTAAACGTAGTTAAAACATAGCCAGAGTTCAAGAACCAGAACGGATAGTCAGACTAACCAAAACATCAGGGAGCCATGTAGGAATTGCTCCAAGGACTGATTGGCTCATTCTGCGGCCCCATTAGACTGTGGGTGATACGCAGAGGAGAAAGCAAGCTAAATTCCCAACTGTGCTCGCCAGAACTGGGACACAAACTGACTACCCCTGTCCGAGACAATCACTGTGGGTAGCCCATAGCCTATGTAAGCGAAAGATCTCCCGAGCAAAAATGGAAGCCAGTTTCTTAGAAGTGGGCAACTTCTTAAGTGGAATACAATGAGACATTTTCTAGAACCGGTCAACCACCATAAGGATAAGTGTGTTGCCCTGGGAGTTGGGTAACTCCACAATGAAATCCACAGACAGGTGGGTCCAGGGCCTCTCTCCATTGGGAATGGGTTGTAGGGGCCCACTGGAAGGTGTTGTGGAATCTTTCTTCTGAGCACACACACAGAACGGGTAGCTACTAAGGTGTTTAAATCAGCACGTAGACTAGGCCACCAGAATTGTTGGGAAATGGCCCAAAAGAGTTGATTCTTCCCAGGGTGGCCAGCAGCCTTGGGAGAATGGTAAGTCTGGAGCACGGCAGTACAGAGACTCTGTGGGACAAAGCAGTGGTCAAAAGGTTTCTCAGGAGGAGCATAGACCTGAGAAGCAAGAATTTTGTCACCCAAAGGAGAAGTGAGGCTGGTGCGAACCAGAGCCAGAATACGATCAGGAGGAATCACAGGAACTGTAAACGACTACATCTTCAAAGTGGAGGAAAATTGTCGTGACAAAGCGCCAGCCCTTACATTCTTATTACTGGGTAAGAATGAGACAATGTAATTGAAACTAGACAAGAAAAGAGCCCATCGTGCCCTTCTGGGATAGAGGCATTTAGCCTCAGACAAGAATGTGAGATTCTTATTGTCAGTAAGAATGAGAACTGATACAGTGGTACCTTCAAGGAGATGTCTCCATTCTTTCAGGGCTAAAATGATCGCTAACAGCTCTCTGTCGCCAATCTCGTAATTGCACTCCGCAAGTGACAATTTCTTGGAAAAGTAGCCAGAAGGATGCATAGCGCTCTCAGAGGTAGGACGTTGAGACAGAAGGGCGCCAACTCTCTCAGAATCATCAACCTCAAAGAATAAAGGTAATGTAGGATCAGGATGTGCCAACACAGGAGCAGAAACAAAGGTAGCCTTGAGACTCTGCTCCCTTGAGGTGATCAAATAACCCTGTGATCAATGGAATCAGATTAATCTTAATCGTGAAACAATTGAGACCCCTATAATCAATACAAGGTCTCAGTTCACCACTCTTCTTCACAAAAAAGAAACCAGCACCAGCAGGAGATGAGGATTTGCGGATAAAACCTCGAGAAAGTGCGTCTGCAACATACTCCTCCACGTCCTTATCCTCCAAGACCGACAAAGGGTAAACCCAGCCATGAGGAGGTATGGCACCAGGTTGAAGGTCAGCTGCGCAATCATTTGACCGGTGTGGAGGCAAACTACCGGCTTGACCTTTGTCAAAGACATCGCTAAAATCACGGTACTCCTCCGGCAGGGAGGAGAGTGAAGAGGTGCACAGGACCTAGGCTACCTTCTGAAAGCATGAAACAAAATGGAGTGTAATGAGGCTTGTTTGATCATGTAAAACACTTCAGTACCGTGACTCTATGGTTGCCTTCCAACCCCCATAAACAATGCAACAGGTTGTCCCAAACAGAGGGGGACCAAAAAAGAAAAGCGGGGCTCAGGGGAAGGCACACTCAGTGTGTAGTCAGTATAAAATATATATTTATTGGTACAAAATGGATATACATGGAGATATGTGCACAAGCATGATCACAAAAAGTATAATGATACTGCCCTTATAAAGTTGATCAAAAGACTGTTTTGATCAAATACAAACCAAACACAGACTAGGGAAACATAAAACATGTATGGGTAGACAAAAACAAGAAAAATGCGTCCGGACGTCTTGGCTATTGATGTCTACACAAACCACCTGGGGAAGTTGTGCAGCAATTGCTGAATACGGTTTGTGGTGCAGGCATCAATACCCCCGGGGGGAGGACGGCTCATGAATGGGGGGGGGGTATGGGGTGGTGTGGGGAGGGCAAAGGGAAGTGGAGGGGGAAGGGGGGGGGGGAAAGGGGGGGGATGGGGAACCTGGAGGGAGGTATTCGGCCGTAGGGTAGGATGCTGGTATGAGGTCTGTGGTCAGACTTCAATGTGTCCTGGTTAGGAAATAGGTGTTGGTCATGTGGTACAGCTGTGGGATCACTGTTCCCAGGTTCCGGAGTAATAGGTTGCAGCGTGTACAGTCCCCAGTGCGGGTAGACTCTATGCAGGAAATGCTATGATAAAGTCAGTTGGTGACAGGTATAGGTAAAGAAACATGGAATATAGCCAGGTACATTACCACTTCCGGGTCCCGTTCTGAACTGCTGAGGTGCTTCCGGATGGCGGTGGCTCCAATGTTGTGAACAAACCTCCCTGTCACCATGTACACTTCCGTGTCCTGACCTGGGTAGTTATCCGTGATTCGCAGTATATTGCTGGTATGCCACTGTTTTATGGCTGTGACCATACACGCAGGTACACCTATCGTCCTACATACGGCTGCTCCAGACTTTGGAGCGGGATACTCCCTCGATGTGTGAGCCGGCTAGCCCTCACGGGGGATGACAGCGGGCGTGACGTCCGGGCGCAGTGACGTCGACGCGTTTCACAGGACAAATGTGCGTAGCTTCATCTGGACGTATGGTTGACGTGCTGGGGCTCCTTCTTATTCACGTCCCTTCCTCATGCACGCCCACCTAATAAATTAAAGTGAAGGAGTGTCTTTTCGTCTGTGTATTGTCCAGATCATCCTTCTTTGTTTGTCTGCCGCCTTGCTTGTATAGAAATCTTAACCAGTCATAATTGCAGAGAGTTCCTTCCATGTTATATTAAACGGACAAGTTTAAAAGATGGAGATATATGTGGGAAGTGTGGTACAGTATAGGTCATCATGCAGAGAGCTTTTTGTTGTTGTACTGTCTGTTTTTACATCGATCCACACATCTAGACATGGATTCGTACATTTATATGACAGACAGTCCACTATGTCATATGACCATATTTAGGGGATACACACAATACATATACCCTGTTAATTAGATGAAAGGAGCTGGTGGGGGAGTTAGAATCGTATATGAAGGTATATCAATATGCAAATGGAAAAGCGGGGAGGGGGGTGGGGGGGGGGGGGAGGGGAAAGGGAAAAAAAAAAAAAAAAAAAGGGTCCTTACATATGATATAGCGTCTTCTAATTTGTTTAGGTTGCCAGAAATGGCTGGAAGTTTAGTTCTGTGTTTAACCCTAAGGGAATCAGAGAGCTTAAGCGGAAGATCCATCGTTTTTCTTTCTGTTGTAGGATCTGGTCAAAGTCCCCTCTTCTGGGGGACAGGTTAAGGGCAAAGATTCCCTTCACCTGCATGCCAGACAGTTTGCCCTGATGATATTGGGCAAAGTGTCTGGCTACCGGTTTCTCCGGGTTCTTTTCCAGGATTTCCCTCATATGCTCTCCTAGCCGGATTCTAAATTGGCGCTTTGTCTTGCCGATATATATCTTCTTGCACGGGCATGTTAGCATATATATGACTCTGGTGGTGGCGCAATTGATGAGGCTTTTAATCTCGAAATTATTTTTATTTCGGGAGTCACTGAAAGTTGCTGTCCTATGCACGTAAGGACAGACCTGACAGTGACCGCATGGGAACATACCCTTGCTCCTGGGGAAGCAGGATAGCCACGAGTTATTGGTATTTCTAAGGTGTTCAGAGTGAATTAAGGAATCACCAAGGTTTTTGGCTCTTCTCGCAACCATTTTGGGAGTGGGACCCACTATTTGGGCTATACCCGGGGTGTTGGTCAGTATGTCCCAGTGTTTTTCCAGGATGGTTTTAACTGTGTCCCACTGAGAACCAAATTCAGTGATGATTCTCACTGGATCTGGGGCGCTGGGAGGAGGAGGGGCACAACGTAGGTTTTCTGATGGCTTTCCATCTAAAAGAGCAGGGCGGTCCCGTCCTGCTACTTTACGTTTAGCCCTCCTAAGTTGTTTGTGAGAGTATCCGCGGTCCCGGAAGCGTTTATATAGCTCATTACTTTCGTGTCTATAATCTTCCTTATTGGAGCAGTTTCGCTTTATACGGAGGAATTGACCCACGGGAATACTGTCCTTAAGCCACTGCGGGTGGTGGCTATCTGCTCTCAAGAGTGTGTTCGCAGAGGTCTCTTTGCGAAATGTCTGGGTCACCAGGGAGGAGTTCCTTCTACTGATGAATAGGTCCAGAAAGGAAATCCTTTCTCGGTCCCAAGTATATGTCAGTTTGATGTTCCGATCATTGGAATTGAGATGGGTGATGAACTGAGCCAGAGTGTCCTGGTCACCCCTCCAGATGACAAACACGTCGTCGATGTACCTGAGCCACGTGTGTACGTGGCTCAGGTACATCGGCGAGGTGTATACCTCATCCTCCTCCCATAGCCCCAAGTGGAGACAGGCATATGCTGGGGCCCAGGGTGCACCCATAGAGGTGCCATTAATTTGCTGATAAAAATTGGAGAGGAATTGGAAAAAGTTATTTTGGAGGGCAAAGGTTAGCAGGTCCACTAAGAATTAATTTTGAGGACCACATTTGGGGAAATGTTTGTCAAGGAAGGTTTCGACTGCTCTAATACCCCATCTGTGGGGGATCGACGTGTACAAGGATTCCACGTCGATCCCCACCAGAAGGAGTTCCCCCTGAGTGTTGATCTGGGAAATATGTCTCAGGACATCTCCTGTGTCCTTCACATATGATTTCAGGTCTATGACCATCTCCTTCAACAGGCTGTCCAGATATTTTCCAATCCTCTCGAGGGGACCCCTTATTGCTGAGACGATAGGTCTCCCCGGGGTTTTTTTTAGTGATTTGTGTACCTTCGGGATGATATAGAATATTGGTATATTATATTCTTGGATGGTAAGGTAATTTAGTTCCCATTTCGTCAATAGGCCCGCCTCTGCTGCTAGTTTTAATTTGTTATTCAGGCTGGTGACTAGGCTGGGAAAAGGGTCCCTGGAGAGTTTTTTATAGGTTTTATCATCGCCCAGTAGGCGAAAAACCTCTTTTTCATAATCTTTCTCGTCCTGGAGTACTACATTCCCCCCCTTGTCACTCCTTTTTATAACCAGCTGTGGGGCTGCCGTCAGTTCGCGAATGGCCCTACGTTCCTCCGAGGAAAGGTTGTCTTCACTTTTTATGCTCCAGTCCATCTTGGAGAGATCCGCTTGTATCATATCCAAGAATAGACTAAGCCATCTATTTTTGTTGAGTGGGGGCATCTTGATAGACTTGATATTGAGTCTGGCCTGTCTTTTATAGGGGGTGTCTTCAGCTTCCTCTCTCTCATTTTCCTCCAAGAGGGAACTGAGGATAGCCAGTACATCCTCATCTTGATTCTCGACTGTGTTGTTGCCTGTTACTGACCCCTGGTTACTAGTATGGATGAAGCGTAGGAAGACCTTACGTATGAAGAGGGTGATGTCTTTAAATACTGTAAATTCGTCCATTTGGTTAGTGGGCGAAAAAGACATCCCTTTTTGTAGAAGATCAATGTGTCTCTTATTTAATTTAAATTTAGAGAGATTAATGATTTTCATGTCATTCCTATTCTCTTCATCCATAGAAATATTAGTTATTTCCGTTGACTTCTGGTACGGGCTCCCCCCCTGGATATCTGTCTCTGCGGTTCGGGGGCTAGTTGTTTGTGTGGGTTTGGGTTCGCGTCTGGATTTTTTCCCTTGTCTATGCCCTCTGCCCCCTCCCTCTCTAAAAAAGTTACCGTTTTAGTCACGCTTTCTTCTTCTGTGTCACTCTGAGATTTTTTGCCCCGTGATAGTGATCTCTTATTCCTTCTTCTAGAGTTGCTTCTACTTCGTCGTGGGGTTAGATCAAAAATGTCTCCCTTCTCCCAGTCTGTCAGGTCCCGCCTAAACTTAGATTGTTTTGTTGCTTTTAAAGCAGACTGCATCTTTTCTACCTCTTTTTTCAGGGTCTCGTTAAGTTTCTGGAATTCCTCTAGTTCCTTATAGGGTTCTAATCCTTGGGAGCTTTCTGTTATTGCTTTCACCAATTCCTCTAGTTGTATTTTTTCTTCCTCCACTATTAGTCTCATAACAGATATCCCGTGGTCTACACAGAGCTCCTTCCACTTTTCCAAAAATCTGGGGCTGTGGAGATGCTCTGCAGGTATAACTTTGTCTCTAAGTCCTCTCGGTACTATCCTGTTAGTAATATAGGTTTCCAGGAAGGACACGTCCCACTTTCTGTTTAGATGTTTAATAATCAATTTTTTATGTTCCTTGAACCGAGTTTTTACCTCTTCCTCTTGAGTGGGAGTGGTCACCGTGTCCGTCCTGAAAGCCTGACTAATCTCTAGATCAATATCTTCCCCGATCATAAAGGCCATACTCTATTAGGCAAGACAGCAAGCAGATCAAACAAGGAATCACATAAAACAAAATGGGCAGTTAACGAAGATGCTGCAAATATCAGAAAATGCCTCTAGAATGGATCACCAGTGATCCCAATATTAAACATGAAACAAAATGGAGTGTAATGAGGCTTGTTTGATCATGTAAAACACTTCAGTACCGTGACTCTATGGTTGCCTTCCAACCCCCATAAACAATGCAACAGGTTGTCCCAAACAGAGGGGGACCAAAAAAGAAAAGCGGGGCTCAGGGGAAGGCACACTCAGTGTGTAGTCAGTATAAAATATATATTTATTGGTACAAAATGGATATACATGGAGATATGTGCACAAGCATGATCACAAAAAGTATAATGATACTGCCCTTATAAAGTTGATCAAAAGACTGTTTTGATCAAATACAAACCAAACACGTGTATGGTCACAGCCATAAAACAGTGGCATACCAGCAATATACTGCGAATCACGGATAACTACCCAGGTCAGGACACGGAAGTGTACATGGTGACAGGGGGATTTGTTCACAACATCGGAGCCACCGCCATCCGGAAGCACCTCAGCAGTTCAGAACGGGACCCGGAAGTGGTAATGTACCTGGCTATATTCCATGTTTCTTTACCTATACCTGTCACCAACTGACTTTATCATAGCATTTCCTGCATAGAGTCTACCCGCACTGGGGACTGTACACGCTGCAACCTATTACTCCGGAACCTGGGAACAGTGATCCCACAGCTGTACCACATGACCAACACCTATTTCCTAACCAGGACACATTGAAGTCTGACCACAGACCTCATACCAGCATCCTACCCTACGGCCGAATACCTCCCTCCAGGTTCCCCATCCCCCCCCCCTTTCCCCCCCCCTTCCCCCTCCACTTCCCTTTGCCCTCCCCACACCACCCCATACCCCCCCCCCATTCATGAGCCATCCTCCCCCCGGGGGTATTGATGCCTGCACCACAAACCGTATTCAGCAATTGCTGCACAACTTCCCCAGGTGGTTTGTGTAGACATCAATAGCCAAGACGTCCGGACGCATTTGTCTTGTTTTTGTCTACCCATACATGTTTTATGTTTCCCTAGTCTGTGTTTGGTTTGTATTTGATCAAAACAGTCTTTTGATCAACTTTATAAGGGCAGTATCATTATACTTTTTGTGATCATGCTTGTGCACATATCTCCATGTATATCCATTTTGTACCAATAAATATATATTTTATACTGACTACACACTGAGTGTGCCTTCCCCTGAGACCTTCTGAAAGCATGTCTTACTGCATTGTGGCAACCAGGAGAGAATGTCAGCACGGAGCCAATCAAAAGAGGGGTTGTGCCTCTGTAACCAAGGATAACCAATAACCAGCGGAAACTTAGGTGAGGAAATCATTTAGAATTGGATAATCTCATGGTGAGGAGCCCCTACTGCCATAGACAACAGAACAGTCTCATGAGCCACATGGGCAGGCTGTAGAGGTCTCCCGTCAAGAGCCTCAATGGCAAGTGGAGTGTCACGCAGCTGCAGTGGAATCGAGTGCTTTGATGCAAAGGCAGCATCTATGAACAGGCCTGCAGCCCCAGAGTCGATTAGAGCCTGTATCTCGACGGACGACTCAGCCCAAGAAAGGGTAACCGAAACCAGGGGCTTATCCTTCAGGAAAACCTGGAACGAAACAACGCCACCTAAGGTCTGTCCATGACAGGACCTCAAGGTTGGGGCGTTCCCTGGACAGGTAGGACAAGACTTCAAAAAGTGACCTGCCTGGCCACAATAAAGGCACAATCTCTCTCTCCTTCTAAGGGTTCTGTCATTCGCAGAGAGAACGGTGAAGCTCAAGTGCATGGGTTCATCTTCACTGACCGACTCGGTAACAGGAGGCATGGGAGGTGAGGGAGGCAAGGGTGGGACTGCAAAGCTCGGAGACAAATGTACAGGAGGCTTCTGCAAGCGCTCCTAAGAAGAAAGTCTTTTTCTGAGTCTGGAGTCAATGAGGATGGCAAACGTGATCAACTTCTCCAGCTTAGTGGGTATATCTCGGGCTGCTATCTCATCCTTGATGGTATCCGAGAAACCATGAGAAAAAGCAGCCACTAGGGCCTCGTTGTTCCATGCAACCTCTGCTGCCAGAGTACAGAATTTAATGGCATAATCGGCAACAGTTGTTGTACTCTGATGGATATGAGGCACTTGGCAGCAGAAGCGGAGCGTGCGGGAATGTTAAATACCCTTTTAAAAGAAGCCACAAACTCAGGGTAACTCAAGACAACAGGTTTTTGCGTCTCCCATAGAGGGTTTGCCCAGACCAAGATCTCTCAGAAATCAAAGATATCACAAAACCTACTTTGCTTCTATCCGTGGGAAACACCTGGGGCAGCATCTCAAAGTATATCTCAACCTGGTTGAGAAACCTTCTGCATTGAACTGGATTGCCCCAAATCGCTGGGGAAGCAGAGCGGAACCAGACATACCTCTTATAGAGGTAATACTCGAGGTGGGTACCTGCACAGAGACTAGAGCAGCAGCAGGGATGGCCTGCAACACAGGTTGTACCGGAGCAGCCACAGTTGAAGATTCCAGGTGAGCCGTGCGACTCAGGAGCAATTGTAACGCCATGGCAAACTGATCCATGCGGTGATCCTGCTCATCCAATCTGAAAAAAATATTACCAACAGGTGGATTGACTGCATCCTCTGAATTCATGATTTTTGGAACAACCTCCCTGCCAAGTTCCTTTAAAAACTGTACCTAGAATTCATTTTCATGTTCATTTACTTTCCATTTTGTTAATTGAAAAAAATAAACTATTAATACTTCTATTTCTAAAGGCATTCCTAATTTACAGCATTTTTTCACACCTGTCTAAAACGTTTGCACTGTACTGTATAAATGAATAAATAAATAAAGATATTATAAATCTTTATGACTTTTTCATAAGGTTGATGTCACATATAAAGTCTAACACCACGTATGCTTCCCCTAATGCCTTCTCATGCTAGCTAGTTACTTTCATTCCCAACATGAAGTAGCCAGACAGATATTCAGACCCCTGGCTGTGTGTCACATTCTAGAAGTCACACAAACACTGAACTATATACAATGTGTAACGTGCCAATACAAACTCTCTAATCCCTGCCACAGACAACCTCATGCACTGAATTGTTAACAATGTCGGAAACCATCCTTGGAAGCACCGGAATATGTTTTAAAAATGTGTTTGGGCTTTTACATGCAGACTATTTATTGTATAAATTGTCTCTTTACGAACTAAAGAAAAAACATAAAATTTAAAAAAAAAAACTTCAGAGAGACTTCAACATAGTGAACTAGTAACAACAAAATATAATACACAAATAGAAACCTAAAATTGTAAAAGTATGTTGTTGACTTTATGTAGTTCATAAAATTAAAGAGAATTTGCAAACCTGTAAAAGAATGCTTCAAGTTCAGATGTTCATTAATTAGATAAAAGCCTTTCAGTATCCAGATTATTAGTACTATGCAAAAAGTGTGGTTTGCATTCATTTGATTTTCCACTCTTGAGTGCTCAACAGTGACACCATAATTTTAAAAAGTAAAACCAATTTCTAATATTGTCTTAATTCAAATCTACACCATTTTATTCTTGGCTTATATGTGGCACATTTGCTACAAGACAATTACTAATATTTAAAAGAAAAAATTAAATATATAAGTGTAATACAAAAAATCCTGCAGTTTTTGAATTATTTCATAAACCAGTTATTGATATAAACTCAAAACTTCAGTTTTTTTTAGTTTACATTATTTGATATTTGTAACCTACCTTTTTATCTACACAGTTTGTTTGTTTGTTTATGTGTAACAAAGTACTTTTTGTTTTTGCAAATTTACATTATTTAACTTTAATGCTGACTTTTGTAAAACTAATTTACAATCGGGAAACATATGTGATTTCAAAAACTGCTTTTTTCGCCTTCATATCTAATCATCAAGAAAACTAGATATTCTGTGTTAAATTCATTGTGAAATAAATAAAAAAAGACAATTACTTGGTGCAAAAAATGTAAACTCAAAGGTGATTACTAAAGGAACCTTTTCATCTTGCCCTTTGTTCACTTTAAACATCAAGTAGGGGTCAGGGAAAGTTTCTATTTTTTTTTTTTTTTTTTTTTACATTTATTTCTTTGAACCTGATTGGTGCATTTGAAGCGAACACAAGTTAGGTCGAAAAAATAACATAAATAATGTATAAACATGTTTTTAAAAAAGTTAATAAATAAAAATCACAACTATGAATAATAAAAACAACATAAATAATACATGCGTAGTATTCATTTTGGTAAAATAGTAATAATAATAAAATGTAGCCAGTTGTTTAGGTCTGCAAAAAAACAAAACAATTTATGCAAAAGAGCAAGAAAGAGAAAAATAAAAAGTGTAGAAGTGGTTAAGAAGCAGGTTTTAGCCAGAAAGAAAAAGTAGCAAGACACTTGAAGGAGATGCAACCTGGCAGCAGTGTAACGCTTGCAGATTGATGGTGAAAAGCCAGTATGTGACAGCCTTTCCAGAACTCCTGGGTGGGCCCAGTGGTCTTTAATGTCACTTGCTACTTAATCTTGTGTATCTCAAACAGACTGATGTGTTTCGGGTGCCCCTCATTCTCTGTACAGACATCAAATGGATGGACAGATAAAAGAGAACTGTACTGAATTACCTCTTTACGCCTTTTATAGAATACTTTCAAACTACAAAATAATTAGAGGCCCCATCAAGCAGAAGCATCAGCATTTTGATGGCTTTCAAGAGGTAGGGCTGATGACTATTGCATGCAGCTCCTAGGCGTCTCTTTCAAAGCTTAAGTGGAGACACCTCTTGTGTGCACAAGTCTGGCTATTGTGATGAAGTGTCTCACCATATTTTTGCTACCTCTAAACGTTATGTTCCTTGCTTTAGCCAACAAAAAGAAGTTGGTGTGCTTGTGCATTCATGTGCACACGCATGTGTTTTCTCCTGGACTAGCATTGTAATGCCCAATAAATTATCTCCAGCATATAGTCTACTAAAGGTGATCAACTGAAAAACAATTAGTAAGTAGTTTTAGAATAATTTCCAGCACAAAGCTTTTCTATTCTAAATTGTAAATTGAAAAAGCATTTCAAGGGTTTCAAGAAAATTTTGTAATACATTCTGTAACAAAATTCAAACATCTTTCAAATTAATGCTTTGTAGGAAAAACTGAATATTATATTAGCTAGAACTAGAACTACTATCTTTACAAATACAGAAATATTTAAGCAATGACCTCACTATTGATTTTAGCAGAGCAAGACTTTTCAAACTGTGCATTTTAATTCCAGGTCACCAACATTTGTGTAAGATGACAATTATGTTTTCCATATTTTTTTTTTGAAGGGTGTTTATTTTAAGTTTTTCCGTAAACACACAGAAAGAGAATTTACAGAAATTGCATTGGAAGCCGATAAAAGTAAAGCACCTAGAAGGCACATACATTTTCTAACTCCCAAGGGCTATGAACAGCCCTCAAAACAGATGAGTGGGTGACATTACCAATATCCAGGGACATATAATGTAAGTGCCAAAACCCCAGTATACATTCATACACACATACACTTACACATATACAACATACATACTTGCGCCAGAATGCCTACATATAGATGTAGTAAATACATACAGAAAGTTGTACATTCATAGTTAGGTTGGCTGAGACAAAGAGACCTCCCCCAAAACGATTCACAGATATCCATTCATGGTTGCCATGTTTTAGTAAACTTCTCGGGGCATGCCCAACCCTTATATATCAGTTTAACTTTAGGCAGAGCAGCCTTTACTAAACAATAGAACTGTTGAGTGGAGGGTGGAGCACCGTCCTTCAAGTGTATTAAAATCAGTTTACATGCATAAATCAGAAGCATATGAAGCAGAGTGTGAGCATGTGTTTAAGCAACAAAGTCATTTAGAATAACTAATAGTCCAACATCCGGGGTCCGAGGTACTGGAAGATGAAGGGTGTTCTTAAAGAAAAAAAAGGAATTTCGGCAAAAAACTGACAGTACCGGACAGATCCAAAACATGTGGAACAGGTGCAACCCCAAGGCCACAGCGGGAACAAGTGGTAGCAGACCCAAACCCCATTCCAGCCAACCTAGCCGGAATGTAGTGAAGATGATGAATGAATTTGAATTGAATAAGTCTATCAGCCGTGCTGATCACATCCTGAAAGCCTCTTCCCAACCCTTCTCAGAGAGCCCAGGCATCAGCATAAGCCATTTGCGATGGTGATTCTGAAAGGGGTTAGCCCCAGCCACCTGAAGGCGGCAGTAGAAAGTAGGTACCAACTTGGTGAGTTCTGGGTATGATAACAATTTTTCTAGTGAAGATTCCATGAGCTCTAGAGTCAAAGTTCCAAACTGTGCCAGGATGGCATGGCGAAACAAAAGATATTTAAAAAAATTATTTACTATCCACGCCATGACCACCCTTCAGGTTCTCTAAGGACAAAAATGGTATTCCTGAAGACCTGAGATTCCATGTTTTTTTTAATAAAATGACTCTCAGCAATAATCGACCAGCAAGTGCTGGGAATGTATGTGAACATAAACAATACAGAGCAAGGCTAGTGGTACAAAAGTACTTTGGGTGTTTGCTATGGGGCATAGAAAATTTCAAGATTCTGTGTGAAAATGCAAGCTGACAAAGAATGGCATCATGAATATTAAGTGCTGTGTTTAACATATGCTTATTTTGTTAAACTATAGAAGGTAACCATATTCTGAATTATAAATTAAATCTGTTATTTCCTAAAAGTATAGGTATATTTTAAAATAGCATTTTATATTTTCTTGCTTTCAAATGATATAGTTTGATCAATATAAAGAAAAGTTATATAAAGAAAAGTTATTATAAAAAAAAATAGCTGTTTATTTTAACTAAAATTGTAAAACAGGCTAATCAATATTACAACTGACATGCAGATACCTATTTATTTTAAAACTCAAAGATATGTTTGATATGTACTGTAAGCATGGCCTTTTATTCACTTTTAGCAAATTAGAGTAAAGTATCCATGCTGCATTACCCAAGACCGATGGCCCATAGATATTACAACCATAGAAAATGAGTTCTATTGCCTCCCAAAAGAGTTGGGAAACATCAGCAAAGAAATCTAGAGATTCCTAAATCTGCAGAATTTTTGTTTTACATCAATATATATTTCTTTAGTGATCGCCAAAGTTCTAAACAATGAAATGTGTTAAGTTTAATTTTCATTGTAGAGATTTCTAGATCCAACAATTGTTGCATCTAAGTCTATTATGCAGCCTTTTCCCATGATCTGTGATGGGGGACAAACATTTTTAGGCAGGAAATGCCTTTATGTAAACCAGTAATAGCCCATAGTATGTCACAGAGACACCTGCCACTTACATCACTGTTCAGACATCAAACATTTAATGCTTGTGTCACTCTGCACCCTACAGAACATGCAACCTAAATGATGAATCACTGCAGGGTGTTGTGTCACTGCCCAATTTCTACATTGCTTTTTTTTCTTTCTTCAAATAGAGGGATTCCCAGACATATTACTATTTTTAAAGAACAGCTGCTCTGATCTGGCTATGTCTGTTTTCAAAGCTAATTTCAAGCCTTCATATCATCATGCAATAAAGGCACGTGCCTAATACTGCTTTATAATAAATCCAGTGGGGTTACCAGTGAACACAATAGATGACTATGATGTGCTAGACTTCAATAGACTAACTTGAGGACAAAACCTGTAGGAGGCATGAAGATTTAACCAATTGTTCTACATGAAATCTAAAGTAGAAAAGTTTGAAAAAACAGACACCGCCTTTTCTTGTTGTTCTTTGCACTAATAAACTAAATACATTTTATATATATATATATATATATATATATATATATATATATATATATATATATATATATATCAGTGGCGGCTGGCATTTTTTGGGGGGCAAACAACTACCCCTCCTGCCAGTTCTAGGTCGGTCGGCGATTGGGTCACCTGCACTTCCCAGTCTGTCAGTCGGTCATCCAGCGCAGCACTTACCCCATCTAGGTTGCGGGCGGGCAGCGCTGCTATGGGCTGCAGGCAGGGGCACCTGTGTCCTCTCCTCCTCTTCTGCATCACGGTGGCTTCCACCATGCGTCTACCATTGTGCGTCACCTCCCTCCTCCTCCTAGGCATCCAATAGGATCACCTGTCCTTTCAGCCAATCAGGTGACAGGTCTCAAGACCCACTTCCTGATTGGCCGGGAGGAGGCTCAGTGTGGAAATAGTGAATATTCTTTTTTTTAATCAGATTCTTTTTATTTTTTTCCATTTACAACAACAATACAAACACATTATACAAAATGCATCCCATAAAACATCACAAAAACAAAAAATCAAATAAGGATCCCCCCTCACCCCCAAACCATGCACCCACCCCCACCCAACACCTTTGGAGCATAGAACCTATAGAAAAAAATGTAATGAAGAACAAATAATGCTTACTAAATAGAGTGGACTAAACATGACCATAGGATATACCTCTTAATGAAAAATATATATATGCAAACAAAGTCAGATATATAGATATACAGTAGATATAGATCGATGCTTATTTGTGCAGATTGATCTATACCACTACCGGAGACATAGCCTCAAGCCATTGTGACCAGATATTCTCAAATTTCCTCATAGAGTTCCTTAAGAAATACGTATGTTTTTCAAAGGAAATGATCCTATTTAGATAAAAAATCTAATCAGATAAGGTAGGAGGATAAGGAGCGGTCCACTTAAGGGCAATCTGTCTACGGTCCACAAAAAGGGTACGCCTAATAGTATTTATGATAGGAGGAGTATAAATAGAAGAATCATGGTACCCCAATAGGCACGTAAGTGGTTCGACCAAGATATTAACATCCAATATCCTGTTAAGAGTACCAACCACCTCTGCCCAATATTCCTGGAGTTTGGGGCATTGCCACAGGAGATGTACCAATGTATCTGTGTTGCCACATCTTGCACAGGTTGGGTCAGATTGCAAGCCTATAGTATAAAAAAATTCAGGAGTACTACAGTATATACCCTATGAAGGATGAAAATCTGAGTTAGTCTATGTAAAGGAGGAAGAGAGACACAAGGAAAGATCGAAGAATATTGTCCCAAGCCTTTTCAGGAATAGGGCCAAGATCCTGTTCCCACCCAGCCCTAGAGCGAATGGGAAGTTCAATAAGAACTTATCTAACAATGCTCTATATGTCACAGAGGTAAGACCCTTGGTTGACCTTGCTTGTACTATTTTATCCAGAACAGGGGTAGAAGGAAAAATTACCTCAACTGAAGAAAATTGAACCCTTAGGGCATGGTGCAATTGAAGAAATTGAAAAAACTAAAAAATTTGACTGCAGAGAAAACTCTCTTCTCAACTCTTCAAAGGTTTTGAGGAGACCGTTCTCATACAGCTGAATTAGAGGAGATTTTTCCCATCTCTGAAAACCCAGAAGGTCAAAAGTTCAGGAAGTCTCTTGTTATCCCATATAGGGGTATATCTGGTAGGATAGGAGAACCCCATAATTTTCTTAACTGTATCCCATATTTTACACAAGCAAAACACCCCCCCAGTGCCCTCTCCAATACCTGTAGTGGTGGCCAACCATTAAACACATGAGAGAATAGATGCAGAGCAGATAAAGATAACTGCTCAGAGTCCCATCCCACATAGTGCTGTAATTGAGATGCAAGGAAATATATCCTAAGGTTGGGAACTGCTAATCCCCCAGTGTTTTTAGGGTGTTGGAGAACCTCCAATTTTATTTGAGGGGTTTTGTTTCACCATATTAAGTACCTGAATATACTATTGATCTTAGTAAAAATCCTTAGGGGTAGCCAAACAGGAGCATTATGTAAAAAATACAAAAATTGAGGCATCCATATCATCTTAAGTAGATTAATACAGCTGACTATCGATAAGGACAACTTATTCCAGATTTTACTTTGGGCTTGAAATCTAGAGAGTAGTGGAATAATGTTGTCTGAAATATACAACTGCGGGGAAGGAGAAATAGTTATACCCAGGTACTTTATGGACGACACTACTCTGAGATGAGACACATTAGATGGTAAAGAATACGACAGAGAGTCCAGAGGTAATAGTATAGGTTTCTCCCAGTTTATACCAAGCCCAGAAAACCTGCCAAACTCTTTAACATATTTAATTACTGCCAGCAGAGATGAATGAATATTGGTTAGGAACAAAAGAACATTGTCTGCATATAACAATATCTTTTCCTCTATAGTACCTCTAATCAGACCAGTGACATCTGAAGAGGCCCGTATCAGACAGGCCAAAGGCTCTATGGCAATGGCAAAAAGCAGGGGAGACAATGGGCACCTCTGCCTAGTGCCCTGCCATAGTTTAAAAGACTGAAGGCTATTGACCCTAAATAACGCTCTTGGAGCAGTATACAACAATCGGACCCATTGGCCAAGGACCGAGTCAAGACCAAACTTTTCAAGAATGGCCCACTGTCAGAAACCATGAACCAGACTGAGACAGAAGTACAGTAAATTCACACTTGTTTATTAATAAAAATAAAACAGTAAATAGAGTAAGTGTAGTCAAAGCATAGCCAGAGTCCAGTAACCGGATCGGGTAGTCAGCCAAGCCAGAGTTCAGTAACCAGATCAGGTAATCAGCCAGGCCAGAAGTCAGTAACCAGATCAGTTAATCAGCCAGGCCAGAAGTCAGGGATCCAAGTAGAGGAACAGCAAGCAGGATAAGGAGCCAGAAGGAATGTCAGCAAAGCCAGTCTTTAAACAGGAACTCAGGAGATGGTTTCTTGTGATGTAACCAAGGCGAAGGCAGAGATCAAGTGAGCTGGAGGGCTTTAAGTAAGCAGGACTGACGATCAGAATCAACAACAGCTGAGTAACTGTGGAGAGAGATGGGAGCTGGCAATTAGAGAAGGAAGGGCTGAGCCCAGCCCTGACAACCACAAATATGACCACTCGATGCTTTCAAATGCTTTTATGGCATCCAGTGTTAAAAAAGGCACGATGTGAGTAGTTCGACACCAGAAACTGCATGTTTAAGCAGGTACGTCTAATATGTACTGCCATTGACATAGTAAGCATAAATCCTGCCTGATCAGAATGGATAATATGCTTAATAACCTTGTTTAATCTAGTAGCAAGTACTTTGGCAAGAATTTTAACATCTGTAGATAGTAAAGAAATTGGTCTATAGGATTCAGGATATAAGGGATTTTTATCTTTCTTAGGAATAACTACTATAACGGCCTCACCCATAGAGTCTGGAAGCCGACCCATATAGAGGGTCTCATTAAATATATCGAGAAGGGCTGGAAGCAGCATTTCTCCATATCTTTTATAGATCTCAAAGGGGAGACCTTTGGTCCCTGGAGCATTAGAGTTGGAAAAACTAGCTACCACATTTTCCAGTTTTTGTAGAGGGTATGGAGTATTAAGAATTTCCCAATCTGCTATTGGGAGAACCAGTAAATTAATAGTGGCCAGGTAGGCAGACAGCTCAGCTGGAGTATAGTCAGCCTTAGAGGTATATAAATACTGATAATAAGACTGGAAAATAGATACAATGGAGCTAGTCTGATTGGTGCACTCTCCCTCTTTGTTCATCAGAGCTGATACATGAGTAGGATTAGATTAAGACCGTACTATCTGGGCCAGCAACCTCCCAGCCTCTCCCTCAGCCCAAATCAATCTCTTCTGAAAAAACTATTTATTCCTCGCCCTGAGTTCCAGCAGTTCATTCAACCTTCTTTGAGCAGATAGCCACTCCTGATGGCTATCCAAAGAAGAATCCTGGATATGATTGGCTTCCGCCGCCAAAGTTTCCACCTTCGCAAGTTCCAACTCTCTATGAGATGCAGTTTTAATGGCACAATTTTTTTGGATTAACAATCCCCGGAGAAAAGCCTTTAGAGCATCCCATATCACCCGCCAAGGCAAATTAGACGCCTGATACCCTGATATTAAAGTAAATAGCAAAGGAGAATGATCTGAGATTCCACGAGGTTCTATATTAACTTTAACTAAGCATGGAATAAGCTCTGTGGAACACAGAACCAAATGAATTATTGATAGAGAATTATATGTTTTAGAGTAGCATGTATAGGCGCATTCATCAGGGTGCAACCGCTGGCACATATCACATAGCCCTAATTCCTTGCAGAGTCTTCCAAAGAGAGAAAGGTACTCAGAGGCTATTGACCTAGGAGCAGGGCACTTATCCTGCTCCAGATCAGTAACATTGTTAAAATACCCAAGCATTCATTCACTATTGTCACATAACTGGGTGCGCCCCAAGCCCAACCCTTTTTTGAAGCCTATTAGAGCCTCTGGCTCTAATCACATGCTTAAAAAAAACACCCCCCCATTGGAATCCATGGTCAGGCGCCCTGCATGTAGATCAGGGGGCCGGATGCATTGGATAGGGGGGGCAGCACCATGCGCCCCTAATGGATGGGCCACCACTGATTGATATATATATATATATATATATATATATATATATATATATATATATATATATATAATTTATGTTAAAGCCTACACTTTTTGTAATTGAGTAGGTCACATTTCTTGTTGAGTTCTACAGCAAGGCTCTACATAAACGTTAGTCTTGATCTCCAAAAATACCACAAGTCAACCAATCAAACATCACAAAAGTTCTATTAGCCATAGTAGCCATGATTCGGGAGTCTGGAGTCTAGTTGTATCATTAATTGGACAACTTCAATGACAAGCTAGTGACTAGTCGAGATTGAATGCTGCATTACCTAGGAAAGTTTGGATAGCTGATAAATACCAATAAAATCACCTAGAAGCAACTCATAACGTTACTTAACCTTGTGTATCTCAAACAGACTGATGTGTTTTGGGTGACCCTCATTCTCTATACAGACAGGAAATGTATATCTGGGAGTACAGTTCAGCATTGTTATGGGGAGAGTTTATCTCCCTCAGGAAATAATTATAGTAATTCATCTGAAAATAGAGAGGCTCAACAATCATACATTCCTTTCAGCTTGTGAATATCCTAATTTTCTGGGGGTCCTAGTGGTTACAATACTGGTAGTTTTTCAGGTGAAATGGCAGATTTCAGTTGGAGTTTATTCCATGAGTGGGACAAAAGAATCACTCCCTCAGTCAATCTCAAATTCTGTGTGAATGAAGAATGATCTGACATCGGCCTGGGAGCATGGACCATGATTGCCTCTGATGAGAGTCTCCAGGGAGGTGGGCAGGGGGGGCACTCTGCCATGGTCAGATGACACAGGGCAGACAGTCTGTGCTTCTGAGTTTGTCTTTCAATATTCTGGAGATGATGCCAGCTTTCCTTGCCCTTAAGAGTTTTCAGCCTTCCCTGGAAGGGAAGAATCTCAAGTTACAGTTAGACAATGCTTTGGCTTTGGTGTATATAAGTCACAAAGGAGGAAACTGCAGTCTTCTACAAAAGTCTTGATATTCCCCTGAGTAATCTTTCTTCAACCCACATCCTGTGAGTTTAAGTGGTTTAATGCATTGGTTCAGAGGTGGTCATTTCCTTTCGTTTACATCTTCTCTCTGATGCCCCCATCAGGAGAGTGTCTCAGAAAATGCAGCACGAGGAGCCAGAGACAATTGTTATCCTGGTATTCTGGCCTCACAGGTCCCAGTTTCCACTGCTTTTGAAGATGAGACTCTGGGATTCATGAATGCTTCCCACAGCCAAGGATCTGCTTGTTGACGGGAAGTTTGTTTACTCTAGCCCAGAGAGGCTAAAGCCCCCTACACAAGGGCCAACATTTGTTTGGCTGGCTTCTTTAGAAAGGGGCATGATCGGAAAAGGCTTGCCTACCAGCACTGGTCCAGAGTGTTCTGGCAGGGCGGCTGTCCCCCTGTCAGAACACAATAGAACAGCAGGATTGGGTTGTTAGTATAGTGGCTCCAACCTTAACTGTCAGTTTTTTTTGTTCAGCCCGCTGGGTTGAATGAAAAAAAAAAAATAGCAGTATGGACAAGGCTTAAAGATAACAGCCTGAAGATTGAAAGGGAGGAGCTAAGGGCGCAAGGCCTTTTTAGATGTTGAAATCGCCACTCTACTGAGGCCTAGGAAAACCTCAACTAATGTGATCTACTTTAACATCTGGGATCAGTTTATTGGGTTTGCATAAGAAAGAAACATAGAGCCTGCCAAGCCTCTGGTATCATGTTTCTTTGATTTTCTTTACAGTGGCGTATATTTGGGCCTATCCCTGAATAACATTAAGGTACAGATATCTGCTCTTTCCTCATAGATGAATAAGAGATGGGCAGCTGAGCTGCCAATATTGCAATTTTTTAGAGACCTTTCAGCTGTCTTAATATGTCTTATGGAGTTACCTTTTGAACCTCTGTTAGAGGTCTCATTGTAGTGTTTTACTTGGCCCCATGTACACAGGACGCTGCTAAATGTACATTCAGAGGCAGTTGGACGCTTTTTTCAACTGCCCCTGAACTCATTCAATGTTATCCTATGTGACCATGTACAGTCTTGTTTATTGACGTCTTTAGGCAGTTGCATTTAACAGCGGTTCTTTAAAAGCAAAAAAATGGGTTCAGACGCCGAAGATTTCCACGTTTCAGACGCCAAACACGGCTAAACGTGGCTAGACACGGTACCGACGTTTAGCCGCGTTTTTGTTTATAAGCTTAAAATCTCAAAATGATGGCAAATGGTGAAAAATCATTAAAAAAATATTTTTAAAAATTGTAATTGCTTGCAATGATTAATAGACCATTTATATACCCTAATGAGCCCTTGATCCAGTCCAATACACCACTAGCATTGCTGTTATCCGAAGTATAATTGGAATTTGACCCATATGTTGTTAGAGTTGAAAAAGCAACTTGTGGCAGGTGATGTGGCAAGTGGACAATCTACAACTTGTGGCAGGTGACGTGGCAAGTGACAATCCGCAATGTGTGGCAGGTGACGTGGCAAATGACAGTCTGCAACTTGTGACAGGTGACGTGGCAAGTGACAATCCGCAACGTGTGGCAGGTGACGTGGCAAGTGGACAATCCACAACTTGTGGCAGGTGACATGGCAAATGACAATCCGCAACTTGTGGCAGGTGACCTGGCAAGTGGACAATCTGCAACTTGTGGCAGGTAACGTGGCATATGGACAATCCACAATGTGTGGCAAGTGACAATCTGTAACTTGTGGCAGACGACATGGCAAGTGACATGCTAAATATAAGTACACTGCTGCTCTCTCAGCTGCTGCTACTCACTCTGGTCTCAAAAAATGTCTGAAATAGTTAAATAATACTGTTTGAGCAGGGTCTTATGATGTTATCTAAACTAAACGCTTCTAGACGCAAATGCGGTAAAATGCAGCTAAATGCGGCTAAATGGGCGTTTTAAACGCCGGTTTCAAGGTGTAAAAAAAAAATCATTCAGAGAACTTTGCCTCAGCGTCCAGTGTACATGGAGCCTTGAAACTTAACGTTTTTCTAATTGCTTTGTTTTCAGCCAGCAGGGTTTCAGAGCTCCAGGCCCTGAACATTTGAGAACCCTTTTGTTTAGTTAGGGCTATTCTCAGACTTTTGTTAGATTTTCTGTTGAAAGTTATGTCTAAATTCCAATTCAACATGGAGTGGTCTCTAATAGTATTTTCCTACTCCTTAAGTGAAGAGGAGAAGAAATAGCACACCTTGGATCCAAAGCGGCTCCTTGTCTGTTACCTGGAGCAGACAGTTTCAATAAGGCATTAGGTGCAAGAATGTTCAAGTGGCTTTGTCAAGGACCATCACAGCTTGGCTTCTGTGGACCATCAAAGTATTCTACAGCATCACTGATTTGGATCCTCTGGCAGGACTTAGAGCACATTTGACAAGGAGTGCGCTGGCATCATGGGCAGCGGCAGTGGAAATTCTGACAGATGTCATCTTCAGGGCTGCAAACTGATCTTCTCAGAACACATTGGTCACCAATTATAAGCTGGATATGGCAGTGGTTTCTCACTATGATTTTGGTTCTAGGTTTCTGTATTTTGTTATGTTGCTTGTCTGAGTAAATGTTTATCTTTAGCAGAACCTGCCCATGTTGTTGTTTTATTTCGATGTATGTCCCTTTCATGGAGACATGGTAAGGCACCTGAAAAATTGAAAATTCCTATTAGATACTTACCAAAGTTCTCTTTTCCACATGCCTCATTTTGTTAACTCTACTACCCAGCCAGGTATAATTTTCTTGGACTATGTTTTTGGAACTTTGACTACAGAGAAGGATAGGAGCTTTATAGCTAATCAAAGGGGCTGTCCTCAGGCTCTAGGAGGTGCAGCTGGCCCATTTGTAGTGACATGGTGAGGTGCCAGGAAAGGAAAATGTTGGTAAATATCTGTTTTTAGATGTATCACTTTGTATGGAGAGTTTTTTTTGGCCTCTTGTAGGGGGACACCTTTTAATACAGAATGCTGTAGGAGTCAATAGGAATACATTGTTAGCACTGCAAATAACAAGGCCTTAGTTTAGCTAAGCACAAGCACCAAAACTATACACATAATACCGTTCTTTCTTCTCCCTGTGCTCTTCGTAGTTTAGGCTTCAAAATAAAACAGCTAAAATAATATCCAGTGTTTCATTGGTTTTTAATTGTTCGAAACTAGGGTTTAACTGCAAGTGCTACAGGTAGTGAATTTGTGTCTGGAGCCAATAAATACCAGAGGGACAGGTATAACAACTACCACCCTCCAATAGTTATCTTAAGCTGTAGGAAAGTTGTAGAAAAATAAAAACTAAAAATGTCTGCTAGTTGGATAGTGATAAATGCTGTATAGGTACTCCATACAGTGTTAGGGACCATGAATAGCCAAATCATTTAGGATAAAGGATGGAATCATGCAAAGCATTCCTTAATGTCTCTGGGCCAAATCAAAGGAGAGATCATTGGTAAGTGGTGTCTGCTGTTTTTCAGAACACAGCACTGGGATCTGCTGTCTGCTCCCAGAACACTAGTTTACAGTACAGATATAGGCTCATGGTATAAAAACTATTATTCCAAACTACATCCTAGTCCTAGTGTATAAAGTGTGTCGCTTATCATCAGTACAAATAAACAATAGCTTCTGAGAAGCAGGGCTCGGGAGAAAACAACAAAATATAACTAGACAAGTTATTGCAAGATGAGCCCACTATCCTAAAATGAGGACCTCTTATTTCTGGGATTTGTCATGGAATTGAGATATGCAAAAATCTTATATTTAAAAGGGCACTGCTTTGATTCACACTGGTTCAGTTGCACTGGTGCTCTGTGGATTTTAGTTACTCATCTTGTTCCAACAAAGCATGGCTTGCATGTATGTGTTCGAAGCAGAAAAAAAAGGGGAAGCATAAGGAGTTGAGCGAGTTTGACAGGGCCAAATTGAAATGGCTAGACAACTGGGCCAGAGCAACTTCAAAGCTGCAGCTCTTGTGGGATGTTCCCGGTCTACAGTGGTCAGGGGCTTCCAATAGTGGTCCAAGGAAGAAGGAAAACTGGCAAACTGGTGACAGTGTCAAGGCTCATTGATGCACGTGGGGAGTGAAGGCTGGCTCTGTGTAGTCCGATCCAATAAAACAGTACTGTAGCGCAAACTGCTGAAAATTGGTGGTTCTAATAGAAAGCTGTTAGAGCACACGGTGCATCACAGTTTGTTGCATATGGGGTTGTGTAGATGCAGATTGGTCACTGTGCTGATTTGTGTACACAGCCAAAAGCACCTAAAATGGGCATGTGAGCATCAGAACTGGACCACAGAGCAATGTAAAAAGGTGGCCTGGTCAGATGAATTCCAGAATAGCCTGAGGAACACAAAAAGTTTGAGGTGTTGATTTGGCTTCCAAAGTCTCCAGATCTCAATCCAATCAATCATATGTAGGATGTGCTGGAAAAACAAGTCTGATCCATGGAGGCCCCACCTGTAACTTAAAGGATCTGCTACTGATGGCTTGGTGTCAGATACCACAGCATACCTTCCGAGGTTTAGTGGACTCCATACCTCAAAGGGTTACGGTGGGTGGTCATAATGTTATGGCTACCTGGTGTATATCTTGTGGCTTTCACTGCTGCACTCACATAGAAAACATTTTGTATCAATAAAAATGTTTGTGTTGCCTAACTGTATTATGTTCTTTTTCGTTGGCTATACTTTAATGCATAGGAATACAAATGTACATTTCATCAGTATTCCTACTACTACAGGTATCTTAAAGTTATTGATTAATATTTCACAACGGTGACTCATTTATAAACATCAATGTCATAGTAACATATTTCCATTATGTAAACTGGAGCTGTCTCATTTTATTCCTATAGTGCCCACCAAGGATGACGAGAAGGCAATGTAACTCTCTTCCCCACAGACAAACATAGTCACTCTGTACTTGAATGTTTTTTTGTCTTAGTGTATGACCTGACCCCTGACCTTCCTTCCGTTTGTTCCTAATTTCCCATCCCTTGGTACCAGCAGATACTCTTCACAATTCTGACCAATCCACAGATCTTGAATAGCTGTGACATTTGGCTTTCTCTTTGAAAACAAACCCGGCAAACAAGAAATCGTCACTCTGACCTAGACTTGTAAAACAAAACTTCTGTTGAAGGAAATGTCTACTTAAACACTACCATTCACATATAGTAAATGCTACTAGGTTCATGTATTTGGAGTCACAGGGGCATATTAGTATAAGCCCATAAATCTGAAATCTCCCATTTAGGTGACTTCCTCTAATGATTTCCTGATATATTTAAAGTTACAAAAATCTGGTGTTTTGGGCTAGGATTTCAAGGTCTACCTAAACAATTTGTGTAATCATTGCTTTCTCTAATTGTTGCGAAAATCTGCTGTCCCCAGATCACTATCTCTCTCTCTCTCTCTCTCTCTCTCTCTCTCTCTCTCTCTCTCTCTTTCTCTCTCTCTCTCTCTCTCTCTTCTTTAAAAACATTAGAGGCAGATGTCTTGGAAGGCAGCCACCTGCCTGACTTGTCTAGATTTTTCTATTATCCTCACAACAGCAGAGAGTTCTGAGAACTTAGGCTGGCCATGCATTAATCTTTTTTTTTTTGCTCAACTATTAGGCTGAATGAAAAAAAAAAAAATATTTCCACATCCACCTCCCGCTGTGTTATTGTGTTTTGATGGTGGGCAGACTTCCCCACAATCAGAATGCAAGGACCAGTGCTACTGGCTATAACCGGCAACACTGATCATTTGGGAAAAATTCAACAGTCTGGTTGTACACAGGTTGATTGATAGATGGACTTGTGTACAACCAATCTGCCCATATGGGATGATCTATCTATCTATTTTTCCTTTTATTTTTTTTTGTTTATCTGTTTAGAGAAAGTTCCTGAACCCGTAATATTCTAAATTTCTGTATAAATCGTGCCCAGATATGTGATTTAACACAGGTATCCAATATTAAATAAAAAATCTTGTTTAATAAACAACACAATCACCATTTGTATTGAATAAAAGAGTTTACTAGTAGAACAAAGTGTATGCAAAGAGTCAGTATTTGTAGTGTTGACTCTTCTTTTTCAAGACTTCTGCAATTTATCCTGGCATGCTGTCAATCAACTTTTGGGCCACATCCTGACTGATGGAGTTTGTCAGAATTTGTGGTGTTCTTTTTGTTTACCCTCCTCCTGAGTATTAACCACAAGTTCTCAATGGGATTAAGGTCTGGGGAGTTTCCTGGCCATGAACACAAAATTTTGATGTTTTGTTCCCCAAGCCACTTAGTTATCACTTTTGCCTTATGGCAAAGTGATCCATCATGGTATTGTTCCTCACCAAACTGTTCTTGGATGATTGGGAGAAGTTGCTTTTGGAGGATATATTTGTACCATTCTTTATTCATCTATGAGTAAGCGCTCAAATTAGAGTGCGAAATGCGTCAGCTGTGTCTGTACTATCTGCCTGACTGTCCTGTATTTTTTGATGATCCAAGTTTTACAATAAAGAAGATTTTTTCAACTTTATCCGGTGTGCGGCATCCAGATTTTCCTGTTTCAAACCCCTCATTCTTTATTCATGGCTATGTTCTTAGGCAAAATTGTGAGTGAGCCCACTCTCTTGGCTGAGAAGCAACCCCACACATGATGGTAGTGCTCGCTTTTCTTCTCCGGACAAGGTTTTTTCTGGATGCCCCAAACAATCGGAAAGGGGATTCATCAGAGAAAATGACTTTACCCCAGTCCTCAACAGTCCAATCCCTGTACCTTTTGCAGAATATCAGTCTGTCCCTGATGTTTTTCCTGGAGAGAAGTGGCTTCTTTGCTGCCCTTCTTGACACCAGGCCATCCTCCAAAAGTCTTCACCTCACTGTGCATGCAGATGCACTCACACCTGCCTGCTGCCATTCCTGAGCAAGCTCTGCACTGGTGGTGCCCCGATCCTGCAGCTGAATCATCTGTAGGAGACGGTCCTGGTGTTTGTTGCACTTTCTTGTTGGGAGAGGATCCTCCTTTTAATTTGAAGTCAAGGACAACATGGGAAAAAACTTTTGAATTACATGCTTAGGAGGTGTTTTTAAGCTGTATGTGGAGTTATAGACTTGGATATATAATTGTTTATTTTTTACTTTTATATTTAGCGTGATGTAAGTACAGCAGCACCCAATCTAATTAATATCAATGTGAAAAAAAAGGCTTTTTTTTAAGTTGTTTTGACTGGCATGCCTGCTTTTTTTATCCAGCAGTAATGGGCCTGAATTGAACAGTGGAAGTACGAGACACAACAGATGCAAAGGTTGTAGATAAGTTTACTCTTAAAAAAAAAGCTAAAACTCTCAAATTTGTATGAGTTGTTAACTGGCAGAACATTTAGATAATATTGCTTGTGAGCTTTTTTGCAGTACCACACTGCATTGTCTTAAAATTCTAACAAAAGGTCAAACGTGTACAAAACCACTTCAGAGCTCCACATTCCCCAAACCTCCTCACATCCCCTTACCCCCACATCTCCAATTTGACTACTTTTCTATGCAAAGAATGAACTTTTTGTTTAAGTTCTTTATATTTGGATGGCAGATAGCATCTCTAATTATTATTATTTTTTTTTTTAAATGCACAATAAAAAAAAATTGTGGAGAATAATACTTGGCTATGTGTTTTACTTCAAATGACAGTTTGGGAGTAGGCAGTTACATTTAAAAAAATACAAGGTAAAATTAACAAGGGACACCAACATAGTTGTATCTTTGATCTTAAAAACTACGGGATAATGGTGTTGTGGTAACTTGCCCAAAAAAAAATAAACAAGCATAATAATATTATTCTTGATATCACTAGAAAATAAAAGCCTTTTAAAATACGTTTGTAATAACTCCATCAGTATCACCAGCAAAGCAGTTTCATTATTATCCCATTAAAGAAGAAGAGAATTGTGCGCTGCATTTCGAGATTTCATAATTTGCCGCGTCACGAATGTTAATTCTTCATTACGAGCGCTGGTTTACAAGACCCACCGCTTCCAGCTCGTCCTTGCTTATGAGCATGCGTGTTTGTATTTTGGACTTTTGTGTGACGGACTTGTGTACACACGATAGGAAAATCTGACAACAGACTGTTGTCCGCTGAAAATCTATGGCCGCCGCTGCCACCCCCTATTCAGGTGCCAGGCCCCTTTTCGGGCGCAGGGCACCTGAATTACAGCGGCGGGGGGTGTTTTTGAAGCACCTAATTAGAGCCATAGGCTCTAATAGGCGTCAAAAAAGGTGACCTGCGTGCGCCATGCCGGGCACTCGCAGGTCACTCAGCTGTGTTAGAAAAGCGAATGAATATTCGTTTTCCTAACACTAAACCGCCTCTCCGCCAATCAGGTGCTCGGGTCAGTTACCTGTCACCTGATTGGCTCAAACAACAGGCGCCGCTATTGGACGCCTATCAGGAGGAGAGGACGGGAGATGAGGATGGCAGGAGATGCATGGAGGACCCCACTCATTGCCGTCACCCACTGCCCCACCAAGGCAGGGTAAGTGCCAGGCAGACGGCGAGTGGGCGGGGGTCACACTGGGGGCATTCAAGGGCACACTGGCAGCGTTTAATGGACATACTGGCAGGATTTAATGGGCACATTGGCAGCATATGATGGGCACACTGGCAGAATTTGATGGGCACACTGGCAGCATATGATGGGCACACTGGCAGCATTTGATGGGCACATTGGCAGCATATGATGGGCACACTGGCAGCATTTGATAGACACACTGGCAGAATTTGATGGCACAGTGGCAGCATTTAATGGGCACAGTGGCAGCGTTTAATGGGCACAGTGGCAACATTTGGCACAGTGGCTGCAATTGGTGGCACAGTGGAAGCATTTGAGGACACGGTGGCAGGGTTTGATGGGCACAGTGGCAGCATTTGATGGCACAGTGGCAGGGTTTGATGGGCACAGTGGCAGCGTTTGATGGCACAGTGGCTACAATTGATGGCACAGAGGCAGCATTTGAGGGCACAGTGGAAGCTTTTGATAGCACAATGGCTGCAATTGATGATTTTTTTCCAAACTTTTTTGCGCCCCCCCATACATTTTGAGCACCAGCCGCCACTGGGTGTAGGGAAGGAGCAATATAGGGGTGCTGGAGAGTGACAGGTGAGATGATTTCACACACCTAGGTCTCTAGCGCACGAGAGACAGAGAAGTTGGGAAGATAACCAAAGTAGATAAGGGACTTGGGTCAGGCTTTTGGTCAGCCTTGTCACATTTTTTCTGACGAATAATAGATAAGCTTTCAGTTATACAATTTATATGCTGTTAATAAACCACCAGTCAGTTGTGAGCTGTTACATTGTTGTACAATATTGCAGTTGCAAAGTAATTTCACAGTTTTAAGGTTAAGGTCACACAATGAACATGTGTTAAAGCACGTTCATAGTATAAAATAAAGAAAAAGACAACACCAGACATTTTTACACTAGGTGAATGAAAAAAAAAACAAGTAGCCACTTTTTTTTTTAGTAAAAGGGGATGAAACTAGATGTTCCAATGTCATTCAAAATGTACCCTTTAGGTTCTAAAAGCAACTGTTACAAGTAAGGGCTCCTGCAAAAATATTGAATAAAGTGTGTCACCAATAAGGAACATAGTCATTACTGTTTTATGTTCCTTCAGCTTTATATTTTTGATTTTTTTTTTGGTTTCCAATTTCCAATATGTTTTTTGAAATTTTTCATTCAGATATACAAAATAACAATTTACGTTGAAGACGGAAAGTACTCAGGCGCCCATAAATTTCTCACTCTTTGTTAAATTGCAGCCATTTGCTAAAATCATTTAAGTTCATTGTTTTCCTCATTAATGTACACTCAGCACCCCATATTGACAGAAAAACAGAATTGTTGACATTTTTGCAGATTTATTAAAAAAGAAAAACTGAAATATCGCATGGTCCTAAGTATTCGCACCCTTTGCTGTGACACTCATATATTTAACTTAGGTGCTGTCCATTTCTTCTAATCATCCTTGAGATGGTTCTACACCTTCATTTGAGTCCAGCTGTGTTTGATTATACTAATTGGACTTGATTAGGAAAGCCACACACCTGTCTATATAAGACCTTACAGCTCACAGTGCATGTCAGAGCAAATGAGAATCATGAGGTCAAAGTAACTGCCTGAAGAGCTCAGAGACATAATTGTGGCAAGGCACAGATCTGGCCAAGGTTACAAAAAATTTCTGCTGCACTTAATGCGCCTAAGAGAACAGTGGCCTCCATAATCCTTAAATGGAAGACGTTTGGGGCGACCAGAACCCTTCCTCGAGCTGGCCATCTGGCCAAACTGAGCTATCAGGGGATAAGAGCCTTGGTGAGAGAGGTAAAGAAGAACCCAAAGATCACTGTGGCTGAGCTCCAGAGATGCAGTTGGGAGATGGGAGAAAGTTGTAGAAAGTCAACCATTATTGCAGCCTTCCACCAGTGGGGGCTTTATGGCAGTGTGGCCCAACGGAAGCCTCTCCTCAGCGGAAGACACATGAAAGCCCGCATGGTGTTTGCTAAAAAAAACACCTGAAGGACTCCAAGATGGTGAGAAATAGGATTCTCTGGTCTGATGAGATCAAGATAGAACTTTTTGGCCTTAATTCTAAGTGGTATGTGTGGAGAAAACCAGGCACTGCTCATCACCTGTCCAATACAGTCCCAACAGTGAAGCATGGTGGTGGCAGCATCATGCTGTGGGGGTGTTTTTCAGCTGCAGGACAGGACGACTGGTTGCAATCGAGGGAAAGATGAATGCAGCCAAGTACAGGGCTATCCTGGACGAAAACCTTCTCCAGAGTGCTCAGGACCTCAGACTGGGCCAAAGGTTTACCTTCCAACAAGACAATGACCCACAGCTAAAATAACGAAGGAGTGGCTTCACAACAGCTCTGTGACTGTTCTTGAATGGCCCAGCCAGAGCCCTGACTTAAACCCAATTGAGCATCTCTGGAGAGACCTAAAAATGGCTGTCCACCAACGTTTACCATCTAACCTGACAGAACTGGAGAGGATTTGCAAGGAGGAATAGCAGAGGATCCCCACATCCAGGTGTGAAAAACTTGTTGCATCTTTCCCAAAAAGACTCATGGATGTATTAGATCAAAAGGGTGCTTCTACTAAATACTGAGCAAAGGGTCTGAATACTTAGGACCATGTGATATTTCAGTTTTTCTTTTTCAATAAATCTGCAAAAATGTCAACAATTCTGTGTTTTTCTGTCAATATGGGGTGCTGTGTGTACATTAATGAGGAAAAAAAATGAACTTAATTGATTTTAGCAAATGGCTGCAATACAACAAAGAGTGAAAAATGTAAGGGGTCTGAAAACTTTCCGTCCCCACTGTAAATATTACCCCCTCCTGTAGGTCAACATAGCCTGTTGGGAGAGACTTATGCCGCGTACACACGGTCGGAATTTCCGACTGGAAATGTTGGATGTGAGCTTATTGGCGGAAAGTCCGACCGTGTGTATGCTCCATTGAACATTTGCTGTCGGACTTTCCACCAACAAATGTTTGATAGCAGGTTCTCAAATTTTCCACCAACAAAACTTTGTTGTCGGAAAGTCCGATCGTGTGTACACAAGTCTGTCGCACAAAAGTTCACGCATGCTCGGAATTAAGCAGAAGGAGCCGCACTGGCTATTGAACTTCCTTTTTCTCGGTTCGTCGTACGTCTTGTACGTCACCGCGTTCCCACGTTCTTAATTGTTGGCCAACATTTGTGTGACCGTGTGTATGCAGGACAAGTTTGAGCCAACAACCTTCGAGCAAAAATTCACGGTTTTGTTGGCGGAAAGTCCGATCGTGTGTACGGGGCATTACAGCCAAAGGTTAGGTAAGTAACAATAGATATTTACAATACAGTGATGAGTAAATGTCCATCCATAAGGCAGGAATAATACATGAGCTATGAGCATGTTGAATTGAGTTAACCTTTCCGTGTTCTTGGTAAATAAGTAGACTGAGGGCAGTCAGGTGAAGGAGCAGGTATGGTCCAGGTTTAGGTGACCCCAGAGGGATCACGCTGTGGTCTGCACAGTCCCCTGTAGTCTGACTTAGCACCCTGAATCCGCTGTTCTCCCCTCCCCCATCCTATTTTTGCTAAGAAGATTCATGCTGTGCCTTCCCTGTCATTAGATTTAAAATATTGCTGACATTGGGTGGCGATTCCTGGCCAGGAAAAATGTCATGCTGTATTCACTAAATCAGAACTAAGTACTCAAATAATAAACTAACTGTGCCATTCAGGCTTACACCTAAAGGGGCAACTTGGTACAATAGGAGGAAATGAGAAAGACAGAAATAAAGAGTATTGATAGCGCATCGATGGAAGTTAGGGGAGAGGAGAAACCAGTCATCCAGTTTAGTCTGCTTTGAAGGGTTTTATGACCCGGATAAAGGTAAACTTTAATATATGAAACCCACGGTTTCCAAATTGCTTCAAACTTAGGTACCTTGTCTAAAAGTTTCTCTGCAATTTTTTCTTGTGTCATGATCCAAGTGATCTTACGTTTTGTGATCAGGATTGATACCCTGGGCTTCTTCCACGCCCCTGTCACAGTAATTTTTGCTCCCAGAAGCATGAAAAATATCAGGGTTTGGGTATGTTTGGGAGTGTTGTCTATTCTGGGAAATTGCAATTCCAGTGCCTTACTGGATGGAAGAACCTATTCCAGAAGCCTCTAATGCGTGGACAGGTCCACCAGATATGGTGCATAATCCCCACCTATTTACAATCCCTGAAGCACAAGGGAGAGGCGTCTGTGTAAATTCTTGCCAATCTAGAATGAACATAGTATCATCTAGTGAGAATCTTAACATTGGCTTAAATTAGACCAGTATTTAGGATACCTTTATATGATTTTGGAAAAGAGAGAAACCATTTTCCTGGGTCCAGTTGTAGTTCCAGTTCAGATTCCCAAACTTGAGCATAGAGGGGTGTGCTGGTCTTGTTTGTAAGGAGGCTTATATGAGTGAAAACCCACCTCTCTGATCGATTAGGTTAGAGCACCATTATTCGTAGGCTGTTGGTTTTGGAGGGTTAGTTTTGACTATCCATAAGGTGTGTAGAAAATGCTTAATCTGGAAAAATCTAAACTTCTCCACATTTGGCATCTCCTGTTTGTTTTAGCAGTAACCCAGTGTAAGTGGGCCCGCTGAGGTAAAGAAATGGCCTATTCTGAACAATCCCTTGTTTAACCATCACTTAAAGGCTAGAATGTTCATCCCTGGCTTAAAGTTCTGGTTGTAAAAAAGGTGGGCTGTCTGTGGAGTACATCACAAAACGACAAGGAATGTGAAAGAGTTGGAGCTAAGATGGGGGTCTTTGTTTTGGGGGGCACCACATTATTAAGTCTATTGTGTGGAGAGGAACTGCTTGTCTCTCTATGGCTATCCAGTCCAGTTTGGGGTTATCCAGTCTGGTTTGGTTATCCAGTCCGGTTTGAATACACAGTGGAAAATTGGGTCAATTGTGCCACCTGGTAATACCACCATAAATTTGGGAGTCCTAACCCTCCCTGTGTTTTGAGCCGGAAGAGAATATCTTTCAGAAAGCGAAGTCCTTGTTTCCCCCAGACAAAATTAATGATTTTCGATTGAAATTTAGCGATAATCTTTTTGTTTCTAGGAACGGGGAGTGAGCAGAAAAGTATACAAAGCATCAGTGTCATCTTTACCGCGTTGACCCTACTCAGCCAGGACAGACCACATTTCAACCAAGCCTTTAGGTCCTCTTCCAGTTTTTTAAACAGTAAGGGTAATTTGTGGCAAGAAATTGTCTATTTTGTTGGGAAGTGTAATTCCCAGGTATGGTATGGATTCATTAGCCCAGGGGAAAGGGAAGTGATGTTTTTATTAATCGATGCGGTTTTGAGGAACTGAGATATTTAGTGCAATTGATTTGGATACATTGACATTGAGGCCCGAGATCCAAAATCTTTAAGTGTTCGTAATATATTGGAGTGGAGATTAACAGGTACGTGACAAAGAGCAGCATATCGTCTGCGAATAAAGTACATTTGTGTTCTTGGGGACCACAGGAGACCCCTTTAATGTCTGGGTTGGATCTGATAGCTATTGCTAGTGTTTCACCTGCAATTGCAAATATGAGTGGCAAAAGGGGGCACCCCTGTCTAGTGCCTTTAAGAATGTTAAAACTTTCGGAATAATGGCCCATTAGCCGAATTTGTGCACTTGAGGTGGAATAAAGAGAGTGAACAATTCCCATTGGGACCAAATATCCACCATTCCAGAATGTCAAAGAAGTATGGCCATGAGACAGAATCAAAAGCTTTCTGTAAATCAATGGAGACTAGAAAGCCTTCTTGTGAAATTATATCTATGGCTCTTCTAACTTGGTCCAGGCCCTGTCTTCCTTGGATGAAGCCCACCTGGTCTTTGTGTACATACTTAGCTATAAAGCTAGACATTCTGGTTGCCAGGATGTTTGTCATGATTTTAATGTCATTGTTTATAAGGGAAATTGGACAGTAGTTGCCCACCTCGCTTTCATCTTTCTCCGGTTTGGGAATAACCGATATAAAGGATGTATTTAAATCCTTATCCATGGGGGTCCCCCCCATAGAGAATTATAGAACCATGCCATGTGGGGAGCTAGGGTAGGTCCAATTTTTTTGTAGTAACATCCAAGAAACCATCCGGGCCTGGGACCAAGCATTGTTTAAGTGATTTTATAACCTCTAAAACCTCTTCCGTTGAAAAGGGACTGTCTAGGATTTCCCTATGCGTGTCCGTTAATTTGGGAAGTGATAAACCCTAAAGAAAGGAGTCTATTTTGTGAGTGGTAGGGGGGTTACGGTCTGTGTAAAGTTTGGAGTAGAATTGTTGGAAGGACTGGATGAGGACAGGATTTTGGGTCAGGTCTCCCATAGGGGTTCGGATCTTAGGAAAAGACAATGTTCGTGCCTTGGGGCTCAATTTCACTGCCAGTTTAGTTCCTATTTTGTTAGATTTGTAATAGAGTTTCGCACCCGTCCATCTGAGGTATTTCTCTGCTGCGCTGGTTAATGCTAGGTTAAGCTGTACTCGATCCGTCTTGAGTAAAAAGTCAGATGTGGGGTTACATTTATGTGATTTACTTATTTCTAGGAACTCCCTGGTAAGTTTCTGAACTTCTACTTTGTGTTCACGTTTTATTTGAGAGGACAGTTGAATCAACTTACCCCTCAGTACCATCTTGCGTGCTGCTCAAAGTGTTGATGGGGTAGTTGCACCATCGTCGTTATCAAGGAAGAAGTCCCGTAAGGATTTCTGGAGAATAGTACAATGGACTGGGTTTGCTCAAAAATTATTCATTAAGACACCATTTATAGGGTCTCTCTGCTCCTATGGGACATTTTATGGATAGGGACATAATAGAGTGGTCTGATAGTGGTGTGTCTCTGATCTAAGAGGTAACGGCTAGCGGGATGGCTGAGGCTGGTAAAAAAAATGTGGTCTATACTTACATAGGTCTGGTGTGGGGCTGAATAGTGGTGTGGGGCTGAATAGTGTAGTGTTTGGCGTGGGGGTTCAGTTCCCTCCATATATCCACTAGACTTAGGGTGTTTAGCAATTTTGCTATTTTTAAGCTCTGTCTGGGTGGGCGTTTATCTGTTGGTGACCTCGCTCTGGACTTGTCCAGGGATAGGTCAAATGGTAGATTCAAATCTCCCCCCGGAATGACAGTTCCTTTAAAATGTGGTTTTAATTTAGTCAGTATAGATTCAAAAAACGTTCCCTGACCCTTGTCAGGGGCATAATAAGAGACAAATGTGTAAGTCCCCCCGTCTATGGAGCCCTCAATCAGAAGAAAACGTCCCCCCGGGTCTCTAATAACCGTTGATAATGTGAAGTTGAGTTTTTGGGAGAATCCTATAGCTACTCCTCTTGTTTTATTGTCAGCGTTGGCCAAATAGAATTTTGGGAATCATCGATGTAGGAGTTTTGGTTTATAAGAGGATGGGAAGTGTGTCTCCTGTAGGAAAATGATATCCGCCTTTAAGATGTGGTAGAGTTGGAGCATTTTTTTACGTTTTACCGGGGTGTTTAACCCCTGGGCTTTGTGGGATAGAATGGTTAATGTCCGATTAGCTTGTGCTGGATCAGTCATGGATCAGAGAAGTGAAAGTGCGCTAAATTGAGATATCTTACCCCAAGAGGAAAGGTGTCTTGGTGGAGTGTCATGCTCAAACGTTCCCTGGTAGCCCAAGCTTGTGATGGGTAGATCCTTGTATAATCTTGAGTATGTTGAGAGCTGGATGATTGAGAGAGAGGAAAGGAGAGGAAAGTAAAGGGAGAGAAAAAGAAAGAGAAAGGTTGATTAGTACATAAATGCATACATCTGTCAAGTGTACAAGTCGAGTGGGGAAGGGACCTGCCACCCCCCCTCCGATCCCAGGAGAGAGAGATCTTCCCTCATCCCAGGCAAGTCACGTTGTCCCTGTAAGGAGAACCTTATCCTCACAGTGACTAAGGGAGGTGCATTGCAACCGTTCCGGTCAACCCGCCATTATATATCAACATTAACATTTGATAGACAGAGCCCTGTCAAAGTAAAAACTATGAAAAATATGGGAGGAGCTGTCTCCCAGAGGGTTCATGACTCCAGCAAGAAGTCCACTGTTCCAGGGACTTCTCCGCTGTCATCAATGGTCCCCCAGACTACAATTGCAGTATTCCACTCAAACAACTGTTGATAACATTTTGCAGACCCCCACAGTGATAAAAGTTGTTGCTATACCCCTCTGTGAGGTGGCAAAGCAAGAGAACTTCACCCCCCACCCCCATCCTGTTGTCATAGTGCTTGGCATATCCAGAACCTCGGCTGTCCAGAGTCCATTGAAGTGTTGGATATATGTTTACATGGTCGTAAGACAAATGGAGAAGGTTCGGTGGGGAGGTGAGAGCAAATAGAGCAACTAGATCTTGGTGGTCCGGAGTAGGGAAAAATAAAAAGGGAAAGCAAAAGAAATAATAATTTGAAAACAGGAACCAAACTCTTTAACTGACATTTGTTGGGAGGAAAAACAATACAGGTAAAGAGCAGTTCCCCCCACGAGGGTTTGGATGTACATTTAAGTCGACTGGGGTGAAAACCGCTAGGAATCCTGAAAACAGCTCCGGAAGGAGCGGAGTAACGAAGGAATTTCAGCATGGTGAAGCATCACATTAGGGGGAGGGCGAGAGTCTTTCAACCTTTTCAACTGCTGCTTTTGCCAGAAAGGGGTCTGTGGGCTAGGCGGAGATGGGCGTTTCGTGGAAGGGGGTCCTCTGATGGTGGATGGCTGTGGGATTTCTTGGGTGATGAGCCCCAGACATGCTAGCAAATGTTCTCTTTCCCCAAGGATGAGAAGCCATAGGGCTTATTTTGGTAGGAGAAATTCAGGCAAAACGGCAAGGCAAATCTATATGCAATTTCTTTTTGCGTTAGGACCTGGAGCAATGGTTTCAAAGTGCACCTTTTTTGAACCGTGTATGGGGAGAGATCCGCAAACATTTGGATTTGGTGGCACTGGATTGATAGCTTATCTGAATTCCATGATGCTTTCATCACCCCCTCTTTGACTGCGTAAAAATGGGGTTTGACGATTATGTCTCTGGGAAGTCCATCCTTACGTACAGGTTGTGTGCTTTATCCAGTTCTAACCTGTGTCCTGGAATTTCCGGTATTAGGTCCCTAAGAAGGGTGTGAACTGCTGTTGGAACATCTTTCACTATTTCTGGAAGAACCCTAATTCTAAAATTGTATCGTCTGGAGCTATTTTCCAGGTCATCAATTTTGAATAGGGCCATCTCCAGCTGATCCTGAAGGTCTTGGATCCTGGCGGTGTTCTTATTAATTCTACCAGCAGCCTGGTCAGTTTTCTTTTCTATCGTTTCAATCTGGACCCCTATTTGCAAATCAGCATGTATAGATGAGGTGATCTGGGCTGCTGTTTGAGCCAGGCCCCTGGTTAGCATGTTAGAGAAAGCAGACATCATTGCAGGCAAGTCTGCAGGGGAGTGAGGGGAGAGGTGAGGCCCGATTAAACAGTTGTCTGGTGTAGCTAATAGGTCACTTATGGGTGTCAGGTGAAATCCTCCCAGGGATCTGCCTATCAGTGACTCGGTGGATGTGGGGGATAGTGAGGCCATTTGTGGGTTACTCACTGTGTTATTCCCCTGTGTGGTAGCTGGTGCCAGATCAGTGTCCTGGTCTGCTATGGTTCCGTCCAGCTCCGGGTCCTTGCCTCGTGGAGCTGCGGCCGCCATTTTGGAAGGGTCGGGCTGCTGTAATGTGGATTCCAGCTGGCAGGAGAGGTTTCTCCGCGCAGAGCCCACGGACATCAGGCAATTCACTGGGCTGTCCTGAAACTATTGGTGGTGAAACCGGCTCGTTTTGTGGGCTCTGTCGGCTGCGGCTGGGATCAGAAGTCCAGAACGGCGTGGAGCTCCGTGGCTGTGCGGCCATCTTGGTGAGCTTCGTGCATGCACCTTCAGCTTTATATTTTTATCCACTTGCTAATATTCTTTTACTTGCCCATACCATGTCAGAAATGTATCAAAGCAAAACTAAAGACTATATCTTTGGTCCATTCCATATAATTGAGTGGGTAATCTACTTGGGATGACCAGGGACAGTGTAAATGTTATGACAAAAGTATACGTAGAAGTCTCCAGGATGTCTGTTTTGCTAGCAGTCCATCCCAAAGGTCAGTGGGAGAAGCATTTATCACTAAGTCCATTCAAAGCAAAGTAACTGATTTTTTTTTGAAGAGGAACCCACCAAAACACCCTTTTCTTCTATCTATAGAAGAACATTAGACTTTTTCCCCATCCTCGTAAGATGCGGTGCTGAGGGGGCAGTTGCCAGAACCACCAATGTGAAGTGAAGAATTGTAGAAAGCCCTTAACCCCCTGGCATTAACTGACAAGGATCTTTCAGGGGATTTGAACTCACCACTCCCACAGTTAAATATATGTGGGTGTCAAATCAAGAGAACTACTTGGCCCATCCAATGTATAAGTTGATGAAAGTTACATAGTTACATAGTTACATAGTAGGTGAGGTTGAAAAAAGACACACGTCCATCAAGTCCAACCTATGTGTGTGATTATGTGTCAGTATTACATTACATATCCCTGTATGTTGCGGTCATTCAGGTGATTATCTAATAGTTTCTTGAAGCTATCAATGCTCCCCGCTGAGACCACTGCCTGTGGAAGGGAATTCCACATCCTTGCCACTCTTACAGTAAAGAACCCTCTACGTAGTTTAAGGTTAAACCACTTTTCTTCTAATTGTAATGAGTGGCCCCGAGTCTTATTAAACTCTCTTCTGCGAAAAAGTTTTATCCCTATTGTGGGGTCACCAGTACAGTATTTGTAAATTGAAATCATATCCCCTCTCAAGCGTCTCTTCTCCAGAGAGAATAAGTTCAGCGCTCGCAACCTTTCCTCATAACTAAGATCCTCCACACCCTTTATTAGCTTTGTTGCCCTTCTTTGTACTCGCTCCATTTCCAGTACATCCTTCCTAAGGACTGGTGCCCAGAACTGGACAGCATACTCCAGGTGCGGCCGGACCAGAGTCTTGTAGAGCGGGAGAATTATCGTTTTATCTCTGGAGTTGATCCCCCTTTTAATGCATGCCAATATTCTGTTTGCTTTATTAGCAGCAGCTTGGCATTGCATGCCATTGCTGAGCCTATCATCTACTAGGACCCCCAGGTCCTTTTCCATCCTAGATTCCCCCAGAGGTTCTCCCCCCAGTGTATAGATTGCATTCATATTTTTGCCTCCCAAATGCATTATTTTACATTTTTCTACATAGAACCTCATTTGCCATGTAGTTGCCCACCCCATTAATTTGTTCAGGTCTTTTTGCAAGGTTTCCACATCCTGCGGAGAAGTTATTGCCCTGCTTAGCTTAGTATCGTCTTCAAATACAGAGATTGAACTGTTTATCCCATCCTCCAGGTCGTTTATAAACAAATTAAATAGGATTGGTCCCAGCACAGAACCCTGGGGAACCCCACTACCCACCCCTGACCATTCTGAGTATTCCCCATTTATCGCCACCCTCTGAACACGCCCTTGTAGCCAGTTTTCAATCCACGTACTCACCCTATGGTCCATGCCAACGGACCTTATTTTGTACAGTAAACGTTTATGGGGAACTGTGTCAAATGCTTTTGCAAAATCCAGATACACCACGTCTACGGGCCTTCCTTTATCTAGATGGCAACTCACCTCCTCATAGAAGGTTAATAGATTGGTTTGGCAAGAACGATTCTTCATGAATCCATGCTGATTACTGCTAATGATATTGTTCTTATTACTAAAATCTTGTATATAGTCCCTTATCATCCCCTCCAAGAGTTTACATACTATTGATGTTAGGCTAACTGGTCTGTAATTCCCAGGGATGTTTTTTGGGCCCTTTTTAAATATTGGTGCTACATTGGCTTTTCTCCAATCAGCTGGTACCATTCCAGTCAATAGACTGTCTGTAAAAATTAGGAACAACGGTCTGGCAATGACCTGACTGAGTTCCCTAAGTACCCTCGGATGCAAGCCATCTGGTCCCAGTGATTTATTAATGTTAAGTTTCTCAAGTCTAATTTTAATTCCGTCCTCTGTTAACCATGGAGGTGCTTCCTGTGTTGTGTCATGAGGATAAACACTGCAGTTTTGGTTACTGAAGCCCCCCGATTCACTCGTGAAGACTGAGGAGAAGAATAAATTCAATACCTTTGCCATCTCCCCAACCTTTGTAACCAGATGTCCTTCCTCATTCTTTATGGGGCCAATATGGTCTGTCCTCCCTTTTTTACTGTTTACATACTTAAAGAATTTCTTGGGATTTTTTTTGCTCTCCTCCGCTATGTGTCTTTCATGTTCTATCTTAGCCATCCTAATTGCACCCTTACATTTCTTATTGCATTCTTTATAAAGTCTGAATGCTGCTGATGATCCCTCAACCTTGTATTTTTTGAAGGCCTTCTCCTTTGCTTTTATATGCATTTTTACATTGGAGTTAAGCCATCCAGGATTTTCGTTCGCTCTTTTAAATTTATTACCCAATGGGATACATTGGCTAATGCCCTTATTTAATATGCTCTTAAAGCAAACCCATCTCTCCTCCATATTCTTTGTTCCTAATATTTTATCCCAATTTATGCCTTTTAGCAAGGTTTGTAGTTTAGGGAAGTTGGCTCTTTTGAAATTCAGTGTCTTTGTGTTCCCTTCATGTTTCCTATTTGTGTGATTTATACTGAAACTAATTGACCTGTGATCGCTGTTACCTAAATTGCCCCGTATTTCCACATCTGTGATCAGGTCTGTATTGTTGGTAATCAGTAGATCCAGTAATGTTTTATTTCTAGTTGGTGCGTCTACCATCTGACCCATAAAATTGTCCTGCAAGACATTAAGGAACTGGCGAGCCTTAAGTGAATGCACGGTTCCCTCTGCCCAGTCTATGTCTGGATAATTAAAATCCCCAATTATGATAACACTTCCCATCCTTGCTGCTAATCCAATTTGTGATAGGAGATTGTCTCCACTTCCTCGCTCAGGTTAGGGGGCCTATAGCATACTCCCAGTATTATTTTCCCCTTAGCTTCATCCCTTTGGAGCTCTACCCATAAGGATTCCACCTCCTCTCTAGCTCCCTCAGTGATGTCATCTCTCACATTCGCTTGTACATTATTCTTGATATATAGGCATACCCCTCCCCCTTTTTTACCCTCTCTATCCTTGCGGTATAGGGTATACCCTTGAATGTTTGCCAGCCAATCATGAGAGCTGTTGAACCAGGTCTCTGAAATTCCCACAAAATCCAAATCCTCCTTGTACAACAGTATCTCTAGTTCACCCATCTTGTCCGCCATGCTCCTGGCAGTGGTGAACATGCCACATAGTTTAGACCGGTCGCATATTGTGCTCGTATTGGGTGTTTCAAAATTGCAACTAGGACTTGCTACTATACTCACCTTGTGTTTTTGTGCTTTGGTTAATCTACCACTAATGCCCCCAATACTACCCTCTGGAATATCTTCCGCGCTGGCTATCACTGTCTCTGGACCCTCCCCCCCATCGCCTAGTTTAAAAACCCCTCTAACTTTTTGGCCATCTTCATTCCCAGCAGATCTGCACCCTCCTCATTTAGGTGCAGTCCGTCCCTTCTATAGTACAGGTTACCGACTGAGAAGTCGGCCAAGTCCTCCAGGAACCCAAACCCCTCCTTACTACACCAGCTCTTCAGCCACTTGTTTACTTCCCTAATCTCCCTCTGCCTTTCTGGTGTGGCTCGATGTACCGGTAGTATTCCTGAGAATACTACCTTGGAGGTCCTTTTCCTCAATTTAGCACCTAAGTCCCTAAAATCGTTCTTTAGGACACTCCATCTGCCTTTGACTTTGTCATTGGTGCCAACGTGCACCATGACAGCCGGGTCTTCCCCAGCCCCTCCCAGTAATCTGTCCAGAAGATCCATGATGTGCCGAAGTTAAAGTATAACTAATGAAAAAACAAGGAGAAGGATTAGAACATCTGTCAGGTTTTTATTATTATCCATGCCCCCAATAAGGAGATTAGGCCTCTATTTTTCCTGTTTACTGTTTTCACAGAGAGTGGAAGAAAATCCCATAATTTTGGGTTGTTACCAGAACCTGTTTTGGTGACCCTGGTGACCACCAGGGATCCTCTCACTTTAAAGATTTTCCTCTCACTTTTTTTTCTGGCTATGGAACAGTAAGTGAAGGTAAATCTCGCCAATGGGATACAGATGGCAAAAAATAAACTTACAGGGGTTTTAACCCATACACACTCATGTTTTGCTATTGGTTCTACTTTTAAGGCTCAGAGCATGACATCACATTGATCATCTAATCCAGGGGTCTCCAAACCATGGCCCTCCAGTTGTTCAGGAACTACAATTCCTATCATGCCTAGTCATGTCTGTGAGTGTCAGAGTTTTACAATGCCTCATGGGACAGGTAGTTCCGCAACAGCTGGAGGGCTGTAGTTTGGAGATCCCTAAAAAACAAAGCCATAGAATTTTCTCAGTGATAGTTTTTGAAATAATATTCTAGTTTCTGTTCATTGATACTTAGCTCTAACAGGAAAGGTGGTCCATCCTGTATATTTTTTGCTGGCGCTTACATTTATTTTCTTTTTAGTTTAAGAATAGTCGTTGCAATAATTTTACTGAAATGATCAATATACAGCTCACTACAACTATCCATCACTTGTGTTCACGCAGAGATTATTTTTAGGATTCTAGAACAGAGCATGTAAAAACACTTGACCTGTGTTTTTACAGCACACAATAGAAAAAGAACAGCATACACAGCACAAAGTGGGCAGAGGTTAAATATTTCTTTGCAAACTTTATGGCGCATAAGTGAAATTGTCCATGTCATTGCACAAACTTTCTTTTGCAGCACCATGACCTGCAAACAGCCCTCCATAAGTACTGTTAGACTGCATGCATCATTACATGCTTGCCTGTCATCAGCCAAGTGAATTTTCCATCCTTACCGTTCAAAATCTGACTTATCTATATTAGTTACAGTCTGGTTATATACCAATTTAGGATTCAGCTTTGACTTACAACCACACTTTCTTTGGTTGTCTAATTTTTGGATTGATTTTCCAAAGTTTTCAAAATGTTTGCTGAAGCCTGTTAAATGGGGGCGAGCAGAGTGATTTAAAGAAAACGTATTTCACTGTTGGCAAACTTAATTTAATCAAATTATAAATTCTCAGTTTCGCTTATTGAGCTGCCTATGCAACATTGTCTTGGGGGGTATTTAGGGTAATTTCATTAATTTTGTGTTTTTTTTTTTAAATAGTCTGTGTTTTTTTCTTTATTTAAAGGTTGTGTGGGTTGTTTTAGGGCAAGGGTCTCAAACTAGTGGCCCTCCAGCTGTTGCAAAACTCCAATTCCCATGAGGCATTGCAAGGCTGACAGTTACAAGCATGACTCCCACAGGCAGAAGCATGATGGGACTTGTAGTTTTGCAACAGCTTGTAGGCCTGCCAGTTTGAGATCCCTGCTCTAGTCTGTCTGTGGATGGTTCTCCAAAATGATTGGAACAACCTACCTGCCGAGTTCCTTTAAAAACTATGTGCAAGTGTACCTAAAAGAATTGACGCGGTTTTGAAGGCAAAGGGTAGTCACACCAAATATTAATTTGATTTGATTGTTCTTCTGTTCATTTACTTTCCATTTTGTTAATTGATACATAAAGCATTCTTAATTTACAGAATTTTTTTCACACCTGCCTAATACTTTTGCACAGTAATATATACAGTGCTTCACTTTTCCCACATTTTGTTATGTTACAGCCTTATTCCAAAATGGATTAAATTCATTATTTTGCTCAAAATTCTACAAACAATACCCTTTTATGACAACGTGAAAGACATTTGTTTGAAAATGTGCAAATTTATTAAAAATAAAAAAAACCCTGTTTTAGGGTTTATTTAGGGTAGTTTAGTTTATTTCATTAAAAGGGCATCTAGATGTATCTGGTCTATAGCAGTTTCCTAACACATGCTTATCAATGTGTGTTGTGTTAAGGCAGCCCATTCATCGTAAATCCACTACCAACACACCTCAATGAACCAATAAATGCACCTTTTATTTTTCAATGAGCCACAATACACATACAGTGCCTTGAAAAAGTATCTATAACCCTTAAAATTGGCCACATTTTGCCATGTTATAACCAAAAACATAAATGTATTTTATTGGGATTTTATGTGATAGACCAACACAAAGTGGCACATAATTGTGAAGTGGAAGGAAAATGATACAGGCAGTCCCCGGGTTACAAACAAGATAGGGTCTGTAGGTTTGTTCTTGTTTGTAAGTCGGAACAGATAGCTCCAGCCACAAAAATGATTTTTAAGCATTTTGGATAGCATAGGAAACAGTTAACACTCCAGTAATGTTTATTTTGCTGTCTGCGCCCCTGTTCAGAAGACTTCACCTCACTTTCTGTCCCTATAACAATTGGATTTTGAAAATTTTGGGTTGCTGTGGAAACAAGCCTTGGTGGTAAAGCATCAGTGAAGGTATCTTTTTCCCATAATAACTCTTACAGGAGTGAATTTCCCTTCCTATGGATAGATTTCCTCTCACTTCCTGTTGTCTCCCTCCGTTTGTAAGTAGGAGTCATTTGTAAGTCGGATGTTTGTTAATAGGGGACCACCTGTAAATGGCTTTATAATTTTTTTCAAATAAATACCTGAAAAGTGTGGCATGCATTTGTATTCATTTGTATTTGTATAAGCCCCCTTTAGGCTACTTTCACACTGAGGAGGTTTTAAGGCACTTTTGCGCTAGAACTAGCCTTTATAAAGCACCTGAAAAGCGCCTCCCATTCATTGTCTTTTTACACTGGGACGGTGCGCTTGCGGGACGTTATGAAAAGTCCTGCAAGCAGCATCTTTGGGGCAGTTTGGCAATCTGAAGGCAACCAATTGCCTTCAGAAGTCACCTAATTAGTAAATAGAGTCCACCTGTGTGTAATTTAATCTCAGTATAAATACAGCTGTTCTGTGAAGCCCTCAGTGGTTTGTTAGAGAACCTTAGTAAACAAACAGTATAAAGAAGACCAAGGAACACACCAGACAGGTCAGGGATAAAGTTGTGGAGAAGTTTAAAGCAGGGTTAGGTTATAAAAAAATATCCCAAGCTTTGAACATCTCACAGAGCACTGTTCTAATCCATCATCTGAAAATGGAAAGATTATCCCACAACTGCAAACCTACCAAGACATGGCCGTCCACCTAAACTAACAGACCGGGCAAGGAGAGCATTAATCAGAGAAGCAGCCAAGGGGCCCATGGCAACTCTGGACAAGCTGCAGAGATCCACAGCTCAGGTGGGAGAATCTGTCCACAGGACAACTATTAGTCGTGCACTCCACAAATCTGGCCTTTATGGAAGAGTGGCAAGAAGAAAGCCATTGATGAAAGAAAGCCCTAAGAAGTCCCGTTTGCAGTTTGCGAGAAAACATGTGGAAGAAGGTGCTCTGGTCAAGTGAGACCAAAATTTAACTTTTTGGCCTAAAAGCAAAATGCTATGTGTGGCAGAAAACTAAAGCTGCGTACACACGATAGGACTTTCCGACGGGAAATGTTCAATGTCAGCCTATTGGCAGTAAATCCGACTGTGTGTATGCTCAATCAGACAATTGTTGTCGGACTTTCCGCCAACAAATGTTGGCTATCAGGTTTCCGCAAACAAATGTGTGTTGTCGGATTTTCTGATCCAGTGTACTCAAGTTCGTCGGACAAAAATCCAAAGTACAAACACGCATGCTCGGAAGCAAGGACGAGCCGGAAGCGATCGGTCTTGTAAAACTAGCGTTTGTAATGAAGATATCACATTTATGGCGCGGCAAATTATGAAATCTCTTAATGCAGTGCATTTTCTTCTTTATAATGGTATAATAATGAAGCTGCTTTGCTGGTTATATTCACAGAGTTCTGACAAACGTATTTTATTTTTTTTTCTAGTGATCTCCAGAATATTTTATTTTTTTCTAGTGATCTCCAGAATAATATATTTTTTTCTAGTGATCTCCAGATTAATAATGTTTTTTTTTTCTAGTGATCTCCAGAATCATTTTTTTGTGTCAAGTTACCACAACATCATTTTTATCTCGTATTTTTAAAGCTCAAAGATACAACTATGTTGGTGTCCCTTGTTAATTTGACATTGTATTTTTGAAATTTACCTGCCTACTCACAAACAAACTGTCATTTTTTAAGTAAAACACATAGCCAAGTATTTTGCATACAAATTTTTTTTTTATTATATAGGGATCACAAGGTCATATAAAAATCAAGAGGAAGGCAATGATGGAAAAACAGTTGGAATTGGTGAAGCGTTTGTACCCCAGGACAGACATCAATTATTTGAATTTCAAGATTGGTAACCTGAGGAGTCCATTTAATAGGGAGCACAATATGGTCCTGGACTCCGAGAGATCAGGAGCAGCAGCAGATGACATATATGTCCTGAGGCTGTGGTCTTACAACAGCCTGCATTTTTTGCCAGACCAGACGGAACCGTTCTCAACACTTCCATCAACACAAATTAAAGAAATTGAATAAAAAATGCATTCCTTGCACCAAAAAAAAGTATGAAGTATAATTTCTTCGCACATTCTGCGCTGGTCCTCCTCCATCTTTTTTAATTTGTTGCTTGTCATGCAGCTAAAAGACTCCTGGGAATCAGGGGCCTTGCTAATCGCACTTGTGGCATGCTGGAGAAATGCAGCTGTGGCCTCATCCAGGTTTCTGGACTTCCTAGCCCTTTTTGTTGGAGGGCGGAGGGGAGGAATCTGGCATTCAGTCTTGCTGCTCAGCACAGCCTCCTCTTGGCTTTGGCATGAGACCTTCCTGCGTATGAAAATGGTACATAGTTTTATGTTTTTGTTTATCAATCACACACAATTTTGAGCTCATGACTGTTGCAAATTGAATGTTAACTTATAGAAAAGACTATCATTCTGACCCCAGCATTTTTCAGTCTTGTACCAATCATTTTTGGTCACTACTGCCTATTGATATGTAAACCACTTTGTTAAAGCAGAAATTTGGGATCAATAACATCTAGTTAACATCATTGAATTTTTGCCCACAAATATGTTCAACAATGCCATACCTGGGTCAAGCTGGACTCCTCCACATCTTCTTCCTGTGTTGACATGTCCTGCTGTAAGCATGGACCTTACAGAAACCCAAATGTCAGAAAGGCCAAGATCATGGCTAAAGTTGTGAGAAGTCTGCACAGGAATTTTGGGGTACGACGATCCAAGGATCAGTTGAGAAAATTAGATGAAGATCAGTATATAAAGATCAGGAAAGTGCTGCAAAAAAGTAAGTACTTGTCGTGTGTTCCTATTATTGTTATTACTTTCATGCTGGTCCATGTTCTTTTCTTTACTGTTGTACAGTTTAAAATGCCAAGTTTTTGGTTCGTGAACACAGGAATCGTTCGTGGGACATTAAACATTGTTCGTTCGACCACTAATACGTCATTTTTGGGAGATGCAGGTTAACTACATTTGTTCAGGCCTATTTGTATTAAAATAAGTTCATTAGATTGTTGTCTAGGTGTGTTTGAAACTATAATGAAATGTCAACTTTATTCAGTGTCAGGAGAGGACACTCAGCAGCTGTTTACGCATCTGGACACAGGAGCACTAGTGTGGGACACCATAACACCGTTGTTATGGTGTCCCACGCAGGTACTCCAGTAGATACTAGCGGTCTCTCCATGTGTGAAACTTGCACAAAACAGGTAAGTATTCAAGCTTTTGAAAGGGAAAAAATCATGTAATCAGCTTGGAACCAAAACAGACAATTGGAAGACACTTCCAAGCAATGTTTCATATTACTATTTCTATTTCTAACATTTCTGTCTGCTAAGTATACCTTTTTTGTATTCACATAGGGGAGAAAAGAAGAGGGACATCTGAGGTGTCTGGGGACACCAATAACCCCACACCACCTGAAGAAGGTTGTAGAAATGGTGTCGACCACAGGTCAGTGTCTGAGACCACAGCTTCAGGTAATAGATGGATGCCTGCATATTTTTAATACATGGTGTTTTTTGATTTCTAGATGATGTGGATGTTGTGGAAGAAGAAAATCACTTCAGCAGTGCAAGTGCACAAATCCTGATCAGTGAGATCATGGTTTGCAATCGTGATTTGGTACAAATGAAACAAAACATCCATGATGTTCAAAATATGACTGAGCAACATCATAGATATTTTAGGGAAAATCTAAATAAAAATAACATTTTACAGTTGTCGTTATGTTGTACGTGTTTGTACAGTTTTAAATGAATTGCAAAGCTAAATTTTGAAGATGCACACAGTGTGTCAACATGTGCTATCTCCCATCATGGGATATCAATGTACGCATTTTTTGGGTGCAACCCCTTCCCCCAAACTAAAGTAGGTGAGAGGAAGGGGTTGCACCCCCGAAACACGTCCATTGATCCCCCATGATTGAAGCTAGTACATATTGAAAAACTGGGGCTTATTTCAAAAAGGCAAAACCACTTTGCACTACAAGTGCAATGCAAGTGCACTTGTATGTGCACTTGTAGGGGAAAGTGGATTGGCCTTTCTAAAATAAGCCCCAATGCGTCAACATGTAATAGCTCCCATCATGGGGGATCAATGGACATGTTTCGGGGGTGCAACCCCTTCCTCTCACCTACTTTAGTTTGAAGGAAGGGGTTGCACCCACAAAACGCGTACATTGATATCCCATGATGGGAGATAGCACATGTTGACAGACTGTGTGTTTTGGGGCTTTAGCAAAATAGATGTGGGGACAAGACACACATTTTAGGCATGGGATCATGAGGGAAATCCAAATTTGGAGTCCCAATTTGTGTGTATCTTCAAAATTTGGCTTTTAGAGGGGTGAGATCACCCCATTTGATGAAGGCAAGATCAACACAATTTGGAGAATAATTTTCAAAAAAGTTTTATTGGACACCCGCTAAATTTTGATGTAAAGCAACTGCCCCTCTACCCACAAAGTACTCCACATATTTTTGGCGGACTTCTTGGGCACTTTGGGTGGGTAAGCCAGCACGGCCACTTTCTAGAGCTGTCATCACTGTTGTTTCTGCTACAAAGTCGGCTTCAGTCGAAACTAAGGTCAGATAGCTGGCTGCATTCCTCCTTAAATAGTTGTGAAGAATGCAGCAGCACAACACCACATAGTTGAGTTTCTATTCTGCGAGGTTCATCGCTGCCAGGAAAATCCGGAACCACCATGAGGCCAAAGGCATTCTCCACCACTCTTTTGGCACGAGACAGCCGGTAATTGATAATCCTCTGCTCTGGGGTCATGTTCCTCATGGAGAACGGCCTCATGAGATGTTCCGCCAGAGCAAAGGCCTCATCTGCTACAAAAACAAAGTTGAGACTCTACACATTCTCCTCAGAAGGTGGCAACCGCAAGGTGCCATTTTGTAGCTGCCGGTAGAACTCTGTCTGAGCTATCACTCCTCCATCAGAGTTTCGGCCATTCTTGCCAACGTCCAGGTATAAAAACTCGTAATTGCCCGACACCACCGCTAACATGACAATACTACAAAAGCCCTTGTAGTTGAAGTAAAATCCCACTGGTGGTGAAATTGGGAAGCCACAGTCTGCCATTCCTGTTGGTTTGAAGGAAACTGTGGAGTCAAACAAGAAAAAAAATCAGTACTTTTGCACATAACATTGCAAGCAGATTAGGCACACACATTCTTGGCCAACATTAGTATAACATTTATTGAAATGAGTATTTAAAGACAAAAGTATAAGGTCATCTTATCAGATTCCAGATACCCTCTGGGGGCCCATTAGAAAAATTTTATGGTGGGGGGGATGGGTAGATGTTTTGGACAGGCAACCCTCTCCACTTCATTGAAAACTGAATGCATAAATAATGTGTGTTACATTGGCCAGGCCCTCCTTACTTACACTATTGGCAGCTCACTGGACAGGTAAGAGGTGTCATAATCCAAAAATATGGGTACACACTGTCCAAAGTAAAGCACATTTTTACATTCTGAAATTACCTATCAAGATAATAGGAGACCAAAACTTTCAACAGTACTATTTGAAAGTATGCAGGCAGGCTCTTGCACTACATGCTTTGGTGAATTCATTCATAAATATGACCACAAAAAAAGTATAGTGCGTATGGGTTTGGCAAAGTCAGCAGAGTATTGTTATCGGTTGACTTAGTGGTTGGGGGGAGGGTTCAAAATGAATTTGGGCCCCAAAAAATAGCCTCTTGCACTCTGCCTGAATTTGAGGACAACAATAACATTTGTACACATTTTAGGGGGTGTTTAGGGTAAGCACTAAAATGTAGCTGACAAAATACATTGTTAAGTTACTAGGCTAGGTGTGTATGGGCCCAGGATAGCATTATGAGGAGGTTAGTGAAGGCAAATATGCGTGAAGGACAAAAAAGGAGCACTAAAAGCTTACAGCATGTATGAGGACAAAGAGGACATTCACAGCATATTACTATAATGGTAATTATGGAATGGAAAAATTAATACAATACATTAGCAAACATTAAATACATAGAATGTGATGTTAAAGGATAAAACTTACTGGAATATAGTCCTTCTGCAGGACTTGTATGATGGCAGAACAGGTCTCAGGAATAATGATTCCCAGAGCCTGGGGGGGATCCCAGTCGTGAACTTAAGGTCCTGGAGACTTCCCCCGTCGCCAAGTACCGCGAGGTGGCGACGAGCCTTTGTTTAGGAGTGATGGCTTGCTGCATGCATGTTCCCTGCTTAGTAATATAGGGGGACAGCAAAGCAATAGAAGGTGAAAGCAGGGGTCTGTCATCAGGAGATAAATCCTGAAATCATTAGTATTATTCTCCTGGAGCTCCCGCAACAAAGGCATGGCTGAGAGAATTGGTCACAATTAAGCAACCAATTCTTGCTCCAAGAACTCCTCATCCCCCTGTTCCTGGACTGGACTTGGGTCAAAGCAATAACTCCAAGCCCAACAATAGCATAATCTCTCCGAGGAGAACGTCACATGGCTAGTATACGAATGGCCATTCAGAACGAACTGACAGAACACACTGAAAATCAGAAAGGACCTGACAAGCAAGACCTGAAAATCAGAAATTACCTGACAAGCACGCACTGAAAATCAGAAGCGAACAAAAAAGAACGCTCTAAAAAACAGAAACGAACTGACAAGCACGCACTGAAAAACAGAAACGAACCGACAAGCACAACCTGAAAAACAGAAACAAACTTACAAGCACAGGGCTGAAAAGCGTGAATTGGCACTCTTCTACTAACATGATAAGCAGAAGGAGCCCAAAGGGTGGCACATCACTATTGAACTTCCTTTTTATCGGCTCATAGTACGTCTAGTACATCACTACGTTCGTAATTGTTGACCAACATTTGTGTGGCCATGTGTATGCAAGACAAGTTTGAGCCCTTCGGACAAAATTCCACAGTTTTGTTGGTGGAAAGTCTGGTCGTGTGTACGAGGCATAACACTGCACATCACCCTGAACACAACATCCCCACTGGGAAACATGGTGATGGCAGCATCATGTTGTGGGGATGCTTTTCTTCAGCAGGGACTGGGAAGCTGGTCAGAGTTCATGGGAAGATTGATGGAGCCAAATACAGGGCAATCTTAGAAGAAAACCTGTTATGCCCCGTACACACGAGCGGAAATTCCGCCAGCAAAAGTCCGATGAGAGCTTTTGGTCGGAAATTGCGACCGTGTGTATGCTCCATTGGACTTTTGCTGGTGGAATTCCCGGCAGCAAAAGATTGAGAGCAGGTTCTCTATTTTTCGGCTGGAAAAAGTTCCTATCCGAAAATGTGTTAGTCTGTATGCAATTTGGACGCGCAAAAAATCACGCATGCTCAGAATCAAGTACGAGACGGAAGTGCTCGGTCTGGTAAAACTAGCGTTCGTAATGGAGATAGCACATTCGATACGCTGTAAATTTTTGGATCTTTTAATGCAGCGCATTCTTTTGTTCTTTATAATGCTAGAATAATGAATTTGTTTTGCTGCTGATATTCACACAGAGTTCTGAAAAAACTTATTTCTTTATCATTTCTCCTGATATCCTAAATAATCTTTTTTGTTTTTAAAGCCAGATCTCCATAATAATGTTTAGAATTATTTTTTATAGTCATTTTTTTTTTAATCAAGATCTCCTGTTTTTTTATTATTTTTAAATTATTTTCTAGTGATCTCCATAATTTTCTTGTGTCAAGTTTCCACAACAACATTATTATCTTGTATTTTTAAAGCTCAAGCAGATTGGTTGTTGTCCCTCGTTAATTTAACATTGTATTTTTGAAATGTACCTGCCTACTCATAAACTGTCCTATTTGAAGAAAAACACATAGGCAAGTATTTTCATATAAAAAAATCTCCATATATTCTGGCTCATAACAAAAAAAGAGGAAGGCAACGCTGGAGAAACTGCTTGTATTTGCTAAGCCTTTGGCCCCCAGGGCACACATCAACTCTTTGTAAATAAAAATTTGGAACCTGACAAGTCCATATAATAGGGAGCACAATCTGATCCAGGACTCCCAGAGATCAGGAACAGCAGCAGATGACATATATGTCCCCAGGCTGTGGTACTACAACAGCATGCATCTTCTGTGAGACCAGACTGAACCCAGGCCATCACTTTTATGTCTTCCTTGCAGCCTTCCCTCCACGCTTCCCTGCAGCCTTCCCTGCAGCCTTCCCTGTAGCCCTCCCTGCAGCCTTCCTTGGAGGCTGTGGCTCTGGAGGTGGACTTGTGGCAGGAGGAGGAGGAGGATGGGCGAGTGCACATAAGTGCATGTTATCACTCATTTGGCCCCTCAACCCCTTCTGATGGGCCTGAAAAATAATATTCTCACACATGAGGCATTGGCCCCCCTCCATTTGCTGCAAATTTGCAGCTACGCACCAGCCATAGGCCTCTTCAGCGTAGGGGGGTGTTTTCAGGGCCGCATTAGCATCCTTAATGAGGCCCAGTGCTGCCTCCTCCATGTTACTCCCCTTCCTGGCCCTTTTTGTTGCAAGGCGGAGGGGAGGCACCTGGGATTGGGTGAGGCTACTGGGCCCAGCCACCTCTTGGCTGACACTTACCCCCACCTCCTCCTGTCTGCCACATTCTAGAGCCTCGTCCTGGCTTCCTGTGTATGAAAAAAGGGACATAGTTTTAGTTTTTGGTTCATCAATCACACACAATTTTCAGCTCATGACTGTTGCAAATTGAATGTTAATAAATAGAAAAGACTATCATTCTGAGCCCAGCAGTTTTCATTCTTGTCACAAACATTTTTGGCCCCTACTGTCTATTGATATGTAAAACACTTTTTGTTAAATCATTCATTTGTTAATAATAACATCTAGTTAACAACAATAATTTTCGGACAATAAATATGTTAAAAAATACTATACCTGGCTCCAGCTGGGCTCCTCAACTTCTTCCAGGATGGAAGGCCCAGGTTGGTCCTCGGAAGCCTCAGCTGGGGTTGAGGGAGGGTTTGAGGGAAGGGAGGATGGAAGTGTAAAAAGTGATTCCCTGGCTTCGATTTGGTCTTCTAAAAACTGCATCTTGTTGTAGTAACACAGACTGGGTACATACACATCCTTTGCTGCTGCTCCTGATTTCATGGAAGCCTGAACCTTATTAAGCTCCTTCCTATACCTGCTTCTCAAGCTATCAATTTTCTTATCCACAAACTTGATTTCTGCGTCGGGGACCTGCATCTTCACAAATTGCAGCAGTTTCTCCAGCGATGCCTTCCTAGCGGGTTTATATCGACATAAGGGGTTTTTAACCTCCCACAAATTTCTCATTTCCCTGTATTTGTCTATGAACTGGCCCATGAATTCCGGGTCTTTGAATTGTTTCATATTTGCTACAAGACAAAACACAAGACAAAAACACTAATATCAGGCTAAACTCTCCTAATCTTATCCCAATATAGACCTCAATCTCAAATCAGTATAGGCCACTGATGCCCCAAGTTAAAATGTTACCTTCGTTCTCACGATCGGCACTCCCTCCACTCACAGATCGTACGTACGACACACGCGTGTTAGCTTTATATACACTGCGCATGCGTGAAACTCCACCCGCGTTGCCCACCCCTGACGTTCTTTCTTGAATATTCCCCGCCCCTTCTCTTTCGTCACAGTGGGAGAGGAACATGGCGGAGAAACAGCAGGTGCGTAATAGCAGTAACGAGGAGGAAAGCCCAGAGCCAGAAACATCATGATCCCACAGGAGATTTAAGGCCTCAAATATGGCCTTGGTATAGATTTAAGGCCTCAAATATGGCCTTGGTGGAGATGGTGGACATCTTGAAGAGGGCCGACTATGACCGGAAGTATGGACCTTACCTAAACCCAAATGTGACAAAGGCCAAGATCATGTCTAAAGTTGTGAAGAGTCTGCACAGGAATTTTGGGATCCAAGGAGCAATTGAGGAAACGCTGGTCAGACCTGAAATTGAGGGAGCAGGATCAGTACAGAAGGATCAAGAAAGTGCTTCTAAAAAGTAAGTACTTGTCGTGTGTTCCTATTATTATTATTACTTGCATGCTGCTCCATGTGTTGTTCTTTACTGTTGTACAGTTTTACTACTTTCATGTTCGTGGGCACAGTAATCGGTCTCAGTAAACATTGTTTGTTTGCCAACTAAATACAATGTTTTTGGCAGATACGGGGTTAACTACATTTGGTCATGCTAATTTGTATTAAAAGAAGTTTAGGACATTGTTGTCTAGATGTGTTTGAAACTACAAAGCATTGCAAACTTGATTCAGTGTAATGTAAAGAGAGGACACTCAGCAGCTGTTTACACATCTGGACTCAGGAGCACTAGTGTGGGACACAAGAACAAACTTTTTAGGGTGTCCCACACAGGTACTCCAGTGGATACTTAGGGTGTCTCCATGTGTGAAACTTGTCCAAAAACGGTAAGTATTCCAGCTTTGGTAAGGGAAAAAAATCATGTCTTCAGGTTGGAAATCTGCCAAAACCGACAATTTTACCCCACTTCCAAGCAATGTTTCATATTCCTATTTTTGACCTCAAATATCTGTGTGCTAAGTATATCTTTTGTTTCATTCTCATAGGGGAGAAAAGACTCAGGACATCCGAGGACACCAGGGACCCCCCACCTCCTGAAGAAGGAGAACAGAGGACACCACAACCTCAGGATATGGAGGAAGGAGAGGTGGTTGAAATTGTCACCACAACAGGTCAGTGTCTGACACCACAGATTCAGGTAATAGATGTATGCCTGCATATTTATAATACATGGTGTGTATTTTTTTCTTTTAGGTGATGTGCATGTTGTGGAAGAACATCTCCTCATTTCACCAATGACAGTGCACAAAGGCTAATCAGGACATAATGTTTTGTAGTCGGGATTTAGATATCATAAGGCAAAAAACAAATGGGGTTGAATAAAAACTGAACAACATGATTGATGTACTAGGAAGAATCTAAATAACAACAAAATGACACAGTTTTATATTTTTTGGGACCAATTTATATACATTTTCGACGCATTTTAAAAGCCAAATTTTGAAGATGCACACAGTGTGTCAACATGTGCTATCTGCCATCAGGGGATATCAATGTACACGTTTTGTGGGTGCAACCCCTTCCTCGCAACTCAAGTAGGTGAGAGGAAGTGGATGCACCCCCAAAACACATCCATTGATCCCTCATGATAGGAGATAGCACATGTTGACATTAGGCATGGGATCAGGGGGGAAATCCCCAGTTTGGCTACCAATTTGTGTGCATCTTCAAAATTTGGCTTTTACAGGGGTGACATCACCCCATCTGATGAAGGCAATATCAACACATTTTCGACACTATAATGTCTGATGTTTCCTTCAGTTTTTCAATGTTGAACTTTGTAATTTCTTGAGTTGTGTATGTTATGTTTTGAAACATGCCTGTTTATGTACTAAAAAAATATTTTCAAGGTAAAAATTTATAAAACCAAGATGTTGTTTTTTTTACCAAAAAATGTTTTACAACGCAGGTGTGAATGTGCACGGAGTAAAAGGTTTTATACTCAATGTGTGGCTTCTTCTTTCAATGCTCAATAACAGTTTTTGTATTAAGTTGGTGTTTACAGTGACAATGGGTGTTTAAAAAACACTTGGCACTACAAGTGCACTAGGAGAACCTAGGAGACAGCTAAAAGAAACACAAGCAGTAAATAAAAATCAAGATTTTATCAGATAAAATAGAAAATTTTTACAAATTTGCTGGCATAGCAATGGCCCCCCTACCCATAAAATAATCTACATATTTTTGACGCACTTCACGGGCGCTTTGGGGGCCAAGCCAGGACGACCAGCTTCCAGGGCCGTCATTGTATTTTATGGAAGTCCGGCCTCAGACCCAACTGAGGCACCATAATTTGGAGCATTTCTTTTTAAAAAGTTGTGAAGTATGCAGCATGCTAGAACTATGTGGTTCATTTCGAATTCCGCCATTTTAATAGCCGTAAGAAATAGGCGGAACCGGCTGGCCATTATCCCAAAGGAATTCTCCATGACTCTTCTGGCTCTGGCCAGCTGGTGATTAAAAACCCTCTTCTCTGGGGTAGGGGTCCTCTGGGGGAATGGCCTCATCAGGTGATCACCCAGACCAAATACTTCATCAGCGATAAAAACAAATGGGAGTCCTTCAACGTTCTCTTCCGCAGGTGGAAATACCAAGCCACCACTCTGGAGATGTCGGTAGAACTCGGTCTGGGCAAAGACTCCACCATCTGACATCCGGCCATTCTTCCCCATGTCCACACAGAGAAACTCATATGTTGCCGGCACCACCGCCATCAACACAATACTATTGAAACCCTTACAGTTGCAATACAAAGTATGTGAACCCTTTTGGAATTATATGGATTTCTGCACAAATTGGTCATAAAATGTGATCTGATCTTCATCTAAGTCACAACAATAGACAATCACAGTCTGCTTAAACTAATAACACACAAAGAATTAAATGTTACCATGTTTTTATTGAACACACTATGTAAACATTCACAGTGCAGGTGGAAAAAGTATGTGAACCCCTAGACTAATGAGATCTCCAAGAGCTAATTGGAGTGAGGTGTCAGCCAACTGGAGTCCAATCAATGAGATGAGATTGGAGATGTTGGTTACAGCTGCCCTGCCCTATAAAAAAACACACACCAGTTTTTTTGCTTTTCACAAGAAGCATTGCCTGATGTGAATGATGCCTCGCACAAAAGAGCTTTCAGAAGACCTACGATTAAGAATCACTTGCATAAAGCTGGAAAGGGTTATAAAAGTATCTCCAAAAGCCTTGCTGTTCATCAGTCCATGGTAAGACAAATTGTCTATAAATGGAGAAAGTTCAGCACTGCTGCTACTCTCCCTAGGAGTTGGCATCCTGTAAAGATGACTGCAAGAGCACAGCGCAGTCTGCTCAATGAGGTGAAGAAGAATCCTAGAGTGTCAGCTAAAGACTTACAAAAGTCTCTGGCATATGCTAACATCCCTGTTAGCGAATCTACGATATGTAAAATGCTAAACAAGAATGGATTTCATGGGAGGATGCCACAGAGTAAGCCACTGCTGTCCAAAAAAAACATTGCTGCACGTTTACAGTTTGCACAAGAGCACCTGGATGTTCCACGGCAGTACTGGCAAAATATTCTGTGGACAGATGAAACCAAAGTTGAGTTGTTTGAAAGAAACACACAACACTATGTGTGGAGAAAAAGAGGCACAGCACACCAACATCAAAACCTCATCCCAACTGTGAAATATGGTGGTGGGGGCATCATGGTTTGGGGCTGCTTTGCTGCATCAGGGCCTGAACGGATTGCTATCATCAAAGGAAAAATGAATTCCCAAGTTTATCCAGACATTTTGCAGGAGAACTTAAGGCCATCTGTCCACCAGCTGAAGCTCAACAGAAGATGAATGTTGCAACAGGACAACGGCCTAAAGCATAGAAGTAAATTAACAACAGAATGGCTTAAACAGAAGAAAATACACCTTCTGGAGTGGCCCAGTCAGAGTCCTGACCTCAACCCGATTGAGATGCTGTGGCATGACCTCAAGAAAGCGATTTACACCAGACATCCCAAGAATATTGCTGAACTGAAACAGTTCTGTAAAGAGGAATGGTCAAGAATTACTCCTGACTGTTGTGCACGTCTGATCTGCAACTACAGGAAACGTTTCGTTGAAGTTATTGCTGCCAAAGGAGGTTCAACCAGTTATTAAATCCAAGGGTTCACATACTTTTTCCACCTGCACTGTGAATGTTTACATAGTGTGTTCAATAAAAACATGGTAACATTTAATTCTTTGTGTGTTATTAGTTTAAGCAGACTGTGATTGTCTATTGTTGTGACTTAGATGAAGATCAGATCACATTTTATGACCAATTTGTGCAGAAATCTTACTTTTTTTGCAACTGTATTATTAAAATAGTATGACCCCGAGTGGGGTGGTGGGATGATGTGGACATGTTTCCCATCAATTGCCCCTCCGCAGTTAGGAAAGTCCCAACGCTGAGCAAATTGGGAAGCCACAGTCTGCCATTCCTGTGGCGTTGAAGGAAACTGTGGAGTCAAAAAAGAAAAAAAAATATTAGTACTTTTGCACATAACATTGCAAGCAGATTAGACACAAACATTCTTGGCCAACATCAGTATAACATTTATTTTAAGGAGTATTTAAAGACAAAAAATAAGGTCCAGATTCCTCACCCCCTCTGATGGCCCATTGGAAACATTTTAGGGGGGGAGAGTTAGAAATGAGTTTTGGACCCCCAAAAAAGCCTCTGGCACTCTGTCTGAATTTAAGAACAACAATAACATTTGGACACATTTTAGGAGTTGTTTAGGGTAAAGCACTACAATGGAGCTGACAAAAAACATTGTCAAGTGACTAGGCTAGGTGTATATGGGCCCAGAATAGCATGCTGGGGAGGTTAGGGACGGCAAATATGAATGAAGGACAAAAAAGGAGCATTAAAAGCTTACAGCATGCATGAGGACAAAGGGGACATTCACAGCATATTACAATCATTGTAATTAAGGAATGATGAAAGAAATACAAAACATTAGCATACATTAAATACATAGATTGTGATGTTAAAGGAGAAAACTTACCCTAATATAGTCCTTCTGCAGGACCTGTATAATGACAGAACAGGTCTCTGGAATAATGATCCCCAGAGCCTGGGGGGAGATGCCTGTAGTGAACTTGAGGTCCTGTAGACTTCTCCCTGTCGCCAAGTAACGCAACGTGGCAACTAGCCTCTGCTTGGGAGTGATGGCTTTCCACATGCAGGTGTCCTGCTTCATAATATAAGGGCAAAGCAATATATATATATATATATATATATATATAAGCAAAGCCAACAGACGGTGAAAAACAGGGTCCGTCATCCGGAGAAAATTCCTGAAATCATCAGGGTTATTCTCCCGGATCTCCCGTAGCAAAGGCATATGAGAGAATTGGTCACGCTGGAGTAACCAATTCTTGGTCCATGAACTCCTCCTCACCCTGCTCATGGACTGGGGTTGGGTCAAAGCAGGAACCCCAACACCAAGCCCCCGCATAGCATGAAATCTACGATGAGTACGTAACCGCAACATGGCTTCAAATCGGTCGTCTGGTCAGAACGAACTAACAGAACGCAATGAAAAACAGCAAGGCCTGAGAAGAGCGAGCTGAAAATCAGAAACGAGTGGACAAGAAGGCACTGAAAGACAGATACAAACTGACTACACGCACTGAAAACCAGATACAAACCCACAAGCGCAAACTGAAGAGCAGTAACGGACTGAAAAGCACAAGGCTAAAAAGTGCGAATCGTCTCTCACCAAACTTCTACTAACACGAGATTAGCAGAAGGAGCCCAAAGGGTGGTGCACTGGGTATTGAACTTCCGTGTTATACTCCCATCGTACGTGTTGTACGTCACCGCGTTCTTGATGGTCCCAATTTGGTGTGACCGTGTGTATGCAAGACAAGCTTGAGCGGAATTCCGTTGGAAAAGCCTTGATAATTCCGATCGTGTGTACACGGCATTAGAGTCTGCAAAAGACTTGAGACTGGGGCAGAGGTTCATCAATGACCCTAAACATCCAGCCAAAGCTAAAATGGAATAGTTTAGATCAAAGCATATTCATGTGTTAGAATGGCCCAGTCAAAGACCAGACCTAAATCCAATTGAGAATCTGTTCCAAGACTTGAAAATTGCTGTTCACAGACGCTCTCCATCCAATCTGACAGAGCTTAAGCTATTTTGCAAAGAAGAATGGGCAAAAATGTCACTCTCTAGATGTGCAAAGCTGGGAGAGACATACCCAAAAAGACTTGCAGCTGTAATTGCAGCGAAAGGTTTTTCTACAAAGTATTGGCTCAGGGGGGCTGAATATAAATGCATGCCACACTTTTCAGATATTTGTAAAGAATTTTGAAAACCATTTATCATTTTCCTTCTACTTCACAATGTGCCACTTTGTGTTGGTCTATCACATAAAATCCCAATAAAATACTATATGTTTTTGGTTGAAAATGACAAAATGTAGAACATTTCAAGGGTATGAATATTTTTTCAAGGTACTGTATTGTGTTGTGGCGCACTGCCATTTTGTGTGTCCTGGCAGCTACTTTACAGTGCATTTGGGGTGTTTTTCACAATAGGTGGTACATGATTAGGAATGATCTTGATGTTTGGGTTGAATGTAAGACTTGAACATTGGGTGATCGGCCGTTCGCAGTACAGCAAACATTATGGGGTGTTCGTGGCAAATTCGAGCGCCGCGGAATGCCCCACCTGCACTGAGAGGAATGAAGGTATAGCAATAAGCGTTACATGTACTTGCAGCCAATCTGCTAGCAGTACACCACCATCTGATTTTAGCAGGCAAATTTCCCTGCCCCAGTTGCAGAACCGTAAAAAGAAATTCGGTCCAAGCCATCCACCTGCTCAGAGTCTAAATGCTAGCTTGGCCAAATTGCTAGCACTTCAACTGCTGCCTTTTCAGCTGCTTGACTCTGCCCCCTTTCGTGAATTTGTGGAATGTGCTATATCTCAGGTGGCAGGTTCCAAAACGCCATTTCTTTTCACGGAAGGCCATTCCGGCTCTCTACCGGCATGTGAAAGGCAATGTTTTGGCCTCGTTGGACAGGGCGGTCAGCAGTAAGGTGCATATTACCGTTGACTCATGGTCCAGCAGGCATGGGCAGGGACGTTACCTTTCCTTCACAGCAAACTGGGTAACTCTGATGGCAGCTGGGAAGGATGCAGGACAGGGTTCAGTATTGTTGGAGCTTGTTCTGCCACCATGCCTCCAAAATGCTAGTGGTGATTCTACCACAGCTCTCTCCTCCATCCCCTCTTCCTCTTCCTCTATGGCCTCTTCTGCATTTGTCCTCTGAACCAGCGGTGCTCCGTAAGCGTTCAAGGGGCTATGCAAGCAGTCAGGCAAAAAGATGCCATGCGGTGCTTGAGTTGGTCTGCTTAGGGGACAGGAGCCATACTTGGGGCAGAGATTCTGTCAGTTCTGCAGGGGCAGGCTCAGAGGTGGCTGACGCCACACCAGCTTCAGCCAGGAATGGTTGTATGCGTCAATGGCACCAACCTTCTCAACAGGGACACTTGACCCATGGTCCTTTCTGAACGCACATTCAGTGCTGCTGGAGGGTTTGTAATAGATCATAGAGTGCGCCTGTCCATAGGCTCCGTTGATAGGCTCACATTCATAAAAATGAATCAATTTTGGATCAGCAGCTATCAAGCACCTGATGCTGATCTAACTAATTGAATTTTCTATGGATGTTGGATCCCTTGAAGACTGCCTATGCTGACAATGCTACTCCTCCTCAATCTTGATGATGCTAGCTTCCAATGATATGCTTCTTTTAGAGCACCACTACCACCAACCAAGGCCCAATTTACTGCCCCTGTTTAACAGGGGCATGTAATTACAATTTTTGATCTAATATTTCACAGCAGGGCCCGTTCCTGCGCCTGTGAGGGGTTACAGTGTTGCGGCACCAACACCGCCACCCAAGGCCCATTTTTCCTGCCCCTGTTTAACAGGGGCATGTAATTACAATTTTTGATATAATATTTCAATGCAGGCCCGTTCCTGCATCCACCAAGAGTAACTGTGAGGGCTTACAGTGTTCTGGTACCACCACCACCAGTCACTGTTACCTGTTTTTTGTTTTGTTTTTTAGCTATGTGTTTTCGGTTTTTGTTAAATAAATGGAAAAAAATGAAGTTAGCGAGGGTCGGTTTTTTCCACAGTAACAGGTCCAAGAAGGTAAAAAAGTTTCTGTAACTCCCAGGAACCCCAATCATGTCACTACTGTGAGAGCCAATCACAGTGGTCACATAATAGAGAAGCAGTTATGCTTTCCAGCATTAAAGCACAATTAATGGCCATTGGCAGGCAGTATATATTAGTTAAATAGGACCACCTGTATACTCTTTTAAGGAGGTTGTAATCATTGGTACCTGATCTGGATCAATTCTAGGGATGAGCTTGATGTTCGGGTCGAACATGAGTTTGACTCAAACATTGGGTGTTCGTCCGTTCGCCGAAGCATTGCTGTATGATGATTGGCCAAAGTGTGTACCTGACCTGCATACTTTGGCCAATCCCAGGACCCTCTGCTAAGAGAGCCATAATTGGCCAAAGGCAGGGTGCCTTTGGCCAATCATGGCTCAGGGGGACTAAGTCCACACCCCACACTATATAAGGCTGCCTGCATGGCGGCCCTGTGTAGTGTTGTTGGAGTGGACAGAGACATAGCTTGATTTAGATTAAGCAGGCAGGTTATTCAGTTAGTGGCAGTGTATTTGATATAGATATACAGTCAGTCTAGTATATATATATATACTCTGCATCCAGTCAGTGTAGCCTAGATCTACAGTCTACAGTGCATTCCGTGGTGTACTATTTCTAATCTACTTCAGGCAGTGTATTTGATATATATATATATACAGTCAGTCTAGTATATATATATATATATATATATATATATATATATATATATGTATATATATCTCAAATACACTGCCTGAAGTAGATTAGAAATAGTACACCACGGAATGCACTGTAGACTGTAGATGAAGGCTTCACTGACTGATCATCCTTGATCAGTAGCCACTGACATGGCGAAAAGAAGCCAAGTTCCCCTGACCTTGTCCTGGTGCCAAACGCACACAGGTACTCATTGATGGCCCTTTGCTGCATGTGCAGCCACTGCAGCATTGCCAACGTTGATTTCCACCTATTGGACATGTCACAAATGAGGCGGTTGGTGGGCAGGTTGCATTCCCTTTGAATGTCAGCCAGCCGAGCACTGGCATTGTATGACCGGCGGAAATGACCACAGACTTTTCTGGCCTGCCTCAGGAGATCTTGTAAGCCTGGGTACCTGCCCAAGAACCACTGCACCACCAAATTCAGAACGTGTGCCACTGCCAAACATGGAATATGGGTCAAGTGTCCTTGTCGGAGGGCGGAGAGAAGGTTGGTGCCATTGTCGCATACAATCATTCCTGGCTGAAGCTTTACTGTAAGAGCGGCAAGGATGTGGAATTCCCTTCCACAAGCGGTGGTCTCAGTGGGGGGGCATCGATAGTTTCAAGAAACTATTATATTAGCACCTGAACGACCACAACATACAGGGATATACAATGAAATACTGACATATAATCACACACATAGGTAGGACTTGATGGACTTGTGTCTTTTTTCAACCTCACCTACTATGTAACTATGTAACTCATGCACCGCATGGCATCTTTTTGCCTGAGTGCTTGCATAGCCCCTTGAACGCTTACAGAGCACCGCTGGTCCAGAGGACAAATCTGCAGAAGAGGAGGGGGTGGAGGAGAGAGCTGTGGCAGAATCACCACTAGCATTTTGGAGGCGTGGTGGGGGAACAAGCTCCAACAATACTGAAACCTGTCCTGCATCTTTCCCAGCTGCCAGCAGAGTTACCCAGTGCACCGTGAAGGAAAGGCAACATCCCTGTCCATGCCTGTTAGACCATGAGTCAGCGGTAATATGCACCTTACTGCTGACCGCTCTGTCCAACGAGGCCAAAACATTGCCTTCCACATGCCGGTAGAGAGCCGGAATGGCCTTCCGTGAAAAGAAATGGCTTTTTGGAACCTGCCACTGAGTTACAGCGCATTCCACAAATTTACGAAAGGGGGCAGAGTCTAGCAGCTGAAAAGGCAGCAGTTGCAGTGCTAGCAATTCAGCCAAGCTAGCATTCAAACACTGAGCATGTGGATGGCTTGGACCGAATTTCTTTTTCCGGTTTAGCAACTGGGGAAATTTGCCTGCTAAAATCAGATGGTGGTGTACTGCTAGCAGATTGACTGCAAGTACTTGGGTCACCTATTGCTATACCTTCATTACAAACAATGGGATCCAAACCTCATTGTTTTACACATACTCACTTCAAAGGATCCCATACTGGGATATGCAATGAAGGGAGGCCAACCCGTAATCAATACTTAACTTCCTGGGAAACTTCAAGTTAATCTCCTGCTCAGAATAGTCACAAGGATTTGCATTAAAGGGGGCTGACTTATGCAAAGTATAGGGATTGGAGCCAGTCCTTAACCAGGAATAGGGAAGCTCACCAATGAGAGCCACGCTATGCCAATCAATGAGGCATCAGCCTGTAATGATAGACACAGACTAGATGGGAGGGAAATACACACTTTTATGGGAGAGCAGCCATCAGAATGGAACCTTGGTGCAAAGGGTAATTATGGGAAAGGTCTGCATTTTACTTGTAACTAAATATGTTTGTAGATTAATGTCTTAAGGAATATACTCTGTATTCCTTCATGTAATTCTCTTATTCTAACCTAATATTTTCCTCCTTGGTGTAGACTATAGATAGATGGTTGTGTATTAGATAGACTTTCAACTACTCACCAATAAATGTTGCTATTGTATTAAAGTTTCACTCATGGTCAAAGAACTCTCATTTTACCCAAATCATATCTGAGAGATATTCAATCTCAAATACAGTATATGGGAAACAGACTGCATGGGAGGTCGTCATATGTCTGGTCAAGCATGTGGTGCCCAAGCGACTGCTGTTGTAGCCATGCTTGATCCACTTCAGACATAGGTTGCAAACAGCAACGGTGCGATCTGCTGCACATGTGTCAAAAAAGGCCCACACCAAGGAGCTTTTCAAAATCAGCGGGGATTCAGCAGCGCCCTGCACCTGTGGAGCTCCGCGGTGTGATGCAGTAGGGTGGCTGCCCTTAAGCTGCCCCCTAGAGGACATCCTGCCTCGTTGGAGTTGTGCCTCCTCCTCCTTCTCCTCCTCTATTCTATAAGGCACCCAAGTATTATTATTATACAGGATTTATATAGCGCCAACAGTTTACTTAGCTCTTTACAACTTGAGGATAGACAGTACAAATACAATACACTTTAATACAGTAGGAATCAGAGGGTCCTGCTCCTTAGAGCTTACAATCTAATGCCCCGTACACACGATCGGACATTGATCGGACATTCCGACAACAAAATCCATGGATTTTTTCCGATGGATGTTGGCTCAAACTTGTTTTGCGTACACACGGTCGCACAAAGTTGTCGGTATTTCCGCTCGCCAAGAACGCGGTGACGTACACCACGTACGACGAGACTAGAAAAGGCCAGTTCAGAACCAAGCGTGGCACCCTTTGGGCTCCTTTTGCTAATCTCGTGTTAGTAAAAGTTTGGTGAGAGACGATTCACGCTTTTTCAGACTCGTGGTTTTCAGATCGTTTTCTGCTGTTCAGTTTGTGCTTGTGGGTTTGTATCTGCTCTACAGTGCGTGCAGCAAGCTACGCGTGACTCTGTCATTGTGTTCTTGTTCGTTCGTTACTGTTTTTCAGGTCGCTCTTCACAGGCCTTGCTGTTCTTCAGTGCGTTCTGTTACTTCGTTCTGAGCAGCCGACCGTTTTCTAGCCATGTTGCGTATACGTACTCCTCGTAGAATTCGTGCTGTGCGGGGGCTTGGTGTTGGGGTCCTTACCTTGACACAAGTCCAGTCCATGAACAGGGTGGGGAGGAGTTCATGGACCAAGAATTGGTTGCTCCAGCGTGACCAGTTCTGTCACATGCCTTTGCTCCGTGAGATCCGTGAGAATAATCCTCATGATTTCAGGAACTTTCTCCGGATGACGCACCCCGTATTTCCGTCACCATTTGTTGGCTTTGCTGACCCCTTATATCAGCAGGCCGGATACCTGCATGAGGCAAGCCATCACTCCGGAGCAGAGGCTAGTCGCCACCCTGCGGTACATGGCGATGGGGAGAAGCCTGCAGGACCTCAAGTTCTCGACAGGCATCTCCCCCCAGGCTCTGGGGATCATTATCCCAGAGACCTGTTCTGCCATCATCCAGGTCCTGCAGAAGGAGTATATGAAGATTTTTATCCTTTAACATCACATTTTATTGTATATAATGTTAGATAATATACTGTATTTCTTTCCACATTCCCTAATTACAATGATTGTAATATGCTGTGAATGTCCCCTTTGTCCTCATGCATGCTGGATTTTTCGGTAATTATTTTTGTTGTCCTTCATACATATTTGCCTTCACTTACCTCACCAGCATGGTCTCCTGCCCCTATATTCACCTCATGTAGTCACTTAACAATGTATTTTATCAGCTCCATAGTAGTGCTTTACCCTAAATACCCCCTAAAATGTTTATAAATGTGATTTGTGCTTTAAATTCAGGCAGAGTGCCAGAGGCTTTTTTTGGGTGTCCTCAAATCATTTTTAACCCTCCCTCCCCCCAACTGCTAAGTCAGCTGATACCAATTCTCTATCTATCCTCAATCATCTATCTGCTGACTTTACCAAACCCATGCACACTATACCCATCTCTTTTGTGGTCAGATTTATGGATGAATTCCCCAAAGCATGTAGTGCAAGAGCCTGCCTGTATACTTTCAAATGGTACTGTTTAAAGTTTTTGTATCCTAATCAATATCTTGATAGGTAATAGCAGAATGTCCAAATGTGCTCAAATGTGTACAATGTGTATTTATATCTTTGTATTATGACACTTCTTACCTGTCCAGTGGGCTGCCAATAGTGTAACTAAGGAGGGGCTGTTCAAAGCAATACCCATTATTTAGACATTTATCTCTCAATGAAGTGGAGAGGGTTACCTGTCCAAGAGCTCTCCCCCCCTATAATGTTAGAAATGGCCCATGAGAGGGGGGAGGGGGAATCTGATAGGTGTACCTTATACTTTGGTCTTTAAAAACTCCCTCAAATAAATGTTATCTTGATGTTGGCCAAGAATGTTTGTGTCTAATCTGCTTTCCCTGTTTATGTGCAAAATGAATAATTGTTTTTTTTTTGGTTTGACTCCACAGTTTCCTTCCACGCCACAGGAATGGCAGACTGTGGCCTCCCACTTTGCCCAGCGGTGGAACTTTTCTAACTGCGGAGGGGCAATTGATGGGAAACACGTCCACATTGTCCCACCACCCAACTCGGGGTCGTACTATTATAATTATAAGGGGTTTAATAGTATTGTGATGTTGGCGGTGGTGTCGGCTACTGTATGTGGACGTGGGGAAGAATGGCCGGATGTCCGATGGTGGAGTCATCGCCCAGACAGAGTTCTACAGAATGGCAGCTTGGACTTGCCACCTCCAGAAGACAATGTGGAAGGACTCCCATACGTCTTCGTTTCGTTGCGTTTGCGCTGGGGGACCATCTTATGCAGCCATTCCCGGTGAGGACCCTCATCTCGGACCAGAGGGTTTTTAATTACTGGCTGGCCAGAGCCAGAAGAGTGGTGGAGAACACGTTTGGAATCATGGCCAGCCGATTCCGCCTATTTCTTACACCCATACATATGGCGGAGTATAAACTGAATCATATAATCCTGGCGTGCTGTGTTCTACACAACTTTTTACGGCAACATTCTGCCAACTGTGCTGGCTCAGTTGGGCCTGAGGCTGGACTTTAAAATGAAACAACCCTGACGGCGCTTGAAAGTGGCCATCCTGGCTTGCCCCCCCTGAGTGCCCGTGATGTCCGGCTAAGATACCTTGAATACTTTGCGGGTAGGGGGGCTATCAATATTCCAGACAATGTCTGAAACCTTTTTCTAATAAAAAAAACAAATAACTACTCAAATCTTTGGTGACATTTACTGCTTGTTTTTGTTTTAGCTGACCCTGACAGAACTGTGGTGAGTCCTGAAAATGGCGTGATTGTGTAACCTTCCAAAGCACTGTTGGGTGTTATTTACTAAAGGCAAAGACACTTTGCACTACAAGTGCACTTGAAACTGCACTTGTAGTGCAAAGTGGATTTGCCCTTAGGAAATAACAGCCATTTTCACTGAAAACACCAATTAGAGCACCAAAAAAGTGTTGTAGCGTTGAGACAATAATCCACACATTCTTGATTAACAATCTTTTTAATACCAGCACAATCACATGTGCATTTAGAAAAGGTTTTTAAAACAAACCAACATGTTTGTTGTTATACAACAATTTTTGGTGTCACATTAGAAAAATGAGAAATGTCCATTTAAGATAAAACAGGCATGTTTAAAACCAAGAAAGACACAAATCTTGAACTTACAAAGTTCACTTTTGGTAGAACTTGAAGGCAATATCAGACATGAGTATTTACAAACTGTGTTTGATATTGCGTTCAGATGGGGTGAAGTCACCCCAGGAAAAGCCAAATTTTGAAGATGCACACAAATTTACGAATGTCAACATGTGCTACCTGCCAACAGGGGGGATCAAGGGACGTGTTTTGGGGGTGCAACCACTTCCTCACAGCTACTTTAATATTGAGGAAGGGGTTGAACCCCCAAAACGCGTCCATTGATCTCCCGCGATGGCAGATAGCACATGTTGATCTTCAAAATTTGGCTTTTCTCAAATTTTTCAAAAAATGTCAAAAATTTTTATCACACAAAAAAACAAAGGAATTTGGAGGGGTTTTAAACTCTTCCTAAAACATCAATCATGTTCTTCATTTTTTGAAGAACATGATTGATGTTTTTCTTGATGTTTTCCAAGTCCCTATTACACCCCATGATCTCCCTGATCAGGATCTGTGCGCTTTCCGAGGTGAAAGGATCTGGATCCACAACATCATGATCACCTAAAAAGACAGAAACACCATGTATTATAAATATGCCGGCATCCACCTCTTACCTGAGCCTGTGGTCGCAGACACTCACCTGTTGTGGTGACAGTTTCCACCATGCCTTCCTCCTCCTGCTCTGCTTGGCTTGGGTGGATTTCCCCTTCTTCCAGAGGTAGGGGGTCTGTGGTCTCCTCGGATGAGGGGTGTCCGCCGAGTCTTTTATTCCCTGTGTTGAAAAAAAATAGTTAGACTTAGCACACAGATATTTGATGGCAGAACTATAAATATGAAACATTGCTTGGAAGTGGGGTACAACTGTCTGTTTTGGCAGAGTTCCAAGATGTTGCATTTTTCTTGTCCTTTGTCAAGCTTCAATACTTTACCTGTTTTGTATAAGCTTCACAGATTCTTCACAGATTTTCCTTGAGATATCTCTCTAAGAAAACAATGTCCCAAGTGGCATGCAATTCAGATATGAGGATGTTTGAGTCTCATAAAGGTACCCCTTATTCCCTCCATAGCAGGTTTAGTTTGATCAAAAACCTCCTGATCTTTCTGTTGTTAAAATCAAAAATATCCATGGTGCTTTGTAATAAGCCTTCCCTAAGCGGAGGTATATGAAAAAAAAAATAAAATAAAATAAAATAAGGCTTGTTACAGTGAAATAACTCAAAATTGTAGATATTAAATCTGTATAGGTGTTGGGGAGCCGCTAGATATATATATTCTAATAGGTAATATTGTAACACAAAATAATCAGCGCTACCCCTAGTGAACCAATAATTAAGTGACCAAACAAATGGTGAATATATATACTAGGGTATGTATAAAAACTAATTGAATAGTGCTTCCTTTTCTTTCTAAACAAAAAGGAAGAAAACAGTGAACCACTAAAAACATTAAATTTTCGTGACACATAGACCAATAGTGCTGCAACCCAAAAAAAAACGGAATATTCAGTTTTGACAAATGGTAAAAAGCACTCAGGTGCGCTACTATTGTCAGAGAAAAATGTTGTAAACCCCCTTAACTTGGGTGTGCATATTTATAAACACAATGAAACAATAAGACATTAAAGTGTTACACATAAGAAACAATGTATATAAAGTGAAGTGCAGTCCGCATGGAAGGAAAAAAGTCCTACAGGCTTAATATGCAATCCCGGATTTTTCAGAGTTCAAACTGACATCTTCACTTCTTGGAGCTTATAAACTTCTAAAAAGGAAAAGGAGTAAAAAGGGGCTGCTTACCAGACATAGATGACCCCGTATTACGGAGGTCTTGCAGGCTCAGATTAACAGATCCTGGCAGGACCAGCTGATCAGGTTCCGATGTTCAGATATCCATCTACACTGAATACTAATGACTGGGGAATTAAATTTACCTATGAATACAGCTTCACTTCAGTTAACTTTTTGGATCTAGTTATTTTTAAAGAACATGCTTCCCTCCTTACAAAAACTTTTTTTAAAGACACTGATCGCAATGGGTACATCCCATTGGACAGTGGACATCACCCGAAGTGGCTTAAGGCCATTCCGAAGGGACAATTTCAACGCATCAGAAGGAATTGTTCCCACCCAGAAGATTTTCAAATTCAAGCCAATATTCTTAAAGATCATTTTATAGAGAAGGGCTATCAGCCCTCCTCACTAGATGGCGACTTACAAGGAGTTGCCCTTCTTGACAGACAAACTCTGTTGGTCCCTAAAAATAAAGATGAGAAGAAAAACAAAAAATTGGAGTGGTCTTTTTTGACCACCTTTTCTTCCCATTACTGGTGGGTGAATAAAATCATCCGTAAGCATTGGCAGTCCCTGAAGTGTGACAAGGTGTTAGGACCTGCACTTCCGGATCGGCCTAATGTTATGTACAGAAGGAACCAAAACCTTAAAGATCTTTTGGCACCGAGTGTAGTTGACCCACCCTCCAGAACCCAAATGTTTGGTAATTTAAAAGGCTTTTTTCCTTGTAGAAGATGCGCTGTATGTAGGTCATCTCAAACCATTAAAAGTTCCACCTTTTCTTCCTTCACTTCCAAAATGTATTCAGTCAAAGAGTTCATCACATGCGCCACTGTGGGGGTGATTTACCTCCTTAGTTGCCCATGCGGGTTTCAATATATTGGAAGGACTACCCGCGCGCTTAGAATCCGGATTGATGAACACTTGTCCAATATACGTAGGGGGTTCATAGGACACAGTGTCTCATGGCATTTTAGCCAGTTTCACAATCGTGACCCTTCACTGTTGAAAGTTATGGCCATTGAAAAATTCACCCCCCCATTGGAGGGGTAGCGATCTGAAACGCCACATTTCATGCCGTGAGACTCACTGGATATTTGACATGCAGTGTTATAGCCCTCTAGGCCTTAACATAGAATGGGATATCAACTGCTACATTGAAAATAGCTGATGGGGTCCCTTCCCCCCCCCCCTTTTTTAATAAGAGCATACAGATGATTTAGGTGGGGAAGTTTTTCTGCACACCATCCGGGTGTCCTGTTAATAATAAAGTGTACATATAGGGGAAGCTGTTTTATCATTCTATTTTTATTTTTTTGTTCATGGGTAATATATAAGTGGAATATAGAGCATATCCTCCCATATTCCTTTAAACCTTCCCACCTTTAATTAGGGATAATCTTGGATGACACAACATAATATCCAAAATAAGGGCAGGCTGGTTCACTTTAATATATGAGTCAGGGATTTTTTCCATTCCAATATGTTTGCTTCCAATTAGGTTTTATGTATATTTTTTAATTAGCCTTTTTTATTTTTAATTTTTAATTGATTGTATGTATATTTGTACCATATACATTTTTAATAAGTATTGCAATCCACTTTATATCACAGATTGAGTTGTCATGGTCTAATAACATAACTGTCATTTATGCCAATGAAGTTTGATTGTTTTTTTCTGTTTTAAATTTAGTCACACCGCGAACTGATTGGGGAATTACCCCAATCATGCTTCCGGTGTCACCATGCCTGCTGAGATGCTTTAAAAGTGTGGTTTGTGACGTCTGGCCTCAGTCTCCTTTCCCAGTCTAAGCCTCGTATGGAGAAACGCAGCGTAGGGCGGAGCTAACGGACCTGACGTCACCACACATCAGCTGGCTGGTCTGATCGCAGCGGAGCTGCTGGTTAACGTGTATTGATTTTCTGCCAAACCTTTTCTGATGTCAGCCATTCATCGTTTTATTAAAGTGTTATTTTAATATACTACACTATGGAGGACCTTCTATTTTTTACTATCTCTCCTGTAAACCTGTGAGCGATCCCACGGAGATAAATCATACCATCCAGATTCCACAGTGCCTGTGAGAAGCGCAGCGAGGACCGGAGCCAGTGTTTTAACAGATCAGCTGTTCAAGTTTTTGGAAGCGTGCTGCAGGGTCATCTCAAGCGGCAGCAGAAACCTCATTGTAGATGGATCGCTGAACATCGGAACCTGATCAGCTGGTCCTGCCGGGATCTGTTAATCTGAGCCTGCAAGACCTCCGTAATAGGGGTTATCTATGTCTGGTAAGCGGCCCCTTTTTACTCCTTTTCCTATAGAAGTTTATAAGCTCCAAGCAGTGAAGATGTCAGTTTGAACTCTGAAAAATCCGGGACTGCATATTAAGCCTGTAGGACTTTTTTCCTACCAAGCGGACTGCACTTCACTTTATATACATTGTTTCTTATGTGTAGCACTTTATTGTTTTATTGTTTCATTGTGTTTATAAATATGCACACCCAAGTTAAGGGGGTTTACAACATTTTTCTCTGACAATAGTAGCGCACCTGAGTGCTTTTTACCATAAAAAGAATAGGAACACAGCATAACTACTTACTTTTTTGCAGCACTCTCCGGATCTTTCTGTACTGCTCGTGCTCTCTTAATTTCAGGTCCGACCACCGCTTCCTGAGCTGATCTTTCGATCGACGTACACCGAAATTCCGGTGCAGACTTTTGACCACTTTCCCAATGATCTTGGCCTTTCGGACATTGGGGTTGGGGTAAGGTCCATACTTCCCGTCATAGTCAGCCCTCTTCAGGATGTCAACCATCTCCAACATCTCCCCAAAGGACATATTTGATGCCTTAAATCGTCTCCTTCTGGATCGGGACGTTTCTGGCTCCGGGCTTTCCTCCTCCTCCTCCTCGTTGGTGTAATTATCTGACACCTGCTGTGTCTCCGCCATGTTCTCTTCCCCACTGCGACGAACGAGAAGGGGTGGGGAATAGATTAGAAAGAACGTCAGGGGCGGGTGGAGTTTCACGTATGCGCAGTGTCTATAAAGCATAACACGTGTGCGTAGTACGTACGATCTGTGAGCAGAGGAAGGAGTAACGGAGGCGCCGATCGTGATTGCGAAGGTAAGATTTAACATTGGGCCTATACTGCTTCTAGGATTGAGGCCTGTATTTGCACAAGTTTAGAAGACTTTAGGCTGACATTAGGGTTTGTCTTGTGTTGTGTCTTGCAGTGAAAATTGATATCTTGAAAGATAAGGACTTTATGGCAATCTTCATTGATATGTTCAGGGAGCTGCCTTGTCTGTGGCAGATAAACCACCCTGAATATAAGAAACCAAACAAAGAGGAAGGCAGCGCTGGATAATTTGTTGGAATTTGTGAAGACGGTGATCCCCACGGAAGACATCACCTATTTGAAGATCCTAATTGGTGGCCTGAGGAGCACTTATCTAAGGGAGCACAAGAAGGTCCAGGATTCCCAGAGATCAGGAGCTGCAGATGACATTTATGTCCCCAGACTGTGGTACTTTGACAGACTGCATTTTCTGGCAGGTCAGACTGAACCCAGGCCAGCACCCTCCAGTCTTCCTTCCACGCTTCCTTCCCCCCCAGCTGAGGCTTCTGATGCCCAACCTGGGCCTTCCAGGCAGCAACATGTGGAGGAGCCCAGCTTGAGCCAGGTATAGCATTCTTCTAAATACTGCTGGTTGTCCAATCAATGATGTTAAATAGATGTTAGTTTGGAGTACTAATTTATGATTGTGATTGATGATACAAAAACTAAAACCATGTGCCTTTTTCATACACAGGGAAGTGTCAGCCAGGAGGTGGCCGGGCCAAGCAGGCTGCCCAATACCCAGGTCCCTCCCCTACACCTTCAAAGACAAAGTGGCAGGAAGAGGAGTAACCTGGAGGAGGCTGCCATAGGCCTCTTTGGAAGGCTACAGAGGCCCTGATAACCCCCCACAGTGTGGAGGAGGACTTTGCTGGCCTCCTCCTCCTCCTCCTCCTCCTCCTCCTCCTCCTCCTCCTCCTCCTCCTCCTCCTCCTCCTCCTCCTCCTCCTCCTCCTCCTCCTCCTCCTCCTCCTCCTCCTCCTCCTCCTCCTCCTCCTCCTCCTCCTCCTCCTCCTCCCTCTCCTCCTCCTCCTCCTCCTCCTCCTCCTCCTCCTCCTCCTCCTCCTCCTCCTCTCCTCCTCCTCCTCCTTCCTCCTCCTCCTCCTCCTCCTCCTCCTCCTCCTCCTCCTCCCTCCTCCCTCCTCCTCCTCCTCCTCCTCCTCCTCCTCCTCCTCCTCCTCCTCCTCCTCCTCCTCCCTCCTCCTCCTCCTCCTCCTCCTCCTCCCTCCTCCTCCTCCTCCTCCTCCTCCTCCTCCTCCTCCTCCTCCTCCTCCTCCTCCTCCTCCTCCTCCTCCTCCTCCTCCTCCTCCTCCTCCTCCTCCTCCTCCTCCTCCTCCTCCTCCTCCTCCTCCTCCTCCTCCTCCTCCTCCTCCTCCTCCTCCTCCTCCTCCTCCTCCTCCTCCTCCTCCTCCTCCTCCTCCTCCTCCTCCTCCTCCTCCTCCTCCTCCTCCTCCTCCTCCTCCTCCTCCTCCTCCTCCTCCTCCTCCTCCTCCTCCTCCTCCTCCTCCTCCTCCTCCCCTCCTCCTCCTCCTCCCTCCTCCTCCTCCTCCTCCTCCTCCTCCTCCTCCTCCTCCTCCTCCTCCTCCTCCTCCTCCCCTCCTCCTCCTCCTCCTCCTCCTCCTCCTCCTCCTCCTCCTCCTCCTCCTCCTCCTCCTCCTCCTCCTCCTCCTCCTCCTCCTCCTCCTCCTCCTCCTCCTCCTCCTCCTCCTCCTCCTCCTCCTCCTCCTCCTCCTCCTCCTCCTCCTCCTCCTCCTCCTCCTCCTCCTCCTCCTCCTCCTCCTCCTCCTCCTCCTCCTCCTCCTCCTCCTCCTCCTCCTCCTCCTCCTCCTCCTCCTCCTCCTCCTCCTCCTCCTCCTCCTCCTCCTCCTCCTCTCCTCCTCCTCCTCCTCCTCCTCCTCCTCCTCCTCCTCCTCCTCCTCCTCCTCCTCCTCCTCCTCCTCCTCCTCCTCCTCCTCCTCCTCCTCCTCCTCCTCCTCCTCCTCCTCCTCCTCCTCCTCCTCCTCCTCCTCCTCCTCCTCCTCCTCCTCCTCCTCCTCCTCCTCCTCCTCCTCCTCCTCCTCCTCCTCCTCCTCCTCCTCCTCCTCCTCCTCCTCCTCCTCCTCCTCCTCCTCCTCCTCCTCCTCCTCCTCCTCCTCCTCCTCCTCCTCCTCCTCCTCCTCCTCCTCCTCCTCCTCCCGTGGAAAGAAGACCAGAGAGTGATGACCCTGGGCTCAGTCTGGTCTGGCAAAAGATGCAGGCTCTTGTATGACCACAGCCTGGGGACATACATGTCATCTGCTGCTTTCATGATCTCTGGGACTTCGGGACCAGACTGCCCTCCCCTAGATATGGACTCCTCAGGCCACCAATTTTGCAGTAAAATAATTGATGTCTGCCCTGAGGGTCCAAGGCTTCGCCAATTTCTCCAGCGTTGCCTCCCTCTTTGTTTGGTTCTGAGCCCTTAATAAAGGAATTTTTGTTTCAATTATAGTTGCCTATGTGTGTTTTCCTTCAAAAAGGACAGTTTGTTTGCGAGGAGGCAGGTACATTTCAAAAATACAATGTGAAATTAACAAGGGACACCAACACCAAGCAATCCCCTTGAGATTAAATAATACAAGATGTCAATGGTGTTGTGGTAACTTGACACACAAAACACACACAAAAATATTATGGAGTAAAACCCAAAAAAAAAACAGCCTTGAAAAAAACAAAACAAAAATAAAACAACAAAAAAGAAATTTGGTCAGATGTGACAAATCAAAATATATTGATGAAATCATGGTAAATAATAAAGAAAGAAGTTTGTGAGAAGTCTGTGTGAATATGAGCAGCAAAACTACTTTATTCTTCTCACATTATAAAGAAGAAGAGAGTGCGCTGTATTAAACCATTTTTTACATTGCAGCATGACGAAAGTGCTCTATCCATTCCGAAGGCTAATTTTACCAGACCGAGCTGTTCCGTCCCGGAATTTCCTCTGAGCATGCGTGGCACTTTGTGCGTCGGAATTGTCCACACACGGTGAGAATTGACGCAACCGGATTTTGTTGTCGGAAATTTTTTTTAGCCTGCTCTCAAACTTTGTGTGTCAGAAAATCCGATGGAAAATGTCTGATGGAGCCCACACATGGTCGGAATTTCCGACAACACGCTCCGATCGCACATTTTCCGTCGGAAAATCTGACCGTGTGTACGGGGCATAAGAAGGAAGGTCAAGAGATACAAGAGGTAATAACTGTGGGTAATGTGCTGATTGAGAAGATAAATGTACAGTTGTTAGATGGGGCCAGATAGGCTTCTTTGAAGAGATGAGTTTTCAGGGATCGTCTGAAAGTAGGAGAAAATCAGAAGGATTGGGGTAGAGCATTCCAGAGGATGGGAGAGGCTATGCAGAAGTCCTGAAGGCGAGCATGGGATGAGGTGACGAGGGAGTTTGAGAGCAGGAGGTCTTGGGAGGAGTGAAGAGAACGATTAGGTTGGTATTTTGAGACTAGGTTAGTGATGTAGCTGGGGGCCAGGTTGTGGATGGCTTTGTAAGTTATAGTTAGTATCTTGAATTTAATTTGGTGACTGAATGGCAGCCAATGGAGGGATTGGCAGAGAGGTATAGCAGATGCTGAGCGGTTTGTGAGGTGGATGAGCCTGGCAGCAGTGTTCACGATGGACTGAAGTGGGGATAGCCTATTTAGAGATAAGCCAATGAGGAGGGAGTTGCAGTAGTCGAGATGACCAGGGAGTGGATTAGAAGCTTTGTGGTGACATTGGTTAGGAAGGGGCCTATCTTGGAGATGTTGCGGAGGTTGAGGCGGCAAATTTTGGATAGCGAAAGGATGTGGGGCCGAAAGGTTAGTTCAGAGTCAAGGATTACACCTAGGACCTTGGTGTGGGGGGACAAGTTGATATTTGAGCTGTTGATATTGACAGAGAAATCAGGGGAAGAGGCACCTTAGGGAGGAAATATCATGAGCTTGGTTTTGGATAGGTTGAGTTTGAGGAAGTGATGTGACATCCAGGCTGATGTGTCTGCTAGTAAGTTGGTAATGTGTGAGGAGACACATGGTGAGAGCTGGGGGGTGGAGAGATAGATTTGGGTGTCATCAGCGTAGAGATGATATTTAAAGCCGTGGGAGGCAATCAACTGACCCAGGGAGGTGGTGTAGATTGAGAAAAGGAGAGGTCCAAGAACAGAACCTTGGGGGACCCCAACGGAGAAAGGAAGAGGAGAGGAGGAAGTAGAGTTGTAAGTGACACTGAAGGAGCGGTGGGATAGGTAGGATGAGAGCCAGCGAAGAGTACAGTCACAGAGACCAAAGAAGTGGAGTTTATTGAGGAGGAGGGGGTGGTCCACTGTGTCAAAGGCAGCAGCGAGATCCAGGAGAAGTAGTACAGAATAGTGTCCACTGGTTTTAGCTGTTAGTAGGTCATTTGAGAGTTTAAGGAGAGCAGTTTCCATGGAGTGTTGAGGGCGAAATCCAGACTGAAGGGGATCAAGAAGTTTATTCATGGTCAGATGGTCCCTTAGTCGGTTGTAGACCAGTCTTCCAAGAAGTTTGGAGGAGAAGGCAAGTAAGGAGATGGGACGTAGGTTGTTAATATTGGTGGGGTCCAGTGAGGGCTTTTTAAGTATGGGGGTGACTAGCACATGTTTTAGAGAGTTTGGGAAGATGCCACAAGAGGAGGAGAGGTTGAAAATGGGAGTTAGAGAGTGTAGAATTGAGTCAGAAGGTGAGCATAGCATTTGCAAGGGAGCAGGATCCAGGGGGCAGGTGGTTAGATGAGTGTTAGATAAAAGTTTAGCAACCTCATTAATAGTAGCAGGGTTGAATGAGGGAAGTAATGATTGTATCTGTGGACATGGGGTGTTGCATGGGGAGGTTTTGTGCATTGGAGATCTCCTCATGAATTGTATCAATCTTAGTTTTGAAGTGATTGGCGATCTCCTGGGCAGTGAGTGAGGTGGTGGATGGAGGCAGTGAAGAACAGAGTAGAGTGTTGAAGGTAGAGAAGAGTTGACGTGGACTGGATGAGAAGGTGTGGTTTGGCAGTGTGAAGACAGGAATAGTATTTTAGGAGGGCAGATTTATATTGTGTGAAGTCTTCCTGGAACTTAGTCTTATGCCAAATACGCTCAAGAGCGCGGCTACGTTTTCTGAGACTTCTGGTGTCATCTTTTTGCCAGGGTTGTAGCAGTCGGGGCCTAATTCTGCGTGTAGTGAGGGGGGCAAGCTTGTCTAGGGAGGAAGACAGTGAGCTGTTGTAGATGAAAGTGGCTAGGTTGAGGCAGGACAGGGGTGAGATTTGTCATAGAGGTGATCAGTAGCAGAGTAGAGAAGAGAAGGGTTGAGGTGGCGAAGGTTTCTATGTGTAACTGTTAGGCCAGTGACTTCATCATCAAAGTAGAATCAGTGACCTCATCACTCCCTCCCTCCTCGTCACTGGAGCAAACTTGGCACTATGCTGCAGCTGGGGGAACATGACTGCCAGTTTCTTGTCCTTCTTGGCTCACGTTACTCCCTTCCTCAACCTGGGAACCAACATCGGAGCCTTCAAATCGCTGCGCATCCTCCAGCAGCATGTACCCGACACTGTGGTCGTATCCGTGCATGATGGTGGGGCTACGGAAGGAGTGACTGTGGATAAGGAGCCGGTGGAATAGGCCGCCTTGGCAGCTGCTATTCTGAGCCTGTGTGACAGAGGATGAGGACGGCTTTGTTATCCACTCCACCAACTCTTCTGCATGTTCTGGCTCAATAACACGGCCAGCAGCAGAGAAATAGGACAAGAGTGCCCCACGGCCACCTGCGGAGGATGCACCATGTCCACAACAAGCACTGTTGACTGTAGACACAGAGCCTGCTTGCCCTCTTTTAGTGGCCTGTGAGCGTCTGCCTCTCCTTGGTGGCCTTCCGGACATGATGTATATTTTGTTTTGCAACACCATACTACACTGTATTGTGTACTGTGTACACCACCGGAAAAGTAGTAGCAACTGCACTACGGCTGCACTGTATTGTGTACTGTGTACACCACCAGAAAAGTAGTAGCAACTGCACTATGGCTGCACTGTATTGTGTACTGTGTACACCACCAGAAAAGTAGTAGCAACTGCACTATGGCTGCACTGTATTGTAATTAAAATTGTTGATCTAATATTTCACAACAGGGCCCGTTCCTGCACCCAACAAGAGTATCTGTGAGGGGTTACAGTGTTGTGGCACCACCACCACCACCCAAGGCTCAATTTTTCTGCCCCTGTTTAACAGAGGCATGTAATTACAATTTTTGATATAATGTTTAACAGCAGGGCCCGTTCCTGCACCCACTAAGAGTAACTGTGAGGGCTTACAGTGTTGTGGCACCACCACCAAAGGCCCAATTTTTCTGCCCCTGTTTAACAGGAGCATGTAATTACAATTCTTGATCTAATACTTCACTGCAGGGCCCATTCCTGCGCCCACCAAGAGTAACTGTGAGGGGTTACAGTGTTGTGGCACCACCACCCAAGGCCAAATTTTTCTGCCCCTGTTTAACACGGACATGTAATTACAATTTTTGAAATAATATTTAAAATTAGATAAATAATTGTGTCTGCGCTAAAAAATATAAATCCCAATAGCTGGGAGGTGCATATGTAATATAAAACTATGCTACAAAAATTCAATATATTAAAACCAAAAAAGTGCTAGTAATATATAAAATGACTACAATCCTTATATGAAGGTATCCCATAAAGTGCAACATGCAAAAAAAAAAGAAACAATATATGTATGTGATTATAAATATAAGATCAAAGTGCAAAATCAAGTGTCCACATCAAAAAGTTCAATTCATTGATAACAAGACGTAAAGTGCAGGTAAATAGTGTCCACAAAAACGGTGTTCCTCACGCTCCTCCTTAATGGTATTCACAATACAGCATGCTTCAGTGCTCTCCTGTGACCCCCCACTTGTGCTTGCGCTCACCTCTAAGCGTGTGACACGGTAATTAAACGGTGTCTAAACACGCATTGGGGCCACCCCTTGGGCTCATACAGGGTATGCTGGTATAAACTCCACCTCTCTCAGATGTCATCAAATGGTTTCACATAAAGAAAGAAAAAGCTCCATAGTGTGATTCAGTTAAGGATTTATTTAAAATATATTAAAACTTCCCTCCAGAAGGGTACTCACAATATGCAGGTGCGTGAGTGCACCAATCTTTCCAGAGTGTGTTTGTATAAAAACAAGCGTTTGTATGGCGTGCGGTGTGTCGTTCCTCATCTACTTCTGTTGCTGACAGCTCCGTCCTACCCCTCCCCAACGCGTATTCGGCACAGGGATCACGTGCCTTTCTCTGGGGGATGCGTGTTTAGACACCGTTTAATTACAATGTCACATGCTTAGAGGTGAGCGCAAGCACAAGTGGGGGGGTCACAGGAGAGCACTGAAGCATGCTGTATTGTGAATACCATTAAGGAGGAGCATGAGGAACACCGTTTTTTGTGGACACTATTTACCTGCACTTTACGTCTTGTTATCAATGAATTGAACTTTTTGGATGTGGACACTTGATTTTGGAGTTTGATCTTAGATTTATAATCACATACATATATTGTTTTTTTTTGCATGTTGCACTTTATGGGATACCTTCATATAAGGATTGTAGTCATTTTATATATTACTAGCACTTTTTTGGTTTTAATATATTGAATTTTTGTAGCATAGTTTTATATTACATATGCACCTCCCAGCTATTGAGATTTATATTTTTTAGCGCAGACACAATTATTTATATATTTTTGATGTATGCACGAAATGAAACGTGGTTAGTGTTTGCAGCTTATCTATATTTGTTTCACCTCATAGAGGCATCAATCCATCTTTGGCTCACAAGACCTTCACATAATTATTGAAATAATATTTAACAGCAGGGCCTGTTAATGCGCCCAACAAGAGTAACTGTGAGGGGTTACAGTGTTCTGGCACCACCATCACCTAAGGCCAAATTTTCTGCAGAGTATATAGGGCAGGCCATATTGTATATATACTTCTGTTAAGAGTATATAGTGCCTGGGGGACCCCCACGCCATTATTTTTTAAAATTTGGGTGCAGGGTTCCCCTTAATATCCATACCACACCCAAAGAGCTTTGTAATAGGCTGGGGGACGGGGGGGGGGGGACCATGCCGTTTTTCTTAATGATTTTTATCTATATTGCCAGGACCCAACAATACATTACAGCCACAAGCGGTTTTAAATTACTTTTTTTCCTTTAGAAATGTCATTTTGCTGTGGTATTGTTCTAAACACAGGAAAACTGCACCACTTTACAGGCATACTATAGACACCACCCAGGCACCCCCTGTGGGGGAATCCCATGCCATTTGTATCAATGAACTTTTATGTGTATTGCTGGACCGACAATTCATTATAGCCGCGAGTAGTTTTAAATGACTTTTTTTCCTTTAGAAATGTAATTTTGCTGTCAGACTGTTCTAAACATGGGAAATATGCACTACTTTATAGGCATACTATAGACACCCTCCAGGTACGAAATTTAAAGGAATATTTCATTTCTATTGTTTCACTTTAAGCATTCTTAAAATCACTGCTCCCAAAAAAACAGCCTTTTTTAAAACTTTTTTTGCATTAATACATGTCCCCTGGGGGCAGAACCCAGGTCCCCAAAGACTTTTTAGGGCAAAAACTTGCATATAAGCCTTTAAAATTAGCACTTTTGATTTTTCATGTTCGTGTCTCATAGACTTTAACGGTGTGCAAATGTTTGAACAAACTTTTTTGCATGTTCTGGTGCGAACCAAACCGGGGGGTGTTAGGCTCATCCCTAATCAATTCATTATAATTTTATGCATTCCAGGTGATGGAAAATGTAGATGTGTGCATAGTTTTTCCATTTGACAAAACTACATTTTCAGTAATTTAGATCATGAAAATAAGTACACAATGTCAATTTTATTTTGTATTATTTAAATATTTCACCTTTATTGCTAGGCATTATTTGAATCGAGATTTAAAGTTTACTTATTCAATTATGTTGAAAAACTGTTTCCATTAGATGTACTTCCTTTCTCACATGACTGTATATCCTAAAAGGCATAGAAAATTGCTGACTGAGTATGATCAAAATTAAGATTTTTCAATTAACTAACATACAGTATTGGCAAACTTCATAACTTTGGCAAAATATATTAAAGTCTATCGGGGTAGGGAAACTATGGTGGTTTTTAATGGCACAGTGGGCTCCTGAGAGGTATAGAAGCTCCATACAATTATCCCAGACCTATCCTTGTACCAAAAATGACCTAAACTGGACAAATTATGTAGTTTTTCACAGAAAGAATAAAACAGACAATTAAAAAAAGGTAAAATAAAAAGCTGAAAGTGATGCACAAAAAATAGGGAAAAAAAGATACACAGAACACAAAATGAAATAAACTAAACTATCCCAAATATACCCACCCTTCCAAAAAAAAACAACACACCCATTAGAAAATGTCATGTAGCAGCTCATGGAACCAAAGTGTTTTCACTTTGATGAAATTTTGCTAATGGCAAAATTTGTAATTACACAACCAATCAAATTTGCTGAAATCACTCCTCTCATCCATAATGCGTACCATGAAGGATGAAACCAGAAATTAGATATGTGAAGCCAGAAATGAGCCACAACATGTAAGAAACATCACACCGATGATAACAGTTTAAGCCCAATTGCAATCAAAACATTTTGTTTTGGATAAATTGGGGAAGAAATTTCTTCTCACTTCTTGACAGGACAGGAAGCCTTTTCTAAGAATAATAGTGGGGCTGCCATGGCTGATCTCTGTTGAAATTCTTACTTGCCTGGCTGTAATGCCTACTTATGCTGAAATTCTTATCTACAATTTTGTTCTAGGTTAGTAAACCATGGTAGCATTGAACTATTATAACCCATGTAATGCTAATACTGCCAGTCATGTGAGATGTCCACCAAGTGGCCTAGTAAGTGTATACTCCAAATGACCCAATCCACTTGTTTTGTTGTAACTCTTGCAATTTAGTACATGCAATCCCAGGGCTGGATTCTTAGTGTGTAATGGGTGAAACACACAATAGATGCACTCACTTTATTAGGTTTTACCTGCTGAGCACTTAACAGGGAACAAGGTACCAAAAAACAGGTAAAACTCTGTTCAACAGCGTCTATTGTTTCAACACATGCAACAATTTCATCCTTGCAGGTCTGAGACACACTAGGAGGGCTGCTTGGCTATCTACAACTGCAAGTTAGCTGGGAGGTTTTAGCATCTTCCCCCACCTGTCAGTACAGCTCTACCTCTTCTATGAGGGCAGCTGCCGGTACTTATCTTTTGATTGCAGTGGAATTTAAAATATAAGTTGCTCCATTCCCCAGAGCAGCTCTTCAACTGGACAGGATTCCCAGGCAGAGCTCTTTTGGATAGTTTCATCAAAGCTGCTTTTGAACAGGATCACAGTAGGGAATGATCACCCCAGCACAGGCTCTCTAAACAGCTCCTTCTGGAGAAGGAAGACCTAGGATGGTTGTTCCAAACATTTAACCACAGCCCGCAGTTCACAGCATGGGGCTAACACCTCAGTATTTGGCTGGGGAGGAGAAATAATTATAACTTAAGGTGTTAGCCCTTCTCATTTAGATTTCTGAAACTTCCTCTACAGTGGAGTAATTAATAACCTGAGTTTAGAAAATGTCCATAATCAGGAAAGCAAACTAAGCTCAGGCTGGCTACAGCAACACAAAACTACTTGGGACACTACTTAAATTTGATCCCCCCCCCCAGGCAGAAAACCATTTGAATAATGAGACATCAGAACTGAATACCTCCATATTTTTCTCACAAAAGGTTTCCTTTAAACAGAACATCTAGCTCTCGGCATGTGAACTTATACTGTATGCTGCTGTAATAATGACTTCAAACTTCATTACTGGAAGAACATGCTGAAGACATTCCAACTTTCCAAACATCTACATTTCTGGTCATGCTGATACAATCATTATACAGAAGAAAAATATCATATTAAATCTAAATTAAAAACATAGAACTATTCTTTTGAAAAAGATTGTTTTTGGAAAGACCCAAATGTACAAAGTAAACATCTTGAGCATTTTTTGTCTTTTCTCTTTTTTTTAATTTCATCCCCTGTGCTCTTAGCTGTTAATTGCTGAAATCTCATCCCCTTGATTTGCACCTTTAATCCCTGCCAGGGCACACAACAGGGACATTTAATGGAGGAATTCAGGTGTCTCGTTCTCAGGAGTTGACTTGATGCTGGGAGGCAAAGTCCAAAAGGCTGAAATAACAGACCAAACAGTCTGATTGTTTTGCCCCAGCCTATTAATCGTCAGCAGATCAGTGCTGACAAGTTATGACTGGCAGGGTTGGCGAAAGTCAAATTACTCTTGGCGGCAAGTTTGTCACAGTTTTAAAGTTATCCAGATGTAAACTTCTAAAAGGACAGCATGGTTTTGATTTAAAGTTAAGACACTCGACCTTGTAAAGGAAGTTTTCTTTCTTCTCATGCTTTGTAATTTCAAAAATTTTTTTAGTTTAATAAAGATATTTTTTCCCTACCCTCCTCTACAAATGTTTTAACTTAAGTAATTTTAAGCAAAAAAAATTAACATTTTTTTTCTTGTAATTTTAGTTAGGTAAATACATGAACAGTTGGCTTTGCTGGCTGCACTTCTGTAGATTCAACTGTTATCTGTACCGTTATATTTTACCTTTAATCCATTAGAAGCCACTGGATAATCCCTTCTCACACTATACAAATACTTCCCTACCCAGACCTTCCTTAAAGGAAACCTGAACTGAGAAAACATATAGGCTGCCTTTGCTGAACTTTCCTTTTGGTTGCCTGGTTGGTATGGAGTTCTGACTTTCCTCCGACTTAAAGACCAACTTCAACAACAAGAGTTGACTTTACTCTAAAGTTAAAAGGTCTGCCCAGTTTACTTCTAACTTCTGTTTTGAATAATCAATTGAAGTCAGTTTTAGCATGCTTCTAACATGGCTTTTGGTTCCCCTATGAGGGAGGGGCAATCTGACATCAGGGCGATCGCATCCCGAAGGAGAAATAATTAAATATACACAGCTGAGCTGTTACGGTGTCACAGATACACATTTTTAAACAAATGCAGCAAGAGTGTGGTGCGCTACAAGTACCTTGTGAATGTGAGTATTATATATATATATATCTGGCTATGACTGTCATGATATGAGGATATACAAACAGCTGCACTAAAGGAGGAAGAAGAAGGGCAAAAGGATATCTATTTTATGAGTCCCGGAAGGACAAAAAGTGCTATTTGACCTGACTTAAGTGTAAGACTGCATATTATCAGGTGGGAGCATGAGTGATATTGAATAGTGGCACAACAAGGGGGCACTTTTTTAGTTTATTATTGAGTAGAAGCACTATAACGGGAACAGCACAAGGAAGAACATGTGTATGAAAATACGTGACTGGTTAAAGGACTTTATTTGGGATTGCACCTGTATATTTGTTATTTATTCACTTATCAATATCACATATAATTTATATGTTATGATTTTGTTTGACGCATCTACACAGGTGCTTGTTATATGTTTAGCACAGAGGTATATACTGTATACCAATTTGGAAAGGAAAGCACGACACAGTTTATTTTATTTTCATTAAATAGCTTGCTGGACAAGTTGGAGGTTGCACAGCACATAGTCATGTAAAAAGAGGCTGCAGTCCCACCCAAAAGCCCTTTCAAAAGATTGCTCAATCTAGTCATAATAAAGCAGTGCTCCACCCGCAAAAAAATTTATTTTAAAAGTCAGCAGCTGACTTTTAACCACTTGAGCCCCGGACCATTATGCTGCCTAAGGACCAGAGGTCTTTTTCCAATTTGGCACTGCGTCGCTTTAACTGCTAATTGCGCGGTCATGCAATGCTGTACCCAAACGAAATTTGCGTCCTTTTCTTCCCACAAATAGAGCTTTCTTTTGATGGTATTTGATCACCACTGCGGTTTTTATTTTTTGCGCTATAAACGGAAAAAGACCGAAAATTTTGAAAAAAAATGATATTTTCTACTTTTTGTTATAAAAAAAATCCAATAAACTAAATTTTAGTCATACATTTAGGCCAAAATGTATTCGGCCACATGTCTTTGGTAAAAAAAATGTCAATAAGCGTATATTTATTGGTTTGCGCAAAAGTTATAGCGTCTACAAACTAGGGTACATTTTCTGTAATTTACACAGCTTTTAGTTTATGACTGCCTATGTCATTTCTTGAGGTGCTAAAATGGCAGGGCAGTACAAAACCCCCCCAAATGACCCCATTTTGGAAAGTAGACACCCCAAGGAAATTGCTGAGAGGAATGTTGAACCCATTGAATATTTTTTTTTTTTTGTCCCAAGTGATTGAAAAATGACAAAAAAAAAAAAAAAAAAAATATTTACAAAAAGTTGTCACTAAATGATATATTGCTCACACAGGCCATGGGCCTATGTGGAATTGCACCCCAAAATACATTCAGCTGCTTCTCCTGAGTCTGGGGATACCACATGTGTGGGACTTTTTGGGAGCCTAGCCGCGTACGGGACCCCGAAAACCAATCACCGCCTTTAGGATTTCTAAGGGTGTAAATTTTTGATTTCACTCTTCACTGCCTATCACAGTTTCGGAGGCCATGGAATGCCCAGGTGGCACAAAACCCCCCAAAATGACCCCATTTTGGAAAGTAGACACCCCAAGCTATTTGCTGAGAGGCATATTGAGTCCATGGAATATTTTATATTTTGACACAAGTTGCGGGAAAGTGACACTTTTTTTTTTTTTTTTTTTTTTTCATAAAGTTGTCACTAAATGATATATTGCTCACACAGGCCATGGGCATATGTGGAATTGCACCCCAAAATACATTTAGCTGCTTCTCCTGAGTATGGGGATACCACATGTGTGGGACTTTTTGGGAGCCTAGCCGCGTACGGGACCCCGAAAACCAATCACTGCCTTCAGGATTTCTAAGGGTGAAAATTTTTGATTTCACTCTTTACTGCCTATCACAGTTTCGGAGGCCATGGAATGCCCAGGTGGCACAAAACCCCCCCAAATGACCCCATTTTGGAAAGTAGACACCCCAAGCTATTTGCTGAGAGGCATGGTGAGTATTTTGCAGCTCTCATTTGTTTTTGAAAATGAAGAAAGACAAGAAAAAACATTTTTTTTTTTCTTTTTTCAATTTTCAAAACTTTGTGACAAAAAGTGAGGTCGGCTAAATACTCACTATACCTCTCAGCAAATAGCTTGGGGTGTCTACTTTCCAAAATGGGGTCATTTGGGGGGGTTTTGTGCCACCTGGGCATTCCATGGCCTCCGAAACTGTGATAGGCAGTGAAGAGTGAAATCAAAAATTCACGCCCTTAGAAAGCCTGAAGGCGGTGCTTGGTTTTCGGGGTCCCGTACGCGGCTAGGCTCCCAAAAAGTCTCACACATGTGGTATCCCCGTACTCAGGAGAAGCAGCAGAATGTATTTTGGTGTGTAATTTCACATTCTCCCATGGCATGTTTGAGCAATATATCATTTAGTGACAACTTTGTGCAAAAAAAAAAAAAAAAAAAAAAAAATTTGTCTCTTTCCCGCAACTTGTGTCGCAATATAAAATATTCCATGGACTCGACATGCCTCTCAGCAAATAGCTTGGGGTGTCTACTTTCCAAAATGGGGTCATTTGGGGGGGTTTTGAACTGTCCTGGCATTTTATGCACAACATTTAGAAGCTTATGTCACACATCACCCACTCTTCTAACCACTTGAAGACAAAGCCCTTTCTGACACTTATTGTTTACATGAAAAAGTTATTTTTTTTTGCAAAAAAATTACTTTGAACCCCCAAACATTATATATTTTTTTAAAGCAAATGCCCTACAGATTAAAATGGTGGGTGTTTCATTTTTTTTTTTCACACAGTAATTGCGCAGCGATTTTTCAAACGCATTTTTTGGGGAAAAAACACACTTTTTTAAATTTTAATGCACTAAAACACACTATATTGCCCAAATGTTTGATGACATAAAAAAGATGATCTTAGGCCGAGTACATGGATACCAAACATGACATGCTTTAAAATTGCGCACAAACGTGCAGTGGCAACAAAATAAATACATGTTTAAAATCCTTCAAAAGCCTTTACAGGTTACCACTTTAGATTTACAGAGGAGGTCTACTGGAAAAATTACTGCCCTCGATCTGGCCTTCGCGGTGATACCTCACATGCATGGTGCAATTGCTGTTTACGTTTGACGACAGACCGCCGCTTGCGTTCGCCTTAGCGCGAGAGCAGGGGGCGACAGGGGTGCTTTTTTTTTTTTTTTTTTTTTTCTTTATTATTTTTTTGCTTTTTTAATCTTACTTTTAAACTGTTCCTTTCATATTTTTTTTTTTAATCATTTTTATTGTTATCTCGGGGAATGTAAATATCCCCTATGATAGCAATAGGTAGTGACAGGTACTCTTTTTTGAAAAAATTGTGGTCTATTAGACCCTAGATCTCTCCTCTGCCCTCAAAGCATCTGACCACACCAAGATCGGTGTGATAAAATGCTTCCCCAATTTCCCAATGGCGCTATTTACATCCGGCGAAATCTAAGTCATAAAATGCTCGTAGCTTCCGGTTTCTTAGGCCATAGAGATGTTTGGAGCCACTCTGGTCTCTGATCAGCTCTATGGTCAGCTGGCTGAATCACCGGCTGCATTCTCAGGTTCCCTGTTGAGACAGGAGAGCCAGAGAAAAACACGGAAGACGGTGGGGGGGGGGGCATTCCCTCCCACGGCTTGTAAAAGCAGTCTAGAGGCTAATTAGCCGCTAGGATTGCTTTTACATGAAAGCCGACCGCTGGCTGAAAAGAATGATACCAAGATGATACCTAAACCTGCAGGCATCATTCTGGTATAACCACTCAAAGTCGTGAATGGCGTACCTGAAGACAAAAAAATGGTTAACAATGGTTAACAATATAGCACAGTAAACAGTAAAGTATAAATAATTACATACCTGAAAAACAAACATGATAAAACATAATAACAATAACAATAACAATAACAATAAAACATTGCAGAATAGAATACAGTAAAAAAGAGCAGAACAATAGAGAGAGAGAATAGAGAGAGAGAGAACAATAAAACGACAACTATTTTTTTTTATTTCATATATTTTTTTTTTTTTACACTTTTTTTGTAACTAACTTTTATAACGGTAACCGGTTCCAGGTTCGGGTCTCTCAAAATGTGATGGCATCTTGGGAGACCCTGTGAAAGTGCGCCTAGTCTGTGGAATGCTGTACCCTACGCTAATACTCAACTAGTGTATGGTAGCGTTCAAAACATTCACCAATGCAAAGACCAGGATTGTCAGGACAGGAGGGACAATAATAGTGGGTGTCACGCCTATATCCGCGCTTGCTGCAGACACTACCTCTTTTTTGGGGGGGTTCGTTGGGTAGGGGTACTCGGGAGGACATAAAAATGCCTCTCATGCAGCCGACTGCATTTGGTTGGGGATGTGAATGGGGGAAGTACGCAGAAGTGGTGGGTTCCCAATTAGGATTGGCGAATGCAGCAGGAAGGGCACTATGGGCACGACGGGCCTGTTTGTCTTCTTCTTGGTGGCAGCGGGACACTACTTGTGCTTGCCACCTCACCAGCTTGAACTGCACTTATGGGACTCGCCACGTCACCAAGTGTTACTGCAGTGCTGGTTTGACTACGACCGGGGTGTACTAGTCCGCTGGTGCTTGCCAGTTCACCAAAACGCTACCAAAAAAACTGTTAGCGATCGCAGGGATCAGGCCTGACTCTGCGAACGCTGCAGTTATGCGTTTAGTGTTTTGTAAGTGACAGTGATCGATCAATACTGCACTTGGGTGGGCTGGGCTGGGCCAGGCGGAGGGGCAAAACGCAGGTGCTAGCAGGTATCTGGGCTGATCCCGCTAACACTGCGTTTTTGGGAACCCTAAACTGCTGGGGACGCTAGTATAGATCTGATCGGATCAGATATTGATCCGATCAGATACTATACCACTAAGGGAGGCGTATGCTGCGTGCGTGGGTGTTAGCGGTACTGGCGCTAATCTGACGCTGCCTGGGGCTGGTGCTTGCCAGTTCCCCAAAATGCTACCAAAAAAACTGTTAGCGATCGCAGGGATCAGGCCTGACTCTGCGAACGCTGCAGTTATGCGTTTAGTGTTTTGTAAGTGACAGTGATCGATCGATACTGCACTTGGGTGGGCTGGGCTCGCCTGGGCGGAGGGGCAAAACGCAGGTGCTAGCAGGTATCTGGGCTGATCCCGCTAACACTGCATTTTTGGGAACCCTAAACTGCTGGGGACACTAGTATAGATCTGATCGGATCAGATATTGATCCGTTCAGATACTATACCACTAAGGGAGGTGTATGGTGCGTGCGTGGGTGTTAGCGGTACTGGCGCTAACCTGACGCTGCCTGGGGCTGGTGCTGGTGCTTGCCAGTTCACCAAAATGCTACCAAAAAAACTGTTAGCGATCGCAGGGATCAGGCCTGACTCTGCGAACGCTGCAGTTATGCGTTTAGTGTTTTGTAAGTGACAGTGATCGATCGATACTGCACTTGGGTGGGCTGGGCTGGGTCGGGCGGAGGGGCAAAACGCAGGTGCTAGCAGGTATCTGTGCTGATCCCGCTAACACTGTGTTTTTGGGAACCCTAAACTGCTGGGGACGCTAGTATAGATCTGATCGGATCAGATATTGATGCGATCAGATACTATACCACTAAGGGAGGCGTATCCTACGTGCGTGGGTGTTAGCGGTACTGGCGCTAATCTGACGCTGCCTGGGGCGACGCATATCACCGCTGGGCGATCGGGAGGCTAAACCTTTATTCGGTAATAAACGGCGGGTGCCCTGACATTATAAAAAATAAACGAACTAACCAGCGTCAACCGTAACAGTTATACAGTGATCAGTGGTGAAAGGGTTAACTAGGGGCCAATCAAGGGGTTAAAACATTTATTAGGTAGTATATGGGGGTCCCTGACGCTATAAAACGCTGACGGCGAACCTAAATATTTACCTCACTAACTAGCGTCACCAGCGACACTAATACAGCGATCAGAAAAATGATCGCTTAGCGACACTGGTGACAGGGGGTGATCAAGGGGTTAAAACTTTATTAGGGGGGGTTAGGGGGGTACCCTAGACCTACAGGGGGGTAACAGTAACTGTCCCAACACTGTAACTGTCACAAACTGACACCTAGCAGTAATCAGAAAAAAAAAAAAAAAAAACCTGCTGGTGTCAGTTTGTGACAGGGGGGGGGGGGTGATTGGGGGGGGATCGGGGGGCGATCGGGGGGGGGGGTCGGGGTGTTTTGTATGCCTGGCATGTTCTACTGTGTGTGTGTGTGTTGGTGCACTCACATAGATGTCTTCTCTCCTCGGGCCGGAACGGAAAATACCGACCCGAGGGGAGATGACATCACTTCCTTTGCTGCTGTTTAGCATACAGCAGCAAAGGAGTGTTCTCATTGGCCGGCGGCGATCGCGAGGGGGGGGCCATGAACGGATGGCCTCCCCCTCGTCTCTGATCGCCGGGGGACAGAACGGGACCGCCTCGGGCGGCGGGGGGGGTCCGATCGGACCCCCCACCCGCGGGAGGCAAATCACGTACCCTGTACGTGATTTTGCCTGCCCGTGCCGCCTTGCCAACGTACATCGGCGTGAGGCGGTCCTTAAGTGGTTAATAAGGATACTTACCATTCCAGGGAGCCCGCGATGTCAGCCCCCTGAGGCCTATTCATCCATTGGATCAGGTGCAGGTGGTCCCATTCTAACTAAGGGAAACGGCGGCTTCACTGCCCATTTCTTATTGCGCATGTGCGAGTTGTGTGCCACTTTGTGAATGGCCAGCTTGCCTTCTAGTAAACACAGGTCCCAGAAGACAGCAGGGGGGCTCACCGCACAAAAGGATATGACATCCTGCGACACAGCCCGGATGGATCAGAAGTACACTATGTACTTCATAAAAAGGTAGGACGGAAAAAAATAAAACATCTTAATATCCAAAAACAAGGGGTGGAGAGGTGGTATTTCATTTAAGACCACCTCTCAAGGTGGGTAGAACTCCGCTTTAAAATATAAAATTATAATATTTGAGTGGACTTTCTAACTTCCTAGACAGCAAGAGTTAATTGATTGATTGGCTGCTAAGAGTTGTCTTTTGCGTGTATTTTAATTGAATGCAACACGTTCTTTGGTTGTAATGTAGGAAAAAAGATCCGAACTCCAGATGTTGCTCTTTAAAAAATCTTCATTTTTATTGACAAGCCACAGTGCACAAACACAAATGAAAGTACAGTAGTTAACGCATTTCAACCTATAAGGCCTTAGTCATAACCACATTACAGACATACAACTTCAAAATAAATAGTAGCTCTAAAGATCATAGGCTCCACCCACTATTTGTCTTAATTGACTGCAGGCAATCAACAAAAAAAGGAGAATCAGCTGCAATACATACTGGGTATGCCACTAAATTTTCACACACCTTGTGGTGATGATATGCACATATATGTACACACAAACATATGTACACACACGTGCATATATCCATAAGAGAAAACACCATAAAATACAAAAACATTAAATAAAAACAGATCTGAAAATGACAATCCAGGTATGTGAAAAAAAAAACCAGAGGAGAGAAAAAAGAGAAGAGAGAGAAAAAGGCACTGGGGAGAGGCATTCTAATGTTAATGCAAATCCAGATCCCACCTCAGGTTTAACCCCTAAAGTGATCTAGTTTTTAATCTAAAGATCCACCATGGTTCTCTCCCCAGTAGCCTTCTCTCTCTGTCACCTCCTCTGGGCGAGTGAGACAACCTTTCTATTCCTCTAAAGCGAAATGATGAAGATCGACCTGATGACATTCTCTAATGTGACGTGTGGCATTCGAGATATTTCTAGCATTCAGATTATTGGTGTCACAATAATGTTCCCCTATACGGGCTCTCAAAGACAGGTGGTACAGTCTACATATTGAAGGCTACATGAAATACAGGTTATCAGGTAAATTACATAGTTTGTGCCACAGTTATTATATTGCTGTATAGTGAATTATTCTATGCAGCAATATATTAACTGTGGCACAACTATGTAATTTACCTGATCCCCTGTATTTCATGCAGCCTCCAATATGTAGGCTGTCCCACGTGTCCTTTGAGAGCCCGAATAGGGGAACATTATTGTGACACAAATAATCCGAATGCTAGAAATATCTCGAATGCAACATGTCACACTAGAGAATGTCATCAGGGCGATCTCTCCTCATTTCGCTTTAGAGGAATAGAACGGTTGTCTCACTCGATCTGAGGAGGTGACAGGGAGAGAAGGCTACGGGGAGAGAAGCATGGTGGATCTTTAGATTAAAAACTAGATCACCCCAGGGGTTAAAACTTTGGTGGGATCTGGATTTTCATTTACATTAGAATGCCTCTCACCAGTGCCTTTTTCTCTCTTCTCTATTTTCTCTCTTCTGGGTTTTTTCTTTCTCACATACCTGGATTGTCATTTTCATATCTGTTTTTATTTAATGTTTTTGTATTTTATGGTGTTTTCTCTTATGTATATGTGCATGGATATACAGTCAGGTCCATAAATATTGGGACATCGACACAATTCTAATCTTCTTGGCTCTATACACAATGGATTTGAAATGAAACAAATAAGATGTGCTTTAACTGCAGACTTTCAGCTTTAATTTGAGGGTATTTACATCCAAATCAGGTGAACAGTGTAGGAATTACAACAGTTTGTATAAATGCCTCCCACTTTTTAAGGGACCAAAAGTAATGGGACAGATTAACAATCATCCATCAAACTTTCGCTTTTTAATACTTGGTTGCAAACCCTTTGCAGTCAATTACAGCCTGAAGTCTGGAATGCATAGACATCACCAGACGCTGGGTTTCATCCCTGGTGATGCTCTGCCAGGCCTCTACTGCAACTGTCTTCTTCTTGGGGCATTTCTTCTTCAGTTTTGTCTTCAGCAAGTGAAATGCATGCTCAATCTGATTCAGTTCAGGTGATTGACTTGGCCATTGCATAACATTCCACTTCCTTTCCCCTAAAAAACTCTCTCTGGTTGCTTTCGCAGTATGCTTCGGGTCATTGTCCATCTGCACTGTGAAGCGCCGTCCAATGAGTACTGAAGCATTTTGCTGAATATGAGCAGATAATATTGCCTATTGAAACACTTCAGAATTCATCCTGCTGCTTTTGTCAGCAGTCACATCATCAACGAATACAAGAGAACCAGTTCTATTGGCAGCCATACATGCCCACGCCATGACACTACCACCACCATGCTTCACTGATGAGGTGGTATGGTTTTGATCATGAGCAGTTCCTTTCCTTCTCCATACTCTTCTCTTCCCATCACTCTGGTACAAGTTGATCTCGGGCTCATCTGTCCATAGGATGTTGTTCCAGAACTGTGAAGGCTTTTTTAGATGTTGTTTGGAAAACTTTAATCTGGCCTTCCTGTTTTTGAGGCTCACCAATGGTTTACATCTTGTGGTGAATCCTCTGTATTTACTCTGGTGAAGTCTTCTCTTGATTGTTGACTTTGACACACATACACCTACCTCCTGGAGAGTGTTTTTTATCTGGCCAACTGTTGTTAAGGGTGTTTTCTTCACCAGGGAAAGAATTCTTCGGTCATCCACCAGATTTGTTTTCCTTGGTCTTCCGGGTCTTTTGGTGTTGCTGAGCTCACCGGTGCATTCTTTCTTTCTAAGGATGTTCCAAAGGATAAAACAGGCTGGTATTGTTAACCTATGACTTCCTGCCTCATTAGCACATTCCAATGGAACCTTGCCTGCTATCACGCCAATGTACACTTGAATTTTTTGTGAATAACTATTAACAGAAACAGTTACCTGTCATATTGTATTCCTTGTTTAATTGTATAATAAATAACTCCTTAAATAAAGATTTTAAAAAAAGGATGTTCCAAACAGTTGATTTGACCACACCTAATGTTTTTGCTATCTCTCTGATGGGTTTGTTTTGTTTTTTCAGCCTAATGATGGCTTGCTTCACTGATAGTGACAGCTCTTTGGATCTCATATTGAGAGTTGACAGCAACAGATTCCAAATGCAAATAGCACAGTTGAAATTAACTCTGGATCTTTTATCTGCTCCTTGTAAATAGGATAATGAGGGAATAACTGTTGTAATTCCTACACCGTTCACCTGTTTTCTATGTAAATACCCTCAAATTAAAGCTGAAAGTCTGCAGTCAAAGCACATCTTGTTTGTTTCATTTCAAATCCATTGTGGTGGTGTATAGAGCCAAAAAGATTAGAATTGTGTCGATGCCCCAATATTTATGGACCTGACTGTATGCCCGTGTGTGTACATATATATGCATATTATCACAACAAGGTGTGTGAAAATTTAGTGGCATACACATGGATCACCCAGTATGTATTGCAGTTGATTCTCCTTTTTTTGTTGATTGCCTGAGGTCAATTAAGACAATCAGTGGGTGCAGCCTATGATCTTTAGAGCTACTATTTATTTTGAAGTTTTATGTCTGTAATGTGGTTATGACTAAGACCTTATAGGCTGAAACGCGCCAACTGTTTTCATTTGCGTTTGTTCACTGTGGCTTCTCAATGAAAAATAAACTTTTTTTGTATGGGTAAAAGCACTGACTTTTTTGTTTATGCTTTGGTTGTAAACCTGCAGTTCTGAGTACACTTTCAGTGTCAACTGTCCACCTGCCGCTTTTAGAGGACAAATATACTGTAGGTTAAAAATAAAAATGGTCTGCTACTTTCAAATTTCCCTTTGTGTCACCACTACTGCTCAGTACACCCAACCCCAAAATTATATCCCTACACACCAACCTACCAACATTTGTGGTTGCTACATTCAACCCTTTCTAGTGTTGTCCCCCTTGGGGTTGGGGAATGTGGCCATTTTACACTCTGTCGCTCATACATCGGAACATTTAGCACTACTGTTATAACACACTGAAGAGAAAATTGTTTTTTTAGTAACCCAAACCATTTTGCTTATTGATTTGTCTTGTATCCTGCCAGTTAATAAACTTTAAAATGATACAACTGAAATGATAGGAATGTATTTATTCTTTTGAAGTTGCTATTAACCTTCATATGTATATTGTACCAAAACCTTTGTTAAAAAACATGTTTATTATAAAAAAATATTTAAATGGTATGTAATATATAGAAATGGTCAGTCCAAAAATCATCAATCTGCACGAAAGTGCAGGAATCTAATTTCAAGATCCTTGCCCGGTGGTACAGCACCCCATCTTTCCTACATAAATATTCCCTGACCACCTCCGCTCTGTGTTGGCAATGTCAGGAGGAACATGGGATGTTGTTACATATCTTTCTGGAAGGAGGTCCGTAAGATTATCAAAAAATTTGCTGACCACAGGGTACCCGAGGATCCAGCAATTTTTTTATTGCATGCTTCCCCAATTCCAATCCCAAGGTTTAAGAAATCTATTCTTCGTCACCTTTTGAATGCAGCCAAGTCTTGCATTCCCCTCACTTGGAAACAGACATAGCCTCCAACAATTGGGCTGTGGTTGAGGAAGGTTTAGGAGCTTAACCTGGACAGAGGACCTGTTTGTTTTGTTTTTTGTTTTTTTCATTACACATGCTTTTATTAGGAGTTTAAGGAAAACAAACCAGTCTTACAGCATTGAGGCAATCAAAACAGTGATGAGTACAAACATATTCATTTATAGTTTTTCTCAAGAATCAAATGCCTCTCATAATGCCACTTGATAACTAAGGAACTAAAACAGACTTAAAGTAAATAACCAAGGGAAAAAAAGAAATACATACAAATGAGAGAACAAAAAAAAAAAGAAAAAGAAAAACAGTAAACATATGTACAGGATAAATTAGGTGCTGTCAGAGGTTTAATTGTAAAATCACCAATCTGTCTAGGCAAGAATATTCTGGCCTTAATAATATAACAAGTTAGTAATGTGTGAAGGACTAGTAATAGGTGGACTAGGCAGACCACTTGCCGTTGAATATGTGTATGGTATCCATAACTGTATGGTGGATCCTTTTCATCATTCTGACCAATTCCATGCATTGCATGACTTGAGACCAGGGAACTGAAGGGGATCTCCAGTTTAGGGCTATTGTCCAGTGGATAGTGCTAAATAAGGTATGAACTAATCTCTGGTCAGGGGGTGGGACCTCAGGTAGATCAGCAAAAAACAAGCATATGGGAAAAGTGAGAGTGATTATAGACCCTGTAATATGGGGTACAACTGAGGAGGCTTATAGTCAGAAGGGTTTAATGGCCTTACAACTCAAAAAAATGTGGAGGTGTGTACCTCTGTCTGTGCATCCCCTCAGGTGTCTGGTACTGATGGGTACATTGTATGAAGCTTGACAGGGGTATAGTGCCAACGGATATGTAGTTTGGCAACTGTTTCCTTGACCGCAATAGATTTAGTACCCCTGTGCATGTTGGACAGCATATCATCCACAGAATACTCCTGGCCTGTTTCAGACTCCCACTGCAACATGGCTGATGATTTGGAAAGAAGACCACATTAGAAGACCGGGTTTTGACCACCCAGCAGAAACGAGAGGTGAACACGCACACCTGGACATTATGGAACATGTTTATCTATTCTAAAGAAGGGAAGGCTCTCATTAAGGTGACTTCTACCGGTTGATGGTGCCCTCACATCTCGCTGCAGACTGACTAACTCAGAGTTTACTTTGCCACCCTAACCCACCCCCCTTTTTTTCTCTCTCCCCCTCTCTCTCTCCCCCTTCTGGTTTTCTTCTCTCTGTCTTTTCAGCTATTTGTAAAAATTGGTCAGTTTTCTATCACTTATAGAGTTATCTTGGAAGTTTTCCTGTTTTAGGAGTACCTCCCGGAATTACACTATGACACACCAGCCTGTTAGCTCTAGGGGACATTTCCCCGTGCTCCTTTAACTGGTCCCTGTTTATATTACAGTTTATATTTGTCAGGACCTTTACTTTTTGATGGTTAGTTCTGGTTTTCTCCTTTACCCTCTTGACATGAATCTCCTTTCCCAGTCGAAGCCTTGTATGGAGAAATGCAGCGTAGGGCGGAGCTAAGGGATCTGACGTCACCACACATCAGCTGGCTGGCTTTATTGCAGCGGAGCTGTTTTGAACCGTGTACTGATTTTTTGCCAAAACTTTTCTGATGTCAGCCACTCACCGTTTTATTAAAGTGTTGTTTTACCTTACTACACTATGGAGGACCTTTTATTTTTTACCATCTCTCCCTTAAACCTGTGAGCGATTCCACAGAGGCAAGTTTTTTCCAGATTTCACAGTGCCTGTGAGAAGCGCAAGGTGGATCGGAGCCTGTGTTCAAATCGATCAGCTGTTCCAGCCTATAGAAGCACGCTGTACGGTCATCCCAAGCGGCAGTGTAATCCTCAGGGTGGATGGATGTCTAAGCATGGAAACTCGATCAGCTGTCCTTGTCGGGATCTGTTAATCTGAGCCTGTAAGACCTCCATAATAGGGGTTCTCCACGTCTGGTAAGCGGCCCCTCTTTACTCCTCTTTGTATAGAAGTTTTATATGCTTCACACAGAGAAGATGACACCTAAACTCTGAAAAATCCTGGATTTCATATCGAGCCCGTAGGACTTTTCCTTCCTAAGCGGACTGCACTTCACTAATTTATACATCGTTTCTTATGCATTGCACTTTATTGATACATTTTGTTTATAAATATGCACACCTAGGTTGAAGGGGTATTCTCAACCAATTTTTTCTGACAATAGTAGCGCAACTGAGTGCACTTACCATGAATCTCTTGCAATTGTAACTCACTGTCATTGGATCCTTTGTATACTTCCTATTTTTCATATGTATGTATATTTGGAATCCACCTTCTCACTTTCTAAAATAAAAAATTTGAAAAAAAAAATGGTCAGGCCACTCCACTCAAAACTGTTAATCGACAGTTCAATAAATCACCTGCCTATTTTTAATTTTCTACGTGTGAATTTACATTTTCATTAACCTGTCATGTCCCTTAAAGCGATCGTATACTTATTTTTTAAACTTTTACCTACAGGTAAGCCTATAATAAGGCTTACCTGTAGGTAAAAAAAAGATCTCTTAAACCTGTACGGTTTAAGATATATTCCCCTCGCAATGAGCCGCTGACTGCAGCGGCGCATGCGCACAGGGAATTCTCGGCTGAAAGCGTGCGGGAGTGACGACATTGCAGCTCCGGCCACTCACAATGCCGGAGCCGCGATACCCAGAAGACACGCCAAGGGGAAATGTCAGCTCCCTCGGCGTGGACCGGGTGAGATGTCGGCGCCTTGTTCTAAGGTAAGTATCTCATAATGAGCTAGTATGCGGTGCATACTAGCTCATTATGCCTTTTCCCTTACAGGTGTAGGGAAAAAAAAGTAAGTGGGTTTACTACTGCTTTAAGTGTGGGGCATACTCTCCCTTTTACAGCTGTATAGAGCAAAGGCAGAAGCTCCAGCAGCAAGATTTCATCCTGGCATTTTTACGTTTCCCAGATATACAGTGTAAGCAGCTATCCATTTTGGATGGACTTTACATAAATCATTTTTTTTTTTTTAATATTTAGTGGTCCTTTATTCATTATCCTCCAAGTGTTATCCTTTTCTACTCCTATTTGGTTCAGAACTCTTTGTACACCCCAGAGATCGCTTTGCTTTGATCTTCTTCAAGTGAATTTTTTGTTCTGCATATTAATTCCCAGAAATAATGAACAAAATTGTGTTAATTTACTAAAGGCAAATAGGCTGTTGACTAAAGCTTTTTGCTTTTCTTTTCTTTTTCTTGTACATGACTAGGTACTCTTTGCAAAGTGAAACTTCACCACATTCCCTTACAATGTGCACCTTCCCTTGCAAAGGGAACGGTTTATTTGCCTTTAGTAAATCAACCCCAGTATTTCATATAACAAAATATAACTGCCAAAACTGGTCCCAAAAATCTAATTGTATAGATTATTCAGTGTTCCATTAAGAAGAACCCCTCACCCTCTCAGTGTTCTCCTTTTGTATTATATTTGGTACAGTATCCTTTCTGCATCACACCAATCCCTTTTATTTACTCTTCTTCATGTTAATTTACTGTTGCAATCCTCTTGATGGACCTGTAACTAGTAACACTCTCTCTTCCTTAGAATTCCTCTTGTATGTTTCTCTTCCACTCTAGCACATGGAGAGCATCAGTGGCTATTTCACGCAGGATAACATCAAAGTAGCCAGTCTCCACCAGGAAGAAAGAATTAATATCAATATGTTGTTTAGGGATGGATGGAATATATTGTTACCAACTGCTTTCCCGTTACAAATACCCAGCTTTACATTTTTTAAATAAAACTAGGAAGTTCAAGTAAAATAATATTTTTATGCATATTATACTGTTGAGACTTCTTGTTTCCAAAATTATAGAAACAGCTAACTTACTCAATATGTGCTTCAAGTTGAAGCTTTCTCTCTTACAGATTCAGAACAGGAATCTGTGAATGAATTTGACCACATTATATGGAACACATACAAGTACAATTCAGCATGAATTAGAAGATATTGTATTTTCTAAGGCCAACTCTGGTGCTATGACAATTACCCTCTTAAAGTGGACCTGTCATTCTGCAACTAACTCTATCCAGCAATATCATGCATTCACAAGCACTGTAAGGTTAGGGTATTTACAGTGCCTTGAAAAAGTATTCATACCCCTTGAACTTGTCTACATTATGTCATGTTACAACCAAAAACATAAATGTATTTTATTGAGATTTTATGTGATAGACCAACACAAAGTGGCACATAATTGTGAAGTAGAAGGAAAATGATAAATGGTTTTCAACATTTTTTACAAATAAATACCTGAAATATCTGAATATATTCAGCCCTCTGAGTCAATACTTTGTAGAACCAATTTTCCCTACAATTAAAGCTGCAAGTTTTTTTGGGTATGTCTCTACCAGCTTTGCACATCTAGAGAGTGAAATGTTGTCCATTCTTATTTGCAAAATAGCTTAAGCTCTGTCAGATTGGATGGAGAGCGTCTGTGAACAGCAATTTTCAAGTCTTGCCAGAGATTCTGAATTGGATTTAGGTCTGGACTTTGACTGGGCCATTCTAACACATGCATATGCTTTAACACATGCATATGCTTTAATATGGATGTTTAGGTGAACCCCTCCCCGGTTTCAAGTCTTTTGCAGACTCTAACAGGTTTTCTCCTAAGATTGCCCTGTATTTGGCTCTATCCATCTTCCCATCAACTCTGACCAGCTTCTCTTCCCTGCTGAAGAAAAGCATCCCCACACCATGATGCTGCCACCACCATGTTTCACAGTGGGGATGTTGGGTTCAGGGTGATGTGCGTTTTGATTTTAGGCCAATAAGTTTCATATTGGTCTCATCTGACCAGAGCACCTTCTTCTACATGTTTGTTGTGTCCCCCACATGGCTTCTCGCAAACTGCAACCGGGACTTCTTATGGCTTTCTTTCATCAATGGCTTTCTTCTTGCCACTCTTCCATAAAAGCCAGATTTGTGGTGTGCACGAGTAATAGTTGTCCTGTGGACAGATTCCCCCACCTGAGCTGTGGATCTTTGCAGCTCATCCAAAGTTGCCATGGGCCCCTTGGCTGCTTCCCTGATTAATGCTGCCCTTGTCCGGCCTGTCAGTTTAGGTGGCTGGCCATGTCTTGGTAGGTTTCAGTTGTGCCATACTCTTTCCATTTTCAGATGTTGGATTGAACAGTGCTTCGCAAGATGTTCAAAGCTTGGGATATTTTTTTATAACCTAACCCCGCTTTAACCACTTAAGGACCGCCCACCGCATATATAGTTACATAGTTAGGTTGAAAAAGACACAAGTCCATCTGGTTAAACCAAAAAAAAAAATACATTCCCATATACACAATCCTTCAACTACAGTTGATCCATATTAAAAGGTTTGGAGGTGAACTATATCTGCTAATAAGAGGCAAACATCCCTCTATTCAATGAGAATTCAGTTTTCCCCTCAGGTGGGACTTTAGATTGTGAATCAATATTGTAAAATTCTAATTTATTAGTATCTTAAAAAGCACTTTTTTGGGGGGAAAAATACTCTTTTTTGAATAAAAAAATAATACAACAGTAAGCCCAATTTTTTATATTGTGAAAGATGATTTTACACTGAGTAAATTGATACCCAACATGTCACGCTTCAAAATTGTGCCCACTCGTGGAATGGCAACAAACTTTTACCCTTAAAAATCTCCATAGGCAATGTTTAAAAAATTCTACAGGTTGCATGTTTTGAGTTACAGATGAGGTCTAGAGCTACAATTATCACTCTCGCTCTAACAATTGTGGCAATACCTCACATGTGTGGTTTGTACACCATTTTAATACGCAGGTGCTACTCAGTGGTGTTTTGATGTCGCTTCTGTCCTACAATGGTATGGAGCCAAGTGGATCTTCCCCTCACTCAGCTCCATGCCACACACAGAGAAGGATCTGATCGCCCCTCTCTCACCATCAAAAGTGATCTTGCGGTGAATCCGCCGCAGAGACCACTTTTATCTGAAACCGGAACGCTCACTGAAGAAGAGGATACCGGGGTTATGGCAGCTAGCTACTGCCATAACAACAATATTCCTCTTCAAAGTGCCAATGTATATCATCGTGAGCCGGCCCGGAAGTGGTTAAAGTGAATACCTCAACACCAAGTTCACTATATGGACCACCTGTATCTGTACATGTTGATCATATCCCCTCTTTTCTTCTCAAGTGGGAATAGATTCAGTTCCTCTAATCTTTCCTCATAGCTGAGCTCCTCCATGCCTCTTATCAGTTTGGTTGCCCTTCTCTGCACTTTCTCCAGTTCCCCAATATCCTTTTTAAGAACTGATGCCCAAAACTGAACTGCATATTCCAGATAAGGTTTTACTAATGATCTATACAGGGGCAAAATTATATCTCTCTCTCTCTGGAGTTCATGCCTCTCTTAATACAAGAAAGGGCTTTGCTCGCTTTGGAAACCACAGCTTGTCATTGCATGCTATTATTGAGCTTATGATCTACCAAAACCCCCAGATCCTTCTCCACCATTGATTAACCCAGTTGTACTCCTCCTAGTATGTATGATGCATGCATATTCTTAGCCCCCATGTGCATAATTTTACATTGATCAACATTAAACCTCATTTGCCACTTAGTTGCCCAATTAAACAGTGCATTGAGGTCGACTTTGTAAATTGGAGACATCCTGTAAGGATGTTATTCCACTGCATAGCTTAGTGTCAACCGCAAAGACAGAAATTGTACTTTTAATCCCTGACCCTATATCATTTATAAAGTTATTAAGAAGTAAGGGTACCAGCACTGAACCTTGGGGTACACCACTGATAACCTTAGACCATTCAGAGTAAGAATAATTAACCACTACTGAATTCTGTCTTTTAGCAAGTTTTCTATTTACAAATTGATCTTTCCAAGCCTGTAGACTTTTGCCCTGTACACATGGTCGGATTTTCCAACAGAAAATGTGTAATAGGACCTTGTTGTCGGAAATTCTGACCGTGTGTGGGCTCCAGCACACATTTCCCATTGAAATTTCCGACACACAAAGTTTGAGAGCTTGTTATAAAATTTTCCCACAACAAAATCCGTTGACGGAAATTCCGATCGTGTGTACACAAATCCGACGCATAAAGTGCCATGCATGCTCAGAATACATTAAGAGACAAAAGCTGTTGGCTACTGCCCCGTTTATAGTCCAGACGTATGTGTTTTACGCCACCGCGTTTAAAACGATCGGATTTTCCGACAACTTTGTGTGACTGTGTGTATGCAAGACAAGTTTGAGCCAACATCCGTCGAAAAAAATCCATGGATTTTGTTGTTGGAATGTCTGATCAATGTCCGACCGTGTGTACAGGGCATTTACCTTACACATGAGCCGTGTGTGGGGAACTGTGTCAAAAGCTTTTGGAAAATCCAGGTATATCACGTCAACAGCCACCTCTCTGTCCAAGGTTTTACTTACCTCCTCATAAAAATAAATCAGGTTTGTTTGACATCTTCTGTCTTTCATGAATCTATGCTGTCTGTTGCTTAAAATATTTTTTTGTAGCAAAAACTCATCTATGTGGTCTTTTATTAACCACTTGAGCCCCGGACCATTATGCTGCCTAAGGACCAGAGGTCTTTTTCCAATTTGGCACTGCGTCGCTTTAACTGCTAATTGCGCGGTCATGCAATGCTGTACCCAAACGAAATTTGCGTCCTTTTCTTCCCACAAATAGAGCTTTCTTTTGATGGTATTTGATCACCTCTGCGGTTTTTATTTTTTGCGCTATAAACGGAAAAAGACCGAAAATTTTGAAAAAAAATGATATTTTCTACTTTTTGTTATAAAAAAAATCCAATAAACTAAATTTTAGTCATACATTTAGGCCAAAATGTATTCGGCCACATGTCTTTGGTAAAAAAAATGTCAATAAGCGTATATTTATTGGTTTGCGCAAAAGTTATAGCGTCTACAAACTAGGGTACATTTTCTGTAATTTACACAGCTTTTAGTTTATGACTGCCTATGTCATTTCTTGAGGTGCTAAAATGGCAGGGCAGTACAAAACCCCCCCCAAATGACCCCATTTTGGAAAGTAGACACCCCAAGGAAATTGCTGAGAGGCATGTTGAACCCATTGAATATTTATTTTTTTTGTCCCAAGTGATTGAAAAATGACAAAAAAAAAAAAAAAAAATATTTACAAAAAGTTGTCACTAAATGATATATTGCTCACACAGGCCATGGGCCTATGTGGAATTACACCCCAAAATACATTCAGCTGCTTCTCCTGAGTATGGGGATACCACATGTGTGGGACTTTTTGGGAGCCTAGCCGCGTACGGGGCCCCAAAAACCAATCACCGCCTTCAGGATTTCTAAGGGTGTAAATTTTTGATTTCACTCTTCACTGCCTATCACAGTTTCGGAGGCCATGGAATGCCCAGGGGGCACAAAACCCCCCAAAATGACCCCATTTTGGAAAGTAGACACCCCAAGCTATTTGCTGAGAGGCATATTGAGTCCATGGAATATTTTATATTTTGACACAAGTGGCGGGAAAGTGACACTTTTTTTTTTTTTTTTTCATAAAGTTGTCACTAAATGATATATTGCTCACACAGGCCATGGGCATATGTGGAATTGCACCCCAAAATACATTTAGCTGCTTCTCCTGAGTATGGGGATACCACATGTGTGGGACTTTTTGGGAGCCTAGCCGCGTACGGGACCCCGAAAACCAATCACTGCCTTCAGGATTTCTAAGGGTGAAAATTTTTGATTTCACTCTTTACTGCCTATCACAGTTTCGGAGGCCATGGAATGCCCAGGTGGCACAAAACCCCCCCAAATGACCCCATTTTGGAAAGTAGACACCCCAAGCTATTTGCTGAGAGGCATGGTGAGTATTTTGCAGCTCTCATTTGTTTTTGAAAATGAAGAAAGACAAGAAAAAACATTTTTTTTTTCTTTTTTCAATTTTCAAAACTTTGTGACAAAAAGTGAGGTCACACATCACCCACTCTTCTAACCACTTGAAGACAAAGCCCTTTCTGACACTTATTGTTTACATGAAATAGTTATTTTTTTTTGCAAAAAAATTACTTTGAACCCCCAAACATTATATATTTTTTTAAAGCAAATGCCCTACAGATTAAAATGGTGGGTGTTTCATTTTTTTTTTTCACACAGTAATTGCGCAGCGATTTTCAAACGCATTTTTTGGGGAAAAAACACACTTTTTTAAATTTTAATGCACTAAAACACACTATATTGCCCAAATGTTTGATGAAATAAAAAAGATGATCTTAGGCCAAGTACATGGATACCAAACATGACATGCTTTAAAAATGCGCACAAACGTGCAGTGGCAACAAAATGAATACATGTTTAAAAGCCTTCAAAAGCCTTTACAGGTTACCACTTTAGATTTACAGAGGAGGTCTACTGGAAAAATTTCTGCCCTCGATCTGGCCTTCGCGGTGATACCTCACATGCATGGTGCAATTGCTGTTTACGTTTGACGACAGACCGCCGCTTGCGTTCGCCTTAGCGCGAGAGCAGGGGGCGACAGGGGTGCTTTTTTTTTTTTTTTTTTTTTTCTTTATTATTTTTTGCTTTTTTAATCTTACTTTTAAACTGTTCCTTTCATATTTTTTTTTTTAATCATTTTTATTGTTATCTCGGGGAATGTAAATATCCCCTATCATAGCAATAGGTAGTGACAGGTACTCTTTTTTGAAAAAATTGTGGTCTATTAGACCCTAGATCTCTCCTCTGCCCTCAAAGCATCTGACCACACCAAGATCGGTGTGATAAAATGCTTCCCCAATTTCCCAATGGCGCTATTTACATCCGGCGAAATCTAAGTCATGAAATGCTCGTAGCTTCCGGTTTCTTAGGCCATAGAGATGTTTGGAGCCACTCTGGTCTCTGATCAGCTCTATGGTCAGCTGGCTGAATCACCGGCTGCATTCTCAGGTTCCCTGTTGAGACAGGAGAGCCAGAGAAAAACACGGAAGACGGTGGGGGGGAGGGCATTCCCTCCCACGGCTTGTAAAAGCAGTCTAGAGGCTAATTAGCCGCTAGGATTGCTTTTACATGAAAGCCGACCGCTGGCTGAAAAGAATGATACCAAGATGATACCTAAACCTGCAAGCATCATTCTGGTATAACCACTCAAAGTCGTGAATGGCGTACCTGAAGACAAAAAAATGGTTAACAATGGTTAACAATAAAGCACAGTAAACAGTAAAATATAAATAATTACATACCTGAAAAACAAACATGATAAAATATAATAACAATAACGATAACAATAAAACATTGCAGAATAGAATACAGTAAAAAAGAGCAGAACAATAGAGAGCGAGAATAGAGAGAGAGAACAATAAAACGACAACTATTTTTTTTTATTTCATATATTTTTTTTTTTTTACACTTTTTTTGTAACTAACTTTTATAACTGTAACCGGTTCCAGGTTCGGGTCTTTCAAAATGCGATGGCATCTTGGGAGACCCTGTGAAAGTGTGCCTAGTCTGTGCAATGCTGTACCCTACGCTAATAGTCAACTAGTGTATGGTAGCGTTCAAAACATTCACCAATGCAAAGACCAGGATTGTCAGGACAGGAGGGACAATAATAGCGGGTGTCACGCCTATATCCGCGCTTGCTGCAGACACAACATCTTTTTTGGGGGGGTTCGTTGGGTAGGGGTACTCGGGAGGACATAAAGAAAATGCCTCTCATGCAGCCGACTGCATTTGGTTGGGGATGTGAATGGGGGAAGTACGGGCGCTGCAGAAGCGGTGGGTTCCCAGGATTGGCGAATGCAGCAGGAAGGGCACTATGGGCATGACGGGCCTGTGTTTGTCTTTTTGGTGGCAGCGGGACACTACTTGTGCTTGCCACCTCACCAGCTTGAACTGCACTTATGGGACTCGCCACGTCACCAAGTGTTACTGCAGTGCTGGTTTGACTACGACCGGGGTGTACTAGGCCGCTGGCGCTTGCCAGTTCACCAAAACGCTACCAAAAAATCTGTTGGCGATCGCAGGGATCAGGCCTGACTCTGCGAACGCTGCAGTTATGCGTTTTAGTCTTTTGTAAGTGACAGTGATCGATCGATACTGCACTTGAGTGGGCTGGGCTGGGCCGGGCGGAGGGGCAAAACGCAGGTGCTAGCAGGTATCTGGGCTGATCCCGCTAACACTGCGTTTGTGAGAACCCTAAACTGCTGGGGACGCTAGTATAGATCTGATCGGATCAGATATTGATCCGTTCAGATACTATACCACTAAGGGTGGTGTACAGTGCGTGCGTGGGTGTTAGCGGTACTGGCGCTAATCTGACGCTGCCTGGGGCTGGTGCTTGCCAGTTCACCAAAATACTACCAAAAAAACTGTTAGCGATCGCAGGGATCAGGCCTGACTCTGCGAACGCTGCAGTTATGCGTTTAGTGTTTTGTAAGTGACAGTGATCGATCGATACTGCACTTGGGTGGGCCGGGCCGGGCCGGGCGGAGGGGCAAAACGCAGGTGCTAGCAGGTATCTGGGCTGATTCCGCTAACACTGCGTTTTTGGGAACCCTAAACTGCTGGGGACACTAGTATAGATCTGATCGGATCAGATATTGATCCGTTCAGATACTATACCACTAAGGGAGGCGTATGCTGTGTGCGTGGGTGTTAGCGGTACTGGCGCTAACCTGACCCTGCCTGGGGCTGGTGCTTGCCAGTTCACCAAAATACTACCAAAAAAACTGTTAGCGATCGCAGGGATCAGGCCTGACTCTGCGAACGCTGCAGTTATGCGTTTAGTGCCTTGTAAGTGACAGTGATCGATCGATACTTCACTTGGGTGGGCCGGGCGGAGGGGCAAAACGCAGGTGCTAGCAGGTATCTGGGCTGATCCCGCTAACACTGCGTTTTTGGGAACCCTAAACTGCTGGGGACGCTAGTATAGATCTGATCGGATCAGATATTGATGCGTTCAGATACTATACCACTAAGGGAGGTGTATGCTGCGTGCGTGGGTGTTAGCGGTACTGGCGCTAATCTGACGCTGCCTGGGGCGACGCATATCACCGCCGGGCGATCAGGGGGCTAAACCTTTATTCGGTAATAAACGGCGGGTGCCCTGACACTATAAAAAATAAACAAACTAACCAGCGTCACCCGTAACGGTTATACGGTGATCAGTGGTGAAAGGGTTAACTAGGGGGCAATCAAGGGGTTAAAACATTTATTAGGTAGTATATGGGGGTCCCTGACGCTATAAAACGCTGACGGCGAACCTAAATATTTACCTCACTAACTAGCGTCACCAGCGACACTAATACAGCGATCAGAAAAATGATCGCTTAGCAACACTGGTGACGGGGGGTGATCAAGGGGTTAAAACTTTATTAGGGGGGGTTAGGGGGGTACCCTAGACCTAAAGGGGGGTAACAGTAACTGTCCCAACACTGTAACTGTCACAAACTGACACTATGCAGTAATCAGAAAAAAAAAAAAAAAACTGCTGGTGTCAGTTTGTGACAGGGGGGGGGGTGATTGGGGGGGGATCGGGGGGCGATCGGGGGGGGGATCGGGGTGTTTTGTGTGCCTGGCATGTTCTACTGTGTGTGTGTGTGTTGGTGCACTCACTCACATGTCGTCTCTCCTCGGGCCGGAACGGAGATGACATCATTTCCTTTGCTGCTGTTTAGCATACAGCAGCAAAGGAATGATTCGATTGGCCGGCGGCGATCGCGAGGGGGGGCCACGAACGGATGGTCTCCCCCTCACCACCGATCGCCGCTGGACAAAAGACGACCGCCTCGGGCACCGGGGGGGGTCCGATCGGACCCCCCACCCGCGGAAGGCAAATCACGTACCATGTACGTGATTTTGCCTGTCCGTGCCACTTTGCCGACGTACATCGGCGTGAGGCGGTCGTCAAGTGGTTAAACTCTCCAGTATCTTCCTGACTATAGAAGGTAAACTAACAGGTTTATAGTTACTTGGTAAAGACTTTGATCCCTTTTTAAATATGGGCACTACATTGGTCCTGCGCCAATCCAGTGTACCATTCCAGTCATTAACAAGTCCCTAAATATTAGAAACAATGTCCTTGAAATGACAGAGCTCAATTCTTTTAGGATCCGTGGGTGGATACCATCTGGTCCAGGTGCTTTATCCACCTTTAATCTGTCTAAATATTTCTGGACCATATCACTTTTGAGCCATTGTGGATCATTTGGGGCTGTGTCACTAACACCCCCATTATGGACATGAGCTCCCTCATGCTCCTTTGTATACACAGTATTTAAGTATTTAATAAATTTGCCTTCTCTTTGTCCCAAGTCACCCACTCTAGATTATTTTTTAAAGGGCCTACATGCTCAGACCTGACCTTTTTACTATTAAAATAATTGAAGATTTTTTGGGGGTTTGCCCTATTATCTTTTGCAATCTGTCGTTCATTTAGAATTTTTGCGTCCTTGATATCCTTTTTACATATTCTGTTATATTCTTTGTAGCATTTAAACGTTGATAGCGTTCCTTTATTTTTTACATTTTTTAAAAGCTTTTTTGTAAACTATTTATATCCATTTTAACTTTGGCTGTGAGTCACATAGGTTTTATTTTTAGCCTTTTAAACGTATTACCCATGGGAATATACTTTGCAGTGAGTTTACATACAGTTATTATGAAGAATTCCCATTTCTGTTCTGTGTCCATTGATGCCAATATTCCCTCCCAGTCTAAGTCCTGGAAAGCAGCCCTCATCCTTGGAAAATTTGCTCTCTTAAAGTTAAGTGTTTTTATCTTACCCGTATGTGTTGCTTACAACTAACATTAAATGAAATCATGTTATGGTCAGTGCTACCCAGATGTTCTTTTATATGAATATTGGTAATAGGCTCTGCATGGTTTGAGATTACCAGGTCCAGCAGAGCCTCATTCCTAGTCGGGGCCTTAATAAACTGGACCATAAAATTGTCTTATAATAGGTTTATACATTTTTGCCCTTTAACTGTCTAAACAGTGCCATTACTCCAGTCAATTTCTGGGTAGTTAAAATCCCCCGTTATTATCACTGTCCCAGCTCTTGCAGCCCTTTCCATCTGTGCAAGGGGCTGAGTCTCCACCTCCTCACTAACACTGGGAGGTCTATAACAAACTCCAATGACAACCTTTGTAGCACACACACACATGCACCCATAATGCTTCAGACTCATCACACTCTCCATCAACTAGGTCCTCTTTCATACTTGCTTTGAGATTACTTCTCACATAGAGAAAGGCACCACCACCCCTTCGTTTTACTCTGTCTTTAATCCGTTTTACCCTTTCCAGATCTCTAATGTGAGCCTCCAGAAGAGCAACCTGCTCACATCTGTCGCAGCGGTATCCATCCTGCAGCTGTTGCTCCATTGTTGTATACATGTGGCACACTGTGCACTGTACTAAACCTTCAATCTTGCTAACCCCCATTTTCCCAGTTACAATAATAGTATTAACAACATATACTGTGGCAGGGCAGCCCTATTGCGCGAAACGACGTACTCGTCACTAAATCACTGCCCGCTGCACAGTGGGGGAGCCGATGCGTGGGTCTGGCGGGCGTGATGTACGCTGGCCACCTGCGATCGCTCCTCAGAGAGGCAAAACGGGGATCTGCCTTTGTAAACAAAGCAGATGCCCATTCTGACAGGAGAGTACGGTGAGATTGTCTGTTCCTAGTAATTAAGAGCAGTGATCTCTCTGTACTCCCAGTCAGTCCACTCCCCCCACAGTTAGAAACACCTCCCTAGGACACACTTAACCCCTTGACCACCCCCTAGTGTTAACCCATTCCCTGCAGGTGTCAGTTATACAGTGATCAGTGGCTATTTTTAGCTCTGATCACTGTAATAATGTTACTGGTCCCAAAAAAGTGTCAAAAGTGGCCGATCCGTCCGCCGCAATGTCGCTGTCCCACTAAAAATAGCTTATCACCACCATTGCTAGTAAAAAAAATAATAATAATATAAAAATGCCATAAATCTATCCCCTATTTTGTAGAAGCTAAAACTTTTGCGCAAACCAATCATATACTTTTATTTTTACCAAAAATATGTAGCAGAATACATATTGGCCTAAACTGATGAAGAAATATTTTTTTTACATTTTTTAGAGGATATTTATTATAGCAAAAAGTAAAAAAATATATATATATATATTTATTTATTTATTTTATTTTTTTTGTCTGTCTTTTTTTGTTTATAGTGCAAAAAATAAAAACCGCAGAGGTGATCGAATACCACCAAAAGAAAGCTCTATTTGTGGGAAAAAAAACCCATCAATTTTGTTTGTGTACAACTTCGCACAAACACGTAATTGTCAGTTAAAATAACGCAGTGCCGTATCTGAAAAAATGGCCTGGTCATTAAGGGGGTAAATCCTTACAGTCCTTAAGTGATTAAACTTCTCCGCAACTTTATCCCTGACCTGTCTGGTATGTTCCTTGGTCTTCATGATGCTGTTTGTTCACTAAGGTTCTCTAACAAACCTCTGAGGGCTTCACAGAACAGCTGCATTTATACTGAGATTAAATTACACACAGGTGGAATCTATTTACTAATTAGGTGACTTCTGAAGGCAATTGGTTCTACTATTTTAGTTAGGGGTATCAGAGTAAAGGGGGCTAAATGCAAATGCACGCCACACTTTTCAGGTATTTATTTGTAAAAAAAAATGGAAAGCCATTTATCATTTTCCTTCCACTTCACAAATATGTGCCACTTTGTGTTGGTCTATCACATAAAATCCCAATAAAATAAATGTATGTTTTTGGTTGTAACATGACAAAATGTGGACAATTTCAAGGGGTATGAACACTTTTTCAAGGCACTGTACCTTCAAAATGGCACATGTAGTACACATTCCATGCCAGTCTTCCTTCAAGTCAACATCTTTGCATATTCACAGTTTAATAGCTGAGACCCTTAATACTTTCAGAGATACACATATTACATTGATAGACATGACACAAATGTTTGCAACATTTTTGAAGAAAATAGACATTTACATGTGACAGGTGTTTTGGGTTCCAGGGGTTTCCATAGCATACTGAAGGGCCAAATCAGTGGTGTAACAACAGCCATAGCAGGCCATGTAGCTGCTATGGGGCCTTGGGGTAGAAGGAGTCATTAAGGCAAATTAAAATCTTTGTGCATGTGAAGATAACACATTACTGTGTTATTAGGATTGCTGAGGTAGCTGTTGAAACTGTACTCCCTGTGCCATTTCCAATCAAGAAGAGCTGAGGACACACATACGCGAAGAGATGTCTGGATCAGTCGTTGTAGTCACAATTCCCCACACATGCTGCGCAGTAGAGAGAATTTGTTTAGCTGCCTTAGCAGTGTAGATTTATTGCACTCAGAAATTCTGGCCATTCTTCCTTTTCCCCCCTTTCTTATTCCTTCCCCATTCCTTGTCTCTTCCCCCATTTTCCTCCTCTTCTACTCGTACTTAATTTCCATTTAGTTATTTTATTAACACTTTTTATAGTGCACTTTGTATACTCATACAACCCATACCAGTCTGCCAGTGGGTGGTGGAGTAGTATAGGTTCTATTATTTTTTCTTGCAGGATTTCTGAGTAGGATTGTTGTATGTGTTTATAAGAAACGTTATCTTTATGTCAAACTTATACTTTATATGGCAACCTGTTGTGTCAAAAATGACTGGTGGTATTCTATTTGGATCACCCTTTTTATATTCATTCTTGATTGTTTGATATGCTTATCCTTGATGTAATGCTTTGTGTACAATTTGTGCCCCTTTTTGGAAAAATCTTTTAATACATATTTTAAAACAGAGATTCTGGTCATGCTGGCTAGCACTGAACTTAACCCTTTATGCCTAATACAGTCTTCCTCAAGCTTTAAAAATCTCAACGTGTCGAAAAACTGACAGCTTTTTGTAGTTCTGCAAAAAAGCCCCACAGTAAAAACAGATTTGCATTTGGGTCAGGGCCAAAACTAGGGGCGGGGCAGGCATTTAGAGGGGTGCCGCAGCTGGTACTGATGCTCCTGCAGCAGCTGAAAGGCCACTTCTCCTCCTCTACCTCCCACTAGCATTCAGCCGCTGCAGGAGGAAAATACAGAGATCGGTTTGTACCTGTAAAAGCTGACTCAGCTGCCACTCCTATTCCTGCCCCTTCTGCAGCTGATGCCCCCTTCTCTGGTCCCCCCACAGCGCTCACCTTGGGGGGTGCTGGGGGGGCACTCGTTCTCCTGGTTTTTCCTTCCCCCACTCTCCATCTAGATTCCCGGCAGCAGCAGACAGGGTAGGGAGCGGGAGAAGGAAAGACCAGGAGAACGAGTGCTGAGGAAGGTTATCTTAAAACTTTGTGTAGCTGCCTCCTGATCGTATGATGAGCTTCTCTGTGATGAAGATCATGTCTTTATTCCGCCTGCACTGCACAACTAGCCAGGGAGAGGAGGTGAGTGCTGTGGTGGGACCAGAGGAGGGGGGCCAGAGGAGGAGGGGGGACCAGAGGAGCAGGGGGGACCAGAGGAGCAGGGAGGGACCAGAGGAGCACGGGGGGACCAGAGAAGTTTGGGGAGGACAAGAGGAGCATGTGAGGACCAGAGGAACACAGGGGTGACCAGGGGAGCAAGGGTGAAAGCAGAGAAGCACAGGAGGGGCAGAGGAGTTTGGGGGGACAGGAGGAACACAGGGGGGGACCAGAGAAGCAAGGGGGGACCAGAGGAGCAAGGGGAAACCAGAGGAACACAGGGGGACCAGAGGAGCATGGGGGACCAGAGGAGCACAGGGGGACCAGAGGAGCACAGGAAGACCAGAGGAGTTTGGGGAAGACCAGAGGAGCATGTGGAGCCCAGAGGAACACAGGGGTGACCAGAGGAGCAAGGGGGAAACCAGAGAAGCAAAGGGGGCAGAGGAGTTTGGGGGGGACCAGAGGAACACGGGGGACCGGAGAAGCAAGGGGGGCCAGAGGAGCAAAGGGAAACCAAAGGAGCACAGGGGGGACCAGAGGAGCAGGGAGGGACCAGAGGAGCACTGGGGGGGACCAGATGAGCACAGGGGGACCAGAGGAGCAGAGGGGGACAAGAGGAGCACAGGGGGACCAGAGGAACACAGAGAGAACCAGAAGAGCACAGGGGGGACCAGGCGAGCACAGTGGGAGCAGAAGAGCACAGAGGGGCCAGAGGATCACTGGGGGGGAACCAGAGGAGCACAGGGGGACCAGAGGAGCACAGGGGGACCAGAGGAGCAGAGGGGGACCAGAGGAGTACAGGGGGGACAAGAGGAGCACAGGGGGGACCAGAGGAACACATAGAGGACCAGAGGAGCAAAGAGGAACCAGACGAGCACAGGGGGGACCAGACAAGCACAGTGGGGGGCAGAAGAGCACAGGGGGCCAGAGGAGCACGGGGGGGACCAGAATAACACAGGGGGACCAGAGGAGCAGGGGTGACTAGAAGAGCAAGGGGGACCAAAGGAGCACAGGGGAGACCAGAGGAATGCGGGGGGACTAGAGGAGCAAGGGGGTAACCAGAGGAGCACAGGATTGAAAGGAATTATACACCTTGATGACCACCCTGGTTATGCAGGCCAACCACCGGGATCCTCAGATCCGTGAGACACCACGAGAAACAATCTTGAGTGTTTTCATAAGATGTCTGATTTTAATGAGGAAGACAATGGCTTATATGCAAGTAAAACAAAGAAGGGAGTTGCTGAATATAAGGCATACGTGTCTTAAGGGTTATACAAGCTTACTCAGTACTTCCTTATCATCACGAGTTAGGCTGCTGAAAAGAGAAACAGAAATAGCCTATGTCTTCACAGAAAACAGGAAGCTGTTCCGGGAATCGGCCTAACCACAATAACTGAAAGGAAGTGGTTCTATACAATTTCTCATATTCCTCATGAAGTTAGGCTGCTTATGGCAAAACTCCTAAATACAGAAGTTCATTTCTACAAAAAGAAAATGGAGGGGAATCTAAAATGGAGTCACAATTGTTTATTCCCTTCAGGACCGCGCTATAGCCAAATGACAGCTACAGCACAGATCTGCTTTGCTGGGAAGCCGTTAATAGATGTCCTCCCCTTTGCACGCTCCCCGCACACCCCCTGCAGGGCGCATGTGGCGCGCTCTGTGATCACAGAGTCAATGAGACTCGGGTGATCACAGATTGGAGTAAGGGGTCAATCCCGACCCCTTACCACGTGATCAGCTGTCAGCCAATGACAGCTGATCACGTGATGTAAACAGAAGATCGGTAATCTTTTTTTTTTCTTCTCACGCTGACAGTGTGAGGAGAAAAAAAAAAAACGATCACCCGCTTCTGTTGAAGGGACATTGGTCCCTAAAAGGAAGAGGCGAAGCTGTCTCATATATGCCCACCAGTACCGCCTGCCAGTGCCATCTGCCAGTGCCCACAGTGCCTCGAATCAGTGCCCACAGTGCCACGAATCAGTGCCCACCAAGACATAAAAGTGCCAGCAATCAGTGCCACCTATCAATGCCCACGAGTGCCACCTATCAATGCCCACCAAATTTAAGTGCTTTCACTAAATCTTGGCACACTTTTGAAATAAAGGCAGGACCATTGTCAGAATTTATTTGGAGCGGGCATCCCCATCTAGGGATAATTTCCTACATAAGGATTTTTACAACTGTTTGTGCATCTTCTTTTGTGGTTACAAATGCTTCTGTCCATCTAAAGAACATGTCTACTATCAGAAGTAAATATTCCTGTCTTTTACCTAACTTTATATGGGTGAAGTAAGTAAATGTGTAAAAGGTGTGGATGGATATGTTAAGTGTTCATGCTTTGCCTTGTGTGGATTTCTTGGGTTGTTTCGGATTCATGTGATGCATCTGGCAACATATGATTTGACCAAAGAGGGAAGACCAGGGATAAAGAAATCATTGTCCAACATTTCACATGTGACCTGCCAGCCTTTGTGCCCTACCCCATGATTAGGGATGGGCCGAACACCCCCCGTTCGGTTCGCACCAGAGCATGAAAACAGGCAAAAAATTTGTTCAAACACGCGAACACCGTTAAAGTCTATGGGACACAAACATGAAAAATCAAAAATGCTAATTTCAAAGGCTTATATGCATGGTATTGTCTTAAAAAGTGTTTGGGGACCCGGGTCCTGCCCCAGGGGACATGTATCAATGCAAAAAAAAGTTTTAAAAAATAACGTTTTTCGGGAGCAGTGATTTTAATAATGCTTAAAGTGAAACAATAAAAGTGTAATATTCCTTTAAATTTCGTACCTGGGGGGGGTGTCTATAGTATGCCTATAAAGTAGCGCATATTTCCCGTGTTTAGAACAGTCTGACAGCAAAATTACATTTCTAAAGGAAAAAAAGTCATTTAAAACTACTCGCGGCTATAATGAATTGTCGGTCCAGCAATACACATAAAAGTTCATTGATACAAACGGCATGGGATTCCCCCACAGGGGAAACCTAAACCAAAATTAAAAAAAAAATGGTGTGGGGGTCCCCCTCAAATTCCATTTTAAGGGGAGCCCCGTGCCAAAATTTTAAACTAAAATGGGGTGGGGTCCACCCAAAAATCCATACCAGAACCTTATCCAAGCACGCAACCTGGCAGCCCGCAGGAAAAGAGGGGGGGCGAGAGAGCGCCCCCCTCCAGAACTGTACCAGGCCACATGCCTCCAACATTGGGAGGGTGCTTTGGGGTAGCCCCCCAAAGCACCTTGTTCCCATGTTGATGATGAGAAGGGCCTCATCCCCACAGCCCTTGCCCAGTGGTTGTGGGGGTCTGCAAGCGGGGGGCTTATCGAAATCTGGAAGCCCCCTTTAACAAGGGGACCCCCAGATCCCGCCCTCCCCCTGTGTGAATTGGCAATGGGGTACAAATGTACTCCTACCATTTCACAAAAAAAAGTGTCAAAAATGTTAAAATGTCTTTTCCAATTCGTCCTCCGATCCACCTCAATGGGAGTCTCCCACTGTCTGATGCTTCTGTTCAAGTGACAGCTCTTATATAATGGAGGGCGGGGCCACCCGGTGACCCCACCCCCTCTGACGCACTGGGACTACCCTATGGCTTTCCCCGTGTTGTCAGAGGGGGCGGAGTCACCCGTTTACGGAAACGGTGACCCCGCCTCCCTCTGACAACAATCATACCAAGAAAACATAGCATATCTTTCTTTGTCAGTGGGCGGGGCAGACCCACGAGAGCCGCAGCTCTCTTGTGACTGACTCTTCTTTCTCCTTTTGTGAGGGTAAAACCAAGGTATTCAACAGTTTCTTGACACCATTGCAATTTCTTTTTAGAGACTTTGTGACCATTTTCTGTTAACCAGTACAATAAATCTTTACCATCCTCTCTGCTGACAACCTGGCTTGGACTGCATAACAACAAATCATCAACATATTGTAATAGGACTGAACCATAGCGGGGAGTCCAGGACCGCAGGGTTGCCTGGAGTACAACTGAATAGAGGGGAGTCTACATACCCTTGGGGCATTTTGCACTAGGTCATTTGGCTATTTCTAAAACGGGACGCTAAAAAATGCATTTGCTAAATCAATTACTGTGAAATACTCTGCATCAGATGGTATGGAAGTCAGGAGTGATGGCACATCAGGTAGTATAGGTGTTATGGGCACTACGAGATTATTTATGGCCCTAAGGTCTTGAACAAACCTATAACTGCCATGGATTTATAGGAGTGTTGTAAGGTGAAATTGTTTCCTTTAAAATTCCTTGTTTAAGGAAATGTTCCACCATGGGAGCGATTCCGTCCTTCTTTTCTTTTGACAAAGGGTATTATTTGTGGTATATGGGTTCTGCCCAAGGTTTGAGGGTGGCTTTGTATGGGGTACAAGAGATGAGTCCCACATTCAAAGACCCATCTGACCAGGCATTTTGTAAATCTTTTGGTAATTCTTCTGTTGGTACTTCATTACTTAGGGCCAAATTGGGTACGATGGGGACCTTTTTTGAATAGACAGTAAGACCGCCACTTGGGGACATTATTATTTTCATACCCAATTTTCCCAGCAAGTCCCTACCCAAGAGATTCACTGGACAATTTGGTATAATCCCAAAGCTGTGATGGATTATTACAGACCCATGTTCATCATCTACAATTGGGAGGGGAGGGGTTTTTAAGATCTTGGTGAGTATCCGATTAATTCCCATTGAAGGCTCAGCATTTGTGGTCTCACCTCTATAATAATCTTGGCTTAAAGTACTCCGAGTCACCCCGATGTCAGGGAGAAATGGGATCAGTAAACCATTTACATGTAGGGTCACTAGAGGTTGGTTATAAAAGGAGTGAGACACAAGAGGAAATGCTGGGATACCACCTTCTGGGCAGCTTCATTGTTATTTTGGTTGGGTCCACTGGATTGGAAACCCTGGGCCAGGAGCTGGTTGACTCTGGGATCTTTGAGGACCAGGATTGGTATTATTCAAGGGCTGTTGATTATTTGGGTCATAGATCTCATAAGGACATTGATTCCTCCAGTGATCTTCAGCTCCACAATTGAAGCATCCGGTTCTAGAGAGAGAGGGGGGCCTTGGGAAAAACTTCTCCCTCTTCCTCCTCCTCTGCCCCTGCCGCTGCCTTGTCCTCTACCCCTGCCCTACTGTCTCCCATTTCCTGAATTATCCTGGGGTCTCATATCCTGTGGAAGTGGAACTCCTTGGAAATGAGCACCTAACACTTTATCCTTCGGTATATTAAAGCAACCTGCTGCATCCTTTTCAGTCAGTGCTTTCTGAAAGTCCCCCATTGATTTTGTGGGCCAGTCAGAAATCATCTGCTTTACCATTAAACCATGTTGTGGTTTAAGGTTGTTAATGTAAGTCTGTATCATAAAGCTATACATGTTTGGCAGTGTGGATAATCTAGCCTCCTGAGTCTATACATCCATGAATCTTTTCCAAAATTCTAATACACTTTCTCCAGATTTCTGTTTACATGCTATGGCAGTGGAGAGGGAGATTTTATCCTTACAGGCAATTTTAAATTCTGTTTCTAATTGGGTCCACATTGTGGTCCTTCCAGCTTCTGTATTTAAGCTATATTGATCTGCACGGACAGCATTGCCCTGTATATCATTAATACTGGGAACCTTTGTCCAATCAAAAGCAGATGTATGTCAGATCACCCCATCCACAATCAACCGCATATCTTCTTGTGTATAGTTTCTGCCATTACAAGCTTTTTTCAAATAACTCAGTGTAGCAGATGATGATTGCGTGGGTTTAGGACAATGTTTAATTTTTTCTATTGATGTCCTCAATGACTTTAACCTTTTCAAGCATATCATTACCTAGTCAAAAAAGGGGCATTTAGTTCAGTTCCTCCAATGTCATATGGCTTCCCACTTTTAGTTCTATTTGGGATAAATGTATTTCAGGTATTTTCGTTATCGTTTTAACAAGCGATAACGAAAGTGCAGAGTACGAAAACCGAAATATCCGACATAAACAAATGCTTTATATTCGTTCTCGTTGCGACAACAGTTTGATATAGATAGGAGATTCGACATCACGCTGACAATAACGATCTGTGTCTATCGAACCTGTGGTCGAATGTGCCTAACCTTAACTCTATCAGTCCAAGATTATTCTACATAGAGAGAAAAGATTTGACATAGAGAGAAAAGATTTGACATAGAGAGAAAAGATTCGACATAGAGAGAAAAGATCGCTGCTGGAATAGGATGGGGGAAGTAAAATAAAAATAATGATGATGATGAATGTTATTGGCCGATTGTAACCAAAGAGGAGGGGCAGTAAAATAGCTAGAACTAAGTACACACGTACAGCCAACTTACTTTTACTTATGATTTGCTAGCAGAGAGAGACACACACTGAATCATTTCAGAAGACAGTCAATCTTAGCTGGTCTGTTTGTTAGAGAACCTGAAATATTTAGTAATTAAGCATAAGCACAGCAGCAGAACAATAGTGAAGCAAGCTACAGTTCAACTTAACTTTTTCATAATAATCTGCTGCTATTGTGTTAGTGTTGTGGACTTGATAGTGATACTAGTGTTTCAAGTGTTGTGATAGCCTCAGAGGCTGCCCGTGTTGTAGGGGGGGGGGATTTATTATTATAGATTCTATATTATAATGCCATATCAATATCTGACACAACGTCAGATGCCGCGCCCGCCATTGCACTTGGAGATTGAGAAACAAATGTGAAAGTTGGCTTACTGTTGGGGTAGAGTAGAACATTCAACATGAACGACGAAGATTTTACAAAGCAACTAAAAACATATAAACGTTGAATCTTTGGCTTATGATGTCTGTCGAAAATTTTAAGAAGATTCGACGGAGCAGCTGAACTGTACGACACTGCAATCGTACATTTCCGGTCAAATGCATCCGCCCATAGGCTATAGAAAAATTCTAATGTTGGTTGACTAGTAAAATAATTAATAAATATAATTATTTCTAGTCATACAACATTAGAATTCTACTACAGCTAGCTTATAGGTGGAAAATTCGACCGGAAATGTACACGTACAGTTTAGCTGCTCCGTCGAATCTTCTTTGAACATTCGACAGACACCATAAGCCTTCAATGACAGATTAGACCTTAATTAATTTGGATTTTCGGACGAATGCAATTTTGAACGAAAAAATAAATAAATACAAACAAATTTCGGGAGTAACTAAATGAATTTATTTTTCGGACGAAAACGAAATTCCGAAACAAAATATTTCAGTGTGCACATGTCTATTCTTTTTGTACTACAACAGGGGGAGTATGGGGAGTTGATGTGTGTCCCCCTGTTGCTCCTTCTGAGGCGCTATCACTATCCTCAGAATCTTGTGATGCTTGTCTTTGTGGGGTGGCGGGTGCCGTGTGGCTTGTAGCGCTGGCTGTTGTGTCTGTGGCGGTGCTTGTTGTTGTGTCAGCCTGTGGGGCACCTGGGTGAGGGCTTCTTTAGTGGGTGGCATGATATCCAGCAAGAACACTTACAGTATCTCACAAAAGTGAGTACACCCCTTGTAAATATTTTATGAATTCTTTTCATGTGACAACAGTGAAGAAATGACACTTTGCTACAATGTAAAGTAGTAAGAGTACAGCTTCTATAACAGTGTAAATTTGCTGTCCCCTCAAAATAACTCAAAACACAGCCATTAATGTCTAAACCGCTGGCAACAAAAGTGAGTGCACCCTTAAGTGAAAATGTCCAAGGCCCAAAGTTTCAATATTTTGTGTGGCCACCATTATATTTAGGCACTGCCTTAACCCTCTTGGGCATGGAGTTCACCAGAGCTTCACAGGTTGCCACTGGAGTCCTCTTCCACTCCTCCATGACGACATCACGGAGCTGGTGGATGTTAGAGACCTTGCACTCCTCCACGTTCTGTTTGAGGATGCCCCACAGATGCTCAATAGGGTTTAGGTCTGGAGACATGCTTGGTCAGTCCATCACCTTTACCCTCAGCTTCTTTAGCAAGGCAGTGGTCTTCTTGAAAGTGTGTTTGGGGTCGTTATCATGTTGGAATACTGCCCTGTGGCCCAGTCTCTGAAGGGAGGGGATCATGCTCTGCTTCAGTATGTCACAGTACATGTTGGCATTCATGGTTCCCTCAATGAACTGTAGCTCCCTAGTGGCGGCAGCACTCATGCAGTCCCAGACCATGACACTTCCACCACCATGCTTGACTGTAGGCAAGACACACTTGTCTTTGTACTCCTCACCTGGTTGCTGCCACACACGCTTGACGCCATCTGAACCAAGTAAGTTTATCTTGGTCTCATCGGACCACAGGACATGGTTCCAGTAATCTATGTCCTTAGTCTGCTTGTCTTCAGCAAACTGTTTGCGGCTTTCCTGTGCTTCATCTTTAGAAGAAGCTTCCTTCTGGGACGACAGCAATGCAGACCAATATGATGCAGTGTGTGGCATATGGTCTGAGCACTGACAGCCTGACCCCTCATCCCTTCAACGTCTGCAGCAATGCTGGCAGCACTCATACGTCTATTTCCCAAAGACAACCTCTGGATATGACGCTGAACATGTGTGCTCATCTTCCTTTTTAGACCATGGCGGGGTCTGTTCTGAGTGGAACCTGCCCTGTTAAACCGCTGTATGGTCTTGGCCACCATGCTGCAGCTCAGTTTCAGGGTCTTGGCAATTTTCTTATAGCCTAGGACATCTTTATGTAGAGCAACAATTCTTTTTTTCAGATCATCAGAGAGTTCTTTGCCATTAGGTGCCATGTTGAACTTCCAGTGACCAATATGAGAGAGCGAGAGCGACAACGCCAAATTTAATACACCTGCTCCCCATTCACATCTGAGACCTTGAAACACTAACGAGTCACATGACACCGGGGAGGAAAAATGGCTAGTTGGGTCCAATTTGGAAATTTTCACTTAGGGGTATACTGGCTTTTGTTGCAAGTGGTTTAGACATTAATGGCTGTGTGTTCAGTTATTTTGAGGGGACAACAAATTTTAACTAGTAAATCAAAAAACTGTGTCTGCGCTAACCAAGGATCAGTAATAATGTGCAAGAAGCAAATATAAGCATACAATTAAAAATAAACATATGAAAATATATAAAAATATATAACAGTCATGTGTGCTATTAATCAGTGATTAATAATTAAAGTGCAACATGCAAAAAAATCTCAAATCCAAGTGCTCATAAAATATCAAAAATGTGTTCACTCCTCTTATAAAGTGATATACAAGTTCCATAAAGTTCATAAACGCAAAGTTCATAAATGACAGAACTCAAAGTGCATAGCTATAATGTCCATCATCAGTTTTATCCATCGTGCTCATCCAAAATTGTGTATACAGGGATATAAAGCATGCTTCAGTGTCAGTGCTCTCCAGTGACCCCCAACAGCATATGCGCTCACCTCTAAGCGTGTGACACAGTAACTAAACTATGTCTGAAAATGCATGAGAGCCCCTCCACGGCTCTAATTGGTATGCAGACGCTGACCTCCAATTTGCTCATATATCATCACGATTCATAAAATAGGGAAACAGAGAAACTCCATAGTGTAATAAGTCCAACAATTTATTATAAAATAAGCACTTCCCTTCATAGGGATACTCACATTGGGTAGGTGCGTGAGTGCACCATCCTAATCAAGGTTATACAATGTATGGAACGCTGGTACGGCGTGCGGTGCGGTATATCCTTCTCATCTACTCCTCACTGCTGACAGCTCCGTCCTGGCCCCTCCCCCACGCGTGTTCGGCACAGGGATCACGTGCCTTCATCAGGGGGATCTCACGCGTCACTTCCGGTAGATTACGTTACTGACGCATCACTGCGTCAGTGACGTAATCTATCGGAAGTGACGCGTGCGTTCCACGCACCGGAAAGCAACCAGGAAGTGTGTGGTTCGCTACACACAGTGAATACTCTGGAGGACTTCCCAGGAGCCGTGGTATCAGGCACAGTGCACTTTAATACAAATGCTCTATTTATCTAAATCTCTGGTAGGCAGATCTGAATAAGGGGGGATGTGTTTGGATATTTCTGAATAAAACTATTTTAGCAATATTACGCTATGTAGATATCTTATTCCTCCCATACGTGATGCTGCATGAACCGAGAGGGTTACTGACATCTGGTGGCCGTACAGAAGAGGTGGAAAGCTGCTATTAATGATATACAAAGGCTTTTATATGCTAAATTTCTGGTGAGTGTAATCCCATAGGGGTGCATTCCCCCTCACGAGGTGAATGTTTTGGGTGGAAGAAGCTCCTTACTCCTACAGAACACAGCTGCTCAAGCTTTTCCTTGATCTTCTCTTCTACTGGGTCATCTTAGTTTTAAAAAAATGTGTCTTTGCTGTTTTGACACATAGCGCTGCTGCAATGAGATATTAAGAGACTTTTGCATCGTTTTTGTGGTTTCTTATGATTTTATTGCCTATACATACACATGTTTCTATTATTTAAGTAGCTGCTAATTTTGTACATTTATACTACATCATATTCCTGGTGCGGAGCAGTGTGGGATAGAGGCGGTATACTTTCACACTTTCTTGGTACACTTTCACCATAACCATATGAAATGCATCATTATCTCCATCTAATCCATGAAAGGATCACTACTATGCATAACTGACACCCAAGGGTTTATAAATTCATAATCAGTACCACAAACCCTAGCAACATAATATTTACAAGTTTCCCTGGGGTTGGGGGAGGCGGAGCCTCTTTACAATGTTCTTGACCCATATTACAGTGAACGAGAGGCTGTCTTACCTTACAGCTTCTTCCACACAACAAATTATCTTATACTTCTTTGCGACAGAAAGACAAAGCAAACAGAGGTTTGGGTCACGGTGGTGGTTACCCCATAAACTCTTTCTCTCCTTCCCAAAAGGAGTTACAGTACTGTTTTGTTTAATGTTAATGAATCCTCTCTCTAGGACCCTCAGGTCTCCCAAAGACCGTTCACACTTTAAGGCGTGGTCCGTCTCCTTTCTATATAAATTTTAAGGGACTAAAGCTTTATCAGAGCCGAGGCAAGAAAATAATTTGTCAAAATAAGATAAAAGTTTACTTAACACGGATGATTGCTTTATCCCAGACGAACCCCCATTTGAAAGGAATTATACACCTTGACGACCACCCTGGTTATACAGGCTGACCCCCGCCACCCTCGGAACCGTGAGACACCACATGACATGAGAAACGGCTTGAGTGTTTTCATAAGATGTCTGATTTTAATGAGGAAGACAAGGGCTTATATGCAAGTAAAACAAAGAAGGGAGGGGCTGAATATAAGGCATACGTGTCTTAAGGGTTAGACAAGCTTACTCAGTACTTCCTTATCATTACAAGTTAGGCTGCTGAAAAGAAAACCAGAAATAGCCTATGTCTTCACAAAAAACAGGAAGCTGTTCCGGGAATTGGCCTAACCACAATAAGTGAAGAAGTGGTTCTATGCAAACTGAAGTTATGCTGCTTATGGCAAAACTCATAAATACAGAAGTTCATTTCTACAAAAAGAAAATGGAGAAGAATCTAAAATAGAGTCACAATTGTTTATACATTCTCTCACAGGGATGATAGAGGAGCAGGGGGGACCAGAGGAACAGGGGGCAAATGGAGGAGCATGGGGGGGGGAACCAGAGGAACAGGGGGGACCAGAGGAGCAGGGGGAACCAGAAGAGCATGGGGGAACAGAAGAGCACGGGGGGAGGGGACAGACAACTGACCCGACAGCTATGGCCTTGGATTTTAACACTTTCCTGCATAGTCCCCATGTCTATTGTATCAGCTGCACTGATGAATTATCCCTTTCACATAGACGGGCAGACTTCGCCAGCAGATCCACCTGCTCAGCATGGGATGTCTCCGCTGATTCCATACCAATGTCTATTGAATATTACTGGCAAAATTTGTAATTTCAATGTCCTAACTAACCTTACCTTTTAATTCAAATCCAATATAACTTTTATTAAAGGCTCAAGGTTTTTTGCCTTCATGCATTCTATGTACGCAGCCCCCACTAATACTTACCTGAGCCCCCTCTCGATCCAGCGTTGCGCACAACAGCTTCAGCTCTCTGGAGACTCTCACTCCTCATTGACTGGCTCAATCACAGCCAGTGAGCCAATGAGGAGAAAGAGAAGGGGCTGTGTGTGAATGAACACGCAGAGCAGTGGATCTGCTCAGTTGCCCCCACAGCATGCTGATTGCTCTGGGGATACTCGGCAGGAGGGAGGGGCCTGGAGCGCCGGCGGGGGGACCAGAGAAAAGGAGGATCAGGGCTGCTCTGTGCCAAACCACTGCATAGAGCATGGTGAGTATGACATGTGTGTAGTTATTTCTTTTATTTTTTTATACAAGCCTTTAAAATTGCTTAAAGCTAACTAGAACCAGCAGTTAACACACCAGAGTAGCCTTTCTCAATAAGTGCTCCACTAGAGGTTGCTAGGGATTCCTTGAATAGTAGAGAATTGATCTCCCACTGACACTGACCAGCAATGTACTGTAACTACCCAATTTTACACCGACATCCAATGTAAGGGGTCAATTCTATTTTGACAATCAAAGTAAAGGATGCTCTCCTCTGACCACTAGAAACATAGAAGAAAAAGACCAAATGGTCCAGTTAGTCTGCCCCTTTTTGATTTTGTTTGCTTTTTTTTCATTTTGCTTTTTTTGGTTTTCATTTTTTCACCTTTTTGCCTGAGTATGTTTAAATTCACTTGCTGTTGACTGACTCACTACCTTTGCTTGAAGTCTGTTCCAAGCATAAGGCTGGGTTCACAATAATGCGAATTGGATGCAGATTTCCCCACACCCAATTCGTATGACAAGAGGTTGTGACTGGCTCTCAGTGGAGCCGGTTCACACATCTCCAGAGAGAATTTTTACAGAGGTCCTGTGCGTCTTTGGCTTTCAGGTCCGAATTCAGGCAAAAATTTGGGTCTGATACATCCCTGAAACGGAGAACAGGGACGCACCGGACCCCTGCTGTCATCCGCATCCGTCTGCAGTGTGAACCCAGCCTCAATGACTCTTTTTATAAAATAATGCTTTCTAAGGTAAGTTTAGACCTTTTCTTCCACTAGTTTGAAGTCATATTCTTACTAATGTAAGGGGATGCTTCACATTTCACAGTCTTTTTTTGGCCATCATTATTATTATTGGTTTATTTAATGACTATTATTGAAAATAATTTTGTTGCATAGAGGAGGGATGTAGTAAAGTGATTTGCTGTGGGTAGTTATGGGCTTTATGTTCGGGTCCAACATGAGTTCAACTTGAACATTGGCTGTTCGCTCGTTCGCCGAATAGCGAACAATTTGGGGTGTTCGCGGCAAATTCGAAAGCCGCGGAACACCCTTTAAAAGTCTACGGGAAAAATCAAAAGTGCTAATTTTAAAGGTTATTATGCAAGTTATTGTCATAAAAAGTGTTTGGGGACCTGGGTCCTGTCCCAGGGGACATGTATCAATGCAAAAAAAAGTTTTAAAATCTGCCATTTTTTTGGGAGCAGTGATTTTAATAATGCTTAAAGTGAAACAATAAAAGTATAATATTCATTTAAATTTCATACCTGGGGGTATCTATAGTATGCCTGTAAAGTGGCGCATGTTTCCAGTGTTTAGAACAGTCTGACAGCAAAATTACATTTCTAAAGGAAAAAAAGTCATTTAAAACTACTCGCGGCTATAATGAATTGTCGGTCCAGGAATACACATAAAAGTTCATTGATAAAAACGGCATGGGATTCCTCCACAGGGGAACCCAGAACCAAAATTTAAAAAAAATGCGTGGGGTCCCCCCAAATTCCATACCAGGCCCTTCAGGTCTGGTATGGAAATTAAGGGGAACCCCACGCCAAAATAAAAAAAATGATGTGGGGGTCCCCCTAAAAATCCATACCAGACCGAGGGTCTAGTATGGATTTTAAGGGGAACCCCACGCCAAAATAAAAAAAAATGGCGTGGGGTCCCCCCAAAAATCCATACCAGACCCTTATCCAAGCATGCAACCTGGCAGGCCACAGGAAAAGAGGGGGGACGAGAGAGCGCCCCCCCTCCTGATCCATACCAGGCCACATGCCCTTGACATTGGGAGGGTGCTTTGGTACACGGGTGACCCCGCCCCCCTCTGACAACACAGGGAAAGCCATAGGGAATTCCCCGTGTGTCAGAGGGGGGCGGGGTCACCGGGTGGCCCCGTGCTCCGTTATATAAGAGTTGTCACCTGAACAGAAGCGTCACACAGTGGGAGACTCCCATTGAGGCAGATCAGAGGACGAAGCAGAGAAAAAGGAGCTGGAGGAAGATCCCAGACGAGAAGACCGAAGGAAGAAGTGGAGGAAGATAGAGGAAGAAGCGCGGGAAGAACAAGATGGAGGAAAAAGAAGAACACCGAAGGAAGACCAGAAGAAGGTGGAAGAAGAAGCGGGGAAAGAAGAAGACATTAATAAAGGGATTGTCAAAAACCGTCTATTGTCTTTTTTTTAACACTTTCTTTGTGAAATGGTAGGGGTACATTTGTACCTCATTACCAATTCACACAGGGGGGCGGGATATGGGGGTCCCCTTGTTAAAGAGGGGCTTCCAGATTCTGATAAGCCCCCCTCCCGCAGACCCCCGCAACCACTGGGCTAGGGTTGTGGGGATGAGGCTCTTCTCCCCATCAACATGGGGACAAGGTGTTTTGGGGGGCTACCCCGAAGCACCCTCCCAATATTGAGGACATGTGGCCTGGTACGGTTCAGGAGGGGGGTGGCCGCTCTCTGGTCCCCCCTCTTTTCCTGCGGCCTGCCAGGTTGCGTGCTTGGATAAGGGTCTGGTATGGATTTTTGGGGGGACCCTACACCATTTTTTTTCTAATTTTGGCATGGGGTTCCTCTTAAAATCTGGTCTGGTATGGATTTTGAGGGGGACCCCCACGCCTTTTTTTTTTAAATTTTGGTGCAGGGTTCCCCTTAATATGCGCACCAGACCTGGAGGGCCTGGTATGTAATTTGGGGGGACCCCAACTCATTTTTTTTTTAAATTTTGGTTCGGGGTTCCTCTGTGGGGAAATCCCATGCCATTTTTATCAATGAACTTTTATGTGTTTTGCCGGACCGACAATTCATTATAGCCGTGAGTAGTTTTAAATGACTTTTTCCTTTAGAAATGTCATTTTGCTTTCAGACTGTCCTAAACACGGGAAACATGCGCCACTTTACAGGCATACTATAGACACCCCCCAGGTACGAAATTTAAAGGAATATTACACTTTTATTGTTTCATTTTAAGCATTATTAAAATCACTGCTCCCGAAAAAACGTCTGTTTTTGAAACTTTTTTTTTGCATTGATACATGTCCCCTGGGGCAGGACCCGGGTCCTCAAACACTTTTTAAGACAATACCATGCATATAAGCCTTTAAAATTAGCACTTTTGATTTTTCATGTTCGTGTCCCATAGACTTTAACGGTGTTCGCGTGTTCGAACAAATTTTTTGCCTGTTCGCATGTTCTGGTGCGAACCGGACTGGGGGGTGTTCGGCCCATCCCTTGCTGTGGGTATTAGATACCCCAGGTAAGCCAAATTCCTAATTATTTTATTTAGGGAGAAGAAGTGTTACAAAACTTTCTGCTTTGGATGTCAGAGACTTTATCTAAAACTCGCACACATGTACCATTAGCTGTAAATAAAATATTTTTTATCAAAGGTTCCCTGAGAGCTGAAAATAATTTTAAGAGTTCCTCCGGGGTAAAAACTTTGAAAAAAAGCTGGCCAAATGACTAACAAGGCCTGGTCAAAAATTAGAGAATGAGAAGGATAGAGCCTAATATCAGGCCTCATTTGTGGATTATACACAATGTGACACACTACATTTTTTTTACACTGTATTCTTTTCATTATTCTTCCAACCCTTGTTTCTCAAGCAGCTATACAAGGACTGCACGCCATGTGTGAATAGTACAGTTCTGTTCCCCTCAAGGCCTCATCTCTCTTGGACTTCACTTCGAGTCCATGGTCCTACTTATTGGAACTCTCCAGACAGATGGTAGCAACACAATCATCTTGTTGCAAATAGTTTGTTGTACATTGTTATAAAGCAGAAAGAAGTGACAAGAACCTGACTGGTGCTCATCCAATGGAAGAAACAAATTAGAGCTCAGTTTCCTGTGGTTAATTACCCAATGCATTGTTTTTCTTTTTAATTTTGAACGGGTTCTTAAGGAGGTTTGGCTCTTCTATATAAGAAGAGCTGGATGGAGAGGAACTCTATTACAACATACACTGCCCAATCCAATTAAAATCTTATAAACACACAGTGTGTGGGGTAGTGTTTTTGCCTCTTTAATCCACAAAGGAAGAAAAAAGATTCAATTTAATGTGCTTTTTTATGGCAGAAAACTTACGTCATATGTTTAAAATTTACTGCAAAGACATTTCTTACTGCCAGTGATATTTAGACAATCTCTCTTGGTTTATGTCCTTCGAAAGACAGATTGCTGGTAGAGTGTTTACAATGTGTTGCATTTAAACATTTAATCAAGCGACCATTATTTTTTTGGACTCAAAACCTGTGAAAGATAGCAGGAGTTTCAGAGAACTGGCTCCACAATAAACAATATGAGCACGAAGAGAGATTTGCATCCAGACACACTTAGCAGCTTTCCAAATTCACATGCTACGGTTTATTTATTAAGATTTGGAGCACTACTTATCTCTGGGTCAGGTTAAGGACTATTACCTGGACTAACAGAGGGTTACAATGGGCTATAAAATGGCTATGCAAGCTGAGAGTTAGTTTATTCATGAGGCAAAAAAAATAATAAATTGCCATGGGTCCACCAAAAAACAGTTCTCCATTACAATAAAGAAATCTGGAATGCAGGAGCCACTACTTTTCAAATGAAAAGGTATTACATTTAGTGTATACATAGCAAAAAAATATGTTCTTACTGATATGTTTGTGATAGCATACAAAGACTAGCTAGCACCCACCCTCAGTATTTGCCTAAGTTTCCTGGAACACATTCTCACTTCAAGGCAGTTTTAACCACCTTCCCACTGGGCACTTAAACCCCCTTCCTAATCAGACCAATTTTCAGCTTTCAGTGCTCTCAAATTTTAAATGACAATTACTCAGTCATGCAACACTGTACCCATATGAAATTGTTGTCGTTTTTTCACACAAATAGAGCTTTCTTTTGGTGGTATTTAATCACCGCTGGGTTTGTATTATGCTTTGCGCTATAAATAAAAAAAGACCGAAAACTTTGTAAAAAAAAATCATTTTTTTATCCCTGTTATAAAATTTAGCAAATTAGTAATTTTTCTTCATAAATTTTGGCCAACATTTATACTGCTACATATCTTTGGTAAAAATAACCCAAATAAGTGCATATTATTTGGTCTTTGTGAAAGTTATAGCGTCTACAAGCTATGGTGCCAATCATTGAAAATTGATCACACCTGATGTACTGATGGCCTATCTTAATTCTTGAGACCCTAAAAATCCAGGACAGTACAAATACCCCCCAAATTACCCCTTTTTGGAAAGTAGACATTCCAAGGTATTTAGTAATAAACCTTTAAAGGATTATATGCTATGGCAAGTTTATGTTTTTTTGGAGAGTCTATATGATTGAATACCTGTAAAGTGGTGGATCTCGGCATTACGGCTATCCCTGTCTTGGACGGACACAAAGGCCCTGGCTGTGTTATGAGCCGCAGGTGAGATTGACCTTTTGTAATAGGAGGTCAATAAGTTCTGGTAAGTGAGCATTTCATAAGGTGAAGGTTTACACTTTATACTACAAATGTTTCGGTGACGGATGGTGTATACAAATTTGGATGGATATTGTCACTATATGGACTTTTTCTTTCATGGATGGATGTGGCACGGATGAGCACAGATGTGGCATGGATGTGGCATGGATAAGTACTGATGTGGCACGGATAAGGCATGGATGAGCAGTGAGGTGGCATGGATGTGGCACAAATGATCACTGATGTGGCACGGATGAGCACTGATGTGGCATGGATGTGGCACGGATGATCACTGATGTGGCATGGATGTGGCACGGATGAGCACAGATGTGGCATGGATGATTACTGATGTGGCATGGATGTGGCACGGATGATCACTGATGTGGCATTGATGAGCCATGGATGAGTATGAATGAGCCATGGATGGGGATGGATGAGCATGGATGAGCCAAGGATGGAGCATGGATGAGCATGAATGTGGATGGATGAGCCACGGATGGAGCATGAATGAGGATGGATGATCCATGGATGAATGGATGGATGAGCCAGGGATGGAGCATGAATGAGGATTGATGAGCCAGGGATGGAGAATGAATGAGGATGGATGAGTCAGAGATGGAGCATGGCTGAGCATGAATGTGGATGGATGAGCCAGGGATGCGTGGATGATCCAGGGCTGGGCACAGATCAGCGCTGTGGGCACTTCAGATCCAGCCCACAGTGCTGCTGCACCGGCTCCCTCCTCTCCTCACATGCTGTACTGATCGGCGTGAGGAGAGGGTAGGAGCCGAACCGGACATACTCCGGTTTGATCACTCCATCATTGAACGGAGTGATCACATGGTAAAGGGCTCTGTCATTGGCCCCGTTTACCCAGATCTGTGACCCGCCGGGTTTGGGAGACCCAACGCTCATGGACATTCCCAGGAGCGTGCGGGAGTGTTATTCTGGGAGGACATTATAGTACGCCCTCCCAGAGTTATCCGACAGCACTGTAGCCATTTTTGGCTAGGCCCGGTCAGCAAGTGGTTAAATATATGTGTAGAGGGTGTCTTACAATATAACCCGCAAATCTCGCCAAGTTGGCCAGAACAATGTACACAGGCTTTCCAGCTTCAGTTAGGGAGAAAAGTTGCCTGTCATATCTAGGCTTTTCCCACCCCCCTCCTGATTCTTTGCAGAGAGGAAAGTAAAGGTCTCTATTTTGTGTCCTGAGGGAAAAGTTCAGTCAGTCATGAGGGAGTGAAGAGGTCAGACCTGAGGGAGAGGTGCTGGCTCTCTCAGAAGATTTCCCCATGCGAATCTGGCCTCCACTGCGAGTTGGGACGTCCTGCCTGAGAGAGGGGGATCCCAGGTGAATATCGAGGTGCATCTCCACCAGTGGTGAACTGTCCCAGCATGAGGCGAGTTGGTCGGCCGCCATTATACAGAGCCAAGATACAGAGACAGATTCTGGACGGATCAGCCTGCTGGGATCCACTGTGGTGAAAGGGCACATGCCCATTCAAAGTACTGACTGTGGTATTGTTGATTGAGTTTCTTTCCTACAGACTGCTGGTGAGACTTGTAGTTCCACAGTGGTGGATCTGCTGTACCTGAATATCTTGAAACCAGAAACTCTGGGGCCTTGCTTTTTCTCCCCTGTGCTGTAAGGTCAGTACTGTGTTACTCACATATAAGAAGGAATTTACAAGTGGGAACAGTTCTTCAGCTAAAAAATCCATAGCAACCTATTCTACAGTTATTGCTCTTGTTGTTTCCCTTGGATTACAAATAAGTGCACAAGTCAACACTGCATTATAATATGAGCTAGCTGAAGACAACTGAATTTGAGGAACATTGACCACTTTATTCCCATTCAAAGCTTCACTGCTATACATTGGAGAATTGCTCTGAACTGCAACCTAGAGGGAGCCATTTAGTGGAATATAGTTAGAACTTACATTGTGTTACTGTGTTCACTGTTGTGCATTCTTTTTGTGTATTGGTCTGTTTGCTGAGGCCTCAGTGGGAAGGTATTCAATACGTTTGTTAAAAGTATTGAGGGCCTATCTCCCTGTGCACCTGTTCACATATACCCTCTCAGGTTATCATCAGGTTACAAGTACATGTGTATGTGCCCTGAATAATATTTTTGTCAGTCATACATTGTGTCCATTCATATCCTTGACTGTGTTTATTCTTTTGCCTCAGTAAACACATCTGAGTAGTTCATTGATATTGTGTATGAGTCTCTATTTACTACCACAGCTGGTGATGTGACGGAACCCAGGGCCTTGGTAAATATACTTCATGATTTATCATTACTGTGTTTTCTCTCTATTGCTGGGTTCTACAATAATATTATCAAACAGGTGTGCCAGAGGGGTTGAGACCATTCTTGGGGTTTAAAGGCAGAGTAACGGACTGAACAAACAAAAGCAGCTCCTTTGGGGGTAGTTCTACATATATACAGTATATAACTAGCGATTTTCTAAATTGCAGTAAATTACATCTGTTTTTGGAAAGATAAAAATTATATACTTTTTGTTTTTTTGTTTTGTTTTTTTTTACTTCATATTCTTTATTAAATTTTTTTGTTTTACAACCAAGACAGAAACAACCATATTAAAATTTCTTTTTACATATTCATCTTTTCAAAATTCTTAAATTACAATGTATAGCATATATCACTGCCCCTTACCACCCCCTTTCCATATACTTTTTGGTAACATATTTTTTTTGTCTACCCAGCTACAGTACTATGGTCACTCATTGAAATTATAATTCAAATTGAAGTATGGCATTATGTATATTTCTGAATGAAATTAGCTCTGACCAGGCTAATAAAAAAAAGAAATTAGCATCACTGTCCCTAAATATCTATAAATAGATATATAAATATCTAAAAAGTAAATACAAAACACATACAAATCGATAGAATTTAAAATTTGTTACCTATTTAGCTTAGTAGAGTCTTTTACTGTGTTAGCTTTCAGTCAGTGGAGAACATTTGTAGTTTGAGTGATATTTTTTATTGGCTAACTTCAATTATATGCAAGCTTTTAACACCTTATGTCTCTTATTCATGCATTATCCAATTGTATCATGCCTGGAAATAGGACATAAGGTTCTTTTTTATTATTTCTTTATTTTATTATATTTCACATAATACAAAATATAAAATACTTTGTTCAAAATCCTCATTCATAAAAATATAATTTTTCCCTATCCCCCCTCTCCTCGCCTTCCCCATCCCACATTCCTTACATCTGTGTTATAATCCTCCTTTATTTATTCCCTCCACCTCTCTTTTTTTCAGATTCCCATTATCTCAGAGTATTTCTTTGTATTCTTAAACTCTTTCCATTCTTTCCAAGTATTTGAAAATGTTTCCATTCTATCTTCTCCGTAATGACACAATTCTTCCATATTATATATAATTCCTACCCTTTGAACCCATTCTCTTCTCGTTGGGCTTTCCACTACTTGCCAATGTTTTGGGATCAGGTGTTTTGCTGCATTTATTAAATGTGGTATTATCGTTCTTTTATATTGTTTTATTGTAAGTTTGATATTATGTAATAAAAATGTTTCTAGATGTTTAGGCATATCTACTCCTGTAATTTCTTGGGTCTGTTGTATCACTTCTTGTCAAAATTTCTGTATTTTCAGACACTCCCACCATATACATGTGTCATTGTTTCTCTCTTCCTACACCCTCTCAAGCAAAGCTGTGTTTTCTCCTTTTGAAATGTATGTGCTTTGATAGGTGTTATATACCAGCTTGACAGACATTTATACTTAGTTTCTATCATATTTACATTTCCTGCTGTTTCGTTCGCTAATTTCAATATTTTCTCTTTCTCTTGCTCACTCCAAGTTCGGATTCCCACCTATCCAGAAAAGGCGGTACCAATGGTTTTGACATTAGAGTAAGAATCTTAAAAATCTGGGAAATTCTGTGCCTTGGTGCTTCCTGTAAGTTGAGCAATTTTTCAAATCTTAATAAGTTTTCTCCTGATCTTATTAAGTGTGGCAGTATTTTTATAAAATGTCTTAACTGATGGTATCTTAGTTTATCTATCACTAGTAACTCCTTTTTGTCTTAATTCCTGAATTGTGTATATATCTTCCTCTTTTATAATATCCTTTAATCGTACATTTTTATCCTTTATCCATACTCCAAAAATTGTCTCGTTCCCTGGAAGAAAATAATTTGTCCCTGTGAGTGGTATTATGGGTAAATTATATTCCAATTTCCTTTGTCTGTGTATTAAATCCCATATCTTAAATACTTTATTGTTAATTCTCTTGTGTCCTTCAAAAAATGACGATACTGTTGTGGCACCCATATCCCCTTATTCGGTTGAGTATTACTTAATGTAATTTGTACTTTGAGTGATATCGTTTATTGGGTAATATGCAAGCTTTTCATTCATGCCTGGGATTGGGACATAAGGTTCTAAACGGTCCCATAAAGTCCCAAAATCTTGCACTTTGATAACTTGAGTTAGTAAATAAATAGTATTACTTAAACTATAAACTTTTTACATATTTAACAAAGAATTTCTTCATACTATAATGGTTTAGATAAAACATTGTATACACAGGGATATATACAGTATAATATACAGTATATATATATATATATATATATATATATATATATTAGAAAGAGAGCTAAAGAGACAGCTTGAAAAAAAATATATATATACTATGGTGTACCCCAAGGTTCAGTGCTGGGACCCTTACTTTTTAATATCTTTATAAATGATATTGGGTCTCGGATTAAAAGTTACATTTCTGTCCTTGCAGATGACACTAAGCTATGCAGTGAAATAACGTCCTTACAGGATGTCTTCAATTTACAAGCCGACCTCAATGCACTGTCTAATTGGGCGACTATGCGGTAGATGAAGTTTAATGTTGATAAATGTAGGGTTATGCACTTGGGTCTAAGAATATGCATACATCATACATACTAGGGGGAGTACAACTGGGGGAATCAATGGTGGAGGTTTTGGTAGATCATAAGCTCAATAATAGCATGCAATGCCAAGCTGTGGTTTCCAAAGCGAGCAAAGTCCGTTCTTGTATTAAGAGCGGTATGGACTCCAGAGAGAGAGATATCATTTTGCCTCTGTACAGATCATTAGTAAGACCTCATCTGGAATATGCAGTTCAGTTTTGGGCACCAGTTCTCAAAAAGGATATCGGGGAACTGGAGAAAGTGCAGAGAAGGGCAACCAAACTGATAAGAGGCATGGAGGAGCTCAGCTATGAAGAAAGATTAGAGGAACTGGATTTATTCACTCTTGAGAAGAGGAGATTAAGTGGGGATATGATCACCATGTATACATATATAAGGGATTCATATAGTGAACTTGGTGTTGAGTTATTCACTTTACGGTCAACACTGAGGACAAGTGGGCACTCTTTACATCTAGAGGAAAATAAATTTCATCTCCAAATACGGAAAGGTTTCTTCACAGTAAAAGCTTTGAAAATGTGGAATAGACTCCCTCCAGAGGTGGTTCTGGCCAGCTCAGTAGATTACTTTAAGAAAGGCCTGGATTATTTCCTAAACGTAAATAATATAATTGGGTACTAACATTTATAGGTAAAGTTTATCCAGGGAAATTCTGATTGCCTCTCTGGGATCAGATTGGATTTTTCCCCCTGCTGTAGCAAATTGGATCCTGCTTTTCTGGGGGGGGGGGTCTCCTTCCTCTGGATCAACTGTGGGTATAGGGTGGGGTATATGGGATTGTATGATATTTGTTTTATTTATTTATTTATTATTTATTTTATGGTTACACTAGATGGACTTGTGTCTTTTTTCAACCTAACTATGTAACTATATATATATATATATATATATATATATATATATATATATATATATATATATAACTTCAGCAAAAAGCAGGCTTCCAAAATGTGCAATTTGTTGCATTCTGTTGCATAAGTCTTTATGGAAAGTTGTTTTAGTAACTGATATGGATGAAAAAAAGTCCATATTCTAAAACAATATGACTTTGCCTTTTCTAGCAGTTTTTGTCTGAGTCAATCTTCTCCAAATTTGTATTCCTATTGGATGCATAGAATTATTCCTTACTTTCTTGTCCAAGCTCAAGCACATTGTTCAATGGCCAATGCACCTGCCCTAGTGTCCCATACAATATTTCAATTTTTTGAATAACAGACTGAGGTTAGTGCCCATACCTTAGCCAGTTCCCGACCGACGCACTCCGATGTTCGTCGGCAGAATGGCATGGCTGGGCAAATAGGCGTACTCTTATGTCCCTTTAAATTTGCCATTGCATGCGCGCCGGGAGCTCCGTGAGTCGGGTTGTGGGTCCCGTGGACTCGATTGCCGTGGGGATACCCGCGATCGCCTCACGGAGAGGAAGAACAGGGGAGATGCTAATGTAAACAAGCATCTCCCTGTTCTGCGTAGTGACAGTGTCACTGATCTCTGCTCCCTGTGATTGGGAGCAGAGATCAGTGATGTGTCACACGTATCCACGCCCCCCCCACAGTTAGAATCACTCCCCAGGACATACTTAACCCCCACACTGCCCCCTAGTGGTTAACCTCTTCACTGCCAGTGTCATTTACACAGGAATAAGTGCATTTGTATAGCACTGATTGCTGTATAAATGACAATGGTCCCAAAAATGTGTCAAAAATGTCCGATGTGTCTGCCCTAATGTCGCAGTCACAATAAAAATCGCTGAACGCCGCCATTACTAGTAAAAAAAATTATTAATAAAAATGCCATAAAACTATCCCCTATTTTGTAAACGCTATAACCAATCAATAAACGCTTATTGCGATTTTTTTTACCAAAAATATGTAGAAGAATACGTATCGTCCTAAACTGAGGGAAAAAAAAATTTTATATATATTTTTGGGGGATACTTATTATAGCAAAATGTAAAAAATAATGCATTTTTTTCTAAATTGTCGTTCTTTTTTTGTTTATAGCGCAAAAAATAAAAACCGCAGAGGTGATTAAATAACACCAAAAGAAAGCTCTATTTGTGGGAAAAAAAGGACGACAATTTTGTTTGGGAGCCACGTTGCACGACCGCGCAATTGTCTTTTAAAGCGATGCAGTGCCGAATTGCAAAAAGTGCTCTGGTCTTTGGCCAGCAAAAGGGTCTCGGGCTTAAGTGGTTAAAAATGTACAAATTGGTTTGTACTGTAATTTCAAAGGCAGTTGGTTAATTTTCCATCAGAGACTCTTTGAGATATTTCTAGGCTTAGCGTGGCATCATCTAGATTCACATTGGAATTGTTAACATCTTTTTTTGTTGCAATTATGTATTTTTTCATGATGTTTAAAATAATGCAAAGTGAGTTTTCGCCCAGACAATCAGAATGGAATTTTTATATCACATATAAAGAGGGACTTACTTTAATTTAAAAAATATAGTATAAAATAGTATGTAACCACTGTCGGCTAGGTTTATTTGTGTGCCTGGATGAGACATTTAAAGTTAGTGGATGTTGATGGGTTCAACTACACACATACTTCTAAGAGATCTTGGCATCTCCAGGGACATGATTTCTGTAACTGATTTTAAAAATAAAAACAAAGAGGGTATTTTCCTTAGCTTTGCCAGAGAACAGGACCAACCAAAAACATTAAATATCTAGGGGTAGTCATAAAAAGGGAAACATAGGAAAAGTGTATACGAGTTACACATTCTGAGCCCTAAGCAGTGATCCACTAGTGTCATATGGTGAATACAGCCCCCCATGTGAACTTATTTAAAAAAGACTGAACTCTTCCAAACCATGAGACTAAACTTACACTTAATGAATTTAAAAAATAAATACAGTCTTGTAAACCTAATTTCACATAAAACAGTAACACATATTACTATTAAAATCCCCAAAATGTATTGGCCTAAAGTGTATCTAAAACCAAATAATTTTTGATAGAGTGGTGAGGAGTAAAAACCTCTGTAAGTTTCTTTTTTAAACGGCATTAAAGGTGTGAGGTGCTGGGTCTTTGTATTAGGTATCTTTTCTGGTCAAATTTTCCCTTTTTTTGGAAGCTCTCAAAGGAGCAATGGCTGATAGTTGGCACATATTTTGTGTAGGCTGACATTTGGTAAGGATAGTGTCAGACACAGGTCCAAAATTAGTTTCATCACATCCAATAAATGTCCAAAGCTTGCCGCCTCAACCTACGCCACATCTCCAAAATACGCCCCCCTTTTTTTTTTTTTTTTTAATTCAAAAATAACTTTTATTGAGCATAAAAGTAAGTTTATAAACACACGGGTGAATAGTGCAACATGCACTACATTTACGAATCAATCCAATTGACATGCACATATGATACAGATGTTACAATAATGACATTACACAGCTGACATTTGCAGTATAGTGACTCAGGTGTTGGAAAGGAGGCATTTATACATTGGAGCATAGTGGATAGTTGGGTTGTTTAAAAACAGGGGGGGGGGAGAATCAATAAGGGAGTCATGAAATCATCACGAAATCCCTCCCCCTCCTTTATATAAAAGGAGATAGTAAACTTAATCACTTGGTGGAGGTATTCTCGAGCCATCTATCCCAAATTTTGTAGTATTTATCGGGGCAGCCCTATGGATATACAGTACTTTTTTGTAGGAAAGAGTAATATTAACAGCTCTAATCCATTTCTGCAGTGTAGGAGAGGTCCCCCTCAGCCATGTTCTAGCAATCTGCAACCTGGCAAGGAACAATGTCTCCTGCAGAAATATATTTAAATACTTGTCACTTTCTGAAAGTGAAAGGAGCCCTAGCACACACTGACGGGGGCAGAGAGACAGCGGGGAGCCCATGCGGTCATGCATAAATCTCACCACCTGTGTCCAAAACCCCTGTATGGATGGGCAGGCCCACAGCAAATGAAAAAAGGAGGCCATGTGGTGGTCACAGTTTGGGCAGTTGGGGTTGTGGCCATGTTTGTATTTGGATATGCGAAGTGGAGTCAGATATGATCTGTGGAGGACATATAGATGGGAGAGGCGGTCAGAGAGTTTTGGGGAGACGATCCTGCAATTACCAAGGGCCTCCTCCCAGTCCTCGTCCGTCAATGTGCCAAGGTCAAATTCCCATTGCGACCTCAGCTGTTGAGCAATGGTATCAGCTGCAGGCCGCATGAGGTAGGTGTATATTTGGGAAATCAGTTTCTTGGGGTCTTCTCGCAGGACTATGTCTACTAATAGTGGGACCTCAAGGGTGGGGATAGGGTTACCGAGCTGTGTGTTGAGTGCATGTCGGAGTTGGAGGTAGCGGAAGAACATGTTATTTGGTAGAGCGAAGTTTTCTTTAAGTGTTTGAAGTGACTTAACCGACCCATTGGCTACAACTTGCGAAAGGTAGATAACACCACTAGCGACCCATAAACCATGATCAGGAATAGAGGCAAGTTCAGGCAAAATTGGGTTATCCCATAGGGGAGTGTGGGAGTGAGGGGAGGGTGCTCGGCCCAGGCGCATGGCAGTTTGCTAGATCTTGCAATGGTGTGATAGCATGTGCCTCCCGTCAATAACATGGGACAGTCCACGGGGTACGCAGAAGAGGATTTGGAAGGGGTGGGATATCGGGCCATGAGGTTGTGAGCAGACCATGTGGGAGTAGCGAGTTCTGTCAGTGTGGTTGAAATGGAAGAAATGAGAGAGTTGGGATGCTATGTAATATGTGGAAAGATCAGGGAGCACGGCGCCACCTAGTTCAGTTGGACATTTTAGGACCCTCCACGATAGCTTGTGGCGGGAGGAGCCCCATATGAAAGAGTTGAGGATGGATTCCATTGATTTGAATATACGCTCGGGGAGGTGTACTGGGGCCTGCCAAAAAATATACAGTAGTTTGGGAAGAAGGATCATTTTCACCAGGCTAATTCGGCCCATAACCCCTAGGGGGAGTCTGGACCATATCTGTGTTTTGATTTTTAGTGTAGTGAACAGTGGTTCAATGTTAAGGGTAAAAAATCAAGGAGAGATCGGGAGATGTGAATACCCAGATATTTAACGGTACTTGCTCTGACCAGGGGAAGAGTGGCTTGGTCGGCCGTAGGGGCGCCCATATCTAATGGGAGGATTTGGGACTTGGTCCAATTTATCTGAAGCCCAGAGAACGCCCCAAAGGCTGTAATAATACGAAGAGCAGTCTTGAGTGAGGGGCCTGAGTCAGAGAGGTATCGGAGCATGTCGTCAGCGTAAAGGCTTATTACCTCCGTTATCTGACCGCAACGGAGGCCCTTAATGTCAGGATGACATCGAAGGGCTAACGCAAGGGGTTCTAAAGCGAGGGCGTAGAGCATAGGTGAGATTGTGCAGCCCTGGCGCGTACCATGAGAGAGTGGGAAGGAGGGGGAGATTCTACCATTTACCTGAATACGCACTGTGGGGGATTGGTAAAGAAGTTGGAGCCGTTTTATGAATTTTGGGCCGAAGCCAAATCTTCTGAGGCATTACCATAAATAGCTCCACTCCACAGAATCGAACGCTTTAGCAGCGTCCAAGCTGACCACTACTCTGGTGCCTACTTCTGTGTGTTGAGATTGGAGATTCATGTGTAGTCGTCTCAGATTAAAGGCCGTATTTTTATCTGGCAATGTCAGGGTATCACCGGCACCAGACATGGGCGTCGGCACGCGCCTATGCGCCGGCGCGCTCCATTGCACACTTCCCAGCAAGATCGTGGTGTTCCCGGGCGTCAGCGCGGCGCTAGGGCGCACGCGGGTACGCGGCGCTCGGGCGCGCGCGCGTGTGCACGTGCGCGCGTACGGGCGTGCGCGCGTTCGCGATAGCGCCGGTTTGGCGCCAAAGTGCACATAAAAATCCCCCTGTGCCTCTGGCACATTGCTGCTTCGTCTCAGCTTGTGATTTGTGTAAACCTTGAACCTGATTGCTGTTACCCATCTGACCCGGCTTGTTTGACTATCCGTCCTGCTCCTATCCGACCCGGCTTGCCTGACTACTCTTCTGCTACCTGCCTGATATCGTTGCCAACCTCCGCCTGCCTACCGACTCTGCCTCTGCCTGCTGTTTGTACCTGTCTCATACCCGTGCTGACCCGGACTGTCTGACCCTGCTTGTGCCTGCTGTTGTCCTTTGCTGTTGCACCTTCAGCTCCAGCTCCAGTGATCCCTGCATCTACAAGTGTTCCAGTGTGCTGCCTCCAGTGTCTACCTGATCTGCAGTCCAGCCATCCCTGAGGGATCTCTCATCACCTCTGCTCCAGAGACTCCGCTCTACAGGCACTCCTACCCCACTGTGCTCAGGAGACCACTGTCCCCACTCCAGTGGCTCCTGAACCAGCGTTGTATGAGAGGTCTTCTCCTACAAGTCAGGCTCTACTACCAGGTACCTAACAGGCATGAAGCCAGTCTGATGGGGATGCACTAGGCTGGAAATTACTTTATTAAGACGCAAGGCCAAATTTTTTGCCAGTACCTTAACGTCTAGTTGGAGAAGGGATATGGGTCTGTATGATTCAGGAAAGAGTGGGTCTTTGCCCGGTTTAGGTATAAGGATTATAAGGGCTTCGCTCATGGAAGTTGGAAGAGTATTTGTATCAAAAATATGTGCATATAAGTTACAAAGCTTGGGGATTAAAATCTCACTAAATTGTTTGTAGAACTCAAGGGGAAGCCCGTCAGAGCCAGGTGCTTTGGATGAAGGGAGTAGAGCAAGAGCTTCTGAAATACATTCTGTGGTGATTGGTGCTTCCAGTTGGGCGATCTGTGGGGGTGATAGTGTAGGGAAGTCTATATCTTATAGGAAGTCTGAGAGTTCAGTTGAAGAATGTTGGGAAGTGGAAGAATAGAGAGCGGAGTAGAAGGACCTAAACTCCTCAGCTACCTGGTCAGGATCTGATATCCTGATCCCGGAGGACGACTGAAGAGAGACCACTACCGGGGGTTTGTGATCCAAGTGGGCCATGTAGGCGAGGAGCTTGCCAGCTCTTTCGCCATGTTCGAAGATACGTTGTTTGCTGAAAAAAATACCTTGTTTAGCCTTTTCGAAGTGTAGCTGATTCGTGAGTCTGGAGTGCATGTGTACAAGAGAGGCGTTGGAGGCTGTTGGATTATCCTGAAAGGCTTGCTCTAAGGTGTTGAGGCTGTCCTCTGCTTGGCAAAGCAACTGCTTGGAAGTGGCCTTATGTCGATTGATACGCATGGAGAGGATCATACGGGCATGTATTTTGAAGGCCTCCCATATGGAGCCAACCTGGGCAGAACCGTCATTTATACGAAAGTAGTGTCCCCACTAACGCTGGATACTGTCCAGAACAGGGAGGATGGTAAGCCAAAATGGGTTCAGCCTCCATATCCTAGCAGTGGGGGGGAGACGGTAGCCGAAGTTTGATCCAGTATGGGGAGTGGTCAGAGAGCACTCTGGCATCAAAACCTACATCTAGGAGGAGAGGGAGAAGAGGGGGGCAAGAAGGATAAAGTCTATACGGGACATAGATGATCGCGAGGGTGTGAAACAGGAGAAACATGATTGTGACGGGTGTATATGTCTCCAGGTGTCAGTAAGGGCAAATTTACCAAATCTGGTGGTGTTGGGTGTAGAAGGGGGGGGGTAGCGGGACTTAGTCTATCTAGATGTGGAGTTATGACCGTGTTAAAATCCCCTGCCCAAATTGCTGGCACCGATGGGTGATGGGACATGAAGGCGACACCCTGCTGTAGCATGGCAAATTGAAATGGAGCCATAAGAAGGATCTCCAGGCCCCCTATTGTAGCATGTAAAAACAATGTCCAGCCCTGGGGGTCTGACTGCAGGGTGTGAAGCTGGAGTTGCACCGTTTTGGCAATAAGGATTGCAATCCCACGGGAGTTGGATGTGTGCGGGGCCTGGTATAGCCAGCCCACCCATGGCTTTTTGAGACACAATTGTTTTTGACCTATAAGGTGAGTCTCAACAAGGATAGAAATATCTGCTCGCTGGGATTTGAGATGCGAAAGGACCGCGGTTTGTTTAACCCTCTCACCGAGGCCCCGGACATTCCAGGTTAAGATTTTAAGTGAAGTCATGTGGGGGTGGACTGGTAGATGCAGTCGGACTCCCAGGGAGCGGCAAACAGTGCATAACAGTACATATATCTTAACACAGTTTCTAACAAAATATACAGGTGCACTGAATAACCAAGGGTTATAGGAGCCCCCGGGGGAGCCCCACACCTGTAACAGGGAAGTACATAATAACCACACCCTGCTCAGGGGTGTTGTATGTCTGAAAGAAAGAATCAGAGCAGTCAATGCCAGCTGTTTAAGTAAAGTAGGATTGTGCGTATGGCATATCAATATGGAAATCAAAAAGACAAAAATCACAATATATGAAAAAACTAAAATTAAACTATCTGAATAAACACTGAACCAGCAAGGCAGATTAGACGCACTGCCGTCCATCACAGTGGAGGGGGCAGAGGCTGGACAGGGAAACATTTGTAAGTAGGTGGTAATCAGTGGTGGCAAGTGAGCCACAGTCTCAAGGTGACCAACAAGGTCAGGGGGGGCGATCAATCTGAAAAGCGCACGGCAAAGCGGGAGAGGGAGTCAGTCTCCTGGATTGCGGGTGCGAGTAGGTCGCCCGAGACCTAGAGATTAGACATATTGGCGGGGAAAAGGCAATGTCAGTTGGTGCGGATATATAAGGAGCAAGAGGGGCCGTAGACTTCAGCCAGGGGCAGTGAGTGAAGCAAAGTAGAGTAGTATGCCCCGATGAAAAATGTCCGATCGGAGCGTGTTGTCGGAAATTCCGATCGTGTGTGGGCTCCATCGGACATTTTCCATCGGATTTTCCGACACACAAAGTTGGACAGCAGGAGATAAAATTTTCCGACAACAAAATCCGATCGCGTCAATTCCGACCGTGTGTGGCCTGTTCCGACGCACAAAGTGCCACGCATGCTCAGAAGAAATTCCGACACGGGACAGCTCGTTCTGGTAAACTTAGCGTTCGTAATGGATACAGCACTTTCGTCACGCTGCAATGTTCAAAATGGTTTAATACAGCGCACTCTCTTCTTTATAATGTGACAAGAATTAAGTCGTTTTGCTGCTCATATTCACACACACTTCTCACAAAGTTTGATTTGTGTTTTTTTAGTGGGATTCCCTCAATATATTGTTATTAGTTGTCACATCTGACAGTTTAATATTTTTTATGGGTTTTTTTTTTGTTTTTGAGCCTTTTTTTTTCTTTAATGTTTGGATTTTTTCCAAGGCTGATCTTTGTTCAATGTTATTTTTATTTTTACTCCAGAATATTTTTGTGTGTGTTTTGTGTGGCAAGTTACCCCAACACCATTGATATCTTTTATTATTTAATCTCCAGGAGATTGTTTGTTGTTGGTGTCCCTTGTTCATTTCACATTGTATATTTGAAATGTACCTGAACACTCACAAACCAACTGTCATTTTTGAAGTAAAACACATAGGAGAGTATAATTCAAAACAAAAATCCTTTATTAAGGGATCAGAACCAAACAAAGAGGAAGGCAACACTGGATGAACAGGAGAAATTAGTGAAGCCTGGGACCCCCACGGCAGACATCAATTCTTAAACCTCAAAATTGGTGGCCTGAGGAGTCCATATGTAAGGGAGGGCAGTCTGGTCCGGGATTCACAGAGACTTGGATAGCAGCAGATGACATCAGTGTCCCCAGGCTGTGGTACCACAAGAGGCTGCATCTTTTGGCCGACCAGACTGGATCCAGGGTCCTCACTCTCTGGTCTTCCTTTCACACTTCCTTCCGGGCTGTGGCTGTGCAGTTGGAGATGTGGCAGGAGGAGGTGTAGGACCTGGAGGAGGAGTAGGACCTGCAGGAGGAGGAGGAGGAGCATCCCAAAGCTGTGTGTGAGGTGTAAGTTGGCCCCTCACACCTTTCGCCAGAGCCTCTGATATGAGGGCCTCACACATGGCTTTTTGGCCCTCCTCCATCCTCTGCATTTTATAGGCAATGAATGCCGCAAGGTTCTCCTGCCTGGTGTGTGGTGCTCCCAGGACCTCTGTAGCCCTACAAAAAAATCTGATAGCCGCATCCTCTAGGCTACTCCTCCTCCTGCCACTTTCTGTTTCCAGGGGGGGTGGAGGGACCTGCAGATCAGCCACCTCCTGGCTGAGACTTCCCTGTGTATGAAAAAGGGACATGGTTTTAGTTTTTGCATCATCAATCACAATCCTAAATTAGTACTCCCAACTAACATCTAGGTAACATCATTGATTGTACAAGCAGAAATATTTAGAGGAATGCTATACCTGGCTCAATCTGGGCTCCTCCACATATCGCCTGGAAGGCCCAGGTTGGGCGTCAGAAGCCTCAGCCGGGGGGGAAGGAAGCGTGGAAGGAAGACTTGAGAGGGATGGCCTGGGTTCAGTCTGGCCTGCCAGAAAGTGCAGCCTGTCGTAGTACAACATCCTGGGGACATAGATGTCACCTGCTGCTCCGGATCTCTGCGAATCAAGGACTTTCTGGCGCTCCCTCAGATATGTGCTCCTCAGGCCACCAATGAAAATCTTTAAATAGAGGATGTCTGCCGTGGGGATCACCTGCTTCATAATTTCACACAATTGCTCCAGTGCTGCCTTCCTCTTTATTTGGTTCTTGAAATGGGGGTGTTTAATCTCCCACAGACAGGGCAGCTCCCTTAGCATATCAATGAAGACTGAAATGAAGTCCTGATCTTCCAGTACCATATCCATGTTCACTGCAAGACACAACACAAGACAAAGCCTAATGTCACACCAAACTCTCCTAATCTTGTTACAATATAGGCCTCAATCTATAGAAGCAGTATAGGCCCAAGTTTGTCTCTTACCTTCGTTCTTAAAATAAAAAATATACATCTTGGAATTCGGCTAAAATAGACAATTGTACCCCACTTCCAAGCAATGTTTCCTATTTCTATAGTTCTGCCATCAAATATCTGTGTGCTAAGTATACCAGTTTTGTTTTACATAGGGGAGAAAAGACTCGGACACCCCTCATCCGAGGAGACCACAGACCCCCCACCTATGGAAGAAGTTGAAATACCACCAAAACAAGAAGCTGAGCAGGAGGAAGAAGAAGACGTGGTGGAGATTGGCACCACAACAGGTGAGTGTCTGCGACCACAGGCTCAGGTATAAGAGATGGCTGGTGGCAGATTTTTGAGACCTTTTTTTTTGTTCTTTATCTCTTTTTAGGTGATCGTGATGTGAGGGATCCAGAACACTTTACTTCTGAAAGTGCCCAGATACTGATAGGGGAGATCATGGGATGCAATCTCCAATTGCAAAACATCCAGCAACAAATCAGTGATGTTATTAAAAAAAATAATAACATCATTGATGTTTTGGGGCGAATTTAAACCCCACAAAATCACCGGTTTTATGGTCCCAAACTTTTTTCTATGTTTAGTTAGAAAAGCCAAATTTGGAGGATGCACACAGTGTGCCAACATGTGCTATCTGCCATCACGGGAGATCAATGGACGCGTTTTGGTGGGGCAACCCCTTCCTCAATTATAAAGTAGCGTTGAGGAAGGGCTTGCTCCCCCCAAACACGTCCCTTGATCCCCCCTGATGGCAGATAGCACATGTGGACATTTGTAAATTGGTGTGCATCTTCCAAATTTGGCTTTTCCAGGGGTGATTTCCCCCCATCTGAACGCTATATCAAACCCAGTTCCTAAATACTGATGTCTGATATAGCCTTCAGGTTTTACCTAATGTGAACTTTGTAAGTTCTAGTTTTTTGGCTTTCTTGTTGGTTTTACACAGGCCTGTTTTATCTGAAATGGATATTTAGATTTTTCATAATGCTACTGCAAACATTTCATACAACAAACATGTTGGTTTGTTTTAAAAACCTTTGGGAAATGCACATGTGATTGTGCAGGTATAAAAAAGTGCCTTACTCAAGAATGTGTGGATTATTGTCTCAACACTACAACACTTTTGGGGTGATGTAATTGTTGTTTTATGCACAAATGGGGGTTATTTCCTAAGGGCAAATCCTCTTTGCACTACAAGTGCAGGTTCAGTGCAGTTGCAAGTGCACTTGTAGTGAAATGTGTTTTTGCATTTAGGAAGTACCAGCCAACACTGTTTTTTATAAGGTTACCCAATCACGACATTTTCTGCACTCAACACATTTCTGTCAGGGTCAGCTAAAACAAACACAAGCAGTAAATGTCCACCAAGAATTTCTTTTGGTTGTTTTTTATTTGAAAAAGGTGTCACATATTGTCTGGCATATTGATAGCCCCCCTACCCGCAAAGAACTCCAGGTATCGTAACCGGACATCACGGGCATTCAGGGAGGGCAAGCCAGGACGGCCGCTTTCAAGTGCCGTCATTGTTGATGTATTTGGGATTCCGGCCTCAGGCCCAACTGAGCCAGCATAGTTGGCTGAATGTTTTCATAGAAAATTATGGAGAACACAGCAGGCAAGTATTATATGGTTCAGTTTATACTCCGCCATATGGATGGGTGTCATAAATAATCGGAACCGGCTGGCCAGGATTCCAAATGTGTTCTCCACCACTCTTCGGGCTCTGGCCAGCCGGTAATTAAAAACCCTCTGTTCCGGGGTGAGGGTCCTCATCGGGAATGGCCGCATCAGGTGGTCCCCCAGCGCAAATGCTTCATCAGCAACGAACACAAATGGGAGACCTTCAACATTGTCCTCTGGAGGTGGCAAGTCCAAGCTGCCATTCTGGAGACGCCTGTAGAACTCCGTCTGGGCGATCACTCCACCATCGGACATCCGGCCATTCTTCCCCACGTCCACATACAAGAAGTCGTAATTAGCCGACACCACCGCCAACATCAATATACTATTAAACCCCTTGTAATTATAATAGTACGACCCCGAGTTGGGTGGTGGGACGATGTGGACGTGTTTCCCATCAATTGCCCCTCCGCAGTTAGGAAAGTCCCACCGCTGGGCAAAGTGGGAGGCCACAGTCTGCCATTCCTGTGGCGTGGAAGGAAACTGTTGAGGAAAAAACAATAAACATTACTATTTTTGCACAGAAACCTGGCAAGCAGATTAGACACCAACATTATGGGTCAACCTCCAGATAGCATTTATTAAGGGGAATTTAACAACAACAAAGTATAAGGTACACCTATCATATTCACCACCCCCCCCCCTCTCATGGGCCATTTCTAACATTAGAGGGGGGAGGAACTCTTGGACAGGTAACCCTCTTCACTTCATTGAGAGATGAATGCCTAAATACAGGGTATTACTTGGAACAGCCCCTCCTTAGTTACACTATTGGCAGCCCACTGGACAGGTAAGAAGTGTCATAATACAAAGATATAAATACACACTGTACACATTTGAGCACATTTGGACATTCTGCTATTACCTATCAAGATCATAATAGGATACAAGAACTTTAAACAGTACCATTGGAAAGTATACAGGCAGGCCCTTGCACTACATGCTTTGGGGAATTCATCCATACATCTGACCACTAAAGAGATGGGTATAGTGTGTATGGGTTTGGCAAAGTCAGCAGATAGATGATTGAGGATAGAGAATTGGGATCAGCTGACTTAGCAGTTGGGGGAGGGAGGGTTCCAAAAAATTTGGGGACACCACAAAAAAAAGCCTCTGACCCTCTGCCTGAATTTACGTCAAAAATAACATTTCCAAACATTTTAGGGGGTGTTTGGGGTAAAGCACTACTATGGAGCTGATAAAATACATTGTTAAGTGACTACATGAGGTGAATATAGGGCCAGGAGACACCATGCTGGGGAGGTTATTGAAGGGCAAATATGTATGAAGAACCTAAAATAATAATTACATAAAAATCCAGCATGCATGAGGACAAAGGGGACATTCACAGCATAATACAATCATGGTAATTAGGGAATGAGGAAAGAAATACAATATATTATCAAACATTCAATACAATAAAATGTGATATAAAAGGATAAAAATCTTACCTTTATATACTCCTTCTGTAGGACCTGTATGATGGCAGAACAGGTCTCTGGGATAATGATCCCCAGAGCCTGGGGGGAGATGCCTGTCGAGAACTTGGGGTCCTGCAGGCTTCTCCCTGTGGCCAAATACGGCAAGGTAGCGACCAACCTCTGCTCCGCAGTGATGGCTTGCCTCATGCAGGTATCCTGCCTGCTGATATAGGGGGTCAGCGAAGCCAACAAACGGTGAAATACGGGGTCCGTCATCCTGAGAAAGTTCCTGAAATCATCAGGATTATTCTCACGGATCTCACGGAGCAAAGGCATATGACAGAACTGGTCACGCTGAAGCAACCAATTCTTGGTCCATGAACTCCTCCCCACCCTGTTCATGGACTGGACTTGTGTCAAGGTCAGGACCCCAACACCAAGCCCCCGCACAGCACGAACTCTACGATGAGTACGCGTACGAAACATGGCTAGAAAACGGTCGGCTGCTCAGAACGAAGTAACAGAACGCACTGAAGAACAGCAAGGCCTGTGAAGAGCGACCTGAAAACCAGTAACGAACGAACAAGAATACAGTGACTAAAGTCACGCGGAACTTGCTTGCACGCACTGAAGAGCAGATACAAACCCACAAGCACAAACTGAACGGCAGAAAACGATCTGAAAGCCACAAGTCTGAAAAAGCGCGAATCGTCTCTCACCAAACTTTTACTAACACGAGATTAGCAAAAGGAGCCCAAAGGGTGCTGCGCTTGGTTCTGAACCGGCCTTTTCTAGTCTCGTCGTACGTGCTTGACGTCACCGCGTTCTTGGCGATCGGAAATTCCGACAACTTTGTGCGACCGTGTGTAGGCAAAACAAGTTTGAGCCAACATCCGTCGGAAAAAATCCGAGGATTTTGTTGTTGGAATGTCCGAACAAAGTCCGACTGTGTGTACGGGGCATTACAGTATAAAGGGCCCCAACTCACGGTTCCCGTAGGCAGCAAGGTATGGCAGGCAGAGTGTATAGAGCAGTTGGTCCACTTCAGGCAGCTGGCGGCTGCGGTGCACATGAGATGAGGGATTATGCAGAGCCCGGGTTGGGCGCTTCGCGTCGCTCCAGTCAGGAGAGAACAGCCTGCGGGTCTTCGAAGAACTGCGCCTTACCATCGCTCATCACGCACAGGCGTGCTGGGAAGAGCATTGCGTAGGTTAGATGATGGATGTGGAGCTGTCGTTTCGCCTCTGTAAAGCGCGCTCTTTTCTTTTGAACCTCGGCAGAGAAGTCTGGGTGAACCGCCACGGTCACGTTGCCCAGAGGGATATTACCTCTTTCACAGGTAAGCCAGAGGATCGCATCCCGATCCCGGTAATTCAAGAACTTGGCAATAAAAGTTCTCAGCGGGGCTCCTACAGGTGGAGGTCTTGCTGCAAGACGGTGGGCGCGCTCCACAACAAATGTGGAGGAGAAGGCCTCTCTGCTAAAAGTCTTGACGAGCAGGTTTTCCAAATAAGTGGGGGGGTCGGCACTCTCAGCCCTCTCCAGGAGCCCCTCAAAATGGAGGTTACATCTCCTAAGGCGGTTCTCCATGTCGTCTTGTTTGAAGAGAACCATATTCAATTGATGCTGCAGCTGTTCGGTGGTGATCTGTAATGGATGAAGGCCCTCCCACGGAGCTTGTGGATATCCTGCCGGATCAAGGAGATGTTGATCTTCACCTCCTCGATCCTGGAGGTGAGGGTGGATTGGCAGAGAGCTATAGCCTCCAGCACTCGAGCTGTGTCTCTGGAGGTCTGGTCATCAGGTGCAGGAGACTGTGCAGCGCCATCTTCTTCTCCCGGGTCCCGCTCGTCATGGCAGTATTGAGCTAATTTCGCCGCGGCTCCGGATCTTTTAGGAGGGGACATGTCAGCCACAGAGTAGGCAGGTGAGCTAGAGCTTGTAGGCGTCTGTCAGCAGGGAATACAGCCCCAAGGATCGGTGTTAAGTCTCGAGCGGAGCACTCACACCGCACGTCTTATTCCATGCAGCTCCAGACCACACCCCCCAAATACGCCCCTTTCTAACCAATGACAATCATCCTTGTTCATTCCCTCATCATCTCTCACCTCAACTACTGCGACTCCCTCCTCATTGGCTTACCTTTACATAGGCTTTCTCCACTTCAGTCCATCACGAATGCTGCTGCCAGACTCATTCACCTAACCAACTTCTCAGTGTTTGCTACCCCTCTCTGCTAATCCCTTCACTGGCTTACGCTCACCCAATGAAATAAATTCAAAATACTAACAATAACTTACAAAGCCATCCACAACTCGGCACCCAGCTACATCACTAACCTGATCTCAAAATACCAACCAAATCATTCTAATCGTTCCTCCCAAGACCTCCTGCTCTCTAGCTCTCCTGTCACATTCTCCTATGCTCGCCTTCAGGACTTCTCTCGAGCCTCTCCCATCCCCTGGGAAGTTCCAGTGCTGGAATGAAACATGTAGACATGGGGTCCTGCTCCCCCTCCCCTACTCCCAAGCCTCACATGGCCCTGTAGATGTGCCTCAGGTACATACCTGTATATACCTATGTCGCAGCTCTGGACTTAATCCATCGATCCATCTGCTTAATATTGCGAGCATTACACAGTGATATGGCCAGCTGATGAAACTTACAGCACTCATAGCTTCATCCTGCACTATCTATAAGATCCTGTTTGAAGGATGTCGGATGGATCGACCAGGTGGCTGTGCAGACAAACAGTGTTTACCACTTTACCTGCACTATTCAAGAGATCAAGTGTGAAGGATGTCTGATGGACTGACCAGGTTATGTGAGTAATGGCAGACATTGCCTGGGCTTACATGCATCCCAGCACCTCTCATTTTGATGTCTTTGGTCTTGGTCACTGGGACTGAGCTACATGTAGACTATTGATGGATGCTGCCCATCTGTCCATCTCCGACAGAGGTATCTTATTATATGCTCATACAGCTATACATACCTGGTGACCACCATACTTTGATGATATCCACACATTAATTATAAGTCAGGGATACAGACTGCCTCCTAATAACTGTCTACTTGCCAGTATTAGTCTATCAGGATACTCTCATATCCATTGCATGTCAGAGATATAGAATTTCTTTACTCAGCTGTTGTTTGCAAGTACAGGTGCTCTGTGCACCCAAGTCCCTGAGTAATGAAGCTTTTCCATCATTACTGTCTATGATTTCATGCTGTGGATGGCTGGATTTCCTACCTGCTATCATCTGCTGTTCTTGCATATACATTTCTACACATATATCTTTGGAGCAACGATTGCCTATTTGGCTTGCAGCTGTGGTTGACTAGATTACTTCATTGCCAGTATTTACTGCATTGTACACTTTCTGTTTTGGGTTATATCTAGACTTGCTACAGTTAGTTTAGTCTTAGATCATTCATATAGTGTTAATTTGGTACATGGTTGTCAGGGCTGGGCTTAGCCCTTCCTTCCTATCTCTCCACAGTGACTGACCTGTTGATAATATCCTGCTCATCAGTCCTGCCTACTTTCTTCTTTCTTATGCGGCTGGCTGGCTATCACTTGTAGATTCATTTACACGTACTTGGCTCTCAGGTTTAAGAGGTAGCTCTTTCCCGGGTTTTTTGGTAGGTTGTTCCCTAGTTGTGACAGCCAATTGCCATTTAGGTCTTTGCACTTTTTCTGGTGTGGGATTTCTACTGCACTTGGCAGGTGTATCAGCTGTGACCAGTGGCCATTTTGAATAAGGAGCCTCTGCGTTATTTACTCTACCCATTGTGATATTACTGGCTTTGGCCTTGGCTCAGTTCATTTGTGGTGGCTGCTGGCATAGTGCACATGCATTATCTGACTGTGGTGGGGCTCTGGGGGGAGAGGGATTTTTGGTTGGTAGGGGGGTACCTCGGATTAATGGGAAGTTTGGGAGTGGCTGTGGGTGGATGGCTGGGGGATTTTTGGGGGAACTGGATCAGGTCTGTATGCATCGGTCTATATCTTTCTTGATATGTACATTGTTGTTTTGAGATTATTCTAATAAATTATGCTGGAACAGTAGCTGCTGTGGTGTCTATTCCTTTTTATTTTCTTATTTTTTGGTACAATTGTTTTTTGGCGACACCCACCCATTTACAGTGGGGATAGCACTGCCATGTGCTGAACTGATGGGATTCCCAAAATCCAATTTTTGTTTTGTTTTTGTAACTCCCTACCCCAATCTGTCTGACTATCTCCTACTCTATCCAATTTTAGATAATCCATGAAAATCCTTCTCTTCAGAGAGGTCGACTCTGCCCCCACCTAACAACTTTACTTTTATTTTTTTCCATCAACTCATCCCCTGCAGTTATTACCTTTTGTATCTGTTGACCCTCCCTCTTAAGATTGTAAGTGCTAATGAGTAGGGCCCTGTGATTTTTATTGTATTAAGTTGAATTGTAATCGTACTGTCCGCCCTTATGTTGTAAAGCACTGCGTAAACTGTTGGTGCTATGTAAATCCTGTATAATAATAATAAAATGGAAAATGGACTCTATAACAGTGGTGCTATCTCAATGCAAGTTCAAAAAATTATGGCCAGAAGAATCTGCTACAGATGCCAGTTTAAACTGGCCGATCCTTCACCCCTGATGCAGAATATGACCAGATTTAGGTATTTTGACCATATCTGGCAGTTAATTGCTGCGCACCTTTTGATACATTGGGGGTGGTGAAATAATGATCGAAGGCTAGTGTTTATATTTGGTATTTTTGTTTTAACTTATTTGAAACTGTTTCCATATTCTACAAATCATAGGATGGCATATATTAATATGAAGTTCTAAAAATATTTGTAAATGTTCTCCAGCACTAGCCATTACCATTTCAGGTTCTACATAGTTCTTTAGTCTTTGAAGTCTCTGTTCCAACTACAATGAATGCTCTGGCAGCAACAGCCCATTATAAAGTGTTACAACTGCAATACTTTGATTTCCATGTGTCTTTATAATTGCAGTGCCATAAAAATAAGGTCTTATTAATATTATACTCAATAGCTGTTTTTCTTGGTTACTTTGAGCACTAAAGCCTCATTTATGGTATTGGAAGATTAAAGTGCAGAACATGTCTCTTTTTACAGATATTTCTTGTGATGTTCCAGAACTTTATCACGCCCCAGATTTTATCACCTTGATATTTATCTGTGTTTTTTTTTTTTCATAGATATTGGTCTAAAGAAGACGGCAAGTCTGCTAGACATGTGTATATATTTACTTGAATCCATTGCCAGTTTGTATATTTCTCTTTTTGAGTCATAAACTGCTTGTCCTGAAAGACTTATTTGATCATGTTTTATCTAAATAAGTTAGCAAAACTCAGCAAGGATTGTTGCTATAAAGAAACAAAATTGCCAATCTTAGTTCCAGATGACACTTCTCTGGCCTTCCCTGGATATGGAGCTTTTTGTACATTTGTGCTTTACACTGGTTTAACAGGGTTGGAAATCTATATTATACCTACAATATGTTATTGTATTTGTTATGTTATGTACGATAAAGTTGTGTACTTCGTGTAGTCAGTTGCTCTGTAATGTTGCTACTGGTGCACAAGTTAATTTGTTCTCTTTTGTTCGTTCATGTGGATCTCACATCGGGTTTAGGTTTAGGAGCAAATAGATGCAATACAAAGGTTCCGTGAGCTGCCGAGTTAACCTTTGGGGTTGTGGCTGCTCCCAGTCTATCAAAGTATAAGTGTCTACCAATTTTATATCAGCCAGCAAAGAAGGAAGCAGGGTGACTTAACAGGTCACGGATGTCCCTGATAGTGAAGGAATCAGTGTGCTTGGGTCCCTTCCCTAGCAATCAACACCCTGCAACTTGGGTATGACTGTGCTATGGAGCATCCTAGGAACTTGGCCTGGGAGTCATGAAAAAGAGAGAGAGAAAGGCCTTGAGGATTAAGGCTCCATGCACACTAGCATTTTTTTAAGTGGGGGCATATCAGGACAAGTCTGATTATTGGAGGAGGGCATACTGAGTTCCCAGCATAGCTAGAGAACTGACCATGCTGTGCTCTCCTTATCAGTGTGGTCAGTTTTTAATAGGAAAGCAGAGGAACTAGCAGGAACACCAGGGATTTCACACAAAGGAAGCAATACAAAGAGCACAGGATATTTTATCATACAAGTACATGGTACAGCAGGCACATATCAGGAATATGAAGTGTTTGGGTAACATATGCTTTAAGCACAGTGTTGTAGAATAGAAGTGGAGAAACCGAAGAGAAAGGGATTAAGTATGTCCAGCTGTGTCACTAGTAGAAGTGACAGGTAATGGCTGGTTGAGTCTAGTGCAAGCTATGTGGCACTGACTCAATATTACTTAAGAGGTTATGGGTTAATATGAATGGTGTTCAGCTGCAGGATCATTACAAAGAAGAGCAAACAGGGAGAAAAGAGAGATGATGTCCATTTAGGAGGAGTGTCATCTATTAGCGGCTAGTGGTGCCTTAACATTACTTCATGTGTTTAGACAAATAGGGGCATGAGCGTACACTTCCCTGTGTCTTCATCTGAACCTGCTTGCACCTAGGTATTGATCTATTATGCCAAATTATAAGACATGAACTGCAGTTATAAATTCCATCCAAACATTTTCAGAAGCAACATTGGCAGATTTATGATCCTTAAATAATTACATAGTTAATCTGATTACAAAAAAAAAAAAACACTAGTCAATCCAGTTCAATGAACATAGAAAAAAAGCACACACACACATAGAAAACCTCCATATACACTATCCTATACCCACAGTTAATCCAGAGGAAGGAAAAAACCCACTAAAACATGATCCAATTTGCTCTAGCAAGGAAAAAATAATTCCTGATCCCCCAAGAAGTAATAGGATATTCCTTTGATCAACTTTACCTAAAAATGTTAGTATTCCAGTTATACCAACTTAGCACATCTAGAGAGTGACATTTTTGCCCATTCTTCTTTGCAAAACAGCTCAAGCTCTGTCAGATTGGATGGAGAGCGTCTGTGAACAGCAATTTTCAAGTCTTGCCACAGATTCTCAATTGGATTTAGGTTTGGACTTGGACTGGGTCATTCTAACACATGGATATGCTTTGATCTAAACCATTCCATTGTAGCTCTGCCTGTATGTATGTTTAGGGTCGTTGTCCTGCTGGAAGGTGATGCTCCCCCTCCCCCCCAGTCTCAAGTCTTTTGCAGACTCTAAAAGGTTTCCTTCTGAGATTGCCCTGTATTTGGCTCCATCCATCATCCCATCAACTCTGACCAGCTTTCCTGCCCTTGCTGAAGAAAAGCATCCCACAACATGATGTTGCCACCACCACGTTTCACGGTGAGGATGGTGTGTTCAGGGTGATTTGCAGAGTTAGTTTTCCGCCACACATATCATTTTGCTTTTAGGCCAAAAAAGGTAAATGTTGGTCTCATCTGACCAGAGCACCTTCTTCCACATGGTTGCTGTGTCCCCCACATGGCTTCTCGCAAACTGCAAACAGGACTTCTTATGGCTTTCTTTCAACAATGACCTTCTTCTTGCCACTCTTCCATAAAGGCCAAATTTGTGAAGCACACGACTAAGTTGTCCCTTGAACAGATTCTCCCACCTGAGCTGTGCATCTCTGCAGCTCCTCTAGCGTTACCATGGGCCTCTTGGCTGCTTCTCTGATTAATGCTTTCCTTGCCCAGCCTCAGTTTAGGTGGACAGCTATGTCTTGGTAGGTTTGCAGTTGTGTCATACTCTTTCCATTTTCGGATGATGGATTGATGTGCTCCGTGAGATGTTCAAAGCTTGGGATATTTTTTTATAACCTAACTCTGCTTTAAACTTCTCCACACTTTATCCTTGACTTGCACTTTCTCCCTGACCTGTCTGGTGTGTCCCTTGGCCTTTATGATGCTGTTTGTTCACTAAGGTTTTCTAACAAACCTCTGAGGGCTTGACAGAACAGCTGTATTTATACTTAGATTAAATTACACACAGGTGGACTCTATTTACTAATTAAGTGACTTCTGAAGGCAATTGATTCCACTAGATTTTAGTTAGGTGCATCAGAGTAAAGGGGGCTGAATAACAATGAACGCCACACTTTTCATATATTTATTTGTAAAAAAATTTGAAAATCATTTATCATTTTCCTTCCACTTCACAATTATGTGTCACTTTGTGTTGGTCTATCACAAAAAATCCCAATAAAATACATTTACATTTTTGGTTGTAATATGACAAAATGTGGAAATCTTCATGGGTTTGAATACTTTTTCAAGGCACTGTAGGTGGGGACAGTATGTGTACACATATAGAAAAAATAAAATTACATAAATATGTGCAATGCATCTGTACATGCATACATCTTCATGAATGTGTACACACACGTCTGTAGAAAAAGTCACGTATACATACACATATACACACTTCGTGATGAAACGTAAAGTGTTATTGTCCAATGGAGGACATACCTGACAAAAATGAAGGAACATATCATTGTTTAAATGTTACAAAGAGTATAACAGAATATGTAAAAAGGAAATCAAGGCTGCAAAATTCAAAACAAATTACAGATTGCAAGAGATAGTAGGACAAACCCTCAAAATATCTTCAAATATATTAATAGTAAAAAGTCAGGTCTGAGCACAGTCCCTTTACAAATTAATCTAGAGTGGGTGACTGGGTACAAAGAGAAGGCAAATTTAATACCTTCTTTAGCTCTGTGTATGCAAAGGAGCATGGGGGAGCGCCATAATGGAGATGGTATTGACACAGCCCCAAATGATCCACTGTGGCTCAAACTTGATATGGTCCAGGAGCCACTGGCTCCTGCTGCTTTCAAACACAGCCTGTGAGGAGAGAGTGGCGGGCAGTGCTGAGCCACATTCTGTGTTTCAATCAACACACAGAGCATAGCTTGGGATCAAGTCTGCACGACTCTCTCCATAGCAAGTGGCTTGCTATGGGGCAATTGGAAGGGGAGAGGAGCCAAGGGAATCGGGGGAAGACCCAAAAAGGAGGAGAATCGGGGCTGCTCTGTGCAAAACCATTGCTCAGAGCAGGTAAGAATAACATATTTGTTATTAAAATAAAAACCTTTACAATCACTTTAATGTAATCTTTGCAATTGATACTCAGAACTGAGGTCCTTCAGCCCCCTTATTAATTGTGTTGCCCTTCTCTGAACTCTTTCTAGTTTTAGGACAGCCTGGCATTGGTGACCAAAACTGCACTGCATATTTAAGATAGGGTTAAAGTAGTTCTAAAGGTAGAAGGTTTTTTTTTTATCTTAATGCATTCTATGTTTTACATATAAAAAAAAATTCAGTGTGCAGCAGCCTCCCTCAGCCTCCCTAATACTCACATGAGCCCCATCTTAAGTCACATCAAGCGATGTTGCTTAAGAGCCTCGGGCTGTCTGGGACTCTCCCTCCTGATTGGTTGAGACACAGCAGCGGGTGCCATTGGCTCCCGCCTCTGTCAATCAAAGTCAGTAATCCAATGAGGAGAGAGAGGGGCAGGACCGAGGCCTAGTTGGATGGTGCAAAAAGAACAACTTACAGTTAAATGTAACAAGGGCAAAGGAAATTATTATTAATTTTAGGAAAGTACGGGAGATTAGCTTTGAGCTAGTGGTGATTAATGGGATGGAGGTTGAGAGGGTAGAGGAGTTCCACTTCCTGGGAACAATAATTAGGGAGGACCTGTCATGGACGCATATATCCCGTCTGGAGGGCAAGGCTCGTCAGAGACTATACTTTTTGAGAACGTTATGGAGGGCAGCCTTTTCAGAGTGGGTCATCTTTAGCTTCTATAAAGCCGGCGGGTCACGTGAGTGGCGATCGCCACTCTGATAACTGGTAAAGAAAAGCTTATTTTTATAAAACACAGACACAGGGGCACATAGGAGTATTAAACAGGCAGGATGGTATAAAACATTAACTAAAACTTCAGCAGCAAGACAGGAGCGGGGCAGGCACTGACATAGGAGCTGACAGGCAGGTAGGAGAGGGGGGAGAGGACAGAGGCAAGCACAGGAGAGACAGAAGAGCTGCGGCTGATGGAGGCACATAAACTGACACGATGTCAGGGCTTAGCAGCCAAGATATACCATGGTCAGCTTACAGAGGGGAGGGGAGGGCATAGCCAGGCAGAAATAGCCTATTTTTTAAGTGTTACTGGGGGCCAAGTTACACAGCACAAGCACTGTGCTATTATTCATGCTTTAAGGGAACAGGATCAAATTTTTTATTTTTTTTAGGTTAACAAACGCTTTAGGTGTTTGTATGCTGGGTGTGGAATTTCTTTTTTTAATGTGCGGGAGCTACAACTCTGTTTTATTTTATGATTGTTATTGTAAAATGACAATTTATTTTCTGATTCTGAATGGACTCACAGAACAGCGGCTCAGCTCAAGTGCCCCCATAGCAAGCTGCTTGCTGTGGGGGACACATGGCAGGAGGAAGGGGCCAGGAGCGCCGGCAAGGAACCCGAGAAGAGGAGGATGTGGGCTGCTCTGTGAAAAACCACTGCACAGGTAAGTATTACATGTTTGTTATTACAAAAAAAAAAACAAGACTTTAATACCACTTTAAACCTGTATTGTAAAAGGGGCAGAATTATGGATTTACCGCATGAATATATTACAAGAGAGTACAACTTTGTATTCTGTTAGCTTTGTTAGCTGCGGCTTGGCATTGCATGATGTTGCTAAGTCTGTGATCTACTAAACTCACAAATCTTTTGCATCACAGATTTACTCAGAGGAGCCATTCCCAAAGAGAATTTTACATGCACATTTTTAACATCCAAATGGCTAACAATGGATAACATACAAACAGTAGACCTTATTTTGTAAGTTAAAGTTTAATTCCAGGTAGAAATAAAAATGTACCCTTTATTTCTATGAATAATATAATAAACTTTTATATTATACATTACTGGTGTAGCACCCTCTAGCATGGTAGAGTAGGAATTTTATTAGTGTAGGTAAATTGTTTGGCTGGCAGCCAAGCCTGTGTTTTTCTGGGTCAGGGTTACTCAGGGAGGGCTGGATAACTCACAGCATCATCTGCATCTTACAGCATCTCTGAGACCTCCCTCAACTCCTGGAACGTGCTGGAAACTTTCAGAAAAATGCGTGTGGAGGTGAGGAGGAGTTGCCCAGAGTATTCTGAGGGCCCTGACCAATCCCCAACAGGTGAGTAGGGGACAGGCGCCCTCAAATATTTAGGGTCAGCCTAGCCTCACTGGGGCAGTGGAGTTCGGGTGGAAGCTGGAGTCGGGATGTTAGGCTGTCGGTGGTGGTCTGGGGGAGGATGACCTCAGGCCTGGGCTCAGGTGCAAAAGGGGCCCTCTTCACGACACACAGAGGTGTCCTGACCAGAGGCACAGGAGCAGGAGGAGGACAGCAGGGGAACACTGCCGGGGAAATCTCCAGGGAGAAAGACAGCCAGGTGGGCTGGTGAGTGATACAGTCGGAGAGGACTGAGAGGCATGCCTGAGAGGACTGGGAGAGAACAGTCTGGGATGGATGCAGTCAGTCTGGGAGGACTGTGAAGTTTTAGCCAGGAGAGCTAGAGAAAGGGGCAGAAAGGGGCAGCTGCAGCCAGGTTGGCTGGCAGTGCCTGAAGAGGTGGTGCTAGGATCAGTAGCTACAGGAACAGGACAGCTGGGCACTAGGACTACACAAAGAAGGGGCCCATGGTCCCTGCCTGTAAAGGGTATTGGCTACTTGTCTGACTGGGCCTTTGTCAGATCATCCAAATTGCTTTGATCAAGTGGGCATCTCATAATATCTCTATCCAAGTTTATTCCCCTCAATAAAACATAAAACAAAGCACTGTACTGATCTTCTGAATCAAGTGTGCTGTGGTATGCCTGACTGTGAAGGGTAGGTGATCCCTTTGTATTTGCGGTTCCTTAGGGGGTGCGTTAAACTGGATTTGCTAAATGTCTTATTAGAAATTACATTCTAAATAATACATTCAGCTAACCTTCTCTCCTTCACTAACAATGGTGTACTTGTTTAGCCAAATGTAGCTACTCACAGGCACTTCCTGGTACCGTTGTTGGTGTTTGTGCAAGCAGCACAGCACAGCCCTGGCCAGCCCTATCTCTGTACTGCCTGGCCCCACCCACTCCCCATCCAAGATGTAATATGTTTTCTCACGAAGAAGGATACACAAGCGTTCTCATTAATGAGAGAGCTAGACAGGATAATGATGTTGCTCTTGGTCTAGAGAAGCGGGTACATCGCCTGCATGTCACTAGGCTGAAAGAGACACACTTACCAGCCACCCTTCCTATATGACAGCAATGCCTTATAGAGAAAAAATGTACAAACACAACTTTAAACAAATTTATACATACAGATGGACTTACATTACTTAAATGATTGGTGGAGATTATTTAAATACAAGCCTTTACTTACACTTTAAATGTGGTACAGGTACAGTGTTGAATTTCTTAGAAATGTCCTGTCATTTCTCAATATAACTTCTTACTTCCTCATAGTATGTGGACAGGTTGGTCTGACAATAATGGTCTTTCATAAATCCATATTGGTTGTTACTTATGAAACCATCATTACTAACAAACTCTTGAATATAGTCCCTTATCAGCTCCTCATATACGTAAGATACTACTGTAGTTAAACTGACTGGTCTGTATTTTCCAAGCATACATTTCATCCTCTTTTTTGAATAATGGTACCACATTTGCTTTATGCTAATTATTTGGTACCATTCCAGTCAGTATGGGGTCCTTAAAAATTAGAAACAATGGAGTGGCTAAAACAAAGCTAAGCTCACTGAGGACTTGTGGGTGTAAACCATCTGATCCTGGTGGTTTATTCACATTAAGTTTTCTAATTTGTTTTGAACCTGGATTTCTGTCAGCCACAGAGGTACATTTGTTTTTATTAGCATTACTGTACTGACTATCAAACCTGTCTTTTTCGTTCATATAAACTAAAGAGAATTTAATATTATATCATGCATGTTCTGTCTTTTTTATTATTGATATATATTTGACAATTTTTCTTGCATTTATTTTACTTACTGAAGCAACATACCGTATTTTTCATACTATATTTTAACTGCCGCGATTGCAGCATTTCATCTCTTGTTGCATTTCTAACTCCTTTGTTGTCTACAGTCAGGGATACATATAGCTGCTTGAAATATCCATTTCATGGAATTACTGACATTACACTCCGGTATGTGTCAGACACTGTGAGGGGAATTTATTAAAAGTGGAGAAACCAGAATCTGGAGCAGCTGTACATGGCAAAGATTAAGTGCACAAGATGAGGCTGATTTATTAAAGGAGGTTGGCCCCATTCACATAGGGCGGACTCCGTAATGCGCATCCACTTGCTCAGCAGGTGATCGCTGTGCTAATCCGGCGGATGACAGATCTGTGTCTGCTCCGCTTTGCAGAGCGGACATGGACACAGCCCCGATGTTGTCTATGGGGCGGTCGGATGGAAACAACCTATTTGTTTCCATCTGAATGTCATCTGATCCGATCCCCCATCCGCCTGTTTTTGGCACACAGGACAGAATCTGAAATGGATGCCGGTGGGTGTCAGCCGCTCCATAGAGAACAATGACTGGTCTGATTAGGTCTGCCTCAAAAACTGACAGGCAGACCTGATTGTAAGACCCGTGTGAAACCAGCCTTCAAGTCTTCACTCAAAAAATTGTAGTTGTGTTCACTTTGAATTTCCAATCATGTGAAGAAGAAATAATGAGGAGCATGTTTTTCACGTGCCTGCATAATTGAATAAAAACAGTAAATCTTCACTCTATTTTCACTGGACAGTCCTAACTTTGGACCAACGAGTGGGCTTTGTAAATATGCACAGAAAAAGTGCAGTTGTAGATATACAGTACTAGAAAAGGGATTTTAAAGGGATAATGTGAGACTTGACATTTGCTGAATGATATGCGGAAAACTCCTGAAAAATGTACATATATATTTTGCATTAATGACCCTTTAAGGGTCCTCACAGTAAAGGGGCATAACACACAGGCTTGCAAAACACTACAATCTGCCATGAATTTTCTGTAGACAGGGCCTCAGTCTCCCTTTAATCCCTGCACATTCCTTGAATCAGCAGAGGAAGCTACAGCATGTGGGGTGGCATTCTTAAGCTCTTATGAATCAAGTCCAATGTTTTTCTTTATCTTCTAATTCATGATCTTTCCCTTGCCTTAGAGAATATCATATTTCCTTCATGTTTCAGTACTCCAGCACTGTCAGCATTGTGCACACCAGTGTTTCATCAGTCAACTGAGTTTATTAGAGATAAATACATACAGTCCATCAGAAACATTTATTTCAGTCTCACATGTTATGCAGAAACTTGATGGTGCTTCCTTGATGCCCTTAAAATGAATCATATGTAGTACTTATGTGAGAAATAAACTTTGTCTGCAAGCACTGATCTTTTTGGACTTACGAACAAGTTGGACTTATAAATGAGCGCCCGGAACAGAACTCATTTGTAAGTAGGGGACTTACTGTATATGTTAAATATATATGGTCTGTTTTGCCAAAGGGTTGTTAGTTCTGTTCAGCCAATCTTAACATCCAGGTCAGTGACTTCACTTTTCTTCACTGCATTTAAGTAATATGGTTTGGTCACAGACCCACCCCCAGCCTAATTGAGTAAGGGGCATCACCACACTAAGCCATGACTTTACATATTCTGTATTCTCCTTTGACAACAAGAGCCACCCCTAGATTTACAGTATTGTGCAATGCAGTAGACCCCTCACTCACCCAGTCCTGCTTTAAAAAGTAGTTTAGAAAAAGTTGCTATTGTGACGGATTTGAGTGCTTAAAGAGAGCCTGCCATTTGACCATTCATTTCAAGAGCAATCGTTCCTTATGATTATATGTGTATTTAACATATGTTATGCTTGTTAGCTACCTGTAAAAGCCTCCTTTGTGTAGACATTCAAAAGGTCCAGGGAAGATGTTGGTCGCCACCATTTCGGTTGTGATGTCAGCAGCCCCAGCAAGCTGAGATCTGTCACTCAACTGTTTAGCTTAGCTCCTCCCCAGGGTGAACTATGGCTGCGATAAGGAATCAACTTTTTCTGGTGTAGTCAAATTCTTTGACAGGTTCAAAGGCACATTTCAAGTAAATAACAAATTGTTTATTGAAAGGAAAACCCCAGAAAATAAGCATTTTAAATACTTAATATGCCTATGATCTTACTTGCAATTTGTTAGGAGACAGTGTACCTTTAAATAGGTACACTTAACCTAAGCCTGCTCACAAAGAAATGTGAGGGATACAATAGGTAAAGCATTCTGAATTTGCTAGTTGCCTGGACATAATGCTTATCAAATTGCTTTGATACTTTCCAAGCCATTGGCACAGAGATCCTACCGATCAGGAAAGTCAGAAACTTGTCAACATACTTCCAGTTTCCAGGTCAAAATTGTATATATACAGTACTGTGCAAAAGTTTTAGGCAGGTGTGAAGAAATGATGTAAAGTAAGAATTATTTTTAAAAATATATATTTTAATTGTTTATTTTTATCAATTTACAAAATGCAAAGTGAGCAAACAGAAGAAAAATCTAAATCAAATCAATATTTGGTGTGACTACCCTTTGGCTTCAAACCAGCATCTTTTCTTACACTTGCACAAAGTCAGGAGTTTTGTATGAATTTTTCAGGTGTATGATTAACCAATTATACCAAGCAGGTGCTCATGATCATCAATTTCATATGTACAGTTTTTACTGCTGTCTGTGTCCCTGTTAGGGAGATTCAGCCTCTCTATTTGTCTTGTTTACTGTTATCAAGTGAAAGTAAAAGAAAATCCCAAATTTTGGGTTGTCCCCAGAAAAGTAATAGAGGGGAAATCTTCCAATGGGGACACTAGTTCTGGTGACCTGAGGGTCCCCAAGGGATTCTCTTAATTTGCAGGGATTTTCTCTCACTTCCTGTTTGGCTATGGGACAGGAAGTGAAAAATCTCCAGAATGGGATACAGATAGCGAAAAAAAATCTAACGTGTTATAACCATCTCTTGCTCTATCCAAAATAAAAAAAAAAGTTTTGCCTATAGTTCTACTTTAGCTGAAACAGAAACAGTGGTGTATAAGGCCTAAAAAAAGGCTGTTTGTTCACGAAGGGCTGGAAAGTGATACAATAATGAATGTCTGCAGGCAACAGTGAAGCATAGGGGAGGTTCCTTGCAAGTTTGGGCCTGCACTTCAGCAAATGGAGTTGGAGATTTAGTCAGAATCTATGGTGTCCTCAATGCTGATAAATGCAGGTAGATACTTTTCCATCATGCCATACTTTCAGGGAGGCGTTTGATTGCCCCCAAATTTATTCTGTAGCATCTGGTCTCAACATCCTCTAGTCCAGGGGTCTCAAACTGGCGTCCCTCCAGTTTTTGCGAAACTACAAGTCCCATGAGGCATTTCCAGGCTGACAGTTACAAGCATGACTCCCACAGGCAGAGGCATTATGGGACTTGTAGTTTTGCAACAGCTGTAGGCCTGCCAGTTTGAGAACCCTGCTCTAGTCTGTCTGTGGATGGTTCTCCAAAATGATTGGAACAACTTACCTGCCGAGTTCCTTCAAAAACTGTGTGCAAGTGTACCTAGAAGAATTTATGCTGCTTTGAAGGCAAGGGGTGGTCACACCTAATATTTATTTGATTTGATTGTTCTTCTGTTCATTTACTTTCCATTTTGTTAATTGATACATAAACTATTAACACTTCTATTTCTGAAAGCATTCTTCATTTACAGCATTTTTTCACACCGGCCTAATACTTTTGCACAGTAATATATACAGTGGATTCAGAAAGTATTCATAGTGCTTCACTTTTTCCACATTTTGTTATGTTACAGCCTTATTCCAAAATGGATTAAATTCATTATTTTGCTCAAAATTCTACAAACAATACCCCATAATGACAACGTGAAAGACATTTGTTTGAAAATTTGCAAACTTATTAAAAATAAAAAATGAAAAAAATCACATGTACACAAGTACATGTGATTTTTGCTCAAAACATTTGCTCAAAACATTTTTGAAGCACCTTTGGCACCAATTACAGTTCAAGTCTTTTTTTAAATAAGATGCTACAAGCTTGGCACACCTATTTTTGGGCAGTTTCTCCCACTCTTCTTTGCAGGACCTCTCAAGCTCAATCAGGTTGGATGGAGAGCATCGGTGCACAGCCATTTTCAGATCTCTCCAGTAGGGATGAGCTGAACACCCCCCTGTTCGGTTCGCACCAGAACATGCGAACAGGCAAAAAATTTGTTCGAACACACGAACACCGTTAAAGTCTATGGGACATAAACATGAATAATCAAAAGTGCTAATTTTAAAGGCTTATATGCAAGTTATTGTCATAAAAAGTGTTTGGGGACCCGGGTCCTGCCCCAGGGGACATGGATCAATGCAAAAAAAGTTTTAAAAACGGTTGTTTTTTTGGGAGCAGTTATTTTAATAATGCTTAAAGTGAAACAATAAAAGTTTAATATTCCTTAAAATTTCGTACCTGGGGGGTGTCTATAGTATGCCTGTAAAGGGGCGCATGTTTCCCGTGTTTAGAACCGTCTGACAGCAAAATGACATTTCAAAGGAAAAAAAGTAATTTAAAACTACTCGCGGCTATTAATGAATTGCCAGTTCGACAATACACATAAAAGTTCATTGATAAAAAGGGCATGGGAATTCCTCACAGGGGAACCCTGAACCAAAATTTAAAAAAAAAAAAATGACGTGGGGGTCCCTATAAATTCCATATCAGGCCCTTCAGGTCTGGTATGGATATTAAGGGGAACCCCGGCCAAAATTGAAACAAAAATGGCGTGGGGTCCCCCTCAAAATCTATACTAGACCCTTTAGGTCTGGTATGGATTTTAAGGGGAACCTCGCGCCAACATTTTTTTAAAAAAATGGCGTGGGGTCCCCCCAAAAATCCATACCAGACCCTTATCCGAGCACGCAACCTGGCAGGCCGCAGGAAATGAGGGGGAACGAGAGAGTGGCCCCCCCTCCTGAACCGTACCAGGCCACATGCCCTCAACATTGGTAGGGTGCTTTGGGGTAGCCCCCCAAAACACCTTGTCCCCATGTTGATGGGGACAAGGGCCTCATCCCCACAACCCTTGCCCAGTGGTTGTGGGGGTCTGCGGGCGGGGGGGCTTATCGAATCTGGAAGCCCCCTTTAACAAGGGGACCCCCAGATCCCGAACCTCGCCCCTGTGTGAAATGGTAAGGGGGTACAAAAGTACCCCTACCATTTCACAAAAAAAGTGTCAAAAATGTTAAAAATGACAAGAGACAGTTTTTGACAATTCCTTTATTTAAATGCTTCTTCTTTCTTCTCGTCCGGCATCTTCCTCCGCGGCGCCGGCGTCTTCTTCCCTTCGTCTTCTCGGGCCGCTCCGCATCCAGCATGATGGGAGGCTCCCGCTGTTTTACACTTCTCCTCTTCTGACGGTTCTTAAATAACAGAGGGCGGGGCCATCCGGTGACCCCGCCCCCCTATGACGCACAGTGACTTCCCTGTCCGCCCCCCTCTGATGTCACGGGGAATGCCACGGCGAAGTCCCTGTCAAGTCCCTGTGCGTCAGAGGGGGCGGGGTCACCAGGTGGCCCCACCCTCCATTATTTAAGAACTGTCAGAAGAGGAGAAGCGTCACACAGCGGGAGCCTCCCATCATGCTGGATGCGGAGCGGCCCGAGAAGGCGAAGGGAAGAAGGAAGCGCCGCGGAGGAAGATGCCGGACGAGAACACCGGAGGAAGAACCAGAAGAACCAGAAGTAGAAGAAGATGGAGGAAGAAACCGAAGGAAGATAGAAGAAAGAAGATAGAAGATAGAAGAAAGAGGAAAGAAGAAAAAAGAAGCATTTAAATAAAGGAATTGTCAAAAACTGTCTCTTGTCATTTTTAAAATGTTTGACTTTTTTGTGAAATGGTAGGGATACTTTTGTACCCCCTTACCATTTCACACAGGGGGGAGGGCCGGGATCTGGGGGTCCCCTTGTTAAAAGGGGCTTCCAGATTCCGATAAGCCCCCTGCCTGCAGACCCCCACAACCACCGAGCAAGGGTTGTGGGGATGAGGCCCTTGTCCCCATCAACATGGGGGCAAGGTGTTTTGGGGGGCTACCCCAAAGCACCCTCCCAATGTTGAGGGCATGTGGCCTGGTACAGTTTAGGAGTGGGGGGCACTCTCTCGTCCCCCCCTCTTTTCCTGCGGCCTGCCAGGTTGCGTGCTCGGATAAGGGTCAGGTATGGATTTCTGGGGAGACCCCACGCCATTTTTTTTTAAATTTTGGTGCGGGGTTCCCCTTAAAATCCTTACCAGACCTGAAGGGTCTGGTATAGATTTTGAGGGGGACCCCATACCATTTTTTTTTTTGGCCGGGGTTCCCCTTAATATCCATACCAGACCTGAAGGGCCTGGTATGAAATTTAGGGCGAACCCCCCACATCATTTTTTTTTACATTTTGGTTCGGGGTTCCCCTGTGGGGAATTCCCATGCCGTTTTTATCAATGAACTTTTATGTGTATTGTCGGACCGGCAATTCATTAATAGCCGCGAGTAGTTTTAAATGACTTTTTTTCCTTTAAAATGTCATTTTGCTGTCAGACTGTTCTAAACACTGGAAACATGCGCCCTTTTACAAGCTCATCCCTACTCTCCAGGGATGTTTAATCAGGTTCAAGTTTGGGCTCTGGCTGGGCCACTCAAGGACAGAGCTGTCCCATAGCCACTTCTTTGTTATCTTGGCTTTGTGCTTAGGGTCGTTGTCCTGTTGGAAGATGAACCTTCGCCCCAATCTGAGGTCCACAGCGCCCTGTGTCAGTTCATTGCTGCATTCATCTTTTCCTCGATCCTGACTAGTCTCCCAGTTCCTGCCGCTGAAAACATCCCCACAGCATGATGCTGCCACCACCATGCTTCACTGTAGGGATGGTATTTGCCAGGTGTTGAGTAGTGCCCAATTTCTCCAGATATTACACTTGCGATTCAGGCCAAATAGTTCAATCTTTGTTTCATCAGACTAGAGAATTTTGTTTCTCATGGTGTGAGAGTCCTTCAGGTGCCTTTCAGCAAACTCCAGGCAGGCTGTCATATGCCTTTTACTGAGCAGTGGCTTCCGTCTGGCCACGCTACCATACAGGCCTGATTGGGGGAGTGCTGCAGAGATGGTTGTTCTTCTGGAAGGTTCTCCTCTCTCCACAGAGAAACGCTGGAGCTCTGTCAGAGTGACCATCTGGTTCTTGGTCACCTCCCTGACTAAGGCTCTTCTCCCCTGATTGCTCAGTTTGGCGGGGCGGCCCGCTCTAGGAAGAGTCCTGGTTGTTCCAAACTTCTTCCATTTATGGATGATGGAGGCCACTGTGCTCATTGGGACCTTCAATGCTGCAGAAAATTTTCTGTACCCTTCCCCAGATCTGTGCCTCCATACAATCCTGTCTCAGAGGTCTACAGAAAACTCCTTGGACTTCATAGCTTGGTTTGTGCCCTGACATGCACTGTTAACTGTGGGACCTTATACAGAAAGGTGTGTGCCTTTCCAAATCATGTCCAGTCAACTGGATTTACCACAGGTGGACTCCAATCAAGTTGTAGAAACATCTCAAGGATGATCAGTGGTAACAGGATGCATCTGAGTTTAATTTTGGGTGGCATGGCAAAGGCTGTAAGTACTTATGTACATAAGATTTTTTCCTTTTTTATTTTTAATAAATTTTCAAAGAAACAAACTTCTTTCACGTTGTTATTATGGGGTATTATTATTATCATTATTGTTTGTAGAATTTTGAGGAAAATAATGAATTTAATTCATTTTGGAATAGGGCTGTAACATAACAAAATGTGGAGAAAGTGAAGCAATGTGAATACTTTCTGGATGCACTGTGTATATATATATATATATATATATATATATATATATATATATATATATATATATATATATATATATACACACAATATGATCAAATCTGCCTGGAATTTAGCTTTAACCCTTTCCCACTGGGGCCTTTACATTGATACCAGGTGTTGCATTTGCTGTGTATTTGATGTGCAGTCTATGAGCAACGCATCCTCATCCAAAGAATGTTTGTTCCTATTAAGATCAGATTATGCAACTGCAAGGCCTGCTAGCCTTATGCTAGCCATAGGCATGGCAATTTCATGCAATTGCAACCACTTTCAACCGTCTGAGCTTGTCACCGTGCCTAATGTACTAAAAACATATTAAATCAAATGGCTCAGGGTGGGTCCCACAGGGCTGCCGAGAAAAGAATTCTGACCTGTTTGTAAAAGAGAAGTTCAATAGGATGCTATGTGTTACTGCCCTTTATGCATTGCCCTTTTTCTGACTGAATACACCCATGTGTTTTCTTTTTGGTTTATTTATTTATTTCAGGTATTTTGACAAACAGCCATATGTTTTAATGACATAATTGCAATGAGTTTTACATGATTATCAGCCCACACGTAACAATGGAAAGCAGAAGTTGCTTAACCCATTTGCTTTTACCATATTAGTAACCCCTCCCGCAGAGCACAGATTACATTGCTGGCATGTATGCAGAGGAGCCCTCAATTGAACAAACTTGAAAGTAGAAGATATAAATCAGGCTGGAGTGGCATGTACAAGTGATAGTGTTCTTTGTTCTAAATTGCAAACAGATACCTCAGCCGCGTTGTGTCCCAGTTGGGATTCATTTTACCGTGGTCATAAACATCTTCAATGTTTCACAGCAAAACTCAGATGTTCCCAGTCCAGCTTCCACTTAACTCCTAAGCAGAATAGGATGTTTTTCAGCAGTTATGGAATTTAACTGTCGGTTAAGGGATTTATCGGAGGCCACTTTTCCTAAGAAAGAACTTTCCAGAGAATTGTAAGCAGGTGTTTCATGGCTGAAGAGAGTGGCAAATCAACAGGGTTAGCAGAGGTAGCGATCTCTAGTGGGACCATGACTAGGTGGGCCAAAGCTAGACCTTATTTTATGAATCAGTCTTCTAAGTAGGGGTGAACAGAGTCGTTTTGGTGAAACTGATTACCGATTGTTGCTGAAGCATAAACTCTTTTATTTCACTAATTGGGCTGCTTAGATAAAAATTGTTTGGAAAAAAAATCTGCATTTATTTCTATATTGAAAGGGTATGGGTGTTGTTTTTGGATGTTTTACTCAGGCCACAGATGGTGTGCGTGGTTGCAGGAAAGAAATTTGCACGATTCCCCCATCAACACACAAAGTGTTAACAGTGCTAACAAAGTGCTCCAGTGGGGAAGGGGACTATGAGAAGAAAGTGATTATTGCTAGCAGCTATAGTGGCCATAGCGATAATCGCAAGTGAATCCGGCAGGCTGATTCTGCCCAAGTTGATCAGACGATCAACTTAGTACATTCAGCCTTGCCAGACACGGTTCGAATCAGCAGGAACGTGTATGTAAACCCTAATGCCCCATACACACGATCAGAAATTCTGCTAGCAAAAGTCGGATGTGAGCTTTTGGTCAGAAATTCCGACCGTGTGTATGCTCCATCGGACTTTTGCTGGCAGAATTGCAGCCAGTGAAAGATTGAGAGCAGGTTCTCTATTTTTTGGTCGGAAAAAGTTCCTATCCGAAAATGTGTTCGTCTGTATCCAATTAAGACGCGTAAAAAATCACGCATGCTCAGAAACAATTCGGCGCATGCTCAGAAGCATTGAACTTCATTTTCACGGCTCATCGTAGTGTTGTACATCACCGCGTTCTTGACAGTCGAGAGTTCAGAGAACTTTTGTGTGACCGTGTGTATGCAAGGCAAGCTTGAGCGGAATTCTGTCGGAAAAACCATCCAAATTTTTTCTGACGGAATTTCTGATCGTGTGTATGGGGCATAACAATGGATTTCCTTTTGCTCTGTTAAATATTCCATTGAAAGTGTTTTATTTTATCTGTTTGATACATGTAAAAAATATCTGTTGAACTTGTCAGAAGTCCAGAGTTGTGCTTTGTCCTGTTCGTGCATACTTCCTGTGTTATCTCAATTAGGGTAATTTTCGAATTCTTATCTTGGATTATGGAACAATTAGTCTCTAAACTGTAGGGATGAGGAGAGTGTGAGAGATTCATTCATTTAGAAAGTGATAGATGGACAGGTCTGAAACCACAGTCTACAAAAAAGCCATGTCTTCTCAGCGCACAACAAGAAATTAGGAGCTGAGTACATTTCTGACATTTCCCCCCTACTTAAATGCTCTGTAAAGGGATAAAACATGAGGAAGCATGCATGTATTGCTGGGATGTACTGCAGATTCATTTTTTTTGCCCGGACATATATTTTAAGGGTCCATTCATGTGAATCTGGTCTGTTGTGGTATGTCGTTATGAATGGACTGTCAACACACCTCAACAGACCAATTAACATACATGTACTTTTTTGTTCCATATGCCACAATTAATGTAAGGCACATTGTGGTATGCCATTGTGTGTCATACACTGGAAACTACTGTACACTATGTCGGGGCACCATTCACAATGAGCGACAATGGAAAGCACAGCAACATAGAGCCGTACATTGGCATGCATTTAAACATGTATCTGCATCACAATCGGCTGAATTGGTCTTTTTTTGTGTTCTTTATCATTTTGTGTGCATTTGATTGCTATCTGTCTTCTTTAACATTTTTATTGTCTGTTATTTGGTATTTTCTAGAGGTGAAAAAATGTACAATAATGAAGCTGATGAGTTTTGATACAAGAACAGGTTTAGGATAGTTAAAATAAACTTCCATAACCCTCAAAACCAAAAAAAAAAAGTGCCAAACTTTTGCTGAAAGCTACTGGAAAATTTGGGGGAACTTTAAACTCTGTTTTGCTCATGCAAACTTCTAAGGGCCCATTCATTTCTTTGCGTTATCGTATTCATTATGAATTGCATCTCGATATACTATTAGGTTGGCCATAGGCGGTTTAAATCTCGGCCGGTTCAACAGGGACCAGCTGAGATTCGAACCATGTATGGGGAGGCTAATTGTACCCAAGTTGATCAATCGATCAACTTAGGTACAACCAGCCTGTCAGATTTTTCATGCGATTATTGCCAGCGGCAATAGCCACTAGCAAAAATCATTGTGTGTTCTCCCAACCGCGCTCTCCCTGACCCCCCTCGCTGGAGAACACAATAGCTCTGTGTGACAGACCTAGCCAGGAGAGAGATTTTTGGAGGGGACTGAATGCTAGCCTCTTGCCTATCGATCGTGGGCCCTGGCATTTGGGGGAACGGTGCTCTCTGTGAGCTGTAGGCCTAGGGACCCTTGAGGTGGTATTACTGTGGATTCGGGTCCTGGTCCCCCAGGGCACACAGACTCTGGGGACCCTGGATTTGCCATATTAGAAATAGTGGCTGATTCATAATGCTGGGACAAATACTGTTAGGAGATGCTGATGTCAATTCCAGCCACCTGTCTGCCTGTTGCCTGCTAGAATGTGTATTGTAAATAAGTCTCTAGTATGGGATCTAAGAGTCATTAGATCCCCATTGTTGTTTGTGTTAATTAACTCTGCTATTGTGATAATGTTGATTGGGTTTTCTGAGCTACAAGACGGCCAGTCTGGCCTAAAGGTCATGTCTGTCATCTAGGCTGTCTAAAGGGATTAGTTAATTAGCCCAGGTTAATTAGGTTAATTAGGTTACAGGTGTATTATTAGAGTAATATGAGCAGGAGGTCTGCACCTCCTCTTTTACTGTATAAAAGGGCCTGTATTCCTGTCAATAAAGAGAGATTCCTGGTTGAACTTACATACAGCCTGCCTGGTGTTTGTTCTGAGCTACACAACTGGATTAGAACGGCACATAGCTGTAGTTCTAGTCCTGGAGTATCGGATGACCGAACCATCAGATGTTGCGATCTGCAATCTGATTCTATAGCCGCAGAGGAGTGTCGGGAGAGTGGAACCGAACGAGCAAGGGGCTCGTTACACTCTGCAATAAGGATTCCCCCATCAACACTGACTGAGTGATTTTCTTTTCTGCAAGTCAGGAAAGAAAATTGCTCCATCTATGGCTGGCTATACAGTAATGGGCACCCATACGTCAGTACACCTTAAAGCTGTGTTAAAAAAATTCTAGGTGCATTTACATTTTTCAGCCTATGAAGGTGCCTGGCAGTCCAGTTGTCTTACCGCATGTGCATTAATGAAATGCATAATCTGAATAGGCCATAAGGTAAAACCTGAGAAATTTTTAGCATAATAACAAATATTAGGTATGGTCAAGTATTGATTGTAGGATAAAGCCAAACTCCTGTCAAACAGATAAATACGCAGATGAAATGAAATACAGATAAGGTAGCTGTTTGAAAAAGGATCTGAATTTCTGTCCATCCAGTCTGAAGATTCACAAAGCCCTTTCACATAGCACAGCCCTGTGTGGCAGTTGAGAAGACCTGATATTTGTCTGCTGAAGTTCAATAACACTTATGCCGCGTACACACAACCGGACTTTCCGTCAGAGTAGACTCTGATGGTCTTTCTGACGGAGTTCCAACGGAGTTCCGCTGAAACAGACTTGCCTACACACGTTCACAGCAAAGTCCGTTTGTCTAGAACGCAATGACGTACAACGGGACTACATACATACAGACGAACGGTTTTCGTGATAGGAATTGAGTCCTTTGGAAAGATTTGAAACATGTTCTATTTCTAGGTCCATCAGAATGTTATAAAGAAAAAGTCCGAATTTCCGACGGAATGATTTTGTCAGACCTTTTCTGCCGGAAAGTCCGGTCGTGTGTACATGGCATTACAGGTCTCCTCTTTAACCCCATTCTGCACTGTGGTGAGCTGCAAGACATGCATGCATGTTGGGGTGTGTCTACCAGTGCAAAAGGGTGCCATTCAATATGAATGCCACGGCAACACTGATGGTGAGCTACTGTGCATGCAGTAGTGTGTGGAAAAACATGCATTTTACCTTGCATTACTGCAATGCACAGATGGAAACCAGTCTGAAGGTAAATATATATTTTATTCTTCTGTAGGCACAAGAGTGCCAAGGCATCCTCTCATACCAGGAAGTGCAGTGCTATTTTTAAGGAGGAATTCAAAACAAAAAAGGTAACATTTTCAGGTTATAGCAAATCCTTAATTTTTTAGTTCAGGTCCACTTTAAGTCCTGTCCTGTTTTTGTCTTGTGTTGTTCTATGGTTGAATTTTGTGCTTTTGTTTTTATATTGTTGAGTCGTGTGTCCTTGTTATTGTACTGTTGAGTCTTGTTGTGCTGTTTGGTAACATGTAATTCTCCCATTAAATATAATACGTAGGGAGATTTAAATGGATAGGATAGACTGTGTTGTGTGTCTAGTTACTAATGTAAGTCATATTTGCTCATATTGCCTAGGGCATCATCCACTCAGCATCCAGTCTTGTCTGGGATGCAGGTGGTTTCCATCATATCCCTTTGCACATTGTATTTAAATTTAGAAATAATATACAGTTATTATCCACATCTTAATGGGCTCAGTTTTTAATACTGCATTCATTCTTTCAGGTGTTTTATATTTTTACTAAGCATCCAGAAGCATACAAGCTGTCTGAAAAGAGAAAACAATTGGTCCATCTAGATTATCCATTTTATTCTGTATTTTAAATAGTATTGAGGTATAGCATTAAAGTTTTACATCTTAAATCAACCTTATTGTAAATGTACAGTAGGGATGGAAAGTATTCAGACCCCCTTACATTTTTCACTCTTTGTTATATTGCAGCCATTAGCTAAAATCATTTAAGTTCATTTTTTTCCTCATTAATGTACACACAACACCCCATGTTGACAGAAAAACACATAATTGTTGACCTTTCTGCAGATTTATTAAAAAAAGAAAAACTGAAATATTACATGGTCCTAAGTATTCAGACCCTTTGCTCAGTATTTAGTAGAAGCACCCTTTTGATCTAATGCAGCCATGAGTCTTTTTCACACCTGGATTTGGGGATCCTCTGCCATTCCTCCTTGCAAATCCTCTCCAGTTCTGTCATGTTGAATGGTAAACGTTGGTGGACAGCCATTTTTAGGTCTCTCCAGAGATGCTCAATTGGGTTTAAGTCAGGGCTTTGGCTGGGCCATTCAAGAACAGTCACTGAGTTGTTGTGAAGCCACTCCTTCATAATTTTAGCTGTGTGCTTAGGGTCATTGTCTTGTTGGAAGGTAAACCTTCGGCCCAGGCTGAGGTCCTGAGCACTCTGGAGAAGGTTTTTGTCCAGGATATCCCTGTAGTTGGCCGCATTCGTCTTTCCCTCGATTGCAACCAGTTGTCCTGTCCCTGCAGCTGAAAAACAGCCCCACAGCATGATGCTGCCACCACCATGCTTCACTGTTGGGATTGTATTGTGTTGGGACTGTGTTGGACAGGTGATGAGCAATGCCTGGTTTTCTCCACACATACCGCTTAGAATTAAGGCCAAAAAGTTCTATCTTGGTCTCATCAGACCAGAGAATCTTATTTCTCACCATCTTGGAGTCCTTCAGGTGTTTTTTAGCAAACTCCATGTGGGCTTTCATGTGTCTTGCACCGAGGAGAGGCTTCCGTCGGGCCACTCTGCCATAAAGCCCCAACTGGTGGAGGGCTGCAGTGATGGTTGACTTTCTACAACTTTCTCCCATCTCCCGACTGCATCTCTGGAGATCAGCCACAGTGATCTTTGGGTTCTTCTTTACCTCTCTCACCAAGGCTCTTCTCACCCGATAGCTCAGTTTGGCTGGACGGCCAGCTCTAGGAAGGGTTCTGGTAATCCCAAAAGTCTTCCACTGAAGGATTATGGAGGCCACTGTGCTCTTAGGAACCTTAAGTGCAGCAGAAATTTTTTTGTAACCTTGGCCAGATCTGTGCATTGCCACAATTCTGTTTCTGAGCTCTTCAGGCAGTTCCTTTGATCTCATAATTCTCATTTGCTCTGACATGCACTGTGAGCTGTAAGGTCTTATATAAACAGGTGTATGGCTTTCCTAATTAAGTCCAATCAGTATAATCAACCACAGCAGGACTCAAATGAAGGTGTAGAACCAGCTCAAAGATGATCAGAAGAAATGGACAGCACCTGAGTTAAATATATGAGTGTCACAGCAAAGGGTCTGAATACTTAGGACCATGTGATATTTCAGTTTTTCTTTTTAATAAATCTGCAAAAATGTCAACAATTCTGTTTTTCTGTCAATAAGGGATGCTGTGTGTACATTATTGAGGAAAAAAATGAACTTAAATGATTTTAGCAAATGGCTGCAATATAACAAAGAGTGAAAAATTTAAGGGGGTCTGAATACTTTCCGTGCCCACTGTACATTTGGCTGGTGGGGCAAACTTAACTACAAGCATCCTTTATGTCTTGGAGATGCTAATAGTGAGATTTTACTGCACTCTCTCTGCCCCATCCCACAAGGCCACAGGAGCTTTGGGGGATGGTCCACACAAATGAAGGTTTTACTGCACTCAAGCACAAACTCCAATTCAGGTAGAGTGACAAGAAAAAATATGTGAACCACTTATATCCTAGCAATTGAGAATCTATGGGATTGGGATGGGATTGTTGGCAGATTATCTCCTTTTGTTTATCTCAAATCTCAGAGCAGCACTTCCCTGACTCTTGCAAGAGTTTGCCACATTTCATGAACACAGTCACTTCAAAGTCCACGGTCCTCAATATTACTCTATTCCCAGTCAAGGTCCAACATTTATCGAGCTCCTCCCCATTTCGCTGCAGTATGCCATTGCCTTGGTGTTAATGTCTCAGAAAATCTACGGGACCTATGCAAAGTAATTTTTCTCCTCTCGCGTAGAAAACCAGATGGAGGTTTGGGCCTACCACACCTGGGAATTCTATCATAAATCGGCCCTGGATAGACTGGATTATCCACGACTCAGACAAACAATGGGTAGCCCTCGAAAAGTCACTCATGTCAATTTTACCCATAGCTCACCCATGGATGTACCCATCCAAAAGTTCCCAGACTACGTCAATGCTGTTTTGCGTTCTGTTTCTCTTATGAGCAGGGGACTCCTCAATTAGAAACCTGCAACTCTTCACACACACATAACCCCCTGATCCAAATCCTAGGTAACCCTATGTTTACCTTGGGAATAACGCCCCTATTTTCCTTAGGTGGATCCGGGATAAGATGTTACCCATCAGTTCCACCATGCATTGTAACAAGCTCCAACCACTGGACACATTATTATAGAATCTACCTCACACTTCTGGATGGTGGTGGCAATACTTTCAACTCCAGGACTCTGTCACCTCTCTTTCCAGAGCTGCCACTTTTGGCAGGGACCTGACCCCATTAGAACACCTTTATATGCAGGATGTGCAGTTCACACATCTTAACATACAAATTTACATCATCCTTCTAATCCATTCCCACTCAGAGACACCGTCCTATATCAGCTCAGTGGCTAGTGGTTAGCACTTCTGCATAGCAGCACTGGGGTCATTGGTTTGAATCTCAACCATGGCACTACGTGCATGGAGTTTGCATTTTCTTCCTGTGTCTGCGTGGGTTTCCTGCCACACTCCAAAGACATGCTGGTACGTTAATTGTTTCCAGTCTAAATTGGCCCTAGTATGTGTATGTATGAATGTAATTTAAGGACCTTAGATTGTAAGTTTCCTGAGAGCAGGCACTGATGTGAATGTACAAAATATATGTAAAGCGCTGCACAAATTATCGGCGCTATTTAAGAATCTGTTATAAATAAAAAAGAATGAGAGATCTGGATGTTAACTTTTCCGGTGCCAATCTCAATTTACACCCTCACACATAAATCCTGCATCTCCACAGCTGTCCATGAGAAAAGTTACAAAATATTTATGCAGTGATATCCCTGCTCCATGACACTTCACAAAATACACAAGTCAATTCCACCAAACTGCTGGAGGTACAGTCACCCACGGGGGTCCATGCTCCGCAATTGGTGGGAAAGTAAACCCCTACATAGTTTTTGGTCATGCATTTTCCGCATCTTTGACACTGTTTTAGATTTTCACTTCCCTCTATCCCCATTGATAGCTCTCCTTTCACTAGTACCAGATGCTATCTTTTTGGCTAAAAATGACTATTTCGCTTTTTATTATTTGCAACCAGGAATGTAATTGCCAGGCACAGGATACCCCCACAATCACAAAATGGATTGCTAAACTCACTTGCGTACAACACCTAAAGGAGATGGTAGCACAACATCATGACAAATTCTTTGCATACATGGCCGCCGCCTGGTGTATCTGGATATTCTTTTCAGACTTTCCTCAGTTTCAAAACATTTTCTTTGACTGTGGATGTTCCATGCATTAGATTTGAGCTGCATCTCTCCCATACTTATGCACACATCCTCTCTTTCCCTCCCTCAATTTTCATTCTAACTGCCTTTCCCTTATCCTCCCCCTTACCGTCTTCTTTTTATCTTACTTCATTGACAGGTACATTCCCGAATTCATTCAACTTACTCCTTGAATTACTTACTCGTCTATGGGTTTCCCTATTCGGCCATCATTAGCTTTCTCCCAGGGAAGGCCTATATCCAAACATCCTTTTGTTAACTGCAGCTGATAATCCAAGATCCACACAGAGAGCTCTGAAACACCTAGTGAAAGACTTTGGATGGCAAATTTTTGCATTATGGAGTCTGGACCAATGTTGTATGTTAATTACTCTCCAGAGTATTTACAGACCCAAGGTGCTCTTCTTTTGATGATTTCTTGCTCTTATTGTCCTATGTTAATGTGTAATGTACAGTGCCTTGAAAAAGTATTTATACCCCTTGAAATTTTCCACATTTGTCATGTTACAATCAAAAACGTAAATGTATTTTATTGGGATTTTATGTGATAGACCAATACAAAGTGGCACATAATTGTGAAGTGGAAGGAAAATGATCAATGGTTTTGAAATTTTACAAATAAATACCTGAAAAGTGCAGTGTGCATATGTATTCAGCCCTCTTTACTCTGATACCCCTAACTAAAATCTAGTGGAACCAATTGCCTTCACAAGTCTCCTAATGAGTAAAAAGTCCACCTGTATGTAATTTAATCTTTTCATATATACAGCTGTTCTGTCAAGCCCTCAGAAGTTTGTAAGAGAATCTTAGTGAACAAACAGCATCATGAAGGCCAAGGAACACACTAGACAGGTCAGGGATAAAGTTATGGAGAAGTTTAAAGCAGGGTAAGGTTTTAAAAAATATCCCAGGCTTTGAACCTCTCAAGGAGAACTGTTTAATCCATCATCCAAAAATGGAAAGAGTATGGCACAACTTCAAACCTACCAAGACATATCCGTCCACCTAAACTGACAGGCAAGGCAAGGAGAGCATTAATCAGAGAAGCAGCCAAGAGGCCCATGGTAACTCTGGAGGAGCTGCAGAGATCCATAGCTCAGGTGGGAGAATCTGTCCACAGGACAACTATTAGTCCTGCACTCCACAAATCCGGCCTTTATGGAAGAGTGGCAATGTAGTGTTTGCAGCTACTACATCAGTGATGGTTTGTTTTAAAGCTCATGTACTACCTTTTAAATTTGTATTTGCAGGCGCTGATTCACTTTAAACAAACACTAACACTGACAAAACAAGCATTTTCATAGGACTGTATATGTTATATGGATTGAGACCTAGCACACTAGATGTTGCCAGCTTTGAAGTAAGTGCTTCATTTGGGTTGTTTAAAGTTACCCTGTTGTTATATTAAACTCCCCCCTCAATAAAAAACTCTAGAATAAACAGCAAGCCACTCCTGCCCCCTCCATAGCCCAGCGCTCTAGTGAGTGCTGGAGAGGCAGAGCACAGAGTCAGTGACTGACAGCCACTGACTCTCTGGTCACTATAGACTGAGCGATCAGTGGTCTTTGATTGTTCAGGTCTCAGTGTAGAGCCAGCAGGGACAGCTGCAGCTCGGATTGGTGTTGCAGCCATCTAGGTGAATATGATTTTTATTTTTTTTAATCCCACACTTCATTTTTAACTCTCTTGCTGCCCATGCCACATAATGCCTCTTCAATCCTAGGGAATCATCTCTTGAAGTTTTCAGTGAAAAAAATACTTCCTGGTCTGGCATTCTTGGTATCCCACAGCTATCACTGGTTCCTACTACCTACCACTATGCCACTGTCTCCTGCATTGATATGGAGGTGATCAGGTGGAACTAGGGAAAAAAAAGCCTTAATCTTGGTTTTGTTAAATAAGAATAACACATACGCTTTCATATTCTGCATAGCCCAAAACAGATTGTATCATTCTTGATTGGCTGTACCAATGGCTACTAGTCAATGACACACATTCCATTAGGTGCAAAATATTTCGCTCTGGAACTTCTCTGAAAAAACTCAGGAAAATAATTTATTAAAAGTGCAATACTAGTTTTATTTTCTTGTTTTAGAAAGCATATGGGTAGAATTCCTGTAAAGCTTAATTTGATTTTCTGTCCCACTGGAGAGATGTCCATTCACTCCCTCTCCTGGAGAAACAAAGGGAAGTGCAAAGAGGAAACCTCTGTAAAGTAAACGGAATCCTTCCACTGCTAACTGGAATGGGTAACCCCACTGTAAGATTTCACTTTACAGCCAGGGATTTCCAGAATTAGAGATGATGAATCTCCCCAGGAAAAAAAACAGCTTAAAGCAGTTGCAACCCTTCTCTAACCCAAAAAAACAAACTGTCGGGATACCCTTCTCTAACACATAGACAAACTGTCGGGATACCAAAATAAGAAAAGTAAAGGGGGGCAAAAAGACAGAGAAAGTGAGGAGTGTTTGCTACCTTATGAAGTAGGTCATGGAGGGCCTGTATTATGGCTAATGACAGCGCATGAAAGAGATTATATTGGAATTCCCAGGTTATCCAGCATTGTGCATTTAACAGTGTTTTTTAATGGAGGTCTGCAATCAAGCATAACGACCTCTTCCTCCAACGTCACTGCTCAGCTCTTCCTGTAAATTTCAGAATGCAGCACATAAAAGAGCTGGAGAAAGTAGACTTAAGAAAAAAGTGAATTTAGGGCTAACTTATGTTTATGAGATTCATTTTCTCAGTATGGACACCTTCCAGTAGACCACCAGGGACAGCTTTACTGTTCTTCCAGAAATCTATTAAAAGATAGGAGGATCCGCCTGAGAGGCCCTGACACTCTTTTCAGGAGAACTCGGGGGGGAAAAAAACATCAGAAATGTATTACATTGTGTTTTCTGAAGCTAAATCTCTGATAACTGCATTTTTGCAGCATTCTGGATAGAAAGATTGATAGATAGATAGATAGATAGATAGATAGATAGATAGATAGATAGATAGATAGATAGATAGATAGATAGATAGATAGATAGATAGATAGATAGATATTGATTTAGATTAGTAGATTTTGGAAAATCTAGCCAGTAATTAATGCAACGTTAAAGGAAACCTGTGAACAAATTTGGCTAATGATCCTTCATTCAGATCTATGTTATCCTGACCCTTAAGGCTCATTGGGGTGGATTTACTAAAGGCAATAGACTGTACACTTTGCAGGTGCAGTTACACTAATTTTCCCCAGACCATAGTAAATGTGGTAAAGTTCTACTGATTTCCATCATGCAATTATGTGCAAGCAAACATGTTTTTGTTTTTTTACTTTTCCTTGCATCTGATTGGGTATTATTTACAAAGTGAAACCTTACCACATTTACATTTACTAAGGAAAATGAGTGCAACTGCACTTGCAAAGTACACCGTCTATTTGTCTTTAGTAAATCAACTCCATTAGGTAGTAAAGCTAGTATGCAAGTTCTGTATTTTTTTTTCGTAAATTGAGCATTTTATATTAAAATTACCTCTAATTTTGTTACATAGACCAGATCTCAAAAAATGAAAGCACATGTGGGCATTTTTCAATGATTTTCCAAAATAAACAATATACAGTACTGTGCAAAAAATGATTTTCTATATCACTAAAGCCAATACTGCATGGATCGGATGAAATCACCTCACTTCACATTTCTTCACTTCACACACGTTATTATACATTTTTGAAGGGTTTTTTTTTTTGCAGTGTTCCATTTTACAACAGGGTCTGAGAACTTGGAATGCTTACTCCTATTTCTGTGCTGTAAAGTGTATGTAACCTCAACATTTCATATTCTGGATAGTCGTCTGTTGTACCGTGTACTTTTGTGAAACGTTATCATGTTGTCTTGGCATTGCTTCCTTTGTGTGAAATACTTGGTGTTCTTGCCTGTCCCCTGCTTCCCTATTTCCAACTGACCACACTAAGAGCCCTCTCACACTGGGGTGGGCGGGCATCGGCGGTAAAGCCGCTCTATTTTTAGCTCTGCTTCACCAGTGTTTTAGCGGTTAAAACCCCCCCCACTAGCGGCCAAAAAAAGGGGTTAAAACCGCCCTCAAAGCTCCACTGCAGCGGCGGTTTGCCGGTGGTTTGGCGGCGTTGCTCTATTGTTTTTAATGGGCAGGGGTGCTTTATCAGCGGTGTATACACCTCTCCTACAGTGCTGCAAAGATGCGGCTTGCAGGACTTTTTTTACCGCCCTGCAATCGCACCACTCCAGTGTGAAAGCCCTCGGGCTTTCACACAGAAGAGACAGGAGAGGCTCTTTACAGGCTCTATTTTTACCGCTGTAGCACCTGTAAAGCGCCTCAGTGTGAAAGGGGTCTTAGGCATGGAAGCACAACCAACCCAGCATGGTTACGGTAGTTTTCTTGTTTGCATTCTACTTGGGGGCACAGCCTGTACAGAAACACCCCCTGCACAGCTAATCACTGTGAAGATCAGTGTACTGCTGTTTATCTGTCTCTTGCAGACATACCCCCTGTGGTCTCCACCTCTAGCAATCTAAGCCCTTCATGCAGCTGAGAACAGAGGTCATGTAATCCCTTACAATAAAAAAAAAAAAAGAAAAAGAAGGTATTTATAATGTTTTTGATATATATATATATATATATATATACCAGTCCTCAAAATTTGCTCTACAAATGAAAAAAAAAAAAACTTTTGAAAAAAAGATGTGTTTTTCTTTGTTATCTCTGTTACAAAAATTTGCAAATAAGTCATTTTTCTTCAAATTTTTTGCCAAAATTTATACTGTTACATTTCTTTGGTAAAAATAACCCAAATCGGTGTATATTATGTGATCTGTGTCAAAGTTATAGAGTACACAAGCCATGGTGCCAATCATTGAAAATCGATCACACCTGATACTGATGGCCTCATTTCTTGAGGCCCTAACATGCCAGGAAAGTACAAATATTCCCCAAATGACCCGTTTTTGGAAAGTAGACCATCCAAGGTATTTGGTAAGAGGCAAGGCAAGTTTTTTGACTTTGTAATTGTTTTCCCAGAATTCTTTGGAAAATGAAGAAATTTTTTTCCACAAAAATGTCATATTAACAAGTTATTTCTCACACACAGCATAGGCATACTGCAACTGCACCCCAAAACACATGTGAGACTTTTTTCACAGCCTGGCCACACAGAGAAGCGCAACATCTAAGAAGCACTTTCAGCCATTATCCACTTTAAGACCAGGCCTTCTTCTGATACTTTTTGTTTACAAGTAAAAATCTGTATACTTTAAATGTTTTATTTATTTATCAGCGGGGCACTGGTACAATGACAGATGTTTTTGTACACTGTGGCAGATTTTGATCGTCCACCTGCGAACACTGATAGATGTTGATGTTGCAATGGAACATTTATTGCACTATTGCAGATGTTTTTGTGCACTGATACACTGGTACAGATGTTGATGGGACATGTCCACTCAGAACGGTGAAGCTCCGATTCAGCCATTTATGTACATTGGCCCGGGTGGGAAGCAGTTAAATAAAGGGAAAAATTATATTCAGTTATACATTAAAGCTGAGCTCTGGGTGTGAAGACTTTCATCCAAAAAGCTGAGAAGCATATAAATCCACTTTGTGTGCCAAACGATTACACTGAATAAGGAAATAAAAATAACAAATACCAGCAATTGGTAATCGTATTTCATTGATCTGGCTGTGATAAAATAAGGTTAAAATATGATTGGCTAATATAGGCACTGTACACATCATTACTACCTTGTTAAAACATTTAACAATGTCATTTCATGAGAAAATTCACAAGGGTGTGTTTAGGGTGGAATTAGGGGAGGGACAGAGTGGGAGTTGGGTGGGGCAACTGGTAGGTGAGTGGGGCAACTGGTAGGCGAATAACTAAAGACCTCTTTCACACTGAGGCACACTGAGGCATTCAAGCGTTTTAGCACTAGAACTAGCACCTGAAAACTGCCTCCCATGCCCCCCGAATGCGAAAGCCTGAGTGCTTTCACACCCGGACGGTGCGCTTGCGGGACGTTAGAAAAAGTCATGCACGCAGCATCTGTGGGGGGTTTGGGAGCGTTGTATACAGCACTCCCAAAATGCCCCTGCCCATTGCAATGAATGAGCAGCGCTTCCGATTTGCCTGAAAAGCGATTTGGAAGTGCCGCAACATGGGCGTTTTTAACCCCCTTCTTCGACTGCTAGCAGGGGTTAAAAGCACCCAGCTAGCGGCCGGAAAGTGCTGCTTAAACTGCGGTAAAGTGACGCTAAAACGAGTGGCGCTTTACCACTAACACACGGGCGACACCAGTGTAAAAGGGGTCTTAAGGCCTGGCTAGTAGCTCAGGACTTGAAATTTTGAGCCCTGTATACACAGTATACACACACTATATATATATATATATATATATATATATATATATATATATATACACACCCAGGGCCATCTTTAAGGCAGGGCAAAAGGGGCAGCTGCAATGGGCCCTGTCATTGTTGTGGGGCCCAAAGCAGCTGCCTTATACTTGCCAACTATCCCAATTTAAATTCCCTTGTCCTTTGAAGTTTTAGTCCTGTGCTGTGTCCCAATATCTCAGTGTGAAGTGCTGGTACTAATGTTACCTAGCTCTGCCTTATTGTTGTGTACAGATGACTCAGCTGCAAACCCTGTGTTTACATGTAAATAACCGGCATTCATATGTAAATAGCGGCGGCATTCATAAGTAAATAGCTGCGGTCGGCGGCATTGATATGTAAATAAAGGCGGCATTCATATGTATATCATGCCCCCCAGCAGTGAGGAGATGATGTGCTGTAACCCCTAGCAACCAATCAGTGAGCAGTAATACTGTACAGTAATCTATAGCAACCAAGTAACAAGCAGAAATCATTTGCTGTAACCTCTAGCAACTAATCAGTGGGCCGTAATGTGTGTTGCAAGGGCTAGCAACCAGTCAGTTAGCAGTAATGATATGCTGTAACCACTGGCAACCAATCGCAATTGCTGCCTGATCTGATACAGTAAACTGATTTTAAGTCTAGCTGCTAGTTGAGCAGAGCAGGTGAAGAGTGAAATTGCATGGCCGGGGGGTGAGCCCAGGTACATTTTTGCCCAGGGTCCAATCAATATTAAAGAAAGTCCTGTATACACCCAAACACACAAAATCATTTTGCCTTAGATTTCTAAACTGAATGGGTTGTTACATAACGTAAGGGTTCACATATACTTTAATTGTTTTCTCTGGACATTGGCCATTGTGCTTATGGACTAGAACAGTTTAGTGTGATCACAAAAAAAAAGTTAATTCACAAAGATTATCATACAATATATAATTTCTTAGAATACCTCTATCATCTGGTTGGCAATTATATCAAAGTTCTCTAAGCTGTTTATTAAAGTAAGTGGTAATCAGAGCCATTCCAGGTACTAATAAAATAATACGGTACAAAGCTTTAACACAAGGATAAATATCTTTCTTTAAGCAATGTGACCATAATTTTTTAATCTCATTGTACTCAGGATCCTTATCCTTGTGTGTTGTTTTTTGAGCTGTTTTACCCCGTATCAATATTTAAATTTGTAAAATTAATATTTTTAGGAAGAGTTAGAATAATGAGCAGAGTTAAAGTCAAACTAGTCTGCTAAATACTGTACATTCCAGGTTCATTTCTAGAAGAAGTAAAATCAAAATAAATGTACATCAACATTAATGTAAAATCTTACAATTTGCTTTCTTTACAAAGCAATACATTCCAGTGTAGAAAAGCCTTTCCTCTGCCGGCATGCTGCAGAGAAGGATGCTTGCTCTATGTGTGGAAGCAGTGGCTGGACACACCCCCTGTTATGTCAGAGCTAGAGTTCTCCAATCAGCAGGAAGCATGAGCTTTGCTGACTGCAAAAGGTCCTTCTCTCTAACGTGCTATTAGGGAACAGGCTTTTCTACTCAGTTTGTGGCTGCTTTTGTTTATACTGCATGTACTTAGAATGAATTTGCTGATTTTAGCTAAATTTCATTTGGGCTTTAAAAGAAATGATCCATCTAAAAGAGGTTGCTAAAATTACAAAAATTCTCATACGACAGAATAAAAATTTGGAAGTTATGTACTGCAATGTATTGTAGTGTATTTGTATTGTATTTTCGGGTGACAACTGATTAAACTAAAATCGTAGATCTGGTATCGTACGAGATTTTTTTTTGTTTGTCCCTTTGGATAATATCGGATGAACTGTCAACATCGGCTTTCGAAAGCTGTGTACTATCAGATTATCGTTTCGAAAGAGGTAATTTTCGTACGATTTTCTGATCGTATGTACGGGCCTTTAGTCAGCAAAGAAGGCCGTCCATAGGGCTTATTAAGTAGTGCAGTTCAAAATACACAAAAAAAACACCAGGTTTCAATTTAATAGATCCAAATCACTGAAATATCCACTCTGATTGCTTGTTACAGTATATGTTACTGCATTTTGCACTTTTCTTTTTGCCTTACCAAATAGGAACTAAATATGTGAGCGCAAAGAAAGCATTTATGCTTTTATGGATAAGAAAGGTAGAGTTCCAGTTTGAATACTTTTGCCTAAATCATGGCTTTTATGCTACAGATAAATATCGATATACACACATGGGTGACATTATATTTTACTGCTTTGTATAGAGGAACAGAAATATCTAACAAACAAAAGGACAATTAAGTAGTATAAACAGTTCCATAAAAATTATGTGCAGATACTAAGACATATGTGCAAAATTCCAGGGTTAATTAAAATAATAAGGGATAATTTGGATAATATGGTTGTTATTGTGACATGGTACAATGAAAAATAGGGAGGGGTGTATACTGTTCCTGCTTGTTTAATTTATACAGCAACAATATAAATTCATATTAGGATGCAAATGGAAATATGCAATTACACAAGGCCCACATGTACAATTCACCAGGTGAGCAGAGATCCCAGAATGAGAATTCATTGCTATTAAATACAATAAAAAATACTCAAAATTTACTCCAACTATGTGTTTATTCAATCATCTTTTAAATGGAGCTATCTTTGTATTCTCTGCACAGCAGAAATCAGTCTGAAAGAGGCAATATCAGTACAGAGAGTCAGTCTGGTTTGATTGCCTTACACAGTGCTTTTATACTAACCAGTTTCAAGCAGCGAGGGCTCGATGCATTGCTCATTAGACAGTTTACAGGAAGGGAGATTGCCATCTGTGTGGTAATGATTATTTGTAATCCAATGGGAAGACTGTAAAGATGTAACATAATAAGCTACACTTGTAAGCAGGTGCTTCCAAGGGGTTCTAAAGGGTTAACTGTTTTTCTCTTGCTATGTTCGGGCCTTTCAGTTAATTAGGTCAGCCAGGTGCAAATTGTGTTAATGTTGCACTGGGTCCTCAGGTTCACCTGCTGAGCTGGTGGTATCTGAGAAGGAAGGGTTAACATTTTTCTGCTCTTTTCAGCAAGGTCACAGCACCCTGCAGGTCCTACTTTATACAGGTTGCCAGTTGGGGTCTGGATTCTGTGGATCGTTATGGACCTATAAGCTGCCAGTCATAGACAAACTGCCTTTTGTGGATTACCACCAAATCATTAGGGACTTACTATCTGCCTAACGTACAGTCACTTTATGGGACACTTATAGAACTCTTTACAGGAACGTGTCTGGAGATGTAATTTAAAAAATATTCCTGAGTTATCCTTAACTTCCTTAGTAAAGATCTTTTGTTGTTTCCTGGTCTGAAGTCTCTAAGGGGATAAATGCATGGTGTATCAAAAGAACAGGTCTTACAACTAGAGGACTAAAGTTGGAGAAGATGTACTACAGAGGACTAACAAGCAGAATGCTGTCCAGAGGAAACTATGTTGCCATTGATAAGGACCATCATATTTGTATCACTTGCTAAAGCAACCAACCAGCCAGGAAACAGGTGACATGGTGAAGGTGACAGTTACTCTGGAAGGGGTGTCATGCTTGGCCCCTTTACTAGCAACCAGCTCCTGACATTATGGGACTGTCCCCATGGCACAGAGTGCCTAAGAACCTAGCCTGGGAGTCATGGGAGGGAGAGATGTAGAGGGGCCCTAGAAGAAAGAACAAGCATGGGGTTACTGTATGGAGAAGTGTGTTTCCTGAGTCCAGCTGCAACATTCATGGCATTGTCACTGGGAGTGAGGTGGTGGGACTGCTGAGTTGGTGGAGACCGGTACATGCTCCACAGTAACAGTTTAGAAATGCTGCACACCTGGGGAGCGGTGTTCTCTAACAGAAGTGTGTATGAAGTTTATAGTGTTAACAGTGTAAGAAGTATAGCCGCAGACTACAAGGAGTTAACTGTGCAAGTTGTCATTTAGGCATTAGCAAGTGCAGTTCCACAGTGTCCTCACTAGGGCACCTTAAGCCCCACCTACACACAGGTGTCATTTGCTCCCTTAATAGTGTAGTATTTATTTATTTTTTTTAGGTATTTATATAGTGCCAACAATTTACGCAGCCCTTTATATTTATATTGTACATCAGTCCCTGCCCTCATGGAGCTTACAATCTAAGGTCTCTAATCCACATTCATATATACATACACTAGGACCAAGTTAGACAGGAGTTAGAGAGGAGACAATTAACCTACTACCCTTTTTCCCCAAAAATAAGACCTAGCATGATTGTCGGTGATGGCTGCAATATATTATTATTATTATTATTATTATACAGGATTTATATAGCGCCAACAGTTTACGCAGCGCTTTACAACATTAGGGAGGACAGTACAAGTACAATACAATTCAATACAGGAGGAATCAGAGGGCCCTGCTCATTAGAGCTTACAATCTACAATACAATCTACAATCTTACAATATAAGCCCAACCCCCCAAATAAGCCCTACCCTGTTTCCCCGAAAATAAGCCCTACCCTGAAAATAAGACCTACAAGGACTTTAACTAGGGCTTATTTCGGGGGTAGAGCTTATATTGCAGCCATCACCGACAATCACGCTAGGTCTTATTTTCAGGGAAACAGGGCAGCATGTCTTTGGGGTGTGGAAGGAAACCAAAGTACTCCACACAGGCACAGCGAGAGAAAATGCAAACTCCAGGCAGCTGGTGCTGTGGGTTGGATTCAAACCTTTGACCCGAGTGCTGACAGGCAGAGGTGTTAACCACTTAGCCACTGTCCTGTCCCATTGAAAATGAATAGTGATTTCACCCTCCCACTGTTTAGCGTCTGTGAATCACACGAGTGGTTGAACAATATATTTTGGCAAGTAATTTAGTTGACATGTAAGTATTTCAGCTGCAGCTCCATTTTCTCCATAAACAAGGTAACAATAATAATCCAATCATGAAAAGATCCTCTGACATGTTAGAAGATTTTTGCATGCTATAATCAATGCTTCCTGTGCAGCCCAGTTATTACAAGCAGTGGTTACATCTGTTGCAGCAGTCTTCCCTCTATTTGTTTCCTCAGTGAAAGTATATTAACATACGGGAACAGAGGCGGCTCTTTAATTAGGCAAACTAGGCGGCCGCCTAAGGCCTCGCACTCACAGGGGCCTCGTGGCCGCCTAATTTGCCTGTGATCGGGAGCGTGGTCTTGGCATGGCGGCATGAGGACCCTTAGTCTCAGAACTCCAGGCCAGCATCTTCCCTGCAGCTTGCCATACATTGCTGGTACCTACCGGTACCTCAGATGCACAGGAAACCGGACTGCTGATCTGCCCACACCAGTTGCAGCATGGAACGCTTCCTGAACAACAACCAGTGGTGTTTTCCAAGATGGGGCCGGACCAGCACCATGCGGCTGTCAACACAGAGGGAGAGACAGCTACTACTGTGAAGGCCTTAGCCCTTCACACATGGATGAGCAGGGGCCGAACATACTGCTACAGGGTACAGTGAGTAACCTCACCACAATGGCTGGAGTTTGCATTTAGTTCAGACTTTGCACATAACTTATGCAGACTGGGACATGGGAGCAAGGGACAGGGCTAGGGATCTCTCTCTTTCTCACCTCCCCCTCCCTCTGTCACGCCCCCTCTGTCTTTCTCCTACTCCTCTCCCCCCAATCACTAGTGCCTTGCGCTGCGGCCAGCCCTGCGATATGGAAAGATGTGGTGGTGGGTTAGCTGGTGCAGTGGACTTGAAATTGATGGGCACAGTGACGCTGATTGATGGGCACAGTGACGCTGATTGATGGGCACAGTGCCTGCATTTTGAAGGGCACAGTAATGCTGATGGGCGCAATGATGCTGATTGATGGGCTGCATTTGACGGGCACAGTGACAGTGAGGCTGCAATTGATGGGCACAGTGACGCTACATATGATGTACACAGAGAGACTGCAATTGATGGGCACAGTAAGGCTGCAATTGATGGGAACAGTGAAACTGCATTTGATGAGCACAGTGAGACTGCAATTGATGGGCACAGTGATGCTGTAATTGATGAGCACAGTTGTACAGACTTGGGAACTCAACACAGGGATGGTGAGAACCCCTCATAATGGGCATAGTAAGGTTGAATTTGACGGGCACAGTGACTCTGCATTTTTTACCACCATAAACTGAAAAGAACATTTAACTAATTTTTAATATCCCATGCAAACGCACTCATCCATCAATGTCTCCATGCTTTATTTTGTTGAGAAATCACTTTGAAAAGCCTTACCCCCAGCATTTATAACCAGGGCCATACTGAGTAAAGGCAAATGATTCTTGTTGCTTTTGCTTTCTGGAATACATCTGCGCTTAGCTCAGGCATGCAAGCAGAAGGATGAGCCTAAGTGAGAAAGTTCCTCCTCCCCTCCTCTCCTTCAGAGGAAAGAAAAAAATGCCTATGAAGGCTGATGGGATATATGACATAATTTTGGCCTAGGCCAGAAACCAAGAAGCAACTGAATAAATGTAAAAAAAAAAAAAAAAAAGGTTAAAACATTAAAATATACCTTCCTATCTATTTTTTTTTTTAATGCAAACAGCATCAGGATTAAAAATAGGTATTTATGATTGAAAGAGTTTAACCTGCTTTAACTTTAATTACTAACATTAGCTCTAAAGTAGTGTAGAGCCTAACTCTAGAAAGACTAACCCTTTATAATCTGTGTACTTACATTTTCCTCGCCATATGTAATGTTTCTTTATCAAGATTATTATTCAAAATAAAGCAGTGCCAAGATATGGGCATCAACTGCTTTCTGTATATTTTTCTCAGTGACTACTTAAAGTGGGGTTCCACCCAAAAAGAAAAAACTACATGAAAAATAAAAAAAAAATTAAAAAAAAAAAACATTTGGATATTTTTTTTTTTTTACTTACCTCTAAATGCCTGTTGCTAGGTGGTCCCTCGTAATCTGCCTCTTCCAGTGCCTGGGCTGGTGACATCACTTCCCCCTTGGCACAGGAAGGGCTCAGCTCTGCTCCCTCCCTCCTGTCAATCATCTGGGACCCATTACAGGTCCCAGGTGACTGAGCGGCCAATCACGGTGTGCGGCGTCGCTCGCGCATGCCCAGTGGGTGCCAGGCTGTGAAGCCACAGCCCGGCGCCCACAGTTGCAATGCTGGCGCCACTGAACGGAGGGGGAGACGAGCGGGGCTTCGATCCCCCGCATTGCTGGACCCTGGGACAGGTAAGTGTCCAATTAAAAGTCAGCAGCTGCAGTATTTGTAGCTGCTGACTTTTAATTTTTTTTTTTTTTTTTTTTTTTTTACTGGACCTCGGGTGGAACTCCTCTTTAATGTATTGGATACACCTGTTTGTTACCACACATAGCCAAACAATGAATCATGTGGGGTACAATCCTAAAGCAAGAAACATGGCCCTAGGTCTGTTTTTTGCAGAAAGTCTTTCATCTTGGTTTAGTTACTATCCATGTGTGCTTAATCTGCCCAGAAATGTTAGGGATACAATACACAATTTTACAACACTGGGACTGATACTAAAATTGCCACAACCAGATCTATCCACTTAGAATGTTTCAAGATGCCAGAACAGAAACAGGTGTAGCACAGCCCCCTTGGAGACTGCTTGGATTTACCTGCTCATCTGCATCGCCATGACTCTGTGAATAATCCAACCCACCTGACACTCTGGGTTCAGACATCATTGCAACACCTTTAAGTAATAAGACAGCACTCAATGCATTTATATTCTATTAACGTTCACTGGAATACTTCAGTGAGGTATGGTTGTACAAAGAGGTAATGGTTCAACTGAGTTTGGGATAGCAGAACAAACTCAGCCGAATGACTACTTAGACAGAATACAACAGCAGAATATTATATACACCTACTGTATGTACAGTAGAATACCACTTGGACATAATTGAAAGGATAAACAAGTTAAGCAGCAATACTGACAGTACTTCTAAAAAGAGAAACCCAGTCTGGCCTGTTTAACCTCTGATCCTAATAAGAGATGTAGCTAAACATGGATGGTGTAAGGGCCCTTTAAGTAACAATGACAGAATGTCCCTGTTGTGGATCTGATGGTCTTCACTAGCAGTCAAGAGCTCATTAATTCTATCCAATAGGGTGTAGTAACAGAGTGGTAATATATCTTGTGATGACTGAAGCTAAAGAGAATTATGTACAGTGTTCAAATAAAGGTGCAGCGAAGTGTTCCCAAGGCAAAGCTGTCTGTGCACAGTGTCCCAATGAAACAAAGGAAAGGTTTGCAAAGACCAGGCTGATTCAATGCCTTCCAGCTAGTGACTCCCGAATGGACGTTCTGGCTGCAGATCCACTTGTGATGATCCCCCGTTACAGAGCACGAAGTGTGGGTAGCTGCACTGTAGAGACGGTGCAGATCAGAAGTCTGATAAACAGCAGGCATCACTGGATCCCTTATCGGTCAGGTAGGAATGCTGTGGATCACGTGGTAGGCCGCGACCTCACTCTCCCTGTGTGGACACATACAAGGCCCCAGGGGAAGAGAACGTGAAGTGGGTTTCTGTTTTTTTTTATAGTTCTTCCTAGAAGTCTCCCTGGTGGTAGCAAAGATCCCTGGGATATGTAGTCTGGATGCATAGTCATGCAGGGGAACAGACATCGGTTGGATCTACCAATCCCACAATCCCTTTAGTTGGGCTCACAAACATGATGTTAGTTTGATAACGCTGGGCACTAGAGGGATAATATGGTATAAAATAGGGCAGGGAATAGCTGTTTTTTGCAATTATAGTCCATATTGCTACACAGGCAGGAATTTAAACTGTGGTATGGCAAATACTTTCCGTGAATACCACTGCCCTGGAGAAGATTCTCTCTTTTTCAAAATAAAACCTGGAGTTTGACTTTAAATTAAACATTATTTAGTTATATTCTGCTGATACATTCAAGCTGCTGCACTGCCAGAAACCCAAAAAACAGGTTTACTGTCAGATGTGACTGAAAATTCTAACCAGGTCTCATCAAAGAATGCTAATTTCTGCCAGAAAAAAAGAATAGCTTTGCACTTCTAAATCATAACAAACATTTTCATGTAAACATGAAAGAGTTGGTGGTTGCTGGTATTTAGTATATTCTTCTAATGCCGCAAAGACACGATCAGATTTTCCGACGGGAAATGTTGGATGTCAGGCTGTTGGAGAAAAATCTGACAGTGTGTATGCTCCATCGGACAATTGTTGTCGGACTTTCCACCAACAAATGTTGGCTAACATGTTCTCAAATTTTCCGCCAACAAATGTGTGTTGTTGGACTTTCCGATCGTGTGTACACAAGTCCGCCGGACAAAAGTCTAAAGTACAAACACGCATGCTCGGAATCAAGGACGAGTCGGAAGCGATCGGTCTTGAAAAATTAGTGTCCGTAATGGAGATATCACATTCGTGACGCGGCAAATTATAAAATCTCTCAATGCAGCGCATTCGCTTCTTCTTTATAATGGTATAATAATGAAGCTGCTTTGCTGCTGATATTCACAGAGTTCTGATAAATGTATTTATTTTTTTTCTAGTAATCTCCAGAATACAATTTTTTTTTGTGGTTTTTTTTTTTCCTAGTGATCTCCAGAATAATTTTTTTTTATAGTGATCTCCAGAATATTTTTTTTGTGTTTTTTTTAATAGTGATCTCCAGAATAATATTTTTTTCTAGTGATCTCCAGAATACAATTTTTTAATGTTTTTTTTCTAGTGATCTCCAGAATAATATTTTTTTTTCTAGTGATCTCCAGAATAATATGTTTTTTTATTTTTGTGTGTCAAGTTACCACAACACCATTATTATCTTGTATTTTTTAACCTCAAAGATACAGCTATGTTGGTGTCCCTTGTTAATTTGACATTGTATTTTTGAAATGTACCTGCCTATTCACAAACAAATGGTCCTTTTTGAAGTAAAACACATAGCCAAGTATTTGTCAAAACAAAAATTTTCATTTGAATAGGGAGCACAAGGTCATATCAAAATAAAGAGGAAGGCAATGATGGAGAAACAGTTAGAATTGGTGAAGCCTTTGTTCCCCAGGGCAGACATCAATTATTTGACTGTCAAAATTGGTAACCTGAGGAGTCTATTTAAAAGGGAGCACAATATGGTCCAGGACTCCGGGAGATCAGGAGCAGCAGCAGATGACATATATGCCCCGAGGCTGTGGTCTTCCAACAGCCTGCATTTTTTGTCAGACCACACCGAACCCAGGCTATCACTATCAACACTTCCTTCCAGACTTCCTTCCTTGCTGCTGTGGTTGGTGGGGTGGCTGTGTTGGTGGAGGTGGTGGAGGAGCATGGTCCAACTCAAAGAGGTGTGTTTGACAGGTGAGTTTGCCCCCCATCCCCTTGTTTAGGGCCTGGAGAATTATTTCCTCATATATAGTACGCTGGTCCTCCTCCATCTGTTTTAAGTTATTGCCCGTCAGGCATCCAAATGCCTCCTGGCCATCAGGGGTCGTGCTAATTGTCGCTGTAGCATGGCAAAGAAAAGCAGCCGTGACCTCCAGGTTTCTGGACTTCCTGGCTCTTTTGGTTGGAGGGCGGGGAGGAACTTGTGATTCGGTCAGGCTGCTTGCCACGACCTCCACTTGGCTGAGGCTGAGACTTTCCTGTGTATAAAAATGGTACATAGTTTTAGTTTTTTAGTCATCAATCACACACAATTTTGAGCTCATGACTGTTACAAATTGAATGTTAACAAATAGAAAAGACTATCATTCTGACCCCAGCATCTTTCATTCTTGTCCCAATCATTTTTGGCTACTACTGTCTATTGATATGTAAACCACTTTGTTAAAACAGAAATTTGTGATCAATAACATCTAATTAACATCATTCAATTTTTTACAAGAAATATGTTCAACAATGCTATACCTGGGTCAAGCTGGGCTCCTCCACATCTTCTTCCTGGGTGGAAGGCCCAGGTTGGACCTCAGGAGCTTCAGCTGATGTTTAAGGAATTGTTGAGAGCGATGGCCTGGGTTCCGTCTGATTGGACAAAAAACACAGGCTAGTACCACAGCCTGGGGACATATACGTCATCTGCTGCTGCTCTGGATCTCAGGGAATCCTGGACTTTCTTGTGCTCTCTATTATATGTGCTCCTCAGGCTACCAATTTTGGCCTTCAAATAGTTGATGTCTGCCGTGGGATATACAGGCTTCACTAATTCCAACAGTTTCTCCATCACTGCCTTCCTCTTTATCTTGTTAGAATAGTCCCTGCATTTTACTTGCCAGAGACATGGCAGCTCCCTGTATTTTTCGATAAAGTCTGGCAGGAAATCTGGGGCCGTAAATTTATCAACCATTTTATCTGCAAGACACAACACAAGACAAACCCTAATGTTGGGCTAAACCCTTCTAATCTTGTCCCAATGTAAGCCTTAATCTATAAGCAGTATAGGCCACTAACCACTGATGCCCCAATTTCCAATTGTACTTTCGTTTGAACGATCCACGATAACGATCCTCAGTCCTCCCCTCACAGATCGTACGTATGTCCATTACAGCGAGCGCTTTATATACAATGCGCATGCATCAAACTCCGCCCCTGTCCTTCTTTCTAGTGTTTTCCCCGCCTCTTCTCTTTCAGGCCAGTGGGAGAGAGCAAATGGCGGAGAGACAGCAGGTGAATGCAGAAAGCAGCTACGAGGAAAGCCCGGTGCAAGGCAGTTTCCGATCCAGGAGGAGATATAAGGCCTCAAATATGTCCTTTGAAGAGATGGTGGAGATGGTGGACATCTTAAAGGGGACAGACTATGATGGGAATCATGGGCCGTACAGAAACCCTAATGTGAGAAAGACCAAGATCATGGCTAAAGTTGTCAGAAGTCTGCACAGGAATTTTGGAGTAGACGATACAAGGATCAATAGTGGAAATGCTGGTCAGACCCGAAATTGAGGGAGCAAGATCAGTATAAAAAAGATCAGGAAAGTACTGCAAAAAAGTAAGTATTTGTTGTGTGTTCCTATTATTATTATTACTTTTGTGCTGGTCCATGTGCTTTTCTTTACTGTTGTATAGTTTAAAATGCCAAGTTTGAGGTTCGTGGACACAGGAATCGTTCGTATTAAACATTGTTCGTTCGACCACTAATACGTCTTTTTTGGCAGATGCAGGTTAACTACATTTGTTCAGGCCTATTTGGATTAAAATAAGTTTATTACATTGTTGTCTAGATGTGTTTGAAACTATAATGAAATGACAACTTTATTCAGTTTCAGGAGAGGACACTCAGCAGCTGTTTGCACATCTGGACTATACCTTTTTTGTATTCACACAGGGGAGAAAAGAACAGGGACATCTGAGGACACCAGTAACCCCACACCGAATGAAGAAAGGCAACTCACCACACACCCTGAAAATGTGGATGCAGCTGTTCAAGAAGTGCTGGGTGAAGTGGTAGAAATGCTGTCGACAACAGGTCAGTGTCTGAGACCACAGCTTCAGGTAATAGATGGATGCCTGTATATTTTTTATACATGGTGTGTTTTTTTTATTTCTAGGTGATGTGGATGTTGTTGAAGAAGAAACTCACTTCAGCAGTGCAAGTGCACAAATCCTGATCAGGGAGATCATGGTTTGTAATCATGATTTTGAAGAAATGAATAAAACATCCATGATGTTCAAAAAAGACTGAGCAACATCATTGATATTTTGGGGAAAATCTAAACCCAAACTACATTTTATAGTTGTTATGTTGTATGTTTTTTTTATAGTTTTTTAAGAATGGCAAAACCAAATTTTGAAGATGCACACAGTGTGTCAACATGTGCTATCTCCCATCCTCTGAGGAGTACAGCTGGTTGATTTGGGCTTGGAGAAGGATCCTTTGCACACACAATTCGATCCAGCTGCGGGATATCCTTGGAAGGTCCATAGGAGCTGGATATCGGTTGGTAAAGTTGGAGCCTGGCTTCATGATCGGTACATCAAGCCTATATGCTATGCAAGATTACTGGAGCTGAGGCATTGGATGATCGTTTGTTTGTTACCTGCCCATCGCTCCCGGACGAGACCCATCTATTGAGAGGATAACATCTAAAAGTTGAGGTCTTCATGCCCTTCATTAAGGGCTCTCTGGTAAGCCTTTAATCTTCCTATGGTGAAGGGTGTCTATTGCGATGGAAGTCGCGGATTCATCTATACAGCGAATTCACTGATCATTTATCTATGGACACTATATGATTTTGACATTGTGATTTTTGCGGTGGAAGTCACAGATTTATTTATACAGTGGATTCACTAATTGTTTATTTTTGGACATTTTATGATTTTTGAACACAAAGCACGTTAATATCGTATGGGAAAGGTGTTTGCGGTGATGATAGCCGCGTTTTTATATTTATTTTTATTTTTATTTTCACAGGAATTCCTCTTAACATTTAGTCTGATATCATATGAGATCATGTATGGTTATTATGTATGATTTTTTTTTTTATCACTAGTGGATCACTATGCACTGTGATTTTATTTGTTAATTTTTGTTGTATATCCAGCGCTGCACTCCTTTTTATATATATTCAGTAGTGCCCCCTATCAGGGTTACAGTGTCCAGCTGCAGGATACCTCTTCACAGGTTTTTATATTCACATATTATTCACATTTTTTCACACCTAGCGCAAATTTTCTTTTTAAAAATATTAAAAATGTTGCAGCTGAGGCACAGCTGTGGAAATATTGTGTGACACCTGTACAATTAAGCTCTGGAATAGGCCGCAAACATTGAGGCATGATTCAGGATTTACCCTAGAACAAACATTACAAATTCTGCAGCTGCGTCCAGCTGTGGGAACATTGTGTGTACCAGAATAGGCCAGATACTGATATTTGTGATAGGAGCTGGTAATGGTGGCAGGCCAGCAGAGGATGCAAGAGCTGCTACTGGTGGCAGTGGGAGGCCAGAAGAAGTGGCAAGAGCTGGTAATGGTGGCAGAAGAAGGCCATAAGAGGTAGCAGAAGCTGAAAATAGTGACAAGCCATGAAAAGTGACAGGAGCTGGTAATGGTGGCAGCAGCAGGCCAGGAGAGGTTGTAGAAGCTGGTAATGATGGAAGGACAGTAGATGTGGCAGGAGCTGGTAATAGTTGCAGCAGGCTAGCAGAAGTGGCAAGAGCCGCTAATGGTGGCAGGTCACAGTGGCAATTGTTGGTAATGGTGGAAGATACCTTTTTTTGTCTGGATGACAAAGAAAAATGTAGTTGCTAGCACCAATTGAAGGGGTTTTATATTCATTGCTAATACTTGGACTTGTATATTTTCCTGAGAGTTTTTTTCCTCCTCCTCCTTCTCCTCATTTTTCTCCTCATGACCAGCACCCCAACCCCCCCTTCTCCTCATATGCCTCCTCTTTCTCCTGCTGCCTTTGCCTCAGAGGAATGCAGGCAGTAGGCAAGGATCTTACCAGTGGTGACCTGTCCATAGAGGGCACCACACCCCAATCCATGCATCCGGCCCCCTGATCTTTATATCAAGGTGCCGGACTATGGATTCCAATGGGAGGGGAGTGTTTTTTTTAAGAACGTGATTAGAGCCAGAGGCACTAATAGGCTTCAAGAAATGGTGTGCTCGGGGCACAGAGCACTGCGCTCCGAGCCCACCCAGTTGTGCGACGATAGCGAATTAATTTTCGCTATTTTCACACTAAAGTTCCTCCGCGTCAATCAGGAGGCAGGCTGTGAGACCTGTTTCCTGACTGGCCAAAACGCCAGGTGATCCTACTGGATGCCTAGCGCTTAGGCGGAATAAAGAGGAGACACACAGCAGAGGAAGCTGCTGGAGGAGCAGACACCAGTGCTGACACCCTCACCCTGCTGCGCTCATGGCGGGCGGACCATGCTGGAGGACAACACAGCCCTCTACCTAGATCGGGTAAGTGTCAGACTGCCGGACGCCCGGGGGTGTGGTAGTGCCTCGCCGGCTGCCCGGGGGGGTGATTGTTTGCCACCCCCCAAAAAAAAAACTACCAGCCGCAATCTTAGCGATAGCAGGAAGTCCTCATCTTTCTCCTGCTGCTCTGCCTCCAGTGCTGGTCTATTTGTCCCAGAAGGAAAGACCAGCAGAGAGGCTGTGTCACTAATCCTCTCCTCATCACAGCTCACTATTCTGGATGCCTCTTCGAATGGTAAAAAGAGGCTGCATGAGCCTTAAATCAGGAGCCACTGATGTGGTGAAGAGAACCCAAGTTCCCCAGAGCCTGTCTTCATTCCATACTTGGGATGAGTATGTTGATGGACTGCTGCTGTTGGTGTAGCATGGCCAATAAATATGGGTGTATTGCAGATCAGGTAGCTGTCAGGTAGCTTGTTTTGCTGATGCATTTTGGCAATAGAAACACTTGCAGGACGGTCTAAAGTAGCCACACATGCTTCTTTCCCTGACAGAGGGTCGGGTCCACCCGAACCAGTGTTAGTCAATGGTGATGAGGAAAGAAAACTATTGCCATTTATATGATGTCTTGCATTCACCCTTGGCTATGAGTATACTGAATGTACTGTTTTTATTGATGTAATTCGTTTAATAAAAATTGCATACATTTTCCTTTTATATTGTGTTGCTTTGTGTATTTTTGAACCTTGAAAGTCCCATATCCCCTTTATGTTGTTTTTCTCTCATCTCAAAAACGGGATGTTGGTGCAATATCTTTGTAAATTTTAATATCGATCACTGACCACACAATTTACCAATTGGCCATATTAGAGCAGATGTGCAGAGACAGAGGCCACTGCGCATTCATGGGCACAATTCCAATGATAAAAAATGGTAAACACACAAATCCCGGTTCTCTCAGGGGAGAGGAGACAGATCGTGTATTCATAATAAGTATGAACACCGATCTGTCTCCTCCCCTAGTCAGTCCCTCCCCCCCACAGTTAGAACACACCTAGGGAACACAGTTAATCCCTTGATCGCCCCCTAGTGTTAACCCATTCCCTGCCAATGACATTTATACATTAATCAGTGGCTATTTTTAGCTCTGACCGCTGTATAAATGTCAATGGTCCCAAAAAAGTGTCAAACGTGCCTGATCTGTCCGCCATAATGTCGCAGTCATGATAAAAATCGCTGATCACTGCCATTACTAGTAAAACAAAAATAATAAAAATGCCATAAATCTATCCCCTATTTTGTAGATGCTATAACTTTTGCGCAAACCAATCAATATACGCTTATTATGATTTTTTTTATACCAAAAATATGTAGAAGAATACATATCGGCCTAAACATAGGAACATTTTTTAAATTTTTTTGTAAATTTGGGATATTTACAAAATATTGCGTTTTTTTTCAAAATTGTCGTTATTTTTTTGTGCATAGCGTAAAAAATAAAAACCGCAGAGGTGATAGAATACCACCAAAAGAAAGCTCTTTTGTGGGGAAAAAAAGGACATCAATTTTGTTTCGGTACAACTTTGTACAACTGTGCAATTATCAGTTAAAGTGACGCAGTGCCGTATAACAAAAAATGGCCTGGTCAGGAAGGGACAAATCCTTCCGGGGCTGAAGTGATTTATTGCATCCTAGTGTTTGTCCAAATTTTTTTAATCATCATTATAATAAAACCTTCTCCGCTTTTGCTTACATATTTTGGATCTGTCGTGTCTTATTGGAGGACATATTAAAATGTCCTTACTTCATCAGTGTGAATTTATTAACCACAATAATTTTTGTGAGCACGTTTCCTTGTACTAATAATTCAGAATGTAGCATCAGATATCCGGCTTAGTGGCCTCTGCGCTGCTCCACATTTTCAGAAGGGTAAATGTTTTCCTGGAAGAAAACAGTGCTGCAATTTCATGGAAACAGAAAGAAATGGCTGCTTGAAATATTCTGAAGTTTGAGTCTCTTGAGGATAAAAAAACAAAGCAGTAAATAGCTTAGAAAATCACAGATAATATATTAAATGTGTTAAGACTTAATAAACGTAATCCGACTAACTAAACTAATTTGAAGGTGAAGACCTAGTCTGTGTAAAGTTCTAGAAAAACAAGGCTGAAGCTCTTAAAAAAGAAACATCCAAATAAACACTCAGGACACATCTTGTTTCAATCCTAACACTTAACATAAGTGGCACATACTACTCCATTATATGTTTGGGAAGACACATGTAAAAATGTATTAAAACCATCCGGCTTTTGCTTAGCTATAAGGCCATGCATTTGCAGGGGTTACCAATAGGGAATTTAAAGCTCCTTAAAATGTATCAAAATCCAAACATAACAATGTAAAATATTGCAGCATACCAGTCCTCAGCGTTGTGGCTGCATTAATTTTCACTTTTCCATCTAAGAATGTTTTCTGCAAGTACAGAAAAGACAAGTTGATCTTTCCAGAAATGCTCTGTCCTTGTCATTTCCTGTGGGCTGAAAAGAAAGCACAAAAAACGTTATCTTTATTGTGTAAATGACTAGTCCCATCAATCCACCGTGTAAAGAGATGAATAAAAACATCCAGCCTGTGTGTAACAACCATGTCTCCCTCTATAGGTACAGTGGAGAAATTAGTATAGACATGAAGAGACAAGAAACGTGATTACCAAGTGAAAAAAAGCCAGAAAAAGGACTAAGGAATGGTAAACTGCAATTAAATACATTTTAGTCATCCAAAGGTCAAGAATTTGCATTTATTTAGGTGAGTTATTTTCCATCCCATGGAAAAATGCACTTTCAGTTGTACCGACCAAAAGGGATGTGTCCTAGATGGCAGGTATATTGCTCCATTCTTTGTGCGGCGGGTGATGGGCTCTTTAGGGACATAGCAGGGGGTTAATGAAGGAGAGGGCTAATAAGGAAGTAGAAGGTAGAGAGATTGATGGGACAACTACTGATTGCTTTGCGTGTATGAGTTTGGGTACATACACGTCAGAAAGCTATACTGCTAGCTGGACTTTATGGTGCCTCTGTGTAGGAATTCCTGTGTTTTCTGTCTGAAATAATCATGTTTCTTTTATGTTATTGGGTCTATGTCTTGCTGCTGACAAGTCTTTTGTTTTTATTAGACTATCATATTTCCAAAAGGCAGTGTCCTATGATCCTGCTAATCCCCTGAACATGCATCACATTCAGAGCTGAAAGTGAAACATGGATGACATGCATACCATTTGTGCAGGCTGTACAACTGCAAAAGGGCCATCTAGGATGTAGGGGCCTATTTGCACAATATTTGGGTGAGGTGGATGATGAACTTTCCTCTCACTGCTATGTAGACCTAGAAACTGCTCACTTCTAGGGCATGTGAGTAGTGGGATGCATTCCTCATGAGAAACATGCATTAACATTAAAACTTTCAAATACTAGTCACAGGATCCTATACTCACAGACTGGTGACCCTAGACTGAGCATGAGTAACCAATGACAAACTCCTTCAGGAGCAATAACAGCTGACACCTGTTTTGTGGTGTTTGTCAAATCTTTATATCTTAATCGTACAGTAAAGGACACAGGACCTGTATTCTTAGACCATGGGTTATATGCAACCACATTTAGATACTTGGACACTTCTTAAGAAAAACTTGCTAGCGCTGCCCCCAGGACACACCATATAACCCCGTGAGGCTCCCGTTAGAGGATGGATCTGTTATTGTCTGGAAAATTCTTTTTCTTTTTTTATCCATTCATTTTTTGTCTGAAGCTTCTATAAAGATATGACTGCTTACTGTGCTGGGCTATCTAGAAGTTTCTGGATCAGTTACCCTCAGTGTGTACCTGGGGGAATGTACCCAGACCTCACTGTGTGGGGCCAGCCTGTAATGTTTCCTTTGGGAACTGGATCCTGTGTTAGGTGCTCATCTTGGCCCAAGTGCACTGTGTGTAGTTAGCTGCAAGGTACAATACAGGTTAAGGAACGTGGTCTATTTCTATGTTTCCCAGATCCTGAAGACCATTTTGGGGGTATGGCTACCACGGTGGGTGAATCTTAGACTTCTAATAGGTTCAGTGTAGTGGATAAAGTAAGACAGCGTTTCCATTTGTATTTCCATTGGTTCCTGGCTTATAGTAACACAATTTGCAATGCATAGCAGGCAATGCAGTTCAATAGGTAGACATTTTGGTAGTTATTCACTTCCATTTTGCCTCCAACATTTCTCCTTTCAAGCAATTTAAAATTGGCATTTTTTTATCTTCCTATCCAGACTTAGGGGTTCCTTTGCTAAAGGCAAATAGGCATTGTGATTGAGGTGAAGCTCTGATGACTTCCATCATCCAATCGTGTGCAAGAAAAAAATGCATTTTTATTTTCCTTGCGCATGATTGGGTATTCTTTGCAAAGCGACAGCCCATTTGCCTTAAGTAAATCAATCCCCCTAGGAGGATGAGGTAACTGCATCATGCCTCCTGGGTGACATCTTCTGCCAAAAACGCTGTTAAAGAGACATGTGGGCATCAAGCTCTTTTCCCTTGTCAGATGTAGGTTCTCAAAAGTGAAGTCAAGGCTTTCATATACAGTATGATTGTTTTAGGGGTATGTGGAGAGATCTGAAAACATAAATAATTTGAGGAAGAATTTGCATTTTATAAGCGGCCAGTCTACCTTTGTACATTCAGGAGTTATTGTAATAACAAGATATGATATGCCTTTCTTAGCCCATGTATACAGCAAGGTGTCTTTAAGTTTGTAGGCTATGGACTTTGGAATTCCTAGGTCCAGTGAAAGAGATTTGGTATGATTAAAGCGTTTGTTAACCCAAAAAACAAAAAATATGGACTCTGCTCCTTTAAAGCATTTTATACAGCACAGTGCTTGTGCTGCATAATTTGAACCACTGTAATACCTATAAAACCTGGCTGATCCTGCCAGTTTCTCCCCTCCCCTATGTAAAGAGACCACGATAATTATGGCTGCTGAGCCCCTGACATTGTGGTCTGTTAATGTGCCTCCGTCATCCGCAGCCTGCTTTCCTGTGTCTGTCTCCTCTGTCCTCCTCCCCCCCTCCCCTCTCTGCGTGTCACCTAGTGCTGCCCCATTCCCCTCCTGCTGAAGGAATATCCAATCTGTTTTTACACTATCTGTTTTGTCTCCTAATGCAGTGCCCCGCTGTCTCTGAGTTTTATTAAAACAATTTCTCAAGTTACATGAGCGCCGGGGGCAGCGGTGAGATACAGTAAAGGAGGAATTTTTTTAGTAAAACACAGAGACAGGGGGGCACTGTATAAAGAGACAAAATGTATAATGTAAATGTGTGAAAGTGGGTTAATAACTACTTTAACTTTATAGTAAGACAGCTGGCTAAATTCAGTAAGAAGCGCATGTGCTTTAGGGGGTTTGTTAGCATTAGTGTTATATCATCTGTGAATAGGTTGATGACCTGGTGTCTGTCTCGGAAAGAAAATCCCGATACCAGGGGGTCTCATCAGATTCTCTCAGCCAGCAGTTCAATTATCAGGTTAAAAATTGTTAGTGAGAGTGGGCATCCCTTTCTAGTGCTATTTGTTATAAAAAAAAAATGCTTAGATAATAAGCTTTCCGTATACACTTGACCCGATGGGGATGAGTACAATGCTAGAATGGTGGATAGAATTGTATTTTGAAAGCCTACTTTGTGTAAAACAAGTGACATGTAACCAATGCACACGGTCAAATGCCTTTTCCACGTCTATAGAGAGCAGCAGAGAAGGCGTTCAACCTTTTTCAGCTGTTTGAACAACATTTATCATTCGCCTAGTTGCATCAGATGTCTGCCTGCCTGGAACAAACCCCGTCTGGTCTGGTTGTATCAGATTAGGTATCACTGCTTTTAGCCTTTGTGCCAAAATTTTAGCATATAATTTGATATCTGCATTTAGCAGAGGGTTGGGTTGAAAATTGACAGGAGAGTCGGGGCTTTTCCCTGGTTTAGGGAGTGTGATAATATGTGCCTTCAACATTTCTGTGGGGAAGGCTGCTTAATGCGTGGCTGTGTTGAACATAGTTGTCAGTTAGGGAGGTAAGATAGGGCTAAAGTTATGGTAATATTTATTAGTAAACCCGTCAGGGCCAGGGGATTTTTCACTCTGTGTAAATTGAATAACACGTTGTATTTCAGATGTAGACAGAGGACAGTTAATGTCGTGGTTGTAACATGGAACAAAGTACCATGTGAATTTTGGCTATTTTGGATGCTGTAGGTACGTCTGGGTTGGCCTTGTTCTGTTGCTCCAGGCCACGCACCTGTTCAGCACCTGTTGCAGGTTGAGGGACTTAAGGAATTTGACATGGGTGCCTAGCTGTATTAGATTGCCGCATATATATGCTTTATGCGCATTCAAAAGGGAAAAAATGTTAATGTCTGGTATGTCATTGGTAGCAAAGAAGTCTTTGAGATGTTGATTGAGCACGTCTTTAGAGTTAAGATGTTGTTGCAGCGCCATAATATGCTAGGGCGACAACTATCCTGCTCTGAGATTGTGATGGAGACAGCCGCATGGTCTGACCATGTAAAGTCGGCAATGTCAGAGCTGTAAACCTGCTGCAGTAACCACTTCTCTATCAGAAAAATGTCAATTCTTGAGTATGAGTTAAACCTAGGCAAGTGATATGTGTAGTCATGTTCTGTTGCATGTAAGCAACAGCATATGTCATACATATATTCACAATGCATAAGGTTAGCTAGGGAGAAGGAACGAATCCTCCTATTAGAGGTAGAATCCAGATGTGGATTGACAACTAGATTCATATCTCCACCTATGATTAAATTACCACATTTATGCTTGGCAATACATTTGAATAGTTTACGGAAGAAGGTACCATGGTTAGTGTTTGGGGCTTATACTCCTACTATTGTGTAGTTCTTCTCGTTGATGGTACAAACAAGAATAATAATGGACATTTACGTCAATAATATAGGTGTGGAGAGTTCCTAATTGCTATCAGGATACCCCTTTTTTTAGAGGAGAATTCTGCTGAGAAGATGAATGGGAAGTCCTTATGTTGACATCGCGGGGCAGCAGATTTCTGGAAATTTGTTTCTTGGACCATGACCACATCAGCCTTCGATTTTACAGCTTTCTTCCATTATGAAAACCGCTTGGTTGGGTGATTCAGACCCCTCGCATTGATAGACAACAGTTAAGGAGTCATAAAGATAGAGTTGGAATGTGGGGTGGCTGAAGACTTTCCATATCATATATAGTTTAAGGTATCAAGTGGAGCCATAGAAAGATGGTGGTGAGAGTGCCTCTTTAAGGGCCAAGAAATGAGTATGGGTAAGAGAAATGTTGTAATCCAATGACATAAGGTGCCTTGAGGGTATTCAATGTACTGACTTAGAGAGTAGGAACCAGGACATAACTGTCAGAATTAGCTCGTTGAATGAAGAAAAGTAAAAAAGTGTTCAAAAGAGAACTACGTGCAGCTGAACTGTAGATCAAGCAGGGAGAAACTAGCTCACTAGCTAGAAGAGGGAGATCATACTGTACGTCCCTGGATGGCAATGGAACAAAGCCCAGAGACTATTTCTTTTTGTTATGGCGTTTGTTAGTAGCTTTGTTCCAATCCCAGAAAGGCCTAGGGACCTGTCATGATGGAGATGGATTCGGAGGGTCATCTGGGACAATATTTCAGTCCTTGAGGAGATTGAGACCTTCCGGTAAGGTGTTAATGAAAGTGATAACCCCATCCCATGTAACTTTTAAGGTAGCGGGGTGCTTCTATTGGTATGTGATATCATGGTACTGCAGGGCTTTAGTGACGGAGATTAGGTTTTTGCGTTTCTGTGAGCGGAGAGATCTGGTAGGACCTGCACAGACATAGCACGTTCAGGAAGATGATCCTTCCTCCTGAACTAGAGTAGTACCGTTTCTTTCACTTGGAAGTAGTGCATCCTCAGGAGTACATCACGGGGAACCTCTTGTGGGAGGAAGGATGGTTTGGGGATCCTGTGGATCCTATCAATTGTGGGGTCAGCAGGGGTTAGCGAGGGTATCGCAGCTTGGAAGAGGACACATACATAGTGAGGGAGCTGAGAGGGCGACACGGACCCTGGGATGGCTCTGATCTTTAAGTTGTTACACATGGAGCGGTCCTCCGGGTCCGCTACTTTGGATTTTAACCAGGTGATTTCCTCGGTGCGAGCTGCATGCGCATCTATAATATTATTATAAGAGTCAGTGCATGTTCCCATGGCGTTCTCTAAGTAGCTTACTCTATCCCACAGATCCTGAACCTCTGCTGTATACTTCTTGAAACAGGAAAACATATCAGCTTGTAATGATGATCAGAGGGACAGAAGCATGTCCCTCATCATGACATCAGACATGGGTTGACCTATGATGGAATATGAGGCAATTGGATCATTAGGGTGGGCCTACATGGGCCTTCCTGGGCATCCGATTGTGAGTTTTGCCGTGGACGCGACTTGGCGGGGCTCCAGGAGTCAGGAGATGTAGGGGCCAGCTCACTGCCATTGTCTGTGTGACTTTCCTCTCCCTCTGCAGCCTGCAGGACCACAAAGGTGGCTGCCACTAGAGGTCCATGACAGGGTTCATGGTTGAGATATGTGGCTGGAAGTGTGCTAAGGAAATGGAAGCTGGGCTGTCAAGGCCCTAATTCCCAATTTTTGGGGTCAACCAATAATTCCATCTATAAAAAATTGGCTACAAAAGGTCGCCGAGGTCCACCTTATGGAGGACATTACTCACAGTATTAGAGGTACTTCCCAGAGACACTTTTTAACATAGGCACCCTGGACAAAATTCACGCAAACCCCATGAGACTGCCTCTTAAATGCCAAACATTGTCTTTTGACTCCTTAATTTAATGTATAAATCTCCAATTGAATATGGTTTATCTCTTTTCCGTATGACTCTAGAGTAGTAGTTGTAGTTACTCTAAAACGTGTCGTAATGGATGCCAACTACCCTTCCTACCCCACCCTACACCCCCTCTCTAATTTCTCCCCCATCCCATTCTTTCCTCTTCCACACCCAATCTTTCTTTGCCCCTCTTCCTGATCTTTCTCTCTTACTACTTGATCTAACTAGATTAAACTCCTTTTTCTTGGTTTGATTCAATTGTTCACATAGTTGTAAGCCTCTGCTTAGTCAACTGCTATATTTGTTTGTTCTACCCTCTCTGTACTTTCAGAGGCAATTGCTTAAATATTGATTTCTGATGAGACTATGTGCGCATAGGAACCTCTGTTTTTTTTGTTTATAAGATTGTTTAGCATATGCTATCTGTCTATTCTTTTTCTATATTATTTAATAAAAAATTATTAAACAAGAAATGGAAGCTGGAGATGTAGATTTGCGGAGGCCTGTGTGTTTTGGAGAGCCGTGGTTTTATGAGCGAATAGAAAGGAGTATCACAAAGTTTGGGTTGGAGGAGGTGTCAAGAGGTGTGGGTTGAAAGTAAGAAGACAATGCATTGGAGATGTTTAGGAGTATTGACGGTGTGTGAGATGGAAAGGGTGTGGAAGAATGTGAGTGATCAAGAGTTCATTAATCGCCAGAAAGATATTACATGTATGATAGTACATAGGTGTCTGCCGACAAGGAAATTCCAGAGGAGAAGGGGTTTGGTTGATTGTGAAGTATATATGAGGAAAGGGTATATGAGGGTAGAAAGAGTAAAGCATGTTTTTTGGGGAATGTAGTTTTGAAAGAGTGGAATGGGGAGTGTTGGAAAGAATGGTGAAAGGTTTGTCTGAAATTGATAGGCTGACGTAAGAAATGGTAATATATGGGTGTAAGACGAAGTTAAGGATACTGTGGTTTTTTTTGTAAATTGCATGAAGGAGAGTTTGTGGGATGCAAGAAATGTTCTTATTTTTAGGAAAGATGTTTTGAGTGTAAGAGAGTGTGATAAAGTGAAATTAGGAGCTGAAGAAGAGTTTTGGTGTTTATAAGTTAAAAACATTTTTTGTGCTAGAAAATTACTTAGAACCCCCAAACATTATATATACCGTATTTATCGGCGTATAACACGCAAAGGTGTATAACACGCACATTAATTATCAGAGGGAAGTTTCAGGAAAAAATTAAAATGTAATAAGGATTTCATATTTAAGCAACATAAGGGTCAGTGCCCATCTGCAACCTCACCATTGCCATCAATGCAGCCTGATTAATGCCCATCTGCAGCCTCACCACTGCCATCAATGCAGCAGACTCACCATTGCCATCAATGCAGCAGCCTCACCATTACCTTCAATGCAGCAGCTTCCTATTACAGGGGCCGCCAAGTAAGCAGGAGATTCTCACAATATTTAATCTGATGGCGCTCGTCCCGCCCCCCTCCCTGTCCCCTCCGAGGCAGCTAAAATTGAAGTATTGGCATATAACACGCACACACTATTTGCACCCAATTTTCATGGTGAAAAAGTGAGTGTTATACACCAATAAATACAGTATATATTTTTTTCTAACACCCTATAGAATAAAATGGCGGTTGTTGCAATACTTTCTGTCACACTGTATTTGCGCAGCGGTCTTACAAGCGCACTTTTTTGGGGGAAAAAATACACTTTTTTTAATTAAAAAATAAGACAACAGTAAGTTAGCCCAATTTTTTTACTATATTGTGAAAGATAATGCAACACCGAGTAAATTGGTACCCAACATGTCATGCTTCAAAATTGCACCCGCTCGTGGACGGGCGACAAACTTTTACCCTTAAAAATCTCCATAGGCGACATTTAAAAAATTCTACAGGTTGCATGTTTTGAGTTACAAAGGAGGTCTAGGGCTAAGAATTTTTGCTGTCACTCTAAAAATTGCAGCGATAACTCACGTGTGTGGTTTGAACACCATATTCTAATGTGGGCACTGCTCACGTATGCATTTGCTTCTGCACGCGAGCTCAGCGGGAGGGGGCGCGTTTAAAAAAATTTTTTCTTATTTATTTTACCTTTAATTTTTTACTTTTTACACTGACCTTTTAAAAAAATTGTGTCACTTTCATTCCTATTACAAGGAGTGTATACATCCCTTGTAATAGAAAGTAGCATGACAGGACCTCTTAAATATGAGATCTGGGGTGATTTAGGCACAATCATGACTTTTTTTTTTTTTAGGGTGGAACACCACTTTAAAGATCATAATTTACAAAAATCTCTGTGTCTGGAGTTTCCCTTTAATTAACTTTTGAAAACTGGAGCTTGCTCTCCAAGGTCAACTTTCAACCATGTGAAACTTGCAAATTGTTCTTACACAAATACTTAAAATACACTCTGTACAGCAGTATTGTTTTTTTTCTTTTATAATATGAAAAAATAATGAGACCCTGAACAATTTTGGTCACAAGATATACAGTATCTGACAGCATTAGTTTTTACATTGAATTGTGCATATTATAGAAAGTTCCCAAAGCTATTTGATTTAATTGTTTTTAGAATTTACTTGAAGATATAATTTTTTGTTCTCTCTAAAACTCTTATTCCTGCTGTGAACAGCTATAGCTATTGAAGTACCCAAGACAAAGAAACAAAGTTATGACTAATCAATATAACTCTAAACGTATGACTCAGAAGGTGACACAATCCCCTTTCCCTTTTTCTGGAAAAAAAATGACATCCAGGAATATAATACTAATCATTTATTTTCTGCATGAACAGACCCCACTTCAATGAAAAGGAAAATATTATATTTCCGTAAAAGAGTGAGAGTGATAAAGTGCTTTCCATTCCCAGCACTTTGCTAATACAACGGATTCCAGTGTCTCTTTACAGTCTACAATGATGTAATGTCATTGTAATTATATAGATATTTCAATTGTAGCAATAGACTTGGAGATATGGACAATAGAATTACAGTAAGGGCCTGTAGCTGGAAAGGGCATATCCAGTTTATCCCAAAATTCTGGTCCCTTGTCAACACTTTTGCAGTCAATGAATTTGTTACCGTGCAGCTAAGAAAACAAGAGCTTCACTCGGTACACGAAGCAACTTAACAGATGGGTTGGCAGTGAGTCTCTTCCAGCTGTTGTACCTTAGAGAGGATAAATATGCTGGATAACAGGGGCACTGGGCATCTCACACTAAGTGGCACTAGCAATATATATTAATCTGGCTCAAGATTATAGCTGTGTTACTGGAAATACACCTGGAATTCATTGCATAACAATGCTCTGACATTTCAATTATGTGTCTCATAAAAAAAAATTCAGGACTTCTTCCACCTATCCCATTGTCATCCATATTTAGACCAAAACTGGGCATTAAGCCTTTTCTACATTAAAATAAAGGGCCACTATAATGTAAATTATGGGTTATGATAACAACATTAGATTATTATGAGGATAGATATGTAGCCAGGTGCTGGACTACAGAAACATGGAGAAGGCGACACTACCTTCTTTACAGTCAGCTTTACTTTCACTTTTACTGTTATGCTGTACGTTGTGTTGCATTATCCCCTCCAGTCAGCAGGGAGAGAGCTATAGCCAGGAAAGCCTATGGGCTTCTACACAAACTGTAAAAATATTATTATTTTTATACAGGATTTATATAGCGCTAACAGTTTGCGTAGTGCTTTACAAAATGAAGGCAGACATTACAGTTACAATACTATTTGATACAAGAGGGGAGCCCTGCTTGTTAGAGCTTACAATCTAGGAGAGAGGGTCAGTTGATACAAAAGGTAATAGATGTGGGGATGAGCTGATGGAGAAAGTAGAAAACAGTGTATTAGTTAGAAGCAGGATAGGCGTCGTTAAAGAGACGGGTTGTCACGGATTGTCTAAAGATAGATAGATTAGGAGATAGTGGGACGAATTGGAGTAGGGAGTTCCAAAGGATGGGAGAAGCTCTGGAGAAATCCTGGGAGGTGACAAGGGAGCTAGAGAGCAGGAGGTCTTGGGAGGACCAAAGAGAGCGGCTTGGTTGAAATTTTGAGACCAGGCTAGTGATGTAGCTAGGGTCAGAGTTGTGGATGGCTTTGTGAATTATTGTTAGTACTTTGAATTATATTTTTTGGGTGAGTGGAAGCCAGTGGAGGGACTGGTAGAGAGGGGTGGAGGACACTGAATGATTGGTAAGGTGGATGAGTCTTGCAGCAGCATTCATGATGGACTGAAGGGGGGATAGCCTATGTATGGGCAATCCAATGAGGGGGGAGTTGCTGTAGTTGAGGCGAGAGATAACCAGGGAGTGAACTAGAAGCTTGGTGGTGTAATTGGTTAAAAAGGGGTGTATTCTGCAGATGTTGCGGAGGTAGAAGCAGCATAATTTGAACAGGGATTGGATGTGGGCCTGAAAGGACAGTTCAGAATCAAGGGTTACCTCTAGCACCCTGGCATGTGGGGACGAACTGATAGTTGTACTATTTATCTTGACAGAGAAGTCAGAGGAAAGGGAACATGGGGAAGGAAATATTATGAGCTTGGTTTTAGATAGATGTTATCTCCTAATCTGTTTATTAACCTTCCCCAGCATAATGCCCCATTCCAAGGAAGCATCCCAACACATTGAACAGCTGTTTTTGTTTAATCCCAGCTGTCATTGGGTCAGTATTGATGATCAGTTCTGATGAACAGGCTGGAAGCTTCATTGATGAAAAAGAAAACCCTCAGCCAGCATATTAACACTTCCACCTTCAGTTTGTAGTGTTTATTTGAGATGCCATGCTTTAAATTAATAACATAGCTGTTCAAATCACTTGAACCATAGTTTTATTTCCTTTTCATTCACAGTACATAGATCAGACACTGGGACACATATTGTTATATAGCAGAGGGGATGGGATGAATAGATTATAGTTTTTATAACAGCAGGAGGGGAGGATTGGGCAATGTCTAGAGCTGACAGGCAGGGAGGGAGGAGGGAGAGGAGGACAGGAGAGCTGCGGATGATGGAGGCACAAAAACTGACCACGTTGACAGGGCTTAGTAGCCATGATAAACCATGGTCAGTTTATAGGGGGAGGGCAGAACCAGACAGGATCAGCCAGGTATTTTAGGTTATACAGGGGGCCAAATGACACATCACAAGCACTGTGCTGTTATTTATGCTTTAAGGCAGGGATCTCAAACTGGCCCTCCAGCTGTTGCGAAACTACAAGTCCCATCACCTTTTATATCAGAGCGTCTCCTGGAGCTTACATGACCGCTTGGCTCTCTCTCCTCTTTCCGCCCCGGCTGATGTCAGTGGGAGTTCTTGGCCTGTGGGAGTCTTGCTTATAACTGGCAGCCTTGCAATGCCTCATGGGACTTGTAGTTTCGCAACAGCTGAGGGCTGCCAGTTTGAGGCCCCTGCTTTAAGGGAACAGGATCTATTTTTTTTATTTTTTTTTTTTAGGGTAACAAACACTTTAATAATAAAAATAGAGGATTTTTTAAACATTATACCAAATAGGTGCCTTTTAATTATTTGTCACTACTAAATTTGGCTTGTGCATGTAGGTATCCATGGCCTCTGTTATACATTGTTTAAATTGAATCTGAAATCTCAAGCTAGTGTTTCCAACCTTGTTGACCCCTTGTATCTACTCCCTGATAAATTGGAAATGATCCAAGGCAGTCTGTGCTGGCCTGGTTGCAATCTGCATTGAGTTGCCCATAGTAGGTTGATAATTATTTTTATTAGCCGTAAAAGGGAATTATAGGAAACAGAAATTCAAGGCGTGATGGTTCAACAGCTGTATTCTCCTGTTGGATAGTCATGTTTCTTTCATTTTTAATGTATTACACGTTGATTTGTAGCTTCTAGAGACAGTTCAACATTCCAGTTGTTGCTGGACTCTTTCTTGATTGAGCATCATGGGACACAAAGTTCAGCAACCCGCAGATCTGGATCCTACTCAGCACTTTTATAGCATATCATGCACAATGTCTTTTAGGACACATCCATGTACCATAAGGGTTTTTCAATTTCCTTCTGAAATACACCATCAAGTACATCCAGGAACATATATTACACAGGTGGATCAAAAATCATATGAACACACATCCACAAGTCCTCCACAAAAGGAAATAATTCAGTCTGTTTAAATGTATATTTCAGTCCATTTATTAAATGGAATCATCAAACTGAGTCATTAAATTGAATGGCAGCATTGTGGTTTAATGAACAAGAGCCCAGGCATAAAAATCACGAACTGGAATTTACAGCATCCTTGGGTTATAATAGAATTATGCAATAACTCGTTTCTATCCAAAATTTACAACTTTTAGGAGTTAGAGCAATTTCCTATACTTATAATGTAATCCAATATGAAAATGTTAAGCCAACAATCGTGGAAATTTCCACAACAGCCAGAATGTATTTCCAAACTTGGTTTAAAATGTCTTTGTAAATTCTTTTTGTGGTTAAGTGTGTATGTGTGTTAAGTAAAGAAGCCAACAGTTCACGGTTTCTCTAATTGATCTAATTTAATATGTAGCAATTTCTGATGTTTTTCTGAACTTTAACAGATTGAGCAAGTAACCCACAGCAACTAATCAGATTTCAGTTTAATTAAATTACGTCAGTGAAAGATGAAGTATGATTGACTACTTTGACTCACATTAGTTTGCGATTGGGAAATGACACCTACAAATGTATGAATGGGTTAACCTAAATACCTAAGCATTCTAGAAAGATGCAGCCAATTATAGTCTTTTTACGATGATTTAAAGGGCCTCTCGACTTTCTTGCTATTTAAGAGATAGTTTTTCTGGGTTTTGAGGATGTAACTCTCCTCGAGGAAAGTTAAACACCTTTTATATTGCTATCTGCTTTATGCAATTAAGAGTTACTATTGTTAAAGACAACATTTTTTTTTTTTTTTAGTTTGAAAACTGTTCTTAGGGTTTTTCCCACTTTGTGGCCCATTGGGAAGATTTCCTTTCACATCCTCCCCCAAAGACACAGATCCCATCTTTGTTTTCTTTATTAAAATACTTTATTTGAAGAGAAATGTACACACAAAACAAGTACAACCATAGATAGAACAAATTACATCAGGTAACATCTTTGATTTCAGATTTGTATGACACTACAAGCAGTAGTATCAAGACAATTTTTACATTTTTTTAAACACACAGTACAACAGGCCTCTTCATATTCCTCATATATTACAGGGGGGGGGATAATTATTTGACCCCCTGCGGATTTTGTAAGTTTGCCCACTTATAAATAAATGAAGGGTCTATAATTTTTATCACAGGTGTATTTTAAATGATAGAGACAGAATTTTAACCAAAAATCCAGAAAAGCACATGGTACAAATGTTATAAATTGAGTTGCAGTTCAGTGAGTAAAATAAGTATTTTATCCCCAAGCAAAAAATGACTTAGTACTTGGTGGAGAAACTCTTATTGGCAAGCACAGAGGTAAGATGTATCTTGTAGTTGGTTACCAGGTTTGCACACATCTCAGGAAGGATTTTGGTCCACTCTTCTTTACAGATCTTCTCTAAATCCTTAGGGTTTCTTGGCTGTCTCTTGGCAACTTGAAGTTTCAACTCCCTCCTTAAATTTTCTATAGGATTAAGGACTGGAGATGGACTAGGCCACTCCATGACATTAATCTGCTTCTTTCTTGAGCCACTCCTTTGTTGCCTTGGCGGTATGTTGTGAGTCATTGTCATGCTGGAAGACCCATTTTCAGTGTTCTGGCTGAGGAAAGAAGGTTCTCATCCAATATTTTAAACTACATGGCCCCGTTCATTGGCCCCTCAATGTGACAAAGTCAGATTGTACCTTTTGAAAAAAAACAGCCCCAAAGCATAATGTTTTCACCTCCTTGCTTGACAGAGGGAGAGGATGAAGGTTGTTGATGGTGATTTTGTTGAGTTCTCTATAGTCCACACAGGGCCTGAGGGTATGGTCTTTTTTCTCCACAAAGAAGATCCCAGCACCAGCTGGGGAAGATGACGGTCGGATGAAACCCTTTTCTTGGTTCCCGTCAATTTATTGGCGTAAGGTCTCAAGCTCAGTCTCTGAAAGTGGAAATATTCATCCAAAAGGAATCTCCACACCAGGCAACAACTCAATTGGACAATTGTAAGGACGATGGGGTGGATGGTATTGTGTGGGCTTTCCTTTTATCAAAAACCTCTAGGAAGTCATGGTAAACTGCAGGGACATCTTGGCTGGTATTGGAAACTGGCTGGACGTTAAGGCAACTAGAAGGTGATACAGATTTAGGCACCATGCAATGCTGAAGGCAGTAGGTTGACTTGAAGGAGATATTCCCTGTGTTCCAGTCTATCTGTGGGTTGTGTGCACGCAGCCAGGGGATTCCCAGAATTACAGGAAACATTGGTGAGCAAAGAACATCAAAGCAAAGGAATTCTTAATGGCCGAGTCAGTTTTGGTAAGTATAGGTAGTCTCTTGGATAACAGGCCCAGTCCGAGGTGTGGACCCATCAGCCAAACTTCAAGTTTATGTCTCTTATCCTGAAGGGGAATCTGAAAGTCTCTTGCAAGAGTAATGTCTATAAAGCAACTGCAAGCTCTGGAATCGACTATTGCTGGAAGCCTGACTTCCCCTCTTGCCAACTGTAATGCGACATGAAGAACAAGGTGAGTTGAGGAAGGTTCCGAGACTTGGAGGCGCATAGGGCTGCAGGGAGAAGATTTACTGGGCCTTACTGGACAGTTGCAAAGAAAATGTCAGGCTCCTCCACAGTAGAAACAAAGGTTGGCTTGCCAGGGACAAAGTCTCTCATTAAAGGTTAGGGCAGAGCGAAATATGCCAATTTGCATAGGCCCTCTTTCAGAAGTGACTGGAATGGAAGGTGTAAGAGCAGCTGAAACTTTAGGCAGCATCCATGAAGGCCAGAAGGATTGTGCACGTTCTGACCCTCGCTCCCGCAGGCGTCTATCAAGTTGTATGGCTAGCTGAATGAGCCCTTCTAATGTGGTTGGGGCCTCCACTCGTGCTAGCTCATCTTTGAGAGCTTCAGACAGGCCAAGCCGGTATTGATATTTGAGAGCTGCCTCATTCCACCCTGTAACTGCAGCCCAATTCCGAAAGTCCACTGTATAGTCTTTCACAGGGCGCTGTCCTTTTTGCAAGGCATGAAGGACAGCTTCAGCAGTGGCCATGCGTTTGCGGGTCATCATATAATTTGGCCATGGCTTCAAAGAACAAATCCACCAAGTTATTAGGGGGATTCTTTTTTTCCAGCAGCTGATGGGCCTTCAGCCTTGTACACACGATCGGACTTTCCAACAACAAATATGTAACTTATGTTCTGTTGTGCTATGGGTCTGCTACACACACACACACACACACACACAATGTTTTTATTGTTAATGTATGTAATGCATCAATGATTAAAATAATCATCCTTTTAAACTAAATTAATTAATTGCTTGTAGTCCCCTAAAATGGCCTTATTTTTGCAAATTTTACAGCACAGTGGGGGGTTATTTACTGAAGACAAATCCACTATGCACTTTGTAGTGCAAAGTGAATTTGCTTTTAGTAAATCCCCCCCATTGTCCCTGTAACTACAACTTACTCCAAAAAATGGTATTGAGCATTTAAAGAAGAAGTCACACATTGCTGAGTATAAAATATTTTACTCCAAGCACATTCACATGTGCGTTATAAAAGGGTTTTTAAACAAACCAACATCTTAGTGTATAACATGTATGTTTGACAGTAGATATAGCTTTTTTGTGGCTAAACAGGCATGTTTAAAAACATAACATCCACACCCCCAACTCAGGAACTTACAAAGTTCAACTATGATAAAGTGAAGCCATAAGAGACATTAGTATGTCAAAACTGTGTTAATCTTGCCTTCATCAGATGGGGTGATCTCACCCTTCTAAAAGCCAAATTTTGAAGATGCACACAAATCGGGACTCAAAATTTGGATTTCCCTCATGATCCCATGCCTAAAATGTGTGTCTTTTCCCTACATCTATTTTGCTAAAGCCACAAAACACACAGTACTAAAGTAGGTGAGAGGAAGAGGTTGCACCCCCAAAACACATCCATTGATCCCCCATGATGGGAGCTAGCACATTGATGACACACTGGGGCTTATTTCAGAAAGGACAATCCACTTTGCCCTACAAGTGCACTTGTAGGCCAGTGTGTCAGCATGTGCTAGATCCCATCATGGGGTGCAATCCCTTCCTCTTACCTACTTTAGTTTGGAGAAAGGGGTTGCATCCACAAAGCGTGTACATTGATATCCCATGATGGGAGATAGCACATGTTGACACACTGTGTGCATCTTCAAAATTTGGCTTTGCAATTCATTTAAAACTGTAAAAACACGTACAACATAACGACAACTTTAAAAAAAAAATTGTTAAGATTTTGCCGTAAAATATCGATGATATTGCTCATTCTTTTTTGAACATCATAGATGTTTTGTTTCATCTTTTCCAAATCACGATTGCACACCATGATCTCACTGATCAGGATGTGTGCACTGGCACTGCTGAAGTGAGTAAGCGCTCTATGGGAGCGTGAAACGCGTTAGCAGTTATGCTGCATTATCCCAACAAAGCCATGTACGGATTTTAATCATGTTATTACTTTTTCAATAAAGAGGATTTTATTTTTCACTTTTCCAATCCGGAGTGCGGCTGTCCAGATTTTTCCAAAACACACACATACCATTGGGATAGCAATTGCCGGCACCTGGGGCTCTCACAATCATCCACACAGCGGAGGACGGGAAGCTTGAACCCGGTCACCTAGAGCGGTGGTAACTATCTTGTTCACTTCACCCAGCACTTCATGAACATCTGCATCCACATCTTCCTGGTGTGTGGTGAGTTCCCTTTCTTCATTCGGTGTGGGGTTACTGGTGTCCTCAGATACCCCTATTCTTTTTTCCCCAATGTGAATACAAAAAAGGTATACTTAGGAGACAGATGTGTTAGGCTAGAAATAGTAATATGAAACATTGCTTGGAAGTGTCTTCCAATTGTCTGTTTTGGAAGAGTTACAAGCTGAAGACATGATTTTTTCCCTTTCAAAAGCTGGAATACTTACCTGTTTTGTGCAAGTTTCACACATGGAGAGACCCCTAGTATCCACTGAAGCACCTGTGTGGGACACCATAACAAGGGTGTTATGGTGTCCAACACTAGTGCTCCTGCTTCCAGTTGTGCAAACAGCTGCTGAGTATCCTCTCCTGACACTGAATAAAGTTGTCATTTCATTATAGTTTCAAACACATCTAGACAACCATGTAATAAACTTATTTTAATCAAGATAGGCATGAACAAATGTAGTTAATCTGCATCTGTCAAAAATTACGTATTAGTGGTCGAACGAACAATGTTTAATACGAACGATTCCTGTGTCCACGAACCTCAAACTTGGCATTTTAAACTGTACAACAGTAAAGAAAAGCACATGGACCAGCATGAAAGTAATAATAATAATAGGAACACACAACAAATACTTACTCTTTTGCAGCACTTTCCTGATCTTTCTATACTGATCTTGCTCCCTCAATTTCAGGTCTGACCAGCGTTTCCTCAATTGATCCTTGGATCGTCGTACCCCAAAATTCCTGTGCAGACTTCTGACAACTTTAGCCATGATCTTGGCCTTTCTGACATTTGGGTTTCTGTAAGGTCCATGATTTCCATCATAGTCTGCCCTCTTTAAGATGTCCACCATCACCACCATCTCTTCAAAGGACATATTTGAGGCCTTATATCTCCTCCTGGATGTGGACGTTTCTTGCTCCGGGCTTTCGTTGCTGCTGATAACAACACACACAGTCCTCTGACTGATACACATTTTGTGCAATCTGCACCAGAGATTGCTGGCCTTCACTCCTATATCAGCAACACCAGTCCTCAGGAAGGATGTACTGGAAATGGAGCGAGTACAAAGAAGGGCAACAAAGCTATCAAAGGGTCTGGAGGATCTTAGTTATGAGGAAAGGTTGCGAGCACTGAACTTATTCTCTCTGGAGAAGAGACGCTTGAGAGGGGATATGATTTCAGTATACAAATACCGTACTGGTGACCCCACAATAGAAATAAAACTTTTTTGCAGAGGAGAGTTTAACAAGACTTGTGGCCAACCACCTAAGGACTAGCCTCGTTTTGGATTTTAGGTGTTTACATGTTTAAAACAGTTTTTTTTTTGCTAGAAAATTACTTAGAACCCCCAAACATTATATATTGTTTTTTTTCTAAGACCCTAAAGAATAAAATGGCAGTCAATGCAATACTTTTTTTTGCACCGTATTTGCACAGCGGTCTTATAAGCCCATTTTTTTGGAAAAAGTTAACTTTTTTGAATAAAAAAATAAGACAACAGTAAAGTTAGCCCAATTTTTTTTATATTGTGAATTATAATGTTACGCCAAGTAAATTGATACCCAACATGTCACGCTTCAAAATTGCGCCCGCTCGTGGAATGGCATCAAACTTTTACCCTTAAAAATCTCTAGGCGATGTTTAAAAAATTCTACAGGTTGCATGTTTTGCGTTACAGAAGAGGTCTAGGGCTAGAATTATTGCTCTTGCTCTACTGGTCGTGGCGACACCTCACATGTGTGGTTTGACCACCGTTTTCATATGCTGGCGCTACTCACGTATGCATTCGCTTCTGCGCCCGAGCTCGTTGGGACAGGGCGCTTTAAAAAAATTGTTTTATTTTCCTATTTATTTTACTTTATTTTATTCATTTTTTCACTGTTTTTTTTTAAAAAATTGGATCACTTTTATTCCTATTACAAGGAATGTAAACATCCCTTGTAAACATGACAGGTCCTCTTAAATATTAGATCTTGGGGTCAAAAAGTCCTCAGATCTCATATTTGGACTTAAATGCAAAAAAAAAAAAAAATTGTTGTTTGAAAAAATGAAAATGAAAAAAATATGCCTAAGACAAATGGGCGAAGCTGACGTAATGACGTCGCCTCACTCGTCTCCATACCCTGGAAGTGACAGGTCCTGATCGCCTCCGCCGCTACTGACGGCTCCGGTAAGCGGCGGAGGGCGTGGGAGAGTGGCGGGAGGGGGGTGGCACCTCTCCCGCTGCCGATAACGGTGATCTCGCTGCAAATCTGCCGCAGAGACCACCATTATCAGAAACCGGCTCCTGTAAAGATAGATACCTCGTTTGTGGCAGCAGCTGCTGCCGTTACCGAGATATCCACCTTCAAAGCACTGAAGTATATGTACAGGAGCCGGTCGGTAAGTGGTTAAAATTAGAAGAAAAGAGGTTTAACCTTAACCACTTGCTTACTGGGCACTTAAACCCCCCTCCTGCCGAGACCAATTTTCAGCTTTCAGTGCTCTTACACTTTGAATGACAATTACTCAATCATGCAACACTGTACCCAAATGATTTTTTTTGTCCTTTTTTTCATACAAATAGAGCTTTCATTTGGTGGTATTTGATCACCTCTGGGTTTTTTATTTTTTGCGCTATAAATGAAAAAAGACCTAAAATTTTGAAAAAAAATGCTTTTTTCTTCGTTTCTGTGATAAAATGTAGCAAATTAGCAATTTTTCTTCATAAATGTTGGCCACAATTTATACTGCTACATATCTTTGGTAAAAATAACCCAAATTAGTGGATATTATGTGGTTTGTGTTAAATTTATCGAGTCTACAAGCTATGGTGCAAATCATAAAAAAATTATCACATCTGATGTACAGAGGCCCATCTCATTTCTTGAGACCCTAACAAGCCAGGAAAGTGCAAATGCCCCCCAAATGACCCCTTTTTGGAAAGTAGACATTCCAGGGTGTTTAGTAAGAGGCATGGTGAGTTATTTGAAGTTGTCATTTTTTCCCACAATTCTTTGCAAATTAAGATTTTATTTTATTTTTTATATTTTTTTCAGAAAATTGTCATTGTAATAGCTTATTTCTCTCACATAGAATGTGCATACCACAAATGCTACCCCAAAATTTATGTGTGGGACTTTTTCACTAACTGGCCACATACAGAGGCCCAACATGCAGGGAGCATCATCAGGTGTTCAAGGAGCATAAATTGTGAAGGCCCTGGAGCACCAGGACAATGGAAATGCCCATAAAATGACCCCATTTTGGAAAGCAAACACCCCAATGTATAATCTATGAGGCATAATGTATAACGATACCACATGTGTGAGACTTTTACACAGCCTGACCACATACAGAGGCCTAACATTGAAGTAGCACCTTCAGGTGTTCTAGGAGCATAAATTACACATCACATTTCTCACCTACCTATTACACTTTTGAAGGCCCTGGAGCACCAGGACAGTAGAAACGCCCACAAAATGACCCTATTTTGGAAAGCACACACCCCAATGTATAATCTATGAGGCATAATGAGTCTTTTGAACGGTTCATTTTTTCCAGAAGTTTTTGGAAAATGTGGGAAAAAATGAAAACGCATTTTTTTTTACACAAAGTTGTCCGTTTATAAGATATTTCCAACACATAACATTTACATAGCAAAAATAACACCCCAAAACACATTCTGCTACTCCTCCTGAGTAGATTGATACCACATGTGTGAGACTTTTACACAGCCTGACCACATACAGAGGCCTAACATTGAAGTAGCACCTTCAGGCGTTCTACGAGCATAAATTACACATTTCATTTCTCACCCACCTATTACACTTTTGAAGGCCCTGGAGCACCAGGACAATGGAAACGCCCACAAAGTGACCCCATTTTGGAAAGCACACACCCCAATGTATAATCTATGAGGCATAATGAGTCTTTTGAACGGTTCATTTTTTTCCAGAAAATGTGGAAAAAAATGAAAACGCATTTTTTTTTACACAAAGTTGTCCGTTTGTAAGATATTTCCAACACATAGCATTTACATAGCAAAAATTACACCCCAAAATACATTCTGCCACTCCTTCTGAGTATGGCAATACCACATGTGTGAGACCTTTACACAGCCTGGCCACATACAGAGATCCAACATGCAAGGAACACCGTCAGGTGTTCCAGGGACACATAGCATGCACATACCAAGAATTACACCCCAAAATACATTATGCTGAGCAAAGGGTAAACAAAAGATTACCTGTGGTTTTAGTAGCACAGTTGTCCACAGGAGGATAGCACTGGTCCAGGCAGCAGGCAGGAACTTGGTCAACAACAGCAAACACAATTTTTCAGGCAACAGGCAGGAATACTGTCCATAGTCAGTACAGGCAGCAGGCAGGGATACTGTCCATAGGTCAGTGCAGTGCAAGGTCAGTTCAGGCAGAGATTGTTAGCAGTGCCAAAATATTGGTCTTGGTAGTAGGCAGGAACATGGTCCATGTGCTGTGGTCAGTGCGACAAACAGAGGCTTGACGGCAGTAAGTCCTACAGGCAGCAGGCAGAAGTAGGGCCTCATTCAGGACAGAATGGGGACAGGGGTAGAGGCTTCTCCCACCCAAATCTCTTTGAAGCCTCCGAGTCTCCAGACCCTAATCTAGGAATGAGAAAACAAAGAAAATTGTTTTCTTCATTCAAAAAAACTATTCTGGAGCCCCTCACATATGTGAGACCCCTGTGTTGAATCTTATTGGTCCAGTTGCAGGGTACAAGATCAGTCCAAAAGGCAGGCAAGAGGCATAGTCAAACAGTCCAAGGTCAGTTCCAGATCAGGCAGAGGTATGTACAGAATCGTTAGGCAGAAGCATGGTCGAATAACAGTCCAGGGTCAGTTCCAGATCAGGCAGCGGTATGTACAAAATCGGCAGGCAGAAGCGTAGTCGAATGACAAGCCAGGGTCAGTTACAGAGCAGGGAGTGGCCGAAGGGGTGTGAAGGCAGGAACTGAGGATTACGTTTACCATACTTCACTAATAATTTATTTTAGTATGGTAACGGCGGAAACATTCACCTATGCAGAGGCCTGGATGGGAAGGACATTGTGCACAATAATAAGATGTGTCTCTTCTGACTCCTGCTCTGGTACACACCTTACATCTTTTTTGGCGTCTTTGGCCTGTTGGTTTGGGAGGGAGTTTATCTGGAAAGTGGCGTTCGGAGAGTCGACTAACAACATCTGATCGGATGTTTTCTGGTGGGCCGTTCGGGAATATAAGGGCAGTGTAAATTTCCTCCTGGTAGCCAAGGAAGGGTTGGGGGTTTTGGGTGGAGTTGTGGTAAATGATATAGGAATTGAATATGGCCAATTAAAAAATAAATTGCTACTTTTTTGTACCAATGGTATGTCCGTCTTGTGGCAAGGTATGGTTCCAACATTTGATTGTTGAAGTCGACTCTCCCCATAAACAAATTGTATTCATGGATGCATGCTGGTTTTCGGATGGGGCCATTCCTTCTGGGGATTTCCACATAGGTGTTATTGTGGATGGAAGACAACATGTACACATCCCTTCTGCCCCTCCACTTCACTGCCAGAATCTCAGACTTGCCGTTTATCCTTTTCGCAACTTCTTATTAACAAGACTTTGAGGAAAGCCCTTCTGATTCTTTTTTATCATGCCACATGCTGGCGTCTTCTTCTAGTGAAGGTTGTGGAACAGGGGCAGAGAAGTGTAGAAGTTGTCTACATACAGGTGGTAGCCTTTCTCCAGTAGGGGGTATATGAGGTCCCAAACAACTTTCCCGCTGGTTCCCAAGTAGTCCGGGCAATTAGGGGGCTGCAGCTGGGTGTCCTTCCCTTCGTACACTATGAAGGCATATGTGTACCCTGTGGCTCGGTCACATAGTTTGTACACTTTCACCCCATAGCGGGCCCTTTTGCTGGGGGTAAACTGCTTAATTTTAAGCCTGCAACCAAATTTAATAAGGGACTCATCCACACATGTTTTGGTCTGGGGTGAACAGCTGGGGGAATACTTCAGAAAAATAATTTAATATTGGCCGAATTTTGTAAAGCCTGTCATAATTTGGGTCATTTCGGGGAGGGCACTGGGTATTGTCACTGAAATGTAGGAACCTCATTATCATCAGATACCTGGTTCTGGGCATTACCGTGGAGAAGAGTGGCATGTGGTGGAGGGGGTGGGTTGACCAATAGGAACGTAATTCATTTTTTTTGGTGAGTCCCATATTAAATGTGAGGCCCAAAAAAATCTTGAACCCCTCCACTGTTAGGTCTCTCCACTCGTAGGGACGGGCATAATATGATGTGGGATTTTGCAAAATAAATTGCTGTGCATACAGGTTGCACTGGGCCACAATTGACGCCAACATGTCCTCCGTAAAAATTAAATGAAAAAAATTAATTGGGGTAAAATTCTTTGTGTCCACCTGGACTCCTGGCTGGGCAGTGAAAGGAGGAACGCTAGGTTCTCCTGAATTAGGAGGAAGCCACAAGGGGTTCTGAAGGGCATAAGGAAGGCTGGCATGGGACCTAACCCTTTGGGGCTGAGGTGACACCCCACTGGTACTTGGCCTTTCTTGCCGAGGTACTGCAGTGCTGGTGGATGGCACTGCGGTGCTAGTGGATGCCACTGCCTCCTCACCAGAACGCCTTCATTTGGCGGGCTGAATTTCTTCCTCCTTTGAGTCTGTTAGTGTTCCACTACTGAGGACTGGCTCGTAATTTACGTCAGACTCAGAATCCGAATTGGAAAGGGAATCCGAAAAAGAGAGCTCCCCGTTGCTCTCGTCGGCCATGGAAATAATTTGGTATGCCTCCTCGGCGGAAAAGCTTTTTTTGGACATGGCTGCTGGTGGTTATGAGATTGCACAGGTGTGCACTGATGAGGCGGCACAGATGGGCACTGATCGCACAGATGGGCACTGATGAGGTGGCACAGATGGGCACTGAGGAAGCAGCACAGATGGGCACTGATTGATTGCACAGATGTGCTCTAATGAGGTGGCACAGGTGGGCACAGATATGCACTGATGTGGAACTGGTGAGGTGACACAGATGGGCACTGATGAGGCGGCACAGATGTGCACCGATGAGGCGGCACAGATGTGCACTGATTGATTGCACAGATGTGCACTGATGAGGCGGCACAGATGGGCACTGTTTGGTATAGATGTGCACTGTTGAGGTGGCACAGATGAGCAGTGTTGAAGTGGCACAAATGGGCACTGATAAGGTGGCACAGATGGGCACTGATGAGGCGGCACTGATTGTACAGATGTGCACTAATGAGGCGGCACAGATGGGTACTGATTGGTACAGATGGGCACTGATGAGATGGCACAGATGGGCACTGATTGCAGATGGGCACAGATGATGCACTGATGACACAAGTGGGCACAGATGGCACTAGGTAGATGTCACTGTGGGCACTTTTTGAGCACACTTTGTGTTTTAGACTGACAATTTTACTCACACACTGTTCACAGAAGCTCTCTCTCTCCTCACACGCCGTCTCTGTGTGAGGAGAGAGAGCCGGCTATGAGAGATGAACTCAATTGTTTACATTTGAGATCATCTCTCATTGGCACCGCCGATCGCGCTGTAAACGGCCGCAATGATTGCCCATTTACAGCGATCTGTGACACGGCCAACACAGATTTTCCCCGAGGCGCGCTCATGAGAGCGCGCTGGGAACGAGGAAAGGGGACAATGTCAATAGACGTAGTTCCGGCAAAGTAGATCCGCGCTGTTGCCGTCATTTGGCAATAGCGCAATAGCGCGGATATGAGGAGGTTAAACTACGTAGAGGGTTCTTTACTGTAAGAGCGGCAAGGATGTGGAATTCCCTTGCACAGGCGGTGGTCGCTTCAAGATAGCTTCAAGAAATTATTAGATAAGCACCTGAATGACCGCAACCTACAGGGATATACAATGTAATACTGACACATAATCACACATAGGTTGGATTTGATGGACTTGTGTCTTTTTTCAACCTCACCTACTTTGTAACTATGTAGTGACACGGATCTAGCAGCTTCAAACGTCCTTACTGGTTTTTGGGAGACCGAATCCCCTGGGCTTGGTGAGACCGTGGTCATTTAAGTCGGTAAGGAGACTACATGCTCACATAGTTACATAGTTAGTAAGGTTGAATAAAGACACCAGTTCATCCAGTTCAACCTGAGTGAGTGTGGGTGCGTGTCTACAATTGTCCCTATCCCTGTACATTGCCTTTGGAGTGTTGGAGGAAACCCAGAGAACCCGGAGGAAAACCCACACAGGCAGAGGAAGAACATGCAAACTCCAGGCAGGTAGTGTCGTGGTTGGAATTCGAACCAGCGAACCTTTTTACTGCTAGGCGAGAGTGCTACCCACTACATCACTGTGCCACCACCTTGTCACCTTGGGCGTAAAACTTTCCGGAGGAGGGATCTTTCTTTGGCTTTTGGTCTCTACATCTATAGGATAACCTGGCTAAACCTTCGTCACTAGGATATTTGATCTTAGGACTGTGCTTCAGTTTTTTAAAGTTCACCCTTTGGACTTTGCTTTAGTCTTTTTTTCTCAGATTTTTTCACCATATGTATTTAAGAATTCTTATCATCTTTTCCATTATTTGTTTATGGGGTTAGGTCATTGTTTGTACACTTATGAACATTTTTTAAGGTTTTATTATTCATTATAAATGTATTTTATTTTTTACTGGTTTGAGCATTGTATGCAATACTTTTTGATATTTTATCAAAGCACGCCATTAGGAGATTGACTAGAACTACCCTGATTTCCTTTTTTGTCAGTTTGACAATTTCTCATATTGGAACTCTGCCTTAGTTTTTATTTTCAGTCTTTTTTCACCAATTCTGAATTTTGAAAAAAATCATATTTTTTCATTTATTAATTCGGAGATTTTATTCACATTAGCACTGCACCTACACCTTTTTCTAACAGCACACACCTGCTGTGTCTCCGCCATGTTCTCTCCCACTGCCCGGAAAGAGAAGAGACAGCAAATACACTAGAAAGAAGGACAGGGGTGGAGTTTCACGCATGCACAGTGTATATAAAGCATAACACGCGGGCAATGTAACGTACGTACGTACGATCTGTGAGTGAAGGACGGAGGATCGTTATCGCCGATCGTTCAAACAAAGGTACAATTGTAAATTGATGCATCAGTGGTTAGTGGCCTATACTGCTTATAGATTGAGGCCTATATTGGGACAAGATTATGAGAGTTTAGCCTGACATTAGGGTTTGTCTTGTGTTGTGTCTTGCAGAGAAAATGGTTGATAAATTTACAGCCCCAGATTTCCTGTCAGAGTTTATCGAAAAATACAGGGAGCTGCCATGTCTCTGGAAAGTACAATGCAGGGACTATTCAAACAAGCTAAAGAGGAAGGCAGCGATGGAGAAACTGTTGGAATTAGTGAAACCTGTGTATCCTACGGCAGACATCACCTATTTGAAAGCTAAAATTGGTAGCCTGAGGACCATATAAAATAGGGAGCACAAGAAAGTCCAGGATTCCCAGAGATCCAGAGCAGCAGCAGATGAGGTATATGTCCCCGGCATCGTTTTTTGTCCGAACAGAGGGAACCCAGGCCATCGCTCTCAACACTTCCTTCAACATCAGCTGAGGCTCCTAAGGTCCAACCTGGGCCTTCCACCCAGGAAGAAGATGTGGAGGAGCCCAGCTTGACCCAGGTATAGCATTGTTCAACATATTTCTTGTCCAAAAATTAATGATGTTAACTAGGTGTTATTATTGATCACTAATTTCTGATTTAACAAAGTGTTTTACATATCAATAGACAATAATAGCCAAAAATGATTGGGACAAGAATGAAAAATGCTGGGGTCAGAATGATAGTTCTTTCTACTTGTTAACATTCAATTTGCAACAGTCATGAGCTCATAATTGTGTGTGATTGATGACCAAAAACCTAAAACTATGTACCATTTTCATACACAGGAAAGCCTCAGCCAAGAAGAGGCCATGCCAAGCAGCCTGACCGAATCAAAATCAAGGAACCTGGAGGAGGCCACGGCTGCTTTTCTAAGACATGCTACAGCGGCAATTAGCACGGCCCCTGATGGCCAGGAGGCGTTTGGATGCGTCACAGCCAATAAATTAAAACAAATGGAGGAGGCCCAGCGCACTATATGCAAGGAAATAATTCTGCAGGCCCTAAACAAGGGGACAAGGGGCAAACTCACCCGTCAAACACACCTCCCTGAGTTGGACCATGCTCCTCCACCACCTCCACAAACAACACAGCCACCCCACCCACCACAGCAGCATGGAAGGAAGTCTGTAAGAAAGTGTTAAGAGTGATGGCCTGGGTTCGGTGGGGTCTGGTAAAAAACGCAGGCTTTTGGAAGACCACAGCCTCGGGACATATATGTCATCTGCTGCTGCTCCCGATCTCGTGGAGTCCTGGACCGCATTGTGCTCCCTATTAAATGGACTCTTCAGGTTACCAATTTGGACAGTCAAATAATTGATGTCTGCCCTGGGGTACAAAGGCTTCACCAATTCCAACTGTTTCTCCATCGTTGCCTTCCTCTTTATTTTGATATGACCTTGTTCTCCCTATTAAATTAAAAAATTTTGTTTTGACAAATACTTGGCTATGTGTTTTACTTCAAAATGACAGTTTGTTTGTGAGTAGGCAGGTACATTTCAAAAATACAATGTCAAATTAACAAGGGACACCAACATAGTTGTATGTTTGAGGTTAAAAAATACAAGATAATAATGGTGTTGTGGTAACTTGACACACAAAAATAAAAAAAAAAAATATTCTGGCGATCACTAGAAAAAAAAAGAAATGAGTTTGTCAGAACTCTGTGAATATCAGCAGCAAAGCAGCTTCATTATTATACCATTATAAAGAAGAAGAGAATGCGCTGCATTGAGAGATTTGCCGCATCATGAATGTGATATCTCCATTAGGAACGCTAGTTTTACAAGACCAAGAGCTTCTGGGTCATCCTTGATTTCGAGCATGCGTGTTTGTACTTTGGATTTTTGTCCGACTGACTTGTGTACACACGATCGGAAAGTCCAACAACACACATTTGTTAGCAGAAAATTTGAGAACATGCTAGCCAACATTTGTTGGCGGAAAGTCCACCAACAAATGTCCGATGGAGCATACACACGGTTGCACTTACCGCCAACAAGCTCACATCCAACATTTCCCGTCGGAAAATCCGATCTTGTGTACGCGGCATAAGACTGGGGTTCATTGGACAGCAGAGACAAATCCCACTTTAACAGTCTCTAAAGAAAAAGTTCTTGGCTGAAGGGCCGGGTAAAGTAAGCAGGTATTCCTGAATGCTCTGAACTTTCTTTGGTCACGCGAGAAGGTTTACAGAATGGGTACCCTAGGTTTGGGGGATGGAACCACCACAATTGGAGCAGATGTAGCGACTGAATCAGGTGGATTAGGAGCTTCTGTAGCAGAGGACATCGTCAGATTCTGTTGGCAATCCTCCAACTGGAAACCCTTTCTGTAGGCTTGTTGATCCCTGACATACCTGGCTGGAGGCCAAAGTGCTGAGAGGCCTTCCCTTGTGGCTAAGTGCAGAGCACCCCTGAAGGTGGTACAGGAAGTGCTATACTCAAAGAAGCAGGGGTTGCCAGCTGGGACAAGCTGAAGTGATGACAAGATGTCCGCTGGAAGGCGCCTGACGAGCAGGGTGGACTGCTGGGCAGGAGTCCCTCAGGAGCACTCAGCTTTTTTGGTCTCATCTAGTTGTCTACTGGTCAGCCGTTTTGATGAACATCATGTCGGCTGATACAGTATACCATGGAATAGATACTAATCATCTTCCAAGGGATTTACCATCATTTTTTTGTTCTTTTTCCTCTCCATAGTGCTACTTTCATCTCCCTTTTGGACACTACAAAATTGGGCTTCTTTTTCGGTCTCTGCAGCCTTTGGAAAGTGCAGTGACATATAGTTCTCTTGGCAGTTTAAGGAGTGCTTTTGCTAAGATTCAATCATTGTAGGTGTATATGCAGATGAGCATGTATGTGTATTTATATATGTACGCTTGTTCATATATAGTCATATACAGTCACCCCATTATTTGTTTTTCTCAATATAAATTGTGTTTTTTTTTCAGAAGTGGTGCACATGATTAGATAATTGAAATTAATCTTCACACATTTTATTTAGTTAGAGTTTAGGATAGCCCACAACCAGAATCCATCTTGTCTGACTTAGGTGCTTTATGATTAGTTGCTATTGGTTGATACAATTAGGAATAGGCCCTTAAAAATAAAACTCTTTATTTACTAAATCCACACGCAGCCTTTATTAAATGTTTCATCCCAAAGCAGGGCCGGGACAAGGGGTGGGTGGGAGAGAAAGTTGCCCGGGGCACAATGGTTTACTGTAGGGATGGGGGGACTTTTATTCTGTTACAAGTCTGGGCAGTCTGGCATCTTTGCCCTGGGTGCTGGATGACCTTGTCCCGCCACTGCCCCAAAGAAACCCTTTGAAATAATTTTCAGCTCTTTGGCAATCCAAGCCAAAAACTACAGGCAGTCCCCGAGTTACATACATCTGACTTATATCCAACTCATACTTACAAACGGAGAGAGACAACAGTTCACTCCTGTAAGAGTTTTCATGGGAAAAAGGTGTCTCCGCTGAAGCTTTATCACCAATCCTTGTTTCCACAACAACTCCAAATTTTCAAAATCCAATTGTCATAAAGTGTCAGAAAGTGAGGAGAAATCTTCTGAACAGTGGCACAGACAGCAAAACAAACGTTACAGGGGTGTTACCCTTCCCTACGCTATCCAAAAAATGGAAAAAAAAAATTTTTGGCCTGGAGTTACACTTGTAAAAATGTACCTGTTCCACCTTACATGCAAATTCAACTTAAGAACAAACCTACAGAATCTTATTTGTAACCTGGGGACTGCCTGTATTATAAACTATATACAGTTTATGATGACACATTAGTGTGATATGTAAGTTGAAGATAGGAATAAATAAAAGAATATACTATATGTGGTACCTAGAGTATCTGAGACCCGTTGCATCATTTTACAACATCTCCCTGTTTTATACAACAAAATGTTTTCAATAACAATCATGGAAAATTAAATGAAAATAATGGTCAGAAAAGAAACGCTGTTAAAAAAAAAAGTGATGTGTCCCCTTACACTAGTGGTCAGTGAAAAAGTGCCCCCTTACATCAATGGTCAATGTAGTGCCCCCTTACATTGGTTGTCAATGTAGTTCCCCATTACCCTGATGGTCAGTGTAGTTGGGAGATCAATCCTACTACAACCTCTGGAGGAAATTTAATTAAGAAAAGCAGGTTTAGGATATTGTTCAGTCCTCTTGAAGCCAACTGGTGTATTAAATCGTATCAATAATTTTAAAAAGGTAAAGTTAATATAAGTAACAGTCAAAAGATAAAAGGGTAGGAGGGCAAGAAGGGCACAAAGTGACCAGTTATGAAAAAGAGTAGGGTGAATAAATGAAGATTTTAAGCAAACACATCATCACTGCAAATGAGAACATTTGTGGACCACAAAAACGTTACCCAGAAATGACAAATGAAACCCATGTCGCAATCTCATAAACTCTGCCTCTTTCTACAGTATTATAATGTCAGTTTCAGGTATATACACAGACAACAGGGAGTAGTCAAATATTAAAATGTGCACATTTTACCGTACTTTTATATATATCAAGATTTAGGCTGTTAAAGGAGCTTCCATAAATTTAGAAAGCAGCAAACAATACAGTTTACTTCAGCCAAACAGTCATTTTGACCCAAGTGAATAAAACTTAGTAAAACAAACTCATATCAATGTGTCTCCATAAAATGCCATTAAGGGATCATTTAGTACACATGATGTTAAAAGTATTTGGCTATTTCTTCCCCAAAAACATGTGCACTCAAGATTTCCAATAAATCAGTTTTATTTCTACTTATGTGTAATAATATAATTAAACAAAAGCATGTCCATGAAATAAAACTCAGATGTCTCTGTGAGAATTAATTGTCATTTTATACAGAAATGCTGATGCAACACATTTTTGATATGTAGACTTTTTAAAGAACATACAGTGCCTTGAAAAAAGTATTCATACCCCTTGACATTTTCCACATTTTGTCATGTTACAACCAAAAAAGTTAATGTATTTTATTGGGATTGTATGTGATAGACCAACACAAAGTGGCACATAATTGTGAAGTGGAAGGAAAACGATAACTGGTTTTCTAATTTTCTTCAGCACCCTTTACTCTGATACCCTTAATTACAATCTAGCGGAACCAATTGACTTCAGAAGTTGCCTAATTAGTAAATAGAATCCACCTATGTGTGATTTAATCTCAGTATAAATACAACTGTTCTGTGAAGCCCTGAGAGGTTTGTTAGAGAACCTTAGTGAACAAACAGTATCATGAAGGCCGAGGAACACACCAGACAGGTCAGGGATAAAGTTTTGGAGAAGTTTAAAGCAGGGTTAAGATATAGAAAAATATCCCAGGCTTTAAACATATCATGGAGCACTGTTCAATACATCATCCGAAAATACAAAGAGTATGGCCCAACTGCAAACCTACCAAGACATGGCCACCCACCTAAACTGACTGGCCGGGCAAGGAGAGCATTAATCTGAGAAGCAGTCAAGAGGCCCATGGTAACCATGGAGGAGCTGCAAAGATGCACAGCTCGGGTGGGAGAATCTGTCCACAGGACAACTATCCACGTGTACTTCACAAATCTGGCCTTTATGGAAGAGTGGCAAGAAAAAAGCCATTGTTAAAAGAAAGCCATAAGAAGTCCTGTTTGCAGTTGCGAGAAGCCATGTGGGGGACACAGCAAACACGTGGAAGAAGATGCTCTGGTAAGATGAGACCAAAATTTAACTTTTTATCTTAAAAGCAAAGTGCTATGTGTGATGGAAAAATAACACTGAACATAACCTTAAACACACCATCACCACCGTGAAACATGGTGGTGCCAGTATCTTGTTGTGGGGATGCTTTTCCTCAGCAGGGACAGGGAAGCTGGTCAGAGTTGATGGGAAGATGGATGAAGCCAAATACAGGACAAACTTAGATGAAAACCTGTTAGAGTCTGCAAAAGACCAAGACTGGGGGCGGAGGTTCACCAGGACAACAAAGCTACAATGGAATGGTTTAGATCAAAGCATATTCATGTGTTAGAATGGCCCAGTCAAAGTCCAGACCTAAATCCAATCGAGAATCTGTGGCAAGACTTGAAAATTGTTGTTCACAGACGCTCTCCATCCAATCTGACAGAGCTTGAGCTATTTTATAAAGAATAATGGGCAAAAATGTCACTCTCTAGATGTGCAAAGCTGGTAGAGACATACCCAAAAAGATTTTCAGTTGTAATTGCAGCGATAGGTGGTTCTACAAAGTATTGACTCAGGGGGAGGCTGAATACAAATGCACCCCACACTTTTCAGATATTTATTTGTAAAAAAAAAATCAAAACCATTTATAATTTTCCTTCCAAAGTAGCACAATTATGCACTGTAGTACATTGAGCTAATGAATGCACAATTTGTATATTTATACATGGCTAGGCCTAGTCATGTTACTTCTTGTGTCAGCACACAAAATTTACAGTCTGTTCCTTTCCAAAGCACCTATAGGTAGAACAGTGCCATTGTAACGGTTTAAAGCTGAACTCCAGATAGATATCTAACAAAAAAAGAGTATATGCGTTCACGCTAAACAAAAAAGATTACATTTATTTTAAATTTAGCTAGTGTAAATACTGTATTTATCGGCGTATAACACGCACCTTTTAAGAGGGAAGTTTCAGGGAAAAAAAATACGTTTTAAATGAAGAACTTTAAAGGAAATTAAGGGTCAGTGCACATCAATGCAGCCTCACCAGTGCCCATCATTGCAGCCTGACCAGTGTCCATCTGCACCCTCACCTTTGCCCATCAATACAGCTTGCTCAGTGCCCATCTGCAGCCTCACCATTGCCCATTAATGCAGCCTGATCAGTTCCCATCTGCAGCCTCACCTTTGCCCATCAATGCAGCTTGCTCAGTGCCCATCTGCAGCCTCACCATTGCCCATTAATGCAGCCTGCTCAGTGCCCATCTATGCAGCCTGCTCAGTGCCCATCTGCAGCCTCGCCTTTGCCCATCGATGCAGCCTCATTGGTACCGGATTACACAGAGCAGGGATCTCCTGTGTACTCAGCGCTCGCAGTCACTCACAGTCCCGCCTCCTGGCCTGGCTCCTACCTAAAACTTTTGTACAGTTGTGTGTGGATATACATATATTTATTATAGTATTTCTATTACTAATTCGTAATATTACTATTATTACTATAGAACTCCAACATTTTTTTTTGTGCAGTACTTTTCAACATGAGGGCAGTTTGTACTGTGACAATACAATTTAAAACAAGAGGAACCTGCTCATTGGAGCTTACAATTTAAAAGGCAGGATCAAGTGATACAAAAGGTAATAAATGTGGCGGATGAACTGATGGAGAAAATTAAAGTTCAGTTGTTAGCTGGAGGTAGGATTGGGTTTCCAGGGATTGCCTTACAGTGTAATGCCTTACAGCGTAACTCACTTTTGTTGAGAAAAAAACATTCCCCCCCCGTATGATCTATGTACACTGTGAGGATTATAACAAACTTTGTTGCAGATTCCTACCTTTTGTCATTCTGAAGAAATCCCTGTGTGTTTCTCTGTGCCTCTGTTCTGAGTAGGTCTAATGGGAGTGGTTTCATAATTAACTGTCAGATGTGGAGCTACTGGGCACTAATGAGGAAATCTGCTGGGCCTGAATCCCCAGTGTTAATTTTGGCAGAAAATTTTGATTCAGTTTTAGTCTTAGGACTAAAATGGCATTTTAGTTTTAGTCCTATTTTAGTCTTCTGCAAGTGTTTTAGTTTTAGTCGTATTTAGTCGACTAAATCTCCAGTTAATTTTAGGCGACTAATTTTAGTTGACTAAAACTCAACTCATTTTAGTTGTCTAAAATAATCTAATGGGTGTAGTTAAATTGTAATGCATTATTTAAGCATTTCTCTACAATTTCCAAACTCATTATATACTGCTGCTCTAGTGAAAAATCAAATATGTTGTTATTAATGGTTAGGTTTGTACATGCACTACAGACACAGATTTAGTCATTATATAACATCTTTTTTTAAAACCGTTTGCTGTTTTCACGAAAGGGTAACGAAAAAATACCAAAAAACCCCCCAAAAAATAGGAACACTTTGCGTGACTGTCATGCCAACAGTAAAGCATACTGATTCTGAGACCATTCATGTGTGCGGTTGGCTGCTTCTCAGCCAAGGGAGTGGTGGGCCCACTCACAATTTTGCCTAAGAAGAACACAACCATGAATAAATGGTACAAAAACATCCTCAGGCTCTGAGAACAACTTCTCCTAACCATCTAGTTTGGTGATGAACAACAATGCCTTTTCCAGCATGATGGAACTCCTTACCATAAGGCAAAAGTGATAACTAAGTGGTTTGGGGAAGTGGGAAAACTGAAATTTTCGGTCCATGGCCAGGAAACTACCCAGACCTTAATCTCTTTGAGAACTTGTGGTCATGGTCAATCCGACCTCAAGAGGCTGGTGAGGGTGAGGGAACCAAAAAAACCCACAAATTCTGAGAAGCTGCAAGCATTGATTATGCAAGAATGGGCAGTGCCAGTGCTGGACCGGTGCCAGTCAGATCTGTCAGGTATCAGGATGCGGCACTAGCACAGAAGTTGATTGACAATGACAACACATTGCCAATGATGCCATGAATGTCAGGCCCAGGGCAAATTGCAGCAGAGGTCTTGAAAAAGAAGGGTCAACTCAACTCAACTCTGCAAATATTGACTCTTTGCATAAACTTAATGTAATTGTCAATAAAAGCATTTGGCAGTTATGCATTGCTTTACCGGATACAATGATGACACAAATGTCAGATCATGTATACCAGATACATCTGACACAAAAAGATCTAAAAAGACTGAAGCAGGCAGCACTGGCACTGGCAGACATTGTCAAAATTAATATTGGTGTCATTTTGGCCATAGCTGTACATGGCCAAGTACAGCACACACAGACAGCAGCACACTGCAGTGAGTGACTGAACAGGCACTGTTACTGCCTGTCTCGCACAGGCACAGCATAATAAACCAATACTTGAGGGTAATGCTTTTTTCTACAATAAGAATACGTTTACTGTCATTTTATTATTTCAACAGTTCTAATTCTCAGATACATTCAAAGAAAAAATGCACAGTCTACAATAATGCCATTAGTGTGTGGATTTCCTGGATTATTATGCCCCGTACACACGGTCGGACTTTGTTCGGACATACCGACAACAAAATCCTAGGATTTTTTCCGACGGATGTTGGCTCAAACTTGTCTTGCATACACACGATCACACAAAGTTGACGGAAAATCCGATCATTCTGAACGCGGTGACGTAAAACACGTACGTCGGGACTATAAACGGGGCAGTGGCCAATAGCTTTCATCTCTTTATTTATTCTGAGCATGCGTGGCACTTTGTGCGTCGGATTTGTGTACACACGATCGGAATTTCCGACAACGGATTTTGTTGTCGGAAAATTTTATATCCTGCTCTCAAACTTTGTGTGTCGGAAAATCCGATGGAAAATGTGTGATGGAGCCTACACACGGTCGGAATTTCAGACAAGGTCCTATCACACATTTTCCATCGGAAAATCCGACCGTGTGTATGGGGCATAACAGCCACCAACTCCTCTCTCTCTCTCTCTCAGCATTCACAATGACAATAATAGAGGTAAATATCACACTAAAAGACTACTGGGGCGGACCCCTGTGCAAGGTAAGGCTCAAAGGCTGCCCTATTTGACCGTCCATTACCGTTACTGATTTATTTTTATTTTTCATTAGTGTGATATTTACCTATATTGTCAATTTTGTCAATGCTAAGAAAAAGAGACAGTCAACAAGTTGATAAAAAGTGGTGGTTGACTTGTTATTGTTCCAGAATCCACATACTAATGGCATTTGTAGCCTGAGCCTCAGCCTGTGCATTTTTCCTATGAATTTAACTGACAATTAAAACTGTTAAATTATTGATTCTTCCTATCGTAATAAGCACAACCCACAAGTATTAGGTATGCTTCTTATGTTAGACATAGAAATACTTGGAGAATAATAAAACACTCCTATTTGTTTGGATTCATTTTAAGGAAAGCACTTTGTGCCAACATGACCCTTGCTCTATTCCGCCGACCTCTAGAGAGGTCACCTGTAACACTGAATACCCTCTCTGCAAAGGCTTGAGAAGCTGGCATAGCCAGCAGGTCTAATGCATAAGGTTTTAGCTGGTGATAAAAAGTGTCACTCTTCGACAGCCAAAATTCTGTTGCGGTGTACTCCGAGACCGAGTCCTCACTCATGGCAACAGCTCTTCCTTATATTTTATGATCTGCTGCTCTATGCTGTTTGGGGAGATCCTCTGCGGCATTTAGAAAGAAACCGAAAGACTGGCTGCTTAGATGTGGATGCCGGAGGCGGTGCATCTCCAACTTCTTGTGATAGTTCTACCACATCATCTTCTTCAGACAATTCCTCAAGTTTTGTGTGTGGCAATGTGGATTTTCTTGCAGCATACTCCTCTGCCTTTTTAAGCAGTTGCTGAATATTCTCATCGGCCACATCAACAAGGGTTTCACAGACAATAGGGTTGACAAAACAAGCAGCTGCTGCAAGTGGAGAGAACATTTCGTCAGTTGTATGTAAGAATGAAGCAAACCGCTGGTTTACACTCCCTTTCATTTTCTGTGCAATTGTGGCAAGGTCTTGGTAGCGAGTGTTCTGTTTGAAGTCCTCAAGATGGCTGAGCAGACCAACGAGGGCAGGAACTGCCAGGGACATGGACATGGTATCACTCTGGAGGGTTTTAGTATGCTCTGCAAAAGGCAGCAGTAGGTCATGCAATGATGTGAGCTTTTGCCATTCACTAGGGAGCAAGGTGTCCCATCCCATGTTGTTTGCGATTTGGCAGACTGACTCTTTCTTTGAGGAGTCTTGCGATCATGTTGAATGTACTTGACCAGCGTGTAAGGCAGTCATTTAAAAGAATAAGGACACAATGCTCCAATAGCTTCTGTGTTGCAATTGAAGACTTGTGGAAGAGGTTCACTATTGATCTTGCTTTATCCAGTATTCTCTTCACACTTGCCTCCTTATGCACCAGGTGGACCACAAGTTGCAAGGTATGCACTACACATGGTGTCCGGTCCATGTCGATCTGTTGGTACCTAACAAGTGGAACACACACAGCCCAATAAGCATAATTTAGTATATAGAAAAAGTTTCTGCTCCATTCTATTATTTTAACACTTAACATCTTGGAATAGTTTTACAGTACACAAGACTACAAATAAACTGAAAAAAATAACAAAGGTGCATCCCACAGAATAGAGCAGATAGTGCCCCTATATTAATCATCTCATAGCCATTGTGATAATTGTCTGGTGTCACCGTGTCAACTGTCAACCATCTCATCATGTAAAGGAATAATAAAAATGGCTCACTCACCGCAGATCATCAATTTCGGTCTCAGCCTCAGAGTCACTTTCCGTCATGGGAGAGTCTTCCTCACTAGAGCTGGGTGGTTCTGCTGCTGTGGTTTGTTTAAATGCTGCCACCATATTGCTCCCGTTGTCTGTTATCACTGTAAGGATCTTCCTCTTTGGTATGTCCCACTCTTGCAAGCATTTTTCCACACATGATTTGATTGACTGTGCAGTGTGTGGGTGGGCTACTTGTTCAAGGGCCAACAATACGCGTTCAAGTTTATGTTGTTCAACACAAAAGTAGCATCCACTTATGGCAAGGAATGAAGCTGAGAGTCCTTTTTCAGTCCACAAATCAGTGCAAATAGATACTCTCCGAGCAGCAGCCACTCTGTTTTTGAATTTTTGTTTTTCATCTTCATACTGTTTGTCAATCAGATTGCTTATTTTAATTTTCTTTGGAACAGTCAGCTTCCTATCTACTGTCTCCATCATGCCAACAAAGTCCTCATCTTCAGTCGTTCTGACTGGTAATCCGGTGCACCCAATCCATCTTGCTATGGCCTCCTCCCTGGCATGTTGTTTCTTAGAGTCAATTTTATATTTTGAAGCAGCTAAAAGAGCAATGCAAATAGATTGCGGTGGTTGTGCACTGCCACTGGCTTGACTTGGTCCATCATTTGAGGTTTTCTGTATCTGTGGGGTTGAATTAGGGGGGAAAATTACAGTTATTCTGATTTTATGTTCTCTAGTCAGCTCCAAGTAGTCTCTTTATAATATACTATATGTATAGGCCAGGGCCGGCCTTAGGTCTTTAGGTGCCTGTGCTGTGCCAAAGTTGACAGTGCCCCAGCTCCTTCCAGTGACCACTGACCACATCCTTCTACATTTTGGTGAGATACTTAAATTCAGGGAAAGCAGCAGCTGATAGATATTATGAAATCAAATTATTCGCTCCCATTAAAATTCAGTGACTAAAGAGCACAACATACACAGACAAACAACAAAACAGCTTTTAGGTAAGAATAACCCTTTCATTTCTGACATTTGTTGCTTGCTTGCAAGTTAAAATCCGTATTTTTTTGCTAGAAAATTACTTAGAACCCCCAAACATTATAAATATATTTTAGCAGAGAATCTTGAGAATAACATGGCAGTCGTTGCAATAGTTTATGTCACACTGTATTAGCGCAGTGGTCTTTCAAACGCATTTTTTTAGGAAAAAATACACTTTCATGAATTAAAAAAAAACTAAACAGTAAACTTAGCCCAATTTTTTTGTATAATGTGAAAGATGATGTTACGCCGAGTAAATAGATACCCAACCAACATATCACTCGTGGAATGGCGACAAAGTACGGTACGGTACCTAAAAATCTCCAGGCGATGCTTTAAAAAAAAAAAGAAATGTTCTTATTCTTCTCTTTCTACCAGCGACAATCACAGAAGCCGACATTTCTGGTATAGTTTGGACTTTGGAGTCTTGGACGTACGGTAGGGAGGAACTGGAAACCTGTATGCTGCAGTGCTCTCAAAGGTGGTCTGAGTAGAGTAGGCCTGTGAAATTAGGAATTAAATGGCATGCAGTGAGTACAGTACACAAGGTGCTGTAGCATGGATGATGGTCTGAGGGGATGGCCTATAATAATCGACAGTGCATTTGCAAAAAGGCCTGGCCCTGGATGCCAGTGCCACTGCCTGTCAAAGGAGGCCTGCACACTCACTGTTGCACTTGCACTGTTGCACAGTTTTCACTGGAAGGGTCACGGATGGTGGTCGTCTAAGGGCAGTGAGGAGAGGGGGGAGGCCTGGCCTCAGGCCTGTTGTACGTACCACAATTATTGTACTGCACTGCAAAGTACTGCACTAGTCTGCTGATGTCTGCTCAGTCTGCTCTCAGCCAGTCCTAGTGTGCTCTTCTGCCTCTTCTGGCGCCGGCACCAGGGGAAGTCGGACTCGGGTCTCGGGAGTGGGACTGCTCTCGACGGTGGTCTGAGTAGAGTAGACCTGTGAAATTAGGAAATAAATGGCATGCAGTGAGTACAGTACACAAGGTGCTGGTCTGGAGCCTGGATGGTGGTCTGACTCTGAGTGGATGGCCTATAATAATCGACAGTGCATTTGCAAATAGGCCTGGCCCTGGATGCCAGTGCCACTGCCTGTCAGAAGAGGCCTGCCCTGCACACACAGTTGCACTGTTGCACAGGTGGTTGTCTGAGGGCAGTGAGGGCTAATTTACACTAGTGTGTAAGTGCGGTCACTGACTGCGGTGACTGGCATTTTCCCATACTGGAAGAACGCTGGTCACCACTAGGACAGGCATTGTAGCTGTGGGAAAACGCCTGCATTTTTGTGCATGTGATATAGTGTCCCTCACTTACTTGCAAAAATGTGCTTAAAAATAATTGCTGGGCATTTAGTTAACTGCATAAAACATTCATTGACATGTGTTTTGATGCTTTCAATTGATTTTAATGGAAAAGGCATTAGAAGAAAAAATGCATAGGTAAGAGGAGGTAGGCCTTAGGCCTGGCTGTTGTGTACGTATCACAATTATGTACTGCAGTCACAGTGCAAAGTACTACACTAAGAGTATGAGACAGTAGGAAAGATTGGGGTAAGAAATTCCAGAGGATGAGAGAGACTATTGAGAAGTTCTGGAGGTGAACATGGAAGGAGGTGACAAGGGAGCTAGAGAGCAGGAGATCTTATGAGGAATGAAGAAAACAATTTGGTTGGTATTTTGAGACAATTTTAGTGATGTAGCTGGGGGCAGAGTTGTGGATGGCTTTGTATTTGTTGCTAGCATTTTGAATTTTTTTATTGGGTGAGCAAAAGAAAATTGAGAGACCGGCAGAAAGGGGTAGCAGACACTTTACAGTTGGTAAGGTGAATGAGATTGGTAGCGGCATTCATGATGGACAGAAGGGGGGATAGTCTATTCCAATGAGGAGGGAGTAGCAGTAGTGGAGGCGTGAGATAACCAGAGAGTGAATTAGAAGCTTGGTGGTGTCAGTGGTTAAGAAGGGGCGTATTTTGGAGATGTTGCAGAGGTTAGGTCCAGGAATACAGCTAGCAACCTGGCATGTGGGGTTGGACTGATAGTTATGTCATTGATCTCAACAGAGAGATCGGGGAGGAGGCACATGAGGGAGGGTATATTATGAGTTCAGTTGTGGATAGGCTGAGTTTGAGAAAGTGGTGTGACATCCAGACTGATATGTAAGAGTAAGTTAGTGATGCATGAGTAGACTGGTGGAGTGAACTGAGGGGTAGAGAGATAGATTTGGGTGTCATCAACACAGAAATTATATCAGAAGCCATGGGAGACTTTCAGCTGACTCAGGGAGGAGGTGTAGAACAAAAATAAGAGAGGTCCAAGGACAGAACCTTGGGGGACCCCAAAGAAAAAAGGAAGAGGAAATAAGGAGGTAAAGTTGTAAGTGACACTGAAGATGTGGTGGAATGGGTAAGATGAGAACAAACGAAGAGTACAGTCATGGAGACGAAAGGAATAGAGTATTTTTTTTAGGAGGAGGGGGTGGTCAACTGTATCAAAGGCAGCAGAGAGGCCCAAGAGTAAGAGTACAGAATACTAACAATTGTGATCAAGAAGTTATTCTAAGTGAGGTGGTAGCACAGGCCAGTTGTAGACTAGGTGTTTAAGAAGTTTGGAGGTAAAAGTAAGCAAGGAGATGGATCTTAGGGCGTTAAGTTTGGTGGGGTCCAGCAAGGGCTCTTTATATATGCAGGTGACCACTGCATGTTTTTGTAGCATGAAATGTTAGGTGGGGGAGATATCTATAGATATACACACACTTATATACACTCACCGGCCACTTTATTATTGAAAATTGCTAATCAGCCAATCACATGGCAGGAACACAATGCATATAGGCATCTAGACGTGGTGAAGACGACTTGCTTAAGTTCAAACTGAGCATCAGAATGGGGAAGACAGAGGATTTAAATAACTGAACATGGCATGGTTGTTGTTGCCAGATGAGCTGGTCTGAGTATTTCAAAAACTGCTGATCTATTGGGATTTTCACAAACAACCCTTTCTAGGGTTTACAGGGAGTTATCTGAAAAGAAAAAATATCCAGTGAGTGGCAGTTGTGTGGATGAAAATGCCTTGTTGATGTCAGAGGAGACTGGGCAGACTGGTTCAAGATGATAGGAAGGCAACAGTAACTCAAATAACCACTTGTTACAACCAAGGTATGCAGAATACCATCTCTGGATGCGCAACACATCAAACCTTGAAGCAGATGGGCTACAGCAGCAGAAGGCCACACTGGGTGCCAATCCTGTCAGCTAAGAACAGGAAACTGACGCTACAGTTCACACAGGCTCACCAAAATTGGACAATAGAAGATTGGAAAAATGTTGCCTGGTCTGATGATTCTTAATTTCCGTTGTGACATTCACATAGCAGGGTCAGAATTTGAAGTAAACAACATGAAAGCATGGATCCATCCTGCCTTGTATCAATGGTTCAAGCTGGTAGTGGGGTGGTGTAATGGTGTGGGGGGATATTTTCTTTGCACACTTTGGGCCCCTTAGTATCAATTGAGCATCTCTTAAATGACACAGCCTACCTGAGTATTGTTGCTGACCATGTCCATCCCTTTATGATTGATGAGTGTGTGTGTGTGTGTATATATATATATATATATATATATATATATATATATATATACATATACATATATATATATACATATACATATATATACACACACACAAACACAGTATCTCACAAAAGTGAGTACACCCCTCACATTTTTGTAAATATTTTATTATATCTTTTCATGTGACAACACTGAAGAAATGACACTTTGCTATAATGTAAAGTAGTGAGTGTACAGCTTGTATAACAGTGTAAATTTGCTGTCCCCTCAAAATAACTCAACACACAGCTATTAATCTCTAAACCGCTGGCAACAAAAGTAAGTACACCCCTAAGTTAAAATGTCCAAATTCGGGCCAAAGTGTCAATATTTTGTGTGGCCACCATTATTTTCATACTGCAGCACTGCCTTAACCCTCTTGGGCATGGAGTTTACCAGAGTTTCACAAGTTGCCACTGGAGTCCTCTTCCACTCCTCCATGACGACATCACGGAGCTGGTGGATGTTAGAGACCTTGCGCTCCTCCACCTGCCTTTTAAAGATGCCCCACAGATGCTCAATAGGGTTTAGGTCTGGAGACATGCTTGGCCAGTCCATCACCTTTACCCTCAGCTTCTTTAGCAAGGCAGTGGTCATCTTGGAGGTGTGTTTGGGGTCGTTATCATGTTGGAATACTGCCCTGCAGCCCAGTCTCTGAAGGGAGAGGATCATGCTCTGCTTCAATATGTCACAGTACATGTTGGCATTCATGGTTCCCTCAATGACTGTAGGCAAGACACACTTGTCTTCGTACTCCTCACCTGGTTGCAGCCACACACGCTTGACACCATCTGTACCAAATAAGTTTATCTTGGTCTCATCAGACCACAGGACTTGGTTCCAATAATCCATGTCCTTAGTCTGCTTGTCTTCTGCAAACTGTTTGCGGGCTTTCTTGTGCATCATCTTTAGAAGAGGCTTCCTTCTGGGACGACAGTCATACAGACCAATTTGATGCAGTGTGCGGCGTATGGTCTGAGCACTGACAGGCTGACCCCCCACCCCTTCAACCTCTGCAGCAAAGCGTCTATTTCCCAAAGACAACCTCCGGATATGATGCTGAGCATGTGCACTCAACTTCTTTGGTCGACCATGGCGAGGCCTGTTCTGATTGGAACCTGTCATGTTAAACCGCTGTATGGTCTTGGCCACCGTGCTGCAGCATAGTTACAGGGTCTTGGCAATTTTCTTATAGCCTAGGCCCTCTTTATGTAGAGCAACAATTTTTTTTTAGAGTCTCAGAGAGTTCTTAGCCATGAGGTGCCATCTTGAACTTCCAGTGACCAGTATGAGAGAGTGAGAGCGATAACAACCAAATTTAACACACCTGCTCCTCATTCACACCTAAGACCTTGTAATGCTAACAAGTCACATGGCACCGGGGAGGGAAAATGGCTGATTGGGCCCAATTTGGACATTTTCCCTTAGGGGTGTACTCACTTTTGTTACCAACAGTTTAGACATTAATGGCTGTGTGTTGAGTTATTTTGAGGGGACAGCAAATTTACACTGTTATACAAGCTGTACACTCACTAATTTACATTGTAGCAAAGTGTCATTTCTTCAGTGTTGTCACATGAAAAGATATAATAAAATATTTACAAAAATGTGAGGGGTGTACTCACTTTTGTGAGATACTGTAATTATATATATATATATATATATATATATATATATATTACACACACACACACACACACACACACACACCGGCCACTTTATTAGGTACACCTTGCTGGTACTGGGTTGGATCCCCGTTTGCACTCAGAATTGCCTTAATTCAACAGCATAGATTCAACAAGGTGTTGGAAACATTCCTCAGAAATTTTGGTCCATATTTACATGATAGGATCACGCAGTTTCTGCAGAGTTGTCAGCTGCACATCAATGATGTGAATCTTCCATTCCACCACATCCCAAAAGTGCTCTATTCGATTGAGATGTGGTGCCTTTGGAGGCCATTGGAGTACAGTGAACTTATTGTCATGTTCAAGAAACCAATTTGGGATAATTTGAGCTTTGTGACATGGTGCATTATCTTGCTGAAAGTAGCCATCAGAAGATGGGCACACTGTAGTCATAAAGGGATGGACATGGTCAGGTAGGCTGTGGCCTCTTAACGATGTTCAATTGGTATTAAGGGGCCCAAAGTGTGCCAAGAAAATATCCCCCACACCATTACACCACCACCAGCCTGAACCATTGATACAAGGTAGGATGGATCCATGCTTTCATGTTGTGTACACCAAATTCTGACCCTTAAGAATCATCTGACCAGGCAACATTTTTCCAATCTTCTATTGTCCAATTTTGGTGAGCCTGTGCGAATTGTAGCCTCAGTTTCCTGTTCTTAGCTGACAGGAGTGGCACCCGATGTGGTCTTCTGCTGCTGTAGTCCATGTGCTTCAAGGTTTGATGTGTTGTGCATTCAGAGATGGTACTCTGCATACCTTGGTGGTAATGAGTGGTTATTTACGTTTCTGTTGCCTTTCTATAATCTCAAATCAGTCTGACGATTCTCCTCTGACATCAACAAGGCATTTTTGTCAACACAGGCGCCGCTCACTGGATATTTTCTCTTTTTCAGACCACTCTCTGTAAATCCTAGAGATGTTTGTGTGTGAAAATCCTAATAGATCAGCAGTTTTTGAAATACTCAAACCAGCCCATTTGGCAACAACAACCATGCCACGTTCAAAGTCACTTAAAGTGTAGAGAATAGATGTTACCTTGCCACATAGAAAGGAATGTGTTGTTTTTTTTACTTAGAATGCATTTTCATGCAGTACAATTTATGTTTATTTATCTTTCTTTACTGTAGGACTAGGGCCCCTAAATTTAACAAAAAAAAGAAAAAAAAAAAAAAAAAACACACACGCAGAGGAACTATTAGTGGACATTCACCAGCTCCAAATTTTCTGTTTTAAACCTTGAATGAAAAGGATCAATGAAGTCATCTTTAGCTGTTGATGGTCATCTGTTTTTTATTTCCGAAATCTCAATTGCACCAATAAAATTTTGACATTTTAGGTCACAGTGACACAAACATTTCCCAACAGTGCTGGTCTTACAAAAAACTTTAGTTTCTTAGCCAGTTAGGCGGTCAGTCTCAGTCTTTCATAGACTGTCAAATAAAAAAAAGATAAAAATACAGACAGATAAACAAGTATGATGATACTAATGTTGGTGTTGTATACTATTTTTAGCAGAGGAAACTTTGCACGTCTCTTGTGCTTACAAAAATTCTTTCAACGATCTCAAAGCAATTTTTTTAATCGTGTACACTGCCTGTGGTAACTCGGATAAGGCTAAACAGAGTGATGAGGGACAGCTCTCATCTTTTATCTCAGGAGGAGGAGAAGTGAAGGAAGTTAGAGTAAAGGCCCATACACACGATCTGACTTTTTGACAACAAACATGCAAATTAGCTGTTTTAAGGCAACATCCAGCCATGTGTACGCTCCATCGGACAAACTTTTTCGGTTTTCATCGGACAAATGTTGGCGAACAGTGAAACTTGGCGGCAACAAAAGTCCTACGTCGGCTAGTCCGATCGCGTGTACACAAAACCATCGGACTTTAGTCCAAAGTACAAACACGCATGCTCAGAACCAATGCAAAAGATCATACAACAATACAGAAGTTGACCAAAGGGTGGTGCCGGAGAATTGAACTACCTCTTTTGAAGTGTGGTCAGTACGTTGAAACGTCACTATGTTCGTGTTCGTGTTTGTTGCCTAAAAAGTCCTGCCGTGTGTATGCAATACAAGTTTACGGCCAACGCCCTTTGGACAGAAATCCACGGAAAAGTTTGTTTAAAGTCCGATTGTGTGTACAAGGCTTTAGTAGTAGTTTTGTCACATTCAATTAGACTTAAGCCTCATACACACAATCGGACTTTATACAAACTGCCTTACATTTTTTCAGTTGCACGAGTGCTGCAATGCCTATGATGCTTGCACTACAGTGTTGCTGTTAAATGTAAATGGCACGCCAAGCACGTGTAGCAGGCACATGATTGTTGCACAGCAAAAAGTGCAGTAAGAAACACGCAATGCTTCCCTTTTTTCAAAAAAGTTCTGGAGCTTCTTTGAGGAATTTGTCACGCATACGGCAGACGATTCAAGTGAAATTTAAAAATAAATTAGGATTGCAGTACACAGAGGGGCCTTCACGTATGCACTGTGGCTTACGCATATATTTGCAAATGTGTGCAAACAAAACCCTTTGTTTTTAAAGTGAATTGTTAGACAGTCAGTTTGGTTACTTTGCAGGCTAGCTGAGTGTGCTGGGAAATCTTTGTTTGTGATGTGCGTTCCCCTTCAATGTGCACCTTACTGCAAAGGCTACTTATAGGTTGGGGTGGTTGCCACTTTTTTGTACAGTTAGTTGAATTGGATATGGGGATGCACTGGATACCTTCATCTGCCATTGTACTTTTGCTGGGCGTCTCATGCATCCCTGTGCCTTTAAGGAGGGGTGGGCTCCCTCCAGGCACACCTGCCCTCAATCTATCCACTGCTATATGTGCTCCAACTTGGAAGACCCTGAAAATTACAGAGTTAGGACCGCAGTACACAGAGCCTTGGCGTAGGCACTGTGGTTTACACATAAATTTGCAAGTGTGTGCAAACAAAATAGTCTACGTGAAATGTTAGACAGGGTCAATTTGGTTGTTTTGCAGGCTAGCTAGTAAGTGTGCTGGGAAATCTTTTGTTTGACTCAGTGCCTTGATTCAGCCCCACCAGTGCAGCATCGTCAGTGCCCTGATTCAGCCCCACCAGTGCAGCATCGTCAGTGCCCTGATTCAGCCCCACCAGTGCAGCATCGTCAGTGCCCTGATTCAGCCCCACTAGTGCAGCATCGTCAGTGCCCTGATTCAGCCCCACTAGTGCAGCATCGTCAGTGCCCTGATTCAGCCCCACCAGTGCAGCATCGTCAGTGCCCTGATTCAGCCCCACTAGTGCAGCATCGTCAGTGCCCTGATTCAGCCCCACTAGTGCAGCATCGTCAGTGCCCTGATTCAGCCTCACCAGTGCAGCATCGTCAGTGCCCTGATTCAGCCTCACCAGTGCAGCATCGTCAGTGCTCTGATTCAACCCCACCAGTGCAGCATCGTCAGTGCCCTGATTCAGCCCCACCAGTGCAGCATCGTCAGTGCCCTGTTTCAGCCTCACCAGTGCAGCATCGTCAGTGCCCTGATTCAGCCCCACCAGTGCAGCATCGTCAGTGCCCTGATTCAGCTACACCAGTGCAGCCATCATAAGTGCCCTGATTCAGCCACACCAGTGCAGCATCGTCAGTGCCCTGATTCAGCCACACCAGTGCAGCATCTGTCAGTTGCCTGATTCAGCTACACCAGTGCAGCCATCATAAGTGCCCTGATTCAGCCACACCAGTGCTGCATCTGTCAGTGTCCTGATTCAGCCACACCAGTGCAGCCGTTATCATTGCCCTGATTCAGCCAAACTAGTGCAGCATCTGTCAGTGTCCTGATTCAGCTACACCAGTGCAGCCATCTGTCAGTGCCCCGATTCAGCCACACCAGTGCAGCCATCCATTGTGTCCCTGTTTGCAGCCACATCTGTACTAGCGTCAACAGAGCCATTATACGCCATGTCCAAAAAATTCTACACAAGCAAGGAAGCATTTCAAACCTATAGCATGGCAGGTGAGAGCAGCGCAGAGCTCTCACTGTCTGATTCAGATTCTAAGTATGATCCCATGGAGAGCAGGGGGTCAGTAACTGAATCAGAGAAGGAAAGGATGCCTACAAAAAGGATGAGGCATGCTGGGGAGCAGGCAACCTCCATCAGCACTGTACATCATCCTTGTGAAGTGGCGAGCACCAACAGTGCAGTACACCTGAATGAAAGGCCCAGTGCTAGTAGTGGGGTGTCATGTCAGCCACCAAGAATTAGGGCCCATACAAGTGTCCCAGAAGCACTTGGGAATCTGTTATAGCTTCCCTCTAACTGAGAATTGGCTTGTATCTCCCCCTTTACAGCACAGCTAAGCATTCAGGCCAACACTGAAAATTTTACACCAATTACATTTTTTTTTTTTTTGCATCAATGATTTATTCCATTTAATTGTGGACCAGTGCAATTTTTATGCCCAACAATACATCACAAATAACCCAAATTCATATTTAAATGGAGACCCGTTACAGTGGAATAATTCAAGATCTTTTTGGGGCCCGCACTAAACATGGGACTCACAAAAAAGAAGTACATGCTTACTGGTCCCCATTCATCATATGCCCATATCCATTAAACCAAGAACACGATATGAAATTATTATGCGGTTTCTCCATTTTAGCGACAAAATACTTTGCCCTCCCCAAAATCACCCTGGATATGAAAAAAACGATAAAATTCATTCACTTATCAATTTTTTCTCCCAGAAATTTTCTCAGATGTATACTCCTGAGAAACAGATCTTTGTTGATGAGTCTTCCACCCATTTCACTATCAGGCTGGGCATCAAGCAGTACATCCCTCCTGAGTAAAAGGACCAGACATGAGATGAAGGTTTACAAGCTCTGTGAATGGGCCAGAGGGTATACGTATGCCTTCCATGTGTATGAAAGAAAGGACAGCCAGGTGTAGTCCCCTGAAAGTCCAACCTATATGGGTAGCAGTGGAAAAGTTGTGTGGGACCTTGTAACACTGCTATTCAATAATCAGCTGTACGTAGAGAAGTATTACACCTGCATACCCCTTTTCCACCATCTTTATCTAAAGCAAACTCTAGCATGAGGCAAAATTAGAGCAAATCGAAAGGGTTTCGCACAAAGGCTAGTGACCACAAAGCTACAAAGGGGGAAGTCAGGGAGTTTGAAAAATGAAGAGGTTTTGGCCCTGAAATAGAGAGTTACGTAAGATGTTTATGTGCTTTCCCCCATTCACAATGACACCTCAGTGAAAATACAAGTAAGACATGGTCCAGTCCAGAAACCTGATTGTGCACATAATTACAATCAGTTCATGGGAGGTGTCGACTATAATGATCAAACGATATAATCCTATCTAGCAACCAAAAAAATCTGGTACACTGGTACAAAAAAGTTTCCATTTACCAGTTCCATTTTGCACTTTATAATTACTATATCATCTATCATAAGTCCACCAAATGATGTGGATCCTTTCTCAACTACTGTATCAAGAGGATATTGTCACTGGCCTTGTGTATCAGGAAGGTCCTCCACCAGAAAGCATTCGCTCTGATGCAGTGAGCAGACTGCATGAAAGACATTTCTCAGATATTATCCCTCCCACTGAAACAGGCCAAAAAAATCCCAAAAGATGTCGGGTATGCACCAGAAGTGGAGTGAGCTGTGACACTCATTATCATTGTCTCCAGTGTCCCTCCAAACCAGGCCTATGCATAAGAGACTGTGTCAATCGTTACCATACTTCACTATGATATTAGTGTAAGATGAATGTATTTCTACCTGTCATTTCTCCATAACTAATGTCATCTCTGCTGACTATTTGCCTTCATACTGACCACACCTCTCCTACCACCTTAACGGACCCTGGCCTGTTAATAAACCATGCCTCTGCCGGTCTCCTGAACTGACCCTAGCCTGTTTATCGACCATGTTTCTGCCTCCCATCTGAACTGAGCCTGTTAATCGATCATGTTTTTTGCGTGCCACTTGGACTGACCTTTTGCCACTGTAGTAGTGAGATTCAAAACAACATGGGCGTCTCACATACACTATATTATCAAAAGTATTGGAATGCCTGTCTCTACATGCACATGAACTTTAATGGCATCCTAGTCTTAGTCCATAGGGTTTAATAATGGAGTTGGCCCACCCTTTTCAGCTATAACAGCTTAAACTCTTCTGGGAAGGCTGTCCACAAGGTTTAGGAGTGTGTCTGTGGAAATGTTTGATCATTCTTCCAGAAGTACATTTGTGAGGTCAGGCACTGATGTTGGACGAGAAGTCCTGCCTCACAGTCTCCACTCTAATTCCTCCCAAAGGTGTTCTATCAGCTTGAGGCCAGAACACTGTGCAGACCAGTCAAGTTCCTCCACCCCAAACCAAATCATTTGGTGGGGGGGATTATGGTGTGGGGCTTTTTTTCAGGGGTTGGGCTTGGCCCCTTAGTTCCAGTGATGGGAACTCTTAAGGTGTCAGCATACCAAGACATTATGGCCAATTTCATGCTCCCAACTTTATGGGAACAGTTTGGGTAGTGCCCCGTCCTGTTCCAACATGACTGCGCACCAGTGCACAAAGCAGGGTCCATAAGAAATATTTTATAAATTGACAAGTCTATGATAAAAAATAAACTTTTATTTTATTTCCAAAACCTGTGGCCAAAATTGACATTTTCAAAAGACTCATTATACCTCCTAGAAAATACGTTGGGGTGTTTGCATTCCAAAATGTAGTCATTTTGTGGGTGTTTCCACTGCCCTGTTGCTCCAGGGCCTCTAAAAATGTGATAGGTAGTCAGGAACTCAGATGAGTGATTTATGCGTAATTTATGCTCCATAAAAGCCCAAAGGGGATCCTTGGATTTTGGAATGCCCACATTCACAAAGAGTAGCAGAATGTGTTTTGGGGTGTAATTACAAGTATGCCTATGACCTGTAAGGGAAATAACTTTTAATTTTAATTTCTTAATTTTCAAAAGAATTGTGGGAAAAATTGCAACTACTACTAAATACCTTGGGGTATCTACTTTCCAAAAAGGGGTCATTTTGGGGGTATTTGTACTGTTGCTGCCTTTTAGGGCCTCAAAAATGTATTCAGGCAGTAAGCAGTGGCAGCTGGTGCTCCATCGGTCGGAGGGGGGGTGGCAGACAGACCTGACCACAGACATCCCCCCACTAACGTCGCTCCAGCCGCCACCCCACACTAAACCTCCACCCAACCATCCCTCGAGCCCACCAACTGCAAACCATACCCACACCCCCCCAGCTTGCTCGCCTGCAAGGCCCCCCCATCAGCCCTGCACTTACCCCATGCAGGTCAAGGCTGTGGCTTCCCCCCTACAACTCCTCTGTGTCCTGGCTGTCGCTTTTCCTCCCGATCAATCAAGTCTTCAGACTCCCGGCCAATGGGTTCTCAGGACCAGCTTCCTGATCGGCAAGGAGGAGAAACAGGAAGACATTAGCGAATAATAATATGCTAATGCCACACAACAGGGTGGGCTCAGGGCGCAATGCTCTGCGCCCCGAGCCCACCATTTTTTGAAGCCAATTAGAGCCTTTGGCTCTATTCCTGTGCCTCAGAAAAAAAAACATTGGAATCCATGTGTTCGGCACCCTGCATGTAGATTACGGGACCAGGTGCATGGATTAGGGGGCCCCTAATGAGCGGCTGCCACTGGCAGTCAGTATATCAGGACTGATCAATTTTCAAATATACAGTGCTGTGAAAAAGTACTTGCCCCTTTCCTGATTTTTTTTTGCATTTTTCTCACACTTAAATTATTCAGATCATCAAACAAATTTGAGTATTACACAAAGTTAACCCGAGTAAATACAAGATGCAGTTTTAAAATTATTAGTTCATTTATTAGGGGAAAAAAGCTGTTCAAACCTGCCTGGCCCTATGTGTAAAAGGAATTGCCCTCTCCCATGCTGAATAATGAATGAACTGTGATTAACCACAATTTTTCAGAAAGCCGAGTTAAATTTCACTTGCCACACTCAGACCTGATTACTGCTAGACCTGTTGAATCAAGAAATCACATAAATAGAAGCTGTCTGACAAAGTGAAGCACGCTAACAAATCAAAAAAGCCACACATCATGCCACAATCTAAACAAAATTCAAGAACAGATTAGAAACAAAGTAATGTTCATGTATTGGTTTAGGAAGGGTTTCAAAGCCATTTCTAAGGCTTTGGAACTCCAGTGAACCATGGGGGGAGCCATTATCCACAAATGGAGATAACTTGGAACAGTGGTGAACCTTCCCAGGAGTGGCCACCTGCGAAAATTACTCCAAGAGCATGACGACGACTCATCCAGGAAGTCATAAAAGAACCCAGAACAACATCTTAAGAACTGCAGGCCTCAATTGCCTCAGTTAAGATCAGTGTTCATGATTCAACAATAAGAAAGAGACTTGGCAAAAATGGCATCCATGGGAGAGTTCCAAAGCCAAAGCCACTGCTGACCAAAAAGAACACAAAGATTCATCTCATATTTACCAAAAAACATCTTGATTATCCCCAAGACTTTTAGGCAAATATTCTGTGGGCTGATGAGACAAACATTTTACTTTTTGGAAGGTGTGTGTCCCGTTACATCTGGCATAAAACTAATACAGAATTTCATAACAAGAACATCATACCAACAGTCAGACATGGTGGTGGTAGCGTGATGGTCTGGGGCTGCTTTGCAGCCTCAGGGCCTGGACCACTTACCATTAGGGATGGGCGAACGGTTCGGCCCGAGCATAAGTTCAAGGCCTGAACTTTCGTTGTTCGGATGTTTGCCAAACGACCCAACAATGAACCGACCACAATACATTGCGGCGCTAAACAGTGCATGGCAAGCCCTGATGGACTGAAACAGTGAAAGCTTCAGCCAATCAGGGCACAGAGCACTGTCAGAGTCATGATTGGACACTGTCATCATGACCTTATCCAATCATGGCTCATTCCCGCCCCACAGTATAAAAGTATTCTTTCAATGGCAGCCATTTTCAGTGTGATTTTGTCGTGGAGAGAGATAGAACAGGGCTCTGTTCAGTGCTAATATTTAGTGTGCTATACTGTGCTATTTTGCTTCAATTGTCAGTGTAGAATATTAGTTTAGTATCAGTCTAGGGATAGTGTGAGTGTAGTGAGGAGGACCATCATTCAGCTTTGCATAGCGTGCAGCTAGAGTAGGGACTGCTCAGATAGTTTCACTGTAGTGTAGTGAGACCGTGTCAGTAATCTTTACATTAGTGTATAGCTAGAGTAGGGACAGCTCAGGTAGCATCAGTGTAGTGATGGTTGAACACCATCTATTTGATTGCGTTACTGCCAGTTTAACGCCATTTACTTCTGTGTGCGTTACTGCCAGTTTAACGCCATATAGTTCTGTGTGTGTTACTACCAGTTTAACGCTATATAGTTTTGTGTGCGTTACTGCCATTTTAACGTCATATAGTTCTGTGCGTCACTGTACATTTGGCGCATTACATTGCAGTATATTATAGTGTATCCGTGGAGTGTCTGTATCTGTGTAGTGTGAGTACTCAAATTAAAGAGCACCAAACACCTCTTTACATTGATTAAAGTGCATCTACGTACAGATTCCAACTTCTTCTTTACATTTGTTTATAAGCACCGCCCACTCCCTCCCAATAATGTCTGGGAGAACAACAAGGAGAGGCAGACGTTCCCTTGGCACTGTAAGGGGGCCAGCAACAAATGTGTCCACAGGCAAATGTGGACGTGGTGGTCAGTGCTCAGGCAGGGCATCGTTTCCTCTGTTTAGTGAGTTTGCCCGTGCTATCCAGCCACAGCATGCAAAGGAGGTGGTGGACTGGCTTACTAGAACCTTCCTCATCCACCTCATCCACCTCATCCTCTGTCACACAAGCAGAGACAAATGTGCAGTCCCCTGCAGTTGCCAGAGTGGATAAACCTGCCTCCTTGGCCATTCATGTTCCCCAAGCCGCAGCATATTGCCAAGTTGTCTCCCGTGGTAATGATGAAGATGGAGGAGATGATGATGATGATGAGGTAACTGATGCGACTTGGGTCCCAGGTCCTAGCCACACATCTGCTAGCAGCACACCACCAGCTGTAGACTGTGAGCTCTACCCCTCCTCCGCCACCTCCATGCCCTCCTCTGCAGAATTGTCCTATGAACATCAGGTACCCCCTAAGGGTCAGGCTAAAATGTGCCATGTAGTGCTCCAGCTGATGTGTTTAGGGGACAGGAACCACACCAGAGCAGAGATTCTTGCAGCTCTGCAGGGACAAGCCCAGAGGTGGTTCACACCACGCCAGCTAGAGCCAGGAAAGGTGGTGTGCAATAATGACTCAAACCTCCTGTCCACCCTTAGACAGGGAAAGTTGACACATGTGCCATGCCTGGCACATGTCCTCAATATGTTTGTGCAGCGTTTCCTAAATATGTACCCAGGATTGCAAGATGTGCTAAAGCTGGTCAGAAGAGTCTGTAGCCATTTAAGGCGGTCATACAGAGCCAGTGCTCGATTAGCTAAAATTCAGTGAGAATTCCACCTGCCTGTAGACCGCCTGATTTGTGACATGCCCACCAGGTGGAACTCGACTCTGGCAATTCTGCAGTGGCTATACATGCAGCAGAGGGCCGTCAATGAGCACCTCTGCGAGTACGGCATGACAACAGGCTCAGGCCGCCTCTGCTTTTTTTCCCCATGTCAATGGCTGATCATTAAGGATGCATGCACTGTACTATTACCATTTGTGACGGCCACAAGGATGGTGAGCCGTGACAGTACATGCATCAGTGACACAATCCCTGCTGTGTTCCTGCTGGAGCAGACTCTGCGTGGCATTATGGACAGGGCACTAGAGGCAGAGTAGCAGGAGGAAAAGGACTTCCTTTCCTCTCAAGGCCCACTTTATTCAGACACCATCATTCCTATGTCACAGAACACACAGGAGGAGAGAGGGGAGGAGGAGGATTCTGGCACTTTCATAGGCTTTGAAGAAGAATGAGGAAGACATGCGTCAATCTGTAAGCGATGGCTTTCCAACCCCAGGACCCTTGGCAGTAGTACGTGGCTGGGAGGACGTTCCAGATGCTGTCATCCTGAGTCATCCCGAGGAGTCTGCTTCTCAAGCCCTTGCAAATTTGAGGCGCATGGGGAACCTCATGCTTCAAAGCCTGCAAAAGGACCCAAAAATACGTGGCATAAAGGAAAAAGATGATTACTGGTTGACAACCCTCCCTGACCACCGTTATAACCGGAAGGTCTCAGAACTCATCCCGTCCCCACAGAGAGTGCAGAAGATAAAATCTCTTGAGGACACGTTAAAGAGGATTTTATTGAACGTTTATCCTGACTCCAGTAGGTTACAGTGTCATGGAAAACGTAGTTTTGAGTAGTCTGTTGGTCAAGAGAAGAGCGTTGGAGAAGGCATCCACCTAAGTAAGGCATTTCGGAATTTTTTTAGTCCTCGTTGCCCAGGGCTGTCAGCTTCCACATCCCATAGGCAACGTCGGCATCACATGTTGGACGATTACCTCGGGGCCAAAACAGAGATGGAGAGCTTTGCAGTTGATGATCCACCGACTTACTGGGTTATGAAAATAGACCACTGGCCAGAATTTGCCCAGTATGCTATTGAGCTGTTGGGCTGCCCTGCATCCCGCGTGCTTTCAGAATGGGCATTTAGTGCTGCAGGAGGTTTCGTTACTGATCATAAAACGCGTCTGTCCACAGACTCCGTGGACTTTTTGACTTTTATAAAAATGAATCAGTCCTGGATTACCAGCTATGAAGCCACTGATGCTAATGTCACTGATTAAGCTTTTTTGGGATGTGGAATCTCTGCAGGACTTTGAGGCTGCCTAGCTTTGAGGGTGTTTAAGCATTTCATCTGGAAGAATGTTTTTTATATAGGTTTCATAGGCACAATTAATACCCAAACAAAGCAAAATTTAGGTTTTGGAGTGGCCTAGTCAAAGCCCGGACATAAATCCAATTGAGATGCTGTATCATGACCTTACACAGGCCGTTCATGCTGGAAAACCCTCCAGTATGGCTGCATTAAAACAATTCTGCAAAGAAGAGTGGGCCAAAATTGCAATGTGAAAGACTTATTGCCAGTTATCGCAAACGCTTGATTGCAGTTGTTGCCGCCAAGGGTGGCACAACCAGTTATTCGGTTTAGGGGGCAATTACTTACTACTTTACATAAAACCAAGCAAGTTTGGACAGCTTTTTTGCCTTAATAAATGAAACCATCATTTAAAAACTGCATTTTGTATTTACTCGGGTTATCTTTGTGTATTAAAATGTCTTTGATGGTCTGAGTCATTTAAGTGTGACAAATATGCAAAAAAAAAAAAATCAGAAAGGGGGCAAATACTTTTTCACAGCATTGTACACGGTTGGTAAGACCCAGACCCTGATAGGGCTAATATGATTACTACTATTATTATCTTTAGATGTCTCCTAAAACACCTCCATTGTTGTAAGCACTACATCTTCTCTTGCATTGGTTAAAAGGACCTGTGATGTTAAATTATGAGCATGTGCAGAGTGTCAGTTGTACTATAGAGTGGGAATATGGTACTATAGTGTATATGTGTACCTGTATGTGTGTATATGTATATGTGCATGTGTGTGTATATGTATATATATTTTGCAGCTATCACTCTGGCCCTGCGTTTCCATTGGACAATTGTGGGTGGGGCACCGGAGCCTCTCTGGGATTTGTTCTATGGATGAGCATATGTATATAAGAAGCTGAAGGAGGTAGTACTGCTAGGCTCTGAGGAAGAAGGTATCCTCTCGAAACGCGTCAGCCAGCAGTGGTTATCATGGCCTCTCGCTTATCATCTGGAGACTGCTATTATTAGATGGATTGACACAAGTTTAAGGCTTTTACATTGCGGTTTCTTTCACATGCTTGTGAGTAGTTTTTATTCACTATTTTAATAAATATATCAAAGGATAATGCACAAGGCTGGGGCGCCCTCTTTTCTTTATTCCCTTTCATGAAATCTGACCTGGGCACATATCTGTAGTGTTTTCTTATCTCTCTCCAAAGGCCTGAGTCCCATGTCTTTCTGCAGCTCCATTCCTCTGTTATCAGCATGATAACTTCTGACAAGCTCTACTACAAGGGAGGTAAAATCAGCCTGAAATTTGTGTTGGTTTGCTATAAATAGATTAGCAGAGAGCTGATCTATTCACAGCTCTGCAAGTATCTTCGTTCCTCAGCTCTCACACAGTGTATGCCCAGACTCCCCTCTCCCTGCTGAAAGAGGAAGTAAAAATTCGAACACAGTGTGCACATTCTAAAGAATTTAGAAAACTGAAGACAGCAGATATCCATGTAAATCTTATGTAGGGAGATTTGTTTCATCTCTGTGTATCATCTGAGGCTGTTCACTGGGTATATGTGAGGGTTTACATCCACTTTAAGACAGTAACCTCTAGGGCAGTAACTTCATGAACCTGTCTAGCAGTAGAAATATAGCATATTTTTGCAAAGTGCCCCATTTTCTTGCATTTATGTCACTGTGCAGATTTTGCAGGGCATGAAGCATAGTTTTAAATGTGTCCATTCACATGATTAAGGGGCAGAGTGAAATGTGTTGGGGCGTGGCCTGCTGGAGTTCAGGCTGAGGCTGCCATGCACATGGGTCTGCTTCATGATGTGCGGCTTATGGATCTCATCCTTTAATATAGTTTTAAATGTGCTGTGTCTGTACAGCTCAGAATCGCAGTTTAGCTAAATCTATTGCTTCACCTTTGTATTGAGCTTTAATCCCTTTAAACCTAAGGGTAAAGGCAAATCTAAATGCCTAAGCACAATTTTGCAATTTTGACATGTGTTAGTAAAACCGTACATATCATCACAACTACTTTGTGCATCCAGGTAGATTATACCTTGGTTTTTTTTTAGGACAAATTGTGCTTTCATTTGGTAGTAAATAGTTATGGATATTTCCCTATTTTTTTTTTATCAAAGGAAAACTGGGCCAAAATAGTAAAAAAAAAAAAAAAAACCTTTTTTTTCAATTTAGCTGTATCTTTCTTGTTACTATTAGAGCCTTTGCACACTAACCCTAGCACTGACCTAGACCAAACCTTAACCATTTTTCTTAATTTTTAATTATTTTATTTATTTTGAATTTTTTTTCTTTCTGCATGAAAAGACAAACATTGCAGTGAATCTCTCCATTCACAAAAAGAAAACAAAACACAGGGGCGGACAAATTAGAGGCTACCACATCGATTAAGTGACCCGGAATAGGGAGATTCATGTCCCAATCGTTAGTATGGAGCCCGGGAATCTCGGTGAGACCTTGGTCTCTGTGCTGTGGCGCCCTCCCAGCACAAAGTGAGAAACACATATGTGGCCCCCACGGAAAAAAGCCCAGTTCCGAGAGGCCCCATATTTGTGTTACGTGGACGTGAAAAGGTTAATATGGGGGATATAAGAGGCAAATTCTGAATTCATAGCCTGTATGGTGCCAGTAGCACCCTTTGCAAAAGTTAAATCACGTTCCAAGCTCAGTCTTTATTTCACAAGACAGAATAGAGATAGATATTGCTAAGCAATTTGCATTGTCGTATTTATATAACCTTTTCACCCTGTAATGTAATAATCATTCCTTTCTAGTATGTAAGTAGTGGGAGTATTTGTGAATAGTGATGTATATTTATGCCACACCCTGAATTAAAGGGATAAATTAGGCAAATTGTGGGAAGACTGGATTGTCAGAAGGACACCTGTCTCTACTGATCTAGGAATGGTGTAATCTTCTCATTGACAGCTCGCAAAGAATGCAGTAACCAAATTCCGTAATCTTTAGAAAGATTCTGAGTCATTTAAGAAAACATTGGTGTTTCTATTTAGATTAGTAGATAAGAATTTACATTATGAAATAGGCTTACAGCAAGGATTGCAGCAAAGGTCATAGGGCAGTGTCTATGAAATGAGACTGAGACAGCCAATTATTTTACACAATACATCTCTCCAGCGCAGAGCCCCTTTAACACACAAGTTGCTATTTGGAAATATTTGCCCTTCTAAATACATCTGATTTTAAAGACTGCTAACTTGATTTCATTTTTCCATTGCTCTTTTTCGTGGTATTTTGCTAGACAGAGTGACAGACCGCTCATTGAAATGATAAATGATGAGAGATCTATTAGAATAGGCAAACCATTTGTGCCGACCACAATCTTTTCTTTGACTCAGCTACTGTTTTCTTTTTAAATTAGATAATTGTATTGTAATAAAGTGTGTATTGTAATTGTAGTGTAATAAAGTGTAAGAGGAGTCCCCCCCCTCCCCCACAGCAAAAAATTAATTAATACACATACTGTAGCTGCTGACTTTTAACTTACCTGTCCTGGAATCCAGCGATGTCGGTACTCCAGCCAATGTTTCCATCGACTCTCGGGTGCTGCCGTCACCATTGGTAGTAAGGGAACCTGGCACAGCCAGTTCCCTATTGCGCAAGCGTGAAGCATACTGCACTTTTTGAATGGCCCGGTGGCGGGGAAAGGAGGAGGGGGGCGGAACTTCCGAGTGATCACGCACAATCTCCCGGAAGTGGGGACAGGTACCTGTCAAAAAAACTGTTACCGGCTCCCCCTTCTCCCTCGAAAGGTGACAAATGTGGCATTGGAGGGGGGATTCAGATAAGATACTTTTGAGTGGAACTCTGCTTTAATACAACAGGTCACATACACACTCCATTCGATCCTTCCACCCCTGACCCCAATCACATTAGCAGTGCAGGGGGGGGGTTGTAACACTACATGGGCTTTTTTTTTAATATTATATACTTCCAGCCGATAGCTGGGCCTTTAGAGATCTGACAGAATCTGTTAATCCAGCATAGCTTACCCGTAACCCTTAAATCCCAGCTCATTAGGAATAGACAAGAATTTAAACTAGTTATGGGTCCCAGCAGACCCAGAACTTGTCCCAGATTGGAGGGCTTGGTCAATAGTCTGCCTGCCTTGGAAGTATAATGTGATTGGCAATTCAGGAAGCAGCGAGCGAAAGTTACATAACACAGATTGCTTGAAGTACACACCCAGAGAACATGTGGTGAGCTGCAATAGATACAACAGATTACAGTAAGTACAGCAAGTCTGTTTTAGAAAAATAAGTGAACTTTTTGATTTGTGCACATCTGCGTTTTTTTTTCGGGATACATCAGCACATAACTGATTGATCTTTGCCTAGAATTAAGTTCTCAGTACTGTCACATGATTTGGATACATCAAGGATGGGTCACTCCAACAATGTTTTTTTTAATGTTTGCTCATTAGTTACTATTATGTAAAATGCCATTGTTTCTTGGATTATCTGAAAGCTGTGTTATATTTCTAAGTTCTAATATTCTTCACAACACAATAGGTTTGGCGTGTGGCCTAGCAGTAAAGTATGTGAGATCTTACCAGAAGTGACATCACTGTGGGCATGGACTAGATAGTTGGGCAAGAAAATGTGACAAATGAGGAGGAGAGCAGAATTATAGAAAGCAGCCACAAATCTTTCTTTTTTTGCGCATACACTGTACAGATGGCCAATTTTCAATTCCTGGAGCCTGTAGACACACAAGCTTTGGTGCCCCAAACAGCATCCCTCTGCAAGAGGCACCTCTTTTACACACAGCATTTTCTCGTTTTACTGGCTAAGAATAGTGACAGTGTGTAAATACATTTTATGAGATATGTGTTATTACTTATGGTGTAGAGAAATATTTGTGGCCAATGGCTATTGTGACATAATGAAAGATGAGGTGATTGAGGGACGCTATGTATCACCTTGCATGCTTTCATATGTGGGAAACTAAGGTGGAATCCTGTTCAGGTTTTCTGGGCCACCTTGGCAGTGTAGGATCTGAGCCGGGTTTAGCTTCCCACTTGTGACCAGTAGTAGGTGGTATAAATAAAGAAGGACTGGAGCAAGTTGTTGCTCTGGCCTGGGACTCAGGGAAGCCAATACATGTGGAGATTGCTCTGTATGAGAAGGAAAAGGTTTGCAAAAATGTTGTTTTTTTTTTTTTTTGTGGGTAACCGGGAGAAGCCCTTCACATGTGAGGTAGGAACCTGTTTAGTTAGTGCCTGAATGACAAAGATTTATTTTCATTTTTTTTCCTTTTTATTTTGTACGTTTTCTGAGCAACCTTTTAAATAAAACTGGCTTCAAGTCAGAATTTTAAGAAAAGACCTGCAATTGGACTTTTTTTTTTTTTTTCAGGGAAGGTGATCCCCATGTGAGCTAACCCCCACACTATACAAGAAAAAATCTTAATGTCCAGAAAACCATACACCAACATGTTTCAGGGTTAGAAGAGCTCCTTCTTCAGGGAAAGTTTTTTATAATCTTGGTAAATACAATCTTTAAAACAGAACATATATTATAGACTCGGCTATTCTCGGCTCTACTCACAGTCAGGGGGCGGGACTGCGAGAGGAGCCAAAACTACCCGAGTACACTCGGCTTTGTGTATCTTGCCGGCGCTCGCTCCTCTCAGCTCACAGTCAGCGGAGATCGGCACCAATTTTAAATAATCAGCGGCTGGGCAATGCTGCAAAGAGACTGGCAAGGCTGAAAAGGCACTGGGCAATGCTGCAAAGGCACTGGGTAAAGCTGCAGAGGCACTGGGCAAGGCTGCAAAGGCACTGAGCAATGCTGCAAAGGCACTGGGCAAGACTGCAGATGGACACTGGGCAAGACTGCAGACTGACACAGGGCAAGGCTGCAATGATGGACAAGGCTGCAGATGGACACTGATAAGGCTGCATTGATGGGCATTTAAATGTAAGTTTTTTTTCCTTAAAATGCCCTCCTAAACTTGGGGTGCGTGTTATACACCGATAAATATGGCACACATACACAGTAATACCTTGGTTTGCGAGCATAATTCGTTCCAGAAGCATGCTTGTAATCCAAAGCACTCTTATATCAAAGCAAATTTTCCCATAAGAAACAATGGAATCTCAGATAATTCTTTCCACAACCATTTATTCACATAAAAAAATGATCAACATATGAGAAAAAGCTCATAATAATACTGTACAGTAATATAGTTTGTGTGCTTCCCATTGGGTTATGCTTGATGTGTTGGGTGTATTGTTTTCTCTAAAGAAGTCTTCCAGGCTCGAAGCTCTGTCGTGTGGATTTTATCTGTCAAGATAGTGGGATCCAGTCTCCAGATCTGGGTGTGTTTGGTCTTGTCTGGAAAAGTCAGTGTAATAGAGATAGGGTGGTAGTCGGATAGGGTCATGGGTTCTATCGTTGTCTTTGTCAATCAGGAAAGATCTTGTTGTGTTAGGAAAAAATAGTTGAGTCGGGAATATCTATTGTGTGGCGCCAAGAAAGAGGAGAAGTCTTTTTCTTTAGGACAAAGTGTACGCCATGTGTCGTGTAGCAAGAGGTTTTGGATGCATAGTCTAATTTGGCATAATGCCCTATATGGTATACATGATGTTCCTGAGGACGTGTTAAGGAGAGGATCAAGAGGGACGTTAAAGTCTCCCCCTAGGATTAACATCCCAGTTTGAAAAGTGGATAGACGTTGCGTGATGGTGCGGAAGTATGGAACTTTGGACGTGTTGGGACTATAGATGTTGGCAAGGGTCTGTTCTGCAGAGTTCCTTTTATGAAAATACAGTATCTCACAAAAGTGAGTACACCCCTCACATTTTTGTAAATATTTTATTATATCTTTTCATGTGACAACACTGAAGAAATTACACTTTGCTACAATGTAAAGTAGTGAATGTACAGCTTGTATAACACTGTAAATTTGTTGTCCCCTCAAAATAACTCAACACACAGCCATTAATGTCTAAATCATTGGCAACAAAAGTGAGTACACCCCTAAGTAAAAATGTTCAAATTGGGCCCAATCAGCCATTTTCCCTTCCCGATGTCATGTGACTTGTTAGTGTTACAAGGTCTTAGGTGTGAATGGGGAGCAGGTGTGTTAAATTTGGTGTTATCGCTCTCACTCTCTCATACTGGTCACTAGAAGTTCAACATGGCACCTCATGGCAAAGAAGTCTCTGAGGATCTGAAAAAAAAATTGTTGCTCTACAAAAAGATGGCCTAGGCTATAAGAAGATTGTCAGGACTGTGAAACGAGCTGCAGCACAGTGGCCAAGACCATACAGCGTTTTAACAGGACAGGTTCCACTCAAAACAGGCCTCGCCATGGTTGACCAAAGAATTTGAGTGCACGTGCTCAGCATCATATACAGAGGTTGTTTTTGGGAAATAGACGCATTGCTGCAGAGGTTGAAGGGATGGGGGGTCAGCCTATCAGTGCTCAGACCATACGCCGCACACTGCATCAAATTGGTCTGCATGACTGTCGTCCCAGAAGGAAGCCTCTTCTAAAGATGATGCACAAGAAAGCCCGCAAACAGTTTATTGAAGACAAGCAGACTAAGGTCCTGTGGTCTGATGAGACCAAGATAAACTTATTTGGTTCAAATGGTGTCAAGCCTGTGTGGCGGCAACCAGGTGAGGAGTATAAAGACAAGTGTGTCTTGCCTACAGTCAAACATGATGGTGGGAGTGTCATGGTCTGGGGCTGCATTAATGCTGCCGGCACTGGGGACCTACAGTTCATTGTGGGAACCATGAATGCCAACATGTACTGTGAAATACTGAAGCAGAGCATGATCCCCTCCCTTCGGAGACTGGGCCACAAGGTCAATCTCACGCTCCTAAGAGGTCTGGTTGATATAATTAGGTGTTGTTTAGTTTAAAGAGGTATGGGGAGAAGACACTGGTCAGAGGTGTAAAGATAGGTGTTGTCCCCATCTGATTTCCCCATGGATTATTTGGGTGCTTTGCAGTGTGTTGCAGGGATAGTCAGTTTGGATAATGCTGGGATTAGTCATTTTGTGAAGTAGGACATAAAATGCAAAACCAGTAAAACTTATAAAACTCACACATCTTGTATAACTCAGCAAGTACAATGCACCTTGAACTATGGAGAGCATGGGTCAGAACAGGAAGTAAGCCATAGATCCATTAATTTGTGGGGGTATCGACCGAAGTGACGGTATCCATGGCTAGTGTTGCAACCTCGGAAAGGTAGCAGTAAACAGCTGAACTTATACTTATATACTATAGAACTATTTGGTTTATCACTGGACATGACACAAAATAAGTTATAACAACAGTAACAGTTATAATTGCAAGCATGAAGTATGTAGGTAGATCAGATGGATCTGGGGGTGGGTATTGATCTGAGCACCCAGTTTCTGCCATGAGTCGGGTAACAGGAATGCTATGGGTGTAGGAGTGCTAGGGCTTGCCGTATATCAGTACTGGATTATTCTGCAAGCAGATGTGGTCTGATTTTGGGGTTGAGTGTTACATGTGCCACCCTCAGGTATCCGGTCATTGAATAGTAGATATAAGCGTGAATAGTAGTAACCCTATGCTCCGAATAAAATATGGTGTACTCCCCTACTGACTGGGTGGGGCGAGATACCATCATATAGCAGAAAAAGGCGGCTATCCTACCCCCACCTGGTTAAACCTAAATGTAGGTTATATTCTGCTTCTTTCTCCATGGAGCTACCATCTTTTCGTTGATATCAATTAAGGAGACAAAAATATATTCTGTAAGGAAAGGGGGATAGTTAGTGGGGTGCGCTTGTTCTCATCCTGTGGTGGGGAAAGTTCCCTAGGTATATTCCATTACTATAAGATGTGGGGCTTTCCAGTGGGAAGTAATGAAGTATGCTGACCGTGCTTTGACAGCTTTGAAGGAATCAGAGATTCTTGCTGTGTAAAAGGGGATAGAGGACGGGTGTCCCCCCTACACTTCCCTCATCAGCGAAGCAATGGAGGGTGGCGAGGGTGATTCCATGGGGTCTGTTCTGCAGATAGTTCCGTGGGTCTTGCAAAGACGATAGGGAGTTGTTCACAGTAGGGCGGGTTCTATTGCAGGGAGATATGTTGTGTGTGAGTAAGTATGATAGCATAATTGTGGCGGTCGACCGTCTAGGACTGATTTTGGGCCAAGTTAAAGAGAGAAGTCAGATTGAGGGGCACACAGTTACTTCTGGTACAAGGTAGGCTTGGAGCGGGTGTTCCGGGATTGCTAGGGGTACATTGTGATTTTGGAATTAAAGAAACAGAGTTTTCAGTAGATATAGGGTGAAAGTATAATGAGAGTTGGTGTATGCTTCTGTACTTTGCTTGTATGAAGGGGGAGAAGGCAGAAGTTCCGTGTCATGTTAAAAATGTTGCAAGGAAGGAAAAAGGTCTGTTACCTCTCTAGGAGTGGTGTGCTTTGTGGTGTTCTGGTGAAGCCGTGGGGCTACCATTTTTCAGGATTCCTGAGGCTTGTGAAGGCAAAGGTGGAGGATGAGCGCGATGGCGCCGAATACTGAAGTTGCCTGCTTCGGTGATGCCGTCCATAGAGGTGGCTCTTCGCAGTGGTGGTAGGTAGAAGTCGCTGTACCAGTCAGGTAAATCTACCAGCGGGATGTTGAGAGTGGTACAGAAATGTTCCAGGTCTTCAGGTACTCTGAGGTTTACTGTGTGTCAGTTTGTAGATGCTGACAGGCAGAAGGGAAATTTCCAGCGGTAATCGATAGCTCTAGCTCTTAGTACGTCTAGCAGACACCTCAATTCCCTTCTCTGCAGCGTAATATTGGAAAACTGTATCCGGCCTCTAGCTTTATGGAGAATTTCTTCTTTTAAGAGGAAATCATTGAGACAGCAGATCAAGTCTCTGGGGGGGGGGGGTCTGTGCCTCTTGCCCTCGGGCGCAGCACACTGTGTATGCGCTCCAAGTATAGGGCAACGACAGAGCAGGTGAGCTGTGTGGAATCAATAGATTCAGGGAGGACTCTTACCCGTAAATTGCACGTCTCCCGCGATTGTCCAGATCCTCCATGTGGCGATTAATCTCTCTTTGGTGAATGAGATTCTGTGACCTGTTGTACTTGGCACAGTGAGGCGTCCTGGCGGGCTTGCATCACCATGACTTCCTCCACCCTCAGAACTATAGCAAGTCCGAGATGGCCGCCGATAGCTTGTGTCTCTTAAATGCACTGCTACCGTGTAGAGGTCGGCTAGTCTCAGTGCAGAGGCCGAGTGCATGTCAGGCGAGAGAGGTCTGCGGCACCGGGGGGCCCCGTGTGTGTCTCTGCTGGAGGAGCGGGACTCATGGGATGAGGCCTGTGACGCAAATGTGGTTTCCCGGGGCTGCGACCAGAATATCTCGGGTATACGAAGGCTCAGCTGTGTGTCATGGTCTCTGAGGGAATGGGACCGTGTAGCTGAAGCATTCAGGGGTGTGCTCCCCATGGTGGATCCGTGTGCTGGCTTCTGTAGACAGATAGCAGGACCTTATGGAACAGGAGCTCTGGGATTAAGTGTCCATCTTCTATATATATATATATATATGTTAAATGCACATATTGTATAATTGTAATGGGAGATTTAAAAAAAAATTGTGACTGTTGAAAAGGCCTGAAAAGGACTAGAAGGAGCAACTTCTTATGTACTGGCCTCGTCACTCCTTTTTTCCCAGATATACAGATACCATGTGGATTTTCTGATTGTTGGCAGTTGAAAGGTTACGGAATAAAATAAACAGTTCATTGACTGACTTGCTGCTTAGGCTCCATGCACACTGGACGTTAAAATAATGTTATAAGAACGCCAGTAGCTTTGCAGTGAGTCTTTCAACGTTTAACGTCTTTGCAATAGCATTTATTCGCGTTATTAGCGGTTTTCCACGTTAGCATTTTTTTTTATAATTTTTTTTTTTTCAATGGATCAAAAATGTTAAAAACCGCTGGTGAGCCACGTTTTTGAGCGTTTATCAGTTTGGTGATTTTTGTGGTCAGAAAAACGACTGATGAACGCCCAAAAACATCCATGTGAGCATGAACACATAGGATAACAGAGGAAAGTTTATGGGCTGTTAAAAAAAACGCCCAAACTCCCAAAAACGGCCGTTTATGAGCTTCAGTGTGCATGGAACCGCAGGAGTTGCTCCTTAAACTGATGGAATAAAATTGGTCTAGCGTGTTATTGAGACAAGTTACTCTAGGAAATAGCAACAGACATGATCGGCATCCAAAGTACACATGAATAAGTAAAAGCTGCTCTTGTTCCCAGCCTCCAGTAAATGCCTTCCAGGACACAAAGCAGATGAACATGTATTGGATTAGTTTAACAAAGCTGCTCTTCTGTTGCCAACTTATTTAAACTTTTACTGTATTGTAATTATTTCTAAGGCCGATTGCTGTCTTGCTGGAAAAATAAGAAAATCAAATCAATATTAGCCATACAAAGCAGGTACAAAACAGATGTAATAAACCTACTCATCATGTCTCTTAATGTCCAAAGCGCACAGATAATTGTTTTTAAGCTACATCTGCTCCTAACTCTGGCTCTGTCATGTACTACAACAGGTCTACTGCACGAGAGTGTACTTGGCTGCCAAGATTAGAAAGTCAAGCTGAGGGACACCATATCAGATGAGTTGGACTTCACCAAGGCTGGATCTCGGCAGGCAAATAACTGTTTTATTAAACTTGCAGATCATTGTATTTTTAAACCGAGCTCCAGGCACACATAAAATACACAAAGTAATACCACTCTATTCATTAGTACATGATTTCACTGAGTTAATCTGGAAGTAGAGTGTTTGTTCTGCAAAAATCAAGACAATGATATGGTACTTGAACGAGAAGGAATTTGAAATTAGTTGAGTTGAAGGCACTATGGAATGGTGTTATGAGCAATTTTTATTCTTTCTTGTTCAAACCAAATTCTACAGGTGTAAAGCCAACATTGGATGGATGGAGCTGTGACATCCATAGAGGGATGCTATGATGTTTAACATGCTGTTAGCTGCTCTATCAGCTATGCAAGTTGGTGAGTGGGGTTATTGTCTTCACAAGTGATGGTGATTTCTTGTCTCTCTGGATGGTGGAAGCACACTTGGATAGTAGAAACTTCTAAAGGACTGCGATTGCTTAACTGTTTTTGCTGGACTGCTGTTTGTTACTATCATCTCCTCAATAACTCTTTGACACGCTGTATGTTGATTTTTACTGTAAAGCCAACATTGCAATCCCTTTGGCAATCCCTTATACAGCAGAGTGGAATGGAGGAGCAAGGGGCAAGACTGGGAGCCAATCAGTTCTGCTGCATGTAAGTGCGTTGAGGAGTAATGTGCTCACAGGAGGAGAGAGTAGAGTGAACAGAGGGATATCCCCTTTAGCCGAGGGTTGGGGGAGGAGAGATAACACCACTTCATTCCTCAATTGCAAAATGATGTCATCCACCTGGCAGTGCTATGTGATAAAGCTGTGTAAATCGTAGGACTGGATGGACAGAGATACAAATCCATTGCAGTTAAAATAACTCCCATACATGTATTTCATAGGCATGCATTGTTGTTTATCGAGAGTTCAGCTTTAATTGATTGGCTCACTTTTTATTACAATCAATATACACACACACTCAACATGCAGTTTATTAGGTCCACCTTGCTAGTACTGGGTTGGACCCCCCCTCTTGCCTTCAGAATTGCCTTAATTCTTTGTGGCATTGATTCAACAAGATGTTAGAAATATTCCTCAGATTTTGGTCCATATTGATATGATAGCATCACGCAGTTGCTGCAGATTTGCCAGCTGCACATCCCTGGTGTGAATTTCCCGTTCCACCACATCCCAAAGGTGCTCTATTGGATTGAGATCTGGTGATTGTGGAGGCCATTGGAGTATGGTGACCTCATTGTCATGTTCAAGAAACCAGTTTGAGATGATTTGAGCTTTGTGACATTGTGCATTATCCTGCTGGAAGGAGCCATCCGTAGATGGGTACACTGTAGTCAGGGATGGACATGGTCATTAACAATACTCAGGTGGCATTTAAACGATGCTTAATCAGTACTAAGGAGCCCAAAGTATGCCAAGAAAACAGCCCCCACACCATTACACCACCACCATCACCAGCCTAAACCATTGATACAAGGCAGGATGGATCCATGCTTTCATATAGTTTGTGTCAAATTATGACCCTACCACCTGAATGTCACAGCTGAAATCAAGACTTATCAGACCAGGCAATGTTTTTCCAATCTTTTATTGTCCAATTTTGGTGAGCCCGTGCGAATTCTAGCCCCAGTTTCGTGTTCTTAGCTGACAGGAGTAGGACCCGGTGTGGTCTTCTCCTGCTGTAGCCCATATTCTTCAAGGCTCGATGTGTTGTGCGTTCCGAGATTGTATTCTGCATACCTTGGTTGTAACAAGTGGTTATTTGAGTTACTGTTGTCTTTCTATCATCTCGAACCAGTCCGCTCATTCTCCTCTATATCACAGCCGTGTGTATTACAATAAAGACATATAAAAATAGTGAATACTACCAAAAAATGTATGATCATAAAATGGATAGTGTCAAATAATTAATCAGTGTTGATCACATATAAAGTAAATACACAATAATACTTTATATGTGATCAACACTGATTAATTATTTGACACTATCCATTTTATGATCATACATTTTTTGGTAGTATTCACTATTTTTATATGTCTTTATTGTAATACACACGGCTGTGGATGTGATATATAGCGCCACACTTTTGTTTCTTTTGTTTTTTTTCTGCCTTGAGTCTATAGGTGTGTTGGCTGCTTTTCACTTTCTTTCTAAACGTAGCGCTGTACTGAATTTTTATTTTTTATTTTTGCCCATTCTCCTCTGACATCAACAAGGCATTTTCCACCACACAACTTCCGCTCACTGGATATTTTCTCTTTTTCGTACCATTCTCTGTAAACCCTAGACATGGTTGTGCATGAAAATCCACATATATCAGCAGTTTTTGAAATACTTAGACCAGCCCGTTTAGCACCAACAATCATGCCATGTTCAAAGTCACTTAAATCCCCTTTCTTTCGCATTCTGATGCTCGGTTTGAACTTCGGCAAGTTGTCCTCACCACATCTAGATACCCAAATGCATTGAGTTGCTGCCATGTGATTAGCAATTTGGGTTACCAAGCAATTAATCAGCCAAACAGGAGTACCTTTTAATGCTTTAAAGAAATATATAGTTTTATTGTTTATTTCTAGCAATTTACAAAATGCAAAGTGAGCGAACAGAAGAAAAGCCTAAATCAAGTATTAACAGCGCTAATTCAATTCTCAGATAATCAGAGACTAATAAATGCGATCACTAAACTCCTAAATACGTGAGAGTAGCCATGCAATTAATAATCATAAAATCAAAAAGTCCAATGCAGTTAAAAGGGAACCAATAGTCCCAAATCGATAGTTCATAAGATCCCAGCAAGAGTGTATAGACACTGATTGTGTCTACTGCATAAACTCAAAGATTTCATGGCAACAGTTCATTACAAAAGGCGGACTATAATCACAATCCGGGGATGCATTTCTTCTGGGGTGCACATATCCATGGGTAACTAAACAATCACCACATCACCACGTGAATAACCCCTATGGATGTGAGCTTACCAGAGGTAAGGCAAAGATAAGCCTGTCATCTCCTTTCTCCTTCAGATCGGCTCCTCCACCACCAGAATCCCTCAGTCCTCCTCAGTTAAGATCATGTAATATCTTTACAGGGACTTGTCCAAAGAAGGGCAGAATGGAGATACCAAGATCACTTCAGTAAAAATCATGTAAGGTACAAGAAGTCAGTAGGATATTCAGCCACTGTCAATGATGTCTTATGCAGCGTACACACGAGCGGACTTTTCGACCGGACTGGTCCGGCGGACAATCCGATCGTATGTGGGCTTCATTGGACCTTCAGCGGACTTTTCCAGTCAAAAATCTGACGGACTTTAGATTTGGAACATGCTTCAAATCTTTATGTTGTAACTCCGCCGGACCCCCAAATCCGCTCGTCTGTATGCTAGTCCGACGGACAAAAACCATCAACTATCAACTTCCTTATTTTAGTCCGGTGTACGTCATCACGTACGAATCCGTCGGACTTTGGTGTGATTGTGTGTAGGTAAGTCTGTTTGTCAAAAAGTCAGTTGGAAGTCCGTCAAAAGTACGCCGGAAAGTCTGTCGGACCAGTCCGTTTGAAAAGTCCGCCCGTGTGTACGCGGCATTACATGCTCTGACACCCTTCATGTAGTAACCAAGAAAAATCCCCTGAGGCCAGTATTGGCTTTAGATAAAATCTGCAGTGCCATCTGCTGGTAATATCTGGTAGATTGAATACTTAGGTAGAATGGTCAGACAGCAGTGAGGCAGAGGTACTACTTAAACCTATGAAAGAGATTGTGGGGGTGTTGGACTATCCATATAACAAAAGCAGAAGCAAATGAGGAACTGCTTTTTAAAACTGAAATACATGCACACATCTTTTGTCAGTAAACTCATTGATCACTGACTAGAATCTACAACGTGCAATTTTGACATTCTAGTCTGAATAACATTTAAACTAACGTGCAGTGTTCCTCGTCTTGGCCAATCACTTTTTTAAATATACATGCATAACAACTCACAATACAATGATCTGAACCACATTTATTTATATTAGAGCACTCGTTTTACCAGTCTAGGTGGAATATTCTTTGAGCTGCTTGTTCTTCAAGTTGTGTTTCATGACTTCATTATACTTGTTCTGATGAAGAAATCAGATTTCTTTTTATCCATAGAGATAATGCACAAAACAAGCTGCTCTTAAAACTAAAAATTTATCTGTGAGTGAGGACCTGCCTTAAAGTATGTCCATAAATCATAACATTCTCAGAAGCACCATTTGGATGCTAACTTCCATGTGGTCATCAGGGAGAATATCTTCCCCCCCGATTTCTCCGAAAGGCATCTGTTATAATGGTTCACATGCTCGCCTCCCAATCTGCACTAATGAGCACCAAACAGAATGAAACAGACATTTACCTGCACAATACTGGCCCAGGTTCTGGTTCCCCAGTTTGTAAATTTGCTTCGGATAAATCCCCTAAATTTCTGTGTATTAACTGTTCTATAAACTACAAACGTTAACAGGTACAGATACAATCAATAATAAAATACACTGTACTGTATACGTTTTAATTTTGTTGAAAGTAAATGCAAAAATCTGAGGGACAACAAACTGTTCTATTGGCATCTTAAAGCCCAACTCCAGTTTTGGTTTCAGGTTGATTCTAAATACCCCTTCTTAAGCCATCCTGAATAAAGTCGGCTTCCTCTTTGAGCCAAACCAATATCCTGCCCTGTTCATTAACTTCTTGGGCGTTGGTCCCCTCACCGCCCCCATTTCTCCTTTCTTTGGGCTTTAACTTTCAACAAAACAATGCAATTGCATTAACCCCTTCATGCTGCCTCCTGGTGGCCCTTTAAGCAAGCTTCTCTATCATGCGACCGTGCTGATTGGTTCTCACATTGGTCACATGATCAGATCAGCCCCATTTTTCTATACCTAAAGGTTTCAACCCCAATGCACACATACACTTCAGACCTCAAGATCAGCTCCAGCATGCACGGCATTTAACATAACCCAATAAGTGGGTTGCTTGATACACAAAACCTCTGTTCTAAAAAGATGTATTTTTTTTAAATATCCTGGCCAATGCATTACATCTACATTGGAAAATGCATAACAAAGTGTACAGTAGGTGTACCATGTTTCCCTGAAAATAATACCGGGTCTTGTATTAATTTTGGCTACAAAAAACACACTAGGGCTTATTTTCAGGCAATGTCTTATTTATTTATGGTATGTACAATAATCTACATTCACTCAAATACAGTCATGTCATCATCTTCTGTAAAAAAATATCCTGATCCTTTAAAGCATGATAGACAGCACAGTGCTTGTGCTGTGTCATTTACCTCTCTCTATGTTCTAAAAAAAACCTGGAATAAAACAATTAAAAGTTTTGAAAAAAAAGTTTGTGTCCTGTCTTCTCTCCCCCTCTCAGCTCAGGAGTCAGCATTATGACATTCTGTAATCCAAAAATAAACCTTGGTTAAAGTCATTGTAAAATTTTGTAATCCGTTTGTAAAAAGATTATATAGTACAGTGTGTCTTCTTTTGTAACTTTATTGTGGAAAATACCTTATTTACGAACGCCACTGGGCGCTCACATGACCCGCCGGAGATCTTCTCTCCTCCTGGTTGACGTCAGCGGCCCAACCCGGAGCGAGGAAGAAGAGTTTCGGAGGGTTCACGTGAGCACCCAGCGGCGCTGTAAATAAGGTATTTTCCACAAAAGGAGACACACTGCACATTATAACATCTTTTTACAAAACGGATTACAGGCAGTCCCTGAGTTACGAACGGCCTCAATGCCAATCGTTTGTGCTCCACACTGGTCCTGGATACCTTCTAGCAGCTATCTTGCAGCGCCAGACACATCCCACATTGCAGTACTACATGGCTAGAAGAGCCCCACATAACATAACTGCATGCCCAGAAGATCCCACCTCCATGCACAGGCGGAAGTAATGCCGTATACACACGACCGGACTTTACGACATACTTGGTCCTGCGGACCGGAGTCTGACGGACAATTCGATCGTGTGTGGGCTCCAGCGAATTTTTTTTCCCCCAAAAGTTTTCCCCAAAAAACGGATCTAGAAATGAAACATGTTTAAAATCTTTCCGACGGACTCGAGCCTGGTCGAAAAGTCCGCTCGTCTGTATGCTAGTCCGACGGACAAAAACCGACGCTAGGGCAGCTATTGGCTACTGGCTATGAACGTCCTTGTTTTAGTCCGGATCGTACGTCATCATGTACGAATCCATCGGACTTTGGTTGATCGTGTGTAGGCAAGTCCGTTCATTCGGAAAGTCCGTTGTAAAGTTCGTTGAAAAGTCCGCCGGACAAAGTCTGCCGTAAAGTCCGGTCGTGTGTACGCGGCATTACACTTACAAATGCAGTATTCTGACTCGCACACAAATTCCACTTACGAACAAACCTACAGTCCTTATTGTGCTCGTAACTCGGGGACTGCCTGTACATGTTTTTGCAACGACTTTAACTAGGGCTTATATTTCAGAAATATCCTTCCCAGAAAGTAATGCTAGGTCTTATTTTCAGGGAAACATATGGTCACAGGAGAATTGATGGGAAGAGGATTTAAATGTGCAGTGTATAATAGCATTAACAGTATGGTCCATATGTTGCATTATTTGACTAATTGTAAAGATCTTTATTTTGATCTTATATAACTTAGTCACATGCATCCTGCAGGCAAAAAACCTGTAAAAAATATAAACTGAATTCCTTATAGTCAATTCAATGACTGAGGTGGAGTTACTGTAAGAAAAAGTATAAAGAAAATGACCACAAGATTCTGATGCTGCCCCACATGATGTGCAAGAGTGTCAATTGGTGCAGCTAGCTGGGGGAGAAGTGCATGACTACCCCCTTTCCATAATATAGCCCTGTGTGGTATATATGTAATCAAATGACGGTAATCAATCAACAATAGCTAAATGATCTCTCCACCCCAGCACTCATGGATCATCAATTAAGAATGGTAATTTTATGTAAACATGAATAGCAGCTGCTTTAAACCAAAATAAACATTCAAACATATGCTACAGTCAATATTCCGTCACTCTAGAGGTCTCCTCCCTGCATGTAGTGTGAGCAGCGGCCAGCCCGACAGTATCTGCTCACACTACAGGGAGGAGACATCTAGAGTGATGGAAGCCATCCCAGATGTTAAGATACAGATTATTACAGGAGCAAGCTCTGAATTTTTCTGGTGAGTGCGTGACCATAGGGGTGATTATTCACGCGGTGTGGTGACGGGATCCTAATTTGGAAAGCATACCCTTCAATAACTTTTTCCAATCGTTCTCAATTTGATCATTTTTGGACAATTGAACATCCACTTTATTTGCTTATTGTGATTATTCCAAGCGCTGCTAATGTTATAGTTTGAATGTACCATATGTTTGACTGTGTGGTATATACTCTATGGTATATATCTAAAAATTGATCAATCCCGATGTACTGACAGCCACATTTCTTGAGACCCAAAAATGTTAGAACAGTAAAAACTTGTACTCAATCTATTCATTACTATACATGTGCCCCCACATAATTTATAGTTAGGACTGCAGATAACACTGGGGTGCCTTGTCGCGGCCTCTGCAGCTTACGCATGTATTTGCAAATATGTGCAAATGAAACACGTTTTTAAACGTTAAAAGGACAATTCAGTTTATTGCGAGCTGGCTGGTAAGTTGAGCTGGGAATTTTTCTTTGTTTGACATGCATCACCCTTCCGTGTGCTCCTTGCTGTTAAGGCCAGTTATAGGTTGGGGCAGTTGCAGTTTGTACGGTTGATTATTTGGTGAGGTGGAGAAGGAACTCCCCCTTACGGGACTTTAATGGCCCAAATAGTAGTACACAAAGAGTATGTAAAAGGAATATACAAAATTTATTAAAATATAAACAATAAAAATTTGAAATCAATAGGTGGCTATAGACATTTGAATTTGCATAGATTTGGCAAAAAAAAAAATAGAAGAACAAAACTCTAGAGAGGTCCAAAGTTCTGCGGAAGAAGAGAACAAAATGAATATAACAATAAAAGATCATACAAAATATATATATACTAAATAGCGCAAAAAGAGCAAAATGTAAAGCTGTACAGTGATTACCAGAGGAGCAAACGAGAGGGGTAAGGGGAGAAAAAGAGGGAGGGTGGGGGGGGGGAAAGAGAGGGGGGAAAAAAAGGGGAAGGGATGGGGAGGACAAGGAGAGAGTGGGGAAGGAAGACATATCACGGAAAATACAGATTGTCATGGTACATTAATACACACGAGATATATCATGGACAATACTGATTATCATGGTGCATTGATGTACAGGAGATAGAATAGAAGTGTATACAGCAGACCTATAAAAGGAGAGTTAAAGCAAAAATCACTTTTCCCAACCACCTGAAACAAAACCCTCCAGAAAGAGCTTGTAATTAACGACTTCATTTAACCCCAGAGGGGACGTGGCTTGTAGTGAGAAAATCCAGCGCAATTCTGACTGGAGCAGTTCCTTATTCCAGTCTCCCCCTCTAAGGGTGGGATGGATACGATCCAAAATAAGAAACTATATATAGAGAAATCTGCCACTGTGTGCAGATATCACATGGCGGCCCCATGGAAGATCAGAGTTCTTCGATTTCATAATCAAGATATGCCGATATGCTCTTTTCCAAAACTCTTGAATGGTTTTACCCACATAAAAGGAGCCACACTCACAGGTCAGGAGATATACCACGCTGATCGTTTACAGTTTGCATAATGTCTGTGCCTAAAAATGGCACCATTAGGCAAATTGTCTTGTTGGTGCACATATATTGGCAACAGTTGCAGCCACCACAGCAAAAAGTGCCAGGATACTTACAAGGGTCTTTTCTAGTGCTGCTCTTGAATTCACTGTGTACCAATTGATCACCAACCGATTTGGCACATCTGTGATGGCTGGTTTATCTGGCACAAAGGGGCTGAGGGTAGAATCCATACTCAGCAAATGCCAGTATTTGGCCATGATTCTCCTGACCTGTGAGTGCTGGCTGCAGTATCGGGTTATTAAAGGTGGTGACATCTGTCTTACGTTTTTTAGGGGCATAGAGAAGAGAAAATCTAGTGGGTATTATTTGTTGAGGGGGCACACTGGACCCATTTGCTGCCATTGTGTTATTTACTGGGTGTCCAGTGCACCCCTGTGCTTTTGAGAAGTGTGCTCCCTCCAGGCAAACCTGCCCTCAATCTATCCATTACTATATATGTGCTCCTTCTATGGAGACTCTCAAAATGTATAGAGTTAGGACTGCAGATAATACTGGGGTACCATGGTGTGGCCTCTGCAGCTTACGCATGTATTTGCAAATGTGTGCAAACTAAACCCCTGTTTTTTTAACATGAAAACAGGACAATTCAGTTTGATGCGCGCTGACTGGTGAGTTGAGCTGGGAATTTTTCTCTGTTTTTTGTGTGACATGCGTCACCCTTCCATGTGCTCCTTGCTGCAAAGGCCAGTTATAGGTTGGGACAGTTGCCGATTGTTTATACAGAACAAATAACCCCCATCTGAGGGTGAGAAGACTTCTGTAGCCTCCTCTAACACCACCTTGAAATCCTCTTAAATCCTTTCTATGTCCACCTCTTCTAGGCTGGGCATATCTGGATTTGATTCAGGTAGAGATGGTGGTACTGGAGAAGGAGCTTGCCATTTTGGAGCCCTGGGCAGCTATGGATGCATTAAAACCAATAATTGTCTGAAAAATTGTTATAGTTGCAGAAAAACCTGCCTTAGGTAGGTTACTGGCTACATGCCTGAGATAAAACTAGATATCAATACAGACACTGGTATTAAAATCACTTTTTGCTCCAGGGCAAGGAAAGTATCATCACACTTGCTGAGTTTTTGCTGTGGCTCCCTTTAGCCTGCTTTTCACCATAGCTATGGGTGAGGGTATTCCCCTGTGGGATACTAAAGGAGTAGGGGCAAAAGAATGACTCACAGAATGGGGTATGGTTATGGGGAGGTGGCCAGGGCCCGGATCCCTGGAAGCTTTGCCAGGGTCTGATCACCTAATGGTACAAGCCTACGAATATTCAGGATGTATCCCTTACGGCGCAATTAAGATCTATATTATTTATGTAATATGAATATACATGTATATTTGATTTGGTATCAACCTCTTGCAAAGCACTGTACAGCAGAGCTTTGAGGTGGGGAGGAAAGGCAGCACAGGAGCAACATTGTGCTGCAGTGCAAGGAACATGCTAAAGGGAGGAGTGAGAGTAGCTCACCAGTTTGCTGCTTCTCCTTTCACTGTCTAGTTACAGGGCTGGAGGGGGGCTGTAACAGTGAAAATACAGTAAAGGTCAGGTTCCCCTCCCTACCTTACAGGGCTTGTGCTGTGTATCAGAACTGTGTAACTCTCAGACTGGATGGACAGAAATGTGAAGCCTTTTTACAAGTAAAACAGGTCTTGTATATACGAGTGGTCTTCAAAAAGTTTCTGCACTTTTTTATATTTAATAGAGTTAAAAAAAGCGTGGAAACTTTTTGAAGTACCCTTGTATTTCATCGGTGTATAGCTCCCCTGAGTTCAGCTTTGAAGAAAGTTTTGGCTGGAACATCACTTTATAAAAAAAAAAAAAAAAAAAAGAAGAAGATTTTGGTAACCTGTAATCCCCCCACCAATGCTCGTTTATGGTTGTGCATCAAGTCGAACTTCATCAAGTTGAACAAAACATTTCCAAGATGTGGATGTTACATTCATATTTATTTTCATATATTGTGGAAATTGCTTAGAATTATACATACAAGATTTCTCTTGTCCGTGGCACTATCCACACAGTACAGGTTTGTTGTTATTCAGGTACAGTAAATTTACTACCAAGTTAGGATAATACAGTCCATAATGAACAAACATTAATATTACTCTCAACTATAGCAAAGATACGTACAAACCTTTGTAATATAAACGGTCATTACAAAAAAAGTGAGGATCTCCCTAACAGGTTACAAAAAAATTGTTCACTTCTATAAATACAATAAAATGCACTGTGCTACAAGAATAACATTACAGGTTGGGTTCACCTACATCCTTAAACATGGCACGATATGCAGCATCAAAGGACGCGGACACATATCAACAACAACTTTCAAAAACATGTCCCTGGATCTAGAGATGTAGGCAACAGCGTGTGATCATGTACCAGAGGGGAGATGGCAAAACGAAAAGCTTAGATCTGGGAGATGTAGACAGCAGTGTGCTGACAGTTTGAAAGCACAAGGCGTCAGACAGAAGCTTGTCATGTGCAGCTGCTGTTCAAGGCTGACAGATAGTTGTTTTTTTTTTTCCTGTGACCACTAGAATACAGTATCACAGGCAGTCACAGGGCTCAGAAAATGGAGGAGCTCACAGCAGACACAAACACACACATAACACAAGCAGAAAGCAATTTCACAGATGGATAAGCAATATCAAACAATGTTCTAAAAAGATTATTCTTTGTGTGATGATCTTGCATGTAAAAGGATTTCCTGCTCATTAACAATGTAATAATGCGATGAACATGCAAAAGAAAAAATGTATTGGGTTTTCGGCAATCGTCAGCGAACATAAGCTTTGTGCTACTTACATTATAAAGTACTAAAACAGTTAAAAATTTCACAGTTTAAAGAATTAAAAAAAAAAAAAAAATATTATCGAAAATTAAAGAACACCAGACAAAACAAAAAAAAGGAGTATTTATATATCCTTAAAAAGTAACTTCACGTTTGTTGAGGGGTAAAAAAAAATATCCCTCTAGGCAATTGGTTCTCAACTCCTGTCCTCAGGACCCACTAACAGGTCAGATTTTAAGTACTATCTTGGGGAGATGCAGACTAGAATACTGCAATCACTGAGCAGCAAATGATATCCCCTGTGATGTATTTCAGTTATCTTGCAAACCTGGCCTGTTAGTGGGTCCTGAGGACAGGAGTTGAGAACCACTCTAGGTGACCTATGTACATCGCCAGGATTTTAACAAACTTTGTGCAGAGTTGTCCTTGCTGCTTCTCATTGTTCAACAATGTCTTTGAAATACTTGAATGGGAGTATCTGTGCTTTATATAACCAGATTTTACACCTGTAGTGTTCTAATGAGTAAAGTTGTAGTGTCTGCATCCCTTTAGAAGTAATTAAAATGATTGTAAAATGAAAAAAAAGTATTTAAAAAAAAAAAACAACAAACATGTCACACTTATCTGCTCTGTGCAGTGGTTTTGCACAGCGCAGTCCCGATCCTCCTCTTCTTGGGTATGCCGCCAGGCTCTGGGCCCCCCTCTTGCATAGTGCCCCCATAGCAAGCCGCTTACTGTGAAGGCACTTGTGCATGCTCGATCCCGAGCTGGCTCTCTGTGTCCATACGACGCAGAGAGCATAGCTCAGCCCCGCCACCGCTCCCTTGGCTGTGATTGACAGTAGCAGGAGCCAATGGCTTTGGCATCATAACCAGAGGGGAGAGACCAAGGGGAGCCTCGGGTCTCATGCACATCACTGGATTGAGATCGTGCTTGGGTAAGTATTGGGGGGGTTGGAGGCGCACACTGAAAGTTCTTTTATCTTAAAGTGGATGTAAACCCTTTCCTATACCCAGTGAAGTGAACAGCCTCAGATGATACAGAGAGATGAAACAAATCTCCCTACATATGTTTTACATGTATATCTGCTGTCGTCAGCTTTCTATATTCTTTAGAAAGTGAACATTGTGTTAGAATTGTTTATTCCTGTTCCAGCACTGGGTGTGGAGTCTGGGCATACACTGTGTGTGAAAGCTGATTGGAGGGAAGGCACCCTCCCCCTCCACATAAGCAGAGGAACAAAGATACTTGCAGAGCTGTGAGTGTTGTGAATAGACCAGCTTTCTGCTAATCTATTTATAGCACCATCACCGCCACAAATTTTCAGCTGCTTTTATCTCCCGTGTAGGAGAATTTGTCAGAAGTTATCAGCATAATAAAAGAACGGAGCAGCAGAAAGACACAGGACTCAGGGCTTTGGAGAGAGGTAAGTAAACATTACAGGTATATATGCCCATGTCAACTTTAATGAATCAGGTTTACATCCACTTTAATGCATTCTATGCATGAAGGTAAAAAAAACCTTCAGCCTTTAAAACCACTTTATCCCTTAGAGAGCATCTCGCCAAAAAATATAATTCCTATTGCAGAGGATGCCTAAAATTTTACTTTTTTACTAAAATATGGCTTGTGTAGTAATTGTATATATTATATTCCTTTTTTAATTTGCTATGTTTTTTTTTCCCACGAAAGTGGCACTAGCCCTTAGGTAATACCCGTTTTATTTAGGCATAGTAGTTTTAGGTGCCAGCAGTTTGGCACCTCACTTCTCAGCACCGGGCTTCCAGCACCAAAAATGTGTGATTAAAGCATCACTAACTTACCCCAATTAGCCAGACACTAACCCTACGTGTATTTAAACCCAAACAAAATGTAATATATTATAGCTTACCAATCGTTAGAAGTGAAAAACTAGTTTAATTTTCTTTATTTTTACCTGGAGATCCTGCCAGTTAGCCTCTTTCACACGGGGCAGATCAGTCATGATCCGCCCCGTGAACATCCGCTGGCTCAGCGGGGATCGCTCCGCCGATCCCCGCTGAGCAGGAAGATGGCAGGTGCATCGCTGCACGCTGTGCAGCGACGGACCTGTCAGAGCGCCGCTCTCCCCTATGGGGGGATCGGATGATGACGGTCCGTAGTGTCCGTCGTCATCCGATCCGATCCGAGAAACGGATGGAAAAGTAGGTTTTTCCTCCGTTACACTTTTCGGATCGGAGCGGGTCGGATGTCAGCGGACATGTCACCGCTGACATCCGACGCTTCATAGGGATGACTGTATGTCCGTTTTTCATCCGAAAACGGAAGGATGAAAAACGGACATACGGATCGTCCGTGTGAAAGAGGCCTAACACTTCTTGTCATAAGGGAACCAGGCTCATTCACTGTACTGCAACTATGGAGGAACAGTGTTGTCACCCTAGACTCCTAACTTCCGATTTGGACTAAAAACACATCTGCGGCTCTTCTTCTCCATTGCATGGGAGGGTTTGTAGTTCACAAAAGATAGTTGGCAAATTTGAGAACATTGTTTTTTTTTAATAAACACCTTTTATAATAAAGCATTTGTTTAAAATAACAGGGAATCTTAGACACAAAAGGAAATAAAAATATTTTACATAAAATTACCATATTGCAACAGAGAATTAACAGGAATAAAAATGGTTCAGGGTAACAGAACCTGCTACCAAATATAATACAAAGCAACAGAAAAATGGGCATGTTCCCAGAAACCGTATAACCTTATTTGAGATTTTAAGTCTATTTGTAGAAAATATACTTGGCCTAAAAAAGTAAAAACAAAAAAACAAAACAAAACACAACTAATGTAACCAGCCCCTTCTATGGACTGGTAAGCTGCAATATACAATAAATTATCTATGTGGGGAGGTGGGTAAATACACTTTTAACAGGTGTTTGAAGCATTATCCAAAACAATTACCAGTCCTAAGCAGAGATCTACCAGGTCAAGATTTCATCATTGGCCCCCTAAAGGGACAATGCAGTTGTCGGGCTTTTCAAAAGCAAAGGTGTACAATAACCTGGCCAAAATACAGGACATCTTTAAAAACGTTCACTTTATGGGAGACAGCCCTCAGCGGAAGACTATGGGATACTTCAGGTCACTATAATGGCAAACTGCTGGTCCACGATATAACAATACAGGCATTGTGAATACTGAACGTACAAAGATATACGTTCTTCACAATATGGGGTATATCAGCTGAAGGCTGAGCAGAGCACCTCAGTTAGAGTAGTGAACCTTTTTTACAGCTAAACCATCATGATAGTAGCATGTGGTAGCTGCATGACAAACCAATGTTTTTAAAAAAAATAACAGATCAGTAGCACTGCTGATGAATTCAAGATTATTTTTTTTCAGGAGCTATACCTGCCATTGGAATGTTGACACTTGGGTGTGTTGGCTGCCTGAGTCTCCTTGTTGTGGTTCCATCCTCCAGCTGCTATGTCATTTTGTCCCTACAACTCTGAAGAAATACACCAGTTACAGACTGGCAGGCGGAACCTCAGCACACAGTGGATAAACACAGGTATTTGACACACATGGAAGTGTCAGAGGCTGAAGACTCCAGCAGTGTATCTATCTATGCAATTGATTCAATGGTGACGGTGCTGGTATGTACTTTTAAAGCCCATCTCCAGGAAACGGAAAAATGTTGTCAACAGCAAAGGTTAAATGGTCATTTAGGTCAGTGGTTCTCAACTCCAGTCCTCAGGACCCACCAACAGCCCAGGTTTGCAAGATAACTGAAATACATCACAGGTGATATCATTTGCTGCTCAGTGATTGCAGTATTATAGTCTGCATGTCCAAGGTAATACCTAAAATCTGGCCTGTTAGTGGGTCCTGAGGACATGAGTGATGAACTACTGGTCTAGAAGGCCGCAGAAAGCAGTATTACTTACGTATTACATACTCCTCCAGCAGCTGGCAATCTGCACTGTTTCAGCAGTGGACTGTCCCTCAGAGTCATTACGTCCATTGCAGAGTAATGTCCTCGGCATTGGACACCAGAGGATCTGTAACTGCCGGAGCATTGGGAAGAGGAAGCCGGCCAGACCTGAACAGGTATTTAACACTTTTCCATAACAGGACCCTACTGCCCCATGCAATATCACAACTATAAAATGTGGCATCGGTTATCACCACAAAGATTGCCCAAAGTGGTAATGGATGGAAGTTCTAACTGTTCTGGCTAATTGATTTTTATAGTAAATGCTTTTAATAGCAAAAAAGAGCCACAGTCAAGTATATCCCAGCAGCAAGGAGCCAGCCAAGGCTGCTACAAACACAGAAAAAAAGGGGGGGGATTAACTGCGCATAAGTGAGATTATGTAATCAATGAAATTAATTAATTAAAAATTGCTACAAACACAACCCAGTGCATGTCCTTCAGTAGAAGATGACTAATCCTACATGCACTGCAATGGGTGGCTTTATTCTTTAAGTTACACAAGAAAAAAAAAAAAAAAAAACTACAGATAGATTAAATGATTCCTTGGTGGTAGAGGTTTCTAACAGCTGGTAGACAATGAGCTTGATTTTTTAAAGGCAAATAGACTGGGCACTCTGCAAGTCCAGTTGCTCCAGAGCTTAGTAAATGAGCAGAAGCTCTGCTGATTCCATCATCCAATCATGTGTAAGCAAACATGTTTTTTTTATTTTCCTTGCAGATGATTGGGTATTCTTTGCAAAGTCAAGCTTAATTTATGAAGCTCTGGAGCAACTGCACCTGCAGAGTGCAATTTGATTTTGCAAAGTGCACAGCCCATTTGCCTTTAGTAAATCAACCCCGATATTTAACCTTCTCAGCACCTCTTAACAATGAAAAGCCTGCACCACCACGCCATAACAGTGGGAGAAAATAATGTTTGTGTTTTCTGTAGCTCATAAGAAGTGACAAGGACACTGGATTTCTGGCAAGATCAACAGGTATCTTCTGTAGTTGCTGAAAGCCATTCATTTTCAGGCTAAGGACTGGTCAGCTAGAATATATTATATTTATGTTTTCTGGGTTTAGATACCCTTTGAGGCAGTGTGTGTGTTCCATCACATTCTATTACTGGGTGTTTATAAAAGGTTTGCTTAAGCTGATACTAATGAATCAGTAGAAATCTCCTTTAACTTTACAGAATAATCAAATATCTTACTGCAATTATACAAAGGACAGACATGACTTATTTATAATTGGCTCACAAAGTTCCTTTCCCTTGTGGTTTACTATACAGCATATCGCTCGTTTAATTTTATTATATATTCCTATTTTCCAAACAAAGTGTGAATTAGTGTTTAATGGAGGAGCAGCAGGTTACAAATATATTGTAAAAATGACTAAAAAACACTATTTTTTTTATCTTTGTTTCTTACTGCCATAAATCATATATAAAAAATAAATCACATAATAAAAAAAAAAAAAAGCTACAATAACATATTCCTATATCATAATGTGAAACTTTGTATTTACATCTATATAGCATAAAGAAAGAAAATGGCTGTGTTTAAAATAAAATTATATCTATATACTTTAAGAAAAGGCAACAACCTTCACTGTAATACATCCACGTTCATCTAGGAACAAGTATTGTAAGTTTAAAGCACTATGTTTTCTGCAAATTTAAAAGAAAAGTCTACATTAACATATGGATAAAACACCAGGAAGAACCAAGAAGTAGTGACAGCTCAGCAACAACTCATTATCCACCATTTATGTTCTGTTACCCTAAAAATGTCAGGAAGAACATCAGCTTTGGCTGCCATGGGCCACATGCCTCCATTTGTTTTGTTTTTTTATAAAACTGTGCATGTATTTAATTTCTGTTTGACTTTTCACGTAAAGGAGGAACACTGCTCAGTAGTATTTTACTGCGGAGATGAGAGGAAGGGAACCCCTTTAAGGTAGGAATATGGCTGCTGCAACTGCCAAGGTGTAGGCTTGTTTTACTGACCCAGAACAAGAATGTAGGTCAATCCTATCTTCACTGGCTGCCTACAATTTAACAAGTAAGGCAATTTTGTAGAACATTTCTGCAATACATGTACACTCCCCATGTTTTATTAATACTATACTTGATCTTCTGAGCTGGCAGCACATCGCCTTTACTTTCTAAAATTCCAAACAGTGTTTTCGCCAATCCAGTTCTCTTATGACTGAAGAACACTTTCCCCTTTCCTAATCGCCAAAGCATTAGGGGACGTTTTTCTGCAATCCACATTGCTTGGGATTTTGGTGTGGCAGATGAAGAGTTGTCATCTCATTACACGTAGTAAGGAGCACACTGGATCTCAAGCAAAATCAACAGGCACTTTTTTGTACCTGCCTCATTTTTTTAGGAGACAAAACGCAGGAAATGTGCATGTATTGCAGAGATGTACTAAATACATTTTTCTTTATTACTGGTATTTTTTCCAGACATACGCTCCCTGCTCTAAATAGAGCCCTAAGTATATGTTATTTCCATTGCTTTATGGCAATACAAACTTTGATATGCCTATTAAAAAGAAACACTACTGTAGCTTGAACTGGAACTCCAGCCAAAAACTTTTTTTTTTGGTCATTGGAAAAAGGGCCGGTGAAAAATCTCACTAAACAGGACACAGTAGTGATTAAAGCAAATTAAACCCTAAATACAGGTATAAAATGGTGTAAAAGATGGAGTTAGCCTTCAACTTCCGCTTAAGTCCTCTGATTTTTATAAATTGCCACAGGAATGAGCTATGGCATTGGCAACCTATCACAGCACCAATGCAAAGCAAAGCTTGGCTCTCTTGGATTGCACATGTGTTATATTTATTCATGCCATCTCTTGAGGGTGGAAGTTGGGCTATGGGATGTAAATTGCAGAAATCCCTAAAGAGGAAGTAAACCGTGCCAAATTTTCTTTCTTTTTTTTTTTTTTTTAACAACCCCTGCAAAGTAAAGGCTTACCTTAAAACAAAGCCCTGCACTGCTGCGCCGTGAGCTCTGACAGACGCTTCCATCTCCGCCCGGTCTTCCCTTATGGGTTTGCAGCCTCCGCCCATCTGATTGGCTGCATCATGATGACATCACTCCAACGAATGGGAGTCATGGTTCCGCAGCACAGAGCTGTAAAGGGATGGCACGGGTATACCGTCCCTTCAGAGCGCATGTGCTAGTGACATCACCAGCAGCATGAAGTGTGACTATCTCCTAAACGGTGCAGGTTTAGGATATATTTATAGTAACTACAAGTAAGCCTTATTATAGGCTTACCTGTAGGTATAAGTTTACAGAATGGGTTTACATTCTCTTTAAAGGCGATGCCAGCTTCTACAGGAGCAAGGAAGAAAAAGACCTACACCAAAACACTGTGTAGGCATCATAGTAATGCTGTGTATTTTTAACTAAGTTATTGTTGCAGTGAACTACATTGTTTCAAGTTTTTTTTTTTGCATAGTGTAGCAAACCTGAAATCTCTGCACTTTATTTTCGGATAGAGATTTCCTCACTTTCTGCCCAGTGAGAATGTGGTCACTGTGATTAGAAACTGATAAATTATCAAAGCCTTCCCACTTATATTTAATGAAAAAAAAAAGGCTTGGGCTGGAGTTTCATTTTAACGAAGGCTAATAAATGTAAAAAAAAAACAAAAAAAAACAACACATTGGTAACTGATCTATACACCGTACATATTAATTGGCAGAAATCTATAGATCACTATATATACAACTTGAATTATACTCTAATCTATTAACATTCATGGAATTCTGACATATTGGTCTCCATATCCAATATGCATTCTACAAAACAGCAAAACCCTAAATGGGTATTAAAACCCAAAGAATTTTCTGAAATCAGCTGCAGATTACTTCCATTTGGAAGCCATAATGATGAGTTTTTCAAAATCGTATCACTCAAAGCTATAAACTGAAGAACAGAACAAAGACAGCTGTTCTACCAAGTGCACCACATAACAAGGTGACATGCATGTCCTTCAAGACACAAACTGGAAGTAACAGAAACCACAAACTGGATGGTAAAAACATTTCTTTAGGCAGATTCACCCAAAACCGATTTCGGCATCTTCTTCTCGTATATATATTTTGCGAACAATGTCTCCAACGATATCTCCACACTTCATTCCCCAACTCCACCTATTGTTGGGTGGTAGTTATGCAAGACTCTACTGGATTTTAAAATGTATGTTAAATTATAAGGACTGTAGAAGATGGCGTGAGTTTTCTCCTGAGATAAGAGGTTAGTGGATGATTAAAGCAGACCTATTGTCAAAAATAGGAACTAAGCTTCCATTCCCACCCTGCTCTTTTAAATGCATAAATGGGAGCCCTGACAACCTTTACTGGAAAACCCCTACTCCAGGATTGCTCACTGTCTGTGTTCGTATTCGTCTTTACTGGTGAAACCACATTCCAGGATCCCTCAGTGTCCAATCATGTGATTAAATGTTTGGGTATGGGTTTGGGTTATTCGGTAATGTGACATCCACTGAAGGGAAGGCTCCACTACTTTGACCTCTGATCCTGTAACTTGGCAGAGATCACAACCTGTCACCATATGATCCGAAAGCAGCCGCTTCCCAAATTTTCCACGGCTTCTTCCACAATCAATTGTTTTATGGAAAGCATAATCTGTTTGAACCAGTTTTATTTTAGATACATTCTTTTAAGGATCATACATTTTAAAACTGTTTTGTATCTCTCTCTCTGTGTGTAAAATACATGCAGGCATTCATATTTTATATATACAGTATCTCACAAAAGTGAGTACACCCCTCACATTTTTTGTAAATATTTTATTATATCTTTTCACATGACAACACTGAAGAAATGGAACATTGCTACAATGTAAAGTAGTGAGTGTACAGCTTGTATAACAGTGTAAATTTGCTGTCCCCTCAAAATAACTCAACACACAGCCATTAAATTGTCTAAACCGCTGGCAACAAAAGTGAGTACACCCTAAGTGAAAATGGTCCCATTTATCCATTTTCCCTTCCTGGTGTCATGTGACCCGTTAGTATTACAAGGTGTCAGGTTTGAATGGGGAGCAGGTGTGTTCAATTTGGTCTTATTGCTCTCACTCTCTCATACTGGTCACTGAAAGTTCAACATGGCACCTCATGGCAAAGAACTCTGTGAGGATCTGAAAAAAAAGAATTGTTGCTTACATAAAGATGGCCTAGGGTATAAGAAGATTGCCAAGACCCTGAAACGGAGCTGCAGCACAGTGGCCAAGACCATACAGCGGTTTACCAGGACAGGTTCCACTCAGAACAGGCCTCGCCATGGTCGACCAAAGAAGTTGAGTGCACATGCTCAGCGTCATATCCAGAGGTTGTCTTTGGGAAATAGACGTAAGAGTGCTGCCAGAATTACTGTAGAGATTGAAGGGGTTGGGGGGGGGGGACAGTTTATTGAGGGAACCATGAATGCCAATATGTACTATGACATACTAAAGCAGAGCATGATCCCCTCCCTTTGGAGACTGGGCCGCAGGGCAGTATTCCAACATGATAATGACCCCAAACACACCTCCAAGATGACCACTGCCTTGCTAAAGAAGCTGAGGGTAAAGGTGATGGACTGGCCAAGCATGTCTCCAGACCTAAACCCTATTTAGCATCTTTGGGGCATCCTTAAATGGAAAGTGGAGGAGCGCAAGGTCCCGAACATCCACCTGCTCTGTGATGTCGCCATGGGGGAGTGGAAGAAGACTCCAGTGGCAACCTGTGAAGCTATGGTGAACTCCATGCCCAAGAGGGTTTTTATGGCAGTGCTGGAAAAGAATGGTGGCCACACAAAATATTGACACTTTGGGCCCAATTTGGCCATTTTTACTTAGGGGTGTACTCACTTTTGTTGCCAGCGGTTTAGACATTTAATGGCTGTGTGTTGAGTTATTTTGAGGGGACAGCAAATTTACACTGGTATAGAAGCTGTACACTCACTACTTTACATTGTAGCAAAGTGTCATTTCTTCAGTGTTGTCACATGAAAAGATATAATAAAATATTTACAAAAATGTGAGGGGTACTCACCTTTTGTGAGATGCTGTATATAAACACTATAAATACACTGTACATACATACACTCACATACACTCTCTCTCTCTCGAAAAGATTTCCAAAGCAATATGGGCTACCTAAAGATAGCTCAGCAGATACCATTTGCTTTGCAATTCCCTTTCTCTAATTTATACATCCCACTGAGCTGTCTAAGGGTGCATTTAAACCTGCGAAAGCACCCTGACTCCGCTTATGCAGCGATCACAAACGAGTGATCGGCCTTGGATGCAGACTGCCTGAATCCAGGGCCAATCACTTGCATGTGATCGCGATTAGCTGTGGGAGCCAGGAGCCTCTCAATACTTTTAGTGGGGCTTCCTATTGCAGGAAACATCACTGGGGTTCTTGCATCTAATCAGAGGCAGATGCATTGTGAGGTGCAAATGCACCCTAATAAGGAAAGAGCCACTCCTGCGGTTTCATAAACAACCAACTTCTTTCAGCATCGTATGAGAAATGACACAATGCTGAACGTGAGACCTATAGCTTCACCAGCTAAACTCAAAATATTGCTATGCAATATTTATCATACAAAAAACATATATGTGTGTGTGTGTGTGCACGCATGTATGTATATATGTACACACACACACAAACACACACACACACAGGTTAATTTTTCTAAAAATAAAAACATGTGGAAAAAAAACATTCCCTTGGAGAGCTGGGTAGACAGGAAGAAAAAAGTTTCTATTTCTTTCAATAGGTTCATTGTACATCCATCAGCATCAGTCCATAACTGAAAGACAAGTTTTGGGTGCACAGAAACTTAAGGCTACAATACAAAATACAATTTAAAGACATGTTTTGCATGAAAAGATGAGTTGTAATAGCAATATAAATATTCTATAGGTGGTTGAATTGATGAACATCGTTCGTAGCCAATGTTGCCCATATAGCTGTTCTAGACGATATGGATTGATCCCGTTTTCAGTTATCCAGCCTATTTTTATGAATTATTTAAAGTACCAGTCCTGGCCTACTTAACCAATACTTGGGTAGATGGCTACTAAAAAGATACTATCCACAAAACAAATATAAAAAAAAAAAGAACAATTTGATGTAGATATAAGGCAGCAAACAATGCAGACCCTCTGTGACCCAGACACAATGCTGCTGTCCATGTATGATGTGCCTGGGAATTAAAAATGTTCCCAGGTGAAACATTGAAGATGCCTGCTTCATTCAGGATTTTTCACAACTGTACAGGCTCAAGTTCTCGATCATCTAAAAGGTTTATTAGCATTGAAAAGCTGTCCTTTACAGCTTCCATGTTGTCCAGTGAGGTTGGCTGTAGAATCCATCTTTTTCCTCGTGCCAGTGGCTCAAGTTCAAAATACTTCTTGATCTAAAAAAAAAAAAAAAAAAAAAAATTTAATCCAGGAAAAATTGATGCACTGTACAGCATAAAAATTAAACACAAACCAAACACGTGGTTTCTGAAGTGTAGTCTATTTTCATTTTACCTTTCTATTATATAACTTACACCAAACAGAGCAAGAAAGTTAACTGAAATATCACATTCCCTAAATGTTTCCCTGCTCCAGAGCATTATCACCACAAAGAAAAAAATAAGTCTCTACCCAAGTAAGACAGCCCTACCAATCAATCTGTAACAAGTTAAATATTCAACTTATAACCATATATCCAAAAGTCAACACAAAATAGTTTTATATGCTATTCAAAATAATAAGTCAATGAGATATAAGTGCTCTGTGTCAATTTGAATCCAAATTACATGCTCTGAAAATAGAATGTTTCTTCCACTCCACTGTACCCTCAATCCACACACCAAACTGAACGGATGATCAACCTTGCACAAACAAGAAAGTCAAACTGCGCTTATTCAGCTGGTGTATCATGTGTTGGGTCCCCCACTTTTATTTTTTAATACTCCACTGTCCCTTTAAGATCCTCCAACAGTGGCACCAGGACCATCAAAAGAAAGGGGAGCGCCTCTCATGGTGTAGTAAATTTATTAAACCCACTTTTAAAATAGCAATGCACTTACATTTATTTAAAAGAATTGGGATCTCAAAATAGAAACTGAAACCGCCGGTGTGTCCTCCAGCATGCATTTCAATGAAGCAGAAGTGATGCCATCGGAAGCCCCTCCCAACACATTTCGTCATCTATGTGCAACTTCCTCCTTCCCACCTATGTGCATGTGTGTTAGGAGGGAGTAAATCCATCAAGGTTATCCTGTAATTCTACTTTAATATCAAGTACGATTCGGGGCACGCAGTCCTGCATTGTAAGGTCGCTCAGTGCCCACCCACAGCCCAGAGTGTCAGTGCAAAGAACAGATGATTGGCTGGCAAGAAAGCGAGGGAGTAGGTAAAATGGCTTCTTTTGGGTACCCTAGGGGGCGGAAGCACTACTGCAAGGGTAGTTTTTCAAATTTCCCTGGGGCTCAGAACTAAGTTTTAATACGTTAATGTAATTTCAAATGTTTTTCAATCATTAAAAGAACAGCTGGCGATTCTATCATTAAGGACCTTGTTAGTGTACTCCCTGTAATAGGGCGTCAACTGTCTACCAGTCACGCTAATTCTTTTGTCTTGTTAGATGCACCCCTGGTAGAGGCTATTAAATAGGCAGTTGTGCCGATAAGCACTACATAACCATGGTCCACAGTTAGGACTACTTTCATATTTCTTAATATCAGCCACACAGGGAGTGCACCGTTTTTAGTAAGTGGGCCAATTGTAACTATAATAACAAATGTATTTGAAATTTAGACAAGGATAGGTACTCCCCCAGTTTCCATGGAACGGTGCTGGGCCAATCATCAGCATGGAGTCACTGCAGGAAATAAATCGCATCTTTCTGCATACCCAGAAGTATCAGTTATTTCTCTTTACTTCTAGTGGCAATGAGAGGCTGAAAGGAGAGCAAGTATGTGCTGCTGGGGAGGGGGAAGTTAAGTGAACCTGTTAAAATTACCTGTATGGACAAATCACAAGTTCACTTTAAGGTGGTAATATGAAGATTTGAGCATAAAAGAGTGAGTAGTTTCCACTATCAGTTATGCATATCAGTTGTCTGCGTGGATTGGAAAAAAAAAAACCCCTACAAAACATCTAAAACCATCATTCTTAGAAATGACTCCAAAGAAGAAAATGCACCCAAGGCAACACAAAATAACAAGAATGGACAGCATGACAACTCCCATCACAGAAAGAGACAGCGCACCTATCCAAAAATACAAAAGGGCTCAACGAAGTAACATTTGTGCAAAGTTACAGTATCGTGCATTTTTCAGGTGTGTCTGCTTTACATTTTCCATATATATCTGAGTGGGCAAGACATATTCTAAAGTCATGACATATCCACAAAAACAATGTCTAATCTTGTTTTTCAGATCTCCCTGTCAATAAAATGTCAGAAAATCAAATGTCATATGAATCAATGACTGAAGCGGTACAGCCCCCTTCTAAGAAATGATTGTTTTAAACAGCTTTTGCTTATTATTAAATATACGATCCTTTTTTTCTCAATTGATTATGAAATATGTTGCACTACTGATGAATGCACAATTGAGAAAAATCAGTCATCCATCACTGTACTCAAATGAAATTTTTATCATTTTTTCCCACAAATAGAGCTTTCTTTTGGTGGTATTTAATCACAGCTGGGGTTTTTACTTTTTGATAAACAAACAAAAAAAGATGGAAATTTTTGAAAAAAAAAAAAAATCATGTTTAATAGTTTGTTATAAAATTTTGCAAACAGGTAATTTTTCTCCTTTATTGATATGCGCTGATGAGGCAGCACTGGTGGGCACTGATAGGCTGCACTGATGGGCACGGATAGGCACAGTTAAGGCGGCACTGATAGGCACAGTTAAGGCAGCACTGATGGGGACAGATAAGGCGGTACTGATGGGCACAGATAAGGTGGCACTGATGGCCACTGATGGGCGCTGATGGGTGGCACGGATAGGCGGCACTGATGGGCGGCACTAATGGGCACTGATGTGTAGCACTGTTGTTGCACTGATGTGGGCGCTGATGGGTGGCACTGTGGGCACTGATTGATAGCACTGTGGGCACTGATGGGTGACGCTGGTGGGCACTGGTAGGCGGCACTGCTGCCTATTGATGTGTCACATTAGATCGCCGTGATCGGGACTGATGTCCCGATCACGGCCACCAGTGATCGGGTTTTTTTTCCCTCCTCACGCTGTCAGCGCGAGGAGGAAAAATAGCTGATTAGCGGCTCTGTTTACATTACATGATCAGCTGTCATTGGCTGACAGCTGATCATGTGGTAAGGGGTCGGGACTCGCTGATCACCGAGCACGCCGCGTGCGCCCTGCAGGGGGCGCGCAGACCGCTCGTGCACGGGACGACGTCAATAGATGTCGTCCCAGCAATTTAGATCCGCTCTGTTGCCGTCATGTGGCAATGGCCCGGATCTGAAGGGGTTAAAGTACCCCCTGTGCAAATGTGCATGTAGATCCATATGAATGAATGGGAGATTGAGAGCAATAATTCTAGGGCCATCATTCATGTTCAACTCTAAACCAATAACCTGTAAAGGCTTTTAAAAAGTTGCCTAAGAATAATTTTAGGTACGGTAGTTTGTTGCCATCAGTGTTAATTTTGGCAGCAAATTTCGATTTAGTTTTAGTCTTTTGACTAAAATGCCATTTTAGTTTGTCATCTGTAATTGTTTTAGTCGTATTTAGTCGTCTAAAATCTCCATTACATTTTAGTCGACTACACTCTCCAGTACATTTTAGTCATCTAAAATCGAATGGGTTTAATTACATTGTAATGCAATATTTAGGCATTTTTCTACAATTTCCAAACTCATTATATACTCCTGGAGTGAAAAATCTAATATGTTATTATTTATGGTATTAAGGTTTGAACACACAGTACAGACACAGATTTAGTCGTTATACAATGTCTTTATTTAAGCAAATTTTGTTACAAGAATATTGCTTTTTTGACAGAAGTGGAACGCTAAATTAAAAAACCCTAAAAACTCTTTGCATGATGATGCTACCATGCAGTGCACATTTACATGAACTTTAATGCCCCGTACACACGGTCGGATTTTCCGACGGAAAATGTGTGATAGGACCTTGTTGTCTGAAATTCCGACCGTGTGTGGGCTCCATCACACATTTTCCATCGGATTTTCCGACACACAAAGTTTGAGAGCAGGATATAAAATTTTCCGACAACAAAATCCGGTGTCGGAAATTCCGATCGTGTGTACACAAATCCGACGCACAAAGTGCCACGCATGCTCAGAATAAATAAAGAGATGAAAGCTATTGGCCACTGCCCCGTTTATAGTCCCGACGTACGTGTTTTACGTCACCGCGTTCAGAATGATCGGATTTTCCGACAACTTTGTGTGACCGTGTGTATGCAAGACAAGTTTGAGCCAACATCCGTCGGAAAAAATCCTAGGATTTTGTTGTCGGAATGTCCGAACAAAGTCCGACCGTGTGTACGGGGCATAACAGTTCAAGAAACTGAACAGAACTAAGAATCAGTTTACTGCCAGTTTATTATTTCAACAGTTCTAATTCTCAGAGAAATTCAAAGAAAAAGTGCAAAGTCTACAATAATGCCATTAGTGTGTGGATTATAACAGCCACTTTTTATCAACTCCTCTCTCAGCATTCGCAATGACAATAGAGAGGCAAATATCACACTAAAAAGAGTACGAGGGGCAGGACACCGACTTACGGCTGCCCTTTTTGACAGTTACTGATCTATTTTGCTTTTTCATTAGTGTGATTTACCTCTATTGTCAAATCTGTCAATGCCAAGAAAGAGTTAATAAAGTGGTGGTTGTTATAGTTCCACACACTAATGGCATTTCTTGTTGTAACTTGCGGATTTTTTCAATATATTTAAATTGACAATTAAAAACGGTTGTTGAAAATATTGATTCTTCCCAGTGCAAAAAGTACAACCCACAACTATTCGGTATGTTTCTTATGTTAGGAACAGAAATACCTGGAAAATAAAACCTATTTGTTTTGATTCACTTTAAGGAAAGCACTTCATGCCAACATGACCGACCCTTGCTCTATTCCGCCGGCCTCTAGAGAGGTCACCTGTGACACTGAATATCCTCTGTGAGTGTGAGGAAATGTGGATTTTCTTACGGCATACTACTCTGCCTGTTTTTTAAGTAGTTCCTGAATATTCTCATCAGCCACATCAACAAGCTTTTCACGGACAGTAGGGTTGACAAAACAAGAAGCTGCTGCAAGTTGCGAGAACACATCAGTTGGATGTAAGAATGAAGCAAAACACTAGTTTACATTCCCTTCAAATCTCTGTGCAATTGTGGCAAGGTCTTGGTAGCTAGTGGTCTGTTTAAAGTCCTCAAGGTGGCTGACTAAATCAAAAAGGGCAGGGACAGCCAGGGACATGGTGTCACTCTGGGGGTTTTTAGTATGTTTTGCAAAAGGCAGAAGTAGGTCATCCAATGATATGAGCTTTTGACATTCACTGTATTGCTGCACAGTGCTCTGGACAGTGGTCTGAGGAGGCCTGAAATGCTCCACAGTGCTCTGGACTAGGTCTGAGGAGGTCTGTAATGCTGCACAGTGCTTTGGACGGTGGTCCGAGGAGGCCTGTAATGCTCCACAGTGCCCTGAACAGTGGTCTGTGAGGAGGCCTGTAAAGCTGCACAGTGCTCTGGAAGGTGGTCTGAAAGGCTGCACAGAGCTCTGGACGGTGTCTGCAATGCTACACACAGTGCTCTGGATGGTAGTCTGAGATGAGGCCTGTAATGCTGCACAGTCCTCTCGACGGTGATCTGAGGAGGCCTGTAATGCTGCGCACAGTGCTCTGGACAGTGGTCTGAGGCCTGTAATATGGAGTGCTCTGGATGGTCTGAGGAGGCCTGTAATGCTGCAGTGCTCTGGATGCTGGTATGAGGAGGTCTGTAATGCTGCACAGTGCTCTGGATGGTGGTCTGAGAGGAGGCCTGTAATGCTACACACTCACAGTGGGTGCTTTCTGCTCTGGACGGTTGACGTCGGGGACTCGGGAGGCCTGTAATGCACAGTGCTGCTCTGGTCTCTGGACAGTCGTCTGAGGAGAGGCCTGTAATGCTGGCTGCGGACAGTCACTTGCTTGCTGGGAGCGGAAGCAGGCGGAGAGCTCCTTGTTAACTGGAAGTTAGTTCACAAGGGTAAACGTTCCTGCCTCACATTTTCATTTAGTTTTCGTTCATTAACGAAAACGGAATTGATTTTTGTCAGTGGATGAATATGTGCCACTGATGAAAATTTTGACGAAAGCGTTTTAGTTGATGAAATTACCACTGGTTGCCATTTCACATTTGTGCACAATTTTAAAACTTATATGTTTGGTATCTGTGACAGACCAGGACAAGGGCTTTTGGAGGAGACTATAGGGTGGTCTCTTTAATGACTATGGGCCCTGGCCTTTGAGAGAGCACATCATTCTCTAATGATGGACAACCACGTGATGAACGTGCTGAGAGCGAGGCTTAATTAATTGATTAGTTCTCTGAATAAAGACAATAAAGCTTTCCTTCTGTGGGTGGAAAGGTGCAATATTAATCTTGTACAGTTTAATGGTCAGAGGAAATATGGTGGCCCTCCTGCAGACTGAGTTGAAGAAGCTCCTTCACCTGGGACAGAATATCTATCAACAAAATCCCTCAAGAAATCTAAGATAAATGAATTCCACCTTTTCAGACTGCTGGAACATTGTATACGTTTTGTCTTAGACTGTTGCTGTAAAGTCTAGGATCCCTGATTAATCGAAGCATTGCCTAGGTGTGAATTCCATTGTTAGAGTCAATTGAGTCACCTATTGTTTCTGTCTGTTGGCTAAATTGGCTAACTCTTTGAGGTTCCTACATGATGGTATTAGCCTTGTGTCAATTCTACCTCGTTATCTAAACATTGTGTGATGTTTTGGATAATATTTTGTTTTATTATTCACAAGGTGCCTGACCTACTTTTGACATGTATAAAAACCTGTATTTCTGCACAATAAAGAGTTCCAGTTTGCATCTTAGCTAGTGCGGCCTAGTGCCTAGTCTTGGGTGCTCAGCTATAATACCTGGGTCCTGGTTCCAAACTGGAGGAAGCTATATCTTGACGAAAGCACCCAAGGGTGGTGCTGGACAGTTCAATCACAGTAGCTATTTATAAATGTTTTCACACAAAATTCCCACAACATTCACCCAGTATTCACACATCTTTCCAATTGAATCCAATTAGAAAAAAAGCAGTAATAGTTGTGTGAAAGCATTTTGAAATAGACCCTATAGTATAAGCCCTTCAGGGCATATAGAAGACTGATATGAAATTAGCAGTGGATTATCAACCACAGATGAACAGTTTAGTAACCTTGAACAAGCAAAGGTAGTAGGGTGAACAGATGAGGATGATTAGGAGGTCTTGACTCCTACTCACTCTCTGGACTACTAGTGACCACCAGCCCTGTAGTATAACTTAAGTATTTACTCCTCAGCCTATAGACGTCATTTCCACTGTAAGCCTGTGTGGCAACTCAGTATTTAACCCCTTTCCCGCTCAGCCCCAGTACCCCTTTAATGGGGTCTGTATGCCCAGAGCGTGGAAAAGATTGCCGATCATGCGACCACTGTGACTGACTATTACAGTGGTCACATGATCGGGAGTCCATCCCGCTGGCTATCGATCATTAGTGTGGACCAAAAGCTGTCTTTGACAGCGCAGTCCCTGTGCTGGGAGTATGCAGTGAGTGCGCTCTCAGCACAGAAACCTCCACTGTCCATGACACATATTGTCTGTGCGGCATGTGGGTGTTAAAGCCCACCATTTTGCTGCTGCACATAAGTGTTAAGCTGCCGGCAAGACGTTAAAGACATTATTGCAGGTTTTTAAAAATGCTTTTCTGAATGACTTTTGTCAGCTAAAGAACGCTTTATATATTTGGTGGACTTTTTTCTATATCTTACAGCAGTTTCCAGAGCCAACTTTGGTGGGGGCCATAAATAAATACGGTAAATAAACAAACTTTGGTGGCATAAATCTTTAGGCTGGGTTCACTTAAATGCTAATGTGGGTCTCCCCACATCCAATTCGCATGACAGGCGAGTATGACCAGCTCTCAATGGAGCTGGTTCACACAGGTCCAGGGGGGCTGTGCTCCAGATTGCAGAAGGGTCCTGTGCATCTTTGGGTCCGGTTCAGGTGCGAATTAAGTCAAAAATTCGGACCTGAATCGCACCTGAACCGGTGAACAAGGATGCACTGAACCCCATGCTGGGAACCGCGGCCAGAGATATGTGAACCTGGCCTTAATGTTTTTGCTGAACTGTATGATCCAGGGCCTGCCACACACACCTTACAGGATACTTCATAGCAGAGCCTTTCTAAAATAATTTGGTTACTCTTTGTTTCTGAACATGCAATTAGGGTCAATCATCATTCATTCACAATTTCATCAATCTCAATACTAGAAGAACATGCATTTCTGCATTTCCAGTTAGACAACTGTTTAGGATTTCAATATTGTGTATCAACCTGAAACTTTGTGTATGTTAATCTATCAATTCTTAACATACCAGCAAAGAAGTATTGCCTGAACACAGTTTAGTTTGCAAATTCTTTTGTGGAAGGGTATTTTCTTAAGGAATATTAGTTTTCCACACTCCTACCAAAATAGCCACAAGTATGCAAAAAATATTCTGACACTTTAATGTGCAGTATATATCACTGGCCGGGACATGTTTAAGCAGCAATAAAGGAAACATATGTTTATTTAGAAACTTCATTAAAAATTAGTGAGTCTATGTTCAATGCCAACAGAAATAACTTCTGCAAAATATGTGGAAGAATAAAAGGCACGCAGTGGAGAATTATACAAACATGCAACTACAAATACCAGCATCAACAAATTTAGAAATCATCAAAGGAGACAGTATGGTCATGAAAGGTGTTTGCCGGAAAGTAACTGACTTTTATTTGACAAATGCATGAAACAGAAACACAGCTGAGCTGCGCACAAAGCAGTCATCATTGCATCTAAACTTGAATATGTAGTCTTTAAAACAGTTAATGAATTAAACAGTCAAAGCGGTCAACATAGTAAATATAGGGGTCCTCAAGGACAGCCCTCAACATGTCTGGGAGTGGCACACAAAAAGTTTAGCCTTTGTGCATTTGCTATTCTTTATTAGTTTAATAGAATTAAAAATGTATTTTGTACAAACTGCCCTCTTCTAAAATGCTACCTGTTGAGGCATTTGCGGGCGACAGATAAAATGGACATCATACCCCAATTCCTCTACAACTTACTGACAATACCTACGAAAATTCCTCAGCCTTTTTACAAACAGCTTCAACTGCCCTTAAATCAACCACAGGATACTTTCCTTGCCTAAATCAAAAAGGTGGAAAAACTATTGGACCACCACTGAAAAGACTCATAACTTTGGATCTCTTACCGCTCTCTTCTGTATAGACCTTTAACTTTGAGGCACAATATCTTTGATACCTGTCCTTAAACGCCACTAACCCAGGTGCCACAATTATTAATCCTTCTTTACCACCTTGATTCAAGAACACTCTTCTTCTTATACAGCTACATTACCTACTTAAATATGTAAAGCAATCAGTTTAAACTTGTGAAAGAATGTTTAAAAACTCTGTATATACACACATATATTTCACTTTGTATCATTTGTCAACTGCAGGCAATGTCCTTGGCACCATATGAAGGCTGGCCATACATTATGGAATTTTCCTGTAAAATGTTCCTTTAGATTTACCAAAACCATATAATATGAGGTCAAACTTAAACAATTCAATTTGCATGCAATCAGGCAGGCCCTTGCACTAAATAGTTGAAGATAAATGGCAAACCAGACAAGCGTTGTGGACAAGGCTCCTAAAAGGAACAGCCATCTTCTTGTTGGTGATTCAATTGTAAGAGGTGTGTCTTTAGGTAATAATGTGGAAGTGTCAAAAGAAGGTAAGGCGTTTGCCTGGTGCTACTGTTAGCAGAGATAAAAGGCGCACTTTAAAAACTGTCAAAAAAGTTAGTGAAGAGAGCAATGTTGATGAGCACATTGGCACAAATGATTTGTCCCAGAATGATGTGGGTTCTCTACAGAAGGGTTTTCAGAATTTAGGTCAGGATGTTCAACAGTTAGGCTTCATTCCCACGAGGCGGATCCGCTGCCACGGAGTCGGCCTCTGTCCGCCAGCTCAGTGGGAGATCTCTCTGATGATCTCCGATAAGCCGGCGGATGACAGGTCCCTCTCTGCTCACTGTGCGGGGAGGGGCTTGTCGAGCGCTGCTGATTGCTATGGAAAGATCGGACGAAAATGAACAGCATGTACGTTTTCATCAGATCTCACCTGATCCGATCCACCAGAGACGAATGCAAACGTAGGGCCATCTGTCTGATTTTAGCGGATCAGGCCAGGTCGAATGTCAGCGGACATGTCACTGCTGACGCCTGTCGCTCCATATAATATGGAGCGCCCGACAAAACTGACAGGCAGGCCTGAACGGCCCGACAGTGTGAAAGGGGCCTTAGGGTGTATCGTTACAGTTTCAGAGGTCTCGCCTGTGCATAATGCACAACAAGAGAAAGTACTTTGTATAGCAGAGTTCAATGTTTGGTTAAAGGACTGGTGCAAAGTGTGGTCTGACACTGACATGTTCAAGAGATGGTCTGCATCCCTCACACAACAGCACTGAGCTTTTTAGAATGGAAATGGGGGCAGAGATATAATTGATGAGCATTTCTGTTGCCAGAGGGTTGAAACAAATGTAAGGGTTTGTGTTGCTAAGGTCTTGGCTGATGGGGTGGTCACTTCAGTTAAAGTTTTTTGGTATAATTAAAGCAGTAGATAGTGTTTGTCATGTGCACTAATGCTCGTAGTTTAGGCAAGTAGCTTTGTGATCAGCCAGCTCTTATGTCTATTGACAACTTGGATCTTGTTGCAATTACAGAGACAAGGTTCAATAATTCAAATAACTGGGAAATAACTATACCAGGGTATACACTGTACAGGAAGAACAGAGTAGGAAAGAGGGGAGGTGGAGTTGCCACATATGTCAAAAATAGCATAAAGCCAACATTAATTAAAAAAACTAGTTAAATAATTGATACCCTCTGGGTCTTTCTTCCAACCAGAGAGGGATCTTCCCTTACAATTGGTGTAGTATACAGAACCCCAGGACAGACTAAAGATCATAGGTTGTTGATTGACAGACAAGATAACTTAAATGCCAATGAAAGAAGAGGTTTTGATTATGGGTGACTTCAACATGCCTGACATTAACTGGAATTCTCAAACTGCTATTACAAGCAAAAGCACGGATGTAATGGAAGCACTGAATGGGAAACTCTAAAACAGTTAGTAAAAAGGCCAAACCCAGGCAGGTAAGTTAGTTGGAATAAAACTGAAGAAAAAACATGGCTCACTAAATAGTTAAGTGGGATAGTAAAGGAGGAAAAAAAAATCAGCATTATGAAGATTCAAGGAATCAAGATGTGTAGCTGACAGAAGAGTATAAACCTAGACCAGTGTTTCTCAACTCCAGTCCTCAAGGCGCCCCAACAGGTCATGTTTTCAGGCTTTCCATTATTTTGCACAGGTGATTTGATCAGTTTCACTGCCTTAGTAATGACCACAGCTGTTTCATCTGAGGGAAATCCTGAAAACATGACCTGTTGGGGCGCCTCGAGGACTGGAGTTGAGAAACACTGACCTAGACAATAGGAGGCCAAACGCATTATCGGTGCTACCAAAGCACAGAAAGAGGAGGAAATGGCCAAGTCTATTAAGAAAGGAGATACAACCTTTTTAGGTATATTAGTGATAGGAGAAAAAAATGCATCACTAGGATCACTAAAATGAAAACTGGGCACAACTTAGAAGTTGAGAGAGACAAGGATGTAGAAAACCATTTAAACAATTACTTCTGTTCAGTCTTCTCAGAAATAAATTGCACTAACAATAACACATTGGGGAAGCATATTGATTCCATTAATGACGGTTCATTTAAATGGCAGTTCAATATTTCTAAATGTTAAACAAAGCACCTAGGGAAAAAGAATCCCTTGACAGAATACAATATACAGTGTTAGCCAGCACTACAGATGAAAAAGATTTGGGGGTACTTATTTCAGATGATTGCAAACTCATCAAACTGACCAGGCAGTTGGAACAGAATAGAAATTGAAACAGAATTCTAGGATGCATTACTAAAGGGATCACCGCTAGGAGGAAGGGGGTTCTAATTCCCTTATATAGATCTTTAGTAAGACCTCATTTAGAATACTGTGTCCAGTTCTGGAGACCTCATTTGCAAAAAGATATTGATAGGATAGAACGAGTCCAGAGACCATAACGAAAATGGTGAAAGGGCTGGGGGATCAAACATATCAGGAGCGACTTCAGGAACTTAACCAGTTGCCCATTGGGCCATAGCCAAATAACGGGAGGGCGTACTAGAACGTCCTCCCAGAATCGCTCACCCCCTGGAAATATCCATGATCGTCGGGTCCTCTGAACCCGGAGCATCATGGAACGGGGTAAAGGGCCAATGACAGTGGCCCTTTACCGCGTGATTGCCCTGTCCAACAACAGAGTGATCAGCTGTCAACAGACTGGAGCATGTCCGGTTCGGCTCCTCCCCCCCGATTGGTACAGTGTGCGATAGGGAGGAAGGAGCCGGTGTAACGGCGCTGTGGGCTGGATCTGAAATGCCCACAGAGCTGATCTTTGCCCAGCCGTGCCCCATCCATGCCCAGCCTGGCTCAACCATGCCCATCCATGGCTCATTCATGCCTATCTGTGCCACTATCCTGCCACATCAGTGCTCATCTGTGCCACATTCATGCCACATCAGTGCCACATTCATGACACATCAGTACTCATCCGTGCCACATCAGTTCTCATCTGTGCCACATCTGCTGAATGACCAAGCCATTTTTTTGTGATTCGGCACTGCATCGCTTTAACTGATAATTGCGCGGTCGTACGATGTTGCACCCAAACAAATTTGATGTCCTTTTTTTCCCCACAAATATAGCTTTCTTTTGGTGGTATTTGATCATCTCTGCGGTTTTTATTTTTTGCGCTATAAACAAAAAAAAGCAACAATTTTGAAAAAAAAAAAAAAAAAAAAAAACACAATATTTTGTACGTTTTGCTATAATAAACATCACAATTTTTTTTAAAAAAGCTAATTTTTTTCTCAGTTTAGGCCGATATGTATTCTTCTACATATTTTTGGTAAAAAAAAAAAAAACCTCAATAAGCGTATATTGATTGGTTTGCCCAAAAGTTATAGCGTCTACAATATAGAGGATAGATTTATAGCATTTTTATTATTTTATTAGTAATGGCGGCGATCTGCGATTTTTTCCGTGACTGCGACATTATGGTGGACACTTTTGACACATTTTTGGGACCATTGGCATTTATAGAGCGATCAGTGCTATAATTATGCACTGATTACTGTAAAAATGTCACTGGCAGGGAAGGGTTTAACACTAGGGGGCGATCAAGGCGTTAAATGTGTTCCCTAGTGTGTGTTCTAACTGAAGAGGGGATGGGAATGTGTAGGGGAGGTGACAGATCGCTGTCCATACTTTGTATGGACACACGATCTGTCTCTTCTCCCCTCAGAGAACCGGGATCTGTGTGTTTACAACACAGTTTCCAGTTCTCGGTGTCACGAGCATTTGCGGGAGCCCGGCGGCTGGCATCGGCTAGGGGGGCGAGCCCCTAGTGGCCACAGGGCAAAGGGGCGTAACATAATGTCGTTTCGCCCAGCTGTACCATTTTGCCGCAGTAAAACTGCGTGGCTGGTCAGCAAGTGGTTAATTTTTGCAAAGAAGTGTGGGAAAAAAAATTGCAAGGTCAAAAAACTCACCATGCCTCATATCAAATACCTTGGTATTTCAACTTTCCAAAAAGGGGTAATTTGGGGGGTATTTGTACTTTCCTGGCTTGTTAGTGTCTCAAGAAATGATAGGCCATCAGTACATCAGGTGTGATCAATTTTCAGAGATTGGCACCATAGTTTGTAGACCCTAACTTTCACAAAGACCAAATAATATACACTTATTTTGGTTATTTTTACTAAAGATATGTAGCCGTATAAATTTTGGCCAAAATTTATGAGGAAAATTTACTAATTTGCAAAATTTTATAACCTAAACGAAGAAAAATAAATTTATTTTCGGTCTTTTTTTCATTTATAGCGCAAAAAGCAAAAATAAACAGTGGTGATCAAATACTACCAAAAGAAATCTCTATTTGTGTGAAAAAAAAGGGACACAATTTTCATATGGGTAAAATGTTGCATGACTAATGAGTACCGTATATACTTGAGTATAAGTCGTTCCGAGTATAATCGAGACCCCAAATTTACCACAAAAAATGGGAAAAACTTATTGACCCGAGTATAAGACGAGGGTGAGAAATGCGCAGCTACTGTAAGAGGAAAAGAGGGTCAACAATGCCCATTCGCAGCCTCACTGTGCCCATTTGCAGCCATAAGTCCTCCGAACTTCAAATTCGGTAGTTAAGGGTTCCTAGATGCACCCTAGCTGCAGCCAAAATTTGGGGTCTCTGAACCCAAAGGGTCCCGAAATGACATTGCTGCAGATGGACACAGTTGACTGATTTTGGGCCCCCGTATCTCGGGGCCACTTAGTGCTAGGAACCCCAAATTTGGTGTACAAACCCAATTTTTGTACAGAATTAGCACCATAAAATATCCAAAGCTGGGGTTTCTAGCACCAAGTGGCCCTGAGATACAGGGCCCCAAAAATCGGTTTAGAAAATGTCAAGCACTTTTCTGCAGCAGAGAATGACATTTTCTGAACCGATTTTGGGGCCCCGTATCTCGGGGCCACTTAGTGCTAGGAACTCCAGCTTTGGATATGTTGTGGTACCAGTTCCACTGGGTTTGCACACCAAATTTGGGGTTCCTAGCACTAAGTGGCCCTGAGATACGGGGCCCCAAAATCGGTTCGGAAAATGAAATTTTTTGCTGCAGAAAAGTGCTTGACTTGAGTATAAGTCGAGGGGGGCACTTTCAGCACAAAAAAATGTGCTGAAAAATTCGACTTATACTCGAGTATATACGGTAATTGTCTTTCAAAGTGTGAAAGCACTGAAAGCTGAAAATTGGTCTGGTTAGGAAGGAGTTCAAGTGCCCAGTGGGCAAGTGGTTAATATGTACAGTCTGGAGGAAAGAGGAAAAAGGGAGACATGATTGAAACCTTTAAATACATCAAGGGGATTAATAAGGTTCAAGAGGGCAGTATTTTCAATATGAAACCAAAATCAACATGGGGACATGACCTCAAACTAACTAGAGGAAAGGTCTAAGCTAATCTTAGGAATTATTACTTAACTGAAAGGGTAGTTGATGCTTGGAATTAACTTCCAGCAGAAATAGTGAGTCGGTCAACAGTTAGTGGTTTCAAACATGCATGGGACAAACACAGATTCACAGTATACTCAGACAAAAAAGTTAAACTGAAAAAAATAAATAAAATAAAAAACACAAAACATGTATATAAAAAAAAAAAAGAAAAAAAAAAAAAAGAAAGGAGAGACTCGATGGACCACTCAGTCTTTTTGTCTTTTTCTGCCATCACTTTTCTATATTTCCATGTTAAATCTAGAAGAAATTAAACAAGAAAACTATCGTATAGCCAGCTTAATTCCTCTGCCACACACTCACAGAAATGAATTGTAATAACTGTGTGACACCTATGTAAGCATGTGTGTATAATCAAATGCGCCAAACAGAATGGTGTTTTAAAAAAAGATGCTGAAAGTATCTTTTTGTGTCTTTTCCTTTCTGCAGTAGTTATTTTAGAACCACTGATCAATATTAAGATAGGAGATGCAAATCTATAACATTTGCCAGACAAGCTGGACTGGCTAAACACATTCTAGAGACATCAAAACAAAAGGTGTTTTCTTTGCTCTGATTGGAAGCAGTGGCAGGGAACATTATCTTTTGAGTGCTTTCACACTAAGGCGTTGGGGGCGTCGGTGGCAAAGCGCCACTATTTTTAGCGGCGCTTTACCGCCGTTTTAGCGGCGCTATTGGGCCACTAGCGGGGGACTCTTTGAGCCCCTGCTAGCAGCCAAAAAAGGGGTGCTTTAAGAGCGGTGTTATACACCGCTCCTACAGCGCTGCAAAGATGCTGCTTGCGGGACTTTTTTTTACCATCCTGCAAGTGCACCGGTCCAGGGTATAAGCACTCGGGCTTTCACACTGGAGTGAGAGGAGAGGCTCTTTACAGGCGCTATGAAGGCACTATTTTTAGCGCTATAGTGCCTGTAAAGCTCCCCAGTGTGAAAGTAGCCTCACTGTTAAAGTTAAAGGGCTAACTCAGTAGGGGTGTGACATCTGCAGAGACCACTACTTCCACAGAGACAGTAAGGCTCATTTTCTACAACATTCTGGCAGGGGACAGGCATTCTATCGGTAATAAAAAAAAAAAAAAAAAAAAGGTTTTGTCTAGAGCAGGGGTCTCAAACTGGTGGCCCTCCCGCTGTTGCAAAGCTATTACCATAAGGCATTGCAAGGCTGACCATTACAAGCAAGACTACCAACAGGCAGAGGCATGATGGAACTTGTAGTTTCACAACAGCTGGAGGGCCGCCAGTTTGAGACGCCTGGCCTAGAGATATACTTTAACAATGCACCACACTGCCTACTAAAACAAATAAAATAGATTTGTGACCAATCAGTGGCAGAATTTTTTATAATTTGTTAATCTACATCCCTCGATATAAGGGAAAAGGGAACATATGAGTGTCTAGATAACAGACTGGTAATCATGTTTCCTTAAGCCTTCACTGTACAACACCTCTAAACAAATCTGTATGAGCACAGCAAATTGTCAGATACATGATATTTTCAAAGCAAATAAACTATGTATGGAAATGTTATACATCCCAATAAACGCATTCTTCCTAAAGCACAAAGAAGCCAACACAATGATGGCTAAAAAAAAAATAAAAAAATAAAAGGAAAAAGTTATAACACTATAAGGTCTAATACTATGAAATTCACATCTATACATCATGCCTTCAATTAGATGACACAGGGCAATTACCAGTGTAGATTATTATATTATATTCAGAGACTATGTTTTATTCCATCTCATTGTGCAATAAATCTTTGAAAATGACAGCTACACCATCATGTTAGCAAAACAAATTTAAGACCAGGCACTTCACCAATAATTTGACTGGTGTTAAGCTGACAAATATTGCAGGATAAAGCTCTCACACAGATTGTCTGACACTCCCCTCCTTCGAGTAACTAGAGATTATATACAGTGCTTATTTTCGCTCAGAAATGCAAAAATGCCATCTCTCTCAAATGTCTAGGAAAGGCTAGACAATGTCTGCAGCACACGTCTAACACTGGCAATCCCCATCTACTTTGAGAGATCTGTACATAATACATATACAAAGCATTAAAATTATTTCAAAGGATCAAGAAATAAACATGTAACACATACTGGATAACAGCATGGCAGTTCAGTTGTTGGCAACGATGCCTTACCTCATTGTGAAACTGCTCTTGATTTCCAAGAACCATGCTTCCTGATCTATTGCTCCCCCCCCCCAATTTCTGTGGGGTTGTTCTAGGTGTCCCAGTTTCATCCCACAATCCAAAACATTCTAGTGGTTTGACTGGCTACAGAATTGGCCTTGAACATATACACTATATTACCAAAAGTACTGAGCCGCCTGCCTTTACAGACACATGAACTTTAATGGCATCCCAGTCTTAGTCTGTAGTGTTCAATATTGAGTTGGCCCACCCTTTGCAGCTATAACAGCTTCAACTCTTCTGGGACGGCTGTCCACAAGGTTTAGGAGTGTGTCTATGAGAATATTTGACCATTCTTCCAGAAGCGCATTTGTGGGGTCAGGCACTGATGTGGACGAGAAAGCCTGGTTCGCAGTCTCCGCTCTAATTCATCCCATAGGTGTTCCATCGAGTTGAGGTCAGGACTCTATGCAGGCCAGTCAAGTTCCTCCACCCCAACTCACTCATCCATGTCTTTATGGACCTTGCTTTGTGCACTGGTCCAAATAATTTGGTGGAGGGAGCATTATGGTGTGGGGCTGTTTTTCAGGGGTTGGGCCTGGCCCCTTAGTTTCACTGAAGGGAACTCTTAAGGTATCAGCATACCAAGACATTTTGGACAATTTTATGCTCCCAACTATGTGGGAACAGTTTGGGGATGGCCCTTTCCTGTTCCAACATGACTGCGCACCAGTGCACAAACAGGGTTCATAAACACAGGAATGAGTGAATTTGGGGTGGAGGAACTTGACCGGCCTGTGCAGATCTCTGACCACAACCCGATAGAACACCTTTGGGATGAATTAGAGCGGAGAACGTGAGCCAGGCCTTCGCTTCCAACATCAGTGCCTGACCTCACAAATGCCCTTCTGAAAGAATGGTCAAACATTCCCATAGACACACTTCTAAACCTTGTGTATTCCTCCTTATGGGCTTATCGTTTATTTAACATTTACTGATTGCTGGGAGTATAGTTATTGTTATACTTCCAGTGCTTTGATGCATTACCTTCAGGTCTCTGATACTGCAGCCAGTCTGCCTACCTCTGCTCTCCTCTTCCGCAATCACATTAGGCTTTTTATTATAATGTATTCTGTGAATGGACAGTGGGAGGGAAGAGGCAGACAGCGCTGCTACTATGTAGCAGAGCGCATATCTCCCAGCAGAGTGCTGAGAGTATACGGTAGCTATAGCTGTACTCCCAGCACTCAATAAAAAATGTAAATCGTAAAGATAGGTTGTAAGTAAAGTTGACAAAAATTCACCTTGTTGGACTTAAACCCTTACAAACCAGCAAATTCTGAAAAGGAATGCAATTCCCGGAGTCCTGCTTTAAAATGTCAAATTAAAGTGAACCTGATTTGACCTAAAAACAGTCCGTTTGTGGCACCCTACGCTTGTACGTATATATTTCTAGGGGGTGGGTTGAGCAAGAGAATCACAATAGATTTCCCCATCCATACCACGTATGGATGTCAGCTGGCAACCAAGGTTGTCAGAATACCTAAACAGTGGCTGCATCTAATTGAATATAGACACTGTCTGGTGAAAATCTTCCAGCCAACTACTCTTACAAAAATCGACTGAAAATTTTACTTTTGTTGAGCTTGGTGGATCCGTCAGTGGGAATCACTCGATACTTGAACCATGGCTTAAGTCTTCACATTGCTCCCTTTGTCCCTGTGGAGCTTCCTGAATCCCAGGCTGTACATGGATCTGTGACTTCTAACTAAGTTAATGTGATCCAGGGAACATTTTCTAAGGTAGATGTTAAGACAGCCATTTGTAGTCTCCATTAGAAGCCAGGGTGACAGCACAAAGTACGATATGAGGACAGAGCTTTGTCACCATAGAACAGGAAACACCTGAACAAGGACTTTATTAGCAGGCTCGCCAGGTATTTTAATAAAGCCTGCAAATTTAAAAATATAAAAAAAATAACCATTATAATTACTGCACATTAACTTATTATAGATGATAGAGAGTTTAGTTTACATTTATTTAAAACTTATCTTGGCTAGAAGATGACATCCTGGGACAAGAATAAAAAGAGTACTGATTTGCACCATATTATCATTTAGAATATTATTACCAGGTTATTACAGGATCCCACATTGTAAATCTTTATGGAAAATTGTGTAAAGTTTGTGTGTGTGTGTGTGGGGGGGGGGCTCAGACAATGGGAGCTTCAACAATGGAGGGTCTCCACACCTGCTGGACAGGGAGTTATATTGAAAACCGTGGCCATAACACATTTGTGTATTTCACCATTGTGCATGCGCTACATGCAGGATATCTTCTTTCTGGAGTAGAACAATGTTTCATGTTCTTTCTAAGGGAAAGAAAAATCATATACTTATTTAATACATAAGATATAAAGTCTACACACTCTTGTTAAAATGTCAGGTTTCTGTGAAGTAAACAAATGAGACAAAGATAAATCATTTGAGAACTTTTTCCACCTTTAATGTTACCCTTTAAACTGTACAACTCAATTGAAAAACAAACTGAAATCTTTTAGGGAGGGGAAGTAAAAATAAAAAATTAAATAATGTGGGTGCATAATGTGCACACCCTCTTATACCTGGGGATGTAGCTGTGTTCAGAATTAAGCAAGCACGTTCAAACTGATGTTGAATACAAGTCAGTACACACCTACCATCATTTAGAGTACCTCTAATAAATCCCGAATAAAGTTCAGCTGTTCTAGTAGGTCTTTCCTGACTTTTTTTAGTCGCATCCTACAGCAAAAGCCATGGTCCGCAGAGAGCTTTCAAAGCATCGGAGGGATTGTTAAAAGGTATCAGTCAGGAGAAGGGTACAAAAGAATTTCCAAGGCATTAGATATACCATGGAACACAGTGAAGACAGTCATCATCAAGTGGAGGAAATATGTCACAACAGTGACATTACAAAGAACTGGACGTCCCTCCAAAATTGATGAAGACGAGAAGAAAACTGGTCAGGAAGGCTGCCAAGAGGCCTACAGCAACATTAAAGGAGCTCCAGGAATATCTGGCAAGTACTGGCTGTGTGGTACAACAATCTCTCATATTCTTCATATGTCTGGGCTGTGGGGTAGAGTGGTAAGATGGAAGACTTTTCTTACAAAGAAAAACATCCAAGCCTGGCAAAAGTTTGCAGAAACACATCTGAAGTCTCCCAAAAGCATGTGGGAAAATATGTTATGATGTGATGAAACCAAGGTTGAACTTTTTGGCCATAATTCCAAAAGATAGGTTTGGGGCAAAAACAACACTGCGCATCACCAAAAGAACACCATACCCACAGTGAAGCATGGTGGTGGCAGCATCATGCTTTGGGGCTGTTTTTCTTCAGCTGGAACAGGGGCCTTTGTCAAGGTAAAAGGAATTATGAACATTTCCAAATACCAGTGAATATTGGCACAAAACCTTCAGGCTTCTGCTAGAAAGCTGAATATGAAGGGGAACTTCACCTTTCAGCATTAGATTGACCCAAAGCATACATCCAAATCAACAAAGGCATGGCTTCACCAGCAGAAAATTAAAGTATTGGAATGGCCCAGCCAGAGCCCAGACCTGAATCGGATTGAAAATCTGTGGGGTGATCTGAAGAGGGCTGTGCACAGGAGATGTCCTCGCAATCTGACAGATTTGGAGTGTTTTTGCAAAGAAGAGTGGGCAAATATTGCCAAGTCAAGATGTGCCATGCTGATAGACGCAATACCCCAAAACACTGACTGCCGTAATAAAATCAAAAGGTGCTTCAACAAAGTATTAGTGTAAGGGTGTGCACACTTATGGAACCATTTTATTTTAGTTTTTTATTTTTACTTCCCTCCACCTAAAAGATTTCAGTTTGCTGTTCAACCTAGTTGTACAGTTTATAGGTCACAATAAAGGTGGAAAAAATTCTGAAATGATTTATCTTTGTCTATTTTTTACATCACAGGAATCTGACATTTTAATAGGGGTGTGTAGACTTTTTATATCCACTGTATATTAGTGCCTTGCAATGTCCCCAGATGGGTATTTAAAAAAAAAAATAAAGTCCGAGTCTGCAGTTTCCTTGAGAAAAGGCCACCAGCTGGAGCTGATCAGTCTTTACATTGATAACAAACATGCAGGTTTCAGATGTGTTTAAAAGAGTAGTACAGTTGTCCTTTAAATTAAAAAAAAAGCATTTTTCCTTGCACCAATTTATATGCACCAGTTTATAGCGAAAAAGTCAGCCTGTTCTATTCGTTCGTATTAACCATGCAGGTACAACTGGCTATTTTAGCTAATGGTTTAACTTTTAGAAGAAGCAGTGGGGGCGTTTTCAAAAACAAAGAAACATACTGTACTTGTTTCTCATCTGTTGATGATCAGAGTTTTCTGACTACAAGTGTCAGGTGTTAAGCGGACCATGTGAATGGTGCTCAAGCCCATGTGTGTTTTCCCATGTCCAAGGTAGGAAGATGGTGTCCTCCAATCATTGGCCAGCATGCTGGTAAATTTCCAAAAATCTAAACTTTGCATAGTGCTGTCAAGGGCAAAATAGGAGGGTATATACATTAAATATGGGAACAAATGTTTCACACATTATCTTTTCTCAGTTGTCCAGTATTGTAGAGAATTCTTTCTGCATAGTTCCCGTTACAAAGTTGAAGGAAAAAAAAAACGCTTTTTTGCAAGTAGTTTTGTTTACAATAAAGAACGTTGTTTACAGGTTCTTGCATTACTATGGAAAAATAAAAATAAATGTACAAATGTTTAAATCAGCTAATAATTCCGTCAATGAACGTTAAAAAATATTAAAATTTTAGCAAAAATTAAGAAGTTACAACCAACTCAGATCAAAACAATTCAGAGACACTTGTTTTCAACTGTTCTTCTAGCCAGAATTGCGAGTATAAAAAAAAAAAAAGGCTTGAAACCTAAGAATCTTCCTTGGGGAAGAATTAAACAATTTACCATGACAGTTTGGGTGGCATTCAAGAAAAGCATTTGAAACATGAGAACGGGTCATGTATTTCTAAATAGTGTGCTTGTCTGAATATTTTAAGTACCAAAATAGAAGTGATTTCATAAAATTCCTTTCAATTAATTTAGTGCAATTTTTTATTGGGTACATTTTAGATTTCAATATTACTTTACATATTCCACTAAAGTTTAGCTATAATAGTCATATTTTAATGTTTACATAATATGCCCTTAAATATAATATACATGCAAGCTTGCATTTGATTTGCATTAAAATTGTAAACATTTAAAAAAATATCAATTGGTGTTTGCAATAAGTTAGTAGCTGCTATAACAGACTTTACAGGAAAGATAATTATACATACACAGGAACTCAAATCTTTTTCTGCTTGGTGACACACTTGAAAAAAAAAATCAAATCTACTAAAATATCAAATGATATAGAATGATATAGTAATAGAAAACATCATACTAAAATAAATATTTTGACATATGTAAATAATTGATAAAAGTATTATATAATATGATTTTAAAAAAGGCAAATACATATGTAATTATCTAGAATCATGTATTTTTATTTGTTTAAAGGGGATATTCGGGGATTGACAGATTAACTACTTTTTACAGCACTTCGAGAAATGTGTACGTTTGATTAGAAAAACTATAAGAAATAAGAGAATGTGCATTTGTAGCAGGATAAAAACTGTATGTTCCTAATTACATAAATGTAGTATTTACCTTTTAAGTGTGTTTTTTTTTTCTTTTTTTCTTCACACTACAATAAAGAATAGAATAGAAATTCTTATATCAGACACAGACAGTAACTCTGTCTGAAACCCTGGCTTGTAAAAGTATCGGTTACTTGTAAAATGGTCTGCTACCCAGGACTAAGTCCTTGCTTAAAAGACTTGTTTACGGACTAAATGCATCCACCATGAAATTGATTCTTTTAAAGCATATTTTTAAACCATGATACTGGATAAATATCTCTTCCTGAAGGTGTAAGAAAAAAAAAAATAAATCAACAAAACAGACACTGCTAAACGGTAAGGTTACAGATGATACGCAGCTCATCTATTACAGCAAAAATATGAAGTTACCAAAACTATGCATTTCAGTCAGCAGGGTATTGGATGGGAATTCCTTATAGCTCAAATTATGGTCTACCTATAAATAAAATAAATAAACGTATGACACTAGAACCTCTTGAACAATAAAAGCAGTAACCAAAAGGCTTTAGCATCTAATTCACAAAAACATTTGAATATTTTTTAGCCAATGGTTATGGTTTTATATTATCTTTCATCTACTTTTTATGTTTTATTGGAGCTAATTGTTGTAGTTTTATATTTCAATTTCAATTACATTCTATAATTGGTAAGTAAAAGCACATTTGAAATTTTATACTGTATAAAAACAATTCTAGTGCTAATAGGCAACTTTAAAATAAAACTATGATATGTTGTAGTAATCTTTTTTTTAGGAATATAGTGTTACTACAACAGGTCAGCAGGCATTAGAATTTTTTTTAAGTGGGGAAGGGGGGTGTTTGATTTTTAAAGAAGAATTCTGCTAAGTATCTGAACAAACAAAACCCCATTGCAATTTAAAAATTGAGACCCAAAGGTTCTAACAGTCCTATACATATGGAGGGCAAAAAAAAAAAAATATATAGATACTCTTTTTCCTCAGCAGGTATTACCTGAACTAATTTGAAGCATAAAAAAGGTAAACTAATGCTTTTCAATTGAAATTAAGTAAAAAATTTCCTGGATAGCCGCACTCTGAAGAAAAAAACATCTTTATTGAAGAATAAAATATCCAAAATACAGTCACATGAAAAGAGATACAGGGTCAAAAATAGGCTAACGCATTTCACATCGTGAGATGCTTACTCATATCCTTATAATTGAAGTAAAATTTGGAAAAGAAAAATCCACAAAATCTGAAGCACCAATCAAATACAGTGAGGTGAAAAAAGTATTTGACCCCCTGCGGATTTTGTACGTTTGCCCACTGACAAAGAAGTGATCAGCCTATAATGTTAATTGTAGGTTTATTTTAACAGTGAGAGACAGAACAGCAAAAATATCCAGAAAAACGCATTTCAAAAAAGTTACAAATTGATTTGCATTTTTAATGAGTGAAATATTTATTTGGTCCCATATCAATCAGTAAGGTGTCTTCTATACAGGTAACGAGCTGAGATTAGGAGCACTCTTAAAGGGAGTGCTCCTAATCTCAGCTGGTTATCTGGTTACCCATGTTTCTTGGAGCTTCTTTACTAGGGTGTCAGGATATGGATCTTTACACATAGCAACCTGCAACTTGTGTCAACCAACACACCCAGTGATACTTGAAAAACCTTCAATCATTGCAAAGATAAATGGAAGTTCCTTAACAGAGGATAATGACTGTCAGACTCACTGAAGGTCTGCTGGTATAGACATCTTAGGTTAAGACATACTAAGAAAAAAAAGCGCTCATCGCTTAAACCACCAATGTTGACATCAAATTGTGTTACACCAATACACCTCATCAAAGTTCAAGCCTAAGCAAACTCAAGTATTGCCAGTCTGTACTTTTAAATAAGGATTGCCCACAGATGTCTAAAAAACCCTTCAAAACTGGATTTCCCAGACTTCCAAGCTCACGTTTTTATAAATCAACTATTAATCAGCAAGAGGCACAGTCAGTGCTGAGGGTGTAGGATATTCAGAGTGCGAGCACAGTAAAACATATTAAAGCACTAATCACTGTATTAGTGTCACTGGTTCCCACAAAGTGTCAAAAGTGTCACTTAGTGTCCGATTTGTCCACCGCAATATCACAATCGCTGATTGCCTCCATTACTAGTTTAAAAAAAAAAAAAAAAGTCCCCGGATTTCATTTTAAAAATCTGGTCACCTTACCTTTATGTGAAATCCCTTGTTGTTCCTGCCAGTCCCTCTGCCTTCCTATTAAAAACTGACCACATTAAGCAGGAGATCACACCGTGGTCAGTAGTCTAGCTATGCTGGGAACTCCGTGTACCATCCTCCAATGATCAGACTTGTCTTGACACGCCCCCGCTGCAAGACAAGTCTTTAACTGGGGAGCTCAGTGTGCTGCTGCTTCTCCTTCCCCCAGCTCTTATGCAGCTGAGAACAGAAGGAATGTGATCACTTAAAAAGGTATTATTAAATGTATTTTAATATCTATACAAAAATGTTTTGCCTTTTATTTCTAGTTTATATTGCATGATCACTTACAACCACTTTAAGGCTACTTTCACACTGGGGCGTTAGTTTAATTTTAGAAGCGCTTTTCAGGCCATTAGCGGGGCGCTTTTAACCCCCGCTAGCGGCCAAATAAAGGGTTAAAAGTAGGGGCGGTGGGGATTTCAATGGCAGGGGCGGTGGAGGAGTGGTGTTTACACCACTCCTCCACCGCCCCAAAGATGCTGCTTGCAGGACTTTTTCTAAGGTCCTGCAAGTGCACCGCCCCAGTGTGAAAGCACTCGGGGCTCTCACACTGGGGCTGCAGGGAAGGCATTTTGCAGGTGCTATTTTTACCCCAAAAGTGCCTGAAAAAACGCCCCATATATATATATTTATCCCCAGAAGAATAAAAAGTACTGAGAAGATCATTTACATACTGCACTTCCCCGTCACTCCACCAATAAAGTTTTGTGGCACTGCCACTTTATGAGTCATAAATCAAATGATCTTGCAATTCTTTTCTTCTTTTCATGCCTTACAGAAAGTTTTGGCCATGTCCTGCATGTCCAAAGATTACACTAAACATCCTCAAGAAAAAGATCCAGCAAAGAACAAATATCCGAGCAACAATAACTTTAAAACTGCCATGTATTCTTTCAAGGAGAAAATACAAGCAGAGTGATTTAAAGTGCTTGCCCTTAATGTTTTTGTAGCACATAATAAGTGATAAAGATACTGTAGTAGCAGAGATAGCCAGGGCTAGACTTGGCTGGCTTCTACAAACACATAAACTCCCTTTGGGGGCTCTATTAGAATTAGAAACCATTGTAACTCTGCCCATAGGGATTATTTAGGAAATGCCTTTCATGATTAAAACCAAAGCTAAGCATGACATTATAATGACATTTAACCAAGTTTTCTCACCATCCACCTTGGCTTGACATTATCGGTGTCTGGTAGTAAAAGCTGACTTTCACACAATTTCATTATGCTGAAGACACTTCACATACTTGATGCTTTCAATCAAATTCTAATGAATTCAATGGTAGCAAAACAAAATCAGCCATTTTACTCTCTCCATCAAAAAGGTCGTTTTATGACCGAATGGTAGCCAAGAAATGTACTTTCAATGACTGTTCCTAGTAAAACTGCAGCTATATATAAAAGTATACTCAAAGACAACATCACTGAAGAGAAGATAAAACTGCATTACTAAAGTATAATGTTGTTAGAGAAGGCTATGGTCTTAAAACAGTTCCTCCCTTTTTTTTTTTTTTTTTTATTCCCAAAAAAAGTTTTTTTTACATTTGGAACAAAAGGGTGGGACTGGATATCACTAAAAAGCATGATTTTTTTTTTTTTGAGGAGCTGAAGAATCTTTTTTGCCTGCATTTTCTAATATTATACACTAACCACTTAACATGTACTGTATATAAACCCAAAAACAAAAATGTAATACATCGCGGCTGACTAATCCTTAAAGCAGTGGTTCTCAACTCCAGTCCTCAGGACCCACCAACAGGCCAGGTTTGCAAGATAGCTGAAATACATCACAGGTGATATCACTTGCTGCTCAGTGATTGCAGTATTCTAGTCTGCAACTCCCCCAAGGTAATACTTAAAATCTGGCCTGTTGGTGGGTCCCGAGGACTGGAGTTGAGAACCACTGCCTTAAAGTGTTACTAAACCCACAACAGTAAAATCAGTCTGTATATGTAGTGAAGCATGCTGGGTATACTCACTGAGGAACCTAAGGGGTTAATCCTCTGCATTGTGTATAAAGGATGTTTGATCCCATCTTCTCTGATCCTCCCCTCTCTTCTACAGTCCCCAATCCATCTTCCAATAGAGCAGAGGCTTGGGGGTACTCAGCCTGTGCTCAGTTTGGTGTGAATTGCTAGAGAGTTTTTTTTTTCTTGGGAAGGTGCATGTGATCAGCACAGGGCCAATCAGCACTGTCCAGACAATGGGTCAGGGGTCATGCAGTCTCATAGGACAGTCATAGGAGAAAACACCTCCTACAAGCTTTAATCAGACATTGATAGAAGTCATAAGACTGCTATATACTTCTGATGAGAAAAGGTATTTAGCGGTTTATATTTACTAAAATAATTGCATTTCTATATTCTGTGTACTGTGGGAGACCAGATATAGTGAATGCAGGGTCCTGGATTTAGTAACACTTTAATGTCATGCAATACTTTTCTTTTATTCTGGCTATTCTCTCCCTTTCCTTATTACATTTTCTGCTGACTCTTCCTGTAACACATTCCTTGTCTCAGGACATAGCTAACTCTCCACTGCATCTATAGAGGAGCAGCATTTTCATCCAGGCACATGAAGTAGGTTAAGACTACAGAATACCCCCATATCTCCTCTTCTTGGGAATATAGGAGGAAATGTTCTGTAGTTTGAATTCAACCTGGACAGGATTGTTAGCTTTGCTTGGGAAAACACTGTAGAATGCATGGGACATTGATTTCTGGTAGGATAAACTGATTTTTTTTTTTCAATTATCGAACATATATAAAACACACATTTTCGATAGTAAATTTACCAGAACCAAAAGGAAGAAATTGAACCAGACACATACTACATTATGATACTATAGTCTCTTCTGAAATTCTAATGAGACTCAGCACAGGTTTTTAAACTACACATTTTTCTTGGTAAAAATATCTTCTCTCAGTCAATTATTACACTTCTTAAGTAATGAAGGCCAAGCTAAGCCTTAGAGAAACAAAAGCAGCCAGCCACAAATACGTACGCTGAGCCAATTTCAACAACAATACCAGTTTCTTAACATATTCCTGGAATGTATATTGCATAATAGGATACAATGTCAAATATGTCCTAATTTAAATAACGGATGTGCAAAGATTCTGGTTAAGAAATACAAGTATTTAAAAGAAGGAATGGGTGCAGCGCTTAATACTCTAAATTATATATGTGTAAATAAACTTGCTCACTGGTTGTGACCAAAAAAATTATTTCCACAATAATGTGCACTACAATAATGAAATCTCCTATAATCATAATAATTAAGAATAACACGCAACATAATCAATAAACATAAAAAATTGCAAAGCTTTGAAGCAATTCTGGAAAAAAATATATACTGTATGTGATTAAAACAAACACCCATAAAACCACGAAGAGTTCAAAAAAAATTTTTTTAATTAAATTTGTTTTGTGTATAAAGTTTCCACAAAAATATAAGTGAACGTTCAGAAGTCTGTTGTGCCACTCTCTCCACCATAAAATCAAATATGCTTCGGTGGGAATACAAAACACCTCCCCTTCCATACAGATCCCAAAGATTATCCCGACCAAATGATGCACTCACCAGATTAAATGACCCCTTAAATTAATAGGTGGGTCCCAAAAAGCCTTTGCTGCATCAATTCGACACCACTCCTCCTTTTTTTTATTTGATGAGCACTTCAACCTCTCTCCCTCTTGGTCTCCTCCTCCAACTCTACCAGGCAGGAAATTAAATAGGAAAAGAAAGCTAGAGATGTGTGAGCGTAATACCCTTTTTTTCAAAGCAATCAGAACAATGATAGTGTACACTCACTTTAAAATGTGCCCTTTTCTGGCCCAAGAACTATCATATCAGTAATACTGGGGAAGGGCTGTTTACTTGTCCTACTTTCTGGACTTCCTTCGGCGTGTGTTCCACAGACCGGAAATGATGTGGTGGAAAGGACGCCATGGCTTACACCCCCGCTGAAAGCATTTGGTCTATGTAGTAGTCAGAGAGCGCTGCACCTAATCACAGTTTAATGCGCAGCATCTAGAATAATTAATTTATTCCAAAAAGCACAGGGTATACTAATTCTTAAAGAGGAACTGCAGTCTGCTCACATAATTTGTAAAAAAAAACATCTTTGCCATTCTGAAACTTTCCTCCAACCACTTTGCATATTATTTTATATATACTGGGATTCTGTACTTGCCAAATATGCTGCAGAAACTCCCTCCGCTGAGTCTAGCTGTAACCATTTTAACTGTGGGCAGCTGAGGCTGCTGCCTGTTCACTTTCTGGATTTACACAGACATACACCTCCAGCTCTGCAGCTCTGATTGGCCCTCTTCTGACTTATCCCCCCTCGCTTCCTGGCAAACTCACGAGAGTGAGAGAGAGAGCTGTGCGTGATGTCATAAGCCTAGGCTTTTTAAACCGAGAAGAAACAGGAAGTCGGCTGTATAAGGTATTTACTGGTAGAAAAAAAATGTTTTACTATCCAAAGTTAAAACAACAAGGGCTTTAAGAAATAAAAGCACTACTTACAAAATTACTGCGAGAATAAAGGTATATACAAAATGATACCTTTTCAAATATTGTTTTAACTGGCCACTAATCTAGGGAGACCCAAATCTATAGTGTGCAATACATATGGAATAAAATAAACTGTGCTATTAACAACCAACATACCAAACCATGATTTTGCACCCAAGGGGATAGATAAAAATATAAATGTTCTATAAATCGGTGGCAGGTTATATTTACATCTCAATTTCCCACAAACCTTCAATCCTGTAAAATATTACTATGGGCCAGTCTTTACATACTTAAAGTGATACAAGTCTCAGTTTTTTTTTCTTTAAAAAGTAATAAACATGTTATACTAACCTGCTCTATGCAGTGGTTTTGCACAGAGCAGCCCAGATACTCTTCTTCTCGGGTCCCTCATCAGCGTTCCTGGACCCTCTCTTCTGCCGAGTGCCCCCACAACAAGTAGCTTCATTCAGACACAGAGCTGCGGTTTGGCCCCGCTCCCTCTCTCTCCTCATTGGCTCAATGACTTTTATTGACAGCAGCGGGAGCCAATAGTGCCACGCTGCTGTCTCAGCCAATGGGCAGCCGAGACACACCTGAAACATCACTGAATCGAGATGGGCTCTGGTAAGTGTTAGGGGGGCTGAGGGGGGCTGCTGCACACAGAAGGCTTTTGTATCTTAATGCATAGAATACATTAAGATAAAAAAAACCTTCTGACTTTACAACCGCTTTAATGCACTTGTTCTGATTTGCAAAAATGTAAAAGGCATTGCCAAGAATTAACAAAATGGCGGCAACCCACGCCTTACACACATCCTGAGCTAATCAGTGTCATCTGTAATTGCAAACAATATAGAACATTTTACAATTGGAGAGTTCTATGAGGACATGTTAAAATTATATGGACATACATTACAATACTTTTTACATGGCAGTCTTCTCTTGTTTCTTCATAGAAACACAAATAAAGACAAACCACTTGATCACTTGATGTGTGGATGACAAGGCAAAGAGGTGACAAAGTGATCTTTAAAGGCAATTTTCAGTTTGTCATCAGGCTCACTCTTTATACTTTAGCCTTTCAACAAAATGCGGTGTGCTGCAAACAATGTGTTGATGTTACAGATGGTGTCCCTCACCAAACAAGTCAGTGTAAACAAATCAATGAAAAGGAAGTGAATAAGAGAAAGCATCAATCATTATTTGGGTTCATTTGTACAACTGTGCTCTTCAAGCCTCTGTTGTCAAAATGATGACTTATGCAGATGCTAATGATGTCATGATGGACTCATGACCGCCGGGAGAGACAAACTAGCGGACATTCCACTGTGTCCATATGCACTAGTAACCACAGGATTATGAATCAGCTAAGTGTTAAAAAAAATGATTTGAAAAAAATGTATCTTTGTATTGGCACCTTTTGATTGAAAGTAACTACTTAAACGTTGATTTGGGAAAATGATGAAAACTATATCCACTAGCATGTCTTGTAGGAGTAAAGCCAATGAAAAAGATAGATGATGCAATCATTGTAACGTTGCCTTTTGTTGGCTTTTATCTAAATAAGAAACTTTGACTTGGGCATCACACATAAGGATGTTTTAAAAACTGGTCATACCAAAATATAGCCAAATCTATGTAGCCAAGTCTCTAAGGATTTCAAATAGAGAGCACTTGGCAGGCATTCCTAAAATGCAGTGCCACAGAAGTTCCTATGCAAATACTGAATAGTTTTTTTTTGTATAATCTTTATTTTGTAGAAAACAAATAACATGTCATGTCCAACATTTGTATCTGAATAAAGTCTCAAGCCCACATGGGCTTGTGGCACATAGACATTACAGATAGTCAGCCTGAAATGGAAGGTAAAAGAATAAGAAAAGGAAATATCAGATGAACATTTTGCGAGGTAGCCGAAGGGCTATCCCCATTAGGGATTCATGGAAGTCTCATTGGAAGTAGTAATCACAGTGGATATATAAAACAATTGGTGTAGAAGAGCCTCTGCATGATAGCCCTACTGCAGGCGCTAAGCCCGCGAATGTCATCATTCATTTCTTAATGGAAGTATGGTCACCTGGCTAGCGTGCGGGGCAAGGGGAGGGGGGCCAGAAAAGCCTCCATCTAACCTCCCCCCGCCCTCCACGAGAGCCAGGGGTACCTGAGATTAATGATAAACGATCAGGGGAAAAAAAAGCCTTGCCCTCCAGCAAAGAGGCATTAGATATTATGTCCATCAACATCAAGGTGTGTAATACATAAACCACCATCCCTGTAACGGGGGATGTGTACAATTTTTGAAAGGTATAGGAGAGAAAAGAGGGATAGGAGGAAGAGGAAGCTGTCCATATCATACCTAAGGTCTCATGAGAAGCCTTTTTTTCATGCCCACACCGAGCATCCCACTCTTGATTGGAGCAGGTGGCCTATTGGTACTCCGAAAGCTGCCGCGTAGTGAGGGAAGTCTCTCTGCCCCCCTAGATTCTTAGTGGCACACAGGCTTTAAGGGATGTTCTGCCGGTTCCAACAGAGCAGTGTCTAGGCTAGAGAGTACATGTTTGAATGGGGTCAGAAACGTATTCTATCCAGGGTGTCCAGATACTGACAAATCGGTCGAGAACCCCGACAGGTTGCTATCCTGTCTTCCGCTTCCCGGATGTCATTAACCCTGCTGATCCATTCTTCCCGGGTAGGGATCCTGGACTGTTTCCAGTATCCTGGAAGCAGGCGCCATGCCGCATTCAGCAAGTGAGGCAGTGTGTTCTTTTTGTATTGGCCAATTGGAATTGGAAGTATGTGCAGAAGGAAGTGAGTCGGGGAGAAAGGAACATTAAGATCTAGTATTTCTTTTATTTGGTTCTTGATATCTTCCCAAAAGGGTTTAATTAAGGGACATTCCCACCTTATATGGATAAGTGTCCACAGCCCCGCCAGCATAGCTTGGACCTGGAGGGATAACTACGTGCCAAGTCTGTTGGCACCCAGTACCAGTGGGACAGTATCTTATAGTTTGTTTCTTGGGTTCTAGAGTCAATAGAGCTTGAGTGGGTGAGCTGGTATAAGTGGGTTAATTAGGTCTCGGTAAATTCACGCCCTAGGTCTCTTTCCAAAAACCCAAATACAAGCAGGCTTAGACTTGTATGTGGCAGAGCTCAGTAGTCGGTATAGTTCAGATACCATATGAGGTACTGGTTCTTCATCTGCGAATAGGTGTTCAAATGGTGTAAGGGAGGAGCGGTCTCTGACTGATTGGCCATGTATCTAAAAAAAAATGGTGAAGTTGTCAATACCTTCAAAAGTCCATTCATGAGCCCTTGTATCTAGCCTGCAGGGCATCAAAGCCCAAGAGCTTACCATCTTTCATGAGTTTACCACAACTGGGGTTGCCGTCATCTACACAGGGCCCAAAAAAGGCGGTTTGCTCACCAGGGGGAAACCATAGGAACCCTCCCAGTGGAGCCAGCGGGGACACAGGAGGAGCCATTTTCAGAAGTGGATTAATCCTGTCCCATACTGAAAGCACATGGGCTGTCAATGGGGAGGTTGTATCAAACAGCCCCCTGTGTTCCCGGGGCAACCATGGTGCGTAGGATAAGTTCCTGCCCGCCAGGCATTTCTCCAGGGAGACCCATAGCTTGGAGTGAGTATGGAAGCGCCAGTTGAGTATCCTCTGGAAGACTATAGCCCGGTAGTAGCACTGTATGTCGGGGATTCCCAAGCCATCCTCATGTTTTGGGCGTCTCAGCACCCTTAGGGCTATTCTGGAGCTTTTGTAAGTATGCTTGAGCAAATTTTTTCCAGAGTACCCTTGTGAGCATACAATTGCATTTATTTCCGTGTTCATAAAATTTATGAGACATGTACCTGAACTGTTTACGGGTTTGACGGTCTAGCAAGCGCAGGAACAACTCCCTCAATTTGGTCAGTTTCTTCAGTGCCTCAGGATCTCTGCTAAGTTTATGTTGGAGCTCTGCCTTTTGAAGGGCTTCAAGTACTCTTTGAAAGTCTGCCCGGCATGCCTTCTTAAGTTTTGGGCCTAGGGAGATCAGCTCTCCTCTGACCACTGTCTTATGGCTTTCCCACACAACGCCCTCACCAAGGTCATCCACAGTATTGGGGTCTGCTACATCTGTCACTACTGCAGTGTCGTCTAGCAAATTTTCGTTCAGCCACCCTATGGGTGCCTGATGACAGGGTGAAGGTAATCGTGACCGGGGCATGATCTGAGATGGTAATATTGCCAATGGATGCTGACTGCAGGAGCTCAAGAGTAGTGCGGTCTACGTATATATGGTCTAAGCGGGTGTATACGTCGTGTAGCTTGTAGTAGTAGCTAAAAAGCATGGTCCGAGGGGTGTAGTACTCTCCAGCTGTCCATCAAAAGGTGTGAATGGAGGGTCTTACGAAAGTGTTTGAGGAATGCGTAGCAATGTGAGGGCCTTGTAAGGGATGTGTCAAGCAGGGGGTCTGGGCTAATGTTAAAGTCTCCCTCAAGGACCAAGAGACCCTCCCTAATTTCAGCCAGCTGCTCCAAGGCTGTGTCGATGAAGAGGAGTTTAGTGTTAGGGGCATAAATCGCAGTGAACGTGTACGTTTCTTCAGCAATGCTGCCGATCAGGAAGACGTATCTTCCCAGAGGATCTATTTTATTACCGATGGGCTGAAAGGGGTAGGATTTGTGGATTGCGATAGCTGTCCCCCTAGATTTAGAAACCAGGGAGGTGCTAAGGAACCACTGGTTGAAGAGGTGAGTGGGCAGCTTAGGGATTGAATGGGGTGTAAAATGGGTTTCCTGCAAGAAGATCACCTGTGTCCCAGGCCTTTTTAGCTCCCTCCACAACTTACTACGCTTATTTGAGGAGCAGAGGCCCCCAGACATTATAGGAGCTTACCGTTAGAGTAGCCATGAAGGGTCTAGGTAATAGTTGGAGTCCCAAAAACGTTGGTGTGCTTGGTGTGGGCGATGATGTAGTAGGTCGTTCCTGTAAGAAGAAGAGGAGGAAAGAGAGGGAGAGAAAGCAAAAAAGGGGGAATAAAAAGAACAAACATGAAAAATGAGCATTAAACACATAACAAAACAGGATGGCCCTAAGCCATTGTAACGTTCTAGACATCTGTGAGTCATGCTCGGGGCCTCATCCCATGGGGGGAGGCCTCGAGCCTGGACTCAGGATCCCAATGGGGATCAATACCCAAGAAAGGGTGGCCTACGTGGGGAACGTGAGCCAACATGGGGGGGTAAGGAGTCTCCGTCTCTCCACATCTAACGATGTGCTACAGGTGAGGGGTGAGTTATTTACCTTAATAACTGCCTGTGGGTTAAACTAGGTAAGGTAAAGATGGTCAAGATGTGGCTAGTGCATTAAGATCCCAGACCTACTCAACCAATCTGGGGAACATAAAAGAAATCTATGCCAATTGGCACAGTACGTGTAGTCCTTTAGGACCCAACTTGGGTGCCCCAGGGGAGGTCTAAGGCTCAAGAACAGCCGGGACACCTCGTGGTAGAGAAGGGTCAAATGCAGAGGGCAGGAAGACTTGCTCCACCAGTCTCTAGAAGTAGCTGGGCCAGGTGAGGAGTCAGAAGGGTGACGTCGCTAATCCCTTCTGCAACTTCTGCATTTAGCAGGTAGCCACGGTTGAGGTGGTCGGGCTGATAGAAAATCTGTTGATCCCCTCCAATCCGGAAAGTCCACAGGTTCCAGTCCGAGAGAGGATAAGAAATTCAGAAGGTCATCTTTGGTGCACAGGGTCACAAGTTTGCCTTCCTTGGTCACTTGGAGATAAAAGGGGAGGCCCCACTGGTAGGGATGCAATGGATCGTCACCAATCCGTGATCCTAACGGTTCAGCCTGTTCGGATTGGCACACATGCGCTCTGCGGAGTGAGCCGCCGCCTCGGCCTTAGGGAAGGCCGTGGCTTCGCCCTAGCTCTGGAGCGGTGGCCATCTTGGTACACTCGGCGGTCGTTTACCACGCTACGCTCCGTCAAATGACGGTAAACAAACCGGCGTCATGTCATGATGCCGGTTCCTCTCTCCCCTTTGTGTATTGATCTGTACAGTGGAGGGGAGAGATCAGATGGCAGCAGTGCCAATACTCTGCAATACCCTGCCAATACTTTGCAATACTCTGCCAATACCCTGCTAATATATTATTACAGTGGGGGAGATTGCGGATATTACATTGGGGGAGATGACGTGGATATTAGTGGGGGTGGTTTTATTTTGTTGATCCGAAAATGATCCGAACCGTGACTCCTGATCCGAGGAACGATCCGAACTGTGAGAGTGTTTTGATCCGTTGCACCCCTACTCACCGGTATGGTAGGCCTGCATCTTGGATGGCTGCCAGGAGGGGGCGAAGCGCCCTGCGCTGCATGAGGGCGCAGGGGGCGAAGCGCCCTGCGCTGCATGATAGATGGGTAAATGTGTGCCATCAAAGTCAAAGTAGGGCTTGCCACGCATTTTTTTTGCATAATGCGGTCTTTAGGCATGTATTTATGTACCTTACATATGATATCCCTCGGATTGTCCACATCTTGAGAAGGAGGCCTGAGAGCCCAGTGGCACGATCAATCTCTATCGTGGCTGTGGCAGGCAGTTTTAATATTACCTTAAATATGCCCACTAAGGTGGGGATAATATCTTTGGAGGTTGTAGCTTCTGGAAGGCCCCTAATTCTAATATTAGCCCGTTGACTGTGGTTTTCCACATCATCCAACTGGTAAAGCAAGGTTTCAATCTGCTGGTCTTGTGTGATGCATTTGTCTTGTAGCATAGAAATAACTGGGAGGGTTTCTTCAACTCTCTGCTCCAGGGCCTCCATTCTGCCCCCAGGTGCGAGGTGTCGGCTTTTAGCTGTGCAATGTCTTCTCTACTCAGTAAATCATTCTAGGTCCTCTATGGTAGGGTGCGACCCACTATGTCGCCTGATGTCTTCATCTCCCAGGGTGTCTAAGGCTTCAGAGCCCCTGTCTGGGGAAGCCGGGGAGCTCTAGGAGGTACGGGGGATAGATCCACTCACCGACCCTGGGGAGGGAATAGGGGAAGTTGCATGCTGCTAGAGCTGGGCGGCAGCGTTCTGGGAGGCTTTAGCTGCCTTCCGGGCCTTCGTGGCCAGTGCCACCTTGGCAGCCTCGCGGCTCTGCCCACGAGTCCTGGGGAAGGAGGAATCCAGCTGCCCCTGTCTCGTGCGGTTGGTCCTTGGTGGCTGTGAGGACAGCTGGTTCCTCTGGACATGGTGAGAGGTGTCTGGGGCGAGAATACCCCTTGTAGCCGTGGTTAAGTGTGGCAGTGGAACAGAGCTGTGGAGACACACATCCTCACTCCTCCATTGCTAGGAAACGCCCCCGTCTGAATAGATTTTGACATACAGCCCATATGACAATGCCTGACCTTGACCATAGGTCACTTAGAAACCTGTAAAAAGTTGGCTTTGGAGGATGTAGTGATGCTATGAAGCAAGGCAAAGATGAACCCAAAAGTACCACCTAGCATCTTATGATGCTGGCTATTCAAGGAGAACAAAGTTTAACAAGTTTAGTCAGACAAGTGGCTTGCTCTAAAACTGGCTGTGCATGATACGATTATTGATCAATGATTTTAGTATAAAACTCCTGATTAATGTATGTTGGGATTATCTGAGAAGATTGCTAGGCAGGAAGTCACTGTGTCTAGGAAAATACCTTCTTCTACAATAACAAATTCATCCATAGCACAGTTAGTTGTAATAGGTTTCTAAACCTTTTTCAAAGTTCTTCGTGAATATCCAAAAGCTGTTTTATATAAATCAACTTGCAAATTTACATTTACTGGAATGAGAAAACCTTTATTAATTGAATGAAACTATAACCTCCTTCTCGTGACAAGTCCGCTTTAATGCAAAACACACTTGAGAAGGGAAACTAATGGAAAGAATATATTTATATGACCTTCTGACAAACTTGTCAAAGGCTATGAACACCCTGACAAGTAACATCTGGCTTTAAAGACTCGGGACACTGGAGACCTCCCCATGATGTTCTAAGGAAGAATGTTAGCTGGTACTGAAATGAGCATCTTCCCCCCCTTTTGCTCACATGGCCTTTGATTCCCAGAAGTGCTTTCGCCCTGACAAACAGCAATCATGATGAAAGGAACACAGAGTTCATTTGGGTAAAACAAGAATTCACAAAGTTCTCATTTTTGCTTTCTACCCCAAGTTATACCGGACTCGGGTACACTCAGTTTCATACGTTTAACCATAACAACTTTCTACTGAAGTGTCTTTGGCTTTATCATTAACAAAGCTGCCTTCATCTGCATCAGTGATAATTTGTTCACTGACATAATGCCAAAATATTACATAGCCAGTTGCGCAATCACAGAACCCTTGACATTCACGACTTGATCCAAGGTCCATACAACAATCACAGGCACATACAACTGGGACAATTTAGTAAAATCAGTTCATCTACTAATATGGGGTGGGATCTGGAGCACACATGATACACATATAAACTCTACACAAATAAAAGTATTTGGTAGGGTCTCAACTAGAGGTGAAAAATTTCCAAAAATTTTGAAGCCATTAAAAAAAAAAAAAAGGAAAAAAAAAAACAAAAACCACGTTTCCTGTTTTTTTCTGGAAAAAAAAATAGAAGTGTTCGAAAAAAATTCAGTGAGGAGTAGTTTTACTAACTGAAAGTCATTTTGGTACACTGGGAAGGTGAAATGCAGTGTATATAAAAGTATTATGCTTGAAAAAAAAAAAAAAAAAAGTACAGCTTATTCAGTAAACTTGCTTGTTATTTTTTATTACAAATGGAACAAGGACTGTACATGTTAAAAACATTTCAACTATACATAAGAACAGGTAACCACTCCCCTTTTCCTTCATGATAATTTTTAAGCTTCATGTCAATATGCATTTTCATTTTTTGACAATGCTAACCTAGAAGCATATATTGCGAGCTTAAGCAGTGTTCACCTGATTTTCAGGTGTAATTTTATCTATAAAATAAAGGTATTGTGTATTTTTGTGAGGACGTGGTTTGCAACACTTCCTTACTTGAAGATGCTGCTGGTGAAGAAACACTTTGTGATGATCTAGAAGCAGCAGAGTGTTTCAGGAATGAGACCTGTTTACACTTTCATTACAGTCCTTATGATTTAAGTCCATACAGTCTTTTTTAACCACTTGCTGACTGCCTTCCGCATATATATACTGCAGCAAGGCGGCTCGACTGCGCAAACTTGTGCATGTGGTACTGCGGGTGTGTGTGCGCCGTGGGAGCTCGCCTGTGGGTCCGGCGGACCCTATGTCTGCCGGCCACCCATGATCGCGTTAAAGAGAGGCAGAACGGGGCAGATCCCCGTTCTGACAGGGGAGGAGAGAGAGATCAACTGTTCCTAGTGATCCCAGCGATCTTGAACAGCGATCTCTCTGTACTCCCAGTCAGTCCATTCCCCCCCACAGTAAAGACACACCTAGGGCACACTTAACCCCTTGATCGCCCCCTAGTGTTAACCCCTTCCCTGCCAGTGGCATTTATACAGTGATCAGTGCATTTTTATAGCACTGATCACTGTATTGGTGTCACTGGTCACCAAAAAGTGTCACTTAGGGTCAGATTTGTCTGCCGCAATGTCGCAGTCCCGCTACAAATCACTGATCCACACCATTACTAGTAAAAACAATTAAAAAAATTAAAAGTCCCTAAATCTTTCCTCTATTTTGTAGACGTTATAACTTTTGCGCAAACCAATCAATATACGCTTATTGCGATTTTTTTACCAAAAATATGTAGCAGTATACATATTGGCCTAAACTGATGAATACTTTTTTTTATATATATATTTTTGGATATGTATTATAGCAGAAAGTAAAAAAAATGTTCTTTTATTCAAAATTTCAGTCTTTTTTTGTTTATAGCACAAACAATAAAAACCACAGAGGTGATCAAATACCACCAAAAGAAAGCTCTATTTGTGGGAAAAAAAGGACATCAATTTTGTTTGGGTACCGTGTAATTGTCAGGTAAAGCGACGCAGTGCCGTATCGCAAAAAATGGCCTGGTCATTAGGTGGTAAATCCTTCCAGGGCTAAAGTGGTTAATGTTTTTAGGGCACCTCTGGCACGCCAGGATGTGTTTTATCATGCTTGTAGCATTTGGAAAATATTTATTCTCACAATATTTGCAAATGGCACCTTTGCTCCCAGCAGAAAATGCACCGTGGAAAGGTTTCTAAACTCTAGATGTTGATCTCACCATTTTACTGAGAGGGGAAAAATAAAAACAAAATACTAACCAGGCTATAGGTAAACATTATGCTGTGATGGTGAATATTAATAGGAATCATTTAAAGGTTATAAAGATAAACTAATTAGTCAGACAAATTTACCCTCTTACCCCTGTGAAGGCATGAGAGGACAGAAACCATTTACTGTATCCCAACAATAACCCAACTGTAGGAGGTACAAGATGGAGCCCAAAAGCAAACTAAAAACTGGAGCCTTTCCTCTGCAGTGCCCCCTAGTAGTAGAAATGCATATTTCTTGTGTCTTCAGCTGAAAGAACTTGCAATCATTTAAGACTTTACATAAAGTCTCAGAATTCTTTCATTAAGGTCTTCATGATGCATAGTTTGAATACCATGTCATAGATATATTAGTTATCATTGTAAAAACATATTCCACACTTCTGTTTTCTTTTTTTTTCCCTTTCAATTTTCCCTCAAAACAAAAAAGACAAAAAATAGGAAAAATGTATTTTCCTAATGTATCCATGCCTATCCAGTCTCAACACAAGAAGACAGAGGTACAAGACTTCTGAGCCCTAGTGCTGCCGTACAGAAAAATATGTACGGCCTGGATTATGAAATTTTCATTCTTTTTTCACCAATCAGTTCGTTGGTATGCATGTGGTCAACCAGGTCTTCTATTTGATAGCCTGGTCTGGCACCCTTTACTGTTAGACCATCACTGTGATATACAGCCTCTCAAGCCAATAGAGGCAAAGGAGGCAGAACCAAACTGTCAAACAGGAGAGTTGGTCAAAAAATATGCATACAAGAACCATCTGTAATTCAGGGGACAGAGATGGTCAATAGATAAAATAGATCTAGCATCAGATACATTTTGTCACAATACCTCCCCCTGACAATATTTTTATCTTTTTCACTGCAGAAGCCATCTTTTTTTCAGGCATCATCCAGGGTCAGCATCTATTTTCTGTACGAATATGCTGGCTCAGAGATTACATTATAATGTAAATACTGATGCCTGTGCAGTCCTTGCCTGTGTTCAAAAATGTCCAATACAGTTTAGCCCTTGCCGTTGCCATACTTCTGAAAAATCTGATCATTTGGAGAAAGTAAATGCTTCCTCCTGCCTGCAGCGACTTATGACATTTTTTTTTAGCCTAGGCAAAGCCTCTAAAGCCTCTTCCAGGATATAGATGTTGACCTTTGATAATGTCTCCTAAAAGAGGTGTTCATCCTTCTAGAATGAAAATCTGATGCAAACATTGTTAAGAGAGTATGGTTATCTTTGAGAGATTATACACGTTAAAGTGTTGAACATTTTCTGGAGTTGCTCTTTAAAAATGTTCAATAAAAGCTTGAGAATACAAACTTTTCATTTATACAGCTGGACTAAAGTTATGTAGTGTCCTACAAGGAGTCTGTAGATCTACTGGAAGTATCGAAAACATTTCAAAGAGGTGCTGTACAAGGGTTAAATGTAAAAAAAAAAAAAAAGACCGGGTGAAACTGTGTGCAATGAACCACACCTGTTTTAGTGGTGTAATACTTAAACTGCTAAGATCCAGCATGTCATTGGGAACTGTGTGATCTCACCATGATAAAGCTTCAGCAGTATGATTCACAGTAAAATCTCAATGATAAAAAAGCATGTATTCATTACAGGAATAATAGCATTTTTTACTTATTGTAAAATCAGTTTCTCTGAGTTCATTGACAGAGTGCTTCCTTATTCAGAACCATAGGGTTATATCGCCCCCTACAGGAGTAGGACACTAGGCAGAAAAAAGACTTGGCTACGCCCATGGGCAGTCCTAGGTGATATACACCCCCCTCTCTGCTATAGGCCCTCAGTTTTGTCCCAAGCAGTATCAATAAAAACTCCATAGAGGGATGGGTGCTGTGTCTGTCAATGATCTCAGAGAAATGGATTTTACGGTAAGTCAAAAATCCTATTTTCTCATTCGTTCATTGACAGACACAGCGCTTCCATATTCAGAACCATGGGGACGTCCCAAAGCAGTGCCAAACATGAGGGGTGGGACAACGAAAAATCCCAAGGCTAACACAAGAGCCAATCAGGTAACAGGAGCTCAACACAGAGACAAACTGGAGCCCAACCTGAACAATACCCCTTCAAGAGGGAATAGACCCTATAAACAGCAGCATGCAACACCTTACGGCCAAAAGAAGCATCCTCAGATGCCAGCACAGCCACATTGTAGAATTTTGTGATCGTGTACACCGACAACCAGGTGGCTGCCTTGCAAACCAGCGGCAACGCGAATGTGCCCTGCCGAAATTCCGGAGAGCGAATTCACCAGACCAGGGACCCCCGGATTTCTGGCTCAGCCGAATCCAATAGCCTAGAGACCTTGGGTACTTTACACCAGGATCTCACTTGAAAGGAGCTTGTATGGAACTGCCTCGAAGGTAGAGACCATCAGGCCCAACACCCACCTGCAGGACCGCAGGGAGGCCAATCTGTGAGACAACAGTAGTTGAAACGCAGCATGCAACTTCTGGAGTTTGTCCAGAGGAAGAAACACTCTGGCCAGATATGAAACCAGAGTCAGGCCCAGATAATCCAATTTTCTGGAAGGAGCCAGAGCAGACTTCAGGTAGTATAGAAGCCAACTGAAAACTGAGGTCTTTATAGCGAGCTACGTCGCCCCTCAGAGTAGCCGAGGACTCTGCTCACAGAAGATGATCGTCCAAGCAGTCCAGGGCTGCAATCCCCCGCTTACGTAACCATGCTAGAACTGGGGCCAATTTTGTTTACTATGTGTCCTAACAAAATTGTGGAAAGCTTTTTGTATGTTTTTGTTCTTTTTTTTCTTTTCAATAAAAATTATCTGATTAAAAAAAAAAAAGAACTGGGGCCAACACCTCTGAGTACGTGAGGGGTGGAGGCGAGACCAAACGTCAACACCGCAAGCTGAAATTGCGTGTTGGTGTTGGGCACATATAGGAGTGCGTAAATAAGCATCCATGATGTCAACAGAAGCTCAATAGTCCCCATGGTGAAGGGACGCTACCACCGTGTGGATGGACTCCATTCTGTACCCACTGGAACTGGGACAAGCACACCCTGAAGCAACGGGGCTTGCACAGCCCCAAGGAGAACTGCCAACAATTGAGTGACAGACACCAATTGGAAGGAAAAAACCCTTTTCGGGGTTCAAGGTCGGAACACTAGGACATAGGTGACGACGCGCCTTCATGCTGAAGGAGCCTTGTCTGTGGGTCTAGGGAGCCCTGCTCTCGGCTCGCCAGACCAGGTCCATTGCGTGCCAAGAAGAAGCTCAGCATCTGCTACGAGGCCCTTTTCCCCATTTCAGACTGTGGAAATCATTTACACTTCCCTCCTGTAAGCACCACTGCAGAAACAGAGAGCTTCACAACCAAGGCAACTGCGTCCAAGAGGCATCGCATACAAACAGCAGCCCCCAGACCAACTGGTCCACCAACTCAGCGAAAGCAGAGGGAACCTGCTCCCCCTCCAGGTACATCAGCCATATCCTTAAAAGCCGGAGACTCCTCCCAGAATCATGGCCTTGCGCACCCTAGAGACCGGGGTATCCACTACTGGTGGAACAGTCCACTCCTTAAGGAAGGACCCCACAAAGGGGTACCTCACAGCGAAGCATCTTTGGAACCACAAAGGGACGCTTTGGACACTCCCAGTCTTTACGAACAAATATCCCAAAATAGGAGGGAGAAGGGAACACTTTTGCAATAAAGGAGACAACCAGCACCTTCTTGTGCGCCACTGCAGTTGTGGAGGAACAACCTCACTAACTGACAGGGAGTGTGGCCACCAACCCTGCAAGGTGGGCCACGTCCACGATGGCAGAGTCAGACATAGGATCAGTCGAGAGAGATGAGGCAGAAGAGGGCAGGGGCGCCATTTACTAGCCTATTTGTACAAGTGCCACCTGTGAAAACACAAAGAACACAGGGGGGCCGCTGACTGAGACTCCCCTGCCTTAGGCCCCGCACAGGGGCATCACCGAGGTCCTACACGGGGGGGCGCTGACCCAGGCTCCTCACAAAGAGCACCGGCCGAGACCCCACACTGGAGCGCCTACCATACCCCGCACAGGGGGCACCACTGAACCCCTGACAGGGGCACTGGCTGAAACCCCGCACAGGGGGCACATACTGATATCCTGCACAGGGGGCACCACTGGACCGCTCACAGGGGGCCCTGGCTGAGACCCCGCACAAAGGGCGCCTATGGAAACTGCACAGGGGGCACCACTGAACCCCTTCACAGAGGGCAGTGGCCGAGACCCCGCACAGGGGGCACCTACGGATGCCCCGGCACAGGGGGCATCTACCAAGGACCCTCACAGGGGGAATCCTAGGCCCCTCACAGGGGGTGCCTACGGAGGGCCCACTTAAACAACCCCCCAAAAGGGGCCCCCACAACATCGTCCCTCTGGAAGAAGGCATCTGGCTTAGCCGTGTGGACTAGCAGGCCGCAAAGGCTGCGGCCTAAATTTTCTGCCACGAGTGCATAGGTCCGCAGGGGGACCAGACCAGGCTAGAGCCGAGGAAGTAGGGCCTATGCCCGCAACAGAAAGCGGCGACCTCCGCTGCCTGCTCTAGGGCCGCCTCGCACTTTGCCCGGTTGGTAGGCCGTGGCCTAAATTCGTGGAGGGCCGCCGCAGGGGGGCGCGGATCTGTGAATGCCTGGTCACCCAACCCAACCATCAGGTGCCAAGGTGTACCCCCCCATAGTGACAACCCTGAAGAGGGGGTGGACAGGGTGTCTGAAGCACCTAACCCAGAGGCCTGGGCCTCACCCGGGGAAGGGGGGTTGTGGAGGAGAACCCCAGAGGGACCGACCTATGACACAGGCCGAGACCCGGTCGTATGAGACCTTGCGAGATGTTTAACTCACAGGGCCAGCCTCTGTCCTACCGCGGTCCTAGCTGTGGTCTGCACACGCTCGCTGGCCAGACTGGGGAGACCACTGGATCTTAGTGTCCAGCCCGTCGCCCAGTCCGGCAGTTGATTGTAGATCTCACAGAAAAAAAAAACAAGAGAAAAAAGTAGCTTAAAAAGCAAAAAACAATAAATTGCCAGGACCAGAGATCCCAGCAGGGTACTAGGTCCTTACTCCTGACTAGGCAGAAAAAAACTGAAGGCCTATAGCAGAGAGGGGGTGTATATCACCTAGGACTAAGTCTTTTTTCTGCCTAGTGTCCTACTCCTGTAGGGGGCGATATAACCCTATGGTTCTGAATAGGGAAGCACTGTATCTGTCAATGAAAGAATGAGAAATTTTTGTTCTAGTACATAAAATATTTTACTATTGAATCAGTAACAGAGGTTTAGTCATAAAACATGAATGGGGTTGGCAAGGATTAAATTCCACCCATCCACTAAAAAAAATACTTCTGGATTTTACACATTCAAGCTTTTCTTCTTTTAGACTGTTGCTTCTCCATATTCCTATTTTAGTGTCTTGATTCCAGGGTCCGATTTATTAAAAGTGAAAAAAAGACCATTGCTCGTAAAAAAAAAAAAAAAAAACAGTTGGGTAGCAGAAGGAATAAATAAGGCACATAACATGCTTGTTACATGAACAAAGCGCTATTGCATGTTCATCAGCTTAAGACGTTATTCTTTCAAGCTTATAGCACTGGGGGCCTTATACCATTGTCGGTATAAGTTTCCTTCTGTTGTCCTGGATTCCTCACAGATTCCAATTATATACTGATAGGTCAATGGGCTTCCACAAAAAAACTCCAGTGTATGTATGAACATGTCAGGACATGTAGTGAAAATCTTTTCAAATGCATAAGATAAGATATAGCTGAGTAAGGCTAGGTTCACACTGATGCTTGATTCCAGTGCGAGTTCCTGCATCGCAGGTCACTCGCAGGCAGTCCACACTGCCCTCTGCGAACCACTGCAGGTGTCAATGTAAAGTTAATGACACCCCTGGATCAGTGAACACCCATGCGATCTGATTCCAGTGCGGGACAAAAAAAACAAAGTCCTGCAGCATTTTTGTGCGAAAGTTCAGCCATACATCTGTATGGCTAAATTTGCATCGCACAGACATCGCAAGTGATCTGCACAGCAATTCGGTGTCTGTGGTCACAAGTGTGAACCCAGGCTAAAAAAAAAAAAAAAAAAAAAAAAAGAAGAGTTAAAACTTTTTATTGCTGTTGTGTGCCATTTTGTTTTGAAGGCATCCACCACCCCATCCCTTTTATAGCATTGCAGCGATAGAAAGGAAGGGAGGGAGCCTGTCTAATGGAGCCACAGATTTTTTTTTTTATTTCTAGCTCCTCTCTGTAATATCCAAATGTAAAGAAAAACTATAGCTAAGCAATTCTAGGCAATTTTTGCCATGTGTCCAAGGCTGCCCTTAAGGAAAGAAGAAGCCTGTTGCTTACACAGCTTAATAGTTCAACATGTAGCCATCCCTGCCCATTCCTTGCTAATGGTTTCAGATAGGTCAATTTAAAGTTTTAATAAGAGAGTCTGAAGGAAAGCAGCTTCTGCGCCCTTTCATTTGATAATCCATATTTCTCTGACACTGCATTTAAAGGTGCACCCTGTATTACATATTAAAACCAAAGCTTTACAGCCAAACTTTTATTTTATTAAAATGGGCACTTCTGAGCCCCCATTGGGGAGATATTCCCTTATATCGGGGGTCGGCAACCAGTCGATCGCGGTCCACCTGTCCACCGCCTGCAGGTGACAGGTAGAGCAAACAGGTTCCTGCACTGCCGACCCCACCTTCTATGTCCCGGTCTCTCTTTCCCTCCTCCTCCTCTGCTGCTTTGAGATAGACCGGGAGGAAGAACAGCTCGGGACGGAGGATGGAAGAAGTGCCGGCCAAACAAACTTTTTAAATTAAACTGCAGGGGGTTGGTCGCATGGACACAGGGTGGTCCTAAGCAACCAATCACCAGCTTGCCAATATGAAAATTGACTCTGCCAGCTCTGGCCCTCTGTCCAGAACTGTGCTTACACTCGGTCTCTGCTTTTGAAACAGGTAGGACACTATGCTATGGGAGGGAAGGGGGCCAGAGGTTACTGCTATAGAGGAAGGGGGGAGAGTTATGTGAAAGGGGCAGGGGACACTTATGGGCAGAGTGACCCCCATAGCAGTGTCCTCTACCACCCTTTACAACACCCCCCTAAACTCTGCATTCTAACATACTCCTGAACCCTGCATTCTGAGCGCAATGCACTCCTCAACCCGGCATTCTGAGCACAATGCACTCCTAAAGCTTGCATTGTGAGCGCAACGCACTCCTAAACCCTGCATTCTGAGCCCAACGCACTCCTGATCCCTGCATTCTGAGAGTAAGGCACTCCTGATACCTGCATTCTGAGAGTAACGCACTCCTGATCCCTGCATTCTGAGAGCAACGCACTCCTGATCCCTGCATTCTGAGAGCAACGCACTCCTGAATCCTACATTCTGAGAGCAACACACTCCTGATCCCTGCATTCTGAGAGCAACGCACTCCTGATCCCTGCATTATAAGCATAAACCACTCCCGAACTCTGCACTCTGAGCGCAACGCACTCCCGAACCCTGCATTCTGAGCACAACGCAATCCTGAATCCTGCATTCTGAGAGCAAAGCACACCTTAACCCTACATTATGAGCATACCACACTCATGATCCCTGCATTCTGAGCATAATGCACTGGTGAACCCTGCATTCTCTGCATAACCCACCCCTAAACCCTGCACTCTCTTGTAATACTTATTCGACGACGACGACTGTGGCTGGTGATTTTTGACTTAATCAGTGTTGTTCAAGTAGATCTTCAGGTTGCCTACCCCTGCTTTACATCAGATCCCTGTAATGTCTTTGGGTGGGAGAAGCAGAGGAGCAAGCATCGCTGGGACATGAAGGCCAGACAGTAAAAGCTATAACCCATGCCCAAGCTACTACACACCTGTTTTTGTCTGTATTTGCATTGGAAAGATTTCCCTTCACATTCTGGCATGGCAAAATCCTCCCCAATCAGACCAATAAAAACATGACAGAAGCTCTAACCCTTTCCTGTTCTACACACAATAAAAGCATAGTGTTTAATGGATGTAAGCTGACTTTTACAAAAGATTTTGTAAAAGATTTTACAAATGTGTATAAACACAACAAAAAGACATACAAATAAAATAAAATTAACCCATATTTCCCGTTTAAATATATGAGGTACATTTACTGTAAAGATGCCAAAGAAAACTATAGGAGGTAGTATAAAATACATGTAGGTCTAACAACGGGTTAAATCTCAATACCCTTGGGATTATTTATATAAAAACAACAAGAAATGGGGCCTGGGTGTACCAAAATTTGAGAAGGATTAGCAACAGATGCAAAAACTGGAGGTAAGAAACAAATTCTACAGCAAAGGAGAGACTAAGCACTTGCAGAATAAGAGTCAAAACCCCTGGGACATTGATTTTGACAATAATATATGACAGCTGGGAGCACCAAGTAAAACTCTTCCACGTGTGAACATAACTGTCATATCTAAGCTCAATTAAGCCATTGTGTTTAAAATCGACAGATAAGTACAGACACACATATGTATCAGTATTCACAGCACATTCCAAAAAGGCCAGCTGCTAAAAGTGCTGTTCAACAAATTAAAAAGTGGCCAGACAACATGCAAACAGACTCATAGAAACTGGCAGTAAGGGATAGCTTTCTATCGGGTAATTATATTTCAATGCATTGTACTTCAAGGGATAAAAAGATTTTAATCAATTGTTCTGCTTGTAATGATGAAAAAAAGAGTCAATAATTGTGTAATAGAAAATGACACAGCATTTTAGTTATGCACATTGAGGCTTCATGGGTTCAAATATAATAATAAAACAAATGGACTTGTTTCAAGCGGCTCTTCCAAATTGAAGTGCATTGTGAGAAAAACAGGGGAGGGGGGCTTCTCAGCAGGGACATCTGCAGTAGATCACTCACATTTACCCTCTGAGGCCTGGAGAAGTTTAACAGCCCTTGCGTATTAATAAGAAAGGTTATTTGATGAAGACATCTGCTATACTCTAAACAGGTAATATTTCAAATTTTGTTTTGCACAAATACATCCTTCCATGGGGGGGTGAAGATTATGCCACTTCAGCTACTGTGCGGCACTAGGGATAAGGGCCTCGCACTACAGACCAAAAATAATAGAATTGCTTTCCTACTGGGCATATTTCACACCACTTCCAGCCTAGAGTATAATAGTAGAACCCGGTCTACACCTTGCTGAGCATGCTGGGCTCTTTACCCTGTAATTTGTTGGAATGAAATACAGGTGCTCTGGCAACAGTGAGATAAGAGGTCCTATAGCAGCTTTCTTTCTGGGGCCCAGAAGAAGACACTTGTAGAAGACAATTTAAATAGGTATACCCTGTAACCAATTTTAAAAATTTAAGATTAAAAGCACAGAAAAAATAAAAATAGCCTTTTGTAAATACTGCAAAATACATTTCTTCATTAAACGGCACAGGATCAGTAGTTATTCAGACCCGACTGGATTATACTGCTGCCTTCAAGAGGAATAGAACACTGGCAAACAAAGAAAAATCCAATGGCCAGCCAGGTATAACCCCTCCTACTCCTGGCATACTTGAGTTTTGTGGCTCTTACAGGAAGTAGATTTCCAAGCTTTCAAAAGCGCTGGAATTATTTAAATACAAAGACCCTTGTTTCTCAAGACCCTCAAAACCTGTGCTTCAACACTCATGCATTAAAGTCAGTGACTGTGTAGACCAGATTTTGAGATAGGAGGTAAAGTCGAGGAAAGACAACAGGGTGTCCGCTAGAAGCTTGATTAGGTTCAGCGATTATCACAGGAATGCCCTTCATCTCAAACCTTTAGAATAGATTTGGAATGAGTTTAAGGGATCGAAAAATGTCAGGTTTACCAAGCTTTACGGATTCCACAGAGATGCCAGAGCATCCACTGCAGTGGCTAGAGGATCTCTGCATGATCTATATGTTGGGGGCCAGGAGGTCAACACCTAGAATCCCCTACCTTTGACAGTTCCTGAAAAACCTCTGGGTGTAGGGACCAATCCCTTTGAGTCCAGATGCTATTGACTGAGGTAGCTTGCCTACCAATTGTCTATGCCTGGAATGTGAATGGTGGACAAAACAAGAATCTGGAGTTCTACCCAGGCTAAGATCCTTTCTTCCTCTTTTGCCACAGCCAAACTGCAAACAGATTTGCCCCACAATGACAGATTATGTTAACGAGGTCTGGAGTGGAACTGAGCAAATGGAACTGCCTCAAGGAATCCACAATCAAGCCCAGAACCTTTATGCAGAATTAATCAACTCCTGGACTGTGGATTCAGAGTCTAGGAGCACAGTAGCAGCATTTCTTGAGGATGAAAAACTAGAAAAAGCTGTAAGGATGTGGATCAAATTCAGTATTCAGCTGCCAGGAGAGAGACATTTTAGAAGTGAACTCTGGATAGTACAGATTATCATTTGCATCCGACTCTACTGCAGCGCTGGTGGTTGTTTGCTTAGTATGTGATAGCATATTTTACTGTGACAGGTTATCTTTACTGCTCCCAGCACATCCAATAAAATGACCACGCTGGGACAGATGTGCTTCTGTGCCTCAAGTTGTCAGTTTGAAATAGGAAAGCAGGGGGACTGGCAGGATCACCAGGTATTTCCCACAAAGGAAGCGATGCAAAGAGATCAGAAATATGAAAAGGTGGGGTAACAAACACTTTAAAAACAACACTAAAATTCACCTTCATCTGCTCTGGAACTGGTGTTCATAGAAAATCACATGACTGCAACAAGTACCGTATATACTCGAGTATAAGTCGAGTTTTTCAGCACATTTTTTTGTGCTGAAAGTGCCCCCCTCGACTTATACTTGAGTCAAGCACTTTTCTGCAGCAAAAAATTTCATTTTCCGAACCAACTTTGGGGCCCCGTATCTCAGGGCCACTTAGTGCTAGGAGCCCCAAATTTGGTGTACAAACCCAGTGGACCACAACATATCCAAAGCTGGGGTTCTTAGCACCAAGTGGCCCTGAGATACGGGGCCCCAAAATAGGTTCGGAAAATGTCATTCTCTGCTGCAGAAAAGTGCTTGACATTTTCTGAACCGATTTTTGGGGCCCTGTATCTCAGGGCCACTTAGTGCTAGAAATCCCAGCTTTGGATATTGTATGATGCTAGTTCCACTGGGTTTGCACACAAAATGTGGGGTTCCTACCACTAAGTGGCCCCGAGATACGGGGCCCCAAAGTCAGTCAACTGTGTACATGTGCAGCAATGTCATTTCGGGACACTTTGGGATCAGAGACCCCAAATTTTGGCTGCAGCTAGGGGGCATCTAGGAACACTTAACTACCGAGTTTGGACCTATGGCTGCAAATGGGCACAGTGAGGCTACAAATGGGCATTGTTGACCCTCTTTTCCACTTACAGTAGCTGTGCATCTCTCACCCTTGTCTTATACTCGGGTCAATACGTTTTTCCCATTTTTTTGTGGTAAATTAGGGCCTCGACTTATACTCGGAACGACTTATACTCGAGTATATACGGTATGTATTTCAACAGTGTTTGGCCTGGTAAATACCTGGATAAAAAGCAGAACCTCTAGTTGGGAAGAGATCATTGCCTGGCTTAAAGCTCAAATCCAATAACAAAAATATCCAGTTAAGTTTTTAAATACATTAGATGCATATGTATTTTTTATCTATCAGAAGCACTTGTTTTTAGATTATCTGTAATCTCATGCACAGCAGCACTTGGAAGATCGATGGTAAACAGGACTCTATTGCTTTGCATAGTTCTGTAAACATATTTACAGGAGAGGGAGCATAAGGATGACCTCATCAAGATGCTTCTCCATAACTGCCCAATTAGCCATCTACACATACATCCATGACCAAGCTGTACTGCTTAGATGTCAGAGATCTAGAAATGTAGATGTGCATGGATCACAAACTGACTGAGCAGAAAAAGACATCTTTTGCCAAGCGAGACAGTTCAAATATACATATTTCATTGACAGATTTATCAGTCTGGTGTATAGCAAAAGTCTTCAACTCTCACTGAAGTGAACTAAAAACACAAGCAATCATAGTAAAGCTTGCAGCGTCTCTTTCATACACAGTGCTGATAAAATGTGCTTTTCTAGCTTGCTGTCTTTCCCATTCATGACAGCCCACCTTTGCCAATTCAGAACAAAACCATGTCTAGTCAGAATGCAATGTTGTGATGCTATCTACATTCCCATCTAGATTATATCTTCGTAATGCAGACCTTGTGGATTGGTGATTAACCTGCAGATTATTTTAACATGTATCAGTAGCAAAGAAATGTATTTTGCAGTCATGTGATTAAAAACAAAGTGAGGATTTAAAAGTTACATGTGCTTTCACACTTCATCTTTTAAGTAATCAGCCATATATGTATACAATGCTCATTTGGGTTAAGCAAGTGTAACAAATTTATCATCATCAACCCACTTATGGGGGCGAACACTTGTAGCTGAATACACCAAAGACAGTAAAGGCTCATAGCGTTTCATGAACTCCTTAGGATAAAGCTCTTCACTCTGTCCATTAACTAAGACAGACTGTGAAATCTATCTTACAATCTCCAGACACATTATGTTTACAGACCATTAAAGCGGTTGTAAACCACAGGGTGCTTTTTTTTTCAAACCTGCAAGGTAAAGCTATCGCATACTAGCACATTATGTGACACTTACCTGAAAACAAAGCATTCCAGTGATGCAATGTCATCACTGGAGGCCGATTCCATCTTCTGCCATCTGCCTTCCAGGTCCACGGACTCCGGCAGCCTGACTGGCCAGAGCCACGATGACATCAGTCCAACGCATGTGCAGTTGAGCCATAATTTACGGCACAGGATTTGATGATGTCATCGGCTGCATATATAGTAAAGATCTCCTAAACAGTGCACGTTTAGGAGATATTTACAGTACCAATAGGTAAGCCTTATTCACTTGCCACCTATGAGGCAAGTAAGTTTACAACATTTCAGTTCTTTTACAGCGGCAGCTGGTGCAACTTTTTATATTAACAACTGACAAAAAAAAAAGGAATCCCTCCTCTTTCCACTTGTGATAACATAATGGGGGTTCAATGGAGGTTCATATGTGAAACACCACCATTTCAATGTTGCTTGAATTACAAGAGTAAGATCGTCATAGGGAGGCTGCAATGGACACAGGAAAAGAAGCATGCAATGGACACAGGGAAAGCATGCAATGGACACAGGGAAAGCATGCAATGGACACAGGGAAAGCATGCAATGGACACAGGGAGGCATGCAATGGACACAGGGAGGCATGCAATGGACACAGGGAGGCATGCAATGGACACAGGGAGGCATGCAATGGACACAGGGAGGCATGCAATGGATACAGGGAGGCATGCAAATGACACAGGGAGGCATGCAATGGACACAGGGAGGCATGCAATGGACACAGGGAGGCATGCAATGGACACAGGGAGGCATGCAATGGACACAGGGAGGCATGCAGCTGCAGATGGGCATTGTTGACCCTCTTTTTCCACTTACAGTAGCTGCTGCATTTCTCACCCTCGGCTTATACTCGAGTCAATGAGTTTTCCCAGTTTTTTGAGGCCTTAGGTGCCTCTGCTTATATTCGGGATGGCTTATACTCAAGTATATACGGTATGTGTTCTTATTGCTTAGGAACTTGACAAGTACAACTAAGGACAGAGTAAAACCCTGAACATAATGCAAGTTTTTTTTTTCTCCCAGAAAGGCTAATTTTAATGGCCTCACCTACCTTATCACAGTAGTTTATCTTTTAATGTATGCACATTCTACAGGATTTTTTTTATAGTATTCATAAAAACAATCATATAGCAGGCACTCCAAGGTTTCACACTGGTTTAGAAAATCTGAAAAGCATAAGCTTGGCTTTTGAGAACTTTCTCGGTTTTGGAAATACTGAAAGTGATTTAAAGTAAAGTAAAGGTATTTTTTTATAACAAACATGTCTATACTTGCTCTGTGCAATGGAGGCCGCAGACCTCCTCTTTTCGTGTCCCCTTCCAGTGCTCCTGGCCCCTATCCTCTATCCAGTGCCCCCATGAGCCCCGAGCTTGCACCTGAGCCCTGATATTGCATCCATTTTCAGACAGGGGGACTCGGCCCTGCCCCCTGGTCACTGGCTTTGATTGACAGCAGTGGGAGCGAATGGCTAGTGGGAGCCAATGGATATTAAAACATTTTCTTTCTGCCAGTAAATACCTTATACATCTCACTTCCTGTTTCTTGTCTGTCATTAGCCTAGGCTTTATGACATCACGCACAGCTCTCTCTCTCTCCTGAGAGTTTACCAGGAAGGGAGGGGGGATGAGTGATAAGAGGGCCAATGAAAGCTGCAGAGCTGGAGGTGTGCCTCTGTGTAAATCCAGTAAGTGAACAGGCAGCATCTTCAGCTGCCCACAGTTAAGATGGCTGCAGCCAGACTTGGTGAAGGGAGATTTCTGCAGCAGATCTGGCAAGTACAGAATCACAGTATATATAAAATAATATGCAAAGTGGTTGGAGGGAAGCTTCAGAATGGCAAAGATGTTTTTATTAAAAATTATGTGAGCAGACTGCAGTTCCTCTTTAATAAAAAGTAGAAATCCTTTTAAACATATGAAAAGAGAGCGAGAAAGAAACCAAGAGAGCAAAAAAAAAAAATCTAAGACCGCAAGCCTCAAAAGAGATCTGGTTTAGTTGGCTAGAAAAAATAATTATAGAAAATTCTAGACATCTACTCAGGTCTCCAATTAAAATATCGTTATATTGCATTAAATAATAACAAGATAACATTATGATCATATATTTTTATTATTTAGTTCTGGCATATTGGAAAACTACGCTCTATTACATTTGGAAACCAGGTACCTAAAATGAACATGATAATAAAGAAGATCTGCTAAGCATCATGTCTCCAGAGCTGGAATGTTGATTCATGATTGATTTAACATCCAACTGCTCACTGGAACACACAGCATGAAGAAGAAAATAAAAAATAACTTGGTACAAATGTATAAATCTCTCCAGCCCCTCAAAAATGAAGACAAAAAAAAATCCTACTGCAATAAGTAAACTTTAACAGGCCTTTACTTTAAAAAAAAATGCTACAAATTTGTATCAGTGAACACCTAGGGCACCTACACACTTGGAATAAAATTATTATCTACAAAGAATGGGTTATGGTAATTTTACTAATTTTTATAAATCCGTTTTTCCCATTAGTATACTATTTTTTTTTAGCACAGTAAGAAATACATAAGAACCTGAGAATACACTGCGGAGACAAAAAAACAGAAGAACTCTAAAGGATCTTCAGGGTTAAACCTTCTATGTTGGTTTTTCTTACACAGTAAAGAGACTGTCACCAGACCATTCATTTCCTACAGGAATAGATTTACATTTACCATATTTTATGCATGCTATTTACTTACAAATACCTCCATTGTGTAGACAACCAAAGGCTCCACGATGGATGCTAGGTACTGCCATCAAGAATGTGATGTCAGTAGCCCCAGCGGATGAAGATCTGTCACTGTCAGTTTTTCAGGCGGACCTGAACGGATGCTCCATGCACCTCTATGGAGCAACGGATGTCAGCGGTGAAATGTCCACTGCCATCCGATCTGCTCCGATCCGCTCAATACAGACGGACGGAAACCATATTTTCTATCCGTGATAGATCGAATCGGATGAAAATGGACAGGCGGGGCTCTGACAGGTCCATCCCTGCATCGTGAGCCAAGAAGGACTGGTCATGTGCCAGCTCAGCGGGGATTAACGGACCGATCCCTGCTGAGCAAGTGGAGTCCGTCAAAATGGACAGCCCAGTGTGAAAGGGGCCTTAAGGAAACAGGGCTATGGGACGCGCAAGGAGGGAAGAGGATGCTTGAAAATATTTTCTAGCACAGATTAAATGACTTACAGAGACACTCATTCTAAGGCTTCAAAGAGAACTAAAAAGAATAATATACTGACGAGCGGGACAACCTTGTGGACCATACCTCTACCTTTCTACCCTTTTTCTTCTTTCTCTTTCCTTTTCTCCACCTTACGATTAAAGCTCATTATCAGAATTTATTTGACCTATATACACTCTACTTGTAAACAATATGTATAGTAGGTATAACTCATTTAAATGCCTACAAAAGTAACTAAGGAAATGATATATATCTTTAATTTAGGTTTACGTGAACCCAATGTTTAATATTTGAAATTTCATGATATTTACCTATATAAACCCTACTGTAAAACAATGAGCTTACTTTATAGATCCTTGTAAACTTACTTTATGTATCTTTATAATATTGTATACTCAATAAACTTCTTTTGACAAGGAAAATATTTTCTAGCAAGTTCAAAAGCACATTGCAAGTGAATAAAAAATAATTTATGGAAAGGAAAAGAACTGCAAGTTTTTTTTCAATACTTCAACTTTTTTCTGTGCTTTTACCTGCACTTTAAGTTGGTGACAGAGTTTCTTCAAGGAAAAAGGACATTTTCTAAAGAACGGCGAGGCTGGGTTCACACTATAGAATGCAGTGGCTCACAGCAGGAGTCCGGTGCTTCACCATTCCCTGTATCAGGTCAGATTTTAGCAGTATTAGGTCCAATTTCAGCCTGAATTTCTGCTGAATTCGGACCCAAAACGGACCAAAAGACGCACAGGACTCTGGTGCAATTCGCCCTGGAGCCGCTGCGGAGATATGTGAACCTGCTCCATAGAGAGCTGGCCACAATCTCCTGCTGTGCAAATTGGATGATTCGCATTAGTGTGAACCCAGCCTTAAGCCACGTACACAGGAGCGGAATGTCCGACAGAAAAAGTCAGACGGAAGCTTTTCATCGTCTATTCCGATCGTAAGTAGGCCTCATCGGACTTTTTTTTTCGAAAATTTTGACGGACCTAGAAATGGAACATGTTTTAAATATTTCCGACGGAACCAATTCCTTTCGGGAAAACCGATGGTCTGTATGCTGTTCCGACGGCCAAAAACGACGCATGCTCTGAAGCAAGTACGAGACGGACGCTATTGGCTACTGGCTATTGAACTTCCTTTTTCTAGTCCAGTCATAAGTGTTGTACGTCACCGCGTTCTGGATGGTCGGACTTTGGATTGACTGTGTGTAGGCAAGACCACTTGAATGAAATTCCGTCGGAGTTCCGTTGGAGAAACCTTCGAAGTTTATTCCGATGGCAAAACCGGTCGTGTGTACGCGGCATAAGCTGCACTTTATGGACAGAGAGGATCACTGGTTTTCAAGGTGTTAAAAAGGGTCATCTAACATTATAGCTGATCTGTAAGTTTTAGTGAAGTTTAAAAAGTTTGTTTGGACTTAACAGGACGCTTTGTATTGGGCCAAGTGGATACCAGCATAGTCCAAATAAAAATGTAAAACTTCACCAAAACAACCATACTAAAAGTGATTGTAAAGTCTTGTTTAAAGAAACAAACAAAAAAACAAACACACTTACCTGCTCTATGTAGTTGGTTTTGCACAGAGCAGTCTGGATCCTCCTCTTCACTGCTCCTGGCCCCTCTACTGTCAAATGCCCCCACAGCAAGCAGCTTGCTATAGGGGCACCCGAGCTGCAGTTCCGTGTGTCCATTCAGACACAGAGCTGCCACTCGGCCCGGCCCCTTCTCTCTCCCGATTGCCTAACTGACTTTGATTGACAGCCACGGGAGCCAATGGCACCACTGCTATGTCTCAGCCAATCAGGAGGAAGATTCTCGGTAGGCTGAGGGAATCGTGGACATCGCTGGATAGAGATGGGGCTCAGGTAAGTATTAGTGGGTGCTGGGGAGGCTACTACACACAGAAGTTTTTTTTTTATCTTAAAGCATAGAATGCATTAAGATAAAAAAAACCTTCTGCCTTCACAATGCCTTGTAGGGGCCTTCAACAACATTGGTTACCTGCATTTAATTCAGTATAACTCACTTTGGTAGACTTTTTGGCACCCAGTGATTTGATTATGTAATTAAAACAAGGTTGTTTGACAAACGTTTGACAAACTGAAAAAGTTACTTGGATGAGTAGCAAAATACAGGTGATACTCGGAAAATTAGAATATCGCGCAAAAGTTCATTTATTTCACTAATGCAACTTAAAAAGGTAAAAATAATATATGGGATAAACTCATTGCATGAAAAGCAAGATTGTTCAAACGTGATTTGTCATAATTGTGATGATTATGGCTTACAGCTCATGAAAACCCCAAATCCACAATCTCAGAAAATTAGAATATTGTGAAAAGGTGTAATATTCTAGGCTCAAAGTGTCCCACTCTAATCAGCTAATTAAGCCAAAACACCTGCAAAGAGTTCCTGAGCCTTTAAATGGTCTCTCAGTCTGGTTCAGTAGGAATCACAATCATGGGAAAGACTGCTGACCTGACAGTTGTGCAGAAAACCATCATTGACACCCTCCATAAGGAGGGAAAGCCTCAAAAGGTAACTGCAAAAGAAGTTGAATGTTCCCAAAGCGCTGTATCAAAGCACATTAATGGAAAGTTATGTGGAAGGGAAAGTGTGGAAGAAAAAGGTGCACAAGCAGCGAGTAACGACTGTAGAGGATTGTCAGGAAAAAGCCATTCAAAAGTGTTGGGGACTTTCACAAGGAGTGGACTGAGGCTGGAGTCCTCAAGAGCCACCACACACAGATGAATCCTGGACAACAAATGTCGTATTCCTCTTGTCAAGCCACTCCTGAACAACAAACAACGCCAGAAGCGTCTTTACCTGGGCTAAAGAAAAACAGACCTGGTCTGTTGCTCAGTGGTCCAAAGTCCTCTTTTCTGATGAGAGCAAGTTTTGCATCTCATTTGGAAACCAAGGACCCAGAGTATGGAGGAAGAATGGAGAGGCACACACTGCAAGATGGCTTAAAGTCCAGTGTGACGTTTTCACAGTCTGTGTTGATTTGGGGAGCCATGTCATCTGCTGGTGTTGGTCCACTGTGTTTTATTAAGTCCAGGGTCAACGCAGCCTTCTTCCAGGAGATTTTGGAGCTTCCTTCCGCAGATTAGCTCTATGGGAATGCTGATTTCATTTTCCAGCAGGACTTGGCACCTGCCCACACTGCCAAAAGCACCAAAACCTGGTTCAATGACCGTGCGATTACTGTGCTTGATTGGCCAGCAAACTCGCCTGACCTGAACCCCATAGAGAATCTATGGGGCATTGCCAAGAGAAAGATGAGAGACATGAGACCGAACAATGCAGAAGAGCTGAAGGCCGTTATTGAAGCATCCTGGTCTTCCATAACACCTCTACAGTGCCACAGGCCAATAGCTTCCATGGCACGCAGCATTGAGGCAGTAATTGCTGCAAAAGGGGCCCAAACCAAGTACTGAGTACATATGCATGCTTATACTTTTATTATATTGTTCTATGTACAATCCTTGTTTTATTGATTGCATGCATCTGAGATTGTGGCTTTGGGGTTTTCATGATCTGTAAGCCATAATCACAATTATGACAAATCACAGCTTGAACTAGCTTGCTTTGCATGCAATGAGTCTATCTCATATATTAGTCTCACCTTTTAAGTTGCATTAGTGAAATAAATTAACTTTTGCACGATATTCTAATTTTTCGAGTATCACCTGTATCTTCAGCATTACAAAACAAGTGGAGTTGAATGTGACTAACCACTATTGGCTTTGTCTACAGATCTCTTCAGGCAGACAACATGGTTACCATAAACCGTAAACCTTTCCATTGGGCACAATGTGTACATAAATATGGTGATTCCATTGTTGATCTACTACTGAAAATGTCAGGGCCTTATTCTGCGTCAACACATCTGTGGTCTCCTGCAATGAGTCAGTGACGGATTTTATGCATTCCCTGGTGTTACCAGACCATCCAAAATGTATATTTCAAATGAAGTTTTGGGTGAACACTGGCAGGTTGAATCACAAAGAATTCTGATATATCAGGAAAGACTGAGTTATTTCTTTTTACCATTTGCTGTATAAAGCTCCCACTGCATGGGAGGGCAGAAACAACAACCACTGCAAGGACCATCAATGAAATCCTTGTGAGATGCTAGAAGCTAGAAGTCCACCAGCATCTACTCATATTGTCTGGAGAAAAAAACGTTCAAAAACAGCAACAAAACTATAAATATTATACATTCAATAAAAATATCAATGTATAAAAAGTGCTGCTGTAAAAAGAATAAAAAAAATAATAATATATTGTATATGCAGTGTACAGCAACTGCAAATGAAACTAAAAACTGTGGTTTTAAATGAACATCATCCAAAAGGGGATGTTCCACTTTACTGCTTCCCCCCTACAAGTTATATCACATTACATTTTTGGGGGGGAGAGGGGGGGCCTAGGTTTGATAGGTACCAGCTCTCACTTCTGCTCGGATGGCCTAGGTGATCTGAGGGAAAGTAACCACCCGCAGCCTCTTGGGACATGTCATAAGTCCCAGAATGCTGTGGGACCATTCACAAAGAGTAGCATGGCTCCCACCTGCGCAGTAGTAAGCCAGCTGTGAAGCTGCAAGGAGTTGCAACCGGATTCTGATACTAAAGATGCCGGCATCGGGGGGGCCAGAAGACCAGTAACGAACTAGTCCGGGTGAGGTCAGCACTGGATACTTGGACAGGTAAGTGCCCTTTTATAAAAAGTCAGCAGCTAAAATATTTGTAGCTGCTGACTTTTAATATTTTGTTCCTAGGGTGAAGATCCTCTTTAACAGGTGCGATAACAATATTACAATATAGTGAAATAATGTCCAGAACGATCTGTGATAAAGTCCATACAAAAGACCTAAATAGCCCGTGGTTGTCAAGTGTAATGAAGTAGCCATATACCACTAAAGACGTTAGTGATAAAGTCCAAATAAAACAACTAGAAATAGTGTATATGTGATAAAGTCCACTAAATTTGCTGAAAATGTGCTGTATTGATAGTGAAACAACTCAACTAGACCTTAACCACCAATTGCCCCTGGGTGTGCTCTCACCTTACGGTTTGATATCCATTACAAAAAGTCAAACAAGCATGATCAGATCGAGAGCCAGGCAAACTTCTCATCTCTGCTGCACTGTGTGTACCAGAGGCTCAACGAAAATAATATTTTATAGTTCTTGCTGCTATAAAACTACTTTATTGAAAAGCAGATAAAATATGCACTTACATTCATCAGGTAGATGAAAGCATGAACACTGTGTACCAATGCACCACTGCAAACCCAGGATCGCTCTCCCACAAGAAAAGCACTCAGGGGATGGGTTCAGATGCAAACAACCATCACAGTTGGTGTCACACTCTCTTGGAACACTGTAGCTCCGCCCAACATGTTTCATCAGTGTCACCAACATATGTAAATATACTGTATATGTATATAAAACAGTTTAAAACAAAATGAAAATCCACATGGGAAAATTTCTCGTTACTTCCTGTAACTGAGACAACAGAATGCAAAAAGAAATCACCTTAGACAGTTATTTCAATAGTCGCCCTCATTGGTAGATTTTCCTTCACTTCCTGTTTCAGTATCATCATTTTTGATTTACTATCACTTTCTATCCAGGTGACAATAAACACCAGGACAAATGGTAGCGTATGAATCTTCCCATCAAGGACCCGGGCAGCAAGAAAAAAAAAATCTTGGCTTTTGGCATGTAAAAAATGTGCATTTACTACTTTTTTTCTAAGGAGCCTAAAGAGCATTCCACCCATGAATAGCAGATTGCCGGTGTAATCTCAGGCTCCTGCAGACTCTCAGGATAGCCGTTTGCCCATACCTTCCCCAGGCAAGCAGTTAGCTGAGAGCAGGAAAATCAATGGATTATGAGAGAGCTTCCCTGGGCCCTCATAATTCACTGAGAACTACAAGCCATTAGCCGCAAGGGCTGGCATTCCTTGTAGGCCTTTATTCACAAGAAACTGTGAATGAATGAATGACACAGCCATGTGGGCAGAGCAGCACATAGCCATGCTATTTTCAAACTGTGACAGTGGGTTTGGGGAAAAGATCCCCTGCCCACTACCACAGGGAGGGGGGGATGGAGGAGGAGATACTGCAGATACTGGAACATGTAACATGTTCCAAAGGTGAACTTAGCCTTTAAGAAAAACTCTGGGTAAGAATCTTTTGGTTTATATCTTGGAACGCATGGCCTAAGAAGTGCATACTTTTAGTAAAAGCGTTTGAGCATCCTTTGGGATCATGTTGAAGTCATTAGAAAGTGCCTTATTTGTGGTTTACACACACTCTCTGGGTCTGCTCAAGTATTTAACTTAAAATGACCCAAAGACTCACTGCTGTTCTTGCTCTACATATGCTGCACATTCGAAAGCAAAGCAAGCACCAACTTTCCATGTTTTGACACTTTCACACGGAACTTTTAGAAACATGATCACAAAGCTATGACACCATGCAACAGCAGAAAATGATCTGGCTGAAGGCAAGCCTCAGCTGAAAAATGTAAAAGCGTTCTTCAAACTGTCATAAAGGTTACTGGTCTACTACTGGTTTTCTTTTCTCTCAGCTGCCATTTTCTTATTCTATTAGTGCCTTAGGTGAAAAATAGTTTTCTGACATTACTTGTCACCTTTGCTTCTAGCAGTACCTAAACACTTTATACACAATCATATTGATTACTGGCAAAGATGTGTAAACACTCAGTAATCAAGACTTGGGTGGGAATATTATAATATATATATATATATATATATATATATATATATTCCAGTGAGCGGTAGTTGTGTGGATGAAAATGTCTTCATGTCAGAGGAGAATGGGCAGACTGGTTTGAGATGATAGGAAGGCAACAGTAACACAAATAACCACTCGTTACAACAAAGGTAGGCAGAATACCATCTCTGAACAAACAGCACATCGAACCTTGAAGGCTGCTAAGAACAGGAAACTGAGGCTACAATTCATACAGGCTCACCAAAATTGGACAATAGAATTGAACAGAATTGGAAAAAAGTTATGTGGTCTGATGAGTCTCGATTTCAGCTGTGACATTTAGATGTAGAGGCAGAATTTGGCGTGAACATTAAAAAGCATGGATCCATCCTGCCTTGTATCAATAGGTCAGACTGGTGGTGGTGGTGTAATGGTGTGGGGGATATTTTCTTGGCACAGTTTGGGCTCCTCCGTACCAATTGAGCATCATTTAAATGCCACAACCTACTGAAGTATTGTTGCTGACCATGTTCATCCTTTTATGACTACAGTGTATCCTTCTTCTGATGGATACTTCCAGCAGGATAATGCACCATGTCACAAAGCTTGAATCATCTCAAACAGGTTTCTTCAACATGACAAGAAGTTCACTGTACTCCAATGGCCTCCACAGTCACCAAATCTCAATACAATAGAGCACCTTTGGGATGTGGCGGAATGGGAGATTCACATCATGGATCTGCAGAAACTGCATGAAGCTATCATGTCAATGTGGACCAACATATCTGAGGAATGTTTCTGACACCTTGTTGAATCTATGCCACAAAGAATTAAGGCAGTTCTGAAGGCAAAAAGGGGTCCAACCAGGTACTAGCAAGGTGTACCTAATAAAGTGACCGTTGAGTGTGTGTGTGTGTGTATATATAAATGTATATATCTCTCTTTATAGATATATCTATATGTATAGTAAAATATCTGTGCTGCCCCAAATAAGTAAATTGACAAAAAATTAAATACCAAAGAAATTGAAAAAATGAATGAATAAAAACTTCAAACAATATATATATGTAGTGCTGCAACTTAAATAGCCTGAATATCAGCTCATAGAATGTAGAAAAAATAAAATTGCGCTACCAAACACAGTGATATGTGTAAATATTGGGTGTAAAACAAACACAATATTAATATTAAAGTCCACACTGTGCTCCTGATGATAAAACTGTAATGTTGGTCACTCTGATAAAACTTGGTACTTTCTGTTCGGAAGGTGTAATAAAACAGCGCAGCTTACCAGATAGGGTGGTTCCCAAATTAAAGAGATCAAATTCGCTCATCCAAGGATCACTTCTCCAAGGGCTCATCCAATGTAGGGATCCTCTCTATACAGTGGGCTCTCTGTTGAGATGATGCTCCTCACACTTACAGCGATACTTCTTTCCCAGTAATCTCCAACAGTGGGGCATATCACAGGATAAAAAGAAGAGGCTTCATGGTGCAGTAATCCAGTTTAAAAATCTATTAAAACTTTATAGGCACTGACATCCAGAGAATCGGTGAAACTAAATTTTCAAACAGCTGCGGCTCAAGCCAGCCAGCTGGTGCGTGGTGACATCAAGAACTGGTGCTCCACCCCTGGTGCATGGTGACGTCAAGAACGGGTGCTCCAGCTGGCTGGCTTGAGCCCCGGCTGTTTGAAAATTTAGTTTCACCGATTCTCTGAATGTGCCCATGAAGTTTTAATACATTTTTAAACTAGAGGACTGCACCATGAAGCCTCTTTTTATCCTGTGATATGCCCCCACTGTTGGCGATTACTGGGAGAGAAGTATCGCCTTAAGTGTGAGGAGCATCATATCAACAGAGAGCTCGCTGCATAGAGAGGATTTCTGCATTGGATGAGCCCTTGGAGGAGTATTCCCCAGCTGAGTGATCCTTCGATGAGCGAATTTGATCTCTATAATTTGAGATGCACCCCATCTGATAGGCGGCGCCCTTTTATTACACCCTCCGAACAGAAAGCACCAAGTTTTATCAGAGTGCCCAACATTACAGTTTTATCATCAGGAGCACAGTGTGGACTTTAATATTAATATTGTGTTTGTTTTACACCCAATATTTGCACATACCACCGTGTATAATAAATATATAACACTTTTTAGCTGCACACGAGCCTTTTTTGGTCAATCTGGCTTTCTTTGTGCTCTTTTTTTACCATTATCCATTTGGGAAAAACATTTTTGAAACCTATTCAGATGAATAAAAACTCCTCTAACTAAATAAGGAGGTTCCTGGCTGTTGCACTGATGTGTCCCACTTACGGGCATGGTATATAATGGGTTCTTATTATGCTCTTTGGTAAGTGAACCTGTTTGTGCTCACCGTTTGGATACTTATGATATATACCACCTGTATCTTTCTGGATTATTATTATAAAAGTTTGCTATCTTAATATTGCCCGACTATTTTTAAAAAAAAAACCTTAAACAAATTGAAACAGGCAAACTCCTCTAAGTGCCGGTTCACACAGGGGCGACTTGTCAGGCGACCTAGTCGCCTGACAAGGTGCCTCCCATTCTGTACAATGGAACCATTCTAATAGGAGCGACGCAAGTCGCTCCGACTTAGAAAAATGTTCCTGTACTTCTTTTGGGGCGACTTGCATAGACTTCTATACAGAAGTTGTTTTGCAAGTCGCCGTGGATGTCGTGTGCAGGTCGCCTCGGTGAGGCGACCTGCAAGTCGTGCCGCCCCTAGTGTGAACCGAGACTAACTGTAGTTGTAATGTTTCCATCTATCAGTATCCAAAAAGGAACCAAAGCCTTTTACAAAACATAACTTATTTGCAGATGAGCACAAAAGGGAAAATCAACTTGTAACCACAAACCAACAATTTTCAAAGTGTAAGCAGCCCGGGACAAGTAGTAAAACTTGAAAAAGTGCCAGAAACACACAGCAAAGTGAGGGTACAAGTAAACAGCAAAAAAAAGAAAACTGAAGCGAGAGAAAAAAACCCCACAAACTACATTTTTTGCAAGATGAAAATGTGCAGAAATGATTAGGGGCTTTAAAATGAACTTGTGATTTGGATATGCAGGGCAGCTTATAATTACCATCGCTGGAAGAGAAATTCTATGTATTTCTGGGTAGTGTGGATCATGTGACTCACTCCCTGAGGACAATGCTGATGCTTAAAAAATGCCCAGAAACACAGCGCTGTCATATGGGTGAAAGAGAGTGCAAGTCCCTTGCTTGAAACTTACACAGGGTTTCTTCTCTCTGCCGGCAGATAATGGAATGGCAGGGAAGGGAAGATAAAAAATAATTTTCTGCAGGGGCTGGCTTTAAAGTGGTTGTAAACTCTCCCCGACAACTTTGTCCCATGTAAATCAGCATAAAAAACCCTAATGAACACTGCTTGTAGATATCTTCTTACTTTCTTAGTATTGTTGTAATCCTTTTTGTTCTGTAGAATGACTTCACTGAGCATGCCCAGATCTCCCCTGATTTACACCACACTGTGTGTACTTATCTGTCTATTATCAGAACTTCCTACGGCACACCTCTGAAATCCCACGAGATGGCATAATCACTCAGAGCTTCATACTACACCCCATGTGACATCACATGCAGTGTAAACTTGGGCATTGGACAGGATTACTGCAGCCTTATCAGCTGAAGCTGATAAAACTGACATAGGCAAACACTAGATAACCGGCACAAGTAAATACTATGAAATAAAACTATTCAGCTATGAACAGTGAAACAGGGTTGCCATAGAAACGTTGGATTTAGAAGGAGGCTTGGTTAACAGTACAGGAAGTGCTCAACGTAAGAGCAGAAATACACTCTACTGTGGACTTAGAAAACAATACTTAAGATGGCGCTGCCTAACCCCTGGAAACAAGTTTTTTAAAGTTTCTTTAAACAGTAAGTAATATGCGATTTGGGCTGGATTACAGTGGCTATAGTTTGATAATTACTTATTATAATGGACTAAATGAAAAGCAGCATCAGAGTGGGAGAGTTTACTTCCTCTTTAAAGTGAACCTTTAACTATACAAAAAAAAAAAAACTTCAGAGGTAACACCAGTACTAAATAATATCCCTGCAGAACTTGCAGACCGCCTTGCTCAGAGTCATCAAATTTTCCCAGCTGATAAGCAGACTCCGCACAACAGCAACCACCACCACCAAACACACAACATTCACAATTTGGCTCACTCTTCGAATTCAAGCATTGAAGCAATCAAAGTCAAGTTATTACAGTCCAGAGCAGTGCTGTGGAAGAAAACAGGGCAGGTTTTAGACAAAGTGTCCAAACAGCTGGAAAACTTGTTGATTCTCCTAGGGAAATTCATAATGCATTTGACTTATGTTTGTGTGAAGCTGCGGAGTTTCCTAAGGGGGTTGAGAAGTTAAAAGACTGCCAGGAACTTTTTTGTAAAATGATGCAGGTTTACCGATGGTCCAATATATTACCCATTTAACACATGAAATAAGGACAGCTAAAAATAGAATTTCGTGTTTCATTTTCAAGCAAACTAGGTATAAATACAAGTGATTAAACCTTATTAGGAAGGAATGCTTTACTGTTAAAGTACACAGAATATAGTTACCTATACATTACCAAGGACATGAATGGACTTGGTATTCTGTAATGATGAACAGAACAATGGAAATAATCTGCCATTAAAATATCAAGGCTTTATCTTTAAATCTGTCTTTTCTTGACAGACAGCTTATTAGTGACCAGCATTGATTATTGAGGGGTCTATTAGGCCGTCCCATTCACACTTGCATATGAAGCAGTTTGCGATCAGTTGTGGGGGTCCCCTGCAATTTGTGGTGGGTGGGAAGCCACACTGATAGCTGATCCAGATCTCTAATTTTGTTTGTCGGAAATTCCGACGGAAAATGTCCGATGGAGCCTACACACGGTCGGATTTTCCGACAACAAGCTCCCATCGAACATTTCTTGTCGGAAAATCCAACCGCGTGGGCATAAGACTTATTTTCCGGTATTCTGCGAAACACTGGTGTGACCAAATGTGTCGAAAAAACAAAACAAATAAATACATTTGCGTTGCTGGATTTATGCATGTTCATTTTTAGTCTCTACATTACAAGTCCACTTAAAATGATCACTGTTCTTTAACACTACACTACCAAGTTATACCCACCACAGGACTACATTTATTCTGTACAAAAATACAAATAAAAATACAATTTGAGAAGATAATATAAGTACACAGCTTAATTCAGGATAGACTTTCCTGTAAGTGAGGCGTAATTACCACAAATAATACTACAATTTGGATTCCTACATCATCCGTAATTCTCAAGGGTGTAATAACACAGACTCCAGTATTGTGTTTATATCTTAAATGACAGCTCCATAATCAGCTACATGTAAACACCATCATCTTGAAGAAGCACAGGGCTTGTATGCCTCTATGCACTTAGCACCTTCTAATCATGTGTTAAAGAGGACGCGTCACATCAGCAGCGGTGACGGACACATTGTTAAGACATGTTAATACATCTCTAACTTTCCTTTCCCTTTTTAATTTAACGTATTCATCCTTTAAGGAATATCTCCCAGAAATTGAATATCTTTGGTCAGCCCCGGCAGTAAACTGCACACATTTAAAAAAAACAATACTATTATTAACATACTTCTTCCTGTTCTATGGTGACTACACCACTGTGTCTATGGTGGAGTCAGGGTTGTCACTTAATACGTCATATTTCCATTGCACACGTTCTTGGATAAGCTCTCAAAGTTTGGGTGCTGCAGCAACAACCAGCTGGATACTGGTTCAAGTCACAATGTAGATATTTACCCACACACCATGGATCGACACAAAGTAGCGTCCAAACGGATTATTTATTGCATGATCACAACACAAGGAGAGTTCAACCTTTCGGAGTCACGCAGGACCCCTTCATCAGGATCACATGCCTGACAAAGGGGTCCTGCGTGACTCCGAAATGTTGCACTCTCCTTATGTTGTGATCATGCAATAAATAATCAGTTTGGACGCTACTTTGTGTGGATCCATGGTGTGCTGGCAAATATCTACTATAGGGTTGTCACTTAGGCTGCTCTCTCAATTTGGACTACAAACAAGTCTTAAATTGGGCATAGATGACTTGATTTATGGCACTTTAGACTCAGAAAAAGAGCAAACGCGTCATTTGATTTTCCTATTCACACTAAACAGCATAGACAAAGGTATCTCCATTCTATTCAGGAAGCCACAGCTTCCACGGCTGCTGGTGCTTTTGAAAAAGTAACTGCATCTGAAAATATGTAGTCACTGGTCAGCCAATAATGTTTTCACCCAGCTCAATTGATTTTTACTTGACTTCTTTAGAGCCTGAGGGTGCTTTGTAATGCCAACTACGACACAAATTAAAAAATTTGAGCTGTCTATGAGGGTTTCTAATCTCTTCATCTTCATTACATGGGGGGTGGGGCAAATTGTAATTTACAGAATTTAGCATGGAAAGAAGATATTCCAACAGATATTTTCTGCACTTGCTGAAAAATGAAAATTAATGCAACCACCAAATCTAAAAACTGGTAAGCTGTACTATAATAAAATATACGTTCTTGGGTTCAGATATCGTTTAAGGATGATGGGACCTCCTGGAGCTTCATTGGAAAAAAGAACAGCTCTTGCTGACTAAAGCAGCCAGTCAAAAACTGGAAAAGACTAGTTGGTTAATCTTTACCGTTAACAATTTTCAAAGCCCTTAAAAAAGGAAACCATTATGGTTTTGGATAATATTAGGTTTCTCATTTGAAATTTTCATGTCACTTAAAACCTTAAGTGGGGGGGCGTGGCTTGGCACGCAGCAGAGATGTTCGCACACTAGCTGAGCTCCGGGGAGAAACATAGCCTAAAGCCTGATACCTCGTTTGGAAAAAGCTGGAAATGGGTAAACGAGTTTACCAGACCCCACACTCAAGTACCTGCCATGGTACAGTGACCGGTTTAGCGAGGAACATCTCAGACATTTTCAAGGAGCAATTGCTCTCAGGGAACAACGTTGCGGGCAACAAGATGGCGTGGGACATGAGGGAGATGGAGGACTTTAGTGAGGACTCCCAATCAGCCGCGGAAGACTCAGGTAGGAGCTACAAACACTCCGATCAGCCCCTTACCTAGGCAGACATGTCAGGATTTGCCGCGAATATAAAATCCACCTTCTCGGCGGCCATCACTGACCTAAAATCAAATCTGTTAGTCCTTACGGAGAAGCTGGCAGCGGTGGAGGCAACAGGAAAGCAAAGAGACAAGGCGAAACACAGACTGGAGAAAATAGCTGTGTGTCACACTTCACATTTCATAGAAATTAATAGACATTTGGAGGATTTAGACAACAGAGGGAGAAGGAGCAACATCAGGGTAAGGGGGATCCCTGAGTCTGTAGAGGCAGAGCAAATCATTCCAGCACTGCAGAGGGTCTTTAATAGCCTGCTGAAAAGGCAGGAGGACACAGCCATTGAATTTGTACGTGCCCACAGAGCCCTCAGAACGAGAGGTCCGGAATCTGCTCCCCCCAGAGATATAATTTGCTGTCTGCAAAGGTTTTCTTCTCAAAGAAGACATAATGAGAAAAGCTACAAAGAATTATCGTATCATTTTCAATGGGGAAACCATTATGCTTTTTCAAGATCTATCACAGATTACACTGATGAATCGCAGAGCTCTGCGCCCCCTGCTGGACATTCTAAGAGAAAAAGAACTGAGATACACATGGCGTTTTCCATTTGCCCTGATTGTCACACAGGGAGGCAAGCAGTATGTCCTCCATACGCCTGCTGATCTTCCGTATTTTTGTGCAGCATTGAACCTGAACTTAATCGAGCTACCGGAGTGGTAGCAGGAATTCACCTTACCTATGGAAGAAAGAAGCCCATCAAGATCCCCATTCTCTTCTCCTGAGAAGCGTTCCTCTAAGAAGATGAAACATGGACGTGGGGGACATTCCACCACAGGAACACCTAACCCGAGACCAACCTCTTCTAGGGCTCTAGAAGATGGTTAACTGTGCTATGTTTGTTTCCAAATTCACTTGGAGCTTTTTGTGCAAAAACCTGTTTCCACTTTCATATGATGGATGAACTGCATCTCATTCTCTTGTCCACAAGCCTAACTGGAGCAACCTTTTATTTTTCTACTTTTTAAGATGTTTTATTTTTACTTTTGTTCTAAACCTGGTTATAGATCAAACAAAGAACATTCCAAGTACATGGTCATAGAAATAGTTAATGATCCAAGCAGCAATACTTGAAAGGGGTACTTTGCTACCCACTGACAAACTTCACATTTAGTACCTTAAGCTAAAAGTATATGGGTAATGGAGCTTATTTATGATTCTTTAGGTCCATGCACCCACCACTGCAAGAGACTGTCCTCATGGAATGCCGATTTATATCAGAACTAACTATGGGCTATAATTAATATGTGCTAGGAGTCAGGATAAAGTGGTCTATCTTGCATAAAGTTATTAAAGATTGCTTGAGGATGGGGCTTACAGCGGGATGTTGCAGTTCTCCACAGGGTTTATTCAGTTGAATCGCTAGAGTTTAAAATGTTAATATTTCACTAGGCTGTGCTTCTCTCCCCTTGCCTAGCTGATTTGATATAGAGTATAGTTATTTCTAGATTTAAGTGGAAATGGGGAAAAACACTGCGCTAAACCAAAAATGATCTGAAAGTGACAGGTGCCAACACTCAAAGTCCAGATAAATGTGAATACAAACAGTGTAGCGCTAAATAGTGTAATACCTCTGTATGCAAATAGGGGGAAAAGACACTAATGTGAAAATAATGGTATAACACCCAATACATGTGAAAAAATTTCCGCTGACATAAAACATATCAAACATAATAATGGACCATAATAAAATAGTGCACAAAAAATAAAAACACTGAAGTGCATACAAAAGAAAAAGTTCACTGTAAAACAATAGAGCGACACATAGGGGTTTATTTAGTGCAAAGTGGATTTGCCTTTAGTAAATAAACCTGATCATGTGCATGTCCAAAAACATAAACACCATTGTCCAAAAAGTGCCAATAGTGAAAAAAGTCACTTGCGGAGATGATGGAAAAAGGATTTTCAAAAGAAATACCAAATGGAGTGGCTCAGATATATGTAGAGAACTTCAAACACAGTTGTTAAACGGAAGGATGGAATACTCTTTCCAGATGTGGTGGACACGCATACCATACAGCAGTGGGTCTAATAGGTTCTGAGCGCTGACTCCTAGCACTCTGGTGGAGTAGTGCTGGAGAGGCCAGACGGAACAGAACGATGGATCCCTGGGCTCCAAACCTTATGATCAGATGACGACAATGGATCAACCGATGAGTCAATCCAGAGAGTAGACGTAGAGATGGATTTTCTCAGCAGGAGCCAAATCTGCAGGAAAAGTGTAAAAAAGAATGGCTCCCAATGGTGCAGGTCAATCAAAAAGATTTACTAAGATCATACATCAAGGAAAAGATGCAGAGACGATAAAATGTGATCACAAAAATGCATGATAAAAAAGCAATGTGGAAGGCATAGGATAAGCAAGCCTGATGCGTTTCGACACCATAGAGATATGCCCCAGTTGATGACCTATGGCTTCGAAATGCCCCGGACTTGCTTATCCTATGCCTTCCAGATTGCTTTTTTATCATGCATTTTTGTGATCACATTTTATCGTCTCTGCATCTGTTCCTTGATGTATGAACTTAAAAAATCTTTTTGATTGACCTGCACCATTGGGAGCCATTCTTTTTTACATTTTTCCTGCATATTTTGCCCCTGCTGAGAACGTCCATCTCTACGACTACTCTCTGGATTGACTCATCGGTTGGTCCTTTGACATCATCTGATTGTAAGGTTTGGAGCCCAGGGATCCATCGTTCTGTTCCATCTGGCCTCTCCAGCTCTACTCCACAAGAGTGCTAGGAGTCAGTGCTCAGAGCCTATTAGACCCACTGCCGTATGGTATGTGTGTCCACCACATCTGGTAAGAGTATTCCGTCCTTCCATTGACAACTGTGTTTGAAGTTCTCTACTCCATTTGGTATTGCTTTTAAAAATCCTAGCTTTCCATCATTTCTGCAAGTGGATTTTTTCACTGTTGGCACTTTTTGGACTATGGTGTTTATGTTTTTGGACATGCACATTATGTGTCGCTCTACTGTTTTACAGTGAACTTTTTCTTTTGTATGCACTTCAGTGTTTTTATTTTTTGTGCACTATTTTATTATGGCCCACTGTTGATATGTTTCATGTCAGCGGAAATTTTTTCACATTTATTGGGTATTATACCATTATTTTCACATTAGTGTCTTTTACCCCTATTTGCATACAGAGGTATTTCACCATTTAGCGCTATTTGCATACAGAGGTATTTCACCATTTAGCGCTATTTGCATACAGAGGTATTTCACGCTACACTGTTTATATTCACATTTCTAGATTTACTCTTTGGTTTACAGACCAAAATTATACACACTGCTGTCATAGCCTAATCACGTCACTACAAAGTGATCTTGAACTGGAGTTCATTCCGCGTTTCAAGATTCACTAAGTTGGTACTTTACCATTTGGGCTCACTTACTAAAGTGAATTATATTTTCTCAAGTGTTGTCTTACTATTAACCCATTCTTTTTCTTTCTCTTTTTTTCCCCAACTTTCACTCTATCTACTCTCCATCATCCTTACATAGCAAGTGCCGCATGGAATAATGATACAGTACTTGAGCTTATTTTGCAGCCTCGGCCACGCTCGACCTCCTACTGAAACTTCCAGATGGCGTACTCCTCACTGGGGCGGGCTCCACTGGTAATCTCGCATAATGTGAAGGGACTGAACATCCCAGAGAAAAGAACTACCTTGTTAAGGTAACTGAAAAAAGGCAAGCCGCACTTTGTCTTCCTCCTGGAGATGTACTTCAAGACTCACCAGATACCCAGATGGACAGATTCTTACTTCACTGCCGCATATCACTCCTCTAATGAAACTGTCAAATTGAAAGGAGATTTGATTTTGGTAACCAAGGAAGCCCCCTTTAGTATCACGGCAAGCATGACAGATGTAGAAGGACGTTTTGTTTTCATAAAGGGTACTTACGCTGGCGAACGTCTATTTTCCTAACACGAAACATATACAATTCTGCCTAAAAGTGGTACGGGAACTTCAAGGGTTCGCTTCAGCATGCCTCATCTTGGGAGGGGATTTCAACATCCCTTCGAATCCCCTAGTAGACACCTCATCCAGGAAGTCATGTGTCACTTAAATACTTAAGAAAATGAAAAACCTTTTACACTCCCTATAACTTATAGACTCTTGGAGATTTCTACACCCAGACAGTAGGGATTACACGTTCCATTCAATCCCACATGATAAATACTCACGTATTGATTATTTGTGACACAGAGAGATATGTCGGTGATCTCGGAAGCTAGTATAGGGATACAGACGATCTTGGATCACGCTCCGATAGCACTGTCTATGAACTTGCTCACACTCAGACCCAAATCTAACTCCTGGAGACTGAATGCGTCCTTATTGACTGTCCCCACACTACTACCCAAGATAACAACTTCCCTAACAGAGTTTTTTCAACTTAATGAAACACCAGGCGTAGACCCCTTGGTACTCTGGGAAGCGCATAAATGTTCCATTAGGATTAAACTAGGTTCACAACGCAAAAAAGAACAAGAAAAAGAAATTAAGAGATTAACTGACACGATATTTAAATTGGAATCGTTACACAAATACACCCTACATGCACAATCAGAGGGTGAATTATTGGATTGCAGGAAAGCATTGCAACAAACAATGGAAGCCAAAACCAAACGCATATTATTCCTCAAAAAGAAAAAAATACTATGAAGCAGGAGATAAAACAGGCAAGTTGCTGGCTAGAGCATTAAGGGATCCTAACATAAATTACAACATTATGGGAATCAGGAGGGCAGACGGCACCCTAGACATCACCACAGAAGCAATAGCCACACAATTCCACAGTTATTCCACTAAACTTTATAATCTCCCAATGGAACCCAGACCGCCAGATGTAGCCGGTGACAGACAACATAACTGTCAGGAAAGAAGTACCAGTCTCGCCAATATCGCTGCCTTCCTTCGCACATGCGCGGTAGAGCAGCCAAACGGCTGTGTGTGTGCGCAATTCAGCGAAACAGCTAATGCGCATGCGCGATTCAGCGGAACGGCGAACGCGTGTACACAATAGCGCGCTCACAACATGAGCCTCCCACTGGCCTATAAAAGCCACTCTGTACCATGACCAGATTGCTGGTTTGTCTTTCAGCTCCCGTGCGTTTCCTGCTTGTATCCTGATTCTTGATTACCTGTTGTGACCTGGATTGACCTTGACCTGCTCTGATCTGATCTCTTCCTGCATCTGACCATCAGCTTTCCTCTCGGACTTCTCCACTTGCTTCCTGTGTTTGATCCTCGGCCTGTCTATGGATATTGCTTCCTGTCTCCAGTGATTGACCCTCAGCCTGCTCCCGGACTTTGCTATTGTCTTCAGTGCTCGACCCCTGGCTTGCTCACAGACATTGCTTCCGGTTACCTGTGTTTGACCCCCGGCCTGTTGTTGGATCAGCTGTTCATCTTCCTTCTTGAGCTTCAGCATCTTCCAGTCCTGCACAGCTGTCTCCCTGCCGGTGACCTTCACGCAAGACCTGCCCAGCCTGCTGGTGACTTGTGCCTTTTTGTGCCCTTCACCCCCTGTACCATTTCCAGGAGTGGAGTGCGCTTAGTCGCAAGAGGTTACCGCTCTCAGCATCTCGGCCTCGGTGAGTACCCTTATCTGACAACATCATACAAGATTTCCTTAGAGAGAGTGGTCTCCCTAAACTGGAAGCCAATATAACGCCTCTAGAGGAGCAGATTACCCCCTCAGAAATTAGACAAGCCATTAAGGGTTTAAAGTCGGGTAAAAGTCCAGGCCCAGACGGCTTAACCTCAATCTATTATAAAACCTTCGCAGACAGTCTGACTGACCCATTGGTCAAAGCATTGAACTCTGTCTAATCCAAGAAATGTTACTCCTGATTTTCTATTGGCCTTCATCACTATCATTCCCAAACCTAATAAGGACCCTACTGATTGTGCCAGCTACAGGCCGATCTTGTTACTGAATTTAGACCTCAAAACCTGACAAAAATTATGGCCACTAGACTAAGCCCACTCTTAGCTGGTTTAATTGGACCAGAGCAGGTTGGTTTCATGCCAGGGAGAGAGGCTAAGGATAACATCATTAAAGCTCTCTTACTGTCGCATACAGCAAACACCAGAAATATCAAGGGTCTTCTCCTGTCCACGGACGCAGAGAAGGCCTTTGATAGGGTCTCCTGGGACTTTATGCTGGCCACTTGTGAACATGTAGGCCTGGGCTCCAGACTGATGGCCTGGATATCTGCTATTTATCAAAACCCCCTTCCGCCAGGTGAAAATAAATGAATCCCTGTCGGAAAGGGTTGGAATAACCAATGGCACTAGATATTGTTGCCCCCTACCCCCTTTATTGTTTATCTTATCGCTGGAACCATTTATTAGAATGGTCAGCAGAAATTACTCAATCCGGGATTTCACGTTATTAGACAGACTTCAAAATAGCAGCATATGCGGACGACTTGCTGTTCTTTTTGACTCAACCACACACTACAATACCCAACCTTAAGATAAATTACACAAAGTCAGAAGCAATGAATTTTCATATGTTAGGAGAAGAGTATATGAGAACCAAAAAACAACTGCCCGTTTAAGTGGGAAAAGATGGCACTCAAATATTTAGGAATATGGCTTACGCCAAAAATTTCTTCTGTCTTTGAGCAAAATTTTCCCCCACTGTTGCGGACGATTGAAAAAGACCTCAAAGCATGGCACAAAGGGTATTTCTCTAGGTTTGGTCGGACAGCAATCCTCAAAATATCAATACTACCCAGATTATATCTCTCAGGCCCCTTTCACACGGGCGGACCGTTCAGGTCTGCCTGTCAGTTTTTTAGGCGGACCTGAACAGGCGCTGCATACAGGTCTATGAAGCAACGGATGTCAGCGGTGACATGTCCGACCCACTAAAGTGTGACGGAGGAAAACCCTACTTTTCCATCCGTCTGCGGATCGGATAAAACGGACTCTACAGTCAGTCTTCATCCGATCCCCCATAGAAGAGAGCGGCACTTTGACAGCTCGGTCCCTGCACAGTGTGCAGAGACAGACCTGTGATCTGCTTGCTCAGCGGGGATCGACAGAGCGATCACCCACTGAGCAAAGTGGAAGGGCCCTTACGGGCTCTCCCTAAACCAATTCCTAAATCCTTTTTCAAAAACTTACACTCACTGCTTCTGAAATTTCTGTGGAACCACAAAAGAACTAGAATAAAATTTTTGTTGTTGACCAAACCAAAAGAACATGGAGGGATGGGTCTACCTAATTTTAAGAACCATCAACTGGCATCTCACGTGACAAGGGTAATTCACTGGTGATTCCTAAGACGGGGTAAGGTTGGAAGTGGGTCTGAGTCCCATCCCATTTTGCGCTTTAGCCCATGGATTCCAGAAGTCTCAGAAGGTTGTTAAAACAACATCCTTTACTAGAGACAACCCTGAATGAATGCTCAAGAAAATATATATATATTTTTTTCCCTCTAAAAATTCTTCATATTGCACTACTATACACTGACTGAAAATTACGCTGTGATATACTGGAAGTTAACTGTAATAGCCCCTTTTCTATAGATATCTTTTCTATAAGTATTTTTCTCACCTGTTTCCCTTTTTTTTCTGTCCTTTTTCTCCATCTTTTCCCTTCCCTCTTTACTATATGTTTGGAGATACAATGCTTAGCAAGAAAAAGAAAGGAGGGGCAAAAGTGAAAAGAAGGGTTAAAAAGGAGAAAAAACCGCCCCAAAAAAACGATTAAACATTAGCTATAAAACGAAAGTGCAATTCAATATATTTCATACTGATAGGACGCTGTTACATGGACCCCCACGTTGGCTAATATGGGAGTACTGAGATATCATTCAGATTATATTCAAGGACTCGCAACTCATAGGTTATGTCACCACTCTGATGTAGACAAAATTGTGGGAAACCAGTGATATAATTACCTATAGAAAATGTTAAATGCACTTTTGTACCCTTTATGCATGCCTTGTTTTTCTTTTTTTTCTTTTTCTCTACATATGCAAATAATGTAAACATTTATCATGTTTTCTAATAAACTTAAAAACCTTAAGCGGGTTTTATCCCTCCATAATTTTTTTTTTGCCTATTTACGCTAAAACCTACAGCTGTGCAGGGAAAGGTAGGGATTGTGTCACCAACAGACATTGTGAAAGAAAGTTGATATTTGCACCAGAGTGTCCCAGGGTCCAGGTGTATGGAGACTTGGAAAATTAGAAGAAACATGGGGACACCTAAGGTGATCCGTTTTTCTTTGCCAATGTTTTTTTTTCTTTTTCTTACCCTTTAATTAAAAATATGTTTTTGAGGCTGAGTATTTAACCCATCACAAAGCCTTTAAGAGTAATCCTTCTTATCCAAAGGAGTGAAGTGTAGTCTTGTAATATATAAATCATCTGTGCATGTGAGGTATATCTACTGTAAACTCTTTCAGAAACCGTTTTGCACTTAGTGGCTTGGTGGTATCCCATTCATCCAGTGTTACTTTTTTTAACCAAAAAAAAAAAGTTCACTCTCTCCAGAGAGCAATGCACATCTAAAATAAACCTGTATAGAATTGTGTGCATGTCTGTAGAACTATATTGTGGATTCATGTAAGACATGTAAGACAAACACTGGAAGATGGTTTAATGGAAGATCAATCATGCAAACATCTCTGCTCTTTCATTTTGCACGAAGGATAATACCTCAAAACACCTTCCAAGATATTGAAAGACAAAATCATTCATGCTCATCTTGAATTACAGTTCCACTGTAACTGCATAGAGAAGCCATACATCAAACTATAGGAATCTCTGAGTTAGCTAAGAACATTCTGTCCCAGCAACATGACTTGGCTCGTGCAGATTTCATAGAATATATAGAAGCTCCAGTTCATAACAACAACTGGAAAACAATATTATTCCATTCATATTTTCTTCTCATTTGCTTACTGAGCACACAAAAGATAAATAACTATATTGTGCATCCATGGGAGCATAAAAATTCCCCTTGACATTGCCAAGAAGCCCTATTCATCAGTTATTCCCATATAGAGCCAAAGTCAATGTAAACTGCTGTTACAGTACTGTATTTAGAAACCATTCTTCTTTATCGCATGCCTTTCCTTTTCCATCCCTGTATTCCCAAATGTTTTGAGTCTTCCTCAATGTCTTCTATATATCTTTTCTTTCATGGTCTACTAAACCTCATCTGCCTTCCCTTTATAATGCTTACCAAATATCTTCCATTTACTCTATATGCACTATCCATTTCAATCATTTCAACTTTATGTATGCTACAGTGTTTGGTTCTGCAAGTTTTATTTTATACTTCATAGAGCACACTCCACTATATTGATATTCCTCAACATCTCCCATTGCCATATTTGTAGAAATTTCTCATCCTCCTGAGTTGAACACCATAACACCATGGGGTTGATTTACTAATACTGGGGTGTGGAAAATCTGGTGTAGATCTGAATCGAAACCAATCAGCTTCCAGGTTTTATTGTCAAATCTTAATTGAACAAGTTAGAAGCGGATTGGCTACCATGCACAGCTGCAACAGATTTGCCACTCTCTAGTTTTAGCAACTCAACCCCCATGTTTTCTATCCATAGGTTTTAGTTTCTCTAATCAAATGTTATCAATTTTTACATACTGTATATAGCCCTTCTCCATCCTTTCACCCTCTACATGAAGCCCCCTGGGTGTATTTTTAAAAACTCCCCAAAAAAATACATTTCAAGTGTCTTCTGGACTATCTGGTAATATGACCATTCCTTAATCTTTTGCTACAGTTCATTTCATCCACATATTGATGTGTGTGCAACGTGTTATGCTGCAGTATTGTGAGCCCAGGCTGCCGTGATAACTCACTCAGAGGGAAAGTGGGCTAAATGATGCTGACAGTCTGTCATCCTGAAAGAGTAAGTAATCTACTGAAGAACCACATTTTATGTGGAAGACAGCACTGGACTGAATGTAAGTATTGCAGTGACAGCTGCTTATCTTTTTGGTGCTGGGAAAAGGATTCATTATTAACTAGAATTCTACCAGTGTATCTAATGCCAAAAATGTTCTTTTTAGTTCTTTATAGAGAACAGAAAGGTTAGAGATCCTGTAAAGTTTTTATTGTGGTGTGAATTCCCACTGGTGAGATACACTGGGGGTTATTTACGAAAGGCAAATCCACTTTAAAGTGCACTGAAAGTGCACTTGGAAGTGCAGTCGCTCTAGATCTAAGGGGTAGATCTGAAATGAGGGGAAGTTCTGCTGATTTTATCATCCAATCATGTGCCAGCTAAAATGCGTTTTTTTATTTTCCTTTTATGTCCCCCTCGAATCTACAGCGACTTTACTTCTAAGTGCACTTGCAGTGCAAAGTGGATTTTCCTTTAGTAAATAACCCCCACTGTCTCCATTTGCCCTGGTAGACATTGTCACTGGGACTGAAAGTAAAAAAAAAAAGCAAAATTTTGACATTTTCACTGGAGAGAAAATCTCATGTTTCTGTGATGACTTTCCAAAGGGATTAATTTCACTTTGGAAAGATTTCCTCCAATTACTGTGGCATCCACTTTTTAGGACAGAAAGCATAGGAAGATTTTCCACTGGGACACAAAAGGCAAGAAATAGGGGAGGTTTAACCATTCGCTGATCTGTAAACACTTTAGAGTTTTAGGCTTCGTGCACATGGTCATACAGTATACATAGCCTGCATGCCTACAAGAATACCTTATTGTATAGGCACCACCCATGTAGACCAAGCATTTTACAAGGCTATTATTATCCTAAAATTATGACCAAGTGTGAGAGTTTTGTAAATCCTAAACTGAACCTATACCCTTCACCCCTCTATTTCCGATGCCAGATTTACCCACAAGAGTCCATATGTGGCCAGACAGATAAAGAAAAGGGAACTTGGGCTTTTGAGCAGTCCTGTGCTTTCTCATTTATGTGATGCAGAAGATGGTCAGAATTCATTAAAAAGAAGTATAAGTCAATACACAAAATGCAGTTTAAAACCAAAATGTAGCATTTGTAATAAACAAGTTTTGATTTTTTTTTGTATTTTCTTGAATTTCTTAAAAAAAAAAGAAAAAAGGGGGCCAGGCATGGGACTATAGTGTTATGAGACAAAGAAATGCTATGAATGCATTTCCTTTCTGCTTCCGTCTGCTGGAGTTAACGCTTCTGTACAGTTCTTCTCCAGCCAGTAGGGGACGGCCATGTAATGAAACAACTGTATTTCTAAACTACAGATCCCAATGGTCCATGTGTGGCAGGAGTCGTCAGAGGGGCTTTATAATCTTTTGCCTGGGAAAAGCCACTCTTTTGGCAGGAGCGAACGCGAGCTTCCAGACCCGGCGGAACGTGAGGGGAAGAGATAGAGACACCCAAGGAGGCTGGAATCAGTGCTACCCAAGGGTAGGCTGGATTCAGTGTCTGTTCTATCTGCACTGCAGAGTTGCTGCCAGTAGAGCAGAGCAATTGTCAGGCTAGTTGATCTGCCATCCAAGTCATAGTTCAGTCACACTGGGACCAGATCAATAGGGGGCCCCTTCCATCAGCACAACAGAGTCAGTAAGCGGCAACTGGCCCACCAATACCATTAACCAAAAGACAAGCCACCAAGAGCAGGATCCTGGTAGCAATCTAATATGAATCCAATTAGAATCATCTAATTTAAATTCACTCCACCCCATTACAAACTCAAGGTGCAGCTATATCACAACTTCTACTCTGCATACCATAAGAAGTGTGTCCAGGGGTGCGCAGAAGGAGGACTACTTCTAGTGCACCAACAGTCATCTAAGGGCCCCAATGTATGCCTGCAGAAGGCCCTACTTTGGAGACTGCCCATTTCACTAAATCTAATAGTCCCTTTCCCCCTTAAATCTTTACACTTCTGTTTAACGCAGATGTGTTTACCCAGCCAGTCTAGACCTAACACAGCCACTGTCAGAACTTATGAGTGGTATAGTTCCTGTGTTAAATCAAAGATATGTTCACCTCATGTCTGGTATTCTGGGTGGCACTCCTACTGTTTATGCTGATCTGGGATTATCACAGCTTTTGTTGCCTGACCCTCTCTCTTGCCCAGTGTGCTGTATTGTGTAATTACAAGTGTCATTCAGTAGCATGTGCTTAATTAATAACACTTCTGAATAATAATATACAAGCTAGCTTTTACCAACAGACATGGCACTTTACTTAAGGTAGTCCTAGTACTGAGGGTTGAGAAAATATTCATTGTGTTGCTTGCTCGCTCTATTAACCTGGTGTGTCAGAGGGGTTAAGGCATTTGGGAGGTCGTGGGAGAGAACGGAAGACCCAACTTAACTAGTGGCTCCTTTGGGGATAGCGCTACAAATATATTACATTATAAAAATATATAAAATTATATAAATACTGACACGCGCACTGGAGAAGTAGCCCACAATGCACAGGAAAGCCTCATAATCGGTATACATGATGAAGATACATATCTCACTTATGTTTTTTCCTTTCACCATTCTCTCTCGCACAATTTTCACAGCTCCTCTTAACCAAGTTCCACAACCCACGGGAGACAGTGTGAAAATTGTCAGCTCAAGTTACTAATGAAAGGAGAAAAGGATACAGAGGTTTCCTGGATGTCTGGCCAACATAGCAGAAATGCATTAAATTATCTGAATTTCCATCAGCTAGGCTTGTGTGTGATTACGGAGATTAAAGGTTTAGACGCACTGTGCGAAGAGGGTAAGAAACTTAGGCTGGGGGCGGATGAAGACCACACCTGACAGAATAATGCTAAATTCTTTAGCAGCACAGGGAAAGAGAAGGGGGTTCTCCTTAAGTGGACCTAACATTAGAAGTCACAATGAATAAGTAGTACTTTTTTCTGGTCATAAAAAAGAAATTTCTGCACTCTGCACAATTACATCAGTTACAGCTTAGGCAAAGATAATATCTGATTATCTGTTCACACCAACTGTCTATGAGTATTTACAAGAGGGTTCTGAAAATATGGGTATAATTATCCTATAATAGGACTCTCTTAAAAAGACAAAATTAAAAAACCAAACAAAAAAAACAAAAACTTTAGCTAGTATAGAACTTAACTATAATAACATTTAAGTTATTTTAAACTGTGGAAAAAACATTAGTTTTTACATTAAAATCCTATAATCCACAGAACAAACAGAATTTCAGATCTGGCTTATCATGGCAGAATGAGATTGAGTTATGGGGTATTTCATAGACTGTGCAGGAGTGGAAAAATAACTTACCGTATATACTCGAGTATAAGTAGTTCCGAGTATAAGTCGAGGCCCTAATTTACCACAAAAAAATGGGAAAAACTTATTGACCCGAGTATAAGACGAGGGTGAGAAATGCACAGCTACTGTAAGTGGAAAAGAGGGTCAACAATGCCCATTTGCAGCATCACTGTGCCCATTTGCATGCCTCACTGTGCCCATTTGCAGCCATAAGTCCCCTGAACCTCAAACTCAGTAGTTAAGGGTTCCTAGATGCCCCCTAGCTGCAGCCAAAATTTGGGGTCTCTGAACTCAAAGTGTCCCGAAATGACATTGCTGCAGATGGACACAGTTGACCGAATTTGGGGCCCCGTATCTCGGGGCCACTTAGTGCTAAGAACCCCAAATTTTGTGAGCAAACCCAGTGGACCATAAAATTTTCAAAGCTGGGGTTTCTAGCACCAAGTGGCCCCGAGATACAGGGCCCCAAATATCAGCTCAGAAAATGTCAAGCACTTTTCTGCAGCAGAGAATGACATTTTCTGAACCGGTTTTGGGGTCTGTATCTCAGGGCTTGCACACCAAATTTGGGGTTCCTAGAACCAAGTGGCCCTGAGATATGGGGCCCCAAAGTCGGTTCAGAAAATGTCAAGCACTTTTCTGCAGCAGAGAATGACATTTTCCGAACCGAATTTGGGGCCCCGTATTTTAGGGCCACTTGGTGTTAGGAATTTCAGCTTTGGATATGTTGTGGTACCAGTTCCACTGGGTTTGCACACCAAATTTGGGGTTCCTAGCACCAAGTGGCCCTGAGATACGGGGCCCCAAAGTCGGTTCGGAAAATGAATTTTTTTGCTGAAAAAAAGTGCTTGACTCGAGTATAAGTCGAGGGGGGCACTTTCAGCACAAAAAAATGTGCTGAAAAATTCGACTTATACTCGAGTATATACGGTACTATATAGGGACCAGGTTCAGTTCATTCTGTTCCTCCCACCCCAGCAGTACCTTTAAAGCCTGCAAAATCCTTACAAGGGATGGGCGAACAGTTCGGCCCGAGCATAAGTTCAGGTCGAACTCTGGTTGTTCGGATGTCCGGCGAACACCTAACAATATGCGGTGTTCGGGGCAAATTCGAAAGCCGCCGGAACACCGTTAAAGTCGATGGGGCACTAACATGAAAAATCAAAAGTGCTCATTTTAAAGGCTTATATGCAAGTTATTGTCATAAAAAAAGTCAGTTTTTTCAGGAGCAGTGATTTTTTTAATGCTTAAAGTGAAACAATAAAAATGAAATATTCCTTTAACCACTTGCTGCCCGCCCACCGTCATATGACGGTGGGATGGTGCAGCTGTTATCCTGGGCCGCCGTCATATGACGGCGCTGCCTTCCAGGATCCCTAGGGGGCGCGCGCGCCGCGTCACTCGGGTCCCGGTGCACGTGCCCGGCGGCCGCGATGTCCGCCGGGCACCCGCGATTGCCTGGTAACCGAGCAGGACCGTGGATCTGTGTATGTAAACACACAGATCCACGTCCTGTCAGATGGGTGTGTCATGGGTGGAGACCTCAAAGTTCTCCCATATAGAAGAGTGTATTGCTCTCATGGTTCAGAGAAGCAGGATCTCCCAAACCATGGATAGTGTAGGACCCATTAATTATGGGGTACTTTGTCGCAGTAAGTGGGCTTAGCATCATATAGCAATATGGAGTGACCAAATCCCCATATTTTTTTTGCTAATATTTTTTAGATTGTCTAGGTGTTTTAAACTAGCCCTGCTGGAGGTAAATGTCTTTTTTGCATGTGTGCGCTGTAATATTTTGCTCTGCTGTATGGTCTTATGGCTGCACCAGCTTTAATGCATCTTTTAGGGTGTGCCCCCCAAATATCTTGTTTGTTTATTGTATGGATTCTGACCTAATCCCTTTGGGTGTGGAGTACCCCACTCTTTCATTAAGTGCCTCTCATTAGTGTCCACTTGTGTCATGGGTGGAGACCTCAAAGTTCTCCCATATAGAAGAGTGTTTGCTCTCATGGTTCAGAGAAGCAGGATCTCCCAATCCATGGATAGTGTAAGACCCACTAATTATGGGGTACTTTGTCGCAGTAAGTGGGCTTAGCACCATATAGCAATATGGTGTGACCAAATCCCCATATTTTTTGCTAATATTTTTTAGATTGTCTAGGTGTTTTAAACTAGCCCTGCTGGAGGTAAATGTTTTTTTTGCATGTGTGCGTTGTAATATTTTGCTCTGTCAGATGGGAGGAGACCGATGGTGTGTTCCTTGTACAGAGGAACACCGATCGGTCTCCTCCCCTTGTTAATGCTCTCCCCCCCAGTTAGAATCACTTCTTAGGAACACATTTAACCCTACAGCACCCTCCTGGTTAACACCTTCATTGCCAGTGACATTTATACAGTAATCAATGCATTTTTATAGCACGGATCGCTGTATAAATGTGAATGGTCCCAAAAATGTGTCAAAATTGTCCGATGCGTCCGCCGCAATATCGCAGTCACGATAAAAATCGCAGATCGCCGCCATTACTAGTAAAAAAAAAAAAAAAATAATAAAAATGCTATAAATCTATCCCCTTATTTTGTAGACGCTATAACTTTTGCGCAAACCAATAAATATACGCTTATTGCGATATTTTTTACCAAAAATATGTAGAAAAATACATATCGGCCTAAACTGAGGAAAAAATTTGTTAAAAAAAAAAATGTGGATATTTATTATAGCAAAAAGTAAAAAATATTGTGTTTTTTTTCAAACTTGTCACTCTTGTTTTGTTTATAGCACAAGAAATAAAAATCGCAGGAGTGATCAAATACCACCAAAAGAAAGCTCTATTAGTGGGGAACAAATGATAAAAATTTCATTTGGGTACAGTGTTGTATGACCGCGCAATTGTTATTCAAAATGAGACAGCGCTGAAAGCTGAAAATTGGCTTGGGCAGGAAGGGGGTGAAAATGCCCTGTATTGAAGTGGTTAAATATCGTGCCTGGGGGTGTCTATTGTATGCCTGTAAAGTGGCACATGTTTCCCGTGTTTAGAACAGTACCACAGCAAAATGACATTTCTAAAGGAAAAATTGTCATTTTAAACTGATTGCGGCTGTAATGATTTGTCGGGTCTCAGCAATATAGATAAAACTAATTGAAAAAAAAAACGGCATGCCCCCCCACCCAGTCCATTACCAGGCCCTTCAGGTCTGGTATGGAAATTAGGGGAACCCTGCTCCAAATTTTTTTTAAAAGTGGCGTAGGGGTCCCCCCAAAATCCATACCAGACCCTTGTCCGAGCACGAAACCTGGCAGGCCGCAAGAAAATAGGGGGGGGGGCAAGCGGGGGCCTCCCCTTCTGAATCGCCACATGCCCTCAACAAGGGGAGGGTGCTTAGGGGTCTGACCCCAAAGCACCTTGCCCCCATGTTTATGGGGACAAGGGCCTCATCCCCACAACCCTTGCCCGGTGGTTGTGGGGGTTTGCGGGCGGGGGGCTTATCGTAATCTGGAAGCCCCCTTTAAACAAGGGGACCCCCAGATCATGGCCCCCCCATGTGAATTGGTAACAGGGTACAATGTACCCCTACCATTTCACAAAAAAAAGCGTCAAAAATGGTAAAAAAGACATGAGACAGCTTGGGACAAGTCTTTTATTAAAAGATAAAAAAATAAAAATGGCCTGCGATGTAAATCCACGCCACACGATGGACCGAAAAAAAAAAAAGGTGCAACAGTTCCGCCTCCATGGGAGGCTCCCGCCAAGTTACGCTTCTTCTTGTTATATAGCTGAGGGCGGGGCCACCCGGTGACATAAACGGGTGACCCTGCCCCCTTCTGACACAACGGGGGCTTCCTTTTCCTTGTTAAAGGGGGCTTCAAGATTTCGATAAGCCCCCCGCCCGCATACCCCCACAACCACCGGGCAAGAGTTTTGGGAAAGAGGCCCTTGTCCCCATCAACATGGGGATAAGGTGCTTTGGGGTCAGACCCCAAAGCACCCTCCCCATGTTGAGGGCATGTGGCCTGGTACGGTTCAGGAGGGGGGTGCTCTCTCGTCCCCCCTCTTTTCCTGCGACTTGCGTGCTCAGATAAGGGTCTGGTATGGATTTTGGGGCAGCCCCTACACCATTTTTTTTTAAATTTTGGTGCAGGGTTCCCCTTAAAATCCATACCAGACCCTTTGGGGGGACCCCTATGCCATTTTTTAAATTTGGTGTAGGGTACCCCTTAATTTCCATACCAGACCTGAATGGCCTGATATGGATTTTGGGGGACTTTTACGCAATTAAAAAAAAAAATTTTGGTTCCCTCTAACATTCATACTAGACCCAAAAGGGCCTGGTAATGGACTGGGGGGGGGGGGGGGGACCGAAACCATGCCATTTTTTCGATGAGTTTCATTTATATCGCCGACACCCGAGAATTCATTACAGCCGCGATCAGTTTTTAAATGACAATTTATCCTTTAGAAATGTCATTTTGCTGCGGTACTGTTCTAAACACGGGAAAAATGAAGAGGCATACTATAGACACCCGCCAGGCATAATATTTAAAGGAATATTTCATTTTTATTGTTTCACTTTAAGCCATAAAAAAAAAAATCACTGCTCCCGATACATGTCCCTTGGGGCAGGACCCAGGTCCCCAAAACACTTTTTATGGCAATAACTTGCATATAAACCTTTAAAATGAGCACTTTTGATTTGTCATGTTCATGTCTCATAGACTTTAACCATGTTCGTTTTGCCTGTTCGCATGTTCTGGTGCGAACCGAACCCGGGGGGTGTTCAGCTCATCCTTAATCCTTACCTTAAGGTCCCATTCACACCTGAGCAATTTTCTGCTTTAAGCTTGTAGCCCTAAAACGCCCCATAAGCCAAATCCTATTCATTTCAATGGCCCCCATTAACATATGAACGTTCTGTTGCAAAGCAAAATGCCTGCCGCTCAAAAAAAGTACATGAGCCTCTCTTTGGCAGATTACAAGCATTTTTGGCCCCATAGACTTCAATAGAAACGCCTAATTGAGCGTTTTCGGAGATTTTTGTCCCAAGTTTTTTGCTCAAACAGCAGCTCTCAACCAACCCCCCCCCCCCCCCCCATTGCTTGCTATTGGCTAAACAAAAACACCTGCACAAATTCTTAAAGAATGCCTGAAAAATGCAAGTAAATTGCTACAATCGGGTGTGAATGGAGCCTTAAACAAACATAGTGCAGGTACACAATACAAAGCAGAGTTCCAAGATCCCAAATCCAAGAACTTTACAGAATTTCTAGTGATTTGAAGTATGAATTGCTCCACAGTACCTGCAGCTACAGAATCAGTGATGGCCTGTTATTAAACTTATTTGTCAAATAAGTGAACGTCTAGTAGCTAATATTCAAATATAGGTCAGCAAGGTACAGAAGGTGGAGATGCAACTCACTCGAGAAAAAAGGGTGTACAATCATAAAGCAAATCTCACTTTTGGAGACTGGCAGAACTAAGGACTGTCTGCTAAACACATATAGGAGGGCAGTTGCTTATTATCGCAGTTCAAACATACGTTTTTCTTTTTTCAACTAACTAAAGCAGCTCTTTAAGTTAAGGAATTGTAAGTAAAACATTTGGACCGACCGTAGTGGTATACAGACGTAAATATTTCACCCAACCATTTAACACATTGAAAATGTTAGAAGAAAAAAAAAAGTCTCAGAAGCGGTTTACCACAATCTGTCATGTTTTTTTTTTCTGTTTCAGCTTTGCTATTAAGCCTAGATGCTGATATTAAGCAGATGCACTTATTTACAGGCTCGTCCAGCAAAGTTTGAACACAAGAAAGTTGGAGACGAAAAAATGTTTTACTATGAGTAGTTTTTCCCAGAGTGCCTTGGGAATTGTAGTTCAAGAAGAAGGCAAGCATAAACAATAAAACAGAACACACTCAGGACAGCACAGACTAGCTACATAGAAACAGCACTCGGAGATGGCCAGCTAGTGGAGCCAAGTACGGGTGTAGCATGATCTCACTTGTGAATTTCTGAAAAGTTAATGAGTAAGGAATATTAGTTTAACACTGCAACTTTACAAAGATAAGCAAAACTAATAAAGAAGCTTAGTAAACATTAGAAAACCATGCATTCAATTCTATTTAGAATCTAGCGAAAATAAAAAAAATTGGACACAAATAAAAATTAGGTATACTACTCCAAGCATTAGGTGTAAACAGCCGGTGCTTTTTGAAAAACGATACTAAATTCAGAAACTCTGCTTACATTTTTTTTTGGAATGGGCAGATTTTGTAAGCCTACCACATGTTTTAAAGAGGCAGCTGCTTCTTGTATGATTATTCACTTCGCAACTTACCGCTCTATCAGGCTGTGGAGAGTGCCACAAAGAGTTACGACTGCCAGCGACCTGCCAGGGGGGGCATCGGGCGCACCTAGCCGCTCACTGCAGCAGAAATTCGCACCAGCCTAAATTGCCAGAGTGAATGTAGCCTAATGCCAATATAACAGAACTTCTACCTTGAGGCATATACAGCAATAAATAAATTGAAGGCGAGTATTCCTGGAGGCAAAGGATTCCTCAAGTTGGTATTAAACCTAAAGCCAAACATGTAATATGTTGCAGCAAACCCATCATGCTGCATTCGTTTTCTCTTTTATCCTCTGTTTTCACCCGATAATCTGACCAGTAACACCTGCATTAAACGGTGCCCCTGTGCTTCTGGATAAAGAAGCACAGGGGCACCGTTGGACAGTAGCATTGTTAATCTGGGGGGAGGGGAGTGTTTGATGTACTAGCAGGTTTAACTACAACAAAATGAAGCTGAACTCCAACAATTTATTTGAACTTCTCCTTTAAATAGTTTGTCTCAACACTCTAAGTCTGGCCATACATTATACAATGTTCTTATACAATTTTCCTTTAGATTTACAAAAAACATATAATATGAGGTCAAACCTAAATACTTTCAATTTGCATGCAATCAGGCAGGCCCTTGCACTACATAGTTGAAGGTAAATCTAAAGGTAATTGAACAAGAAAATTGTATAATGTATGGGCAGGTTAACTGCCACTTTTGCTTGATAACTTGAACTGTTGAACAAAAAATGAATGCAGCCATCACATTTAAGAATTGATAAGCTGCAATATAATAAAGGTTTGCTTTGGGATTAATACTGGTTTAAAGGTGACAAGAAACACCAGAAGCCCAGAAACCATTTGACCAGTATGTGACACTGGTCTTGTGACACAAGGGCTTGAAATATTACAAGGATTCCTGAACCAAGGAACCAGCCAGGGCAGTTTGCAGTAATGGCTGTACAGCTCCCAGGAGACTGAAAAGCGTGGATCCCGCAGAAGTATGGACAGGTGAGCACAAGGCTTGGGGGGTGTGGGGATTGCTATGGGTATGGGGTAACTTGAGAGGGAAAATATAAAAAAAAAAATACAGTTCTTTTTTAAAGGTTTGGAAAGGGCCCATACCTCTCAGACCGGATTAAATCAACATCTACAGGTATATGCAAAATAACCCAAGAATATTTCTTTACTACATATTTTTGTTAAGCGGGTGAAAAAAAATCCTAACGCAATATAAGAAAGGCTGCTAGCCAACTACAAAAACCATATGGAGCTTGTGAATATGACTGGCAAAGTACCCAAACTTTTCACATACCACTTTTGTAGCTTTGTTCAGTGAGTTAATCACAAGTTAATATTTGTAGAAACATGTCATGTTACAGTTTGCTCCCCACACAGGTTATGTTAAATCAGGGCAGCATGTCATTTGGCTGGGTAAGCTGAAAATCTTACATAAGACTGTAAATAAAGAGACTAGGGTGAAGTTTATTGGTCTGCTGCAATAAACCTTTGATCTCAGGCAAGCCAATTACTTGGATGAAGTGAATATAAAATCAAAAAATGTTCATGTATAAATATAAAACATGCACGTGTGTATATATTTCGTATATATTTTATATAGCCCTGACAAATTCAGGAAGTGATAAAAATGTATAAAATAAATACTCCTATTAAATTGATATTCGCAACACTACATTTACTATTAAAAACCCCTTCTCATCTACAATCTGCAGATAAAAGTTCCCCTGCACAATGTTAATGTACATTGGCCTTTTACAGCTCTAAATGCTGCTGTTAGACCTGGGCTCTGGTTCTTCACTAATGACCGGCAACCAATCAACATGGTTTTCCATCATGCGATTGCCACGATTAGTTATGACCATTTGGCTTTATTTATAAACAAAACCATGTAAATGACAACTATATTTATTTCTAGGTCTACTTAAAGCGGGGGTCCACCTAAACCGCCAAAAAAAAAAAAAAATATTAAAAGCCAGCAGCTACAAATACTGCAGCTGCTGACTTTTAATAAATGGCCACTTACCTGTCCCAGGGTCCAGCGATGTCGGCAGGCGATGCCGAGAACCCACTCGGTTCTCGGCAGCTGCCGCCGCCATCCTAGGTGAGGGAATCAGGAAGTGAAGCATTGCGGCTTCACTTCCCGGTTCCCTACTGCGCATGCGCGAGTCACGCTGTGCATCGTAACTGGTCCCTGCTATCTCCTGGGAGCTGTGTGTTTCCCAGGAGACAGCGCGGAGGGACAGGAAGAGGCACAGACTCCCATGGGAGTCTATGCCGGAAGTGGGTGCAAATACCTGTCTTAGACAGGTATCTGCACCCCCCTCCCCCCTGAAAGGTGGCAAATGTGACACCGGAGGGGGGGAGGGTTCCGAAAAGTGGGAGTTCCATTTTTGTGTGGAACTCCGCTTTAAAAAGGGGTTGTAAACCCTCGTGTTTTTTCACCTTAATGCATCCTATGTATTAAGGTGAAAAAACATCGACACTGACCGCCCCCCCCCCCCCTGTGCCCCCGTTTTACTCACCTGAGCCCGTTCAATCGCACGGCGGAGGCACGCTCTACCTCTCTGCCCGTTGTCTTGGCTCGATTGAATAGATTGATAGCAGTGCAGCCATTGGCTCCCTCTGCTGTCAATCAAATCCAATGACGTGGGCGCCGGGGGGGGGGCGGAGCTGAGTCTGGAATTCTGTGTCTATGGATGCAAAAGCCAGACTCAGGAGCGCATCCGCACGGTAACCCCCAGGGAGAGCGCTTCTCCTAGGGGGTTTACCGATGTGGGGAGGAGCTTATAGCACCGCCAGGGGCCCCTAGAAGAGGCGGATTGGGGCCACTCTGTGCAAAACTAACTGCAGAGTGGAGGTAAGTATGACATGTTTGTTATTAAAAAAAAATATTTATATATATAATATATATAATATGTATATATATATATATATATATATATATATATATATATATATATATATATATATATATATATATATATATATATATATTATACAACCCCTTTAATTATGTTATCTGAAGCCAAAACCTTGTTTTTTTAATATCCATCTATCTTTATATTTAGAGTGGGCATGGCTAGCATAGGAAATGGAGAAAACCCTTTTACCATTTGTGTCTTATTAGATTTTACACAACAGAACATAAAAGGCTATCTCTCAAAAGTGAAGAAAATGCCCTCTAAGACCATTGGCAAGGCTCCTCATTTGAGTATTACTTATGTAGGCCATCAGGACAAATGGAGTGAATCTTCCCAAAAAGGAACACAGATGGCGATTAAAAACATTCACAAACCTTTCCTGTCCATAGTCAATATAGAAGAAGATGTGAATCCAAAAATCGAAGAAACCGTAAGAACTCCTTTAACACTTTGTATTAAAAACTGGTCTATATATGTGCTAATATATGTGAAAAGCAAGCTGCCTCGTCAAGGCCTCTTTGTAAAGTGTGGTTTCTATGAGTATTTCTAATATAGCACAGCTCCCATCTTGAGAAATACAAATTATTTCTGTCAAGTGTTACAGAAGAGCGGCATGATCCTTTATCAAACATGACGTACCCAACAATTTGCACTGGCCACGTGGCCAATGCCTTGACAGAGGTCCTATAACTGGCACCAAATAGGAGAAAAATTGCAATGATTTAAAATGGTTGTAAAAGGCTGAAGGTTTTAATGCTTGCTTGAGGCCAATCTCAATCCATCTGTAAGGTAAACCAGATTCCCAGCACCAGAAAACCAGTGCGGCTAATGCTCATATTCGTGTGCATTGCTCACATGCAAATACTTCTCGACAAAGAGGTAATAGATGTATTATTTGAGTTAATCGTGCCTGCATTCATGTACGCACACGCTAAACTGGCCTGTCACCATGGTCTTCAGCTAGTACCTGTATTCCTGTGACCTGATCCATTGAACCCGCTTGCCTGTGTATGAACCAGCTTTCTCCTGGACCTTGTCTTTGCTCCTGCATTAACCTTGTTCACCTGATCTCTCTGACCTTGGCCTGTTTACTGGACTTGTCTTTGCCTGCTGATTCTGTACTGCGCTGCCCGGCTGTTACCGACTTGGCCTGCTTCCTTGACTTGTTGTTATCTGGCTGACGCTGGTCGCTGCCTGCATTCCGGCTCTGCTACCATCTCCTGCTCTGGTGCCAAGCGGCTTCAGTATCCTCTTCTTACGACTGCAAACCCCAGCTTCATCCACCTAAGGGCAAACGTCAGCAGCCACCCACTCTGGCATTTGTGCCACTCCGTGTCGTCACTCTGTCTCCACCTTCAGGAGTATTGGGCAAGAGGTGCAAAAGTGGCCTCCGCAACATTCCAGTCGTCCCCAGGTACGTGATACCAGTGTTGCGCACGATAGCAGAGGTTATTTCCGCTCTCTCCCTCCTCAATTGGCTCAGAGACAGCAGCAGGAGCCATTGGCCACACAGAGCCGGCTCAACCACTTGAACGATAAAGGCAATTTATTCCAATACATTCTCTACAACTTTTAAATACTGTTCATTGGAAATGCTGTTAATGCTAAGGGAGGTTTGAGTGAGTGGGTATAGGTCGTATGAACTGGTATACAAATTAAAATTGTACTTACATTGACAGTAGAGCTGCCCACAGATTCAGTACTTTTTTTGGAAATGAACATTCAAAGACCACACACTGGGCCATCGTACAAGAGTCTTTAGCACCAAAGTCATTTATCATCTGAACATCTGCCTTTCATCTACTGGCCACAGTTAAGAAATAATAAAAATAATCCACCACCAAAATCGAAAATATGGGCACCGAGCTATCCAAATATCTAAACACAACCAAAACGTAACACACATGGTATTTTTACAAAAAAATATTTGTGTGCGTCAGAACAGCCTTCGATTACTTCCTTGCTTCATTGCTCTAGTGAAGTGAATCATGTAACAAAATGTCCTGTACAAAGAGACCTCATTTAGCCGTCTTAACTTTGGTAGAGGAGATGGTCGTTTCTATTATTCACTCCAGCATCCTTTAACCACAATAACTTTTTTTAGAACTAAAAGCTGTTTTTCACTACTTTCAGTGCCATAAAACGTAGTTGAATGATGATCTATTTTCTAAATGAAAATACCCTTGCCTCCAATATGTGCTCTGCAATAGTCCAAGTTTGATACATTTAATACCCAACTGTTCCTCAAATCAATATGTATGATTAACAGCTTTTGCTCAGTGAGCCTATTCTTGCTGACTTGCATGGCAAGCTCTACACATTCTTCACCTTTAATATGTGTTATATTTCTTAGGCGTTCCCTTACAGAGCTTTCAGGAAGCACTGGTCTTTTGAGAGCTATCAAAGTAAGGAGATCTGAAGAAAGTTATTTTTTAAACATTGATGGAACAGCACCAGTCTTGCTTTTGGCCACAACAATTTTGGAGGCGGCTGTTACTAAAGAGAGAAATTTTACTTCCTAATTTGGTAGTTAACGTTTTTTTTCTAATGAGCTCCACTTCTCTTGCATATTCCTAATGTAATATCCTGTTATAGAAAAAGACCATAATTCTTCTGGCTTCGTTGATAACAATATTCTCAAATCAAGCAAAATGTATTTTGTCTAAATGTATATATTTCTATTTAAATTTTTGAAACATGCAAAAAAAAACAAAAAAAAAAAAACGAAAAACTGTTCCATCGCTATTTATAACTGTACATGAGGTAATAAAACCTTTATAAAACAAATAAGTTCCCACGTAGGAAGGTAAAAAAAGAACAGAAAAAAAAAAAATGGACATCAGCATACGATTCATTACATACTATTTAACAAATAGCAACAGGAGAGTTTGTATAAATGAATTAACAATGACATTGGGTATAAGGCACTCTAGAGAGGCCAATAACAAACCTTAACCACTTCAATACCGAGTACTTTTACCCCCTCTTGCCCAGGGCAATTTTCAGCTTTCATCGCTTCACACTTTGAATGACAATTGTGCAGTTATGCAACACTGTACCCATATGACATTTTTATCTTTTTTTTTGTGAAAAAAAAAGAAGAGGTTTCCGTTATAAAATTTTGCAAATAAATAATTGTTCTTTATATATTTAGGCCGAAACACCAGCTACTTACTTTGGTGAAAATCACACAAATCTGTGTATAATATTTAGTCTGTAGTAAAGTTATAGTCCATAAACTATGGTATATATGGTATATATGTACTGATGGCCCATCTCATTTCTTGAGAGCTTAAAATGCCAGGACAGTACAAATACCCCCCAAATAGCCCCTTTTTGGAAAGTAGATAGTCTAAGATATTTAGTAAGAGACATGGCAAGTTCTTTGAGGTTGTCATTTTTGTTATAATTTTTTGGAAAATTAAGAAATTAAAAAATTCTACATATGGTCACCAGTGCAGTACAGCATTACCATATAATGGGCATAGCGGTGATCAGAGACACTGGCGACAGTATATTAAAAAAAAAAAAAAAAAAGTTTCTATTTTTTTTTACACACCAAGATCAGAGCAATAAGTGTTACCATTGTAACACTGTACTACTTTGGATAAGTGATCAGGACTTTTTTTTTTTTTTTTTTTTTTACACATTATGATTGTTTATATCAGTGAATTTTACTGGTATAAGTAACCATTTTTTACTGAATAAAACAGATTCATTCAGTGTGTTTTGCTGTGGGTTAGCTGTGATAAGTCACATCTAATCACATGGTACAGATGGGCTGTGATTGGCCCGTTTATACCATGCGACTACTGTGACCAATCACATCTAGCAACCCAATTGTACACAATGGATGGCATGAAAGGAAGACATCCATTGTTTACAACTGAAAGATACAAAGGCGCAAGCCAGTGATCTAAGTAAGAACATGAAACAAAGTAGAAAAGACACTCCTCTAGCCACATCCGTATGAGAATTTGATATAAAAGAAAAAATTGGGCATATGATAGCCACAAAGGTCGGACTTTAAAGGCAACAGACAGTGGGAAATATATAGAAAAATATATTTTATTTATAATACATGGTACATAAAGCAAGAAAAGGTGTAAAGAGTTAAAAACATTTACATAATAGACAACAAAAATAAGCATGCATTGTGTACGTAGTAAGTAAGTCCCTGTGCGTCAACACTTTTTGCTGTCTAGCTTCGTCAGGGATTATTGGAGAAAAACAGGTCTCACTATCTACAATGAAAACATAAATAAAACTTCATATAATAACGACATATGTTAAAAATAGATTATCGTCATATCTGAGCGACATATAGGGCATACAAAAATACCTTGCAGAGGAATCCATGAAAGATAGTCTCACCCATAGAACTTCAAAAAAATCTCATCTATAGTATTCCCAATACTTGAGTGTTCATACAAGAACGCCAAATAGAACAATATATAATGACAATAGTCATTCAATAATCAAAAAACATTACGAATGTTCGAGGGGAGAAATTGGGAAATACTCACTGGGCTAGACGTACTCTGTGGCAAGTATATTTCCAGAATTATCACATGAAAAAGCTATAGCCAGATAGGAAAGAAGGAATGGGGGGGGGGGGGGGGGTGATCTGGACTTGGACACTATGAGCCATAGAACCAAAATAGTATGGACATCTATTAGTTACCAATTATATACATATAGACCCTAACAGGGAGCCTAAGCTGCAGTCAGACAAAACAGAACAGGTGCTTGGTTGCTCACAAAAGGGATTCAAGTTCCATTTCCCAGAACTCCTACCTTTTACTCGCTTCCAAAAATGCATAAAAACCAAAATAATCCTCCTGGTTGTCCAATCATCTCGGAAGAAGGTTCAAAGACGTAAAGAGCCAGTAGATTTGTGGACGAATATCTTCGTCCACATGTAGTCACGTTGGCCTCTTACATAAAGGACACCTCAGGCCTTTTAAAAAATCTGGATGACCTCCATGTGCCACAAGGAAGTCTCCTTGTGGCCATTGACATTGAGGCCTTATATTCCTCAATTCCTCACCAATATGGTCTAGAAATAATATCTAGATTCTTAAGAGAAAGGGCCCCCAAGTGGGATGGATTAAATAGGTTTGTGATACAACTTTTGTCTCCTATCCTCACAAAAAACATATTTTCTTTTGACGAGTCCTACTTCCTCTAGGTACAGGGAGTGACTATGGGCACATGTTGTTCTCCCTCCTTTGCTAACCTGCAGCATTTTATGTCAATGCTGGACACAAATAATTACAATCTTAAGTTCACAATGGAGTCCAATGAGAGCAGTATCTCATATCTTGACATCACGTTAAATATTGAGGCAGATGGAAAAATTAGTACATCTCTATACCGCAAGCCCACAGCAGGGAATACGATCCTGCATGCGTCCAGTGCCCATCCGCATTCATTGGTACAAAGTATCCCCTTGAGCCAATATTTTCACCTTAGGAGGAACTGCTTCGGATTATTGGCTAGGGGATATAGCAGGTCCTGCCTAAAAAAAAGCGTTTAAAAAAGCACAGGGTAAGTCTAGAGATGCACTTTGTTCTCGGAACTAAAGAAAAAAGACTAATATGGTCAGATTTAGAACTACTTATTCAGACCAAAATAAAATAATACATGAAATTATGCAGAAACACTGGCACTTACTTTCAGCTGACCCAATACTAATCAAATATATAGGGACTAATCCAGAGAACACCTTTAGACGATCAGGATCGATTAGGGACCGTCTTGTGCAGAGTCAATATATACAGTCTAAAAATAAACAAATATGATAGACCAGGGATTTACCAACGTGGAGCATTCTACATTGGCCAAATCATTAGACCACTGTGGAAAAGGATGAAAGACCACATGTACTATGTTACATCTGGTTTGCTCAACACGGCCATCGGCCATCATGAGGCTTTTAAGATATAGATATAATCCCCATGTGTTCAGATCTATGAAGACCCTCGTGGTGGCAATTTTGTTTAAAGGGTTCTACAGAAAGACACCCAATGGATATATAATCTACAAGCTATATCATCCCGGGCCTAAATGATATGTTGAGCTTCAGACCTTTTCTATGAGAGAGCCTATGGAGATATAGAGAGATAGATATATATATATTTTTTTTTTCTGTATATCCCTTTTTCATATATTCATTCTCTCTTATGCCGCGTACACGCGACCGGACTTTACGGCATACTTGGTCCGGCGAACCGGAGTCCGTCGGACAATTCGATCGTGTGTGGGCTCCAGCGGACTTTGTTTTCTCAAAAGTTTGATGGACCTAGAAATGAAACATGTTTCAAATCTGTCCGACGGAGTCCGGTCGAAAAGTCCTCTCGTCTGTATGCTATTCCGATGGACAAAAACCGACGCTAAAGCAGCTATTGGCTACTGGCTATGAACTTCCTTGTTTTAGTCCGGTCGCATGTCATCACGTACGAATCAGTCGGACTTTGGTTGATTGTGTGTAGGCAAGTCCGTTCATTCGGAAAGTCCATCGTAAAGTCAGTTGAAAAGTACGCCGGACAAAGTCTGCCGTAAAGTCCGTTCGTGTGTTTTGTTTTGATTTGTTTGACCAGTGTTTATCTTCTCTCTCTTGTTGTCCTTCATAGTGTAAATGTTGAGATATTAACTCTTAATAATATGGGCAATGTTCTTTTTCTTTTGCTCTTTTTTTTTCTCTGTTGAAAAAGTTTATTAATATATAATTACATATGTAATATTCAGCTTACTAAGCTCTATGATATAATATATAATTCTTAGACAGTGATATATGTATTCTTTGTTATACATCTACGATAGTACTGCAGCAATATGTTTTTTCACAATTGTCTTCTGTAGATCTCGGTGACATATTGGGTGCATCTTCCTACTTTCTTCCCTCAAACAGTCGGATTGTTTTTCGATTTTTGAATGACTATTGTCATTATATATTGTCCTAGTTGGCATTCTTGTATGAACTGTCAAGTACTGGGAATACTATAGATGAGAATTTTTGAAGTTCTATGGGTGAGACTATCTACACTATGCATGCTTATTTTTGTTGTGTATTATGTATAGGTTTTTAACTCTTTACACCATTTTTGCTTTATGTACCATGTATTGTTATAGATAAAATATACTTTTCTATATATTTCCCACTGTCTATGTTGCCTTTAAAGTCCGACCTTTGTGGCTTACTAAGAACACCTAAGGACTGTCATTACACAATATGGATGAGACATTCAAAAATTATAGAAGATGTTCAGGCAAATCCTTAGGGGTATTATTTTACAGTCCACAACATGGGATATATTCGGGTATAAGTCCTACAGGGAACTGGAAGAAAAACAAAACAAAGTGGCAGCCTATAGATAGGGTCTGAAGCAAATTACAACAGAAAGGAGAGAGGTGCCTCTGTGTAGGGGGATAAAACGATTTATTGGAAGCAAGATCATGGGCAACTCACGTGGAGTAAATATGGTAAAGGCACATCAATGACTGTCACTACACTCGCAGTGCCCATGCTTGGAAACGCATCGCACCAGGTCGAGTGACGTCACCACGCCCTACACTGCGCTCCATAAGCGTCCCAAGCCTTGTTCCAGCATCCTTCTATCTCTGCGGCCAACTTCTTGGATGCGATCGAGGAGAACCAAGGCTGCACCTAGCATCTTGGAGGAGGACTGTCACTGCTGATGGCTTACTCTGGATTTCACTACTATTGATGTGAATTTTCCATATTTGTTCCATGCGAGCTACCAATTGTCTTACCTTCTAATAAATAGTTTTATACTCCTACACTTAGAGGCGCCTCTCTCCTTTGTTTCATTCTTTACAATTGTTATGTGATCTGCTGTGATTGGCCACAGAGAGCACATGGTACTGGCAGCAGGCTGGAACACTGATCAGTCAGTCATCGGCTGTGTCCAATGGACACAGCTAATGACAGATCGCATCACAGTGCAGCCCCGTGCAAGGTGTGATCTGGGAGGACCTCATATGACGTCTACCCAAATCGATGAACGTCCTGCTCGGCTGTCATTTTGATACAGGCCAGGCAGGAACTGGTTAAGAACTCACAACAGAACAGAAGGTAAAAAGGAGCATATATATGGTTCATAAAACACAAAGTGTCTAGTTTCCTGGTGTGATACTAAGGAGTATTTTGAAAAACACCATGATCTCTCCAGGTTGATTTCTTGGGAGGTTCTGGATAAGCGAGCTGGTCCATATACCAAAAATTTTTCTCCTATTGAAAGGTCCATGACTCGCCACCTCTATTCTTTCCAGATGTATTCCTTTCAGAAAAGGGGAATGGTAGTCAAATATAGTGGGTGGTTGGGGATGTAATCATTTAGCCAAAATTGATTTTTTAATCCCTAATAAACAAGCTGTCCTACAGATGTAGCAGTTAGGATTGAGGCAAACCATTTACCGCTAGCAAGGGTGCTTACAATGGTCAGCTTTTATTAATTTATATAAAACCTTTATTTCAAAACAAGAATGGTTTGCTGTAGCTGCTTAGAAAGTATTAGCGGGAGTTTGACTTCACAGTGTGACTGTACATGTCACTGGTCAAAGGTCTCTCTTGTGCTCCTTCATTCAAAGTTTAGGCACTCTAATACAGGAGGTGTGTTACTGGCTGGATCGCCAGATGAAAACAGAGGAAAAAGTCTAACAAAGAAAACCACAATACTTCGAATTACTGATCCAGAGCATGAGTATGATTTACGATTTCACTTGCTGTATGCTTTATCTGGGTCACCGACCATGAAATTAAGGAAACCAGGACAGTCAACTAGCTAAATATTTCAGCAAGGAAGCCTACACACCTCCTGTGATACAGATTATGCTGAAGGTGGGTTATGTCATTCAATGATAACTGAGCAGCTTTGCGTAAAGGCAGCGTAAAGTAGCACTTGCAGTAAAATGAAAGGCTGCCTAATATATCAGGACCCGCTGCTCGTTATAAGCAGCAGTAATTTTAATAACAAAAAGTGAAGTCAAAAAGTAATACGCTTAAAGTGTCACTAAACCCACATCATAAAAAACTATCAATAAATGGTATATTACATGCTGTTCATTCTCACTCATCACTATGAGATTCCTTTTCTGTATTCTGTAAAAAACCTGGTTGATCCTGCTGTTCTCGGTCTCTCCCTCCTGTCCATGTCCCCAATTCAGCTAGAGATTTTGCAGAGCAGTGTTGGCAGCTGTGCACATGCTCAGTTTTCAGCGAGTTTCTATGCTGAGCATTGCATGTGACTATAGTCAAATAAGTGGGTGTGACTTCCGGTTCCGGCGCCGCATGGAGTAGCTGAGCCTCCCCACAGCTCCCACACCACGATCCAAAAATCAGCCTACAAATACCTGCCCAATCCCCACTTGACGCCGGCACACCTCCGCAGGTGTTCCCCGCTCTCTTGCCCACCTCCAGAGCACCAGAAACCGGCTTCAAACCAGGCCTCGACGACCTCACCCGGCCCGGCCGTAAATCGAGGCCCCGGTCTCGGCCTACGCGGCATCCACATCTGGAACAGGAGCTAAAAAACAACCGCCCGACCCCCCCTCCTGCCGCCTGCAACCTAACCGGGGACCCCTCACCCCCCTAGGATCTTCAGATCGCCAGGTACCGACCTCCGACCAGGCCGCGACGACCTCACCCGACCCGGCCGCAAATCGAGGCCCCGGTCTCGGCCTACGCGGCATCCACGTCAGGATCAGGGGCTTGAAAACGGCCGCCCGACCCCCCCTTCTGCCACCTGCAACCTAATCGGGGACCCCTCACTCCCCTAGGATCTCCAGATCGCCGGATTCCGGCCTCCGACTAGGCCGCATCGAACTCACCCGGCCCGGCCGCAAATCGAGGCCCCGGTCTCGGCCTACGCGGCATCCGCGTCACGAACGGGGGCTTGAAAACAACCGCCCGACCCCCCCTCCTGCCGCCTGCAACCTAATCGGGGACCCCTCACTCCCCTAGGATCTCCAGATCGCCAGGCACCGGCCTCCGACTAGGCCGCAACGACCTCACCCGGCCCGGCCGCAAATCGAGGCCCCGGTCTCGGCCTACACGGCATCCACGTCAGGAATAAGGGCCTTAAAACAACCGCCCGACCCCCCTCCTACCGCCTGCAACCTAACCGAGGACCCCTCACTCCCCTAGGACCACCAGATCGCCAAGGTACCGGCCTCCTACTAGGCCGCAACGATCTCACCCGGCCCGGCCACAAATCGAGGCCCTGGTCTCGGCCTACGCTACCTTCACGTCACGACCCTGGGAACTAAATCAACTGCCCGACCCCCCTCCTGCTTCTCATCAGAGACCCCTCCTTCACTAACCAAGGGAACGGCTCGGATCCACGCCAGATTCGCCTAGCCCAGCAAATATCTAGGCCTACGCAGCCCTAGCAGGACAAGAACAGGCCCAAATACAGCCACCTGCCCCGATCTAGGCCTTCAGCAACAGGACTTCAATATCGAGTGCACACCCCCCTCCTCCTGCCAGAAGTCACGCCACAGCCCCCACAAGTTACCCTATGGACCGATTTGTAGAGAAGACTGGCGCGCGCTCTTACGCGGCCGCAACAATGCAACCGGCCCGGACGCAACCCGAGACCCCGGTCCCCCTGAATTCCACACCAGACGAACCAGGCATGGAGGTGAGCGATCCCACAGTACCCCCCTCCTCACTCCACTCTCCTCTCTCCCTGCATCCTACCTCCCCCTCCCCATACCAGGGGGATAATGATACGGATCGTATAGCTCAAGCCGTCGCTGCCCTCCTATCCCCGATGATAACTTCCTCAGTGGAAAAGGCAGTGGATGCGGGAATGAGGCAAGTCAAGGCACAACTAGGAGAACATTCCACTAGACTTCACGAGGTGGAACACCACCTTTCAAACCTGGAAGAAGAAGTTTATCAGGCACAAGCTACCGAACGAGCACAGGAGAAAACCAATCAGTACATACTACAAAAACTGGACGATCTAGAAAACAGATCTAGACGGAGCAATCTGCGATTCGTGGGGGTCCCAGAATCACTACAGTCCTCAGCTATTGCAGAATTCTGCGCCAGACGCGTCCCGGAGGCATTAGGCTTTCCCGGCCCTTTTACGGTAGAACGGGCCCACCGAGTGGGAACATTCGCTCCTGATCGCAAATCCCCTCGCCCAATCATAGCGAAGTACCTAAACTACAACGACAAGACTGTCATCCTACAAAAGTTTCGGCAAAACAGATCTCTGGAAGTTGATGGGATCAAAATCCTGATCTTCGCGGACTATTCCATAGAAGTCTCAAAAAAGAGGAAAGCATTCCAACACATCTGCACAGAGCTACATCAGCGACAGATGAAGTTCACATTGGCCTTCCCTGCAACTCTCCGCATCAAAGCTCCCAACGGAGACCAGCTTTCCTTTCAGGACACCCCTGAGGCGGAAGCCTTCTTGCGTTCATTGCGCACCGAATCTCACTCCGATTCCCCGCTCAGGGCCTCTCCAAATAATCGCCCTCTGGACCAGCGAAGCCCGAGGAAAGATTCCCCGAAACGCTTCAGATCTTCCGGACCTACCCACCGTAACACCCCCCGCTGATGAGAAGAATTGCTACCCCACCATGTTTTCTTTAGGAGCACATGTTCTGCATGCTCCTCGGTATTAATGTTTCCAATGTCTGGACACTCAGGTATATGGCTTGTTTAAGTTTGTCTGTTCTCTTTTATTATGTCACAGTTTTCTTTTCCTTTTATACTACTTCGCCTCCTATAGCCTCACTTTGAATGGCCTCCCCCTGATCCTGCACCTATGAGAGGTCCTCCGTCGCAGCCATTGTCACTGAGCCATTCAGGGCGCGCACTCAGTACAGCGACTGGATCGTTAGGGGAGCTGGCCTGCACAGTGACTCTATGCGGAAAAAAGAGAAGTTCCTCTATTGTTATGAGATGTTTTTATTCATTGCTCTTACCCCTCCTTACCCCTCCTCATTATTTGTCCCCAGCAACATCCATCAGCCACTAGACTCTCAGCCACAACTCCTTCCTCAGAGCCAGTCCACCCTAGCTAGCACTACCAGTTCTACTCCTCTCCTCAGGTCTACATATATTGTTAACAATTTACCAGCACACAACCTACCTTCGGCCTTACTCACATGAAAGTCACCTCCTGGAACGTGAAAGGGCTTAGGTCCCCCGTTAAGAGACTTAAAATTCTTCGTCACCTCAAAAGACTAAAAACAGACATCGCCCTGCTCCAGGAAACCCACCTAACCACCTCTGACTTCCACCGAATGAAAAAACTCTGGGTGGGTACTGTACTGGGCTCAAGTGCACTCAATCGCAAAGCAGGGGTTATCATATTAATCCACAAAAACCTTCCCTGCGAGATACTATCTGTGGAAACAGACAACCAGGGTCGTTTCCTCTCCACACACATAAAACTGGGTAACAGCACTCTAGTGATCTCTAACATATATGCCCCAAATAATCCTGGCAAAAAATTTCTTAATGAATTGTCCTCCTGGATTCTACACTCTCCACACCTCCCACATATAGTTGGGGGAGATTTTAACACCATCATACACCCAATCGATGACAGATCCTCTTCCAAACGAACGCGTCCATCTCCCACTCCGTCTGATCTCACACACTTCGCATCCACTATGGAATCTCTCCACCTACATGACATCTGGCGGCTTTTCCACCCAGCAGATAGAGAATACACCTTTTACTCCAACCCTCACAACATTTTCACTAGAATCGATTACCTCTTCTGCACTGACACTCTTATCCCCATGATCTCAAATTCTGACATCCATGACATAGCCATATCGGATCACGCCCCCATCTCAATCTCACTAGATACCCCTGATCTACATCCTACTCCTAAACTTTGGCGTTTCCCCGCTTATCTCCAGAATAACTCAGACTTTCGACACTACATGGAGAAAGCTTGGGCTGAATACTCCGAGACCAATTCCCCACACACGGACAACCCGAACCTTTTCTGGGAAGCTGGTAAGGCCTTCCTCAGAGGCCGAATCATATCGTACGCTGCCTCTCACAAAAGAAACACTTTGGCAAATTATAAGAGGGCCAGCGCCAACCTGCGCTCGGCGCAACGCTCTCTCTACACTAGGGACTCCCCTGATAACAGGCTACACTGGCAGGTAGCAAAAAGGGATTTTGATACCTGGGCAGATACCCTTGAGCGGACATACAGGGCACATATGACAGCCACCCTTCATAAATTTGGCAACAAAGCTGGCAAACTGTTAGCAAGACTCTGCAAAGGCCCTTTCCGCCCGACACACATCACCTCCCTTCGGGACACCGCAGGTGACATAAAAACCTCACAACAGGACATTAACAAAATAATGTTACAATACTACTCCTCGCTATATGCCACCGACCCTATCGACACAAACACAGCCAAACACTTCCTAGACAGGCTGCCTCTACCCACGATCTCTCCCTCCCAACTTGAAGCCCTCAACGCACCTATCTCCTTACAAGAAATATCTAATGTCATCCGGAACCTAGCTCCCTCTAAAGCCCCAGGCCCAGATGGGTTTACAGGAGAATTCTATAAGACCCTACAAACTATTACTGAACCCACTCTCTTCGCCGTCTATAATGGTATATGGACTGGCGGCCCCTACTTACCGACTGGGAATCAGGCCATAGTCAAACTACTTTCAAAAAAAGGCAAAGACCCCCAAGAACCGGGCTCGTACCGACCCATCTCACTCCTAAATTTAGACGTGAAAATTCTCTCAAAGATAGTAGCCTCCAGACTTGCCACCATCATTCCCTCTCTGATTCACCCAGCCCAATCAGGTTTTGTGAAGGGGAGAACAGCCACTATGAACATCCGTAAGGTAATGATGGCTCTGGAACAAGCCAAAATCAGCCCAGGGGGGGATCATGCCATCATCACTTTGGACGCGGAAAAAGCCTTCGATAATGTTAGCTTCGAATGGCTATCACTGACCCTATCAAAAATGGGTTTTACGGGCCCTTTCCAACACCTTATACATGCCATGTATGCCTCCCCCGCGGCCAGATTAGTGGCAGCAGGCCTTCTCTCGGATGAATTCCGCCTTTACAAGGGCACGAGACAAGGCTGCCCCCTATCCCCACTCCTCTTTAACATAGCCTTAGAACCCCTCTCCAGATACCTTACTCTAGAGGCCCCATTACACGGCATCAAAATAGGATCCCAAGAACTCCGCACGTCACTATTCGCCGACGACATCCTAATTTTCTCAACCAACCCCTCCTCTGACATGTCCACCATCAAAACAATCTTTGAGGAATTTAAACTCTGCTCGGGTCTCCGCATAAATTACACCAAAAGCGAAATTCTCCCCATAGGCACTTTATCTGTCCCTCGCTGGGCACAACACTCACCCTTTCCAGTAGCCAAATCACACATAACATATCTAGGCATTAAAATAGGAAGACTGCCCCATTCAATATACCATCTAAATTATCCCCCACTATTGAAAAAAATTTCTCAAGAATTGGATAACTGGATAGATCTACCCCTTTCGCTCCTGGGAAGATGTCACCTAATAAAAATGGTCAGTTTCGCTCGATTACTTTACCCTCTCCAAACGATACCATTACTTCTTAAACATACAGATATCAAAAACTTAAACAAAGCCTTCTCCAAATTTCTCTGGCGGAACAAAAGACCACGTATAGCCCTTGCTAAACTGTATCTTCCCAGACGCGAAGGAGGGATTAGTCTCCCAAATATCAGAACCTATAACCTCTCTTGCCTACTCAGGATAAGCCTAGACTGGATATCACAACTTTCTCGCTGCTCTAATTACTCCATGGAAGCTTCAATGGCCCAACCGTACTCCCTGGTGGCATTACTTCATTGCAGGTGGAAATCAATTCCCCCACCTATACAACACAATCTTCTCCTTAGAGACACAGCCATAGCTTGGAGGGAAGTAAGGAAAGCACTGAAACTTTCACCCTTTATGTCCAGACATCTTCCGATTCAAGGAAATCCCAGCTTCCCACCTGGGTTGGAATACAAACCCTTCACTATTTGGCAACAAAAAGGCCTCACACATTTTTCCACCCTCTGTGATCTGGAAACAGGTCGCCCTCATAACTTCTCTGTCATAGCAGAAACTTTCTCTCTCCCTACATCGCATACTTTACACTACGCACAATGCGTCAGTTTTATAAAAGATTCATGCAGAGAGGAAAGTAAGAGATTTCAGACATCCATCACAGACTTACTACTCCACAGTGACTCTTATAAAATCTCCGATATCTATAAACCTTTCTTGATAAGGACTACTCCCCCACTTGCCTCCTCATCGGTAGCAAACTGGGGCAAGGACTTCCCTGACTCAGACATAGTGAAAAAGATTCTTCAGGGGTACCAGAAAACGCTTCAGCTGACCCCCAATGAGGTATGGAGAGAAACTCAATTAAAGATTATGCACCGCGCCCACATACCCTTCATCTCGGACAAGACTGTCCAAGGTGCAGCAAATTGCCCCATGTGTCGACAGCCAAAACCATCACTTTCCCACCGTTTCTGGTCATGCCCATCCATTTCCGCTTTCTGGGACCAAATCATCTCCTACATCTTCAAAATAACGCTGTTAAAAATACCGAAAGACCCCCTACTCCTCATCTTCGGATACTGGGATGACCAACTGCTCCCGTGGTCCCCAATCTCCCACCCCACATATAAGGACTGGGCCTTGATCAGTCTCTTACTGGCTAGAAGACTAATTCTACAAAACTGGACCTCCTCTCTTTGCCCACAGATCTCGCAACTTAAAAGGGAGCTTCTAACCTTGCTTCACAGAGACAAACTCAATACCGACTTCAAAAAAGAACTCCCCCACACACGATTTTACTCAAGATGGTGGGCCTTCATGCAATCAACTCTGTCCCAAGAGGAACTACAAAACTTCGAAAATACTTCATTCGCTTATTATGATACTTTCATTAACACTCCTGAGGAGGAAGACACTCCCGTTCTCTCTTCTTCCTGTAACGCTATAGCTACTTAATACTTTAACCGACTGATGTATGCTTCCACTCTCCCCCCCCCTTCTTCCCATCTTTCCCCCCCTCCCCCCTTCTTTTCTTTTGTTTTTTTTTTTTTTGGTACCAGTAGCTCCCACTGGACCCACCCTGTTGATTCATCCAGTTATATCGTCAGGATAAGTCCATCTAAAAGCCACACCATATATCCCACCCCGGTTATTTTGGTTTTACACCTATATATAAAAGTGCATAGACTACTGGTATTTATATGTGTTCATGTATATGTGTTCATATATATATATATATGTATATATATATATATATATATATGTATGTATAGGTAAATATCTATATATGCAATGTTCAAAATCATATATGTAAAAATGTTCAAAAATGTTGTATACCAACTAATGTGATACCCTGTATTGCAATTTCTTTCAATAAAATCTATTGAAAAAAAAAAAAAAAAAAAAAAAGTGGGTGTATACAGCCCACCTCTCTTCCTCCTACTTCACGCCCACTAAACACAATGGGAGTGGGATATTACATGTAGAATAATGGAGGCTTCACCTCCCTCTTATTCGAAGACACAGGTTGAAGGGTGTGGTACAGCCTGTGACTGGCAGAAATCCACCCACACAATGTTAATGCCAAAATATATATTTCAATGACAATTTCAAAAAGTTTATTGATATTAACCACTTGCCGCCCACCATATAGCAAAATGACGTCGGCAAAGTGGTTGCGATATCCTGACCGGACGTCATATGAGGTTGTCAGAATATCAAGACGCTGCGCGCCCCCTGGGGCACGCATTGCATCGATCGTTGTTGTGGTGTGTCAGTCTGACACACTGCAACTCTGATCTGGGTATCTGACAGAGACTCTTTACCACGTGATCAGCCCTGTCCAATCACGGCTGATCATGATGTAAACAGGAAAAGCTGTTGATCGGCTTTTGCTTACTCGCGTCTGACAGACGCGAGTAGAGGAGAGCCAATCGGCTGCTCGCAATTGTCATTTAAATAGTGACAGCACTGAAAGCTGAAAATTGGCCTGGGCAGGAAGGTGCAAAAGTGCCCTGTATTGAAGTGGTTAAATAATTTTTACTCTGTATTCCAAAGACTATTTTTTTAAATTTAATTTTGAACATGTGACCAGCAGCAGAGGACTTGAAGCACTTCCTGCTATGTTTCCCTGCAGACAGGCTGGGAAAGATCTGGGTCATGCAACAGCAGTATATCGATTAGGAAAAAGGTACTTAACCGATTCCCGGCCAGCCGCCGCAGTTATACTGTGGCAGAATGGCTCCCCTAGGCTATTTTTTTTTTCTCTTTATTTTAAACGTAAAAAGGGATGAATAATGAGTGAGGAAAGAGCCCACATACGGTATCTCACAAAAGTGAGTACACCCCTCACATTTTTGTAAATATTTTATTATATCTTTTCATGTGATAACACTGAAGAAATGACACTTTGCTACAATGTAGTGAGTGTACAGCTTGTATAACAGTGTAAAATTTGCTGTCCCCTAAAAATAACAACACACAGGCATTAAATGTCTAAACCGCTGGCAACAAAAGTGAGTACACCCCTAAGTGAAAATGTCCAAATTGGGTCCAATTAGCCATTTTCCCTCCCCAATGTCATGTGATTCATTAGTGTTACAAGGTCTCAGGTGTGAATGGGGAGCAGGTGTCCTGGAAGTTCAACATGGCACCTCATGGCAAAGAACTCTCTGGGGATTTAAAAAAATACATACATAAAGGTGGCCTAGGCTATAAGAAGATTGCCAAGACCCTGAAACTGAGCTGCAGCACGGTGGCCAAGACCATACAACGGTTTAATAGGACAGGTTCCACTCAGAACAGGCCCCGCCATGGTCGACCAAAGAAGTTGAGTGCACGTACTCAGTGTCATATCCAGAGGTTGTCTGGAGGTTTGGGAATAGGATGTATGAGTGCTGCCAGCATTTGCTGTAGAGGTTGAAGGGGGGGGGGGGGTCCAGCCTGTCAGTGCTCAGACCATATGCCACACACTGCATCAAATTGGTCTGCATGGCTGTCGTCCCAGAAGGAAACCTTTTCTAAAGATGATGCACAGGAAAGCCCGCAAACAGTTTGCTGAAGACAAGCAGACTAAGGACATGGATTACTGGAATCATGTCCTGTGGTCTGATGAAACAAAGATAAATTGATTTGATTCAGGTTGTGTCAAACGTGTGTCGCAGCAACCAGGCGAGGAGTACAAAGACAAGTGTCTTGCCTACAGTCAAGCATGGTGGTGGGAGTGTCATTTGGGAACACAGTTCATTGAGGGAACCATGAATGCCAACATGTACTGTGACATACTGAAGCAGAGCATGATCCCCGCCCCCCCTTCGGAAACTGGGCCACAAGGCAGTATTCTAACATGATAACGACCCCAAACACACCTCCAAGACAACCACTGTCTTGCTAAACAAGCTGAGTGTAAAGGTGATGGACTAGCCAAGCATGTCTCCAGACCTAAACCCTATTGAGCATCTGTTGGGCATCCTCAAACGGAAGGTGGAGGAGCGCAAGGTCTCTAACATCCACCAGCTCCGTGATGTTGTCATGGAGGAGTGGAAGAGGACTCCAGTGGCAACCTGTGAAGCTCTGGTGAACTCCATACCCAAGAGGGTTAAGGAGGTGTTGGAAAATAATGGTGGCCACACAAAATATTGACACTTTGGCCCCAATTTTGGACTTAATCGGTTCCCGGGGTGTACTCACAGGGGCGCACTCACTTGTTGCCAGCGGTTTAGTCATTAACCACCTCGCGCCCGCATTTTAGCCCGAATGACGGCTACAGCGCAGGCTTTAATTGCCAGGAGGCCGTCATATGATGTCCTCCCATGCATGAGCTGCCTACCAGATTCAGGCCCCTTACCACGTTATCAGCCAATGACAGCTGATCACGTGATGTAAACAGAATATCCGTAATCATTTTTTTTCCCCTCACGTTTTGAGCGTGAGGGAAAGAATGAAGGCGATCACCGGCTTCTGTCATAGGGACATTAGTCCCCCACAGAGAGCCGTGACCGCCTCATCTGTGCCAACCAATGCCAACTGCCAGTGCCACCTACCAGTGCCCACAGTGCCACATAGCTTTGCCCAACAGTGCCACCTATCACTGCCCACCAGTGTAGCCAATCAATGCCACCGATCAGTGTCACCTACCAGTGCCACCCATCAGTGATCAGTGCCGCCTATCAGTGCCCTTCAGTGCCAACCATCAGTGCCAATTATAAGCACCACCTAACAGTGCCCATCAGTACAGCCTATCAGTGTCCACCAATGAAGGAGAAAAATTACCCATTTTCAAAATTTTATAACAAAATATTTTTCCGCTTTTCTTTTTCAGAAAATAAAATATCCAACAGTGATTAAATACCACCAAAAGAAAGCTCTATTTGTGTGAAAAAAATGATAAAAATTTCATTTGGGTACAGCGTTGCATGACCGCACAACTGTTAAAGTGTGAGAGCGCTAAAAGCTGAAAATAGGTCTGGGCAGGAAGGGGGTTTAAGTGCCCAGTAAGCAAGTGGTTAATGGCTGTGTGTTGAGTTATTTTGAGGGGACAGCAAATTTACACTGTTATACAAGCTGTACACTCACTACTTTACATTGTAGCAAACTGTAATTGTCACATGATTGTCGATCACAATTGTTGTCACATGAAAAGGTATAATAAAATATTTACAAAAATGTGAGGGGTGTACTCACTTTTGTGAGATACTGTACAGTAGGTGACCGTGATATTGTGTCAATCTCGTCACTGTTATCGGCGAGATTTGACACATGCGAGCCCCGTCGCGGGGGCCAGCGCCGAGCTGGCTTACTCACTGGGAAAGGAAAAATGTGTTTTTTCTTTTCCTGATGAGCGCAAGCATTGCTGACAGGTGTTTGGTATGAATCATGAGGGGGAACTTCACGCCAAATTTTAAATAAAAAACCGGCATGGGTTCCCCTCCAAGAGCATACCAGGCCCTTAGGTCTGGTATGGATTTTAAGGAGAACCCCCTATGCCGAAAAAACAGCGTGGGGGTCCCCCCAAAATCCATACCAGACCCTTATCCGAGCAGGCAGCCTGGCCGGTCAGGAAAAGGGATGGGGACGAGCGAGCGCCCCCCCCCCCCCCGAACCGTACCAGGCGCATGCCCTCCACATGGGGGGTGGGTGCTTTGGGGCAGGGGGGCGAAGTTGGAAGAAGACCCCCGGAGCTGCCTAATAAATTACTTTAAAAACCTGTGTAGTGTGTTTTTTTATTGACACTTTTTTCCCCCATGTGAATGGGTAGGGGTACGAGGTACCTCATACTCATTCACATAGGGTAGGGGGCCGGGATCTGGGGGCCCCCTTATTAAAGGGGGCTCCCGGATTTCGATAAGCCCTCCACCCGCAGACCCCGACAACCAATGGCCAGGGTTGCCAGGAAGAGGCCCTTGTCCTTATCAACATGGGGACAAGGTGCTTTGGGGTGGGGGGATCGCAGGGCACCCCCCTACCCCAAAGCACCCACCCCCCAATGTTGAGAGCATGCGGCCTAGTACGGTTCGGGGGGGGGGGCGCTCACTCGTCCCCACCCCTCTTCCTGACCGGCCGAGCTGTGTGCTCTGATAAGGGTCTGGTATGGATTTTGGGTGGACCCCCATGCCGTTTTTTTAGCGTAGGGGGTTCCCCTTAAAATCCATACCAGACCTAAGGGCCTGGTATGCTCTTGGAGGGGAATTCTCTCTTGCGCTCGCTGCAATAGGAAAATGTGTTTTTCCTATTGCAGCCAGCGCGAGATGTACAGTACCCTGTCGCCGAGAACCAGCACGATGGGATTGCGCTGGAAACACATTCTCGCGGGCAGGTACTGTATATTAAGTGGACCATGCATTTTTACAGCAAAGTACACTTTAGGAGTGGCTTGGCTGCACAGTTACAGTCCCCTCACATACAGAGGAGTCATCTAGCTGCAGTGCATCCCTCTCAGTGTTTTAGTGCGCCTGGGATGGACAGGTGCAGTGTCCAACCCTGCTATCTGCACCCATTCAATGTTTATGACAGGCTGAACGATGTACTGAATGGTACCCATTTTCAGGGCCCTGTGCGTTCGAAGGGAAATGTCCGAAATGCAGGTCTTCTGCAGGTAGACAGCTCCATGTGCAAGGGGCCCAAGTCTTTATTTATACTGGCACTCTAGCATTTGATCAGAGAAATAAAACAATGTTCATGCCTCCTGTGCTTAAATGTTCCTGCTTTAAAGCAAGTTTTGCCCTGTTAAGAATATTTATGTATTATGTTTATATTTAGCTGCATTCAGAGAGTCCAATCGAATCCTGGCGTTCTATTTTCTCTAAATGCAGGTAAATGCTCAGTGTGAATGGTACCACTGAAGAATCATTACATGCATTTATAGTTTATAAATGTTGTCTAAATATAAAAAGCAAAGTTGACAGTGCCAGTGTGAATGAGGCCCAAATTAATGGACTGGCCTTGATTCCAAGTGGTACATCCCTAAACTACTATTCAGCAGCAGGTGGGCCAAGAATGTTTTTTTTCAATATCTCTGAGCAAGTGAGAAACCTGTTTCAGCTTAAAATGAATGTACTTTCACTCTTTGTCCTCATTAGATAGCTATGTGGCTGGTGTAGGTCTAGAGATCCTCACACTTTCCCCTTGGCACATAGTCTCAAGCCTGTCTGTAAGTGTTACTTTAATCTGTTGTTTCCTGCTGTCTGCCCCGGGACATATTTTGTCTTAAACCCAGAGGGGCCCTAGACTCCGATGGTGGGTAAAATAACCTGTGAACCATAAGTAAATTCGTATAGGGGACATACAAAAACAGATTACACTTCAGTCAGACTTAAGCCATTACTTTCTTCAAAAGAAGAAAAGGCAAAAGTTAAGAATAAGGCTCCGCCAAAGACCTTCTGCCCATATGTGCATCTCCATGAAGTTTCCTGCTGAGTGCCTATGAATGCTCTGGGATCTGGGAAAAGGATCCAAATAGGATTTCAAACATCCAAAAATTTTTTACTCAAACATTTAGGTATGTCACCATGCTGCTATTCATTCACTGACTTTTTTGTCTTAGTTTAAAGAGATACTAAACAATGGCTAGCCTTACGTGTATTTACATTCCAAAAGTAAGCTTCCTTCTCAAACCTTTTTCTCCTCCCCTACCCCCACAGTCTGTCATCTCTTCCCGGCTAAATAAACCATACAGTCTACGCCAACATTCTTGGTGTAAACTTAAGTAAAATGGATCCGCCGCTGACTCGTAGCAGAAAAGCAGCTTAGGCTCGGCTCTTCATGTTTTGACTTTGCTACGCTTGGCTTTCGCTTCTGTACACAGACTAAGCCAAACAACGTATGGGATCAATTTCTTTTATTATTTTAGCCTAGAAAAAGTTTGGTCCTTAATGACAACTTAAGTATTTATTATTACAGGCCTTGTTACCAGATTGCAATGAGCAAAATGTAAAGGGATTAGTGTACACAATATCGGAGTGCAATATCGGATCTGAACCTAACTAGACGTGGATAGAGGAAAATGGCACAATGAAATAAAAAATATGGAAAAGGAATATATGTGCAAGTTAGTTGAACCCATCTCAGAATCCCCCCAGGCTTCTTCTTGTGATTAAGTGATAAAGGGATTTAAAATATTTATGGAAGAAACTTTTGCAACTCGCACTCTGAAAACCCAACAAATGGACATAAATTATTATATATGTATACTGGAAAAATATTCTTAAACGAGGCTCCAATTTAACCACATGACTACTGGAAGGTTTTACCCCCTTAATGACCAGAGTATTTTTTGCTATTCAGCACTGCCAAATTGTGAAGTCTTGCAACACTGTACGCAAATAAAATGTATATATTTTTTCACTCAAATAGTTTTTTTTTTCCTATTCTTTTTTTGGAAAAAGACCGAAAGTTTTGAAAAAAAGCAATATTTTCTACTCTTTTAAACCCATCCAATAAAAAAAATAACATTTCTTCATAAATTTGGGTCAAAATGTATTCTGCTACATGTCTTTGGTAAAAAAAAATAAGAAAAAAAATTCTTAAGTGTATATTAATTGGTTTGTGCAAAAGTGATAACTATGGTATAGATCCTGGAATTTACGCAGCTATGACACTATACTAGTAATGGCGGTGATCAGTGACTTATAGTGGCACTGTGATGGGCAACCTGGCACTAGCTGACTCTGCCTGGGTGGTACACTGACTGACATCAATACTGACACCATTAGAGTGATCAGTGCCAATACTGTACACTGACACTGTACTAATGACACTGAGAAAGAGTTAATATCTAGGGGCAATCAAAGGGTTACTTGTGTGCCTAACAAGTGTATTGTGTGCTGCTTTTACTTAAAGGCCAAGTTCACCTTTTTATTTATTTTTTTCTGAATTCCAGATCCCATATGGACCAATATAGCATTAAATGTATTTATTTTGCAAAAATAAAACAGCTTTCCATCAATTCTACATAGGCTTACCTAACTCTCTTCATAGCCATTTAAAAACATTGCTCGATTACATCTGCCTTACTTCCTAGTCAGACTTTAGGTCATGACACAAGAAGGAGTTGACCAGCTAATTGTCAGGGCTGGGCTCAGCCCTTCCTTCTCAAAGCTGGCCGCTCAGCTGTTGGCTAATTGCCAGCTCACATCTCTCCACAGTGACTCACCTGTTGTTGATATCCTGCTTGTCAGTCCTGCCTACTTAAGCTGTCCAGCCCAGATGATCTCTGCCTTCGCCTTGGTCACATCTCTAGAGATGCTCTCCTGTGTTCCTGTTAATCTCCCTGGCAGTTTTCCCGAGTGTGGCTCGGGGTTAAATTTCAGCACCATTAGCGGTAACCCCGAGCCACACTCGGGATTGCATTGCAGGATCCTGGTGTGGTATACTTACCTTGTCCCCAGGATCCTGCAATGTCCCCCCGCTGTGTCTGTGGGCTCTGTCCTCCGCCCGAAGCCTCTCTGTGCCAGGCTCTGTTCCCCGTGAGCATCATGATGCGAGGGGGGGGGGGCCCGGCGGCAAATTCCAAAAAGTGAAAAATCCTAATACATACAGTACACTGTAATCTTACAGATTATATTACTGTATTAAATTATTTCACATTTCACAAATTATTTCACATCCCTTTTGTCCCCAGTGCTTTGTCCAATGCCCCGCATGCAGTTTTTATATTATATATACTGTTCTTTCTGCCTGGAAACTTGAGATTGTCCATAGCAACCAAAAAGTGTCCCTTTACATCAAAAGTGGTTTTAGACCAGCTAGAAAACAGCGATAGTAAATTAGAACACTTGCAGAATTGAGCGATAGTGAATTGTGGGGAAATTTATTTTATTATCATTATTATTTTTTATAATTATTTATATTTATTATAATTTATGATTTTGTGTTTCAAACTTCATCATACCCGGGATATCTACTAGGCTCTTGGTGGACAGATTTAAGTGTGTTATTGCTAAGAATTACAGGCCTACAATATAAAAACGCCAAATTTCCACGCAAAATAATTGTACCGTTTTGAGAAGCAAAAATCTGACAATCATACCGCCAGGGGGGCTACAGACTTGATTGGCCGACATTCCTTCTGGCTCCAGATCCTACTTGCTGTTCTACTATGCTCATCTCTGCTCTCTGATGTTTTGGCTTGTTTGACTATTCGTTCCAGTTCCTGAACTCTTGCTATGTTTTGACTACGTTTACTCTGTTTACCATTTATTATTATTATTATTAAACAAGTGTGATTTAACTGTACTTCTGTCTCAGTCTGATTCATGGTTTCTGACATTGATCTCATTAGCACACACCCTGCATCATCTACCTTCAGCTGGTCAACTCCTTTGTCATGACTAGGGCTGCAACTAACGATTATTTTCATAATCGATTAATCGGCCGATTATTTTTTCGATTAATCGGATAAAATCATAAAAAAAAATCATAATGTGCCATTTTTTTCTATTCCTCCCGGGGACACCAATAACGGGGCGCTATTCCTCCCGGGGACACCAATGATGGGGTGCTATTCCTCCCGGGGTCACCAATGACGGGGCACTATTCCTCCCAGGAACACCAATGATGGGGCACTATTCCCCCCCCCTCCCAGGAACACCAATGGGGCACTATCCCCCCTCCCAGGAACACCAATGGGGCACTATCCCCCCTCCCAGGAACACCAATGGGGCACTATGTCTATTCTCCTCCCACCCAGGAAAACCAATGATGGGGAACTACTACTCCAGGCAGCCACCCCCCGGAACACCAATGATGGGGAATTATCCCCCCCCCTCCCAGGAACACCAATGGGGCACTATTCCCCCCCTTCCCAGGAACACCAATGGGGCACTATTCCCCCCCAGGAACACCAATGGGGCACTATTCCCCCCCCTCCCAGGAACACCAATGGGGCACCATCCCCCCCCCCCCAGGAACACCAATGGGGCACTATTCCCCCCCCAGGAACACCAATGGGGCACTATTCCCCCCCCTTCCAGGAACACCAATGGGGCACTATTCCCCCCCCCCCAGGAACACCAATGGGGCACTATTCCCCCCCCTCCCAGGAACACCAATGGGGCACTATTCCCCCCCCTCCCAGGAACACCAATGGGGCACTATTCCCCCCCCTCCCAGGAACACCAATGGGGCACTATTCCCCCCCTCCCAGGAACACCAGGAACACCAATGGGGCACTATTCCCCCCCCTCCCAGGAACACCAATGGGGCACTATTCCCCCCCTCCCAGGAACACCAATGGGGCACTATTCCCCCCCCTCCCAGGAACACCAATGGGGCACTATTCCCCCCCCCTCCCAGGAACACCAATGGGGCACTATTCCCCCCCTCCCAGGAACACCAATGGGGCACTATTCCCCCCCTCCCAGGAACACCAATTGGGGACTATTCCCCCCCTCCCAGGAACACCAATGGGGCACTATTCCCCCCCCAGGAACACCAATGGGGCACTATCCCCCCCCCAGGAACACCAATGGGGCACTATGTCTATTCCCCTCCCTCCCAGGAACACCAATGATGGGGCATTCCCCCTCCCTCCCCAGTAATACTGTTAGGATGGTGCCCGGTCATAAAAATGTGCTGTTTTTACTGTGTTATTAGCTGCTACCTTTCACTATGAAAGTGCAGCTCCTCGCTTCTTGCCCTCGCCTCTCTAATCCCTCGAGGCAGCGGGCAGGGCTGAGATCAGTGGGGATGATGTCTGCAAAGAGGAGGAGGGGGAGAGGTGCGCCGCGGACGTGCCTGGTCACAAACGGCGGCGCCGAGGACACAGGAGGGAGGATTTTTTCTCTGTTCCCTCGAGGCAGCGGGCGGGGCTGAGAAGATCAGGGGGGGTGACGTCAGCAAGGAGGAGGAGAGGCGCGCCGTGGACGTGCGGCGGCGCAGACGTGCCTTGTCACAAATGGCCGTGCCGAGGACACAGGGAGGGAGGATTTAAAACGGACGGACAGACAGAAGGAAGGTGCGGACCAACTAATCGATAATGAAAATCGTTGATAACGATTTTCAGTATTGATTATTATCGATAATATCGATTGATCGTTTCAGCCCTAGTCATGACCTAAAGTCTGTCCAGGAAGTAAGGCAAAAGCAATGGAGCAGTGTGTTTAACCCTTTCTCTGCCAGGCCCTGTGCTCCATTTTGTACACTCTGTACAAATAGCCAGACCATTTTTGCAATTTTTCCCTTGTTTTTTTTATTGTTCACTTATAGCTTTCAGAGTTTGTAAAAGACCCCCAAACCATATATTTTCTGAAAGCACATGATGAGTAGAATAAAAAGAAGGTGCTACTGATTTTTTTTAGACCCAGTGGTATTCGAGCAAATGTTTATCAAGCAATAGATTTGCAAAATATACACTAAAACCATTATTAGCAGATAAAAACACAGCAAATTTTACAAAATTCCTACTGAATATAAAAGCTTAACCTGTATTGAATTAATAACAAATACGGTATTTTAAAATTGCGCCTTTTTTGCGAAATGGTGAAAATTGAACAGATGCAAAACTGTAAATATCCAAATTTCTCAAAAGATCTGAAGGTTTTAATTTTTCACTTATAGCTTTCGAGGTTTGTAAAAGACCCCCAAACCATATATTTTCTGAAAGCACATGATGAGTAGAATAAAAAGAAGGTGCTACTTATTTTTTTAGATCCAGCTGTATTTGTGCAAATGTTTATCAAACCAATATATTAGCAAAAAAAACACTAAAACCATTATTAGCAGATAAAAACACAGCTAATTTTACAAAATTCCTGCTAAATCCCTACTAAATATAAAAGCTTAACCTGTATCGAGTTAATTAAATAACAAATATTTGTAAATCTTAAATTGGGTCTTTTTGCAAAATGGTGAATATCGAACGTACCCAAAAATTTCTCAAAAAATCTAGGAGGTTTTGATTTTTCACTTACAGCTTTCAGAATTTGTGAAAAAACCCCAAATCATACATTTTCTGAAAGCATAGGACCAGTAGAATAAAAAGAAGGTGCTACTGATTTTTAAGGCCCCACGATATTTGCACAAATGTTTACCAAAGCAATATTTTCACTAAAAATACACTAAAATCATTAATAGTGGATTCATACATGGCAAAATGTAAAACATTCCTGCTAAATTCCTAGTAAATATAAAAGTTAAAACTATTGAGTTAATAAATAACAAATATTACGTTTTAAATTGCACCTTTTTGTGAAATGGTGAAACCTGAAGGTACACATAACTGTAAATAAAAATTTACGCTAAAAATTTGGAGGTCATTTTTCACTTACAGCTTTCAGAATTTGAAGAGACCCCTCAAATTAGACATTTTCTAAAAGCACATGACCTGTAGAATATATATATAAAAAAAGTGCTACTGATTTTTTGGGCCCTACAATAATTGCGCAAATGTTCATATCGCTATTTTCACTAAAAATACACTAAAATCATTAATATTGCATATAAACAAAACATACCTTTCAAAATTCCTGCTAAATTAGTACTAAAGCATCGTTCACACGTGGCATACTAAAGTGTACGCCCATAGAGAGCCATGTTTACCCACACAGGGATGCACAGGTGTTCCGTGCATCCCCGTACAGGCAGCCCTATTTATGTCAACTGGGATGCAACGGCTGCACAGGCATAACAGCTGTCACCAATCTGACATCCGTGTGGGTGTGGGTACATGACTCCGAACGCAGACAGTGTAAGCTCAGGGACATGCATGCGGACCTACATGTTACATATAAAATTGGGAGCAATGGGTCTGTTGGTGCAGTTGCTATATCCCAAATGACATCAATGGGACTGCCTGCACAGAGACGCACGGAAAACCTGTGCATCCCTGAAAGGTGTGTATGCCCTGTGTGAACAAGGCCTTAAGGCCCCTTTCACACAAGCAGACCAATTGGGTCTGCCCGTCTGTTTTTCAGGCGGGCCCAATCGGACTATCCATTGTTCTCTATGGGGAGGCTGATGTAAATGGACATGTGTCAGTTTACAACTGCCTGCTTTCGATCCAGTCCAGTCCGCTAAAAACAGATAGATGGGGATTTCATTCCCCATCCATCTAGCAGATCGGATCGGATGGTATCCAGTGGAAATGGACAGGCGGTCCGATTCCATACGACCGCCCCGTAGAGAACAGCGGGCTGTTTGAGTCCGCATCAGCAGAGCGGACACAGACTTGTCATCCATCTGCTCAGCGGGGATCAGCAGACAGATCCCCGCCCCACCCGAGCAGGTGGATCTGCTTGACAGAGTCCTCTCTATGTGAAAAGGGTCTTACCAGGAGCGGCCGGTCCATTAGGAGGGCAGCTCCCCTGCAGGCCGTTTGTACGTTTCTATGAGGTTTTTTTTTTCCAAGCCACATGATTAGATCTTGAGGCTCTAATTGGCTTGAAAAAGGTTGGGCTTGGGGAGCAGAGCATTGCACCCTGAACCTACCCACAACAGCGAATTAATATTATGGTCTATGGTCTCCCGGCTTCCACGGAGGAGTGAGTGCGGGGAGAAGATGGTCGTCATGGAGGAGTGGTATCCAGTGGAAATGGACAGGCGGTCCGATTCCATACGACCGCCCCGTAGAGAACAGCGGGCTGTTTGAGTCCGCATCAGCAGAGCGGACACAGACTTGTCATCCATCTGCTCAGCAGGGATCAGCAGACATATCCCCGCCCCCCCCCCTGAGCAGGTGGATCTGCTTGACAGAGTCCTCTCTATGTGAAAAGGGTCTTACCAGGAGCGGCCGGTCCATTAGGAGGGCAGCTCCCCTGCAGGGCGTTTGTACGTTTCTATGAGGTTTTTTTTCCCAAGCCACATGATTAGATCCTGAGGCTCTAATTGGCTTGAAAAAGGTTGGGCTTGGGGAGCAGAGCATTGCACCCTGAACCTACCCACAACAGCGAATTAATATTATGGTCTATGGTCTTCCGGCTTCCACGGAGGAGTGAGTGCGGGGAGAAGACGGTCGTCATGGAGGAGTGAGTGCGGGGAGAAGACGGTCGTCATGGAGGAGTGAGTGCGGGGGGAGACCGTCGTCATGGAGGAGTGAGTGCGGGGGGAGACCGTCGTCATGGAGGAGTGAGTGCGGGGGGAGACCGTCGTCATGGAGGAGTGAGTGCGGGGGGAGACCGTCGTCATGGAGGAGTGAGTGCGGGGGGAGACCGTCGTCATGGAGGAGTGAGTGCGGGGGGAGACCCTCGCCATGGAAGAGTGAGTGCGGGGGGAGACCCTCGCCATGAAAGAGTGAGTAAGGGGGGAGAGCCTCGCCATGGAAGAGTGAGTGCGGGGGGAGACCCTCGCCATGGAAGAGTGAGTGCGGGGGGAGACCCTCGCCATGGAAGAGTGAGTGCGGGGGGAGACCCTCGCCATGGAAGAGTGAGTGCGGGGGGAGACCCTCGCCATGGAAGAGTGAGTGCGGGGGGAGACCCTCGCCATGGAAGAGTGAGTGCGGGGGGAGACCCTCGCCATGGAAGAGTGAGTGCGGGGGGAGACCCTCGCCATGGAAGAGTGAGTGCGGGGGGAGACCCTCGCCACGGAAGAGTGAGTGTGGGGGGAGACCCTCGCCACGGAAGAGTGAGTGCGGGGGGAGACCGTCGTCACGGAAGAGTGAGTGCGGGGGGAGACCGTCGCCGGTGAGGGGTGAGTGCGAGGGGAGACCATTGCTGGGGAGGGGTGAGTGCAGGGGGGAAGATAGTCGCCATGGAGGGGTGAGTGCGGGGGGGAGACTGGCGCCATGGAGGGGTGAGTGCGGGGGAAGACAGTGGCTGTGGGAGGGGTGAGTGCAGGAGGGGGGGTTGTCACCGTGAAGAGGCTGGGTGCGGGCGGACCTGGGGGGGTTGCCTTCCCCTAAAAAAAGTTACTGAGTCTTACTAGGGTTTTTTTTTTACAGTTATTTTTTTACATTTTTTTTTTTTGGGGGGGGGGGGTCTTTGGTTAGATATCAGAGGTCTAAACAGACCCCCATATCTCTTTTTTTTTGAGACAGAGAAAGAGACTGAAGATAGTCCTTTTCTCTGTATCACTTTATGAATGAATGGAATCTCTATACAAATTCCATGCATTCATTCAAGTAAACTGACAGTCTGATATATAGTAACACTCGCGGTTACTATTATCAGATGTCAGTGGGCATATAGGAGTGATCATAGTGATCGCTGCATACGCCCAGGGTGCTACACTGAGGGGGGTGGTAAACACATGTTTACCAAGCCCCCCAAGCCCAAACATCACCCGCACCGCGCCCCACGATCCCCAGCCTGTCAGATAGCCGGAACAGAAGCTGCAGGCTTGGATGGATCGGCAGGGGCTGGTATGGGGGGGTGATCAGAGTGATTGGGGGAACACATATGGACCCCCCAAAGCCCCATGCAGGCTTGTGATGGTAGCTGCAGGAGATCCAATTTGTGAGGGTCAGATCGGGTGAGGGGGGGTACTCAGTGCTGGAGGTGAAGGGGATAGGAAAGGAGAGTGGGGGGAGTAGTTTTAGGTGGAAGGGAATGGCAGGGGTGGAGAGGCTTGGGACAGGGAAGCGGTGGCATGGAGGGGGGTGGTCACATTTAGGGTTAATAACGCTAATCAGCAGGTTGTAACTCACTGATCAGAGTTATAGAATTGTTCAGCAGTCTCTGCTGAACAATTCTACCATAAGTTTATGGTCATTGAAGTGAGAGGGAGAAAAGAGGCACGTACGGCGTACGGACTTGGCCACTTGGGGGCGGTGTTGTAGGTCCGTACGGCCCTGGCAGTGAAAGGGTTAAACAGCTAAGAAGAGAGTTAGGTAAGCCTCTATAGAATTAATGGAAAGCTGTCTTATTCTTGCAAAAGAAGTATATTAATGCTATATTGGTACATAGGGGAGCTGGAATTTAGATGAAAAAAAAGGTGAACCTAGCCTTTAAGCAGGGAGAAGAAACGACCAGCTCATCGTTTACAGTATACAGAGTTCTGTTCTTGTAAACATAGAACACTGTGTGTGATTGTCCACAGCCGATCAACTGAATTAGGCCATAATCATTGGCTGAAATTAGCTACCAAACAGCACGGGTCAGAAGGGGGGGTGTGCATGTACACCACAAACCTGTAAGAAAGGCCACAACGTACCAGTACTTTGCCCGGTTTGCAGCTGCTGCCCGCTTGCAGAACAACTACTGTGGGTGGGTGGCAAGTGGTTAAAGGGAGACTTTAACTTTTTGTTTTAGATAGAGCAGGGAAAGGTTAGAACTTCTATCAGTCTTTTATTACTTGTCCATGTCCCCTTCCTCAATGTCACCAGGAGATCTCTAATGTAGGCTGCAATAAAAACCTGAAACGCTTCCTCATGCTACAAAACATTTTTATTGCCGTTTCTCTGTCCACTGCTTCCTATGTTGCTTGTGTGCATTGAAGACTATGAATGTAGATCATGATGTCCTACATCTATCTCAGAACAAAACTGATAGATGTACCCTAAGGCAACAGAATGATAGTGAGAAGTTTCACAAGAATGACATGTATGATTAAGGGGAGCGTATTTTTTTTTTTTTTACCAAGAAACTTCATACTGCAATACATCATCTGAGGAACGACGTTCTCTAGAAACATTCTTCAAATTATTCATAACATTAATTCTAAAAATAATCCATACTTTAAAGTACATTTTTTATGTAGACAGTTTGTGTTCAGGCAGATCATACATCCCTGTACGCACGTACCACTTGGATGTTCGTATATTAGCGTATAGATGCTGCGTGTTTCAGCCTGTCATTGATTTTGATAGTATGCTAGGAAGAGGCTGTATGTTGCACCTGCAACTCCAAGGCAGAAAATGACATCTGAATGTACAGAGTACAGCCCTCCTGTAGCCATGTGCAAAGATTTGTGGCACTGTGCATTATTGCCATGCAGAAAATGTGTAATCCTGAAGCTCGTCTATATATGAAGTGTCCCTAACAAGCAAACACTAACACCCCAAACTGAGCTTCTAACCTTTAAGCTCCCCCAAGCTAATCTCTGACCTATGACCTAGAACTATGGGAAAAAGTTTTCTTTTGGATAGAGTAAGGGAGGGTTATAATACCTGTCTGATTTTTTTCGATGTCGTTTTTTGACATCTAACTAAAGTCCCCAGTTTGCATCTTAGTCAGAATGGAGTTTCTTTTCAAAAGGTTTAGTCTTTATCTGTTTGTTTAGCAAAAAATAAAAACCTTGGTGGTGATTAAATGCCACCAAAATAAAGCTCTGTCTCAAACAAATCATACGAATTTCATTTGGGTATATTGTTGCATGCCAGCGCAATGCAGTGGCGGCTGGTAAAGTTTTAGAATGGAGGGGCACCAGACCCCGCCCTTCCGTTTTGACCCATCCCACTTCTCATAAGCCCCACCCCTTATAGAATCCACCCACTCCGTCCTCTGTATTCCACTTGCTTCCACCCATAGTGTCACAGTATATAGCGCAGCCTCACAGGACAGAGTATATAGCGCAGCCTCACAGGACAGAGTATATAGCGCAGCCTCACAGGACAGAGTATATAGCGCAGCCTCACAGGACAGAGTATATAGCGCAGCCTCACAGGACAGAGTATATAGCGCAGCCTCACAGGACAGAGTATATAGCGCAGCCTCACAGGACAGAGTATATAGCGCAGCCTCACAGGACAGAGTATATAGCGCAGCCTCACAGGACAGAGTATATAGCGCAGCCTCACAGGACAGAGTATATAGCGCAGCCTCACAGGACAGGGTATATAGCGCAGCCTCACAGGACAGGGTATATAGCGCAGCCTCACAGGACAGGGTATATAGCGCAGCCTCACAGGACAGAGTATATAGCACAGCCTCACAGATCATGGTATATAGCACAGCTTCACAGATCATGGTATATAGCACAGCCTCACAGATCATGGTAAACAGCACAGCATCACAGATCATGGTAAATAACACAGCACCACAGATCATGGTAAATAGCACAGCATCACAGATCATGGTAAATAGCACAGCATCACAGATCATGGTAAATAGCACAGCATCACAGATCATGCTAAATAGCGCACCCTCACAAATCATGGTATATAGCGCAGCCTCGCAGATCATGGTATGGCATATACCGCAGCCTCACAGATCGGTGCAAACAAACTGAAAAATTACACTGTTAGCACCAATTTGTAATTTGCAGCTGGGAAGATCAGGTGATGCATCCAATTCCAGAGTAGCATATCTTTCAGTTCTATGTGAAAAAAGCAAACTCTGTACTGACCAGCATATGTGATACATTTTTTGCATATCATTATATACAGTATAGATATTGCTATAAGATATCAAGTTAAACCCCACTTTTCCTTGTTTATATTATCTGCCAATAACTTAGTATACAGTCTTCATTACGTGGTTATATTTAATGTCATTTTGCCCGGTTTATGACATCCTCATGTCAGAACCTCCAGTAAGGGTGCCATGGGAATTTTAATCTATTATCGCAGTTTGTGCATCATGTTTAAAATTATGGGACCACTCATGTACTGCTAGGGGTTGTTAGGGACAATCAGAGTAATAAGCCGCCAAGGTTACATTCGGTTTACTTAGCTCCGCTCGGGCCGTGCGTTCCACGTAGTTGCTGACGTTACTTCCGGTTTATCACGGGCTTAGGGAAACTGGAAGTGACGTCATAACTCGGAGGGAAAGCACCACCCAGGTCCTAGGGCGGTGCCAATCTCCATCAAAGAACCTGGCTGTAGTGATACTACTGGCACCGGGCGGAAGTATTCGGCGAAATCAATTGCGCCACAAGGCAGGTAAAAAGCCGCCAAATGAAGCGTCTTGTCTGCGTGATTGCATAGATGTCACGCTTCCCATAGTGCACTGTGTCCGGTGCCCAAACACAGTACACTTAAAGGACCTTTTTTCTTTATTTTTTTTTTAAAGGGCCATTAATTTATTTTTTTGTGACTGCCTGGGGGGGGGGGGGGTGCTCCCTATGGACGGGCCCACCACTGGCACAATGGTCATTTGAATTGTGACAGTGCTGAAATCTGAAAATTGGTCTGGGCAGCAAGGGAGTGATAGTGCCTGGTATTGCAGTGGCTCTATTAGTTTAGTGTAGTTTATGGTATAGTTTAGGCCAACCTTTCTCAACATTTTCAACACAGAGGAACCCTTGAAATAACTATCCAATCTCCGGGAACCCCTGCTAAAAAGGACTATATCTACAACTGATACATTAGTGTGATGGTCAGTGGGAAGAATACTCTTACACTTGTGGTCATTGGGAAGAATTACCCCCCTTACAGATAACTAACAAGATCTATGGTGTCAGTGGGAGCTTATCTGAGAGGCAGAAATCGCTCATTGCTCAAGGAACCCCTAGGAATCACTGGAGGAATCCTGGTTTAGGCCCTGAATACAAAACGGACTTTCTGGAACCTCATTGATAGACAGTACATTGATTCCCTGCCCCCAAACTAAAATGGCAATAGCCATAAATCCCATTATTATAGAGCAAATCAAAATATAATGTACTGTATTTTTTTTGTGGAAAAAAAAAAATTGGAGTAGAATAATTTTAATTCCACCAATAACTGGATTGTTAGGACAGATAAGGGCTGGAAAACCTGATGACATTTAACTCAGTGATAACTTTGGGATCACTTAGACTGGGTTCACACTGGAGAACACAGTGGCTCATAGCAGGAGTCTGGTGTGTCTCCATTCACCGTTTCAGGTACGATTTCACCCCGATCTTTGGGCTGAACTTGGTCCTCAAAACGGACCGAAAAAAACGCACAGGACTCCTGCGCAATTCGCTCTGGAGCCGCTCCGGAGATGTGTGAACTGGCTCTATAAAGAGTGGGTCACAATCTCCTGCTATGCGAGTTGGGATGTGGGGAAATCCACATCCAATTCGCAATAGTGTGAACCCAGCCTCAGGTAACTTGTAACCAACAAGTACTAGGGATTCAATTCTTTTAAAAGTATTGTTACAATGTCCTTTTTTTGTTGTTGCTGATGTTGTGCGGTCACTAAAAGGGATCTATGTATTTTTACTTTAATATTTAAGGTTCTGCACTCAAGACTGCACTTACACATCAATCCTCCTAAATGGGGGTTTTAAGGACTATAAATCTAGTCAGTGGACTAAACCACTTTTTTCACCTTCACAGGATGGGAGCATGTTAAAGCTTTATCAGGATGATAATGTCATGATTATGCATGACAATATCAATAGAACAGGTTGCTCATGTTGCCATGGGGGTTGAGGGCCAAGCCTAGTTACAGCTGACAATGCTGCACCCCCCTGATGCTGCCACTGTGGGAACAGTACAACCTTTTGCTTCTTTTCTCATACACCTTTACATTTTTTCTGAAACTACATTCTAGATGCAAATCAAGTTTAGTGCCTGAACAGGTAAAAGGAAATAGGTTCTTGAGAACATACTTGCCATAGCAAGATTTGCCTCATAGAGCCTTTGAATAGCAGAATATAAAAACGTAGTCATTTTACGGGGATTGCACAAGATCACACACTGTGTGGTATAATTATGAAATTTTAATATGTACATATTGATGAATGGTTATTAAACAGCAAGTTACGCTACTTACTATCGTCACCCTCCAGTTGAAACGTGAACATTTAGCATTTACCTTCTTCTGAGGACACAACGTTCCCGCTGACCGGCTTAAACATTCCCATCCCAGAATTCTTCAACTACAGCTGCCTACCCACATGCCAAATCTCTATGCACTTTTTTTTTATGATCTCATATCTACAGGCTGCTCCTTCTGGATTCAAGCAGTACTATCTATACTTTCCTGAGGAGGTAGTTTGCATTTTAAAATAACACAAAACAAAAAGGCTTCATCCCAATGAGGGACAATAACTTTTTGTCAAAATTGATGCCATGCAACGTAAAATATATTGTAAAGGGGAGAAGCACAAAGAGTACTGGAATCAGTACACCATACATTAAACACCCTGAAACAGTTCAAGTCCGTGTATCCCGCAGGAGGGCTTTGTACAGCAAGTCCATAGCATAAGAGACACATCTGCTGCCCAAGCCACCAACTAAACTCAGGTGCACTCCTGAGGGTCCCCCTTAATGTGTTCCCAAAAGCAAACAGGGAGTGCCACGTTATCCAGTCCAAAATTTTTAAAAATCTAATCAGGTGTTCTATAAAAAACAGAAATAACCCCTTTACTTAAAAAAAACAAAAAAAACAACCTTTATCTAATAAAAAAATAAATAAAAAGGAATTAAAGAAGGATTAAATATTTCCTTTTGTAACAGTGCTATAAAGTACTTATTAAAGCAAAATGACAAAGAAAAAAATATGTAAAATTGTTAACCACAATGTAAAGCTAAACAAAAAATATCAACCATTTCTTATTATGTAAAGTCTATTGCACACTCTAAAAAGAAAAAAAAAACAGAAAGAAAGAAATCTTACGTGAATTAATGTGCCGCAATGTAACACCAGATGCAAAAACTGACTTCTGCATTTAATAAACCAACGTTCCATCCACCTCTAACTTTTACCTCTTTTAGGCGTTTTAATTTTTTTCTTTCAAAGACTAAACAACCCCCAAACAAGCTCTTAGCCAAAACAATAAAATGATCGACCCAAGCAAGTGAAAGAACAAGTGCCAAATTTTCCCGCCACCCAACCCCCATGCATTGTACAATTGAGAATGGTGCACTGCACAGAACACAGCGCTTTTTTTTTTGGGTGAATACATTCTTACTTCATGACATCATGTATATAATGTAGTAATGGTGCGGCTGTTGTTGCCAAAAACACGACTCATAACTCATCCGTTTTTCAGTGATGGTAATGATGGATTCAAGTTTACTAATAATTCTACCTCCCACACAAATCGGGTTATATACATATATAAATGACTTGTCATGTTACAACCAGTCAGAGAGGATTGCGAATGTAAGATTTCTCTAGGTAATACTTAGTTTGTTAATGAATCTCAGGTGTAATCCCTTGGGCGGTTTCACTGAGCACACTGTTACATCGTCCTTGCCAGAGGGGGTCGAATATGCTTACATGTGAATTTAAAACTTCGGTGTCTGCCAGGGAATAGATGGGATATTAGGAATTGTGTACTAATGATAAAACATGTGGACGTGGGGAGAAAAACAAGCACATAGTAAAAGGCCAACATCACATATCTAGTTCAAGCAAATATACTGTAGCCATGAGCATTAAAGTCTATCTATATTGCAAAAAAACGAAAAATGTTATTTACTACTGCTTACCAGCAGTGTTCACTTTGTCGACTAAAACATTTTAGTCGACTAAATGAATACTATTTTAGTCAACTAAAATACGACTAAAACTAAAACAATTGAGATGACTAAAATAACTAAAACTAAAATAGCATTTTAGTCAAAAGACTAAAATTGGACTAAAACTAAAATGGCATTTTAGTCAAAAGACTAAGACTAAAACTAAATTGAAATTTGACTTCAAAATTAACACTGGTCTGTAGTGCATGTTCATACCTCAATACCATAAATAATAACATATTAGATTTTTCACCCATAAGGAGAATTTAATTTAACTGTATAATTCTTGCCACTACCATAACCTACTACCAAAGAACAACCCAAAATAAATGCTCCGGACGATCGCAGCAATACCACATACATACGTATGTTAGTTGTTGTTTGTACCCATAGTACAGCCCAGAAATAATAGTGCACATTTTGCCTCCTTTTTCTTTTTTTTTTAATCCTACCTAGAACACACCGACATGGATACCAATTTAAAATAAATAAATCCAGTCCAAAAAATGCTGACCCTGATCCAAACGCTAACCCTGACTTAAGTATTTCTTTACAATTTTATTTAATTTTTTTAATTTTTATTTTTTTCTTCACACACTTATTTTTTTCTATCTCTGCAAGGACAGAGAATAATACAATGTATCTCTATCCTCCATTCACAGCAACAGAAAACACAGGGGTGGGCTTCACAGGGACCAATCACTGTGATAGCCAATCGGAGGCTATCACAGCGATCAAGTGACCCAGAATCGGCCGTTCTGGGTCCTAATCATTAGAACGGGGCTCAGGGCTCTTGGAGAGACCCTGGTCTCTGTGCTAGGAGCGCTTCATGCGGCGAGCTACCAGCACAAAGGGAGATACGCAAATATGTGGTCCCATGAAAAAAAAAAAAAAAGTCCAGTGAGGCTGCATGTTTGCACACAGTTGGCCTGAAGGAGTTAAAGTGTGAATTAAGAGACATGTAAATTAGCGACGCAAATTAGACTGCCTGTTAGTTAGGAAAGACTGTACAACTATGTGTATTTGTGACCCCTGTACCTGCAATCCTGAGCAGTAAACAGATGGATCTGAATAGGTCTGTAACAGATTTATCCCAAGAGACAAGACCGATTTTCACTTAAAACAGGTGCACAGATAAAGTGGTTGTAACCCTAAAATAAAAATAATTAAAAATGGATCCTGTTTCTTTAAATCATGTTATACAGAACAGTGCTTGTTCTGTGTAATTTGACACCCTGTATCACCTGAAACACCTGGCTGATCCTATCTGGATCTGCCCCCCCCCCCCGTAAACTGACCACGGTTTATCATGACTGCTGAGCCCTGACACCATGGTCCATTTACATGCCTCCGTCATTCGTAACCCTGCTCTCTTCCCTCCCTCCCAGGTCATTTATGAATAAACTAAATAGGATTGGTCCCAGCACAGAACCCTGGGGGACCCCACTTCCCACCCCTGACAATTCTGAGTATTCCCCATTCATCACCACCCTCTGAACTCGCCCTAGTAGACAGTTTTCAATCCATGTATTCACCCTATGGTCCATGCCAACGGACCTTACTTTGTACAGTAAACGTTTATGGAGAACTGTGTCAAATGCTTTTGCAAAATCCAGATACACCACGTCTACGATCTTCCTTTATCTAGATGGCAGCTCCCCTCCTCATAAAAGGTTAATAGATTGGTTTGGCAAGAACAATTCTTCGTGAATCCATGCCGATTACTGCTAATGATACTGTTTTCATGACTAAAATCTTGTAGATATTTCCTTATCAACCCCTCTAAGAGCTTGCATACTATTGATGTTAGGCTAACTGGTCTAATTCCCAAGGATGTATTTTGGCCCTTTTTAAATATTGGTGCTACATTTACTTTTCTCCAATCAGCTGGTACCATTCCAGTCAGTAGACTGTCAGTAAAAATTAGCAACAATGGTCTGGCAATTACTTGACTGAGTTCCCTAAGTACCCGCGGGTGCAAGCCATCTGGTCCCTCTGATTTATCAATGTTAAGTTTCCCAAGTCTATTTCTAATTCTGTCCTCTGTTAGCCATGAGGGCGCTTCCTGTGATGTCTCATGAGGACAAACACTGCAGTTTTGGTTACTGAAGCCCCCCCGATTCCCTCGTGAAGACCGAGGAGAAGAATAAATGTAATACCTTCGCCATCTTCCCATCCTTTGTAACCAGATGTCCTTCCTGATTCTTTATGGGGCCAGTATGGTCTGTCCTCCCTTTTTACTGTTTATAAATTTAAAGAATGGCTCAGGATTTTTCTGCTCTCCTCCACTATCTCTCTTTCGTGTTCTATCTTAGCCGCCCTAATTGCACCCTTACATATCTTGTTGCACTCTTTGTAAAGTCTGAATGCTGGTGATTATCCCCCAGCCTTGTATTTTTTGAAGGCCTTCTCCTTTGCTTTTATATGCATTTTTACATTAGAGTTTAGCCATCCAGGACTTTTGTTCGCCCTTTTAAATTTATTTCCCAATGGGATGCACTGGCTAATGCCCTTATTTAATGTGCTCTTAAAGCAAACCCATCTCTCCTCCGTGTTCTTTGTTTCTAGAATTTTATCCCAATTTATATCTTCTAGCTAGGTTTGTAGTTTAGGAAAGTTGGCTCTTTTGAAATTCGGTGTGTTTGTGTTCCCCTTGTGTTTCCTATTTGTGTGATTTATACTGAAGCTAATTGACCTGTGATCGCTGTTTCCTAAATTGCCCCATATTTCCACATCTATGATCAGGTTTGTATTGTTGGTAATCAGTAGATCTAGTAACGCATTGTTTCTAGTTGGTGCATCTACCATATCACCCATGAAATTGTCCTGCAAGACATGTAGGAACTGGCGAGCCTTAGACAAATGCGTGGTTCCCTCTGCCCAGTCTATGTCTGGATGATTAAAATCCCCAATTACGATAACACTTCCCATCCTTGCTGCTAATCAAAATTGTGATAAGAGGTCCATCTCCCCCTCCTCCCTCAGGTTAGGGGGCCTATAGCATACTCCCAGTATTTTCCACTTAGCTTCACCCCTTTGGAGCTCTACCCATAAGGATTCCACCTCCCCTCTAGCCCCCTTATTGATGTCATCTCTCATATTCACTTGTACATTTTTCCAGATATATAGGCATACCCCTCGCCCTCTTTTACCCTCTCTATCCCTGCGATAAAGGGAATACCCTCGAATGGTTGCCAACCAATCATAAGAGCGGTTGAACTAGGTCTCTGATATTCCCATAAAATCTAAATCCTCCTCGTTCAACAGTATCTCTAGTTCATCCATCTTGTCCGCCAGGCTCCTGGCATTGGTGAACATGCCACGTAGTTTAGACCGATCGCATACTGTCCTCTTATTGGGTGTTCCAAGATTGCAAATAGGACTCGTTACTATACTTTCCTTGGGTTTAGGTGTTTTAGTCAACCTACCACTAATGTCCCCCAATACTACCCTCTGGAATATGTTCATTACTGACTATCTCTACCGCTGGACCCTCCCCCTCATCGCCTAGTTTAAAAACCCCTTCAACTTTTCGGCCATCTTCACTCCCAGCAGATCTGCACCCTCCTCATTTAGGTGCAGTCCGTCCCTTCTATAGAACCGGTGACCGACTGAGAAGTCGGCCCAGTTCTCCAGGAACCCAAACCCCTCCTTACTACTACTTCCTGAGAATACTACCTTGGAGGTCCTTTTCCTCAATTTAGCACCTAAGTCCCTAAAATTGTTCTTTACGATACTCCATCTGCCTCTAACTTTGTCATTGGTGCCAATGTGCATCATGACAGCCGGGTCTTCCCTCAGCCCCTCCCAGTAATCTGTCCACCACATCCATGATGTGCCGAACCAGAGTGCCTGGTAGACAGCATACAGTTCGGGCGCTTTTAGGTCTTTGTCACAGATTGCCCTCTGTCCTTCTAAGAATTGAGTCCCCTACCACCAAAATCCCTTCACTCCCCCCCCACTCTCACTGGAGGAGTTCTTCCCCTGGCAGCTAGGAGAGTCCCTCAGCTCCAGCAGTGCTGGTTCCTTACCGGTTTCACCAATGTCACTCAATGGAGCGTACTTATCAGGATGCCCTGGCACTTCCCCCTCTATCCTTCCTGTCACCTTTCTACTCGTTTCTAGTGTCTCCACCCGCCTCTGTGCTGGCCCCTGCCGGGTACGTTCCCGTCTCTCCTTTAGTATGGAGGGTCTTCCAGGGAAACAGAGGTAAAAAGCATGTGAATGGGAAGATGCCATGTGGTACGGAGTATAAACACTGTATTTATCGGCGTATAACACGCACTCTTTTCCCCTTAAAATCAGGGGAAAATCGCAGGTGCGTGTTATATGCCGATCCCCGCCGACATACATAGCCGAGTGTACTCGGCTAGGTTCGGCTAGCTCCGCTCACAGTCACGCCCGATGATGGACATAACACAGGGACTGGGCGAGACTGTGAGCGGAGCTAGCCGAACCTAGCCGAGTACACTCGGCTATGTATGTATATCAGCGGCGCTCCGCCCACAGGACTACGAGAGGAGCCGAAAGCAGCCGAGAGCCACAGGAGCGCCTCTGTGTCTCTCGGCGGCGCCATATTTAAAAACTGCAGTGACAATGACAAGTCTGCAGTGTCACTGGGCAAGGCTGCAAATGACACTAAAAGGCTGCAAATATGACACTATCAAGGCTGCAAATATGACACTATCAAGGCTGCAAATATGACACTATCAAGGCTGCAGATGACACTATCATGGCTGCAGATGACACTATCAAGGCTGCAGATGACACTATCAAGGCTGCAGATGACACTATCAAGGCTGCAGATGACACTATCAAGGCTGCAGATGACACTATCAAGGCTGCAGATGACACTATCAAGGCTGCAGATGACACTATCAAGGCTGCAGATGACACTATCAAGGCTGCAGATGACACTGACAAGGCTGCAGATGACACTGACAAGGCTGCAGATGACACTATCAAGGCTGCAGATGACACTATCAAGGCTGCAGATGACACTATCAAGGCTGCAGATGACACTATCAAGGCTGCAGATGACACTATCAAGGCTGCAGATGACACTATCAAGGCTGCAGATGACACTATCAAGGCTGCAGATGACACTGACAAGGCTGCAGATGACACTGACAAGGCTGCAGATGACACTGACAAGGCTGCAGATGACACTGACAAGGCTGCAAATGACACTGACAAGGCTGCAAATGACACTGACAAGGCTGCAGATGGACACTGATAAGGCTGCAGATGGACACTGATAAGGCTGCATTGATGGGCATTTAAATGCAAGTTTTTTTCCTTAAAATTCCCACCTAAACTTGGGGTGCGTGTTATACGCCGATAAATACGGTACTTCAACAACCTTGCATTGCAAGCACGCTGACACATTTCAGGGGCACACCCCCTTCCTCAGAGCTATCATGCTAGGGTTTCTTGCTATAAACTCCAGCATACATTGCTAACTTAATGTAAGGCTTGAATGTAAAGCAGGTTTACCTAATAAAAAAACATAAAAGAAAAAACAAATACAAAATGTATATGTAAAACAGTGGGCCCCAAGTGCAGCCTCTGACTTCGCAAAGGGCTACACCAAAATTCAGCAAATATAATGTAATGTTTCAGAAAGCTGGCTAAGATGGCAGCCATGCACCAAAAGAGCTTTTGGTGACAGGGGACATGCTTCGGGTGACCACTGTCTGCATAGACTGTAGACACATTACATGAGATTGCTAGAGATTACTGCTATTACAGCCCCTTTACAAATCAAAGCCTCCAGGTTGGGCACTAAGCATATAAAAGCTTTTATTGCTTACAATAAATAATATAAAGCTACATATTGATAGTATGGGTATAATTGAATACCAGCTGTATTTTTATAGCATGTGTCAGTTATTAGCACACCTACACTCACAAAAATGTGTAATATAAGCTAGTTAATTATTTAACCATCAGCAGGTTTATTCGATAAAGAGCGTAAGGGGCGAAATGTAGTAACCCAATGCAGACAATAAGAAATTTACTCAAGACAATAGGAGGATTCCAATTGGTTGTTACAGTACTGCTCTTTGCACTGTTTTACTAATAAGCAAACTGAATTGAACTGCCCGCTTTTTTGTACTCCAGATCTGTTCCTAAAACAAAAATGTCTACAAAATACTTAACATTCCCTTTAATATATGTTTTATATAATCTAAGGCAGCCAAGTTTAAATAACATCTCATAGTAGAAGAGGGGCTGAAGCCTTTTGTTGCATGATTCTTTGAAAACTACCTGCTGAAGAAGAAGATACAATGAGTTCAAAGAGGGCTAAAATACTGGGCTGTATTTTCACATGAACAGACTCAGGACCATTCAGAAAATGAGGACACCAACAACTACAGGAATTTAGCGGGGAAGCCGGGTGCACAAGGTGAATGGCAGGTAAATAAAGCCAAGCCATTCAGCAAGAAGGCAGAGCTCTGAGTCAATGTGAATGGAAACATTCCATTTATAATAAAAAAAAAAAAAACACAAATATGAGAAAAGGCCTAACGTCTAAGGTTACAACATTCAGTGTATGCCAAGCCTGAAATGTAAATTGTGTAGATTGCCACCTAGATAGTTTTCTTTACTTATTAAATCACTGTTGAAACATGCTATGGTGCTTCAGGGACTTTTGACTTTAAGCCGATAGTAGTCTTGTCTGGTATGTGTCCTACCACTTGCGTACATTTCCAAAGGGTCAGAGTTGTGCTGCCTTGCATGGGAAATTAGCTTTGCTGCATGTTCCAATTACAGCGACAGGAGCAAACTCGTCTCCCTTAGCATTAAGAGTCTCGCACTTCCAAATATCTGCAGAGTATTCTCTTTCACTGGAAGTGTCTGCTCATATTGTGTCTGCCGGTTAAACAACACTACAAGACACCATGCCCTGACAAGTCGTCTGTGCTTTAATTAATACAAATCGACAAGGAGTTCAAATGGCTGTGCTTTTCAAAACAGTACCTTTTAAATCAAGTTATAACACAATATAACAAAGCAAAATTATGAGCTCTAATTTGTCGCCTGTGTCCTGATTTAGCTTTAGTTTCTTAGAACAGAGTGCAGGCCACCATTAGCCAATCATTTCTGCTACTTTAAAAGAAGACACTATTAGTTTATCTGCATTAGTAAAATATTTCCTTAAAGCATATCTTTGGCCAAAATGTAAAATCATATATTCATTTTCACATTATATTTCAATTATCTATAGTCAACTCCTATTACTCTGAACAATTTTGAAGTTTGTTAAGATCCCAACACTTCTTCTTGAATTCTGTCACACACATTCTCTCTAAGCTCTCTGAGTAGGCACTGCTGTGTCACACATTTCACAGAGCCTGCCTTCTGAATTAGAGGGGCTGAGAGGGGGAGCTTCAGGGGGCGGAGTCAGTACCAGAATCACTTCTTGCAGGCAGCAAGGTACCATGGGATATGTAGTGCTTAGAGCTGAGGAAAAGCTGCAGGGAATATAGGAAGTTGTGGAAAGAGCTGCCCAGCAGACAGGCAGCACTCAGAACTAGGGGAGTTTTTTCAAGTAGGCATATATTATACTTTCAAATATTACTACTAATTGTATTATGATTACAGTGTGGATATTATAAAATGAACGTTATATAAATGCAGCACTTAAAAGGCCTTGTCATTCTGTTAGATGGGACTACTGCTGGTAACTTGGCTACAATCCCTTCCATTTTTTTCATTTGTGTGTAATTGGAAAGATTTGCCTTCTCTTCTTGTCCTCTACACAACAGTAAGAGGAAATCTCTCCAAGGTGAGGAAAATGCTCCATTGGGCAGTCTTCGCTGAAACAAGTGTCCCAATTGGAGAACTTCCTCTATACCGGTTTTAGTGACAACTGAAATTTTTAGATTTTCTCTCACTTTCAGTCTCAACGATAATGATAGGAAGAACAAACAGATGGCAATTCTCCCCAATGGGCACTCACTCTGTCGAAAACAAAAAAAAAAATAGCTGTATCTATACTTTAATCATTTTTTTTTAATATTTGTCTGGAAAAAAACAAAATACAGTTACTAAGTATTGAAATAGCTATGAACTTCAGGTTTACTTAATTTGAATGGGTACGCTTTTGTAGCTCTGTTACCTTATTAATTTGAACGGGTACGCATTTGCAGATCCGTTACCTTATTAAATTGAATTAGTACGCATTTGTAGCACTGTTACGTTATTAATTTGAATGGGAATGCATTTGTAGCTCTGTTACCTTATTTTCTCTAGCTATTTAACAAGCGGAGTATAATTATGTTAGTGTGAGTTTGGGAGTGTCTTGCGCTAGCAAGCCAAATGCATTTGTTGATAAAATAAGTTATCAATAAATGACTATGTGAAAGATGGGCCCAGCCCATAAGTGATATCATGGAAAGAATCCACAATTCCAGTTTCATGGAGGGATGGCCAAACAAGTACTTCACTGGGGCCCCTTCCTGGCTAAGCTTGATACAGATGTCCTGAACGTTACGCCCTGTTGGCAGGTGTAAGACATAACTACATACTCTACATGCAGCACTGTGGTCACATATTAACCTCTGTGAAACCAACGGTAGAAGGCATTGCAAGAAATACCTGCAAGAAATAACTGCCTGGCATGTTGTACCTATAACAAATACTAATTATCATAAAATATTTTTTTTTTTACTTGGTTAAAAAAATCAAGTTGCACAATACTCATAAATACGTAAAGACTAGGGTGGTCATAGAATGAAAGATTTTCCCCCCCCCCAAAAAAAAAAGGATGGTCAGGAAGATATACAGGTGCATCTCAAAAAATTTGAATATCAAAAAGTAAATTTCAGTAATTCAATTTAAAAAGTGAAACCCATATTATATAGATACATTATACACAGAGTTATATATTTCAAGCATTTTCCTTTTAATTTTGATGATTATGGCTTACAGCTAGCGAAATCCTAATATTCAGTATCTCAGAAAATTAGAATATTACCAATAAAAAAAAAAAAAAAATATATATATTTTTAATACAGAAATGTTGGCTTACTGAAAAGTAGGTCCTTTTGCATGAATTACTGCATCGATGCGGCATGGCATGGAAGCGATCAGCTTGTGGCACTGCAGCGGTGTTATGGAAACCCAGGTTGCTTTGATAGCAGCCTTCAGCTCGTCGGCATTATTGAGTCTGGTGGCTCATCTTCCTCTTGACAATACCCCCCAGATTCTCTATGGGGTTTAGGTCAGGTGAGTTTGCTAGGCAACCAAGCACAGTGATACCATGATTATTAAACCAGGTATTGGTACTTTTGGCAGTGTAGGCAGGTGCCAAGTCCTGCTGGAAAATGAAATAATAGCATGAAGTGCTCTAGAATTTCCTGGTAGAGGGCTGCCCTGACTTTGGACATGATAATACACAGTGGACCAACACCAGCAGATGACATGGCTTCCCAAATTATCACTGACTGTGGAAACTTCACACGGGACCTCATGCAACTTGGATTCTGCACCTCTCCACCACTCTCCCAGAATCTGGGACCTTGATTTCCAAATGAAATGCAAAATTTACTTTCATACGAAAAGAGGACTTTGGACCACTAAGCAACAGTTCAGTCTTTTTTCTCCTTAGTCCAGGTAAGACACTTCTGACGCTGTCTCTGGTTCAGGAGTAGCTTGAAACAAGGAATGTGACAGTTGTAGCCCACGACTGTGTGGTTGCTTTTTAAGCACTGACACCAGCTGTAGTCCACTCCTTGTGAATCTCCCCCAAATTCTTGAATGGCTTTTGCTTCACAATCATCTTGAGGCTGCGGTTATCCCTGTTGTTTGTGCACCTTTTTCTACCACACTTCTTCCTTCCACTCAACTTGCCATTACTATGCTTGGATACAGCACTCTGTGAACAGCCAGTTTCTTTAGCAATGACCTTTTGGGATTTACCCTCCTTATGGAGGGTGTCAATGACTGTGTTCTGGACAACTGTCAAGTCGGCAGTCTTTCCTATGATTGTGTAACCTACTGAAAAAGACAGAGACCATTTAAAAGGCTCAGAAAACCTTTACAGGTGTTTTGAGTTAATTAGCTGATTAGAAAGTGACACCATGAGTCTACAGTATTGAACTTTTTAACAATATTCTAATTTTCTAAGATACTGAACTTTGGGTTTTCACTAGCTGAAGGCCATAATCAAAATTAAAAGAAATGCTTGAAATGTGTCACTCTGTGTAATGAATCTATAAAAACATACAAGTTTCTGAATTGTTTTTGAATTGAAATGACTGAAATAAATTAAATTTTTTGATGATATTCAAATTGTTTTCACCTGCAGTTCCAGCGCTGGAGCCCAATGCTATATTCACCTATTGCAGTGACATTTTTGATTCTTAACTCGTCTACATAGGCAAGGACATAGATCCAGGAAGATTTTCAACATATTGCAAGATTTTTGTTAAAAATCTACAAATACTGAAATACATTTTGCGGTTTTTAAGAAGAGTTCAGATTCATAACCACAAGTAATTAATGGAGATTTCAGCACCATTTATCTGCAGGACCTATCACATAATGGTCTTGCTCATCCTTCTGTACACTTAACAAGCCCCGGAGGATTTTACCCCCTTCCTGACAAGAGCACTTTTTGAGATTCGGCACTCTGTCGCTTTAACTGACAATTGCGCGGTTGTGCAACATTGTACACAGACAAAATTGACTTCCTTTTTTTCCCACAAATAGAGCTTTCTTTTGGTGGTATTTGATCGCCTATGCAGTTTTTATTTTTTGCGCTATAAACAAAAAAAGAGCGACATTTTTGATTAAAAAAAAAACACTCAATATTTTTAACTTTTTGCTATAATAAATATCCCCCAAAAATATATAAAAAAACATTTTTTTTCCCTCAGTTTAGGCCGATATGTATTCTTCTACATATTTTTAGTAAAAAAAAAAAAAATTAGCAATAAGTGTATATTGATTGGTTTGCGCAAAATTTATAGCGTCTACAAAATATGGGATAATTTTATGGCATTTTCCTTTTTCATTAGTAATGGCGGCGATCTGCAATTTTTATCGGGACTGCGACATTATAGCGGACACATCGGACATTTTTTAACTATTTTGGGACCATTGTCATTTATACAGTGATTGATGCTCTAAAAATGCATTGATTATTGTGTAAACGACACTGGCAGTGAGGGGGTTAACCACTAGGGGGCAGTGAAGGGGTTGAGTGTGTCCTAGGGAGTGATTCCAACTGTTAGGGGGCTGGGCTTCAACACACAGAACAGTGATCACTGCTTTTAATGACAGAGAGCTGTGATCTCTGTCCTGTCATTAGGCAGAACAGGGAAATGCTTTGTTTACAAAAGAATCTCCCCATTCTGCCTCTCCGTGACACGATCACGGGCACCTGGTGGACATAGAGTCCGTGGGACCCGCGGTCACGGAGACTGCGGTGGGCACGCGCCCGCCACACCGCTTATTAAAGGAGACATACCTGTATACCCTTTTGCCTACCAGCGCCATTCTGCCAACGTACATCGGCGTGCGCTGGTCGGCAAGCGGCTGAAGTGAAACTTTAGTCAGAAAATTAAGTCCTGCTAAATCACTTCAGGCTGGCCCCTTTTGCATGTATAGCTATGTAAAACATAAACAAATAAGCTGTGTAAAATCCAGTAATACTCACCCTGCTCTGCACATGCTCAGTTGCTCTCCATTTTCAGGCACTGCTGAGTTTGTAGAGGCTGATCTGCTGACAGCATTAAAGCGGAATTAAACCCACCTATCCTTTACAGCCAAGGAAGCTGCTTCTGTTTGATCTACAACTGCCATGGTGCTGCACATGGTTTGAGAGTTTGGTTAAGGACACAAGCAAATGTGACAGTTACATTCCTGGAATGCCAGGATTGGTAACAGTTTTTTAAAACTGTTAAATTGATGGCTTTATGATTTACTGCTGTTCCTGGGCTTCAGAAAAATGGCAGCCTCCATCAAGAAGAAACAGGAACAATACTGGAGACAATTTACAGCACACGCTAATTTTGGTAGCATAATTATTAATGTGCAATGTATGTTCCTTGCTAAAGAACATTATTTTTTATCAAGCTATGGTAAAGTTCTGTTTTAATTATAAAAAATAAAAAAAATAAAAAAAGAAGGAGCACCAGAATAGGATTCTCCATCAGCAGGAGTGAGACTTTAGTGCCAATGGAATGCAGATAGATGCAGGAGCTGGTTAGATAAGGAGAGTTTGCTGGTGATTTAGCATTTGGACAATCAGTTTTGAGTGGAACCTAGGTAGAGGGTGAAAGGGAAACTGACAAAATTGTTAAAAAACAAAACAGTGTTTAAAGTTTCCATAAATAAAAACGGCTTCAATTGGACACAATGGGTGTGATGTATTAAAATTGGAGCACTGAGAATCTGCAGAAGTGCATTGTAGCCAATCCGCTTCTAACTTCAGCTTGTTCAATTAGGCTTTGACATAAACCTGGAAGCTGATTGCTTTCTATGCAGAGCTGCACTAGATTTTGCCCTCTCCAGTTTTTAGTAATGCCCTCCCTCATTGGATATTTTAAAGTGGCCTTTTAAGCCAACAGATAAATACACAGATGTAATACATTTATCGGACCTGTTTTGCCTGTTAAAGGATTTGTCCTGATGTCCATCAAGTCCTGAATTTTACACAGCTTTGTCACACAGCACAATTCTCTCTGGCAGAGTAAACTGTTGATCTTCCGCCGTAGCACTTTCACTATAGTTCTGCTCCCCCATCCCCTACCCTGCAACTGAACAGTGACAGGCAAAGCAGCACACTGATGAGCTCTCTGTCACTCTACTCCTCCTCCTATCAACTTGCACTACAACACACTGGACTGGCTCCCTGTGCTGCTTCCCCATGCCCTAGTATGAGCCCAGCAGTACAGGAGACTAAAAAAGACTGATACGGAGTCCAATTCAGGTACTTACACAGCTTGTATTTAAAACAATGCATTTAATGATATAACAACAGAGCTGTATTAATGTGTGCCCTTTATATCCGCCTTGAATTCAGCTTTATTTCTAAACTCCAGGTTTCCAGGATTCTGACAGATGAAGTTAATGGAGGCCATAAAGATTTCATGTAGAAGTTCTATGGTGCCAGTCAGGCAATATAATCAAGATCTCAAAGAAGTGGTTGTAGGTACCCATGTGCAGCCCCTTGGGTCGTTTGTCCAAGCTGTAAATTGGATGCATTAAATTCCAAGGTCCAAAAAGACATGGATGAGCGAGTTGGTGGTGGAGGAACTTGACTGGCCTGCACAGAGTCCTGACCTCAACCTGATAGAAAAGCTTTGGTATGAATTAGTGCAGAGACTATGAGCCAGGCCTTCTCATCCACATCAGTGCCTAACCTCACAAATACGCTTCTGGAAGAATGGTCAAACATTCCCATAGACACACTCCTAAACCTTGTGGACAGCCTTCCCAGAAGAGTTGAAGCTGTTATAGCTGCAAAGGGTGGGCCAACTCAATATTGAACCCTACGGACTAAGACTGGGATGTTATTAACTATGTGTGTGTGTGTATATTTGTTATAAAACAAAAATAAAAATAATTATAAACAAAAACAAACCGAAAATCTGCAACTCTTCACTTTGTTCCTTCTGTATAATTATTATAAATCATTTATTTGTTTAGCGCTGTATCTATACAATTACATCTATAGGGCAGTCACATCGATAAAATGATGATTGACAACAGCATGTCAACTTGTTTTGGATGTGTATGGAAAATGTTTAAGCAGTTGATTTTCCCAGTTGTTGCGGCAAGGTACTGCCTTTTCATTCCAGCTCCATTCTTCTATCATTCAGGTCCTCAATTGTCCAATTATCTTTGTTCCTTTCACTGAGATGCTGGAGGTGTAACAAAGAAAAATGCCCACCCCACAATCTCATGTACTGCCGCAGGTTTTTTTTTTTATTTTGTTATGTTTGTTTTAAAGGGCGACAGACAGTTTCTAAGGGAAACTCTGTTCTGAGCCGTGTTTACCCAGACAAGGAACAGGAACTGCAAGGGTGAGCGAAAGGGCAAGGTCCTGTTCTGCTTCAACACCATCATTAAAGGAAGAGGCACCTGCTAATGGTGCATTAAGATTAATTTAGACAGTCAGGTGAACTCAGAATACGACGGTGTTTTCTCTTTATTCAGTTTAAAATTGCCTTATTTTGGTTAATGCATAAGACTGGTGAAATCTTGTATTGGCTTAAAACAATAAACTTTAAGAAAAGATTAATGCTTCCTGGAACGTATTCCCAAAGCTCCGAAAAGGTCAACTTTGATCACAAGGTTCAGGAGCTCCAGAGTATTAACAAAATCTATTTCCCTGATATTTACCTACACGCCTGAGTTCTTGTTGCTTTGATAACTTGATAGGAGGACCTCATGCTCCTGAGAGGTTAGTGCTTTCAAGAAATGAAAAAAATCTCAGTTGACCTTTTAATAAAGAAGGGCGCCTTTATTTGCATGTTTCAATAAATGATATAACTAATGGCTGAGACTAAAAATAGGCTCTCTAAAACTTACACAAGGTCATTTGCCAGAAGATTCTACATCAATTTGGTAGCAACAGTTTAGGTACAAAATCATTGCCAAAGACCAGAGAAAAAGAGATACTGGTCAAATTGATCTGACAACTTACAGGGAAATCGATCTCTTTGGGCAACTGCTCTTGAAAAGTTTCATATTTCAAAGTGCAAATGAATGGAAAAGTGTTTAACCGTACTAAAAAACATAACAACTGCAACCTATAAAAGCTTATCTTAACTCAATATAAAGAAAGGAGAATTCTGTGTTTAGGTGTAAACAAAAAACAGAGCAGCTAGAACCAAGATTTGATTCCAACCCCAAGACCAAAAATAGAAAAAAATGTGCAGCACTATAAATAACCAGAAGTTAAGTACCTTAGGTTATTTATAGCGTTGCACATTTTCTATTCTATTTTCTATTTTTGGATCTTAACTCAAGAAAAATATATTGCAGATTACTGGTCCTTTGATGTGATGGCTGCATTATCTTTTTTTTAGTTTTACTTTCCCTTTACCTGGGGATTCTTCCAGTAAGGCTCACTTACCATACTATATCTATCTACAGGGAAGGAGTAATGTCACTCTAGGACAGTACCTTCTTTTGTCCTCCATAACAAAAAGGGAGATGTTATGTTGCACTGAGATCTGGGAAAAATGTAACTTAACAGTCACCACAAGAAGTTATCAGCTGACAATTTCTAGCAGGATTAACAGATAATTTTAGCACTTTTTGAACAGACAAAAACACAGCACTTTCATGGGTACACTGGCAAAAAGAAAAGAAGAAGGATGTGATCCCCTTGGAATTAACTGTCATCTGCAGAAATTTGCCATAAAATGTGATATAATCACCAGCTAAGTCAAAATCTGTAAACACAACTTAGGCAGATAACACAAACAATTCTAATTTCTGGTATCTTAATTGAACATACCCATTAAACATTCAGAGTGCTGGAGGATAAAGTAATTGAACCCAGCTAGCTGAAACTCCTTTAGCAGCAATGACTTCAGCTTTGGTAGCCTCTGGATCAGACCTGCACAAAGTTCTGAAGGAATATTTGATTATTGCTCTTTTCAAAACAGCTTCAGCTCAGACAAATTTGTAGGAAGTCTGGTGTGAACAGCTCTCTTGAGGTCATTCCTAAGCATTTCTATGGGGCTATGGTCTGGTCCACTCCAAAAGGCGTACTTTTTTCTGAAGCCAGTGTGTTGTGGATTTACTTCTATGCTTAGGGTCATTGTCCTTCTGCATCACCCAACTTCTAAGCTTCAGCTGGCAGACATACACCCTGAAATTATCCTGTAGGATATTTTGGTAAACTTGGGAGTTAATTTTCCCCTCAATGATGGCAAGTGGTCCAGACTCTGAGGCAGTAAAGCAAGCCCAAATTACGATGCTCCCCCCATTATACTTCATTTTGGGGTGATGTTTTGATGTTGGTAAGCTGAGTCCCTTTTGCACCATACATAGTGCTGAGTATTCTTCCCCAACAATTCAACTTTTATTTCATCAGTCCAGAAAACATTTTCCCAGCACTGCTATTTGCCATGGTGTTCTCTGGCAAACTTCAGGCGCTCAGCATTTTTTTTTTAATGGCTTCCTCCGTGGTTTTCTGGCATGGACACCCTACGCGTTCAAAGACTTTTGTGGGATGTTTGCCAGTTCCAGTGATGTCTTCAAGCCTTTAGCTGTTACTAACGTGGGTTCTTCTTTACCTTATTGGGTCATCTTGGCTGGGAACCCACTTATAGAAAGAGTAGCCACAATACGGTAATAAACAGTCTTCATTTATAGACAATTTGTCTGTCGACGATGATGCCATTAACAGTTTAAGATTGCTTTCTATCCCTTTCTAGCCTTATACAAATCAACTACTCTTGATTGCATGTCTTCAGAGAGCTCCTTTTTACGAGGCATGGTTCACATCAGCTCATGCTTCCTATGAACAGCAATCTTAAAATGTTTGACTGTCTTATCAAAGTAAGTCAAAACCACACCTCAAAATTCATAACATTTATTGGATTCCAGGTGTGCAAACTACTGACTCCAATCAGCTTTCCGTGAAGTAATTAGTCTGTGGGTTCACTTACTTTTCCCCAGCACTATGAGCATTTAATGAGTGTGTTCAATAAAGGCACGAGAAATTAGAACTGTTTGTGTGTTAACAGCTTAAAGTGATTGTAAACTATCACCTTGTAAAACAACCCATTCAGTTTAAAATATAAATTTGTGTATAAATATAAAAAAAAATTATAAAATACCTTTTTTTTCCCTTTTTTAAAATAAATTACAACATTTCCTCTGTAATCAGCTGCATAAGAGCTAGGCGGAAGAGAAGAAGCAAGACACTGAGCTTGCCAGTGAATGGCTATGCAGCGGGGGCATGTCAGGGCAAGTTTGATTATTGGAAGAGAGCACACCGAATTCCCAGCATAGCGAGAGAACTGACCATGGTGTGCTCTCCTGCTTAGTCTGGTCAATTTTTAATAGGAAAGCAAGGAGACTAGCAGGAACACCAGGGATTTCACATAAAGGAAGCAATACAAAGAGTACAGGATACATTCTCATACAAGTACATGGTACAGCAGGCACATATCAGGGATATGAAGGTTTGGGGTAACAAACGCTTTAAGCACTTTGTGTTTTTCTGTTGTGTCTTAAATGAGGATCAGATCACATTTTAAGGCAACTTATTGTAGAAAACCCAGTTGATTCCAAAGAATTCACATATTTTTTCTTGCAAGTGTATATTATCAGACCAAAAAAAAAAAAAAAAGAGTAGTAGTTCATTATTAGTATTTTCATACATTACCCTTTAAAGTAGAATTCCTGATATGGCTTTTTTTTTTTTAACATAATTACACTGGTCCAGCTTGGAGCAACCTCTATGCATATGCCATGTCTGTGGGATCCCTCGTCTATAGGCTGGATATCACTGTAGTAGACATCACTACTCCAATGATCTCCACTAGCTTCCGGGTTCTGTACCGAGCAGCTGATCTGCTGCATTCTGAATACAAAAAGGTGGACTGATCAGACCGGGACATGGCAACTAGTGGAGATTACTGCAGTAGCTGTGTCTACTATGATGATTTTCTGCTTCTACAGGGATCACACAGATATGGTATATACATTGTTGCATTGGTCCAAGCTGGATCAGTGTAACCATGCAAAATATGTCATATCTGGAACTCTTCTTTTAAAGTGCATCTTTCTAAAGCTAAAACGTTTTTGTTGTTTTAGAGTATGGACATGGCAACAATCCTTCAGGTTTTTGCAGCCTTTGCCCAGTCAGAGAGAGTAGGGAAGGAAAGGGTTTATTTTTTGCTGTCTTCATCCCACTGGGGCGATTTCCCTTTACTCCTATTTTCAGAAAAACAAAGAAAAAGGAAATCTCTCCAAAGTGAGACCAATTTGCCTCCTAGTCAGCTGTTACTGAACAGATACTAGACGATTTCCTCTATCTGTCAACTCTTACAGCGATATTAAACCCAAAACCAAAAATGTATTATATTGCAGCTTACCAATCATTGGCCTGTGATCTGGCCAGTAATGCACATTTAGTGTTAAATGTATTAGAAGACTTAGAACCACTAACAAATTGAAGTTACAGCAAAGATTTTCCTTTTGGGATAAGGGTTTTTCATGAATTAAAAAAAGCTGATCATTTCAATTACTCCGCCAGTGTTAAAATGAAGAAAGAAAGCCTAAAAAAGGAAACTAATACAGCAATCTAAGAACTGGTAAGCTGCAATACAGTAAGTCCCCTACATACGAACCTTCAAGTTACGAACTTTCAAAGATGCAAACGTGTTTGCACAGTTTTTTTCCTTCAACCCAGTGGGCTGAAGGAAAAAAAAAAAACTGACAGATTGCCATACCAACACAAGCAATGTTGGTGCAGCGATCTCCCAACCGTGCTATTGTGTTCTGACAGGGGCACTCCCCCCGCCAGAACACACTGATCATCGCTCGCAGCCTTTGTCTGCAAGCACTGATCTTTGTTGGACTTACGAACAAGTTGGACTTACGAACGAGCACCCGGAACGCAAAGCGCTCATAAGTAGGAGACTTACTGTATAATAAATGTTTGCTTTTGGGTTTATTATGGCTTTTAATCTTGGATTCTCCACAACTTTGTTTCAGAGATAAAAGTCACTGAAACAAAATCTCCCTAATAGAGACGCATATATCTGTAAGAACTTGACAGATGTTCTAACCACTCACCACTCCAGCACCAAGTACTATACATACACTTTAATTTAGTTCACAAGATGCACACTGTTCCTTTTGGTTCCTCACCTCTTTGGATCCAGACAGCTGTGCAGCCATGTTGTTCAGATTCCGCACTTTATTTTTTAAAAATTAACAAGCAATTATCAAGGACTTTTAAACCTGCATCGAACTTGAGGTTTTCTTCCCAAGGCTGAAAACTTCCTGAGCGGATTAGTTTGTGTGTGTTTTTATTTATAATGAAGATAAACAGGCATTAGTACAGAGATATAACCTCTGCCCACACACAGATTTGTGTATCTAACAAACCACCCCACGCAAACCTCAAGACTTGTAAAACAGAATAATGACACTAAGATCATTCCCAGGGACAAACATACAGGTAAGAATTAATATAAAGTGATAGTATGCCAATGAGACTGATCTTTACAATGATGTTAACTGACTACATAAGCTTTAGATTGATTTTTGTATAAAAGGAACCCCCATCTGGTAACCCCTATTCTATGCATAGGTTCCTTACGAGGGAAACGCGTTAGTGGTGGAGTTCAGGTGGTCAGTCTTGCATCAGATCTCTCAACAGTGGAGGCAAATCAATGTCACCAATATTTTGGGGGAGACGGACAGGAAGGTGGCGATCGCCGCAAGCACAGCGGGAGACGAATGGCTGAGATCGTCGCAAGCACCCCCCTGCGTTAGATGAACGAGAAGGCGAATGAACAGGAAGTGTCTCCTGAGACCGGATTGGCCAGGGAGTCCTTAGATTCCCTGGCCAATCAGGTCTTAGGACCCGCTTCCTGATTGGCCAGGAGAAGAATCAGGAAGACAAATAGCGAATATTATTTGCTACTGTCACACAACAGGGTGAGCTCAGGGCGCAGTGCTCTGCTCCCCAAGCTCACCATTTTTTTAAGCCAAATCAGGCTCTAATCATGTGCTTAAAAAAAAAAACCCATTGGAATACATGCATCTGGTGCCCTGCTATCTATAAAGGAGCACTGGATCTATTATGTTACATTGTTCTTAGTTCTGAGGACTACAGAAACGCATTTTTCTTCTCTGGGTGCGGCTCTGTGGTCCTATTTTGGTTTCTGTTGTCCTATAAGAGATGGGTAAATGAGTGTTGTCTTCCAATGACAGAACTGTCTGGTTTATCAGGTGAAAATAAATGAGGAAAAAAAAAGCCGGAAAAAAAAAGGAAAGCTAATGGAGCCAACAAATCTAAGAACTGGTAAACTGCAATTACCTTTTGCGTTTTGGCTTTAGATACAATTTAATACAATTTAAATCTCCAACACAACAAAATTACCAAAATCCATTTCTCAAACTACTTTTACTATAAATATCATTCATATACACAAAAGTACTAGTCTAATATATAATACACTATTCGGTCAGCAGGTTCCTCCCTTAGCTGCCTATCACAGGCTTATGACATGCATTTAATACGTGGACTACATTTGTCAGTGTGCCTAGTTAGCAACTGTGCTGCGATATATAGCTAAAAGCGTTATTCTGTGTAGTTCACTTGAGAAAAATAAATAATAATGTGCAAAGTTACTGTAAAAAATGTGTGGTGTTGTACTGCAATTCCACTGACTGGGGTACAGAAACTAGTAACTGTACCCTAAAGCAGCTCCAGCTAGATGCCACTAAAACAGAGCGGTCATTACTGGGGGGGGGGGGGGTAATAGATCTACAACCTTTTTAAATCATAAAGTAAAGTAAAAATCCCCAAACAGAAGCGTGTGGAGTCACCAGTACTGATGATCAGAGCCATAAGGATATACGGCTCACCCGGATTTTTGCCTGCACCTATAGTTAACCTTTAGCTCATACATTATTTCTAAATAGCAAGGCATGTTAAACATATACATAACATAGGCATTTTCTACTATAAAAAGTAATGAATATGGCCCAGCACAGAAGCAGTGGTCAAATGTTAGTTTAGTCTGGTAAGTCAGACAGTGAGGGAGAAAATATCTTTACGAGATTAATGACTCTAGGTAAAGGAAAGAACTAGACGCTCAATGTCACTTTGGACCTTCAAAACGCAATTCCAAAAAAGTTGGGGCGCTGTGTAAAGTCTACATAAAAACAAAATGCAATGATTTGCAAATCTCATAAAACCATATTTTATTAAAATGTTTAAAATGAGAAAATGTACAATTTACGACGACATACAAATTACACGCTATGATGTCATTTGTATGTCATTGTAAATTGTACACTGTTCTTATATCAACTTTTTTAATGTTGTTTTTCCAATAAACTAATTTTTTATATTAAATTATGGTTGAATTGCCTTTAAAGTCCCTAAAATGAGGATATGTTCAGAATCCGGGTTCATTTTTGCTGTCTGTGTCCTGCTGAGCAGATTTCCTTTTAATTCCTGTCCTAAAGACGCAACCTAAAATCTCCCCAATCTTTGACAGCTCTTTTTATTGTCATTCATAGAATAATAATAATAAAAATAACAATACTAACAATTTAGAGCAGGATTACAGCAAAAGGTACTCTTCTGAATAAAAAGCACATGCTTGAATGCTATTTTTTTAGACCAGAGTTTCGTGTCACTTTATTACATGGACACATTTGGATTAAATTTATTTAATGCAAGCAGTTTAACCACTTGCCCTCTGGAAGATTTACCCCCCTTCACGACCAAGCCATTTTTTGTTATACGGCACTGCGTTACTTTAACTGACAATTGCCCGGTCATACATTTTATTTGGATACAACGCTGCATGTCCCTACATGCATTTTCCCCATAAATAGAGCTTTCTTTTGGTGGTATTTGCTCATCTCTGCGGTTTTTATTTTTTTGTGCTATAAACAAAAAAGGACCGACAATTTTGAAAAAAAAAAAATAACATTTTTTTACTTTCTGCTATAAAACATATCCCAATAAGCGTATAAATTGATTGGTTTGCGCAAAAGCTAGTTTCTACAAAACCATGGCTTTTTTTCTTTTATACTAGTAATGGCAACAATCAGCAACTTATAGCAGGACTATGATATTGTGGCGAAGAAATCCGACACTGACACTTTTGAAAACCTCTTGGGGACCAGTGACACTAATACAGCGACCAGTGCTAAAAATATGCACTGTCACTACTAATTAAACTGGCTGGGAAGAGGTTAACATTAGGGGCAATCAAAGGGTTAACTGTGTGCCTAGCTGGTGTTTTCTTACTGTAGGGGAGGTGCTTGTACTGGAAGGTATGGATCTGTGCCCCGGCTTTGCAGAGACACAAGATCCATCCTCTACTCACAGAACGGTGATCTGCCTTGTTTGCATAGGCAGATCGCCGGTCTCGCTCTATACCGAAGGATCGGCCCGCCAATCACTTCCTGCTGTGTACATTCACAGCAGGAGCGGGCTGCCGGTGTCATGCGTGTGTGCCCCAGACAGTGTTGGATCACGTACTAGGTGCGTGAACCGGCGCAGCTGTGCCACTTAGCTGCCATATACTGTATGTAAGTTATACAGTCGGCAAATGGTTAAGTACCCAAATTTGACTTGGAACTTGCAGTCCACTGAACAGCAGAAGCCCAGGAGAGAGGAAAGCAGCACAAGGAGCATGTCAAATGTGCTTCAGTACAAGAAGCAAGCTGATAGGAGGAGAGAGCATAGTGTCAGAGAGATGAGCTCATTTATGTGCTGTTTCTCCGCTTTCACTGTCCAGCCACATGTTGGGGAAAACCTGAAAGCAAAAGTGAAACTGCAGCAGAGAAAGATCAGATCCCCTCTATTGCTAGACAGGGCTGTGCTGCAGATCGATTGACAGGGGACAATCAGAAATGAAAATCCTTTGGCAGATAAAACAGCTCTCATATTTCATCAGCGTATTTACCTGGAGTAGAGCTTTATATTACTATTCCTAAAGCTTATATGCCAGGCAAAAAAATAAAAAAATAAATAAATCAGCATAAATTTATATTCTGTATTTCGACAACATGCTTCATGTGAAACATTACCGTGGTGCACATTGAAGTATAAGAAAAAAAAAGTAGAATGCAATAAAACTGTGGCACGCTGAAGTGAAACAGCAGTTACAAATGCACATTTTTCTTCCCCTTGATCGATATAACATGAGATAACATGTAAATCTTGAGTGTCAAACTCAAAGCCTCATAGCAAAAGCATGCAAGGTAAAGCAATTTTTCTGAAGAAACCTACGAAATGTGTTCAGTGAGTCTATATCAGCTAATCGGCTCCCTCTTCTGGCCAAAACGCGCTCCCAGACTTCACTGTGCACTGCATGACCGGACTGGTGCATGACAGGCAGAAATTAAACACATACCAATTATAAGGAGGAAATAGTCAATTATATCGAAAACACAGAACAGGTGAGAACAATGTGCACAGTTTACTCAAGGCTTTACTATTTCCTCGCTGGGGAGCTGCGACTGAAAACAAATTGCCAGCGGCATTACACTTGTATTTACTCTAACGGATGACCCTAATAGTCAGCTGTTTGGAACTCATTTTGGACAATGAAAAAGTGTACCTGTCAAAAAAAAAAGATGCTCCCACCTAGGTTTTTAGAACATCTGCTCAATGAAATATCCTGTAAGAATGATCGTTCCTGTGCCAACCAATCTGCTTCATTGGGTGCCCAATGGGAGAAGTATGCAGAATTGTAAGACAAAAGTTATTTTAGTTTCTTTTTATCGTACAATGATGATGTTACCTAAACTTCTAAAACAAATCTAAAAGTAATTAAAAAAAAAATATATAATATATATATCTAATTAGTCCTCGTTTAACGACTTACCTGTTTAAAGACCACTTGGACTTCGCTCTCCCCACCCAAATGATGCGCTATACATCATTGTATTGTACAGTACAGAATTTGTGTTCTGTACTTCTGCAAACTAAAACAATGTTATCGAGTTATAGTTTTGTGTTTATACCTTTTTTTTTTCACAATACAGTACAGTAGTGAAGAATGCTTAAAGTATTGATTACATGTGGCTCCTCATTTAACAACCAATTTGTTTAACAACCTGGTCATTGGAACGGAACCTGGTCGTTAAGTGAGGGGTACCTGTATATATTATACATACATACAATAAATATATATTTATTGTATTACATACACACACACCACATGAAAATGACCATAAGAAAATTAGATGTATGCAATTCAGTATGTCTAGGAAAGGGTTTGGCAAATAAACCAGACATGCCAAGTTTTACAGTTTTTTGCATGGTTCACAGTCTGTCTTGCAATAAGTAAAGGAACAAGGGGCGTCACAGACATGGCAGATGTTTTGTGCGTTTTCTGCATCTAAGTGACCATAAGGTCCACATGGATCATTTTGTTAAGAGCTCAGTTTTGATAAACACTCCTTAAAGCGGAACTAAACCAACTCATTTTACAGTTCCCCCAAACAATTACATTCAAGGCATGAACAGTCTCAGTCGCTTGGGCTCTCAACTGAACTGTCAAGCAATCAAATGGCTGGTGTCATAACTGATAGCGTGTGCAGCATCATGCCAACTACAAATCAAACAAACCAAGATGGCTGTAAAAGGATAGGAGAGTGTAGTTCTTCTTTAACAGAGCTTTTGTTTAACTACTTCTGGACCGCCCACTGCACATATACTGCGGCAGGATGACCCGGTTGTGCGAAACAACATAAACAATGTTGTTCGTGCTCCTTAGTCTGTGTGATTGGACACAGCGAGAGCCAATTGACACAATCATTCGGGGGAATGACAGAATGGCGGTCTGCCTATGTAAACAAGGCAGACTGTCATTCTGTCACAGAGGAAGAGAGAGAGATCTGGGGTTCCTACTAATCGGGAAGACCGAGCTCTCTCTTCGTCAGCATCCCCCACACAGTTAGAAAGCACACATAGGGAACACATTTAACCCTTAGATTGCTCCTTATGTTAACCCATTCACTGCCAGTGTCATTTATACAGTGTCGGTGCATTTTTTTTTAGTACTGATCACTGTATTGGTGTCACTGGTCCTCAAAAAGTGTCACTTAGTGTCCAATTTGTCCGCCGCAATGTCAGTGTTCAATTTGTCCGCCGCAATGTCACAGCTGATGGCCGCCATTACCAGTTAAAAAAAAATAAAAGTAAAAAAAAGGTCATAAAATCTATCCCATAGTTTGTAGACGTGATAACTTTTGCGCAAACCAATCAATATACGCCAAAAGGTTTTTTACCAAAAAGATGTAGCAGAATTCAAATTGGTCTAAATTGATGAAGAAATGCAACTTTTTACATATTTTTATTGGATATGTTTTAAAGCAGAAAGTAAAAACTTTTTTTTTTTTTTTTCAAAATTGTTGCTTTTTTTTTGTTTATTGCGCAAAACAAAAATTGCAGAGGTGATCAAATAGCACCAAAAGAAAGCTCTATTTGTGGGGAAAAAAAGTACATCAATTTTGTTTGGGTACATTGTTGCAAGACCGCGCACTTGTCAGTTATAGTAACGCAGTGCTGTATCACAAAAAATGGCCTGGTCATTAAGGGGGTAAATCCTTCCGGGGCTGAAGTGGTTAATGTCCTTGCCTCTTACAAGAAAAAAAAACTGCTGAGAAACATAAAGTACCTAGAGATGCCTTCACATACCTGCAGTAGCTTTCAGAGCCCTTTCACTATGTAAATGGCTGACAATCTGACAAAGCAAAGCTCTAACACTTTCTGACAGTGTTGTAGCTTAACTGCTCCCTCCATCTTTTTTGCATTCCAAGTGGTACTAAAAGCTGCTGAAGATATGGACACTGAAAGGGGACTGTATTGAATACCTGTTAGCAGCATACTTGTAGATCATGGTAAACTTGCCCGACTATGCCCTCCTCTCGGTGAGATGTTTTTTGCGCTCTCTCATGTCACTCCACCAATGCCATCTTTTCCTGGTCTACTGGGCTCAGAGTCTTCAGGTGTCTCCATGATACAACTCTCACACATTCGTACTGGACTCGCTTTGTCCTGGCACCCACAGCATGCCAGGATTTTACACTGACCCGCACACATCTAGAAGAAACTTGAGGAGAAGCTTTGATGGCTAAAGAGAGACAGCTTCTTTTGCCATTTAAGAACGTAGCAGATTTTAATTTCATTTACTGTATGGGGAGAAGTTCCCTGTGACAGCTGTCACTTCTTGAAAAAACACGGCCCACACGGCCACGTCATTCACAGAGTTCTGTCAATGAATCAATCACGTCATCCTTTGCAGATGTCGGCTTGTAGTTCTCAATGAATTACCATGGTGCTGTTCAGTGCTCTGGTAGTTCATAGATTCTTCCTGTCCGTGTGAAACTCCTTTCTAGTAGGATGTACGAGCAGACAGCTTACACTGGCAGTCTGCAGGAGTCCTACATGGCACCAGCGATCTGCTGATCATTGTTGCAACGCCTGCCAGGCTACTAATAAAAAAAATTAGCATTTTTATTTTTTTTAGGTGAACTTGGGCTTTAACCACTTCCGGATCGCCCACCGTCGTTTTACGTGATGACTTTGAAGGAGGATATCGTTGTTATGGCAGCAGATAGCTGCCATAACCCCGGTATCTTCTTCAGCGGGCAGTCCGCTACAAGACAAAAGTGGTCTCTGCGGATATATATATATATATCTGCAGTGCAAGATCACTGCTGCTAATTTCAGGAAAACTGGAGTAAGATTTGGTGATGTAAATCTGCATCGCATACTAGGCCATTATATGACGACACTTACCTGCAAAGAAGCCCGCGCTGTCTCCTGTGCAGGCTGCATCCATCTTCGCTCCTCTTCCTACCGGGGTCGTGGACTCTGGCTCTGCGACTGGCCAGAGCCACGTGACGGCACATGCTGGGGGAAGAAAGGGCACGGTGGTCCATTTCTTCACAGTGCATCGGTGCACTACAAGTGAAATAACTCCTAAATGGCGCACATTTAGGAGATATTTCCACTATCTATAGGTAAGCCTTATGCTAGGCTTACCTACAGATAAAAGACAAAAGGGTTTACAACCACTTTAAAATCTGTATTTTCTGCTAGAAAATTATTTAGAACCCCCAAACATTATATATATTTTTTAAGCAGAGACCCTAGAGAATAAAATGACGGTCGCTGCAATATTTTATGTTACACCGTAATTGTGCAGCAGTCTTTCAAACGCAATTTTTGGGAAAAAATACATTTCAATGAATTTTAAAAAACTAAACAGTAAAGTTAGCCCAATTTTTTTTTTGTATAGTATGAAAGATAATGTTACGCAGAGAATCGCGAGATAATCGCCATCTTTACTCTAAGCAAAAAAAATCATGATTCTCATTTTTTCCAGAATCGTTCAGCTCTAGACTGTTCTGATCACTGTTCTCCTTGCTGGAGGCTCCGACATGAGGAAGCAAAGCTCTTCTAATACCAACATGGCTGCCTCCACACAAAAACACCGTGCATAATAAAAAGGTATGGTAAGTCGGCAAAGAAGAAGAAAAAAAAAAATAATGACCACAGGAAATACTGGCGACCAGTCCTTTGCCTGGCTTTAATCCTGAGGGTCGGTTCACACTATAACGACTTGGGATCCGACTTGTCAGCCCTCAAGTCGCCCCAAGTCGCTTGACATTGGGAATTGCATTATAGTCAATGAGAGCGTCTTAATGTACACTACTGAAGTCGCTCCGACTTTAGAAAAGATTCCTGTACTACTTCAAGGCGTCTTCTAGGCGACCTGTACCCATAGAATTCAATGGAAGTCGCCTCCAAGTTGGATCTTCATCTATATTGAAGCGACTTTACAGGAAAAGAAATTATTTTACCCAGGCAAACTCCTCCCTCCCAGAGAGCTGATTATTCTGTGATTGGCCACAGCCAAAGTCATCTGTCCTGGAGGCGACTTGAAGTCGCGTTGTAAGTTGCTTAAAGTCGCGCTGAAGTCGCCTTGCAAAGTCGCGCTGAAGTCGTGTTGCCCCTGTGTGAATCGGCACTTACTGTTGTGCCTCAGGTATCCTCTCTGCCCCTAGCATACAGGTAGCCTACATAGTAAAAACAAACCCATCTCTATTTGTGGCCCACTTCAAAAACGTATTTTTGGTAAAAATTCCAATAACTGAATTTAGGCACTCTGAAAATTCTGGTATTTGTCCTTTTTTTTTCTAACATCTGCTAACTTAAATGATAATATATATAGATTAAATACAAGAAAAAGGAAAAAGTGCGATTAAAGAAAATGTAACATTTTATCCACCTTCCTCCCCACCTACCACCCAGTTTCTTGACGTTAACAAATCTGGACCGACTTCAACTATGTGACAAAAAAAAAAAAAAAAAAATCAAGCTATGAAATAGCAGTACAAACATATCCTGTGCATGACAGTGTAATTTCTTATGGCCTGAGGCGACGTCTAGCGCTGAGATCACACGCTGTTTACTCTTACCTGTGTCTACATTATACCCAACGCTTAACTCCTGCTAGAATGTCTGGACTGAAAAAAAAAAAAAAAACTATTCAAAGCCAATGATTCCAATTATACTTGCTATCAAACACTGGATTTCCTTCCTTTTAAACACAGCAGGACTGAACTAGGCCGCATCCTGCACCCTTTCTAACAACCTCCCCACATTTCACATTGACGGGGGAAAGAAAAAAAAAACGTCAGGAAGCACATTCACAGTGGCCTTTTCACTGAATATCTCATTTGCACTACAAATTCATTTTTCCCTCCTTTTTTTGCCTGCAAGTCTGCTTTAGTTTCAAGAAAAATTTTAATGACAAAAACTTTTAACAAGAATGGTTGCGAGGTTAAAAAACAAAACAAAAAAACAAGCGGGCGCTATTAGAAAGGTAGGATGACCTGAACAAGAGAGCACTTGTCCTGTGAAAGACCTTAATAAATGAGAGTTTCCTGCAGCAATAAAGATGCATAATAAAAGCTATTCATGTATGGCTAGGACTTTGCTTGAGATTTATTAGTGAGCAAATTGTAACTCACAGGAGAAAGCACTGGAGTTTTTACCAATCAGTTAAACACAAAAGCACAAAAAAAAAAAAATCGTATTTACTACTGCAAAGAGCAGCTTCCAAATATTTCATCATTCTGACATCTACCTCATTTGGATTCGGAAATCATTATGAAAAATGTTAAAAAACAGAAAAAAGTTTGAGCTACACACCTAAAATTATAAAAAAAAATAAATCTTTAAAAGTAATTAAATCTAAAAAGATTTTTAAATAGCTTACATATGACATTTTGCACCCTCTTCCCTCAATATTTGCACTTTAACTTTTACTTAAAGGGATAGTTTACCTTTACCACAAAACTACCTATGCAGATAAAAACAAACTGTGCAGATCTGACTAAAGTTGAATAAAGCCCTTTGCTATAGGTGTAGGCCATTTACATACCTTATGAAGCCTGACTGGAATACTCCCACAACTTTGCTAAGTACTTTGCTAAGTGAGGCCTAGTTATCACTGCTCATCTCCACCACCACAGGAGTGAGTTCTTCCTCCAATTCAGACTCACATACTCTCTCTTTCTTGATGCAGTGGCTCTGAGTTCAGCATTTGAGAGCTCACGTCTGTGATGGTGAAGATGAACAGTGATAACTAGGCCTCACTTAGTAAAGTTGTGGGAGTATTCCAGTCAGGCTTCATAAGGTATGTAAATGGCCTACATCTATAGCAAGGGCTTTATGCAATTTTAGTCAGAGCTGCACAGTTTGCTTTAAACTATAAACATCCCTTAGCTGCATAGACAGTTTTTTGTAAAGGTGAACTATCCTTTTAAAGTTTTATAACTGCCATTCCATTTCATTTTTTAGACGTATACTTCATAAACAGATTCATAGGAGTAAAACTTGACCTCTGGAAATCTGTTACCACCTTCATGACCAGGCCATATTTTGCTATTCTGCACTGTGCTAATTTAACTGGCAATTGTTTGGTCATGCAGCACTGTATGCAATTGAAATTTTATATAATTTTTTCCACACAAATAGAGCTTTGCTTTGGTGGTAATTAATCACCGCTGGGCTTATTTTTTTACTATATAAAACAAAACAAAAAAGACTGTAAATTTTTGAAAAAAACAAAAACAAAAAACACAACAACTACTACAACTACAACAACTATATTTCCTACTTTCTGTTATAAAACATATCCAATAAAATCTAATTTTTTAAACTAACATTTTTTCTTTTTTTAACCGATTGCCGACCGCCGCATGTACTTTTACGTCGGCAGAATGGCACGGCTGGGCAAATGGGCATACCTGTACGTCCCTTCAAATTTGCCGCCGTGCCATTGCGGGTGCGCTCCTGCCGCGAGCTCCATGATTAGGATCGCGGGTCCCGCGGACTCGATGTCCAGGGGGATACCCGCGATCGTCTCACGGAGAGGAAGAATGGGGAGATGCTAATGTAAACAAGCATTTCCCCGTTCTGCCTAGTGACAGTGTCACTGATCATAGCTCCCTGTGATCGGGAGCTGTGATCAGTGATGTGTCACACACAGCCCCCCCACAGTTAGAGCACATCCCTAGGACACACTTAACCCTTCCCTAGCCTACTAGTGGTTAACCCCTTCACTGCCAGTGTCATTTTTACAGTAATCAGTGCAATTTTATAGCACTGATCGCTGTAAAAATGACAATGGTCCCAAAAATGTGTCAAAATTGTCCGATGTCTCCACCGTAATGTCACAGTCATGATAAAAATTGCAGATCGCCGCCATTACTAGTAAAAAAAAAAAAAAAAATTATTAATATTAATTATTAATAAAAATGCCATAAAACTATCCCCTATTTTGTAGACGCTATAACTTGCGCAAACCAATCAATAAATAAAAC